>OZ022499.1:74772202-76163702 GCA_963989385.1 Ctena decussata | reverse complement strand
TTAGCAAGTCATGTTTACTGCCACCTCACAAAAAATTCCATCTTTCCATCGATCATCCAATATTAATTTCGAAAATAAATCGATTCCTTTGCTGAGAGCAAACACATGGAATTAATGCTTGCTCCTTTTTGAATCTTAATATTCAAATGCAATCAATATTGCAACACGTTTTTCTTTAACATTCCGATGGATTTGATATTTCAATCCGACAATTTCTCCAATTATCAAATTTTCTCGTATTAGCAAAGCCATAAAGCTGCAATAATTGGGGCATAAACGTATTAAAGAATGTCACTCGAAGAAACTTGCTAAAATTCGTTATTATGTAATTGTTGGAAAGTGCCGAAATCTGTTTTATAGCAAATAATGTAATCAGAAAACGTGCATCATGACGTGTTAGCTTTAGCTTTAATCAAGCGGTCTTTTTATGACGGCCCAGCATTTTTATCCCATAGAAACGAGAATACATCTGTGGCATAATTAAATGAGCCGCGACACGAGAAAGCAAACAAAAAGGTTGTGCACCGAGCGCAGACTCAGATCAGTCTGGGCATCTGCCCAGTCTGATGAGAGTCTTCGCACTGCGCTTTAAGGGTAGCTAAGGGTCTAACCTACCTTCATGCGGACAAAGAAGACTTTGCTCAGACTGGGCGGTCTGATCAGAGTCTGTGCTCGGCGCACATGCCACTTTGTTGGGGTTTTTTCGTGTCGCGGCTAAACTGTAGACTGTTTGTTCTAAACGAAATGGCAGTTTGATTGACAATTTAGTTTAGTTACTTTTATTTCCGTGGTGTGGTAAAGCAAATCCCGACAGAGAAAAACAAGCAAACAGACAGACTGAGTGAG
Source organism: Ctena decussata (assembly GCA_963989385.1). Lineage (NCBI taxonomy): Eukaryota > Metazoa > Mollusca > Bivalvia > Lucinida > Lucinidae > Ctena > Ctena decussata. Next base: position 76,162,856 of record OZ022499.1, on the reverse strand, counting down.
GGTCAGCGAGTCAGCAAGATGAAGCGAATGTTCGTTGGGCTCTTTAAGATTGTTAATTTGACGCTGATCTGAGTCTGTGCATAGCGCACAACCACATTGTTGGTTTTCTCTGTCGCGGCTCATATACAGAATCCAGGGCGAGGGTTGCACACCTGTAAAACCGGTCTAAGGCCACTGATCATTCTAAAAGTGGTTTACTAGTGTTGTCATTGTTCATATTAAATTATTGTTCAAATCAAAAGACTCCTATTGGACATTTGATATTATTTTTCTCTTCTTTAAACCTTATTGCTAATGTGTTATTGCATTGTCTTCGCTTTATGTCTTGTTTTGGCTAGAAACATTGTAAAATGTTTTATACTTATACTAAAATATTTGTATTGTGTTGTATTGTATTGTATTATATTGTATTGTATTGTATTGTATTGTTGTCGGCGTTCTATTAGTCTATGACTTTCTGTGCAGCAAAAAAATAATATGATAAATATTATAATAAAATTATGATAAAATATTTGTTTTGTATTGTATTGTTTGTTGGCTTTCTATTAGTCTTTGACTTTTTATACACTATTTAGGACAGCCTCGTGGTCATCTGCTGGGAATAACTGACCTTTTGGTTTTTCGCTTGTCTTGTTTTGCTTGTGCGCCGTTTTTACTGTCTTCTTTTCCCATTTGGTGTTTCGGGTAACTTCGGACAGCGGGTAAATTCGGACAGCGGGTAAATTCGGACACTGACATTGTTTCCTTTGTATGTCAGTTTGGAACTAAAACAAAAATTATCTGGCCAAACAGAGAAAATCCTGATGAGACGGCTCATTATGAGCCGTCTCATCTGGATTTTCACTGTTTGCTATTGTATGTCCGAATTTACTCGCCTGTCCGAAGTTACCCTACTCTCCCCTATGACAGGATATGAAAGTCGATTGTATCGGTTTCTGACCACTGCTTTCTCATCTACACTCAACTCCCGATATTTCGAACACTGAAAACTCAAAGTACCTCTTATATCAAAGAATTTGGTTCAGTGACGTTCCCTATTTTCATTTACATTTCAACTCTTGTTATCTCAAACTACTGGTATCTCGAATTAAATTTTCTGGGACCAGAAAATTTACTTTGAGATATCAGCAGTTTGGGATAAACTTCGACTTCGAAATATCGAGAGTTAACTGCATTTTGTTCATGCAAACTTTCCTGCTTATGTTGAAACTGTCAGACTGGCAGTGATATTGTATGGTATATCGTGATTTTCACTAATGTACTCCTTACTTGTACCGAAGTTTTTATTGCCAATAGAGGAGAAATTGTCACAATATTGAGATTTTACAATGTTTCCATTGTTTGCTTTCTCCGTTTAGCAGGAAAGTGAGTCTGTCATGCAAATATTGGTTCATAATATTAGAAAGGATATACGTCTATAATTGAAACTATTCCCTCATTCATCACTCAATATGAATATTTCAGGGGCTATTCCCGTATTTAATCTGACTATTCGGACAAACTCCCAATATTCGAATAAACCGAGCAAACGGTGTAGTCCTAGATTTTACTTCTCCATCCAGTCTGACCAGAGTCTTCATAAGGGTCTTCACTGATTGCCAGCAATTGTTTAAACTATTCCATATGAAAAAGAAAACTTCCAGAAAAGACCAGGCCTTGACTGATGTGCCCGAATCTGATGCTAAATATGGCAGTCCCGTATTGGAAAAAGTTGATCATTTTCCACAAACAGGCCGCTGTTAATTGCGCTTGATACTGTAATTGCTAAGTGATTCCGTGGGGACTTGAGAATCAATAAGCTTGGGCGCATTAAAGAGGTACCGTATCTACCCTACATATTCGTACAACATTACCTGCTATTTTCTTAACCGATACTTCCATCTTTGAATTCTGCTTTGGCGTCATTTGGCCTAAATGTGTGGTGAGTCAAGCTGCTAGCCAATTTGCAACAAAAAGGAGCTTTAGTGATAAGGCAGGTATTTCGGGGTTTTATAGGGCCTGTTCAGGTTTGTCTGAATAAATAGGATATTTAAGGTATGGGTAGGTGTCGGATTCGGATTCGGAGAAAGCGTATGGAACTACAGTTGATCTCCAGAAATGGTTCTACCAGAATTATTACATGACAAATTTCTTAACAAAAGGAAAATTCTCAGGAACTCACACAATAAAATCCAAGATCCCACCCAAGACACAATGTTGGAAAAAGACAACATAAAATCAGTCAACACCAAAGACATCACCAGCGGCAGCCATGGGACCAGCCATTTCCCATGTAGGTGGTCACCGGGCTAGCCTAAACATCACAAACAACATATAAATAACAGACAGAGAAACAAGAAACACATAAAACAACCAAAAAGAACCAAAACAGAAGTGCCGCCTTGGAACGGCAAGTATTAAAATTACTTGGGGGCTTAACCGATAAATTTGTGGTCGACATACCCTCGCCATTGGTTCTGCCTTGGTCCGTCAGATACTTGATTGTTCAACCCATCCAAAACAATTACCACCCACACAATATATCAACGAAAACATTAAACAATTATTTTTGTCTATTGTTTACTTTTATTTTAGGGCATCGATCACACTATATCAATAACAGACAAAGCAACAAACAACACACAAAACAGCTAAGAAGAACCAAAACAGAAGGAAGTGTTATCTTGGGACGGCCAGCAATAAACAATGAACTTACTGAGGACACACAGAAATAGTACCAGTGAAATTCCGGAGCAGAAGAAACCTACGGAGAGCCCGACCCAAGGCGTCCAGGAACGGGTGTCAGACGCCAAACGTCTGTCCTACTATTAAGTTAGGTTTAGGTTGGCGCCTTCATAAAGTCTGAGGCCCGACCCACCATCGTGCAATCGAGGAGGTAAGCAAAATTGTTAATCTTCATTGGATTAACCACCAAGCGTGTAATTTGTCGCAAAATATCTTTACCTTGGGATACAGATTCACAAAAGTCTTATGAATTCCTTCTGAATCCCATTTGTATAACGTAATATAGATATGTAATTATGTATTGATATGTTTGTAAATTATGATTGTTTATACAAATAAAACATTGTTTAAACTAACTAAAATATCTTTAGCATAACCAATATTCTATTATCTGAATTTATACACCAAGTCGCTATAAAATTTAGGTTCATAAAGGCCTTGCAGAAGAAGTAAATTTTGAAAACGCTTTACGAAGTTTATGTCTATAACCTTGTTTGATAGGTTTTGCTCTCAAAACTTTACTACGAATATTAAAGTCATCAACATGACTGAACACTCGCGTAAAACGAATAAGTTGAGAAATGTAAAAACCATAGGATGTAGAACGAGAAACATCGCCATCTTAAAATGGAAAAATACAATATCAAAATGAAAATCATCTCGTTTATAGTAAATTTTAGCTGTAACAAAGCCATCAGATATAGATAAATGGAAATCCATAAATGAGGCCTCGGTATCTGAGACGCTGGCCTTATTTAACTGATTTTCGGAAGGGTAGATTTGATTGAGAAAGATGTTATTATCAATATTAAAAGGTTATCCAGATACCGAGAAGTAAAATTGAAAGCTTCAATAAGTTCAGATTGGGTATCCTCTGAAAGAGACATCGTTTGAGACAGAACCAACTGCAACCACCATAAGGCATTCTAATATAAACACTCTGAAAATTATGGCTGCTTTCGAAGCAGCCATAATTTTCAGAGTGTTTAAACACCCGAAAGAATTGAAATAACGTTTCAGGCTGACAGAGATACTGAAAATAAACATTCCTCACTGCGCCTATTAACCTCATTTATTATTATTTTTATCTCTAAATAAGCCCCAAATAACCAGAAAAGTATGTTGCTTTCTCGAAGTACGGGGCGATGTTTAATTAGGACATGGACTACGGCCTCGAACGGTCCTCATTATATCATTACGCTGTGAAAGCTCCCTGTGAATGTGGTTATTTGACATGTAGTGTCCAATTAAGATTTAAAGTATGTATGACTGCCAAACGCTTATTCTTCATTCTTTCATCCACACACGTTCAAATGTTCAGAAACTGAGGTTAACCTCTGAAAGGTACTCAAGTTGTCTTTATGGCCTAAATCTTTGGAGATTGTACACGGTTTTACTTAATATGAGCCGCGACACGACAAAACCAACAATGTGGTTGTGCGCCCAGCGCAGACTCAGATCAGCCTGGGCATCCGCCCAGTCTGATCAGAGTCTTCGCTGTCCGCATGGAGGTAGCTTAGACATTTAGCTACCCTTTAAGCGCTTTGCGAAGAGTCTGATTAAACAGGGCGGATTCCCAGGCTAATCTGAGTCTGCGCTGGGCGCACAACCACTTTGTTGGTTTTCTCGCGTCGCGGCTCATATGTCGTTTGTATGTAGAGTCAACAAAATGCATGTATGACTTCCGATACACTCCTTGAAATTGAATTAGTATATGCTGGATCACAAATAAGGAATTATTGAAAGTATCATTACTTTGTTTAGTGGTCATGAGCGGTTTCTGTGTTGTTTTATAATTAGTATTCTTAGAAACATGGTATTATAGCAGCAATGGTTGTATTTGATATTCTGATGTCAAAATTGATGTCTTAGCAGAAAGCAAAAGAAATTGACAAAGTAGTGATTTTTCTGTTCAATTTAGGAAAATGACTATTAGCAACTTTACAGATTTCTTTAAATGAACGCCGTTCGATCGGGCTCATTAAGTTTGCTAGCAATGTGGCCACCCGTAAAGTTTTCCTTTCGCTCCCCAGTGTTATGTTTTGCAATAAAAATAGAAAAGAGCAAAAATAGACGTCTAATGTTTTCGTATGATTTGTTCTTATTGTACTTATTTGATCTTATTTTTTTGTTTGTCTGTTTGTCTGTCAGAAAACGACAATAGAAGCATGTCAAGTAATAAATCAATCGGGGTTTAACAGGTTCTATCCGCGCATAACCCTCGCCCTGGATTCTGTCGTGGTTCATAAACATACATGCAATGCGGTCCGTGTAATTTTGAGATGAAATACGACGAACATAACATTGAAACGCTGGAGCAAAAGAAGTCCAACAGTTGAACGCCGATGGGTCCGACCAAAGACAGATCATCAAGCCGTAACACAATTCCTAAAACTGACTAAAACCGGTTGAAGCTTCCTCCACCCACAATTAACTATCACTGACCGTTCCAAGGCGGTGCTTATGTTGTGGTTTGCTATAACTGCCATTGTTTGTCCGCTTTTTTTGTACATTATTTAAGATAGCTTCGCGCCGATCTGCTGTTTTGGCTTTTCGCTTGTCTTGTTTTGCTTTGTGTCAGGTCTGTTATTTTCCTTTCACATTTGGTGTTTAGGGAAATCGATTTTGTAGGTTCCTGATCATTGCCTTCTCGTACTTTCCAGACAATTAAGCCGCGACACGACAAAACCAACAAAGTGGCATGTGCGACCAGTGAAGGCTCAAATCAGCCAGGGCATCCGCCCAGTCTGATCAGAGTCTTCGCTGTCATAGTCTTCGCTGTCCGCATGGAGCTAGATTATACCCTCAGCTACCCTTTAAGCGCACAACAAGACTCTGATCAGACTGGGCGAATGTCCAGGCTGATCATATCCGCCCATTCTGATCTTAGTCTCCGCTACGCGCAAATGCCACTTTGTTGGTTTTCTGTTACAACTGTTTACGTTGATATTGCTCTGCTTTGCTAGGTACTGGATAAGGTGAGCGGCAATGGATAGGATGTTTTACTTTGAGTGACTTTTCCAGAACTTTCAACAGAAATAGGTGCTAAAGTACTTCAAGATGATTAAAACAGATTTCTGATACACCCACATGCTTCAAAATATGCATCTCAGGTTATAAAATGTATCAAATACAAAGAAAATGTCAAGAAATGCAATATTTTGAAGTTGAAATGAATCACGTCACGCAAAAAGACGGCTAAACGGGAATGCGGACCGCAAATACTCAAACCAGTCCGTGAATCCATGCAGTCGAGGTGGAGCTTTTATATTGCGGTTGTTAATGCTTAAAGGTCCAGATATGATTTGTGCTACCAGCAATGGCTCTGATCAGACTGAGCGAATGTGCACGATGGTCTAAGCATTTACCCAGCGGGCACATGACATCAACATGATATTGTACCGATGTCGATGCGACCTTATCATGTTGCATCGACGTCGGTCGGAACAGTTTGCATATGCAGAATGATCCTTTTTGAGTGTCGTGGCTCAAATATTTAGAGAAAAACGGATACTGGGAATTGCCCGAAGTGTCGTTTACCGAAAATCTTGTTCAGTGGGCTTGTAGAGTTCGGATATGAGGTAAACACCAGCTCAATAAAATGAAAGGAAGCGTACGTTCGATATGAAAGAAGCCAATTTTGATACGCCAAAACAAAATTAACCTATTTTTACCATAAATGTATTGTGCAACAACAGCTACCAATCTTTTTAATAGAATCATAGCGCACTGAGTCGAATCATGGACATTCTAACGCAGCTAAGTATTTCACGCATTAACTGCTTAACCCTTAACCATTTTATTTGCTTCCATCTTGCTTTATAACATATAAAGAGCAGATAAAGCCATAAAGAATACAATATGTTACCATGTTTTTTCATTGTATGCCCATTGCTTGTAATTTGCACAAAGGTCTGAAAACCAGACAGCTCATAAATTTAGTTTATAAGTATTTATTACTCCGGTTGCTCCTGTAGTGGGTTCCATGCTTCCAAAGAATCCATTTTTTTCCAGAATTTATTTAATAAATATGTTATTGTATTTCGCTTAAACCAGAACCTGCTCCGAAATCCAGATGGTCCGAATATCTATAAAACCGCGAAGCTGGGCACTAATATGAACCGCGACACGAGAAAACCAACTAAGTGGTTGTGCGCCCAGCGCAACTCAGATCAGCGTGGACATCCGCCCAGTCTGAGGAGACTCTGCGCTAAGCGCTTAAAGGGTAGCAAAGGGGTTAAGCTACCTCCATGCGGACAGCGAAGACTCTGATCAGACTGGGCGGATGCCCAGGCTGATCTGAGTCTGCGCTGGGCGCACAACCACTTTGTTGGTTTTCTCGTGTCGCGGCTCATATATTGGTTTTATAGGCTAATATCGGATATTGTTGCTCCTTACTTCAATTCCACATTTGGCGTTGTTCTGTACAAAAGTAACTGTGACATCGGAAAACTTTTGCAACATCTATAATTCATTAGTGTGCTCTATGAGAGAAGTGCTATCAAACAAACTGTTGATCCCAAGGGCCTATTTTTAGCTAAACAACAACTTAAATATTTGACTCTCTGCGACAGTGCGTGCCTTGCATAGGACTAATTTGCAGTCTTCTGATAGGATAGCGGAGAATTCTTGGACTTATACTTTTCACAATGGCACAACAGGTAGGAATTGTCTTCTCAGAATTTTGGATGGGACATGCAATAAATGAGCCGCGACACGCGAAAACCAACAAAATGGTCGTGCGCCCATCGCAGACTCAGATCAGCCTGGGCATCCGCCCTGTCTGATCAGACTCTTCACAAAGCGCTTACAGGGTACCTTAGAATCTAAGCTACCTCAATGTGGACAGCGATGACTCTGATCAGAGTGGGCGGAGTTCCAGGCTGATCTGAGTCTGCGCTGGGCGCACAACCATTTCGTTGGTTTTCTCGTGTCACGCCTCAAATGTTTTATCCATATATTACAAAGAACTTATAGCAATATTAAAGGCGTAGACGCACTGTGACGAATCAACTATTCAATATTTTATTTTATTTTGAGTTTGTTTTTGATATATCTGAATGAAGGAATAATTCAACCAATAAAACAAGAGCCTCAGTACATTTTTTGCACCATTATATATAAAATAATGTGTGCAATTTAAACACCTGCCCCTATATTCTTCTCTTCCACTCCTAGTTTGCAGCGAATTGCAACAAGCCCACAGTACCAATTTCCAAAACGTTTCTTGCCGCATATAAAAAAAGATATATAAGTTTGATCAAAATTCAAAACTACCTGTCTAGTAATTGCGCTCTCGTATTTTTTCGCATATTAAAAGTAAATAAATAAACAAATTGATTAATAAAGAATGCTTAAAGTTGCCTACATGAGTTTCTTTCCTACTCAAAACGCCCTTTTATTTTGCAGTTTGATATAGGAAATTATGCTATATACTGGATGGCACCTTAGCTGTAAAAGAAAAATGGAATACTTGTCTAATCCATAAAGTTTAAGAAAGATCAGAAATGTACACATAGCACTGTACGTGCATATCATTCGAGCATGTGCTTGGTTACCTAAATACTTTGTTCTGTATTGTATCCCAGAATACGTTTTAAGCCTCTAACAACATATTTGAGCGGCGACATGACAAACCAAGAAAGTGGAATGTGCGCAGAGCGAAGACTCAGAATAGCCTGGGCATCCACCCAGTCTGATCAGATTATTTGCTTGCACTTTAAGGGTAGCTAAGGCCTAAGCTAGTTCCATGCGGACAGCGAAGACTCTGGTCAGACTGAGCGCATATCCAGGCTGATCTGAGTTGAGTCTCTGCTAGGCACACATGCCACTTTGTTGGTTTTATGGTGTCGTGGAACATTTATCTGAAAAATGCAATAAGCTTGATACATTTCCGCATTCATGAGCTACTGGGCCTTAAACTAGTTTCGAGCGCACAATCGCGTACTCCTTAGCAGACGTTAGATCTGCGTAGGAATTCTTCCAGTAACAAGCTTATATTATTCATCAGTCCGTGAAGCCCTAGTCTCACTGTCACGTACAGACGGCAAGGTTGTACTACGGTTTTAAAACGTAGCACAACGGCAATATACGTTATAAACGTAGTGGTAACGTGTTACATACATATATATACGGTTACATACCGTTGTCCAGCCACGTTTGAGTTTGGAGCGTTCAGCAAAAAACGTGGCATCTTGTACCTAGTTAAACATAGCAAAACGGAGAATGACCGTACTAAAGCGTAGCGGAATGCATCAGATACGTACAGAAACGTTCTTGAAACGTAACAAAACGGCATTATACGTATCAAAACGTAGTGAATATGTGTTACATAATGGTTATATACAGCTACAAACGTGGCCAAGCTCTGTTTGAGTTGGAATTCCAACTCAAACGTAGCTTGGCCACGTAATAACGGCATTTCGATATACGTAGTGTATACCTTATAAAACGTAGGTACACAGTCTAAATGAACCAAAATGTAGTTGAAACGTTTTAAATACGTGGCAATACTAGGAGGTCTTCTCTGTATTTTTACGCATTATTGACGCTTTCCTACGTTTTCTCCGTTTTGCTACGTTAAAAGTTTCGATACGTTTTGCAATACCTAAAAAAACGTCACTTCGACAATATTATCCAGGACAGTACCCTAGTAATTCGTAGTAAATAGTTCTGAATCGTAGTAGGCTAGTCCTACTGAAAGCGTGACACTAAGCCGTTCGATAACCAGATTACACGATGTAAATCATAAGGAAACGTAATGGAAATGAACTAGAAACATAGTACAACCTAAATCCGTACAAAACTGACATAGTTTTGGCCAAACATAGGAGCGGGAAACGTAGTATAACCTAGTCATTTATCAGAGTAGGCTTCCAAGTTGACTTGTCGAACTTGAACGATTTACAGACACTTCGGCCCCAAACCATCTCGGCCCCTAGACACTTCGGCCCCAAACCATCTTGGCCCCAGTCACTTCGGCCCCAGTCACCTCGGCCCCAGTCATCTCGGCCCCACGGACACTTCGGCCCCTAGTCATCTCGGCCCCTAAGACATTTCGGTCCCAATTGTATTTTCGTATTTTTTTAGTATATTCATGTGTAAATTTTATAGAAACGCTTTTTAGAGAAATGTCAGTAATTACGGCTTTGTTTTGCATTATCAGTTAATGTATACAGCTATTACTTTAGTAGTATCTTGAAAGAGTGTTCACAAATTACCGTATAGGGAAACGGCTCAAACAAAATTCGGTCCATCTTTCATGTAAGACCATCACGAAAAGAGGGTTGGTGGGTGGGCAATGTACAGATAGAGTGCAGCGGCAATAGCGCTCCTTCAGAAAGCATTCCCTTATAGTAGCACAGCGGCTATAGCGCTACTACAGAAGACAGCCCTTTTTAGTAGCGCAGCGGCAATAGCGCTACTTCAGAAAACACCCCCTTATAGTAGCACAGCGGCAATAGCGCCACTTTGGAAGACATACCTTATGGTAGCGCAGCGGCATTAGCGCTACTACAGAAGACAGTCCCTTTTAGTAGCGCAGCGGCAATAGCGCTAGTACAGAAGACATCCCCTTATAGTAGCACAGCGGCAGTAGCGCCACTTTGGAAGACATTCCCTTATAGTAGCGCTGAGGCATTAGCGCTACTACAAAAGACAGCCCCTTTTAGTAGCGCAGCGGCAATAGCGCTAGTAGTGCTGCGGCATTAGCGCTACTACAGAAGACAGCCCCTTTTAGTAGCGCAGCGGCAATAGCGCTACTTCAGAAAACACCCCCTTATACGAGGGCTGATCCAAAAGTTCGTGGACACCATAAATAAGTAAGGAATCTGAAAAGGAAAATCGATGAAAAGTTACATGCTCATTCCCACACCATTGATATACACACGTTTAAATTTTGAATCAGATATCTAAAACGGTTTATATATAACAATGCATTTTCTTCAGTTACCCTAGGTTGCGCGGCGCATGCCACAACGTCACGTTAACGTCTGATATATGCTAGTGCCCAAAATGAGAAGCTGATAAGATCTACTAAAAGAAATCATGACATTAAAATCACAGTTTCAGCATTTATATGATACGAGGAATAGAGCAATAAGACAGTCACAAGTTTTCCATCAGGTTTTATAAAGAACACCTTCTGATATCGCGTAAACATTTCTTGGGCTCAGTTTTGAGGTGCAAAATCTACTATTTCATCAAATAAGTGCATCATTGCCATCCTGAGGATCAAAATATCGCTCGAAATTTATTTTTAGGACTCGTTTACACAGTATCTTGAAACGTGTATGTCTCGTGATGCTTCGTGTAAAGTATGATTTGTTTCCATTGTATTCGTAATGTTTTTTTATGTCGGCCTTTAGACAAACTGTTTGCGCGCAGACGTTGGAAAAACGTCATTTTCTTCCTTCATGCTTGAGGGTGGTGGTCTGTTTTGTGTGTACAGAATGTCATGTCAAATGCCAATAATAAATATTCATGTCGTTTGAAATTGGGAAATGCTACGTGAGTTCTTGACTGAAATTTTATATCGAAATTTTAAGGATAAAAATATATTTGATTATTTTAAAAGGAATATTTTGTATTTTTCTGCAAAAATCTGGAGTGCGCCGCACAGACAACCCCTGGTATATTCAAACGTAGATGTCAAACCCAATATTCATTGGATTTAACTGATACTGTGAGAAATTATTCAGTCATATATAGAGAAGCATTGGTTAAGTTTTGAAAGAAATTACATATTGCAGTTGGATTTTATGGACTGTGTCCACGAATTTCTGGATCATCCCTCGTAGTAGCGCAGCGGCATTAGCGCCACTTTGGAAGACATTCCCTTATAGTAGCGCAGCGGCATTAGCGCTACTACAGAAGACAGTCCCTTTTAGTAGCGCAGCGGCAATAGCTCTAGTACAGAAGACATCCCCTTATAGAAGCGCAGCGGCAATAGCGCCACTTTGGAAGACATTCCCTTATAGTAGCGCAGCGGCATTAGCGCTACTACAGAAGACAGTCCCTTTTAGTAGCGCAGCGGCAATAGCTCTAGTACAGAAGACATCCCCTTATAGAAGCGCAGCGGCAATAGCGCCACTTTGGAAGACATTCCCTTATAGTAGCGCAGCGGCATTAGCGCTAATACAAAAGACAGCCCCTTTTAGTAGCGCAGCGGCAATAGCGCTAGTAGCGCTGCGTCATTAGCGCTACTACAGAAGACAGCCCCTTTTAGTAGCGCAGCGGCAATAGCTCTAGTACAGAAGACATCCCCTTATAGAAGCGCAGCGGCAATAGCGCCACTTTGGAAGACATTCTCTTATAGTAGCGCAGCGGCATTAGCGCTACTACAAAAGACAGCCCCTTTTAGTAGCGCAGCGGCAATAGCGTTAGTAGCGCTGCGTCATTAGCGCTACTACAGAAGACAGTCCCTTTTAGTAGCGCAGCGGCAATAGCTCTAGTACAGAAGACATCCCCTTATAGAAGCGCAGCGGCAATAGCGCCACTTTGGAAGACATTCCCTTATAGTAGCGCACTCGAGGAATAATACTGTAAAAAAGAATAAAAAAAGATGCAAATATCTCAATGGGCAAAAATAGTGAAAAAATATAGAAATTATTTAAATTTGTCAAACTGAGGCCGAAGTGACTAGGGCTATGGGGCCGAGATGACTAGGGGCCGAAATGACTAGGGGCCGAAGTGTCCAGGAATTTATTTCTAGGTGGGGCCGATATGGTTTGGGGCCGAGATGACTAGGGGCCGAGGTGTCTGGGGGCCGAGATGGTTTGGGGCCGAAGTGTCCTGTTACCACTTGAACATAAGATAACGGTCACATATACTGGCCTCTCCTTTATCAGGTTTATTCAAAATCTGTTGAACAAGAAATATGGCAAAGGCAATATATGTTTATGAAAAATATTTGTGTGCTTGAAAATTGTGTCAAGGTCACCAAAGTCTAATCAGCATTTTCGCCCGTCCCAATGATATATTTCTCCAATCATGGCTAAAATCCACTCAATGGCTCAAGATACAGAAAAGCGACCTTGAAAATTGGGTCAAAGTAAACAAAAAACAATGAAATATTCGCTGGTCCCAGTAATATTACTGAAAGACTGGGGAAAATCCACTCACTGGTTCAATAAATACAGTGTGCACAAGTTATTTGTATGGTAACTTTATCATTGTATGTCATTCTATGACCTTAAAACTAAGGTCAAGCTCATGAAAATATAATCAGCTCATTGGCTTTTGGCTTTGGCTTATCCCTTATATTGCCATGCATGTTTGGTGAACCTCCACAACTGGTTCTAGAAATAACCATAAATTTAAATTATTCTAAACTATTTGGCATTGAAATGGGGTCAAGGTCATCAAACTCTAAGCAGCTTTTGGGTTTGTCTCAATGAAATATAGCCATACAATTTAAGAAACAATTAGGCACATACAAATGTTGATTGCTAAGAATCCATCGAGTTCTACTCGCAAACTTGCTTCGCCTAAAATTGATCATTCTTAGTCCAGCTCTGGCTTAACAATGAGGTTATGGGCACTTGAATAAAATCAGCCAAATGATAACCCGTAAATATTCTATCATTCACACTAAAGCTGTCTAGCCAATGCGCGAGTCAATGCTAACGCTGATACACGGATGGATCTATTCACATCATTTTTTTCCCTAAACTTGCCATCGCAAATTGGGTAGTACAACATGCCCAAGTCTTCTACGCCCCATGCTATAACTGATGTGTGTGTGTGTGTGAGACAGAGAGAGAGAGAGGAGGAGGAGGAAGGGGCGGGGTTTTAAAAATGCATATAATTAAATTTACTTTACGTTTACATGACCAGAATACCCCCATTTGCATCTGGTCGGACCAGAAGCAAATTTAGCACATTTGCAAGGATCCTTAATTGTGTATTTGCATTCAAATGACGAATTTACTAACGGAAGTAACACTTTCATATGCGTAAAATATACTCACGTAAGTGAATTTGGCTGAAGTTAACGACAATCAATGTATTAACGTATTGCCTTTCTGGCCCGCTCAGCTGGTTCTTGTCTGTTTCGGTACTATAGCTTTATTCCTTTGAGAGCAATTACCAGGAAATTGTGATGTATTAGTTTCTGCACAGAATAACAATAGTTGGACATATGTAAACTTGTGATGCTTACTGTGCGATTCGGCCATAAATATATGTATGTAGATCTGTCTATAATACAGACTTATACAAGCGGCTAAATCATGGCGGTGTATTCCTACTCAAATATATGCTTATGCAATATGTACTATGTACTTCCAATTCGAAATAAAAATGACTTGAGAAAATCTGAGGTTTCTGTTGAAAGAATTTCAGTTTGTAATGTCATTGAAAAATTGGCAGAGCATGGCATACACTGCTTGCCATGCTGAAGAACCAATGACGTCATAAATGTTATCATAGCAACTAAGAGTTCATATTGATGTCAAAGTGACGTCATCGATACGTCACTCTGACAAGGTACTTTGCACGACAGCTGGTAATTCCATAGTTGCTATGGTAACGGATCTTTGGCGTCATCTTACATATAATTTGAGAGGAGCATGTAATATAGTGATTTAGAGAGAGAGAGAGAGAGAGAAACAGAGAGAGGAAAGAGAGAGAGGTAAGAGAGAGAGAGGTAAGAGAGAGGGGGTAAGAGAGAGAGAGAGATGAACACATACACACACATACTGACCATCCCAAGGCGGTACTACTTCTGTTTTGGTTTGTCTGCAGTGTTTTTATTTGTTTTAGCTTTCCACGTGTCTTGTGACATTTACTACACTTTTCTTTCCTTTTGGTGTAAATGGGCTGGAGTCGGAATTTGAAGTTTCCTGGAGATGTTATATTTACTTCACACTTTGCTCATAAACATTCTAGATACAAAGGGTTATTATATACACCTGGAAAAAAGTTAAGCACCCCCAGTAAAAATTCATTCTTCCCATCGAGCATCTTAGAAAGAAAAAACAGATGTTAAATTGATTTTGAATGCAATTCAAAAATGGATTACATCTAATATGTTCTGACTGAATTTCGGGCCATCGTTTGTCAAAATGACGATACTATTTTCTGGAATAGCATAACGGTCCTATTATCTGTAGGGGTTTAACTTGACGCTCTTATCCACCGACTCATTGAGTTACATAACTTTTACAAGCTTTAGATTTGACGTGCATGTCAAATCAGTCACTTCTGGATATAAACATCCAATGAAACACGAAGTTCCTTGATTGCAGTCCCAAACTTAAACAAGCCACTTTTTAGTCCAACTGATGCCCATTTACTCGGATACCAAGAAGTAATATATCAAGGCTTGATAATTACGAAAAGAAATCGTTTGGAATACTATCAGTGAAAAGTTATGAAAAGTTTAGATAGAACTTCTGCAAGAACAGTTGGGGGTGCTTAACTTTTTTCCAGGTGTATATTTTAGAATCTTGGATAAGCTGCTGTAAATGATAATATTCTGCTGTAACAAATATCACAAGTAATAAGACAATTACAGATAACAGTTGTTTCTAAATGGCCAGACATATAAATTCTAGTTCGGAGGGTTTGTTTATGATATTCAAATAAAACGAGTATGAAATTTGCGACGGACAAATGTAAGACTCATGCTGATATCATATTGACTTGTTGAGCCAAAAGTAGCAAAATTCCATCGATCATTTAGGATGTGATTTCTCTGGTCTTTTTGTTATAGATATCAGATTCCCTTGTGTTGGGTGGTGCGATGGTGCTGGTATAACTTCCCGTGCTGATTTGGACACTAGTAGGGCAAATGCCTACTGTGCTTGCTGTAGATGCGGGTTGTTTGAACATCTTTTCTCTCATCTATCACCTCGCTTCTTTCTCCCTCTCTTTGGGAGACGGCCCGATATAGACTGAAATACTGTCTCAAAGGGCCATTTAACCCAAAACAACCAACCGACCATTGTGATAAAATAAAAAAAATGGAACGAATACTTCTTTAATGATAATACTTGTAGAAATAAACCCAAAAGATGTTTTGGTTCTACCACTTTCGACTAACTGCCTTCGCAATGAAACAAGAAGCTAATACTAATTCTAATTTATAGAAACAAACACATATCACTTTTAGTTGTTCCTTTTTACCATAAACTATTTCAAGAAAAGAATCTTGTTTAAAACAATGCTTGATATATTTTACTATTATTCCATTTGATTTTATATGTCTAAATGTCTATGGAGGCGCGTGGTCGAGTACTTAGAGGCGTTCGGTAATGGTACAGAGGATCGCGGGCTCGAATCCCTGTTGAGCCATCCATGCACTGACTTAAAAACTGTAACTCTGTCAACCGAGCAGTAAATGGGTAACTTTTACTAATCTGGGAATGATAAAGAAGGAGAAGAATCGGCTCCGCTTGCCATATAATGTTCCCAAGATACGTAGGGACTCTACCAACTATTGCCCCAATGACCATGGGAAACTTCTAACTTTACCAATAGCTCCATGACCACAAGCTATCTAAAACTGACTCAATTATATTTGATTTTAAACGAATCCTTTTTTGTAAAAAATGTGTAATGTTTGACACACACACAAACACACAAAAAGGGAAGAAAGACAAAAACGAAACAGAAAGAGTAAAATCAGTGATAGAGCATCAGCAGTGTTTGCTTGTCACGACGGATTTTTTATATCGAGAATAATCTCTGACAATGTGTATGATTTTCACTTGTTCAAGCCCCAAGAGTTTTTCTATAATAACAACCAATACCTCGCTATCAACTTAATATCGTTTGATTTCTATTGTCACTTCGGCTTTAACGGTTGGCATTGAAAACTAAAATAATGAGTGATATTGGACCCTCAGCGGGAAAGGCAGTATATTGTCGATAATGTCTTTATATGTTTGAGATAATATTATGGAATTGAATCATGACATGCATTGTATTTGTAGCAAAGTCAATAGGGATGCCCTGAATGAATAAGCCTGTATTATAATCTTTCCAGAAATCAAATAATCTGAAGCCAGAAAGCCTCACAAAAATTTAGTCACGATAGGTAATTAACAAGAAAAATCTTCGGCGATTATCTCTTCAGCCTTGGTTTTAAGCATATTCAAGATGATTTTAGTATGACTTTATTTAGATGAATGATGAGAATGAACAAGCGACTGAATCCAAGGGGGGGGGGGCATTTTCGTGTTCTTCTGGTCGTATTACAGATCTTTGTTAAAATATCAATCGTAGTTTCCCTATCTGCTTCAACAAGTTCTGCTTTAGTGCTGCTATTGCAGTCTCAACTGCCTCACGGATGAATGACTGTATTGAGCTGAGACACGAGAAAACCAACAATGTGGTTGTGCGCTTAGCGCAGATTCAGCTCAGATTGGGCATCCGCTTAGTCTGTTCACTGCCTTCGCTGTTCACATGAAGCTAGCTTAGGCCCTTAGCTACCCTTTAAGCGCTTTGCGAAGAGTCTGATCAGACTGGGCGGATGCCCAGGCTGATCTGAGTCTGCGCTGAGCGCACAACCACTTTGTTGGTTTTCTCGCGTCGTGGCTCAATTATCATTTTCTGAGTGCTGATTGCAATCTAGAACTTCATTGTCACCACAACTCAAGATTGTACAGCTCTGTGAAATATACTGTCCATCTGCTGAGAACCAGTCGTTCTTTTGGTAGGCATTTCCAAGACTTGTCCTATAGTGGTGGATCCTGCTCTTTTGTATTTGTTTTTGTTCAGACAGGTTTCAATCTCCTCACATTGAGCATCTATCCAGTTCTCCTTTGCTTTCTACAGGACCTTCTAAAATCTCTTGTTACCTCCCCTATATTCTTTCACTCCTGCTTAATATCGCCTCTTCTTCGAAATCCCCGTCTCATAACAGAGGTCAAGACCATCTCTGGTGACCCAGAGTTTTTTCCCAAGTATTTCACTAGCTGTGTCAGTCTCTGTTGTATTGTTGGTGATTATCTTGGTATCTATGTACATGACATCGTCCCTTAGACCGATGAGTGATGCAAATATTTAACCTTTTGTTTCTTTGAATGTGCATATCACATCTGGGTTTCTGAACTTCTGGAGGTCAAATCTCAGTCTTGGCTGGTTAGGCTTTCTGGTTTTCTTCAGACGAGCTCGAAAGGCATCATCAAGATTGTGCTATAGTTTTGAAAACTGGTAAACAAAAGAACCATTGCCAAGTAGAAATGCAAACACAATGTCAGACGTCATTTATCTGCTGCTCCACTGTAGCAATACCTACCAAATATAAGAATAAGCTAAATGCATATTTCTTCACTGAAATTCCTTCAAATTTTCATAATACAGTAGTACGGGATGTTTATGGAGTACAAAAGAAATCATTTTGACAGCAAGATCTTTACTGCTACAGCAAAACTTCATGTACTTTTTAACACCCCACGTATATGTACAATTTTCTCGATGAACATTGCACTTTAGGTTTAAGTGAACAGTACAAAATGGAATTCGTTTAACTGTCAATTCAGGAATTTTAGATAGACCCACTAGTCGTAATAATATTTCAAACTAAACTGCTAAATACGCTATCCTTTAACTTAAATGCATAGTGAACCATTCGTGACCGTTCAGATATGCTTTATATTTGTGGCCTGAAGCAGCTATCTCAAGAAAAGTATTATATGTTTCTTTGCTGAATTCAGGAGCTTATCTTGAAAGAATATTTCCACAAGAGACACAACCCAGCAGGCATATGACGTTGAAATGACGTCGTATGCCTGCTGGGAAAACGTGTGTACCAGTCGGTCTAAATCATAATAAGTACTCTATTAGGGGAAACGACAGCGCCAGTCCGAAAACAGTTACTTAGAATTGTTCCAACATTCTCATAACTGTAATGTTTCTCTAAGGCATTTCAGAAGGAACTCCGCTACAACTGCTGACCGTTTTAGTAGACTAATAGATAAAACATGAGCAATGACCATTTTCTGCAAGTGGCAAATCTTGAGACATCATATTCATTTTGAAGCAGGGTGGACTAATTCTCGGTAAAAAGTTGCATAGTGTTAATGCTTTCACCATCCAGGGTGAAATCGAGTTGCGTTTTGTACATGTCAGATTAATTTTAAAAGATTATTTGCATTGAAAAAATACTGGTAAATGTAATATTTGACACAGGTTATTTGTTTAGCCAGACATCATTATTGCCAGTGCCAAATGTATCTTAAGGTGAATGGATACACCTTCTGGAAAATCAAATTTGCCATTTTCATTTTGCCCCCCCCCCCCCCCACCCCTTCTCAAAAGGAGGTTAAGCGTTTTTTCCCTAGGAAGAAATTCTCTTATATATACATTTTGGAAGGACTATTTTCGAAGGAAGGACTAAATTCTGGATAATTATTGTTAGATTTAAAAAGATTTTCAGTTCTCCGAAAAAGGGTCTGATTTCATTGTTTTTTATGCTTAACAAATTCAGAGTAATAAAGATGATACGACTGCAAAATAAAGACTGTCTAAGTTTGGACTAGACCATTTCACTTTGTGTGTTAAACCATTTTCGTACGTACGTACTCGTATACGTACAGGGCAGGACAGGACAGGACGTACGTACGGACAGCGTTGATACTATATGCCCCCGCTATTTTTAAATGGCCGGGGGGGGGGGGGGGCATTAAAATGAGGTGGAAAAAAAGACCCCAAAAAGACTACGAATGCTCTTGCCTGTTTGTATCCTATATATTTTTCTCATCAAAGCATCTACCAGAAAAAATTGTGATGCATTGGTTTCCACAAAAACGAATGATATAACATGTACACAAAGCAATATTAGGTTCAGTAACAATTTTTATGCATATGATATACAATATCTGAAAAAAAAATTGCATCACCATAACTTTTTCTGTAGAAATAATGAAATACAGCCTGCTTCATCTGTATAAAAAGGATAAGTGTAGCAACGAACGCCAAGTATATTTCATGTCTCCAGTTTCGGTATGATAACTGTGAAGAGTCGGCCCTTGAATCCAACTGTCTCGGCAGATACAGACTTTCAAAGAGTAAAATCCGATTTTTCAAGATTTTGCAACAAACATAAAAGTATATCGAGTTACACAACAGCAAAGCTTAATATATAACTAGAAATGTTTTTTGATAAAAAACATTCGATTCTCACTTTGTCCCGTAGATTACCAATTTGCGCAGAAACATTTACCTATGCAATAAACCAACAGAAAACTCTTGTACAATTCCAGGCCCCGGTTGTTCAAAGCATAGTTAACCTAACGAGCCTGTTAAGAGGTCAACTCGTTAAGTGTTTTACGAATCAAAATTTGAAAATACACTGATAGTTTTTGTTAAAACAAATGAGAAGAAAGCTTCTCACATTATTTCAACAAAAATATTAAAAAAAAAGTTAAAAACTTTTGCAGTGTAAATTTCAACAAAAAATATTGGCTTATTTGAGATATTAACGTTTGAAATTTTAACGAAATGTTAAATAATGACATCATTAGTTTTGAACAACTGGCCCCATAATTGTAATACGAAGTGAGAATTCCTACTTTGCATTGGACAGAATTGTCCTGATTCTTACTTTGCGAAGAACATGTACACTGTAAGAGAAATGTATAGAACTGCCAATATGGTACTTCGAAAATCTATGTAACAGCGTATTGACTTTCTTGCCCGCTCAGTTGCTTTTGTCTGTTTGGGTTACATAACTATATTCCCTTGAGAGGAATTGCCAGGAAATCATGATATATTGGCTTCTGCGCAGAATAACAAATGAATGAATATTAATAATCTGACATGTGTAAGCCCTGGTGCAATTTAGAAACAATTTCTGTATTTGTATGTAGAGGTCAATGCACATTGAGATTAAAATACATGTACATTTATTCCCGGAATAGTTGCAAATCCGATGAACAAAATAATGCGATAGCACGAGTTTGGTGCATCAGATTTGCAAATTTTGAGGGAAATATTTCTTGTATTTAAACCCGTAATGTATTAACGTACATCTTATATCTTTTCTTTTATTTTCTCTATTTATAATTGTAATTCAAAGTGAGACAATATACTACAGTCACTAGGCTAATTCGGGTATGCATAAATGCCCCTGCAGTCCAAACGGCGCCATTGTCGGAGTTACAGATATGAGCCGCGACACGAGAAAACCAACAAAGTGGTTGTGCGCGCAGCGCAGACTCTGATCAGACTGGGCATCCGCCCAGTCTGATCAGAGTCTTCGCTGTCCGCATGAAGGTAGCTTAGACCCTTAGCTACCCTTTGAGCGCTTAGCAAAGAGTCTGATCAGACTAGCTTGATGCCGAGGCTGATCTGAGTCTGCGCTGGGCGCACAACCACTTTGTTGGTTTTGTCGTGTCGCGGCTCATATGTCATTTAACTCATTCATGGCCAGCGTTCCGTAAAAGGGGCGAATGCAAAACGTGTAGGTCCAAGACTCGGTACAGACACCGCAGAACGCGGAGTCTTATTAGTGTCTACACTGTTTGCACAGCGCCAAAAAGTAATATAGTTAAATTTGTAAACCGTGTAGATCCAGATGAGGTGGCTCATGATGAACCACCTCATCTGAATCTACAATGTTTGCCCTCTAGTGTTTCGAATTCTCAATATGATATCGCTTTGACGAAACATTTTTTGAAATTCTGCAGACGTAAATTTTGTCGTCTGCTTTTTTGGCGCATTAAGGGTTAAGTGACAAATGGACTCATATAAGGATAGTAGAATTGACTAGGCAAAATGTTCGTCTACGGGCAATCACTCTAATTGAATACTTCCTACTGGGTTCACGACGTCAACGTTTTTTGTGTCTGCTGGGTTGTCTCCTTGTTAAAACATGACTAGCCGCAGCTCAAAAAAGAATTTGCTCTCAGAGAAAGAAATTTATCAGGGAGAGAGAGACGGAGAGAAAAAGAGAGGGAAAAAGAGAGGAAGCAAGCTGTGGAGATGCTCACAAACACGGTAGATTTAAATTTCTGTTTTGCAGTATTTGCTTCCAAAGAACATGTACTTTATGAGTTCTCTCTTATAGATCCATTTTATCAGCAATCAAATAAGGTTTTCGAACCAATTTGTTGGATAGAAAGGATATCTTCGATTGGATATTGTTACCGTGGAAGGTAACACTGGCGCCTATTTGTCTCAGTGCTTAATTCATTGTACAAGATGCAGAGCACTTTAAAGACATATTTTGATTGCATAACACCTTAATGACCGATTATTGGACATAAGTAATCTTCAGGGGTTATGAAGAGAACTTCATCTTTCATACAGGTTGAGGCCATAGTGAATGGGGTTTATGACACTCATAAGCATCTAGATAAGAGACTCCTTTGAGAAAGGGGATGTTTATTGGCGGTGGGAGTGAGGGTCACCCTTCTCATGTATGCAGAAATATGTCTTCACCGAACAACACAGGACGGTCATTGCGACACATTACATGTAAATTTCAATAGAAATGATAGTTTTCATACGTTTTTTATTCCACGACTAATTATTTTGTCTATCCGATTAGTACCTCTAACAGGAGGTTGCAAGAAAACTAGTATACAAGTCGAAACGTCGCTTAGCCTTTTCTTTTGTATCTAACGAAATTATTCGGCTATGAAAAGGTATTTTTGTCCTCTCCATTATGACCTTAAAATATAAAAATTAGTGTTATGAAATCTGCTGTTAGATGGGTTTTCGCTTCCAAAACAATAAAAAATAATTAGATCCGTCTTATAACACAGATCTAAACTTTTTAGATTGTTTTCGAAGAGAAACCCCCTTCGAAAACAGTCCAAAAAATCTAAATCCGTCTTATACGACGGATCTAGATTTCAGGATTGTTTTCGACCACTTCGAAAACAGTCCCAAAAATCTTAATCCGTCTTATACGACGGATCTAGATTTTTGGGATTGTTTTCGAAGGGAAACCCCTGTCTTGTAAAGGAAGAAATACTGTTGGTCTTCTGTAGTCCTTACTGGCAAACTGACTGTAATAAAGACGTTGTTAAGGATCAAATATTGACTTATAGACTTTTTCATTACTTGTGAAGACAATCAAAACATTTCCTAAGAGAGCTTCTCCGATATAATAAGAGAATCTGAACGATAATATTAGCCACGTCTGGCCAACAACTATCCATCATTTAGCGTTTTATTGACTCCCACAATTCATAATAAAAAACTTTAAAATATTGATCAATAATGGCGATATACATGACTGAGCCGCGACACGACAAATCCAACAAAGTGGCATGTGCACCAAGCAAAGACTCAGATCAGCCTGGGCATCCGCCCGGTCTGATCAAGTCATCGCTGTGCGCTTAAAGGGTAGCCAAAGGTCTAAGCTACTTTCATGCCGACAGCGAAGACTCTGATCAGACTATGCGGATGCCCATGCTGATCTGAGTCTTCGCTGGGTGCACATGCCACTTTGTTGGTTATGTCGTGTTGCGGCTCAAATATTATTGTAGTATAGAAGCAGTATTAAGTCTGATTGCGAAGGTTCTTAGCCTTAAAGTTCAGACTAAGTTTATTATTATACTACCGAGCATCATGTAGGACTAGGAAAGAAGAGTCATAAAACTTAAACTTAATATTCGACAAGAATCGTTCATAGACAAATATTCTTGTCTATTGGGTGTCATAATCCTGTTATGCAATGGTCAAGTGGCATCCTCACATAGGTAATGGCATAACAGGGAACTAAACAGCTAACAACTGGGGCTGTTTTCTGTATAGTAGAGAAAAAATTGCCAAATAGTTTATTTTTCATTTCTATTCTATTCTATTCTATCCTATAACCTTACTAGGTCGTTGGGGCACCACAGCTGACTTCAAAACAATCCCTTTCCACCTTGTCCTGTCTTCAGCTGCCCTAGTTGAGCTGGCAAAATCCATTCCAGTCCACTCCTTGATATTGTCTTCCCACCTCTTCTTCTGTCTACCTCTTCTTCTTTTTCCTTTCACTGTGCCCTGAAGAATTGTCTTTGCTAAACCAGAAGACCTTGAGACGTGGCCAAACCACCTTAGTTTCCGTTTCTTGACCAGCGTCAGGAGTTCATCATATTCTCCAATGGCTGCTTGGATCTTCCTGCGAACCTCCTCATTGGTTATATGGTCCTTGTACGAAATGTTCAGTAACCTTCGGTAGCATCTCATCTCAAAGGCCTGCGTTCTTTTCTCTAACTCTGCTGTCAAGGTCCATGATTCACAGGCATACAGAAATATGGAAATGACAAGGGAGCGCATAAGTGACACTTATGCGCTCCCTATTTTTCATTTAATTTTTTTTATTTATCCATTTTTTTTCTCATTTTTTTGCGTTTGCGCACTTTGACATATCTGTCGCGCACTATCTTATATTTTGCGCTCTTTTATGCAAAAATAAACATCGTTTCTCTGATGCCGGTTTCTTGCTTTCATAGGGTTCTGTCAAAGAATACTGGTACAGCCGGTATGGTGGTCTTAAAGTGATACTGCATCGTGCTGGGGGTGGGGGCTTTTGCGGTTGCAAGATAAGATCACTGCACATTAACAGACTCAATTAAACCGGGACTGCTACTTTTCGTTCTCTGATGCATTCCCTCTTTCCGGTATTGTTTGCATTATTTCTATATGCTATGTAACACTTTATAAGCTGCTGGCTGAGGATAAAATGCTGAGAGTAAAATGCACTTCTTCGTCCGACTTCGTTCGGTTATTATGTTCTAAAATCTTCAATAAACAGCCAAAAACAATATTCTGCTGCAACGAAATAACAAAGAAAAAGACAATGACAGATCACTATCGCTTGTGAAATGGCCAGACATTTATATTCTATTTTCGAAACATGGAATGACAGATTTTATTTGTGCTATTCCAATAATAATCTTTATCAATTTTGCGACAAATTGATTCGCGTCGAGAAAAATCTTACCATATGACACACTATTTAGAGAAAGACATGCTGTCAACACCTGGACTTTGCAGCCAATGTGAAAAGATAGGGACTAATGCAATCAGACCCTTTCCTCCACCTACCACCCCACCCTCCCCCATCTTCAAATGTATATACATAAATTGACAGTAGTTCACGAAAGTCACGCACGGTAAACCGAATGAACAGCTCTCTTCCAGACAGTGGTCATTCAGCTACCCCGACTCAAAACACAAATTGCATAACAGGTGAACGCAAGCACCTGGGGTCGTATTTATAAAGCCACTTAAGTCGTTGCTATGCGGCTGCTAAGGCTAAATTTCTATGTTGGAGAATACCTACAACTATGAAATTTGATCTGGAGGAACAGTCTTTTTTCAGACTGTTCTTCCAGAGCTACTTACATAGTTGTACGGAATCTCCTTTACAGAACTTTAGCCTTAGCAACAGCATAGCAACCACTTAAGTCATTTTATAGATACGACCCCTGGACAACAAGTACAAGTAACATTAAGGAATCACAACAGAGTACCGCCTTGGAACGGTCAGTAATAAACAGGGAGAGGAGCTTAAACAAGTTTTACTGGACCTAAACCCTCGCCCTTTTGCACCCGTAATGGTTCAATCCAAACCAAAAGAATTGCTACCAACACAACAAAACAACGGACACCAAGAACAAGTTACACGAAACATATGACCATCTATTTTACCTATTTTCTATTTTCTATTACACAACATAACAGAAAGCAAAGTGGTCAGGTCTTCAAGTGGAGACCTGGGACAAACAGACAAAAGAACAACAGTAGGGAACCATAACAATAGCTAAATACTATCGACCATTTCTCTGGTGTTATAACACTCATGTGTTATTATAATGCAGCTGTCTGACTTTCTTTGACTGAGATAGTTACTGTTCAGAAACAAGTAAAATATTAGTATATGTATCAAGCATCGTTATTAATCTTTATCCTAATCGGGGAATTTCATGGTAAAGATGAATTGATGGTCTCTCTCCCTCCATTTCCTGTCAGATAATGATAATGATAATAATAGTGTAGATTGAACATACAACAGAATGATAACATACTGCACTGATTCTAGTGCTTTATTTGTAACCAAATTTTCTGGGTATTACCCCACTCGCGAGGGTTTTGTCTTCTGTTCTCATGTCACATTTCCTTTCACTAATAGTCCGCTATGTCGATGTTTCCTGTTAAGACGTCAGATAATAAAAATAACAACAACAACAATATACCAGGCCAGCAACCATACTCTTGAATACCGTAAAATGTGTTTACCCTGTCGCACTGTATCATCTTGCCGAGAGCAATCTCTGACAATTTTTTTAAGTTTTACATATTGTGAGGCCCCCAGAGCTCACAATTATTACAATACAATCAATACCGAACTTATAACTTAATATTGTTTGATTTCTATGTGCTATTGTCGGTTGAAAACTACAATAGCGAGAAATATTGAACCCACAGCGGGAAAGTGAATGTTTAAGGCAGACTATTGTCGACTTCTGAGGTTGTGTTTTAAATCTGAATCATAACATGCACTGTATTTGTATAGAACTCGGATATTCCACAGCAGGGATAACATTGTATGAATAAGACTGCATCATAATCTTTCTAGAATCAAAATTTTATTAATCTTAGGCCTCATTAACATTGAGTCAAGAGAAAAAACACGAAAAAAGATCAGACATGTTGGGTAATATTTAAACTAGTTCAGGTTTCTTTAAATAAATAAATAATTCAAAATACCATATTTCTTCGACTATAAAAGAAAGATTTCCCTTCCAAAACTATCCCCAAAATGTAGATTTTTTGTGATTGTTTTGAAAGGGAAAACTCCATCTGACAGAAGAATTTCATAAGGCTAGTTTAGATATTTGGGATCATTGTACGAGGGACATCCAATAAAGAATGGGACTTGTTTGATATTTTACCAACCTTTTCCCGCTACTTGAAACCTTTACCCTCATTTGCAAGACCAGTATCTGATCTCCCTGTAGTATATGTTTCATCAAATTTTGCCTACAACCTAGTCAGCTATGGTTCGAAATGTAAGGCGCCAGATAAGTTATTGGCCGGGATTTGCTTCAGAATTCAACCACAAAGACCGGAAATAAGGTCTGGATTTATCCAAATAGTGGAATACGATCATGTTTTGACATTTTCTATATCTGGTTGCATTACGTTTGAATTTTGCTTACATCATTTGGTCTATAGATTAGCCCATTGACGGATGGTTGGCTAGCAACCAGTCTATTCCAGGAAATATGACCTTAAGTAGTATGCACGTTTTTCTGTTGCTAAGCAACACAAAGCACATCAACCCTGTGTTTCTTCAATATGTGCATTGCAATTTATATGATATACTTCAAAGTTTAGAGTTAAGTGCTTCTCATTGTATAAATTTATTTTTAATCTATGACACCTGTCTCACGCCCACCCCTAATTACAATGCCCGAATTTGGCATTTTTTTCAATTTTTAGACTAAATTCCTAGTTTTTTGACAATTTTAGTCCAAAATGAGTTATTTTCACAAAGTAAGATCCAAACATAGTGTGGTAGAAAACAAATTATTTTTGGACTTAATAGGAGGGTTCCAGTTACCATGGCAACCGTATTACAAACATGGCCAGGAGCCTTTCCCCTGCCTTCTGTCGTTGCTATGCAACAAGAAAACAACGGGCGGATAAAAATTTGGGATACTTTGTTGTATGCGCTATAAGATTTGCGACGCATTGGTCATATTTTCGATATGAAAAACATATAGAGTCACAAATTATAAATAAAGTCCCACTCTGTATTGGATAGCCCTCGTAGAGAGCGGAAACGCCCGTTTTATAGCTAAATAATACGGTACATTATCAGGCTTCTCGGGGTGCCATTTTATTTATTTACGCACACAAACGTGCATAATTTCTTGTGGCTACTGGTGCATAAAACAAACGAAAAAAAAGGGGGGGGGGGAACCATATCTCATAAAGTTCGGAAGTTGGTAGTTCTAAGTTTTATTTTCCCTTTTTTAGAAGTTTTTCAAGCTTTGAATCCCAAGGATGATTGTAGTTGATAAAACGCAGCACTTTCTTGTTCTCATACAGGCAGGCATTTCCGTCTGTCTTGGTTTCCGATTGGAACAGTATCAGTGTGTGGAATGATTTTTCACTAGTCACTGGTCAGCCAACTGCCAATCTAGAAGTACTCCTTTATGGACAATAAATTTCACAAGTCATGATATTCATGACAATCAGCGCTTAGTTTTGCTTGTGTCTGTTGTTGATTCAACTATAGACGGTGCTATCATGGAGTGGTAGGTTATTATATGCAATTTTGAATTTCAGTCCAAATGAATAAGGCCTCTGAAAAGCAAACAAAAAGCATTGGTATCAATGGAATAAAGGCTTGTACCACTGGTACCTTTTTATGGCCTAACACCAGTTTTGGTCCCCTGAGACAGTTATGTGTAAAACAACAGCCGGTTGTTTCTGAGCTGAATTTATGGAGATAATTTACCAGAATAATTCCATTAGAGATATGAAAATTGTGTACCAGTTCGCCGAAATCTTATTAAGAACTGCAGTTTCCTCCAAACAGCTGCATTTGGGGAATAAACGGCACAGAACCGTAAGCATTTACTTGGAATTGTTCCAACCGTCTGGTAATGTTTCTCTAAGGATTTTTAGAAGAAACTATGCAGCACAATTGACCGCTTTATTAGACTAAATAGGAAACCTAACGGAAGACAGCATATCCTGCAAGAACTATTGATATGAGATCAGTTTCATTACTGAAACGCAGTTTTGAATATCTGCATGCCAAAGCTGCTAATCAGTTTCGTTTTTAAGCATTTCAAGAATTGACTGTTAACCCATTACCGTCTAGTGTCCCATAAAAGGGACATATGCAAACAGTGTAGACCCAGAATGTGTCTATCAGAAACGACAAAAAAAGTGGCAGGTGCGCCCAGCGAAGACTAAGATCAGCCTGGGCATACGCCAAGTCTGATTAGAGTTTTCGCTGTCCGCATGGAGCTAGCCTGGACCCCTAGCTACTCTTAAAGCGCACGACGAAGACTCTTATCGGACTGGGCGGATGCCACTTTTACAGAAGTGTCCTTTCTCGAAAGGTAACCAATGGCTTAGTCCGGAGAATACCAAGTCTGGTACATTAAACATATTATTTTTTTATTGGGATGGAGATCACCTCAACAATATGAACGGCTAAAGTTTGGAAAAATGACACCTCAAGCGGTTTACGAGACATGGCAGCTCGAAACTATCTACAGCATGATGATATAGATAAATGCTGAGTTTTTAACTAGGAGGAAAGGCTAAATTAGGGTAAAAAGAAAAGAAAAACTTAAAACGATTCGATTTACGAGACACAGCAGAAATATATACAGAATCGTTGTGTTTGTACCTTGGTGGTACAAACGTTGGAGCTATCTGGTATTTGATTATTATTGGTTAGTGAAGTTATTGCTACCTTAAACTTTCAGGCTTTGTTATCCGGCAGTCTTGTGCTGAAGAATTACTTTTGAAGTCTATTAACTCCAATTTAGAGTTTCAGTGACCTGGATATTTTATGCATTTTCTCTGAAATGATAAACTAAACTACCATATCTTAGTGACTGGAAGAGATATTTTGTTAATTTTTTCATCACTCGCTTTGTTTACTATACCCTTTTAAATGATGTATGAAAATCTGTTGGGTACTAATTCCCCTTAAACGGAGATCCCTTATTTGTCTGTATTAGAATATCTCAAGTAATAAATGGGTTACTTCAAATTCAAAAGTAAAAGCCCCTCTTTAAAAAGTCTCCAGGGTAAACAAAAGCTTTATTGAATATGTCATTAAACTGTAAGAAACAGTAAAAATAAGGTTCAGTACAGACCATTTGAGAGCAACCTCACTGTATTTTACACAGAGCCTATCTCTATTTTTGTCATAAGTTTGTTTAGGGGAAAGGAAACAGTCATTTTCATTTCTTTACAATGGGGGAGGGAGTAACTTTCAAAGGATAGGGTTTAGTCGCCCATGGAAGCAAAAAAGAAGTCACATTTTTTCCTATGAAAAATAAACGCGCAGAACTAAACGGTGTCACCTCAAGTTGTAATGGAAAGGCGTATAGTATTTGCATAGGCTTGCTAAGTCATAGATGCGAACGATTTGTTTGTCTAGCACTACTGGTATAAACGGAGTGACGTAAAAAATCACACAGATAGGAATACTGTATACATGTTGCATTACCAAAGTACGAGATGTGACGATCTAAATTTCATATCATAGAACGCAATACGCAACATTGGCGGACGGAAACAATTGCAGACATAGAAAAATCTTATTGATCTAACATTGATAACCGAGATTGATTAGTCTTTACTGAGACAGAAAGATATAATCGTAACAGAACTTATCTAATTTGGAGCGTCGAGAGATCCGATTGCCACTGTAACAATAATTGTTACTTTGTCTGAGTGGCGTCTGTTTGTCACCAGTTTGGTCATGCTACCGGAGCATCTATCACTACGAACAACAAACCACAAACCAAGTCTTGCAATATTTAACCAAACTGGATGTTCATGTATGTCGCATCTTCTTGCAAAAAAAAAAAACAAAAAAAAAAAAAACGATGTTTATCAGCTCAACAAGCATAAAGGCCCAGGACAGGTCATTTTGAAAATCCCTGATGCACTGTATTGTAACCAATTTATGCGCGTGACAGTGTAATATAAGAGGGACATCGGCAAACAATGAAGACCCAGATCAGACGCCGCATAACGCAGCGTCTGATCAGTGTCTACATTGTTTGCACAAAATTTAAAGCATTTCTTCAAAATGAAATATTTACACTTGCCACTGACCCTCCATAGGTAAACCTTTTGGAGCAACTGGCTTCAGACACCGATGAACGACAGTTGAGCATATGACGTTGTCATAAAGCGACGCCTAAAGCCCCTGTCACACCAAGCCGCGTTTCCACTGCGTTGGCACGGAGTCGTTTAATTTTCCGGAGCGCCGTGAGATCGCAAGAAAACCCTGATATTTTTCGTGAAAAAGGGCCTGTCACGGCGTCCTGACAGCGACCAAGGCGTTGCTACGGAGCTCGCATGGCGTTCTATCGCGTTCCTACGGAGTTCTTGTTGGCGATTCTCTGCGCTCTCACGACGCTTTCACTGCGCTTTCACGGCGCTCACAAGGCATGCACTGCGCTTTCACGGCGTTCGCACTGCGCTGACGGCGTGTTGAAGACGTTCGTTTGCACAACAGAACGAAGTCTTCGTCAGCTGCATGTTTGTTCTCGAAGTTGAAACCAGGACCGCAAAAAGAGGGCAGGACCCAAAGCACTCTACGCCTTTGAGCCGGACCCAAAGCATTCTACGCCTTTGGGCCCTCCTCCGTCTTCGTCTTCCAAGAATGCTGTGAACAGCGTCTGCAGCATTTTGGAACTGCTGGGCCTGCATATAGGAATGTTGGTTGTTTGTTTTTGGTTTAACGGCCCTTCGAGACAGTATTTCAGTCTATATATCGGGCCGTCTCTCAAAGGGAGGGAGAAAGAAGAGACAAAAATGTCCAAACAACCCCACCCGCACCTACTGCAAGCACAGTAGGCCCTTGCCCTACTATTATCCAAATCAGTAGGATGCCCAGGCACTGGAAGTTATATACAGCACCATCGCACCACCCGATCCCCCCCACTCCCCCACCCATATAGGCAAGCAGGAGTCCAGCTTGCTGGCGTACGTCGGACATAGTGAAAGGAGGAATGCTTATTTGCATATCTCGTTTTTATAGTATTTTGTTTGCTTTTGTCATCATTGTTTGCATATCTCATTTTTTAATCTATTTTGTTTGCTTTTGTCATACAAACGCCGATGGCTGCGGTAAAAGCTCCAAGGGAGCGCAATTACCGCCATGACAGCTTCTTACAGTCGTTGTAAGAGCGCAGTTAAATAAATGGCACTCCGAATAAGCGCTGTAGACGCTTCGTATAAGCGCGTTAAAGACGCAGTGACATCTCAAAGAACGCCGTACAATCTCCGTGCAAACGCCACGGACGACCACGGCGTTTGCACAACGACACTTGTGCGCGCCCGCGGAGCTCCTATTGCATTGTAGGAGACCTTACTGCGCGGCTATGGTGACCTTACGGCGACCCAACTGCGCTCTTATTAGAACGCCGAGCGACGGCGTTTATTTTGAGCATGCTCAAAGTGCGCGCCGTCGTTCGGCGTTCTATGCGATCCCACAGCGTCTACTGGCGATGCCACTGCGTTGCTGCGGTGCTGCTTGCGATCGTACTGCGCGCACCTCGGCGTTCTGCATTTTTCTTGGACGCCGCGGGATCGCCGTGAGAACGCTGCTCTGGTGTGATAGGGGTTTAAGGTAAAGAAACGTCTTGATTGGCCCAGGTAACGTTCGATTGACGCCACGTAATGGCGACGGCTGTTTAACGTAATAGCCGAACACGTAGTTACTAGCTTTTCTTCGACGCATTTTTTGCACATTTTACTATAAATTACCACGAAAACAGCATAGAAATTGTCTAGAAATAAAGTGTAAATATAAGAATCAAAATTTGATTTTTCAGCGTTCATCGTGTGAAGAAGCCATTGGTCGTCGCTAAAATTTAACAAAAAGCGCTTCGCCCGGCATGGAATTTTAGCTCCGCCCTCTGGCTTCATCACACGATGAACGCTGAAAAATCAACTTTCAGTTCTTAAATAAAAACAACTACGAGGGATGTTCAGAAAGTTCTGATCGTGACGTCATATTTTGATAAGCATCATAAAGACAGAACTTCTGACAGCGAAACTAAATAGAGCTGTGATATGTCAGGACAATTCTGCAAACGCGGTGTACGAGGGGCATTTCAGAAATAATGTAAATGATCTCAAGGTAGTCTGTTGGCTGATATTTAGCAGTCAATTTATATATCATTGGAAAGGTAAATTCAAGTGCTTTGAAATGGTATACGTTAAAAGAATTTCTAAGTCACTCAAGCATGACAGCACGTGCTTAAACTTCATAAGGGTGTGGATACTGGAAACTGTACATTTTCACTGAATGTCTTTTGTGTTCTTTTGCTGTTTTCTCAGTGACAAAATGATATATTTAAATAAAGAAACACGTAATACTGTCCTTTGAATGTAAAATAAGAAAGTTGTACGGAAATCGTTTCCAGATTCTAAAGCAGTAACATAATAAACGAGATTTTTCTCTCTGCTATGTGTTTATAAATGCATAATTATTATAGATGCATTATACCAATAAATTTTGATTTTTGACATATTCACATCCAATGTCAACAAATAACTGAAATGATTAGGTCATTATATTTTGATACGACTGGCATCAAATCACTTATGAAACTGGATGACACGTGTGCAAACTCCACGCCGGAAGTTTCAAAGTAGCAGCAATTCATGTAAAAAACATAAACAGTAAAATGAAATGATCTTCTTCTAAAAAGACACAGGCTAAATATATTTGATTTTGTTTTATGCCAAAAATTAGAAGGGCATATTGAAAACAAAATTCATATTTAAAGACTTGAAAAACTTGATATTTTATATGACAAACTGACACTGAAATATGTGGATGGGTGGGGAAACTTATCGTGAAAAATCGGGTATGCTACAGACACCATAAAGTGCCGTAAAAGATTATTTATGACAGAAAAAAAGCGTGACGAATTAAATTTTATTTATTTTTTGTTTCATATCTGTCATCAAACATTCACTTTCACTTAAATTGACCTCAAAACCGAAGAGCTTAAACAGCTTACTATATATTTCAATTAAGCACGGGAAGTGACGTCATCAGAAATGCACATTGTTTCATGATTAGCCTACTTTGCATTGCAAATTTTATGTTTTAGCAAAGCTGATACAATGCTTGTCATATTGGAACATTTTCAGTATAACAGATAATATAGGTATCAACCTAGAGCTGCTTGTATCCAGAGTTAAGAAAATATGAATTTGTCCTCATATAAATCAGTTCCGTCTGTTTCTACTCAGTGTCCTTACCCTTACAACAATTTTCAAGGCATATTTTGAGGAAAATACCAATGACTCAAATTTTGTGAGTAAAGACCATTGGGTGATATCTAAACCTAACAGTTAAGACAAATATTAAAAAATCGGTCAACGTTTTAAGGAATGGCAGACTCATTTACAATATTTCCTAAATGTCCCTCGTATATTTTGTAAAGGACATATTTTTGAACGTCTTTGAAAGAGGTATACCCTACAGCCACTGCAAAGTTTTACTTTATAAGGTCGTAGTTCATATATAAGCAGTCTTTAATATTTTTTCGTCATTGCTACTGAAACACAAACCCTAGGCAACTGTGTCCTTTAAACATCGCGGAAATATATATTTGATCTAGGTTTCAATTAATAAATTACGGTATGTTTTTTCTCTGGATTCGTCTCCGGATATTGTCAGGGTCACTGACGAGGCTTTATTAACCGAAACTACGTAGTCTGGCCCATGTTCCTTCTTCTGAATGTATTCTCTGCTCTTGAAGGAACTATTCATGATTTAAATTTTACCTCACTGCAGCTGGTGTTGTGCCGTGTGGCGGCCGTAAAACGTCTCCCCGTACATCATTTATAGTGCAGATTATATTTTATTTTTGTCCTTTGAGGTCAGAGGATATATTCTGAGAAATCCAAAATTCAAGATTGATTTAGGCTATTATTCTAGATCATCGTCTTTGATATTATTTGGATCCTTTTTGATATTAATCAGTCTTTGAATTGACTGCCCAATTATAATTAATAAATTACGGTATGTTTTTTCTCTGGATTCGTCTCCAGATATTGTCAGGGTCACTGACGAGGCTTTATTAGCCGAAACTACGTAGTCTGGCCCATGTTCCTTCTTCTGAATGTATTCTCTGCTCTTGAAGGAACTATTCATGATTTTAATTATTCATACTGTCCCGTGAATTTGGATTATCGGTATTTTATGTAGTAGCAAATTCTCCCTGTCTACTAAAGTTATCATAATTTCGTAACGAAAACAAAGGTCATAGCATTCAAAATCTTGTCGGGAAAAGCTTTTACATGGCCCAATTCGAATTTGTCGTAAAGTTTAAAATTATTCTATAAAACGAAGTTGTCACAGCCTTAGAAAAATGACGTTGACGTCGATTCTAATAACTTCATTAGAACTATAATTAGAACTGCGCATTGAAAGTCGTATAAATATATTTTATATTTGTATGACACACTGAAAATAAACTCACATACGACTTTAACCCAGTGGTATGACTGGGGTCTAATAAATTGCGTTGTACCTCAATAAGAAAATGTATCTTTGTATAGTGTTTGGTATCATTGTAAAGGCAAAATTTAGTGTTTTCAATACATGCAAAGCATTTGCCCCCAGCATGCCGCTAAACAAAGTTATGCGGCCAGAATCAGAACTTTCTGAACAATCCTCGTAAAAGACACCCCTAAAATGACCATTGGACTCAGCCAATATATAAGGATAGAAGAAACTACTAGTCACAAACGGATTAAAGAAAGTTCGTTTGATGAAGCCCTTAGTCAGGCTGTAAGTGCGGCATGGTCGATTACTTATTGCAATTTTTCTGCTTTAATTTTTTATCCAGCCAAATGACTCAATTGAAAAGTCGTGAAATAGTTTGCGGAATGTACAACAATAATCTCGAATTCTGTAGACATATTTCGTGATGAATGGTTTTATATATTTCCTTAGCCAAGATTTTGTGTCAAAAATAATGAAGAGACTGGTGTTTATTGCCTACAGGATATCTATCACAGAACTCGGTACGCAGAGGTTTAAATGGTCAGGGTATCAAACATGTAGTCTGAATACTGTGAAAATTTTGAGACAGTCTGAGCAAGCAATGCAGACAAAGATCAGGCTGTTTTGGAGCAGTCTGATCAGAGTCTATTCTGTTTGCAATTCAGTTTGCATCCTTTAGACGCTTACTGCATTGAAAACCAAACTATTCCATATTTATGACAATCACGGTATTTATTCCCAATTAGTAGTCTGAATACTGTGAAACATGTAGTCTGAATACTGTGAAAATTTTGAGTATTGGGACAGACAGTCTGAGCAAGCAATGCAGACAAAGATCAGGCTGTTTTGGAGCAGTCTGATCAGAGTCTGTTCTGTTTGCAATTCAGTTTGCATCCTTTAGACGCTTACTGCATTGAAAACCAAACTATTCCATATTTTTGACAATCACGGTAATTATTTTCCCAATTTTGAGATTAGTATTTAGTTGCGCAGAAACAGATAAAACTGCGAAAGGCGCAGTCTGGCCCGGAAGGTACTCTATACCCGGGTACACTACGCCTTCCAAACTTCATAAATAAGTTTAAAAATTTAAATCCTTTGACAAGAAAAAGAGACAAAAATAAAAGTCCTCATAGTTTTCTGATAAGTAATACATGTAGTTATACCATGGTTTGTCCGCCTGTACATAGAGAAGATAATCCACGAGCTTTTGCGAGTGGATTATCTCCTGTACATGCGGACAAACTATGGTATAACTATCTTATACCACCCTTACCAGTGTAGACCTTTCTCATTGTGAAATATTTCATACTTAAGTTGGCGTTTTCTGGTAAAAGAGGTATAATTTCACCATATGATTTTGATCCATTGAACTCACTCAGATTTCAGGCAATTTTCCTATAATTCTATAGAGCCTGGGATTTCTGCTAGTGGAGAAAACTTACAATGTCACTTGAAGTGTTTTTCTGTGATGTTTCACTGTTGAGTTAGGAGGTCTATACGCGGGCAGAATATTTATTTGATTTTGAAACTGCAGCTGAAGGGGGTGGGAGCCTGTAGACATAAAACTAGTTTAACCCTCTTTAAACCAGTGGACTTGTCCATCCGTATCAGTTGGATGAATCAATTTCTAGTTTAAGGGATTTCAATGGATGTTTTTATTTATTTAATTTATTTTTACATAGAATGTTTTGTACGCAAACAGTGTAGACCATGATAAGACGCCGCGTTCTGCGGGCCTCTGAACTGGGTCTCTACTATTTGCATATGTTCCCAAAACAGGATTCCAGTCTAAAAAGGTCAAGCCCCCAGTAGTATTTATATTGCCTGTTCCCTGGCGGAGAGTTCTGATGCGGGTCCCGTTTTTTATAGATGTCCACCGCGCTTCCTGTTTTGTTTTGTGTATTTCTATCGGGATTACAGCACTGATTCTGCATGAAAACGCTTCTTGTAAGTTAATTAGTGCAAATTCCTTAATTTGAAACCTTATCGTCTAATAATATTACGGACTCTGATTACAGGACTGATTTGGAAGCAATTTAGGGTTTCAATTTTCACATTTAATCCTCTCCGGTGTTTTTTTCTACAGACTGTTTAAAGGGCAGAGAGTTTATGTTTTGTATTTCCTGGTTGGGTAGCTACGTTTTGCTTACGTTAAGCGTTGTCACGAGGGGAACCAGGGAGCACTCATTTTCATTGTTTTCTGTAGCTGAACCACGCAAAAGTCGTTTCGACTGATCACTAACACTTGGAATAATGTACCTTTACCAAGTTTAATGCGACAGGTGCGCATTTATGTATTTGACTTCTTCAGTGTCACTAAACCCAAAAAGGTTGAGAGAAAAAAGTAATGGGCAGATCTTGGCAGTCTGCGAGCCACACTTAGGCAGAGCAGCTGCAGACATCAGCTCCTACGTATTAAATCGCGAACTCAGGCGTCCACACCGAGCCAACTCATCCCGAGTGGCACGAGAAAAAGCAATGCCATCAAGATGTTAGATACAGCAAGAACCTGCCTTAACCCGACATAATCCAAAAGAATAAAAACCAACTCTTCTAATATTCATGTCGCAATGACAAGTCTGTCCAGTTGGAAACAAACTCTACTTTATCGAATAAAATGTACATGCACATGCATTCAAATTTAAAGAGTCAAATTGACAGCAGATGCCTCTAGAGCATAAGATTATTAAAATATTATTCTTGTTTCTGGATAGAAATATGAATATTCAAGTTATCAGCACTATAAACAGTGGTTATTTGCTTCTCAGGTTTAATATTTCCTTTTTGTTAACTAAGTTCAGCATCTGGTTGAAACATGATTTAATTCTGGACAGTTTGGTTTCGTTTCACCAGTCGGTTTAAAGTTTCTAGACTCATAATCTAGATATCGTTAGTCCGCCTGTCTAGCTTTTTAATTGATGCCTTCTCATTATTATGCCTCTCATAACCACATTGGTCCGAAATAATTTGAATGTTGTAAAGCAACATTCTGGACATAAAAGGGCTAGGTGGACTTTAAAAGTCATAATTAGGTAGCTTATCTCGGTATGAGCCTCTTGTAGACAATCGTTATGAGAACTTATCTAAGTATTTCTCTGTACGCCAAAGAGTAAACATCATAAAGGTCATAAAACTCCAATTACAAATCTGATTGGTTATTGCTTGTGTGGAATAATTTACCTATGAAATGATTGACAGTCTTATCATGTCAGTGACCAATAACCTTGGGCTTTAGGATTAAACAGTAACTACACTATAGCTCCACCAACGCACAGTCTCAAACAGGTAGCTTTATCCTTTTCCAGGTAGCATAGGACAAAGGCCTTTTACTAAATGGCGAATAAATACCACGTTTTAACTTAGTTAAGTGTCTTGCTTTTTCTTGTCATTTATTTCTGGTAAAGGTTATCGGCTTTGGCTTAAAATGTTTTAAGTACGAACCATACTAAAACAAGAATGTGCCACGAATTATGCTACGACAAGCATGGAAATGCATGCGGCATGCATTGTCATGCTTGTTGTAGCACAATTCGTATCTTAAATATGCATGTAAATTTTTGTTTCCTTGTTTTAATATTGTTTGTACTCTGAATATGCTTGCTCATTCTTGTTTTACTATGGTTCGTAATCTAAATAATCATATTATAAATGCAAAACTTTTTGTAGTTTTCTTTCTTGTCCGTTCTGGAAATGTATTTTCAGTGGTAAGCTGTCTGTGTTGGGGTAAATTTTTTCAGGTAGCTATTTTACTGACGAATACAAACCAGTCTAGACTAATTAATATCAATTTCTCTTATGTTTTATATGATCAACATTGATTACTGTGACCACATGTGGGTACCGTTATCTGGCTAAATGAAATAAGCTTTCCCCCGATGTCTGAAATATAGTAATTGTTTCTTTTGTTTTGTAAGGTGTAATACATCTGATACCCCACCGTAAATTACATCCTGGAAGGACCTAGTTCGTTTATGAGCTAGTCTGCCACTTCAGTAGTTTAAGGAAAATGTTTGCTATTTTTTCACACAGGAAAGAATGAGACCAGTGGTTTCAATATAAACGTAACTATACCAGACTTAGTGTTTTTACATTTGTGTTTTAGTTATTCTAAAAACATATACTTTTGTTTGCGTCTGTAAAACGTAGTTATATTTGACGAAACAACCATGATGCTTAAAAAGGAGTACAGGATATGTGTGAATGTTTTTTGTTTTTTGTTGTTTTCCTTCTGAAAATGTATTTTTGCAAATTATGTCATAGATAATCTTTTTTACCATCGAAAGAAAACGACTACTTAGCAATTTCACTTTTTGCTTTATTTTATATGGCTATATATTGGAGCACATATTTGGTTAATTTCAATATTTTTTATGAATTACTTTGTGAGAAATGACTTGAATCTTACTGCTTTCAGCATGTACTTTAGTCAATTTGTGGGCATGTATATACAAAGATTCTTTCCCATAAAACTAATAACATAATAATTACCAATATGCAAGGCCTATTCTGGTGATACACACGCCATCAGTGCACACCATGAAAATGTAAGTCAAGCATACTCTGCTTCACAGTGGAAAATTTTACACAACCAACCGTACCCGCAAGCCTCAGTGCCAGTAAACGGGGAAGCAAACAGGAAGTCACAGAATTTGTTCCCCTTTGTAAATTTACTGCAAAACAAGGTGGTATTCTCATACACCTTAAAATCTCCTAAAAGAACGGATGGACTAGATGAAATTTTTAGATAAAAGAGTACATTGCAGGGATGAGAAAAAGGTCATGGACGCTTACCATAAATACGTCATAAACTAAGGACATGTTCGGCATAATTAATTGGGTAAACTCGAACAATACTCAGGTATTCCTAGGGCTATCATCATATCCATTTTAAAGCCCTCTTTTCCTCTACCGAGGGTTGGGCTTGTTCGACAAGTTTCTTCGTAGGCGTCCTCTCCACTCAGAACGATTCTGAGGGTCAGCAGAATCCATACATAGCTTCTTTCTGTCGTTCACAAGCACTTCATCCCATGTTTTCCTTGGCCTGCCCGGTCTTTTACTCGAATATATATCTTTGATATATCTTCGAGTAGCCCTATGAATGCCTGTGTACTGCTCGGGTATACCCAAGTAGTTATGCCGAACATGCCCTTAGAAACCCATAGAATCTGAATGAAACTCTTTAATGATTGTATAATATTCTGCTTAAAGTCGGTTGATCATAGAGATTTGTATTGACAGAATTATCAAGCTTTGACTGCCCTCTTGAGAA
Source organism: Ctena decussata (assembly GCA_963989385.1). Classification (NCBI taxonomy): domain Eukaryota; kingdom Metazoa; phylum Mollusca; class Bivalvia; order Lucinida; family Lucinidae; genus Ctena; species Ctena decussata. The sequence continues at coordinate 76,122,672 of OZ022499.1, read as the reverse complement.
AACTAGCATCTCATTCAGATGCGGAAATTATAATTATTAACCGATAAAAGTTTGTAAACACGTATTATGTGTGAATATCAGAGTCAACCACCGGTTGAGATGCTTATCGTTTGTTGCGGCCCATAGTCGATCGAAGGAAGCGGCGGTCGTGAACATCGTGGATTAGGTTAATCATATGAGCCGCGACACAACAAAACCAACAATGTGGTTGTGCGCCCAGCGCAGACTCAGATCAGCCTGGGCATCCGCCCAGTCTGATCAGAGTCTTCGCTGTCCGCATGGAGGTAGCTGGGACCCTTAGCTATCCTTTAAGCGCTTAGTGAAGAGTCTGATCAGATTGGGTGATTGCCCAGGCTGATCTGAGTCTGCGCCATGCGCGCAACCACATTGTTGGTTTTCTCGTGTCGCGGCTCATATTTTATTGCATTCAAACAAAGGGATCAGACACAAATTATTACATTAGACAGGCCTCTCCTGTGGATCGAGGGCCGCACAAATATTTAGTGGCTAAAGACTATCCTTACACACTTTAAACCGATTTTTTATTCATTAATGTTGTTTTCGACGACAGTCGCTCAGTGGGTTAAGCGCCAGCCTGCTAATCTAGCGCTCCGGGGTTTGATTTCCGTTAGAAGCGGAGATCTTTTAAACCGTAAACGGGGTTCCGCTGCTCACAGCGTTTCGTTATTGCCTTTCCATCGCCCAGATATTACTGAAATACTGTTGAAAAGGACGTAAGCATTCATTTATTTGACGAAATTATATTAGTTTCATTTCATCGATTAAGAGTCAAGTGTCAACGTGATGAATCTGCTCGATTATTGCAGAATGGTTCTTTGCAATTTTCCCAAATAACAAGAATGCTTAGCATGGGGGAAGCAGCACCTCAGCCATCAAATGAGTTTGAAAGAGAACATCTGTCCTGGGAACATACATTTCTGCATCAGCAATTTTTGAGTAACCCCGGATGCTTAATGAACCAATGCAGTGAACATTTGAACCCTTATCAGATTGCACGAGAGCTCAGGGTTATCTGGGTCAACACTGTTCAACGTTCTTTTTTCATGGCGAGTCTCCAAATGTCCTATAATGTTTTTTTGTATTTTCTGTAATTCTTACAGCGTCAAAAATGAAATACATGTAGCTGAATTTGCAAACAGCTTAGATCCAGATGAGGTGGCTCATAATGTGCCCTTTAGTCATTGCATTCTCAATACAATATAGCTTGGATGTAATTGTTTTGTTGTTGAAATTTTGCAGATTAAAATTTTGTCGTCTGCCATTATTGCCATTTATCTTGAGAATGTTAACGGAAAGCCCGTCGAGCGATGACGAGGATTATAACAATAGTAGTGGTTCAGACTCGCGGCAGTCGCAAGGCACACTCACATAGTATCTTTGATTACTAAACATTATTATTGCGACAAAAATGGATTCAAATAATGTAACACGTGTAAATGTATATGTGACAGACAAAAAATATGACAATTAAATATACAAACTCAAATATTCACATCTTGACTTTAAATGTCCAAGGTGTGCGTGATAAATTTAAACAACAACGATTATTTCAATGGGCAAAGCAGCAAAAATCTGATATTTTGTTTCTGCAGGAGACCCATCTGACGACAGAAACCTATGAAAACTTTAACAAACAATTTCAAGGAACAGTTTTACACTGCAGTGGCAGTACTAATAGTCGTGGGGTAGCATTACTTATTCACTCTTCACTTAGCCATACCGTAACCAATGTGTTCTACGATCTGGCTGGGAGATACATTATTGCCAATGTTGATATTGGAACTGATAGTTTCTCTTTTATCAATATCTATGCTCCTAATGATCCAAATGAGAGAAATGTCTTTTTCAAAACACTTAATGACAAATTATCAGAACACGCATCGGGGTCAATTATACTCGCAGGTGACTTTAATGAAATTATAGATCCAAAGATAGATCGCCGAAATAAGCCCAATAGAGTACCGAAAAAGACAAAAGCATCACATTCACTAGAAAAATTGCGTAAAAATAAAAACTTAGTCGACATCTGGCGTAAAAAAAATAAACAAAAAATGCAATTTTCTTGGAAACGGCAGGCCCTAAACGAGGCAACGCGCATTGATTACATTAGACCAGCGCAAATTGGGAAAACCAGCCATATGTCCGTTTCCCTAAAAATTAAAATTAAAGCAGTAAATAGAGGACCAGGTGTTTGGAAAATAAATAATAGTATTTTGGAAGAAAAGGAATATAAATCAATAATTATAAAAACTATCCAGTCCTGCTTGAGTAATAATACTAGAGAAGGCTTAAGTGACCAAGAAATTTGGGAGAAAATCAAAATAAACGTAAGGGAAGCAACTCAAAATTACTGTAAACAAAGAGCACACAGAGTGAAAAATTCTTGCACAGACTTAGAAAATATACTTTCAGAGCTTCATAAACGCCAAGACGAAAGCTTGATTATTGACGAAAACCTAAAACAAAAAATAATTCAAACGGAAAATAAGCTTGACACTTTATATGAATATAAAGCACAAGGGGCACAAATCCGCGCAAGAGCCGAATGGACGGAAAAGGGGGAAAAAAACACAAAGTTCTTTTTAGCGCTTGAAAAATCAAGACAAATTAAGAAAAACATTCAACAATTAACCGCAGATGATGGAAAAACGGTGACAGAAAACTCACAAATCCTCGAACAACAAGTGAAATATTACCGAAAGCTTTATACATCGACAGCAGGCGACGTTAACGATATAAAACAATACCTCGACTCTACGCATTTGATAAATACACTCTCATCACGCGAAAGCGACGAGTGCGAAAACGAAATTACGATAGAAGAATGCAAAAGCGCGTTGTTTTCGATGAAACAAAATAAAAGTCCTGGTACAGACGGATTATCTGTAGAGTTTTATCAAACGTTTTGGGAATATCTTCAAGTCCCTTTTTTCAACTCTCTAAAAGAATCAAAAGAAAAAGGCCAATTAACCTATACGCAAAAGCAGGGAATACTGAGTTTAATATTTAAATCAGGAAACTGTGCCGAACTTAGTAACTGGAGACCGATCACCTTACTTAATATTGACTATAAGATAATAGCAAGGGTTTTAGCTCAAAAATTGCAAAAGGTTATTTCAAAAATAATAAGCACTGATCAAAATGGATACATAAAAAATAGGTTAATAGGTTGTAATATAAGGCAAATACAAGATATTATAGATTACGCAGAAAACAATAATCTAAGAGGTTTAATCCTCTTTCTCGACTTTCAGAAGGCGTTTGACACGATCGAATGGGATTTCATAAATCTTTCCTTAGAAAAATTTGGTTTTGGGACAAACTTTAGACAATGGGTTAAGATTTTATATAATGGTATAAACAACCGCACTATAAATAACGGTTGGGTCTCGATAAGCTTTAAGATTTCTCGCGGAATTCGGCAAGGCTGCCCGGTTTCAGCTCTCCTGTTTATCATAGCAGCAGAAATAATGGCGGAAAACATAAGAAATAACAATAATATAAAAGGAATCAAAATAGGTCGAGATAAAGAAGTAAAATTAACACAATTGGCAGACGATACAACAGCTTTTCTTCGAGGTGATGATGATATACTTAAACTTATTGCAGAAATAAAACGATTTTCAAAAGTTTCTGGGTTGATTTTAAACACATCCAAAACAAAAGGACTACTATTAGGCAACTATGGACGAAATGTAAGCACCATACATGGAATCGACTTTTCAAGAACGACCATAAAATCGTTGGGTGTTTATTTCGGTAAAAACAAACAACAATGTTCGCAACTTAACTGGGATAGTTTGATTGAAGATATCCAAAATCTCCTTAATTCATGGAAAAAACGCAATCTGACATATTTTGGTAAAATAATAGTACTAAAGTCTCTAGCCATGTCAAAATGTAATCATCTTTTGCAGAATATTATCACTCCCGACGAAATTTTAACAAAATTAGAGAGAATTTTCTTTAAATTTATATGGAATGATAAACCTGACAAAGTTAAACGTCAACAAATGATGCAACCATATGAAAATGGTGGGCTAAAAATGGTAGATATAAAACAACAACTAGACATCTTCAGAATCAAATGGGCAAACAGATTAATAACTTCAGAAAATGCAAACTGGAAAATAATTCCAAATTTCTATTTTGAAAAATACGGTGAAGACTTCTTGATATTCAAAATGAACATTGGCCACCTACGTAATCTACAATCATTAGAAATACCAACTTTTTATAAAAACATATTAGAAACGTGGGTCACGTCCGGAGGCGGGTTGCAAAAAGAGCCCAAAACTTTGTACAATGTTAGAAATCAAATACTATGGGGAAATCAGCTAATACGACACAAAGGCAAATGTTTAATATATAAAAACTGGATAAGTGATAATATAATATATGTAAATGATCTGCTAAATAAAAACGGAGAAATAGACTCAAAGCTAATTTATAATAAACTATCAAATAAACATAACTGGATTAGTGAATTAAGTAAACTTAGAGAATCCGTTCCTAATGAATGGAAAATGATGTTAAAGACCGACGCCCCAGTTAAAACTAAAATCAAAACTACTTCTTCATTTATTATACAAAATAATCTTAACAATAATAAGATAACACTGGTACAATCCTCACTAGTAAGCAATAAAGAGGTTTCAACCTACCTGACTTCAATGATAAAATATAAACCGATCAACGAAAAAATCTGGGAGATAAAATTTCATTTAACGCCTAGTGACGAATACTGGCGATCTGTGTACCGATCGGCCTATACTGATTTAAAAAGTAATGAATTAAAACAATTCAGATTCAGATTATTAAACGCAATTTTACCATGTAAAGAGAAACTGTTTAAGTGGAAAATAGCGAACGATCCCTTGTGTGAAATGTGTAGGGTACAAGAAGACTATGCTCATCTTTTTATCGAATGTCCGGTCTTACATACCCTGTGGACTAAGCTAAATTCTTGTTTTTTAAAGTGCAAGTTCGACAAACCATTGAACAAACTTCAGTACCTCGTCCTAGGTTATAAACCCGAACAAAAAAAGTATACCGAGCTCAATTATATCCTGTCATTGATTGGTCATTCTATTTTCAAGGCATACTGTGTGAGCGAAGATCGAAAAAAATCGGTAGATACGATATTTATCGTAAAATCGGAAATTATAAAGGCAACTGAAGTATTTAAAGCTCTAAGATGGAACATAAATTATGATATGCTGCAAAAATTTTACGACTTTTTTTGTTCTGGGTAAAACTTGATTAAAAGTTGTACCTAATTGCACACTAAATTATCTTCGAAACGTTATTTTAAAACATTTCAGATAAGCTTTACAGCGTTTATTACATATCCTGGATACACTATTGTTGTAATTCATTATATAACGAATAGTAATATTAAAAAATGCAAAATCAGCAAGCCAGGTAAGACCACGGCTCACAGGTTTTTTTTTCTCCTTCGCATCTGTCATAGCTGTGGCATTCGGCGACCGAATAGCTTCCTATTAAACAACAGACGAATGACAGCGTATCGACGTTGCTGTGACGTCGTTGACGTTGTGTCAACAGCGTGGTAGCAACGTTGATGCGCGGTGCTTGTTTCAGCACGTGGAAACACACTCTATCGTATCGGCGTCGATGCAAAGTTTGGTCTATGCGGATGCGTAGGCCGACACAGGCGCCCAATGTTGCGCACAAACAGTTTGTTCTGAATTGAGATACGTATTGTATAGGAGATCTCATTAATTGACATAGCTTTATCATAAGCAGAGAATGCCCTGATCAATCCGTGCAGGTGTCCGGGCTGATCGGGGTACTCGCGGCTTTACTAGGGTAATAAAACTCTTGTGGGGTTTAGCTGCTGTAGTATGTATCAAGGTTACGATTAGTGGTGTACCTGCTATAAAGTAAATCTCTCGGAGTTTCTGCTCAACTGTCATTATAGAGTATAAAAAATACAACTGCCGAATACCCTGTTCAATCTGCGTAGAAACGTAGGCTGAACGGGGTGCTCGAAGTTGAATACTAGAAGCAGCCGAAACGTAAATGAGAACTGTAACGTACTTGTCTATATATTTGTATTGCTAGCAGAGAATACTCTGTTCGATCTGTATGGCACCGGCTGATCGGGATGTTCATTAAGATGTCTAATAAATAAATAAAAATAAAATAAGCCTTGTTGCAAGCAGCGATTACCTAGCTCAGTCTGCGCTGACGCGCAGGCTGACCTAGTGGTCCACTGTTGCATACGAGTAAACATTCCCTTTCTGGGCGAGACACACCCAGGTTATAAGGTGACTTGATAATGTACATACGGATTACAGAATAAAATGGCTGTTCTGTTGGTCGCGAATATCCTGACTAGCCCCCGCAGGTGCGCGGACTAGTCTGGATGTTCGCTACTGGAACATGCCACAGGGTAAATAACGCAAATAGTTTTATCTTGTCTAGTGGTAAACATCATCTTACAAGTTTTCTTTTTTCCATCTCTGTATATTCGAGACTACGGAATATATAAAGGCTGTTCTGTAGGTTGCGAATATCCCGATCAGCCAGCGCAGGAGCGCAGACTGATCTGGATGGTCGCTACTGGAAAAGGCCACAGGGTAAATAACGCAAATAGTTTCATCTTCATCGGTGATTTATTACACAATATTTATTAAAGTACTCTTTCGATCTGATTGCAGAATAGAACGGCTGTTCTGTAGGTTGCGAATATCCTGACCAGTCCGCGCAGGACTGACCTGGATGTTCGCAACTGGAACATGCCACAGGGTAAATAACGCAAATAGTTTCACCTTTGCTGGTGGTATACACCATTTATCATAGAGTTCTTTCATCTCTGTATACACGAAATTGCAGACTAAAACGGTTGTTCTGTAAGTCAGGAAATATCCTGACCAGTCCGCGCAGGCGCTCGGACTGGTCAGAATATTCGTACTGCACATTCGTGTGTAAAAATGTATATAGTAGCTCATTATTCTTGTCGAGTTTCATCGTATTGCTCATCATCTGTTTATTGATTTATACATGTATATATCTTTTTTTTTCCTCTTTTTTTTTTTTGATATGTTGAAGAAACAGTATATCTGCAAAAAAAAAAAAAAAAAAAGAGAATGTTAACGGAGGCTCTTGCGGTGTATGTATGTCTTCTAAGAACCTGGGAATGTATGTCCTCTAAAGCTGGTGCATGCAGGATCTTACATGCGCTTTCATTCCAGGCATTCGATCGCTACTAGAAAATAATTACACCTTTGTAAAAGCAAAACAGTTTGGGTTGCACAAAAAATTATACAGTTGTCATTTCGGGCTATTTAATCTTTGTCGTCGATTTTCCATCACTGGGAAAGCGATAATCTGATTTTGGGTGAGAGACTTCATCATGGTTATTGTTGTTATTTGAGCCGCGACACGACAAAACAGACAACAAGAAAAGCCCGGATAACCGTCGGAAATGGATGACACGTTTTTGAGTGCCAAGAAGTTTTTGGTGAAAAACAATGGACAAATCGGATAAACGGCTTCCCAGTGTGATTCCCCAAACTCTTTTGGATTGCATCAACGTTCTGGACAGGGAAGACCCAACAGCTTCTTGGAAATTAACCAGAAACTCGAAGGGATTCTCGCTCGTGATCAGGACGTTTCCGCCAAAAATGTCACGCCATTGAAGGACGGTCACTCTGCTTTCGGATGTCAGCAAGGAAATCATCAGGACAACTCTACCGATGACTCCCAACTGAAAAGACCAAAGCGGAAACATAAATCCCCATCAGTTGTTGCAAGGGATCGTTCACGACGACTGAAGTTCTGGAAAAAGAAGAACTCTGCCCAAACTTCTTCTCTGAAAGCCCGGCGACAGCCAGAGGATACCATTCTTGAACAGGAAAATTCCATTCATACAGATTCGGATTCTTCTGGTGCCTATAAACACATTTCCAGTCAATTGGATCCTGATTTGGATTTATCCACTCAACGTGGTTTAAATGAACTGGTTCACTCTCCTGAGATACCTGTTGTTTTGAGTTCGGAAAAAGAGTTGTCAGCCTTGGATTGTTATACAGAACCGGATGATAACTCCCCCGACTACTGTGCAAACTGTTATTCCTTAGGAAATAAAGTCGACCTGAGACGCTGTACAGGCTGCAGATTTATTAAGTACTGCAGCAAGGAGTGCCAAGCAGGACACTGGTTATCTCACAAAACCCTCTGCAAGGCCATTCAAGGTCTCCCTAAGCTTCAGTAGACTCAACATCTGATCTCCGGAAAGTGCTTTGGTGGAGGTTATTGACATCGTTCTTGTTGTGTATGTGTATATTCAGGGGGACGGATTATTCATTGGTGCAGGAAACTTTGACACTGTGTATGTGTATATAAGTGGTGTTGGATTATTCATTGGTGCAGGAAACTTTAGTTTAATTTAAAACTCTTATCATTAATAAACACTTTTACCGGTTATCCGGGTGCGCCGACAAATTAACGGCGGAGCTCTACGAACAACAACAACATGGCATATGCGCCCAGCCGCGAGCGAAGACTCAGATCAGCCGGGGCATACGCCCAAAGTGATCGGAGCCTTCGCTATGCACTTAGAGGATAGCTAAGAGTCTAAGCTAGCTCCATGCGTAAAGCGAAGACACAGATCAGACTGGGCAGATGCCCAGGCTGATCAGAGTTTTCGGTGGGCGCACATGCCACTTTGCTGGTTTTGTGGTGTCGCGGCATATTTACCAATTTATTACACTGCTCTGTGGAGGTTGATGAGTTTGCTTAGGCGTTTACATAGGCGTAGGAAGTCTCAGAATATTGGGGTTGGGGTGGAGAGGGGGAGAGGTGGGGGCAAACTTTTAGGTGGCTGAAACTCGACTGAGCAAAGCTCGGGAGGTTGCTGGTTGAGGGTGCGGGGTGTCGGGGATATGCCTCAGAAAATTCTGAACTCTGAGAAGCCATTTTCTGCATTCTGGACTCATTCAAAGTGCATTTTATCTGCTTCTGATTATTTTTCTGTTTAAATCAATTTTGTGTTTAAAATCAGTCAAATATATGGACAGAGCACAAACACACATATATCAAATCATTACTCTTACACTGACACAAACTTTTCAACGTTTTAGATTGAAAATACGTATATATACCAATTATTAGTGCTTGACGTACCGGGTAGGCCTACCACGGAATTCTGAATTTTCAACAACAACAAAAAAAAGGCCAGAATCAAGCGTACCAGAAAGGTGTGTGAAACGCCGCTGTAGTTTGGCGATCCAGTTCAAATTGAGGAATGGTTATGCACCAGTCATTTGTAACTACCACCACCATCCGCAAGGGAGGGCAGGAGATTGTATGTGTGTGTATGTGTGTGTGTTGGGGGGGGGGGGGGGGTTGATATGCCATGCTTTTACTTTGGTATTTTCCCCGCAGTGCGGGGCTTATAGCGGGAATTTTCCTTATAGCAGGAATTCTTGGCAAAAAAACATTTCTGGCTATTCAAAACCGTGTTGTTGGGTTGCAAGGGCTGGAGGTGGTGGTCCTGGTTACAAATGAATGGTGCATTACATCGAAGCATATGGAACTGGCCGGCTGTTATACGACAGAAATGGGGTGTCAACTGCATTCCAGGCATTCATTGTGCATGAAATGCTGAGATTTATCGTATTCAATAACCCTTGGGCCGTATTTATAAAACCACTTAAGTCGTTGCTATGCTGTTGCTAAAGCTAAATTTCTATAAAAGAGATTCCCTCTAACTATGAAATTTGCTCTGGAGGAACAGTCTGAAAAAGACTGTTCCTCCAGAGCAAATTTCATAGTTATAGGGAATCTCTTTCAAAGACATTTAGCCTTAGCATCAGCATAGCAACCACTTAAGTCGTTTTATAAATACGGCCCCTGATCTGTAACGTATGTGGTCCTAAAGTCGTCAGGGTCCTAAGGTCGTCATCAGATTTTACAGAAATATTTGGAAGCGGGCGAAATTGATAAATATCTTAACTATGTTGTGCATTTTACATTGAAAGTTGGGTAACCCATTTTTATTTAAAACTCAACATTTAACGATGACCTTAGGGCCACGTACGTTAGTTTTGATAGGAACTCAATAATATTATAGAAAAAAAACTTCATTTCTCATGTTTATGTTTATTGATGTTTATCGTTACCAACCTAGAACTGCACGTTCAAATACAGTGTTGTCAAATGTTAAGCCGGTTATATACAAGCTACAAAATCAAGACTAGCATTGAAAACAAATCTTAGATGTCCATCTTGGTACTGTTGTTAATTATTGAGAGGCCACATAAGGGCCAACGTGTCCTTTGACCCCCCCCCCCCCCCCCCCCCACACACACACACACACGCGCGCGCGCGTTTCTACGCATCTGGTATAAGCGGGTCAACAAGTTTCAACTCTCTTTGGCTTTTATGCAACTCTGCAACTCATATCATATAATGAAATTATTGAGAGAGAGAGAGAGAGAGAGAGAGAGAGAGAGAGAGAGAGAGAATTTTCTGACACCACACACTGTCATTTCGGGCCCGTAATAGCATACAATAGTGCTGATATGGGAGACGTCCTTGGTTCGCTGTCACAGCAACTCGGTGATTCAGGCTTGGCTTTTCTTTGGTATCTTTTTAAGTGACGAAGGGGCTTCAGGCTTAATCGTTTTTTGTGGTACCTATGAAGCGGGTTTCTGAAGCCGGTGCTAGGGGGCATGGCAGTGTCGCAAAATTACTGTACATGAATAGACTCAATTAATTCCGAGTCTGGTAATTTCGTTTCTTTGATGTGTTCCTTGCTTCCAGAGGGTATTCCTTCAGAACTTTTTCTGTCTATTCAATGATATTCATGTATTCTGTATATTCATGTACTTATGTATATATTCATGTATTATTGATCTGAATTACGTCTTCGTATATATTTCTTTCTATTTGCAGATAACAAGTGAAGAAAGAGATGGTAAGTTAAGACTTAACAAAGCAAATTGTTATTTTCATAGGAATAAAAAAATGGGGGATCATTTTATCGATGTGTAAGCACTGGCAAATCGCTCATAAACCTAACCATTAAAATTGTTGAATTGGCAAACAGTGTAGATCCAGATGAGGCGGCTCATAATGAGCCACCTCATCTGAATCTACACTGTTTGCCCTCTAGTGTTCGAATTCTCAATATGATATCGCTTGGACGAAACATTTTTTTGAAATTCTGCAGACGTTAATTTTGTCGTCTGCTTTTTGGCGATTTAAGGATTAATAAAGCTCAGGGCTTTATGTTAGGTTTGTGAGAGATTCGACGGAGTTTACATTCTGTGAAATTGAATATGACAATATGCGAAAAAATATAATAAACAAAATATATAACGTTTAAATTTCAAAAACACAATTTTTCCATTTGCGTCAGTGGTGTCGATAGGACTATGATTTACAATGATACATATATGTGCTTAGACCGGCGTTTACACCCACTTGTGTTTTACACCACTGACCTTTAAGACAGGGCGAGGCCTTCTGCGCTTGTAATAGGTACGGGATGCGATTGTTCTCAACCTTATGTCACCCTTTTATACTTGCGTAGAGAAGACCCAATATAGACTGAAAAACTGTCTCAAAGGGGCGTTAAACAAAAAAAAGAAACCACCTGAATCGGTTATCCAGACAACCACATTGTTACATTATTCTGCAAATATTTCTGTATTTATTGCCCGGTCTTTGCAACAAATCACCTTCGCTACAACGTTTATTGTATTAATGTGTGTTCCTCATACGACATGTTACCATGTCATGAGAGAATGAACTTTTGTCTGTCTGTCTGACTGACTGTCTGTCTATCTGTTTGCCTAAAAAGATAAAAATGATAAATTATAAAATCGCTTTACTTTAAGATGATAAATATATTGTTATTATGAGCTTAGCGGAAAATAATTCTAATGATATGTTTATATTTTCAATAATAAAAAAAAACATATAAAAGAAACGCCAAAACTGAAACACCTTGTTGCTGTTAAATGAAGTTTTGGAATCACCCATGTCTGCAACTGCCGTCTTAATGATTCAGTAACCCTTTTATGAATGGAGCCTGTTTTTGGGACATATTCGAACAGTGAAGACCCAGTTCAGACGCGACAGAGCGCGGCATCTGTTCAGGGTCCACACTGTTTGCTTTCACGAATTTCTATGCAAAATATAATGAATCAGAAACTCCTAAAACTAGAAATGGACTAATCCTTCTGATAAGGATGGACAAGTCCATTAGTCAAAAAAGGGATAAAACCTACGAATGTAATCTCGCCCAGAGGTTATAAAACTTGAGTACATTCTGAAACTCAAAATGAAGCACAATGATTGGCTGCTTCCGAGCACATGCTCGGAAGCAGCCAATCAGTGTGCTTCATGTTGAGTTTGAGATTATTCTCAAGTTTAATAACCTCGAACCCTGTTTACAGTGATCAAGGAATTCTTCTATATGTTTGACACGGACTGCGACAACAAGATAGAGGCCTGTGAGTTAGAATATGCTCTTAGACTTGTGTTTAAAGAAAAGCCAGACAAACGAAGGGTGCTAGAGTGTATGCAACAGTTTGATGTCGACGGTAAGTGCCAGGGTCCATGTTTAACATTGATGGAGTCCTTAGTTACCACAACATTAAAAACGTGTCAATTTGTATGGCAAATATGCAGTGACTTTTTTCGCTGAAAAATAGTTAGCACCTTCGCATTTCAAAGGCTATTTACATGTATATTTTCCGTAAAAAAAAAGTCAATGCATACATAGCCGTATTTGTCAGAGCATCTTTAAACAGCCTTTTCAGTTATAATTTTTCCCAAATCTAACGATGTTTGGAACAAACTGTGACGGGTTATGCTTTGTAGCCACGCCACAAGCTAAGCACTCAGCGGCCAAGCCTTAGATCGGCCTGGACATTTGTGCTGACAGATCGGAGGCTTTATTTTCATATTTATAATATAACAGTAGACTCTGAGCAGCCTGTTGCAAAGGCTGACCTGTTATTTGCACATGCCTTAGGCATTTTATCTCGTGTCGTGACTCGTTTAAGGTGTGTGGAACAATTTCAGCCACAAGTTCCTGTTTTGCCTCTTTGCTGAATGATTTCAACTTTGAACAAACAATGCCCCTTCTTTCCTTTAAAGACAAATATTCTCTACTATATAGAAAAGCCCAAGGTCTTTATTGGTTTTATGACCCTGTTATGTCATTACCTATGTGAGAAAGAGTATTCCCTTTGATGAAATAGCAGTTATTATAGGATTATGACATCCTATAAACAAAAATATTTGTCTTTAATAGTGTTAAGAGCGGACCCAATTTCGGAAGAGCTTTGTGGTGCGGGGAGGAAAACAGGAAGTCACAGAAGATGTTTCCGTTTGTAAAAAAAAGGCGGAAAAGTCCTGGGGGCATACCCATACACTTTAACTGGTTTTAGCAAAAGATTTCTGTCTGCAACTGCACTGAATAAATAGAGTGTATGTCCATATTGTTTTGCTCTCCTCTGGTTTCTTCACGGAGTTGATGTTTCTCAGTTTTCAAACGTCAAGAGCTTATTGATCTAGTTTAGTGTAGTCTATCCCAAAACATCGCAATTAAGGCCGTTGGGTACCACAGATGACTCTACAGCAATCCCTTTCCACATAGTCCTGTTTTCAGCTGCCCTAGATGCACTTGCAAAGTCCATCCCGGTCTTACCTTTAATGTTGTCGGGGATGGACTTTGCCAGCACACATACGGCAGCTGAAAACAGGACTAGATGTCAAGTCATCTGTAGTGCCCCAACAACCTTGAAAAGTTATGGGATAGACTAAACTAGACTGGTTCAGCAAACTCTTGGGGCGGATTGCACAATGCTGGTTTAAAGTTAACCCCAAGATTAGCAATAAATTTTGTATGGATTAAACTCGAGCTTAGCTTATTTTGAGTTTGAGAATGTACTCAAATCTTATAACCTCGGGTATAAGCTTTCATAAGCAGTTGTTTGAAAACAATTTCAACACGATAACAGTTTTTTTTCCTGGCACAGCCTCCGTTATTCCATTTGCCATACTTATCCCGTATTCGATTAACTTGACTTTCACTTCTTAATCATCAAGCACTTTAAATATTTACAACATCATTTGCCCTGAAAGCTATTTACAAATGCCTATTCAAGGATCTTTTGTACCTCATTGGTTGGCTTAACAGCACTTTCCAGGAATCAATAGAATCCTTTCACATAGAGGAAATACGCTTAATAGAGTGTGACCATTTTGACCTTATTATTACAAACCCTCATAGCACTAGATTGCCAATATACTGGAAGTACTTTTCAGTGTAAACGAATCACAGTTTAAAGGATATTTGCTGCGCTCGATAGAGGCTGTGAAAGTAGGAGTCTGTATGGAAACCAGAATCACATCATGATAAACTATTAAAGTGTCATTCCCATAACAGGGAACTAGTGTGCAGTCCTGATTCAGGTTCCGGAAACAATGCATTTGAACAAGGCCAAAACTATTTACTTTAAATGAAATTTCTGAAAAAAAATATTATTATTAAATTCAAATTAGAAACTCCTCATACTGAAAACAGATCTATCTGCGCTGTTAGGTAAATGAGCCGCATTGATTGTGGGTACGTTTTATCGATGTCACTGTAGTCACTTTCAGCACTGACAGGGGCGAGGAGATCTTCAAACAGAACTATAACTCGGCCTCCTCTAAGCATCTGTTCCCTCTCCCTTACCCAGCTTGGTACATTAGGAACGATAAGTCAATGCTAATTTCTGTCTGCTGTCTCTGTAATCCACATTTTTCTTCATTGCTCTAGCTGTCTGTCCGACTGTCTTAGTCGGACACAATCTGGTAGTCGCCATGTTTGACGATAGAAATATCGTTTTACACAATATAGGCTGTGCTGGATGGGCTGGTTTGCAGAGTACCGGAATCTTCTGATGGTTCCAACATTTACACAACAATTGAGCGAGAAAGTGGTAGTCAGAAAATCCATGGCGTTCGAGCGACCTAAAATAAGCCACGTCATGTTACTTCCAACAATGTGGCAATTTTGTCATGATCATCCGTCTCATCTTTGACTCTCAGTCAACTCTGGATATCTCAAAGTCAAAATTTATACAAAACTAATGATATCTCAAAATAAATTTTCTGGTCCCAGAAAATTTACTTTGAGATATTAGTAGTTTGAGATAACGGGAGTTAGTTTATTAATTAAAGTAGGGATTGTGTCGAAACTGTAGTCTTTGATATAAGAATTACTTTAAGATATTAGCAATAGAGATATCGAGAGTTGACTGTATGTTTTTTCTTAGGAAGTGGTGCCATCGAATTCGACGAGTTTGTGAGAATGTACCAAACTATGAGAACTAAGCCGATGGACTGTTCACGGACTATTAAGGCTTTATTCAACAAATTAGACACAGATAATGATGGCCATCTCGGTTTTAGGTAAAGCTTTTACCATTTTTTTCGGGACAGGGTGGGGGAGGGGACCAAGTCTTATAATCGAATAAATGAAAAATGGTTTATTACTATTTAATGTACATTAAGCATTAACCATTAAGCACCGTTTCAACAATAATTAGTGTAGAACTTACCTATTTAGAAGCAAAAACTATTAGCCAGCTGCAGGCACGATTACTGTGTAAAGGAAAGAATATGCCATGAAATCCTGCATATAGCAAACCGGAAACCAAAGCAAATACAACTAAACAGAAAATTAGTGTGTAAGTAAGTAGCGCTTTTAGCACTTTTCAAGCTTTTGCCTCAAAATCTGCACTGGCTGCATTTGTTTCGGTTCTCATACAACTAGACACCCTTGTAATACTGTGATTATGTTCTTTCATTCCCCAGTGAAGTTAAACATTTCCTGACAGTAGAGCTCAAAGACGAACTCAAGGATCCCGTGACTGACAAAGACGTCCAAGACCTCATGGCGGACACGGATAAAGATGGAGACAACAAAATTAGTTATAGGGGTAAAAGATTTACGTAGACTTTTCATTCTAAAGGTGGTGATTTGTGGTAAATACAACAAGACATGTCGCCAGACAGGATAGCTCGCCTGAAACTGCGCTTGTCCATCTTCAAGTGCTAGTATTTGTTTCTTAGGGATGGGGATGATGCTGAAAAAAAAATTTGACTTATATCTATCATCATACTAAATATAATTCAATCCATCCAAGGGTTTAGAAGCTAATAGATTTCAAAGACTTTGACATAAAACTTTAAAATAAAATTTCTCTAAGTCTGTGACCTTGACCTATAGGTCATGTCCAGGGGTGGGGATGTTGTTGAATAAAACTTCTTACCAGTATCTATCATGAAAACAAATATAAATCAAATCGATCAAAGGGTTTAGAAACTAAGAAATTTTAAAAAGTTTATTGTAAAACTTTAATATAAAATTGCTAAGTCCGTGACCTTTACCTGTAGGTCATGTCCAGGGATGGGGATGCGGTTGATAAAAAATCCAACTATATCTATCATCAAACCAAATATAATTCAAAAAGATCAAATGGTTTAGAAACTATGACATCT
Organism: Ctena decussata; assembly: GCA_963989385.1. Taxonomy (NCBI): domain Eukaryota; kingdom Metazoa; phylum Mollusca; class Bivalvia; order Lucinida; family Lucinidae; genus Ctena; species Ctena decussata. The sequence continues at coordinate 76,106,115 of OZ022499.1, read as the reverse complement.
TAGAAGACTTTACAACATAAACTTTAACATAAAATTGCAAAGTCCGTGGCCTTGACCTATAGGTCATGTGCAGGGGTGGGGATGAGGCTGAACAAAATTTCCGACCAATACCCTTCATCACACTAAATATAATTCAAATCGATTAAAGGGTTTAGAAATTCTGAGATTTTAAAAACTTTAACATAAAACTTTAACATCAAATGTCTAAGTACATGACCTTGACCTATATGTCATGTGCAGGTATGGGGATGCTGTAGAATAAAATTTCAGACTAATATCTATCATCATACCAAATATGAACACAATGGCGTATTTAGTTTGTCTCCTAAGAGTTATTTTCATGTTTCATTTCAGAGTTTTGCCTGATGTTTGCAAAGAGCTTGATAGAGAATGAGTGACCTTGGTCCTGACCATCTATAATAAAGCTCAACACGAAAAGTCTTATTTATTATTTAACTGTTTGAGTCATATCAATATTGAATTGAACTTTGTCACTCTGGCGACCACCCTTAGTTGGCTATATGTGGTACATTTGTAAAATGTATGCTATATGTTTGATAATCGTATGTATGAGTGTCTGATTAACTGGATTTTTATTAGTTTGGGGTCTAATGATAGTTCGAGATAATAATCTTGTTTCTCATCACAATCACTATGTTGAGGAAATTGTAATGCAGGGGCACAGCAATTGTTTATATGGTGTATGAAAACAACTTATCTCATAAGTAAGCTAAAATGTGTATTACTCAAAACTTTCTGAGCATAAAAAATGGAAATGGCTATCTAAAAATCCCAAATTTATCTCCAGATTTTCTGGCCATGAAAATATAAATGTACAAATACTATCTTAAAATCGTGCATGTCATAATTGAAAAATATAAATATAAAATATTAAATGGAAGACTAAAATTTTTATTTTTTTTTCCAAAATACCCTGTCGCAATTTTGATAATGACTTATTGCATGTATCTATCTATTTCCCTTTCAAAATCCCTGGACATAGCAACTCAGTGTACACAACATTTGCGGATGTCCCGTTCAGATGTATGATCTCTGAAAGTCAGATAGACTTCAGGGGCCGTATACATAAAACCACTTAAGTCGTTGCTATGCTGTTGCTAAGGCTAAATTTCCATGTTGGAGACTCCTTACAACTATGAAATTTGCTCTGGAGGAACAGTCTGAAAAACACTGTTCCTCCATAACAAATTTCATAGTTGCAGGGGATCTCCTTCATAGAAATTCGGCCTTAGCAACAGCATAGCAACCACTTAAGTCTTTTTTATAAATACGGCCCCTGAGCATTATGGTATTCTTGGGCTTGTGAAGAACAGATTGATTGAAAAAAGACATTTTAAAAGGATACCAGTAATCATTACCATTTAGTGGTTATGAGTTTTGGTCGCCAGTGCGGCAAAGTTTTCCGGCTACGATTTTCATACATAATAATTGTTAATCAGAAAAAATGTATGCAAAAGTAAATTTATCATACTTTGTACTGAGTACCGCCACAAGAAAAATCTCCTTCTCAGCAGCACATAATGTTAAAACACGACTCTATTAACCTTGATTCAACATCATGACATGACGTAGTTTATTTCGTACTAGCCTTCTGCGTATATTTAGTGTGCGAATTCTCAAGAATTGAACACATAATTCCTACCAATATTTGATGTCCTCTCCAAAATGCATAGTTTCACGCGTATAAGAAAAAATCTTAAAGACAACAGAAACTTGACGCCAACGTCACGTATTTTATCGCGCCATCATCTATTAAGCAAGAGGTTCTGATCGTTTACGCCATTTTTTAGAGTCATAGACACGTTGTGGCTTCATAGTGCATTCTATTTACGATAGGTTGCTGTATATTATGTAATTTGGGTAGTTTACATTTAAACATGCCGTCTCAACCACAAAAAAATCTTTGACCATTTCCTTCGTATTGCTGTGCTGTTGGCAGAACATTTCCCAGTCGAATGATCGTCCCAATCGCAATTCGTTTGGCAATGAGCGACGATTTGAAAAATGATTAGACACAATGTTGCAAGTTGTTTTAAGAAGCGTCAGAGTCAGTACAGAGTGTAAAGATGATGTTGAATCAACGTGTATCAATACATGTTATACAACTCTCATGATGCGAACAATGAAATTTGCTCTGTACGGATCCAAACAGTGAACTTCATAAAACAGATCTAACTGCTCATAAATATGCAAGTCATTTCGTTCGTATACACGCCGTATTTTAACGTATCTTCGCGGCTCAATTATAGGTATATATCTACCACCTTTTGTTTTTAGCATAAGATTGTATACATTTTTTTTCAAGAACAGTAACTGTTGTTTTCATGCTGTGTACATGTTTTTAGCATAAGATTGTATACATTTTTTCAAGTGCAGTAACTGTGGTTTTCATTCTGTACTCATTATTTTACCTTTTGGATGCCTATAGAACAGATGCCTTATCAAATTTTCCCATCAAAAGAACATATGATGTCAAATATAGCAATTAAACAATCGTGGCTAATACTTGAATCAGCAAATTTCTGATTCCTTCAATACTAGTATGCGCAGCAAATCATTAAGCCTTTGGACGACATCAAAATAAATGTTGTCTAAAAGTTGATCTTAAACATAAAGACACTATTTAACAGGCATTTTAATAAGATACAGCTGAGAATGCGTTTAGTTTTCCAAGCTTACTTAGCTGAAGTGAAAGAGTTAATTTTTAGTTTATTCTGGTCCCAGTTTACATGTAAATGAATGTACCTGTTTCTTCGGCAGTCAGTTTTTTACAAGTATCAACCAACAGTGTTTTAAAGTGTACATTTACACTTGTCAATTAACGTTTTCCTGCTGCATCAAAATTTGAATCAATTGCAAAATAAATTTCAAAATATTTGAAAAATATGGAGAAAAAAAATATTGTCAATAATTTTAAACATATTCATAGATAAACCAGCACTAATTTTACACATTGAACTGGGTGGAAAACTTGAAAACCGTAAATGATAACAGGTGGGTGCCTTACATAATTAATATGGAGTCAAAAACTGTCCAAAGATTCAATACATGTGGCGGTGCAGATTTAATTATGAATATTGCAGGTTTATGAATATTTCATTCACCAATGTTTTTAGAGTTTTGTGGAAAACGAATCTGCACTCACATGGTTCTTATAGATTAGCCAGCGATTTAGCATTGTGACATTTTAGCTATTTTATAAATTATTTTTCTGTGGTGTTGGCCGCGTTGTGAAAAGCTGTCGTAAGATATATTTGACCCGGGCATGGATGCGATGACCAGCCTGACAAAGCTGATTACGCGTTGTTTCAACGTTGTATGGCTACTTGACATTTTACAAAACCAGGGCCCAGTTGTTCAAAATCGTTAGCTTAACGACCTCGTTAAGAGGTCGACTCGTTAAGGGTCATGTGACTTTATCTTATCTTATCTTTATAACTAAATACACTGATATTTTTCGTTGAAAAAAATGTGAGAAGCAGTTGCAAATGCGAAAGCTTCTCACTTTTTTTTCAACAAAAATTTTTGGCGTATTTGAGATATTAACGTTTGAAATTTGAACGAAACGTTAACTAACGATGTCGTTAGTTTTGAACAACCGGGTCCAGATAGCAAAATATTCTAATATAACTGCAGAGATCGACTGCGCATGCCCGCAGACTGGCATGGCCATACATAATTTCTGTATATCTTACGACAGAAAAACCACTACATGGGTCAAAGTACATTGATTGTTGTAATAGATGTTACTTTTATCTTTTATCTTTGTGATGATAACAAAAGCAATAAAATGTTCCGCGACGTGACAAAACCAACAATGTGGTCGTGCGTCCAGCGCAGACTCAGATCAGCCCGGGCATCCGCCCAGTCTGATCAGAGTCTTCGCTTTCCGCATGAAGGTAGCTTAGTCCCTCAGCTACCCTTTATGCGCTTAGCATAGAGTCTGACCAGACTGGGTGAATGCCCAGGCTGATCTGAGTCTGCGCTGGGCGGACGACCACATTGTTGGTTTTCTCGTGTCGCGGCTCAAATGTTCTAATTACTGTGTTGTCAGTAAATCTTTTACTTTCCATTTATTCTTTCCCAGCAGGCACACAACTTTTAGTCAACATTGACTCAGCGTAACAACTCTGAAACAACGTTGATCTAATGAACATTCAATTTGTGCACCTGGTTCTTTCTGAACATCTCAGCAGGCATACAATGTTTAAATAGCGAATCAACATTGATACAGCGTTGTGTCAATGATGTTTGCCTGCTGGCATCTCATAGTGTCATGTCATTTTTAAAAAAAAAAAAAACTCTCACGCAACTGACAAGTGGGACGATGCGCTTATTGTCTGCATTGTCAATGGTTTTAAAATATCTAAAATGTGTGTGTCCCTTGTAAATAAGGATCTACTCTTGAGGACTAGAGGTTGCCCATACAGGACAAAATCTTTTCTTTAAGAGTAGACCCTATGTTGGCAGGGCTTAGTCGTTTATGGAATCAAACAGGAATTCACCAAAGTTGCCCTCACCGCCACCGTAGAAATGGCGGGAAAGATCCAGGTTGTACCCATACCTGTGCTCCAGATAAGACGGATTAACAGGGATAGTTTGGGGACAAATTTCCATATTTCTGTATAAAACATAAATTGTGAGCCCTCATTAGAACCGTCTCGCCGAAATGGTTCTAATGAGGGGCAGAACACAATTATGTTTTTGTTGAGAAATAAGAAAAGAAAAATACCCTATAGTTCATCAAAACCCCACTCTATCTAGAGCACTACCATACACCTTTTTAAAACTCTTTAAGCCCCAATGACGAAATTAGCAAAATTTGCAAACAGCGTAGATCCCGATGAGGCGGCTCAAACAAGACGCCATGCCATTTTTACCTAATCTGCTGACAAAACAAAACAGATGGCAAAACGTAACATGCGAACATACTTCCAAGCCAATGCTGTAGGTACAACAGTGGTATTTCTGAATTCAATTTTATACCATTTCCAAACATAATAAAGTTATACGTATTGTCTGATATATTGGTATTTGACGCTTTCATCTCAGTATCTGCTACAGGGTATAATCAATTTCCGCCAATTTTCGCTTCCTGCAGAGACTGTCCGTCATATTTGGCTTCCGACGAGACTGTCCGCGAACTCTTGCTTCATGCGGAGACTACTGTTCTCGAAAAATGGCTTCCTGCCGAGACTGTCCGCGCGACTCTGCTTCCTGCCGGGAGCCTCGGCAGGAAGCAGAATCACGCGGACAGTCTCTGCAGGAAGCCATTTATCGTGTCATTTAAAGATGCTCTTGCTGAGGAAGAGCAGGAACTAGAAGCTCTAGTTGAAAGTCTCGACCAGACCTGCACGAGGTATAAGATGGAGATCAGTGCTGAGAAGACCAAACTGATGACAAACAGTGCAGATGGCATCCAGAGGGAGATCAAGGTAAAAGGGCAGAAGCTGGGTACTGTAAGCAGCTTCAAATACCTTGGAGCAGTTGTCTCAGATGATGGCTCAAAACAGGAGGTTCTCTCAAGGATAGCACAAGCCACTTCAGCTCTTGCCAAGCTGAAACCAATTTGGAGAGATAACAACATATCTCTTGGATCAAAGGTGACACTTATGCGCTCCCTTGTCATTTCCATATTTCTGTATGCCTGTGAATCATGGACCTTGACAGCAGAGTTAGAGAAAAGAACGCAGGCCTTTGAGATGAGATGCTACCGAAGGTTACTGAACATTTCGTACAAGGACCATATAACCAATGAGGAGGTTCGCAGGAAGATCCAAGCAGCCATTGGAGAATATGATGAACTCCTGACGCTGGTCAAGAAACGGAAACTAAGGTGGTTTGGCCACGTCTCAAGGTCTTCTGGTTTAGCAAAGACAATTCTTCAGGGTACAGTGAAAGGAAAAAGAAGAAGAGGTAGACAGAAGAAGAGGTGGGAAGACAATATCAAGGAGTGGACTGGAATGGATTTTGCCAGCTCAACTAGGGCAGCTGAAGACAGGACAAGGTGGAAAGGGATTGTTTTGAAGTCAGCTGTGGTGCCCCAACGACCTAGTAAGGTTATGGGATAGAATAGAATAGAAAAATAGAAAGTGGCGTCTATGGGACTAGTCAATTCCGATTACTGTACAGTGCCCCAAACACCAGTGTATGGTGGCTGGTTTGTGCCATTTCGTCTTTTCGCGGCGAAAAGGCGCCACGCGAAAAGACATCACTGAAAAGACGACAAACTAAGAGTTTCAAATGGCGTCTTTTCGCATGGCGTTTTGTCGTCTTTTCGCGCTGAAATTTCGTCTTTTCGCGTGGCGGGTTTCGTCTTTTCGCATGGCGTTATTTAAGAAATAGATCAGCTCTAGCAGTGAATTGTTGACTAATAATTCACTGTTTGGAGGTCAGTTGTAAAGTAGATCATATCACGAGCGCGGAGCGCGAGTGATATATCTACTTATAACTGACCGACAAATAGTGAATTATTACTCAACAATTCAATGCTAGAGCTGAACTATTTCGATTCTAACACTCAAAAACGCCAAAAAACTATTCCTTTCATTCAAACTCTCCCAACCTTCCTGCCAGAGCATTCATGCTCCGGCCAATATTCATAACTGTATCTAAGACAAATATACTTTTTTATGGCGATTTTAGAAAGAAAAAGAGACGTTACACCGTCTAACGTCTCAAAACGTCACAAAGTTACGTCAGCAATTGCAGTGACGTCAGCAATTACACCCACGCGCTCCCAAACAGTGAATTGTTGCAGAATAAAACACGGTAACTTACCATTGCTTCTATAGGCGCACTGTGTTAGAATTCGTCTTTTCGTCTTTTCGCATGGCGTCTTTTCGTCTTTTCGCAAGGCGTCTTTTCGCGGCGAAAAGACGAAATGGCACAAATCAGCCAACAATGTCTGTTAGAAAAAAATCCATCGATATAGGAACAACAAACAGGTTATAGAACCAGAATACTGACAATTTTGATCGATTTAGCACGTCGAAAACCAAACCATGTTAAAACAGGACAATGTCTGACAGTACCAGACTCACTATGCCAACTGCGCATGCAGAGTCACATATTATAAAACAAGAGGGCCATGAGGCCCTGATCCGCTCACCTGAGCAATTGGCAAAGTCGCTTTTTCTTACGTCTGAAATTGTCAAAATATGAGTCTAGGGTCAAAAGTCAAAGACTGACCATGACCTCTTGTACTCATAAATCTTCATGTGCTAATACGCATTAAGACAACCATATATTCCATTTTTTAGACCAAAATCTTCAAAACTTTCCATGAAATCTTATGTTCTAGCATTTTCCCATATTTGACCATGCTGCAAAAAAAGGTCAAGGTGAACCCAAGGTCATCATTTGAACAGTCTTGGAAGTACTCTAGTACTCCATGCTACTTACCAAGTTTCAAGGCCATAGGCATATTGGTTCTGGAGAAGAAAAATATTAAATGTTTATACCATAAATGGGTATGGTGGCCATGTTGGTCATGTGACCTGGACAATTTGAACACATTTTTGTTCCCTCAACCCATGGAGGCTCTATATGAAATGTGACTACAATTGGCCCTTTGGCTTTTGAGGAAATGTTTGAAAATGTCAAAATATGAGAGATCTGGGTCAAAGGTCAAAGAATGACCTTGACCTCTTGTACTCATAATTCTTCATGACCTCATTAAGATGACTGTATATACCAGTTTTTAGGCCAAAATCTTCAAAAATTCCCATGAAAGCTTATGTTGTAGCATTTTGCCATATCTGACCTTGCCATAAAAAGGTCAAGGTCAAGCAAAGGTCATGATTTGAACAATCTTGATAATACTGGAGTACCCAATGCCACATACCAAGTTTCAAGGCCATCGGTCAACTGGTTCTGGAGAAGAAGATTTTTAATGGTTTTTACCATATATGGTCATGGCGGCCATGTTGGTCATGTGACCCAGACCATTTGAAGAAAGTTTCGTTTCCTCAACCCCTGAAGGCTCTATATGATATTTGGTTACAATTGGCTTTTAAAAAGAAGTACGAAATTGTCAAACTATGAGAATTCAGGGTCAAAGGTCAAAGAATGACCTTGACCTCTTGTACTTATGAATCTTGATGTACTCATTAAGATGACTGCGTTTTCCAATTTTTAGGCCTAAATCTTCAAAACTTTCCATGATATCTTATGTTCTAGCATTTTCCCTTATTTGACCTTCCCGTAAAATGGTCAAGGTCAACCCAAGGTTATCATTTTGAACACTCTTGATAGAACTGGAATACCCAATGCTTCATACCAAGTTTCAAGGCCATTGGTCAACTGGTTCTGGAGAAAAAGATTTTTAAAAGTTTTTACCATATATGGGCGTGGCGGCCATGTTGGTCATGTGACCTGAATCTTTTGAACAAAATTTCATTCCCTCAACCCCTGGAGGCTCTATATAAAATTTGGTTACAATTGGCCCAGTGGCTTTGGAGAAGATTGTTTGAAAATGTCAAAATATGAGAGTTCTGGGTCAAAGGTCAAAGAATGACCTTGACCTTTTATACTCATAAATCTTCATGTACTCAACTGCATTAACCAATTTTAGGCCTTACTCTTCAAAACTTTCCATGAAATCATATGTTCTAGCATTTTCCCTTATGTGACCTTGCAGTAAAATGGTCAAGGTCAACCCAAGGTCATAATTTGAACAATCTCGATAGTACTCGAGTACCCAATGCTACATACCAAGTTTCAATGCCATCGTTCAATTGGTTCTGGAGAAGAAGATTTTTAAAGGTTTTTACCATATATGGGCGTGGCGGCCATGTTGGTCATGTGACCAGGACAGTATGAACAAATTTTTGTTCCCTCAACCCCTCAAGACTCTATATGAAATTTGGTTTCAATTGGCTCAGTGGCTGTTGAGGAGATTGTTCGAAATTGTCAAAATATGAGAGTTCTGGGTCAAAGGTCAAAGAATGACCTTGACCTATTAAAGTCATAAATCTTCACGTACTCATTAAGATGACTGTAGATACTGGTTTTTAGCCCAAAATCTGCAACAGTTTCCAAGATATCTTATGTTCTGGCATTTTGCCATATAAAAGCACAAGGAAGCAAATTTGACCTTGCTGTAAAAAAGGTCAAGGTCAACCCAAGGTCATAATTTGAACAATCTTGGTAGTACTCGCGTACCCAATGCTACATACCAAGTTTCAAGGCCATCGGCCTATTGGTTCTGGAGAAGAAGATTTTTTTAGGTTTTTACCATATATGGGCGTGGCAGCCATGTTGGTCATGTGACCAGGACCGTTTGAACAACTTTTCGTTCCTAAGGTCCCAGGAGGCTCTATATGAAATTTGGTTACAATTGGCCCAGCGGTTTCAGAGGAGAAGTCGTTTGAAATTGTGGACGGACGGACGGACGGACGGACGACGGACGACGGACGACGGACCCTTACCATCCTATAAGCTCCCCCGGAGCCGCTGGCTCAGGTGAGCAAAAAATGATAGCAAGCCTTCACAAAAAAGATGAACGAACAGTTTCAGTATAATGCAGTGCCCCAGATAAGAGGGGGTAGCAGGGATAATTTAGGGATACTTTTTTCCATTTTTTGTCCATAGAAACATATGTCGTGACCCCTCATTAGAACCGTCTCCGAACATATGGTGTGACCCCTCATTGGAACCGTCTGGAGACGGTTCTAATGAGGGGGTCACAACATATGGTTTCGTTGAGAAATAAGAAAAACTGTCTTTGAATAATTCCCAATACCCCTTTTTATCTGGAACTCTGCTAAAGTGCTAGATTGATAAATCTTTACTCAGACAGAAAACAATCATCACACAACCACTATTTAATCTGAAACATCGATATTGGGCGGTTACAATTTTCTGTTCCTTTGTATGCTTTATTACTTAAGAGAGATCTTATATAAGCTACTTATGAAATAATGCTAAATGAGGACGATTTGTCTCACACAAGATAGGATTTATACAAAACACAATGTCCGCACGTCTTTACTTGTTATTTTTTTATGAACCATAAATACTGGTGACTCTGAAACTTGGTCTTTATAGCATTTGTGTTTTTATAGCATTTGTGTGTACTCAAGTTCTAGTTTTGTAAAAAAAATTGACGACCCTGTGGTGACCTTGGACCTTAACTGTTTTTGAGACAGAAACAAAATTGCTTCCATGTGCTAATGCTAGCATTAAATGTATTGAAATTGTTGAACACTTTGGTTTAAAGGAAGGAATAGTTTTCCCATAGCCTAGTGGCTTTGACAGCAGAAGTTAGAGACCAACTGTCTCTTCGACGAAGCATATAAGAGGCGGAGCCCATCCTTCTCTTTTCGCTGCATTATGCTTCCCTGATTCAAAAATGTTGTGTAGACAGAGGTTTCCAGCCGCAGGCTGGCCCAACCCGGATACGAACCTGCAACCTGCACCATAACCGAGTGGCTCTGAAATCGACCACAGCGCCTCTCGTACTAATACTATAAGGTAAGTATAGACGTTAGTATATGCAGTCAACCAATGAGTACATGAAGATTTTTGTCTTTAAAGGCCCCATTGCTCTATCAGCATGAAAAATTTAAACATGAGGTATCGCTGCAAGCTTCTCACTATAGTTTCGTCATAGTTAATGACTGTAATTAGCCAACTTTAAAAAAAATAAAACATCCTTGAGTTTCACATAATAAGGGTTTGAAAACTTATTTGGGTCATTTTAGTTGGCAACTAAAATGACCTACTTTCGATTTCATAAAATGGTAGAAATACAATGTACATGCGTGGCGTCCCAATCACTATCCCGCCTATGTTTCTATAGCATTGCTATAAGGGAAACCAGAACAGGAAATTGTATTTTGTTGAGTTTTTTTTATTTTTCAAAAACTTGTTTTCTCTATTTTTTGCCAGTTATATGGCTCAATATATGCACACCAACCTACATTTTATTACCAAACATGAAGGTTGAACAGCCTTTTACAATGATTTGATTTTAAGCGGTTTTACCGCTGATAGGACTATGGAGACTTTAACATTTGACATGGGTCACTCTTATTTCTGCTGTTTCAAACATCTCCTCCTAAGTCACTGGGCCGATTGGAACCAAATTCCATAAGGAGGCTCCCGGAGTCGGGGTACCGAAAATGTGTTCAGACAGTCTGTGCTGGGCTGATTGGAATCAAATTCCATAAGTAGGCATCAGGGATCGGAGGAACGTAAATTTGCTCAAACAGTTTGTGCCACATAACTAACATGACCACCACGCCCATATGACTTGAAACTTTTATAAATATACATGTACTCCAGAATCACAAGACCAGAACTTTTTCAACCATAAATGGGGTTCCATTGCACACAGCCTTTCATTATCATTTACCATTTTCTCGATATGACTGAAATACTGTTGAAAGGGACGTAAAACTCTATATCATCCATCCAGCCATCATTTGACTGGCAAAATGCGGGAAAACAGGTTTTTGAAAAGTGACAAATTCGTCCACAAACCCCATTTTGCTTGTTTCCCGTTGAGGAATAAACAAAAGCGAGACAACAGATGGGATCTCATTTGTACATTGTAGTTTTATTATATATCAAAGTTGGTGATATCGGATGTAGTTCATTTGTTTAACCAACTAAAACGACCAAAAAACTTTTTCAACTCATTTTATGAGAAACTCATTGATAGTTCAGTTGTTTTTAAGCTGCAGTGGACGTATTCAGTATTCTTCCTGTCTACTTTTATATATAAATGTAGCCTCTATATATCCCCGAACAATTTTATTGGTCCATCCGAGTTCCCACAGCATCTCTGCTATATGCACACAACTCGATCTGCGAAAAACAATCTTTATTAAATCAAGATGCAACTTCCGTGCACACGTACAAACAAACGCTAAGGTTTGCGGTCAGATGGCCAGCCAGAGAAACGCTAAAGTTTGCGGACAGATGGCCAGACAGACACACCAAGGCGTAGGCAGTGAACATTTTCCCCAAATTTGCATTTGTGTTTGTTCGAGATTCTAAAAGTAAATGAAAATAGGCATATTCTGAAAAAGAATTGTTACAAGCTTTACTCTTCAAATTTCTATTGATATATAAAAGATTTTTGCAAATTAAAAAAGCTGTGCAAAAAAAAAACAAGTGTCTAAAAATAGTCTTGCTTACGGCTTTTATATGCAAATTGATTTTTCTACGATTTTAGCGCGACACTCACTCACAAGAAATATGAAAGATTCGTATTGCGCTCTTGCAATTTCTCAGGATACAATAATTGAGCATAACAATACTGTCGAAGATGTTATAATAATAAATTGTCATATCAGTAGAACATATCCCTTGTTGGCAAATGTTAGATATTTTTTGTTAAAATGGTTGAAGTCAAACAGCCTTAGGCACATCTGTTATGATCTTGATGCTCACATGCTCAAGGCAGCAAGAACTTTTAGTTTGACTTGTAAAAGGAAATATATTACTGTTATTGATCTATATATTTTTGTTTGTTTGTTTGCCGAAATTACCTATCTTATTTATATATTTATTCAGTAATAACACGGAATTAAAAGACTTGAGAATAATTATCTGTTTAGGAAATCTAAATTTTCCGTTGAAAGAATTTCAGTTTATAATGTCAATGAAATATTGGCGGAGAATGGCATAAACTGTATGCCATGCTCCAATAGCAATGACATAAAATATCTGTTACCAAAGCAACTGAGAGTTCATATTGCTGTCATCGAGACGTCATTCTGATAAGGCACTGAGCACAATAGTTGGTAGTTCTATAGTGCCTATGGTAACATATCTATGACGTCATTAGTATCGCAGCATGGCATACAGTGTATGCCATGATCCTCTCGAATTACAAGTGAGATGCTACCTGAAATTCATACTATGGAAAAGTGTGATTTTCTCAAACCTGTAATTCATTCTTAAATAATTTAATTCTCTGTTTAATCAAAATCATAAATGTTTTCAAATTACTTTGCAGAAAAAATGGTGAATTTATAAGAGAAATGATAATACAGTTTGTCAATTTAAAAATATGGAGCTTTAACACAATTTAAAGGGTTTTACACAAAGTGTTACAGCATGATGCAACTATTAAGTAGATAAATTTACAGCTGGTGAAGTCATTCTCATGTAATGCTTATTTGTCCTACAATTCGCAGGGAAGAAATTCAGATAAGAAGATGGCGCCATCTAATTTAAGTTTCTTTTTGTTAACTTAATCCAGACCCCATCAGCAGGTTTCACAATGAAAGAAGTGCCAATTTTAGGAGGAATTTTCAATTTCTCCGTTGGTTCTATTCTGTATCTCTGCAACAAGGTCACAATGGCCAGCTTTACTTCTAGAAGCGCTAGTCGCATCCCGACACAATTTCTAGGCCCGATTCCAAACGGCATGTAAGCAAATTTGTGCCTTGTCTCTTTATTTTCAGGGGAGAATCTCTCAGGGTCAAACTTGTCAGGCTCCGGCCAGATTTCTGGCATGCGATGCATGGCACAAATAGGAAATGTTACACTGATTCCTCCTGGTATATGCTTCCCACAGATCACACTGTCTTGCACGACCTGCCTGTCAATTCGAGGAGCGGGAGGATACAAACGTAATGTTTCAGATAAGACCATATCTAAGTACTGAAGCTTGAAAACACTGTCATAACTCGGCTTCTTGCCACCAAGGTCTTCATCTATTTCTCTAATCAACTGTTCCTGAACTTCCAAATTTGTTGCCAGACAAACCGCCAGCCATGACAGAGCACTTGCAGTTGTATCGTAACCAGCAAGCAAGAACATTACTGAATTTGCTAATATTTCATCGTCAGTAAGTGGGCGTTTCTTTTCTACATCTTTTTGTAGTTCTTCGGTGTCGTCGTCATAGTGATCGGAATCCTTATGCGCATCGATCATCAGTTGTAGAAGATCATTGTTACATTGTGGCGAACCAATTTGTTTTCTCTCCTCGATTACTTTCCGAACGGTTTCCTGCATGTATTTGTCAGCTTTTGTGTCGAATACATTAAAATATTTCAATATATGCCTTGATTCTGGGAAAAGAAGATTCAAAATGAAAAACGGATTGGAAGCCATACTGAAATTGAATACATGTTTAACATTTTCCACGAAAGGATCTTCTGGATTTTGTTGAGAATTTACTTCTATACCAAATGCGGAACTGCATACAACATCTAACGTAAGGGCCTCAAAAACAGGCTGAATGTCAAAAACGTCCCTTTCTGTCACCGTTTTGTCTAAAACACCAACAAAACTATCCAAACACTTGTGCAGTATGGGTTCCATTTTCTTCATCTTTCCTGAACTAAACGTTGGCGTTAAAGTATGTCTAAGGAATCGCCAATGGGAGCCAGTAGCATTGTTTAATGTCAGTTTCCAAAACTTTGTTACAGTTATACTTTGTCCTCTGTCCTGAAAGTTTCGGAATTGTTTCACAGCTATCTCCCGTATAATATCTGGGTCAGATATCATCAAGGTAGGAATATTCGCTATGTAAACTCCAAAATACTTCCCGAACTTCGTGACGTTGTCAATATCCATTTGAAACAAGCCCTTTTTCATCAGTTCTGGTAGAGTACCAAGGAAAGGGGTAGGTCGTGGTCCAGGTATGCCAAGCCTTCGAAACAGGCTTTGTTTATAAGCTGTATAGATATACAAACTTATCAAAATACATAGAACTGTTACTATCCAACCAGGAATACTGATAAGTCCAAGAACTTCCATTATTTTATTTAACTCTTTGACTTCAGTTTAAATACCTCATCTTTTTAAAATTGAATGTTTCCACTAGGACTTCTTTTCTAACACCACTGAAGCCTTTCTAATACTGATAAAGTCGACGAATTTACTATTATTTACTTACTGTTATACTTAATGTTTATGTTGTGTTTAAGAAATCTATTTTTGACCTTTTTTACACTCCAGCGGAATAACTTATAGGATAAAACCTACCTTTGTGCAAATACATTACGCATGTCCTGCCCACACTGCACATGTGCACAATTTACATATTTCCACTCGCCGCGGCTCCGCTTCCCCGAAAGTCCCTGTAGGTACACAGCATTGAAACAACGTAGCTATAAAGTTGTTTCAACGTTGCGTGCTGTCTGACATTGTAAATTCATAGCCTAACATAATTCTGTCTGCCAGTACACTGTTGTGTTAACACAACGATACGTGAATGTAAACAGGGATAAACTATGAATCACACAGCTAGTTTTCAAAGTATTTAAATCAGTATGTCAGCTCACATTTCATATTTTTTCGTGCAAACTCTGTTTTCATCCAAAGCCTTTTCTAAAAGTATTAAAAATGGCAACATTGGTTTTATGTTCGGCAGTGGCAAGGGATACGGTACCGCACTTCTAGCCTCTGAGGCTAGAGGTACGGTACCGTATCTTTACCCATTAAGACTACAGATACGGAGGCTAGAGGTACGGCACCGTATCCCTAGCCTATCTCAGTAGGCCAGGTTTGAGATACGGTAGAAAAAGAGAGGGGCAGTTTGTGTAGCTTCGTGGCAATTTCCATCTTGGTAATAAGTACCTGTTTTATGCTGAAAAAATTTGGGTTTAATACGCCAAATGTTCATCTTCTATTCGTTGTGTTGTTTTTTTATCTTTTTGCAAAAAAATAATAGAATAAAAAATATTAATAATACTTAAAATGTTTCTGATAGGGTCTGTTGGTAAAGAGCATTGAATCACTTTTGTATTTTAAATATGTATGTGTATGCGTCTTTCAAAATTTTTATTTTAGAAATTTTGTTAAGTAAAATATGACAATATAGTTCTATAATGAGTCTGATTAAAATATTCTCCCTTTCTCGGGATATGGTCATCAAAGTCCAATCTAAATTGCTAGGAGCAGTTTGAGCATAATTAGTCCTCTGAAGAAGGAAGTGCCAAACGCAGTTTTGACAATAAATTTCCGTAATCAGCTGATCGTAGTGACAATCAGTTTATATGGTGGTTATGTTGTCAAACACCATCAGAAGTTATTGTTGTCCTTGATGATCATAATCTGAGAAATGGTGACAATAATTATCTTTTTATGTGGACTTCCCATATCACAAGACTGAGCTTTGCCGTCATATTAGGACTCTGTATTTGGAGTGGATTTAACACTCTTTATGTTTCTGTTTCCTGACGCCCTTATCTTTCTTGTTTCTTGGGACACATTGGTCAAGATAGCTCGATGTTTGTGAGGGATGTTTGCGCTCGCTAGCTAATTCGAAGGCATCTCTTACCTGATGTCTGCAGCTACTGTGTCACGCGGAATGCGTCAGTAAGTGTGGCCCGGAGAGGGCTGTTCGCTGCCTGCCGAGACATGTCCATCACCTTTTTTCTTTCAAACTCTAAAGGGTTAAGCGACACTGAAGAAGTTAAATACAGAAACGCGCGTCTGTCGCACTAAACCTCAGAAACTGGATGGGTTCAAAACTTGCAGGGAGTAATTCGACCATTATAACCAATAGTTAAAAATAAATATTCAAGATCCTTGACTTTCGAAAGGCGACTTTAATGCTATCCAATCCGCATACGGTACTCTCCAATTTCTAGTATTATTTGATATTATATTTTAAAGCCCAGATCCGTTTTAAAGATGCGGACGGATTAGTCGAAAATACTAGAAATGCACTTAAACCCCACGGAGATGAAATTGAGCAGAAATCACAATTCCCCATGGCTTCAAAAGCGCTTAAGCCTACAATGAAACATAGCATTTAAAGGTAGGTTCCTGTACTTTGGAATGCATCACAATTATTGATGATCTTTCATCCAAGTTGTTGGAAAGCACTTATAAAAAGGGAATGAATAAGTTTCACTAAAAAGTGTAAATAGAAAAATATTAGAAAATTTGTTTTGCAAGGGATTTCCTAACTCTGCTTCGCACACCAGTTAGCGCTACTTTTAGTTCACGTCAAAAATAGATAACACAGCTGACGTCATGCTGCATTGCATTTTGGGATAGTTTTAACCCATCCGCCATACCAGGACCTCTAGGAGAGCTCGCAGCAAGAGAAAATTGACCTTTGGAGAATGGCATCAGAAATCGTACACTTATAGACATAATAAACATAGTTATTTTTAGAACTGGAATTCCAACGATAGAAAATAAACCAAAAGGGAAAATGACTATTTTCTTCAACATTTGATGATTTTCTCAGTAGCAACAAATTCAGAAAAATAGGAGAATTCAATACTACTCAGAAAAAGACGAAATTATTTTGTGAACATAATTGTTATTGCTAGTCCAGGAACCTACCTTTAAAGGAATATGAAAAATAGAAAACTAACAATTTCAGATCAACGTTTGTTTGGGAAGAGGATCTAGGCTTTATCATTTTTTTTTTTGAAATATACGTAAAGTTATTGCTTCATGAGTACTGGGGTTAAGCTGCATTTATTTCGTACCTATGCAGGTTTTTACAAGTCTTAGCACATCCCCATGTGCATTCTAACTTCAATTATAAAGGACTTGTTGTCTAAAAGGATTACACTTATCGCAGGACTAAGTGACTGAACATTGCTAAGGCTTCCAGAAGAGTTATATATAATATCTACACCTGGAAAAAAGTTAAGCACCCCCTAACCCCACCCCGCAGTATTTTTTTTTCCCATCGAGCATCACAGAAAGAAAAACCAGATTTTGAAAATGATTTTGAATGCAATTAACAAGAGCTTCGCAAGCGGCGCATAATACGCCCGTTTCAGTGACACAAAGGAGTTACAGAATGAACCAGATTGTTTATAGAAGGATGGACAGGCAGACAAACAGGAGAAACAACTCTGTAATTAATGGCTGCAATTTTATTAAAACATCTAACACATTGAATATTATTAGTATACTAAAAATCAACATCTAGGGTGAAGCAGCTCAAAAGTTGAGAAATGCCAAATTCAAACAAGGGAGATAATTCATAAACTACGTAAACTAGAGTAACATTCTTGGTCATGACGTATTCCCTTGACAATATACACATCACCATAAAACTTTGTTAAAATATTTCCAACGG
This sequence comes from Ctena decussata, assembly GCA_963989385.1. Taxonomy (NCBI): domain Eukaryota; kingdom Metazoa; phylum Mollusca; class Bivalvia; order Lucinida; family Lucinidae; genus Ctena; species Ctena decussata. The sequence goes on along the minus strand of OZ022499.1, from coordinate 76,088,078 downwards.
TTAAAGAGTTACAGAGTAAAACGGAAATTGAAGCAAGGGCAATAATTCAGGAAGAAAGTAAGCCAGAGTTGTGGTTCATGCTCATGATATGTTGTCCTATTATTATACATGTTCCTAAAAAGATTCAGTAAAATATTTCAAAGGGTTAAGGAGTTATGGAGTGAATGGGGAAATGGGGCTAGCCTAAAAAACTATTCAAAGGTAGGTAACTCGAAAATTGAGTAAGGGGGAGCAATCATTCTTATATGTGACACACCATCTTGTGATCATGCACATTGCTATAAAGTTTCATCAAGATATTCCAAATAGTTACTTTGTTAGTGAATGCAAACGATTAGTATAAACAAAGATAGCCTAAAAATCTAATCAAAGGGATATCCAAAATGAAGAAAGGGAGAGCAACCATTGTTATACGCGACACATTGTCGGACCCTCATACACATTGCTATAAAGTTTCATCAAGATATCCCCAATAGTTATCTAATTATGGCGCGCACAAGACTAGTAGGGTAAAGATAATCAAAGGGGCATAACTTGGAAACTAAGAAAGAGAAGGGGGGGGGGGGGGGGGGGGGGCAACCATTACTGTACGCGAGATATATATCCTAATATATATGCCTACAAAACTTCATGAAAATTTATCAAACGGTTACTGAGTAATTGTGCGCACAAGAATGTTGACGGACGGACGGACAGACGAACGGACAGCGCCATGCCATAATTCGTCCGTTTTTTTCAAAACGGGCGTATAAAAATCGGTACATCTAACATATTCTGACTGAATTTGGGGGAATCATTTGTCAAAATGATGATATTTTTTTCTGAAATAGCAAGACAGTCCTGTTTTATGTAGGGGTTGAACTTGACACCTTATTCACGGACTCACTGAGTTACTTAACTTTTACAAACTTTAGACTTCATGTGCTGTCGTCAAATCAGTCACTTTTGGATATAAACAACTAATGAAACCAAGTTCTTTGATTGCAGCGCCAATGTTAAACAGGCCATTTGTTCATTCAAAACATAGCCCGCGCTTTCAATGAAAATGTTTGACTGATTTACTTCCAACTGATGCCCTTTTATTCGGATTCAAGAAGCAGTATATCAAGGCTTAATAATTACGAAAACAAATGGTTTGGATTACTACCAGTGAAAAGTTGTGAAAAGTTTAGAGTAAACTTCTGCAACAATAATTGGGGGTGCTTAACTTTTCCAGGTGTATAGCTGTTACTTTACGTTAAGTGCATTAGAATGCACTGAGACGCTTCCATATTAAAATTTGGAACAAGTCTAAGTGGCGCTGATGAAAGGATCTGATATGATAAGGGCCAGTTTTGGTCCCCATTCAAATTCGCCAAAACATTTGTAGACTTGGGTAATCCCAGTGTCACTGTATCCTTCAGAGTCGTCTTCGCTATCTCCAGTTGTGCACAAACCATTCCTTGACTATGGTCAGGAGTTCATCATGTTCTCCAGTGGCTGTTTGAATCTTTCTGCGAACATCCTCATTAGCTACATGGTCCTTGAACGAGATGTTCAGAAACCTTTGGTAGCATTCCATCTCGAAGATTGTGCTCTTTTCTCTAATTCTGCTGCCAAGGTCATCGGTTCGCAGGCATACAGAAAGATGGATATGACTGAGGAGCGCATCAGTTTAACCTTTGACCCAAGAGGCACGTTGTTCGATATGTCGAAGTGCGCATATGCAAAAGGACGATTCAGAGGAATATTTATTTTTGTTAAAGTCTCCATAGTCCTATAAGTTGTAAAAACGTCTAAATTCAAATCATCGTAAAAAGCGGTTCAACATTCACTTTTGGTAATAAAATGTGAGTTGATATGCATATGTTGAGTCATTAACTGGCAAAAAGGAGAGAAAACAAGGTTTTGAAAAATAACAAATCGCTCCTCAAAATAGAATTTCCTGCTCTGGTTTCCCTTCTAGCAATGCTATAAACAAAGGCGGGATACTGATTGGGACTCCACTCCTGTACGTTGTATTTTTACCGTTTTATATAACTTAATGAAATCGAAAGTAGGTCATTTTAGTTGCCAACTAAAATGACCCAAATAAGATTTCAAAATGTTTTTATGCGAAACTCAATGATGTTTTATTTGTTCAAAGCTGACGAATCACGGTCATTTACAATGACGAAACTATTGTGAGAAGCTTGCAGCGATACCTCATGATAAAAATTTTCATGCTGATAGAGCAATGGGGCCTTTAATCTAACAGCAGGTTCGACATAAGTACGTGGGTGAACCTGATTAATACCCGCATATTCCTCGGGCTACTCGAAGATACATATATGAGCCGCGACATGACAAAACCAACAAAGTGGTTGTGCGCCCAGCCCAGACTCAGATCAGACTGAACATTCACCAGTCTGATCAGACTCTTCGCGAGTAAGTACTTAAAGGGTAGCTAAGGCTCTAAGCTACCTTCATCTGGACAGCAAAGACTCTGATCAGACTGGGTGGATGCCCAGGCTGATCTGAGTCTTCGCTGGGCGCACATGCCACTTTGTTAGTTTTGTCGTGTCATTCAAAGCTTCCGCAGTGGTTCAAAATGTGGGTTGATGTGCATAAATTGAGTCAAATAATTGGCAAAAAAATAGAGAAAACAAGTTTTTGAAAAATAACAAATTGTTCCACATAATAAAATTTCATATTCTGGTTTCCCGTCTAGCAATGCTATATAAACATAGGCAGGATAGTGATTGGGACTCAACGCATGTACATTGTATTTTTACCATTTTTGAAATCGAAAGTAGGTCATTTTAGTTGCCAACTAAAATGACCCAAATAAGTTTTAAAACCCTTTTTATGTGAAACTCAAGGACATTTTATTTTTTTAAAGCTGGCTATTCACGATCATTTACAATTACGAAACTATAGTCAGATGCTTGCAGCCATACCTCACGATAAAATTTTTGCATGCTGATAGAGCAATGGGGCCTTTAAGGAATGTGAAGCATAAACAGCATACAATACGATAATAGAAGCTGTAAGGACACTTTTGGCATACTTACTTGGGTTAACCTGAATAGCATCCGAACATTCCTCAGACTACTTGAAGGTACGACTCGGGTTTAACGTCCCACCAGCACATAGGTCATAGGAGACGGGACTACGGTTTAAAGTCTTATCAGAAAGACCAGACTAACGGCGGATTGAATCTGCGACACTTGGACTGGTAGTCCAGCGCGTTATCCACTACCCTACCGCCGCTCCTATTAAGGCTAGGGCTGGGGTCCCGTAAAGCCGCTTTAAGCCCTCGTCCCCTGCGTCTACCACTACCAGTCCCCCACCACACACACGCGGGAGTTCATTACTGACAGTTCCAATGTGCTTTATGTTGCGGTTCCTCACTTTACTTGTTCTTGTTGACCATATCACTGTTGTTGTTTCAATTCTCATAACGATGGTTTCCAAGAGGCTCAGCGGAACGAATCCATACCCACCTATTATGTGAGTGGACATTTTATCAAGTTAAGGTACCCCGGGTAAAAAAACAACTAAAAACTCTTTACCAGACAGTTGGTCACTGTTGTGTGTGTGTGTGTGTGTGTGTGTGTGTGTGTGTGTGTGTGTGTGTGTGTGTGTGTGTTTGTTTCAATTTACCGTGCGTGCCGATCGTGACTGCTGTCATCTGTCTATGTGCATACATTATACTCTCGCGGACTGTGGTGTAAACTAAAAGTTTCATATAGTACCACTCCTCGCCCCTGTGTAGCCTTGAGTTAAAATTCATGGATTCATAAATTTTATATTAAAAGTTTGGATTTTCTTTGGATTGAACTTTCTTTTACAAATTCATTTCCTCATTTCCTTAACACTTAATACGTGCATAGTATGTTAGCTAATGGTCAAAAATTTATTCAGTACCCCCCCCCCCCCACACACACACACACACACACTCACACACACGCACACCCTCCTTGGTGACTGAGATCTTGGTAAAGGACTATCACAGAGAATGTGAATGGATTCAGTTGGTACTTTGAATTATTCTGTTAGATGCTAGTCGAGAGTTTTACACAGTACCAAACCCAGCTCTCTCTCAGTTACCTTCACTTTTGCCAATGCCACAGACTGAGAAATTCTATGCGGAGTTTGGTTGAATATAAGTTTCCTGAAGGTTTATAATTTCACAGTGCCCGGGTGGACCTTTCTAACTGACCTTGAAGTTCAAGGTAATTTCCTTAGAACTTCATGTTCATGATGGGCAATTAAGCACCAGTTCGTGTGGGTTGTGCTCTCTGGTGACAGCTCTTGTTGTTATCAATACAATGCTGTGACCGTCTCATTTTCAAACAATAAATGATCACGCCATAGTTCAAATCGAACATATTTTACTAAGAAATAAAATATATTTCTTAACAATACGCTACACTGTAAAAAATGTGTTTAGAATCAATGCAAAAATGCAGTCCGATTTTTATGTGTTCAACTCGTAACATGTTCAATTTGCAACATGTTTAGGTTTATGTTTAGAAATTAAACATCTACAAAACTGATTATATTTACCTTTTATTTGAAAATTTCCTCTGTCAAAATTTTCGTCTCTTTTTTTTCGTTCTTCAACGGGTAAAAGGGAGACTGGATTCATCTGAAACGCGTAACCGAATAAAACGTGTTTAGCAGACTTTGTCCGGGAAAATAATACAAAAGGCGTACATGTTTAGCTATATGACATATTCCTAAACATGTTTACACCTAAACATGTAATCACTTGTGTTTTATAGCTAAGCGCGATTTTTACAGTGTGGTTCGGTAATATATATCTCTGCCGTGAGCTCAATAAAGCTTGTTTTCAAACTCGGATATAAAGGCTATTGTGGCACTTCACGAACTCCGACACGCAAAAAGTGTGTTGACGGCATAAGCGCACAGCAAAGACTGTTTTTTGTGTCTCTGCGAATCGTTGTGAAAATGCGCATATTTGTCAAACGCGTCGGGTTTAACCTTCTAAAATGATCACAAAACTTATGTTTGTTTTCGCGAACTGTCTTTGTACTTATGTGTAAGGATCTTGGTGGCACAATTCCTAATGCAGTTCAAATCTGCTTCACCATCAAATAAATTGTGATCAGTGCCACGAGTCGTGATGAAGTCTTTCACCAATAATCCAATTATTGAGATTACAATCTCCGACAACTGTCTAAACAAGCAGCTACGAAATGTACTGTAGTGCTGTGGCGCTTTAATTGGTATCTGGAAACTATTTCTTAGAAATAAAGCAGTCAAATTAGATTTCCCATTTAGACATTTCAAATCAACGCGTCCCATGAGGAAAATAAGGACTTGAATTCTCTAGACTTTTATTACGTAATAGATAAAACTAGAAAGCATCTGTCAAACTGTCGTAAGAGAATATACTAACTGAACATATGCAGTAGAATGCCAGTCCTTATTTCTCTAATTCTGTATTCTGTACTAAAGCTGGACATAAATACATCTATTTGGTCCCTACTTTCATTACTATTAAGCTGTAAAATGTGTCTCCGTATTCATCATAGTTTTATTTGTTCTTTCCTTTGGGCTAATTGAGCACATGGTAGTATACATTGAGAATTGAGCACGCTAAGGGGGTGGGGGGCATATTAAGCCCTGTAAACAGCATTAAAGTGTTCTACGAAAAGTTTCAGACTCCATTTTATTCGTTCTTGTATGTGTTCTTTGTTAGTTTCTTCCCTCCGTTACCACATCTGGGCCCAGGGGCCCAGGTTTATAATCATTCTTTAATTTAAGGACAACCTTAAATTTAAAGTGGAAAACTTTCACTCTATGAAAATCTACATTTTAATTATATTGAAAATCACACTTTTCACGTACGTAATCATACTGACAATGGCCATGGAGTTGCAATGAGAGAAAAAATCAAATAGATATTTGATTGTATAATTTATATATACCCATTAAATTTTCGACCTTAGCTTTAAGGTCGTCCTTCAGGTTAAGGAATGATTGTGAGCCTGGGACCTGATCTGTTCTAAGGGTCATTGATTTGGCTTCGCGTGCCCATGTTAGGACAATTTGAGCCGAGACCCGACAAAATCAACAAAGCAGCATGTGCGCCCTACGAAGACTCAGATCAGCCTGGGTATCCGCCCAGTCAGATCAGAGACTTCTCTCTGCGCATTCGCTGGCAGCATGGAGCTTGCTACCCTCAGCAAATTTATAGGCGCAGAGCAAAGGCTCTGACCAGACTGAGCGGATGCCCAAGCTGATCTAAGTCTTTGCTGGGCGCACATGCCTTTTTGTTGACTTTGTCGTGTCGCGTCAAAGATGTGATTGCTGGCCATATCGATATTTTGTCAAATTTCTCGCTCGATACTTCCGGTACCGAGGCGGTTATAGAGTGACAGGGCTATAAGCATTGGCGACAGAAAAAGGACGGTTAGAACATACAATATGAAATCCCAACAATGGCATTTTAAAAATGTTTCTGCCGACTATCAAGATCGAGCCCCGATGGTGAATGGTAAAACAAAACAAGAGGGCCATGAGGCCCTGAATCGCTCACCTGAGTATGGTGGCCATGTAGATCATGTGACCTAGACAGCTTGAATATATTTTCGTTCCCTCAGCCCCTGGAGTCTGTGTGTGAATTTGGTTACAAGTAGCCCAGTGGCTTTTGAGGAGATGCCCGTCTTAAATTGTCAAAATATGAGAGACATGGGTCAGAGGTCAAAGAATGACCTCGACCTCTTGTACCTGCAAATCTTCCATGTACTGACTAAGACAACTGCATATACTAATTTTAGGCCAAAATGTTCTAAACTTGCTATCAAATCTTATCTTCTAGCATTTTACAATACTCGACCTTGCCGTAAAAAGGTCAAGGTCAGCCCAAGGTTATCATTTGAACAAGCTTGATAGTCCTCAAGTACCCACTGGCATATACCAAGTTTCAAGGCCATCACTCATTTGGTTCTTGAGAAGAAGATTTGTAAAGGTTTTTACCATGTATGGACATGGTGGTCATGTGACCAAGACCGTTTGAATAAATTTTCGTTCCCTCAGCCACTAGAGACTCTATATGAAATGACAGTTACTATTAGCCCAGTGGCTTTTGAGATGCGTGACATTGTCACAATATGAGAGATAAGGGTCAAAGGTCAAAGAATAACCTTGACCTCTTTTACATATTAATTTTTCATGTTCTCATAAAGATGACTGTAAATACCAATTTTCAGGTAAAATATTCAACAGTCTCCAAGAAATCTCATGTTCTAGCATTTTCCCATATAAAAGCTACCGAAAGCAAATTTGACCTGACCATCAAAAGGGTCAAGGTCAAACAAAGGTCATAATTTGAACAGTCTTGATAGTACTCATGTACCTGATGCTACATACCAAGTTTCAAGGCCATCGGCTTATTGGTTCTGTAGGAGAAGATTTTTACAATATATGGGCGTGGCGGCCATTTTGGTCATGTGACTAGGACCGTTTGAACAATTTTACGTTCCCTCAGCCCCTAGAGGCTCTATATAAAATTTGGTTACAATTGGCCCAGTGGCTTTTGAGAAGAAGTGTGAAATTTTCAAAATATGAGAGACCAGGTTAAAAGGTTAACGAATGACCTTGACCTCTTGTATGCATAAAGTTTCATGAACTCATTAAGATGACTGTACATACCAATTGTCAGGTCAAAATCTTCCACAGTCTCCAAGAAATCTTATGTTCTAGCATTTTCCCTTATAAAAGCTAATTTGACCTTACCGTAAAAAAGGTCAAGGTTAACCCAAGGTCATACTTTGAACAATCTTGGTAGTACTTGCATACCCAATGCTACATACCAAGTTTCAAGGCCGTCGGCCTATTGGTTCTGGAGAAGAAAATTTTTACAGTTTTTTTTATCGTACATGGGCTAGGCGGCCATTTTGGTCATGTGACTAGGACCGTTTGAACAAATTTTCGTTCCCTTAGCCCCTAGAGGCTCTATGTGAAATTTGGTAACAATTGCCCCAGTGGCTTTTGAGGAGATGTGTGAAATTGTCAAAATATGAGAGACCAGGGTCAAAGGTCAAAGAATGACCTTGACCTCTTTTACATATTAATTTTCATGTTCTCATAAAGATGACTGTATATACCAATTTTCAGGTCAAAATATTCAACAGTCTCTAAGAAATCTCATGTTCTAGCATTTTCCCATATAAAAGCTACCGAAAGCAAATTTGACCTGACCATAAAAAGGGTCAAGGTCAAACAAAGGTCATAATTTGAACAATCTTGCCCGATGCTACATACCAAATTTCAAGGCCATCGGTAAAATGGTTCTAGAGAAGAAGATTTTTCTAGGTTTGTACAATATATGGGCGTGGCGGCCATGTTGGTCACGTGACCAGGACCGTTTGAACAACTTTTCGTTCCTAAGTTCCCTAGATGCTGCATATGAAATTTGGTTATAATTGGCCCAGCGGTTTCAGAGGAGAAGTCGATTGAAATTGTGGACGGACGGACGGACGACGACGGACGACGGAGCCTTACCATCCTATAAGCTCCCCGGAGCCGCTGGCTCAGGTTAGCTAAAAAAACTGATTATGATAGAGTAATTGTAATGTTTAAAATCTTTTTGATTGTCAAAATAAATACACACTAGAGCTCTTCTTTTCAAGATTCCGTTATTTTAGAACGTGGTAAGCCATATTGTGACCTGAAGTTACATCAGCATTTTTTCTTGCACTTGAAACTGACAATTAATCAATATTGTTTTACGCTGTGCTGATGCTGTTCATTCAGTTGACAAGAAATAGGATTCCGTTTATCGGACAATAAAATGAAGATACAAACTTTGCTAGACCTGAAGACGTACAGATCCGTCTCACGTAGAAGTGTTGAAATCGCATATCGGCTAACTTGAAACATATACCGCCAGGAGTTTCTGCCACAATAGGGCAGCGTGAACTAATTGTTTCTCCCATAGACTTCTATAGCGACCCCTACTGCCTGTGACAGTGTGTCTCCCTTTATACAATGTTGCTTCACTATCCAGATTTGTTCTAACTTCAAGTTAAAATGTTAATCAATAAGATAAAATAGGAGAAACACCACCTTACCCAGCACTTTCTAGCACTACAGGATGTTGAAAGCCAGCAACTACCTATCCCACAGAAAAGCGCAGAACATTGCTAACAAGACCTGTCACCGGGACAGGATAGCTCGCCTGACAGCGCCTTGCCCATCACATGAAAAACCTTAACGTAAAACTTTAACATTTTGCTAACGCCGCCGACGCCGCCGCAAACGCCAACGCCGACGCCGGGGGTAGTACAATAGCTCTTCCCGAACTTCGTTCAGGCGAGCTTAAAATCACCAGTCATCAGTTTTGGCTGCACAGACCAAATCAAAAATGGTCATTTCTTTACAATATCCATAATATCAACAAAACTGATTTCTACATTACACTGGAACATCACTTTCAAACTCATCAGCATTATTAACCAATCAAAGAGCACCGTGTAACAATAATAGTCCCGAGATTCCCTGCACCTTTTTGAACTTCGTGGTTCCCGTTCCCTGACGAAATTGGTTCCCGGTGCCCACAAGATTTTTTACTCCGGACAGATCAAGAGATATAAGTTTGGCAGGAGGGCCGTGATCATTACACTAATGAATTATTAACTACATGAACCTCAGATGGTGATTGGTGCCATCAGCATCTTGAAAGTTTTTGGAAGTCAGTTGAAGACTAAAGTAGGATTCACAGAAAAATATCACAGTGCGTGGGGACGGTCGGGTGTTGGGATGGTGCTGTGTTTCAACTTCCAGTGCCGGGGCGTCTTACTGATTTGAACATTGTAGGACAAGGGCCTACTGTGCTTGCAGTAGGTGCGGGTGGAGACGATGTCTATAAGCTAGTTAGCTTGTTATCGAATCCTTTATATTATTCATGTATTAACTGATTGTGTATGTTTATATGTTGAATAAAATACTGTTTAAACTAACTGAAGGCGCATATGCGGCCGCGAGAGTATTGTCGCCGAACAGGTCAAAGGATGTATCGGTGGTTGAGAAGATCATAACCCTGATAAGATTTGATATACAACAGATAATGCTCACAGTATCTTCAAAGTCTGTTGAAAACTGCAGAAGAAACGGAAGGATATCGATAATATCGGTGTATTTTTAGTAATGACTTGCAGACAGATTCCGAACACTACCCCGACAATATTTAGCCGCGACACGACAAAACCAACAATGTGGTTGTGCGCCCAGCGCAGACTCATATCAGCCTGGCCATCCGCCCAGTCTGAAAGTTTCATACGAATATGTGGAAAATTGAATGGGATATTTCGACAGCCCTATACTACTTTAGACCACAATATCTGTCTCACTTGGCAGACCGAGAGCTGAGGCTCTGGCAGAACACCAATTTCCCAACAACACATGAAACTCAGTGGCGTTGCGACCGCAAGAATTTTGTCGCTCCACATATCTTCCACATATATAGGATAGGCAGGCTCCGTCGTCGTCGTCCGTCCACAATTTCAAACAACTTCTGCTCTAAAACAACTTGACCAATTGTAACCAAATTTCATTTGTAGCTTCCAGGGCTCATGGGAACGAAAAGTTGTTCAAACGGTCCTGGTCACATGACCAACATGGCCGCCATGCCCTAGTATGGTAACACCACATTTTAATCTTCTTCTATAGAATCAGTGAACCGATGAACCTAGCATAAGGTACACAGACACTACCAAGATTGTTCAAATGATGACCTTGGGTTGACTTTGACCATGTTTACGGCAAGGTCAAATTTGCTTTCTGGTGCTTTATATGGGAAAATGCTAAAACATACGTTTACTGTTGAAGATTTTTGGCTGAAAGTAGATATGTAAAGTCATTTAAATGAGTACATATGAAGATTTATGAGTACAAGAGGTCAATGTCATTCTTTGACCTTTGACCTAGCTCACTTATATTTCGACAATTTCAAACATCTGCTCAAAAGCAACTGGGACAATTGTAACCAAATTTCATACAGAGCCTTCAGGGGCTAAGGGATCAAAATTTGTTCAAATTATGCAGGTTACATGGCAAACATAGCCACCATGTTCATACATGAAAACAAACCTTCAAACATCTGTTTCTTCAGAACCAATTGACCGATGGCCTTGAAACTTGATATGTAATATTGGGTACTCGAGTACTACCAAGATTGTTCAAATGATGACCTTGACCTTTTTACAGCAAAGTCAAATATGGGAAAATGCAAAAGCAAGTGATTCCGTGGAAAATTTTGAAGATTTTGGCATGAAAATTGGTATGCACAGTCTTCTTAATGAAGCCATAGAGATTTGTGAGTACAAGAGGTCAAGGTGATTTTTTCATCTTTGACCCAGGACTCTCATATTTTGACACTTTCAAACATCTATCCAGAAGCCACTGGGCAAATTACATCCAAATTTCATACATAGCCTCCAGGGGCTGAGAGAACAAAATTTGTTCAAGCGGTCCAGGTCACATGGCCGCCATGCCCATATCTGATAAAAACCTTTAAAAACCATCTACTCCAGAACCAACTGACCGATTTGCCTTGAAACTTAGTATGTAGAATTGGGTACTCACGTACTACCAAGGTTGTTTAAATGATGACCTTGAGATGACCTTAACCTTTTTACGGCAAGGTCAAATATAGCAAAATGTTAGAACATAAGAGTTCATGAAAAGTTTTGAAGATTTTGGCCCAAGATTGTTTAATGATGACCTAGGGTTAACTTTGACATTTTTTACAGCAAGGTTAAATTTTCTTTCTGGTGTTTTTTACGTGTGAAAATGTTTGAATATACAAGTTCATGGAACTTATAGAAGATTTTGGCGGAAAAGTTGGTAAATACAGTCAAACAAATAAGTACATGAACATTTTTAGCAATAGAGGTCAAGGTCATTCTTTGACCTTTAACCAATGTCTCTCATATTTTGACAGTTTCAAACTATCTGGTTTATTCAAATGATCATCCAAGTTTGACTTTTGACCTATTTTCTCAGGTGAGCGATTCAGGGCCTCATGGCCCTCTTATTATTATTAGTGTGTGTGTATGTGTGTTTCAGTTCCCCTGAGTCGCAGGCCGTCAGCTGGGAGGAGTCCCTTGGTACGTAGCCATTAAGGCACAGCAAGCCCCCAACCCCGTCAGTCAATAGTCGATCGTACGTGGGTTCCATCGGTCTGTCTTGTCGTTGCTTGGTGTTTTCATTTTTTGCTTATTATTGTCTGTGCATCATCCAAGCAGGAAATGGTCCAGGAAAAGGGAGGCCCGTTGTTGACACATCTTCCAGCTCCACATGACAGTATCCATCGCCATGCCCGCCGTCCCCCGTGGCCGCTGAGGTAGGTTGATTCGTACTGGGGACCTGTTTAGGTCTCCTGGGACTTATGAGTTTATCTGTGGCAGTGTATTTTGAGGATCACTTCCCTGTTTCCATTGTGTGCTATGGGATAGGCCCTAGGGGGAAACTTGGCCTGGTATGTTGCACGTTTCCGAGAGTTGAGCCTTTTTTGTGCAACATATGTAAGTTTCGGATTTTAGAAATCCCACCGTAAGGTAAGCTGCATAATGTATGGGCCTTGAAGTTTGGCCTATACTGTGTTTTGGTATCATTGGGTGTCAGATATGTATAGGGTGGGTCTGGCTCGTAATAAAGTTTCCTAGCCCTAAATGTGGGAGTGGTCGCCCGTATTATTTGGGTGGTATAAGTTGTTTTGCAATTTTGATGATTTCTACATAACTTTTACTCGTTAAGTTCCCTTAAAACCAAGCAGTGTGTGTGTATGTGTGGGGGCGGGGGGGGGGGGGGGGGGGGGAGGTGGTAAGTTTTAGGCCATGTTATTATTATAATTATCATTTTGTGCTATCAAACTAATATTTGTCAATTCTGTTCTGGGATTTGTTAAAATATAATTCATTATCAGAACCCTCCACGTAGAAAGAATTTTATTTCTTCTTTGGAGCAAGCTACACTTTCTTCTTTGGAACAGGGCTTCACTAACCAAGGACGTGATAACTATTCTGGGATAGTTGTTCCATTGTAAAAGAAAAACAGGAATCATAGAGGTGTAAAAATGGCGGCCAAATGTTAGAAGTATATCCATAATTGTAATACTGGCGGCCGAATTATGGAAGTTTATTAACAATTATCATTGCATCACACGCTATTAATATGCATGTTTGAATGAACACAAAACCATGTATTAACAAGGCGATTCACGTGCTGGTCATGTGCTATAATGACTCCATTTGCGATTTTCGTATGCAAGTTGCAGGGCAATATTCCGTCAGTACAAAAATAAGCGGCGTAAAGATTGCAGTTGCAATGATCCGATAAAAGACAAGTACGGAAGAGTTATACAAATTCGGATATTGTAAAAAATGAAGTGCAGACGACATCGAGCGAAAATTTTGATGAACATGATTATGACTTGTGAACAGCTGCTAAAGGTCCGACAAATATTCACGATAACTGACCATGGCCTGAAACGATGATTTTTACAGAAATGCATAGTGCGTGTAGGGACCAGCAAGGAAATGGCGATGAGGCCGAAAAATAGTTCCCAAACATTTTCGTTATTTTTATAGCCTTGTGGTTGAATTTATGCAATAATAGCGATCAAACATTTATTTTCAATGCATCAACCTTTGCACCGTCCCTCTGGAGATGTTGAAAACCTCAGCATTCGGCCTCGGGTTTCGATCTTGCAAACGTTAATGCATAAAAAACCATGTCTGGTCTCTACAATATAGCAGCCAACGGTCAAAGAGGTTCTTTCATTGTAAAATTAGGGGCCGAATCATGAAAGTGTATCCATCAGGGGCGTAGCTAGGGGCAAATACACTGTACGCACAATTATGCTTTATACTCACTGAGGGTTATGATAGGGGTTAATCCGCTAAGATATTTCAAATTTTCTGTCTGTTGGCAGTTAGCATTAAAATTATGCCCAATTAACAACATTTCAGCATGAAAATACGCAGGTGTGTGTTGAAATTTTGTCAATTTGACAAAATTTCAATACGCACCTGCGTATTTGCGTATAGGTAGCTACGCCCTTATCCATTATAGAAATTTCGGCGGAATCGTGGAGGTGTATCCACCACTTTAGATATAGCGGCCAAGTCGAGAAGAATTATCCATTTTGAAAATATACCCAGCAGGCATGCAAGGTTGAATCAATCTTAAATCAACCTCGATTCAACGTCGTGACATAGCAGCCGAATCAAGAAACTGTTTCCCTTGTAAAAATGGAGTTGGAATCATCGATCAAGGTTTATCCATTTCGATATAAAGACAAAAAGAAAGAATTTTGTTGAAATAAAAACGTTGTTATAACAAAAGAAAAACAACTCCTAAACCATTCTTTGAACAATTCTTCTATTGATAAACATGTTTTGTATCACTGCAGGAATCATCCCTGGGCGATGAACTTTTCATCCAGTAACTCTTCTTGTAGTATGCCCTCCATTTATGGAAATACATTAATCACATATAATGCTATATGATATGCATAACGTATTGCTTTTTTCTTTTATGAGTACTGATAGGGCACAAACAATTACAATTAATAAGTTTGCTGTCAGGCTCAAAGCCGTTAATGGGTTTTATACGCCTATGCTCTTCTGGGATTGTATTATCATAACCAAGTTTGAATTAATACACAATATAGAATATATGTATGTACTTGCCTAAACAAAACAAAAAAAAAAAAAGAATAAAAAATCCGAAAATTTCTTGAAAATCGGACTTGCATTAGGAAGGTTATGAGTTGAAACGTACAAATAAATATCAAGATGTTTTTTTTTTTCTCAGCAAACCTGTTGGTAAGTGACGTCATAAACTCACAGTAAAAAATTAAAATCCAAAATAACTTCAGTTAGAAACATATTTGAGCCGCGACACGACAAAACCAACAATGTGGTTGTGCGCCCAGCGCAGACTCAGATCAGCCTGGGCATCCGCCCAGTCTGATCAGAGTCTTCGCTGTCCGCATGGAGGTATCTCAGACCCCTAGCTACCCTTTGAGCACTTAATAAAGAGTCTGTTCGAACTTGGCTGATGCCCAGGCTGATCTGAGTCTGCGCTGGGCGCACAACCACATTGTTGGTTTTGTCGTGTCGCGGCTCATTTCAGGTAAGTAAAATGCATAAATCTATTTTCTTCCTTTTTAAAGAAACACTTTAAGCCAAATAAGACAGTAAAAGTAAGAAACTTTTGCACTTAATCAGCATAGAAATATTCATCACGTGACAGGAACTTCTAAAATGGCGGCCTCAGAGATCTGATTGTCATGAAATTTTCACCAAAGGACTTGGTATGATAAGGGCCGTTTTTAGTCCCCCCCCCCCCCCCGCACCCCACTTCAATTTAAATTCTCTTAAAATTGCATGGATTCTATTGCTTATCATTTGTGCGTATGGGAACAAAGAGACTAGCATAATTTCTGACACGCCTATGCTGTTTCAATAATATGAAGGAAAGTTGCAAGAAAATTTGAGTTTAAATGCCCCATTGATCTATCAGCATGAAATATTTTATCGTGAAGTATCGCTGCAAGCTTCTCACTACAGTTTCTTCATTGTATATGGTCGTGATTGGCCGGCTTTAAAAAACGTCCCAGAGTTTCTCATAAAAACGCTCTGAAAAAATATCTAGGTCATTCCTACTTTCTGTTTCACAAGTTGCATTAAATGGTGAAAATACAAGGTACAAAAGGTAACAACACAAGGTACAGGAGGAAAAAAAATACAATGTACAGTCGTTTAATAAGTGATAAAAATACCATGTAAGGCAAGGATCTCATTCCTTGTCTCGCTGTTGTGTGAGCTAATTGACCAACGGGGAACCAATTTTTGGAGAGACTTGACTTTTTTTCCAAAATACCTTATTCCTTCTTTTTTAGCCACTTATATGACACAAAAAGCATAACAACCGACATTTTATCATCAAATCTGAAGGCTGTACCAATTTTAGAAGGATTTGTGCTTCGACGATTTTTACCACTGATAGGACTATGGAGACTTTAACAGTATTTGCTTTAAAGATTTACTCCCTTTATAATAATAACAAAAATGATTTGATGAAATATTTCATGCAATACCTTCGACATGGTCTATCTATACATTTGAATTAGAGTTTAGATGATAGTATTTGCTAAAAGTGACTTTAAACAAAAAATAAGATAATTTTTATACAGTCGCGGACCGCGGCTAAAATCGCTATTGGACTAATTTATTCATACGTCACAATCACGTGCACGAATAAGAAAAATACCTGTACATGATCACATGACACACGTGGTCAAAATCGATATTCTTACAGGCCGCGAGGAAATTGGTAATTTGCATTTTAATTTGCAGATTATTTTTCATTCCACATTTATCGAATAAACATGCATTTTCTCAAAACTTTTACGGTTAATTATGAGACTACTACATATTGTCCAACGAAATTTTGTTAAAATATTTGTTTCTGAAAACATAAAATAAACGAGGGAGACAATCTTTAAAGAAGTAAGTCAGTTACAAGGGCTTTTGAAAGCGCTCGGTAATAGGCTTTTGATGAAATGCTTATACCCTTGGATAGCACTCACTCAAGTTTGCAAGTCCAGAGACACCAACCAAATACTGCAGCAGATCAAAATGAAACAGGTCCGGATCTGGTGGGGCTCTGGATAACTGGTGGGGACGTCAGGAGATGGCCACTATAAGCTTTTGGCTTACTGTGAGATCCTGATACTTGAGATTGTAAAGTATACAATGTGAATTGATTAATAAAATATTGTTTAAACCAACTGGTGGGGCTGGGAGGTGCCGAGATGTATGTGTGGGGGTGGGGTTAGGGGGGGGGGGGGGAGGGGGAGTGGGGCTTGAAAATATATGGCATAACTAAGGATCAATTTGATGAGAATTTTCGCTAATGTCTTTTTTCCCTTGAAATATATTTTGTGATATCTTGCCGATGCGATTCTAATGAGATGTCCCAAAATATATTTTAATCTAACCAGGCCCGGGTGGCGGGGCTGAAGCCCTAAAGCCCATCTCCTGGATACGGGGCTGTGAAATGTGTACCAAATAACTCCTGTGTTCTAACTAAGAAAAATAAATACCCCCAACATAAGTTTACTTTGTCTATAAACGGAGATACTTTAGAAAAAATGAGTTTTCTGGGGGCGAAATATAGTATAAGATTTGCTTTACTTTTACATGTGCAGTACAAGCAAGAGATGGGGTAATGCGGCTAAATGAGACATAGGGCTTGAAGTCTTTATCGGAAACTAAATAACTTTAACCTTCATGGTAAAAAGAGGGGAAAATGTAGACGACATTATTATTTGCTTTTGAACCTAATTTGATAAACATAACATCCCAAAATAAGCCAGACTAATAAATTTCATTAGAAGGTGTGGCATAGTTTCAAACCTGGTATGGAGTGGAATGGAGTAGAATGGATGAGATCATCTATATTCCACTGGCTACAATTTGCTCCCAGAGGTAGCAAAATCTTTCCTGTATGAGTGCCATCCCAAAACCATGGACAGAAGTGGAGGAAATTATCCCTGTAAGTCCATTCCATATCATTCTACTCCACCCTATTCAAGATTTTAAACTATGCCGCCTGAAAGTGTACAGATGGATACAATGTGTCGATGGTGTTGCCAACAAAAGTATTAAACAGACAAACTAATCATCAGTTCATTTTTTGAGGAACAGCCGTTTGTTGATCTGTCTGAATGAAAGTGGTCGAAGTACCCAAATCATAAGTCCGAACTCGTAAGTTATTTTAATTGACAATTCCGGAATATTCTAGATATATGGACCCCAAAATAGAGGTGTAATCAGGTGCTCGCGAGTAGTAATCATCACCTGCCTTTTATAATACACCCGCCATATCTATGTATCAGTGGAAAAAGTCAGTGAAAATGAAAGTCCGGTATTTGAAAGCTTAACTAAACTTCGGCTGAGGACATCAAATCGGAAATAAGTTTAGAAACGGCCACATTATAGGGATCAACGAGGTCATGGTGTTTCCCATAAAACTTTTTAACTGTCGACACAAGCTTTACTTTATGATAACCCTGTGTCAACAGTTTACGGATGAGCAGCTTCCCTCTTTCCACAAAGTCTTGATATTTGAAGCAGGCTCTGGCACAGCGAACTAGCTGAGAAACATAAACTTCGTATGCAGATGTCGAAGGAATATTACTACTTAAAAATAGGAAGTTAACTATGGGAAAATTGAAGTCGTCCCTCGTGTCATAAAGCCTAATAGCAAGCTTTCCATTGTCAGTATAGAGATAACAATCTAAGTATGAGGTAGATGAACTAAACCCTGTGGTATCTTTAAGTCAGGAGAATGACAGCAGCTTTTTACAACAATTTAACCCATTTATGCTTAGTAAACTCCTCTATCTAATACACTGGAGTCCACAATGAGTCCATTAGTCATTTTCAAAATAACCTTAGGATCAGCAGTTCTCCAGTGGTCTATGAAAACTCCAAATATACATGAGAAAACCCGTAAACACGATCATTTGCTTGTACAATTTTTCTTAAACAAACAATGACAAAAAAAATAAAAAAATGATTGGTGTTACTGGACAAGATTTTAACGTAACTGCACAAGATTTTAGTGATCTATCTGGTGTCACTGGACTAGATTTTAACGTAACTGCACAAGATTTTGATGATCTATAAAGGTCTGTGCCTGAAATCATATGAGTAAGTGAACAAAACCACTATAAAACACCTAAGCCTCAAAAAAGGTCAATGCCTGAGACCATATGAGTAAGTGAACAAAACCACGATAAAACATCTGAGCCTCATACAAAGTCTGTGCCTGCAATCATATGAGTAAGTGAACAAAACCACTATAACACATCTGAGCCTCAAACAAGGTCTGTGCCTGAAATCATATGAGTAAGTGAACAGAACCACTATAAAACATCTGAGCCTAAACAAGATTTGTGCCTGAAATCATATGAGTAAGTGAAGAAAACCATGATAAAACGTATGAGCCTCAAACAAAGTCTGTGCCAGAAATCCTGTGATTAAGTGAACCAAATTACGATAAAACATCTTAACCTCAAACAAGGTCTGTGCCTGAAATCATATGAGTAAGTGAACAAAACACTTTAAAAAACCTGAGCCTCAAACGAGGTTTGTGTCTGAAATCATATGAGTAAGTGAACTAAACCCTATAAAACATCTGAGCCTCAAACAAGGTCTGTGCCTGCAATCATATGAGTAAGTGAACAGAACCACTATAAAACATCTGAGCCTAAAACAAGATCTGAGCCTGAAATCATATGAGTAAGTGAACAAAACCATGATAAAACGTCTGAGCCCCAAACAAGGTTTGTGCCTGAAATCATATGAGTAAGTGAACAAAAGCACTATAAAATATCCGAGCCTCAAACAAGGTCTGTGCCTGAAATCATATGAATAAGTGAACAAAACCACTATAAACATCTGAGCCCCAAACAAGTTTTGTGCCTGATACAATATAAGCAAGTGAACAAAAACACAATAAAACATCCGAGCCTCAAACAAGGTCTGTGCCTGAAGTCATATGAATAAAAGAACAATACCACGATATTACAGCTGAGCCTCAAACAAGGTCTGTGCCGGAAGTCATATGAGTAAAAGAACAATACCCCGATAAAACATCTGAGCCTCAAACAAGGTCTGTGCCTGAAATCATATGAGTAAGTGAACAAAACACTTTAAAACACCTGAGCCTCAAACAAAGTCTGTGCCAGAAATCCTATGATTATGTGAACCAATTTACGATAAAACATCTTAGCCTCAAACAAGGTCTGTGTCTGAAATCATATGAGTAAGTGAACAAAACACTTTAAAACACCTGAGCCTCAAACGAGGTCTGTGTCTGAAATCAT
Source organism: Ctena decussata (assembly GCA_963989385.1). Taxonomy (NCBI): domain Eukaryota; kingdom Metazoa; phylum Mollusca; class Bivalvia; order Lucinida; family Lucinidae; genus Ctena; species Ctena decussata. The sequence goes on along the minus strand of OZ022499.1, from coordinate 76,068,181 downwards.
ATGAGTAAGTGAACTAAACACTATAAAACATCTTAGCCACAAACAAGGTCTGTGCTTGAAATCATATGAGTAAGTGAACAAAACCACGATTAAACAGCTGAGCCTCAAACAAGGTTTGTGCCTGAAATCATATGAGTAAGTGAACAAAAGCACTATAAAATATCCGAGCCTCAAACAAGGTCTGTGCCTGAAATCATATGAGTAAGTGAACAAAACCACTATAAACATCTGAGCCCCAAACAAGTTTTGTGCCTGATACAATATAAGCAAGTGAACAAAAACACAATAAAACATCCGAGCCTCAAACAAGGTCTGTGCCTGAAGTCATATGAATAAAAGAACAATACCACGATATTACAGCTGAGCCTCAAACAAGGTCTGTGCCGGAAGTCATATGAGTAAAAGAACAATACCCCGATAAAACATCTGAGCCTCAAACAAGGTCTGTGCCTGAAATCATATGAGTAAGTGAACAAAAACATTTCAAAACACCTAAGCCTCAAACAGGGTCTGTGCCTGAAATCATATGAGTTAGTGAACAAAAACACTATAAAAAACCTTAGCCTCGTTACGAGAAATTTAAACAGCGATAACAACTATGAAAACGTGTATTTGTAAAAATATTCAATATTAAAAGATAAAGTGTAAGTACTATTTTATGGACATGTTTACTGATACTATTCAGTTTTCTTTGAAATTTGTGTTTAAATAACTTATTAAAGAGCTATTAATTGGTCAGTTTACTTATGCCAGAAATATTCTTAATTAGCAGGTTTTTGTAAGAGAACCAGGGTGCTGAAAATCCCATCAAAAATTTCTCTACTGACAACGTTAATGCAATTTAGATTTTAAGCCCCGCCCGCTCTTTCTTTTCTAGAGCTTAATTTGGATAGTATAAATTTGATTGCAGTGATAATCACAATATTCTGATGCAAAATGTTTGAATTATTTTCAATAGAAGATGCAACCTGTCATTCTTAATGTATTTCAAGAGAGGAAGTTATAATATGTCGACTCTTTTTAAGCGGAAATACTATGAATTACTCAAATGACGTCATAAAACCGTTGCATATTTTCATCTTATTAGTGCTGAACCAGAATTTAAATATCTCATAACTTTTAATTCTTTCGAATTTTACATGCAGTTTTCGACATTCTTCTTGATAAAATAATACAGTCATTTCAACTTATGTTGAAAAGCGTTTCACTAGCCTTTAAAGACGGCATGTGAATGCGTGCAAATAAGTAAGGTCACATTTTTTCTTGTTTCTATACTTCTATACAATCATTAGTACAGTCCTATTTACAAAGCAAATAATAATATTTCCTCAGTTCTTATCGGTGATTTGAAAAAATGGTGCAAAATGGGATGAGTTTCTTTATTCCATCCTTTTTTCTAGTACAGCTTTAAAATGTAGGCCTATATACACGGTCATACACTGATAGCGTATTCTGGCCTTATAAGCAAACATAGGACCTGTTGTTGAATATTTAGTGTGTGTGCTGTTCTGAAAATTGGCTGTATGTTATTTACAATTGTCCCATTTTGTTGGATATTACTTGGCTTAACAGCACTTTAGCACAATCAATACAAACGTCTCACAAACATGACATTTGTTAGATAAAGTATGACCAGTTTGACCTTACTCTTACAAATGCTTTAGGAAACTTATTGCCAATAAACTTAGTAAAGGTTTCTCAGAGAACATCTAATTATAAACATGAGAATATTTAATTATGCAAAAGTATATTCAATTAAAATTTTGCCCTAATTCTATATTGGGCGGACACACGGCGCCAAGTGTGTGCAACTATGGTTACGTACCGTTGAGCCACTTGGGTAACGTCGATAAGAGAATTGAGCTGAACTGAACTTAATTCTATAGTGCTGATATTATAGCTGTACTCAGAAGTAAGCAGATTCAAGCGGCAAATTAACGCGTACAGCATTCATGAGCAAAGAAATAAGGAAACACATGAAAAAAAACTTTGTTATCCGTGCGCCTGTTTTACATGCCCATGTCTAAGATGTACTAAAGTCAGGAAATTCCAGTATGGCCGCCAACTCGAACGTTTATTTCCGGTATGTGCATCATTATTTTGGCTGCCTGACACTTGGAAAATGTAAAATAAGTGCATTGCAGTGTAATTAAAATCTATAAGAGTTCCTTCACATTCAAAAGAAGGAACATGAGCCATACTTCGACAGAATTATAAGCAAGAAAAATCTTTAAAACTTCATAATCGTCGCAGATTAAATGGAAGTGTGTTTTGTAATATGTCTCTAGTTGAAGAGTTGACAATAACATTCCTGAATATGACTCAAGTAAGCTATGTCGGTAGGTACCCGCAACCGTAATTTTGACACTGGCTAGCGACAATGACCTATTCCAAATTTTGGGTGTCCAATTTTGAATTCAAAAAATGGACTGCGGTCAATTTTGAAATTGACCTGATTTCAAAATAGTTACCAACATGGTGCACTGTTTTAAACCGTGTATTAAACCGAAAGTAGAAATCAAAAGTAGATCTACGTCTGTTTTCTATTATAAAATTACCAACAAGAGAAACATTTTGAGTTAATATATGACAGAGTGCTAGTATTCACAGTGCATGCGACGGGAAAAAACGAAGATTAAATATTCCATGACCTTTGATATTATTGGCTAAATTTTGACATACGTGTTATTTGACCTATGAAATCTTGTGAAATGTGGAACAATATCGAAATTATACCCGTCTGCGACGCGACAAACGAAATTTTGTTAGATTGAACCGACCTACTCGAATAAGAAACTTGTTTGTATTCTACAGCCTTCAATAATGATGAGAGTTTTGTCAAACTTTCTCTGGAATCAAATAATTAAAAGGCATTATGGATATCTTAGAAATTTTGCATAATGCAATCCAGCTTATAACCTTTGATAAAATGAAAAATTGCGGCCAAAATCAACACATTTGGGATAGGGGCGGTAACTCAATTGAGGATAACTTAGAATTTTTTACTGCGGCCTTCAATATTCTTTCAGATTTTCAGACATACTGAACATTCTTTACCGACGCATTGGATTATCGATTTTGTTATCGCCCCTGTTAGACAGCCTTGTCTGTCTAATATTGGGTATCAAATTTACATAGAATTGAATACGGAATATCAATAATTTTATGTTTTTCTTACCGTTTTCAAATTATTTGAATATTTTATAACCTATATTCTGAAAGCATGGTATATTACCTACACGAAGGTGTTTTCATTTTTCGAAAAAGTTAAAGTTTTCTTGCTTCCCTTGCCTTTTTAATTACATGCCTATCTTGACATATACATTCACTGGAATATTCAAAAGAATTGCGAAATTTTCCATTTTCAGTGCGTATTTCTGAAAATTTCGAGCTATACTGATTTTTTTATAACCTTATTTCTGACAGTCTTTATTCTGAGGATTAAAATGATACATCTTTTTCAAAGTTAACATTATGTCTTCATGCTTCCCCATGAGTCCAAAAACTGAAACTTTAAGAGTTTTGCCTTTTGCGGCGCTGAAAACTCAGTCGCTTCGTTTAAGAAATGCATTGCCACCGATCCTGTCAGAATTCCTTTGGATGCGTAATTTAAATAGGAACTAGCGAAACAAATTCACCAATTCAAAGGTTCGCAAAGAAAAGGAAAAAAAAAAAAAAATAAGTAAGTGAATAAATAAACAAATGAAATAGAATAGAATAAAATTACAAATAAGAAAAAATACATAGTTTATTATTACTGATTTTAGATTATTCTTACAAAAATTCCAACATTTAAGGCAAACAGTGCAGATCCTGATCAGACCTCGGGTTTGAAGCGTCTGATCTGGATGTTCACTTCTCGCCGGATTCCCCTTCGGGGGATGCTAGGCTTATGTGTTGTCACAAAAAAGCGAGTCGATTATAGTGTAGACCGTTCCTAAGGGAAATTATCCAATTAACAATACTGCACAGGTGAGCAGGAACCATCACTCGTCCAATACCCCCTAGAATGTTCAACATGTGTCGTATCCAGTTCTGTCAGCTGCAGAAGCATAAGAAAAAGGTAGACTTTTAGAAATAATTGTTTTTCTATATTCAACCAATAATGTGGATGGCATTTTTTTCAATATATTTCTTCAAAATATATCGCGTTTATTCTTGTCCCTTTTTCATTTCATAGCCATAATAACGTAAGTGCAGTATGAAAGTGCAAAATCAGGAAGTCTCATTACTTTCGCGTTTTAAGTGCAAGTGGGCACCTGTTTCAGCGACTGTGGCACAGTGACACATACTTTTTTACCATTTCTTTATTTGGCAACGACCCTTCTCTCAAATTATTTACAGTAGTAAAACGGTAAGATTATTGAAATAAATCCGCTTCCGACTTTAATACATCTTTCAGCGGCCATTTCTGTCCGTATAGCTAATTGTCCGTGTGCGGAAGGGGTGGTCGTGGTCGGGCGATGGTGCTGAGCAAGTTTCAGTGCCGGGGCGTCGTACTAAGTTGGATAATAATAGGGCAAATGCCTACTGTACTTGCAGTAGGTGCGGGTGGGGCTTGTTTGGTCATTTTTGTCTCCCCTGTCATAGCCCTCTTCTTTCCTCCTCTCTTTAGGAGACGGCTCGATAGATACTGAAATACTGTCTCAAAGAGCCGTTTGTAAACCAAAACAACCAACCAACCAAGCCAACCGCGTGTATGTTCAGCAAGCATTACGCTGCTGATGTGGGTCACGCAGAAACAACGGAGACTCAAATCAGCCTTTGAATCCTTGCCGTCCAGCTAGAGCCTTCGTTTGGTGCTTGTAGATATATGCTGTCAGAGAATGTCAAAGGCTCCGACCTGACTGCGCAGATTTGCAGGCTAACCTGCGCGTTTTCTGTTTGTAAAGGAGTTTTTGCTTGTCAAAACTCAGTTATACATTTGTACCGCAGTTTTTCTATATACATGTAGTATTAAATCTTGTTTGGGAGAACATACATGTAGAGCTTGGGATGTTTCCAACTGTTACAGTCATTATGTTTCAAGTTGAATCAATGCAGTATCAGCGACAAATATCACACTGAACTGGCTTTCACAGCAGGCAACGACTGAGACTTGGTACAGGAAACAATGTGAGCCGCGACACGAGAAAACCAACAAAGTGGTTGTGCGTCAAGCGCAGACTCAGATCAGCCTGGGCATCCGCCCAGTCTTATCAGACTCTTCGCCAAGCGCTTAAAGGGTAGCTAATGGTCTAAGCGACCTTCATGCGGACAGCGAAGGCTCTGATCAGACTGGGCGGATGCCCAGGCTGATCTGAGTGTGCGCTGGGCGCACAACCACATTGTTGGTTTTGTCGTGTCGCGGCTCATGTTTTCTCTCATCTCAGAAGTATAGTTTCACGAAATATCCGACTTCCGACTCATGAAAATGGAATCAAAAGTTTATCTGAGTGATATGCATATTCATGAAATGCTTAAAAGAAATGGAGGCTACAACGACCATGGTAACGAATTCGTGAAGAAACCTAATTTTTGCACTGTGTTTATACCAGACGGAATTCATTCGGGAAAAAAATAGAATGACATAAAGGTCTAGCAAACTGTTGGGTACGTAAGAATAACAATTTGAAGTTAAATTAAAAAGCATGCCAAAACGATCAAGTTTTATTGCAGAAATTTTCGTTGGCATATTTTAGCTTTCGTTGCCTGTTATGAATGCCCGACTAGTGTGCATATTTACTTAACATAGAAACGGCCACGGAAAGGCAACAATCATATATTAGCACAGACCTATAAAGGCACCAAAAGAAGAGGCCATGGTTTTGAAATACACAATCACTATTTAGACAAGACTTCCGCGGAAAGCTATGTCGCACCTGTTTTGCACCTTCACTTTAAGAACTTGATAAAAGTCATTTTGAAACATATTTGGTCGAAATCCATTCAGTAGTTTATGAGATATTATTGTTTTCGCGTTTTTTTGCTATTTTAGTAATGGTGGATGGTTGCTATCTTGGACGGTCAATTTGAAAAAAATCATGAAACAGCTTCATGCAAGGATCACTTTGATACACATTAAGTCCAATTCCATTCAGGGACTCTTGAGATATTGTCATTTTCATATTTTTCTATTTTTAGTAACGGCGGCTGGTGGCCATCTTGGATGGTCTCCATTCGCTTAAATTTCAAAGCACTCCATTTCAGGACCATTCTGACTAAATTTGACCTAAATCTGTTCAAGTTTTTTTTGAGATATTGCCGTTTTTGCAAACTCGGACTCGTAAACAGAAAGTAGGTCACTGTGACCTAATTCCGATACAGATTTTTTTCATTTTGATAATTTTTAAAACCAATGTCCCATTAATGCTCCATATAAAATTTTAGCCAAATATACCGAGTGGTTCTGGAGAAAAACATGGTTTTATTGTTTATACTATTTTTTAGTAAAAGCGGCCATCTTGGATTTTGGACCATGCTGAATTTTGTTATTCAGAAGCTCTGCAGTCTGGTCATGCAGCATGTGAAATTTGAGAACCATGTGGTTTCAGATATAAAGTCATTTGAATGGACTTAAAATTTAGGGTCGACGTAAATGTTAACGGACGGACGGACGGACGAACGGGGTGACGGACGGACGGAAAACCGGACGCCTATATCGCACCTTGCTAAAGCAGGTGCGACAAAAACTATGAAAAAAGCTGACACCAAATCGCTTATGGTAAAATGCAGCAATCTGATACTTCCGTTCTCAGTCAAAAATGTGGATGCTATGCCTATATTTTTAATGATCTATATATAAATTTTATTTATCTATATATAAATAAAATAAGGTTTGACGTTACACGTTTAGATTTATTAAAATAAAACTATGCAAAAAAGTGTCAACGCGTTTCGCTCAGCTCGTCAGGACTGTTGTATATATATAATATATATACAAATTACATTTACTTTTGTTCGGGGTGGGGGTGCGGGGGCTCGGTACCTCAGTGGGTTAAGCGCCGGCCTACTGATCTAGCGGGCCGGGTTCGAGTCCCGCTGGAGGCGAGAATCGTTCCTGCTGTAAACGGGGTTCCATTGCGCACAGCCTTTCATTATCACCGTACCATCGTCCTGATATAGTTGAAATAATGCTGAAAAGGACGTCAAATCGCAAGTCATCCATCCATCCATACCTTTGTTCGGCATTAACATTTAGAAATTAGTAGTGTGGGCTTATTGCGAGCTCGCTGCATAGTGAAGAATGTGTGAACAATCAGATTAAAGGGCTGGGTGTTCTAATCCTCATGTTTTGTCCATATACACGCGCAATTCCATTCACAAGTGGAAATTAAAAACTGAAGCTTCCGAAATAGTAAGCTAAAATAAAATTGGTAAATTGAAGCGTATATACCAAAAGCACATTTGTTTACACCATTTGCTTTAAATTAAGTAACAGAAATGTGGAGTTCTCACAAAAATCTTGAAAGTTTTCTAAATACATACCGTATACGTGGAAATTTTCGCGGGTTCAAAATTTCGTGGTTAAGGGTCAAAAACATAAACATTAATTTTCGCGATTTTAAATTTTCGCGGTTAGCAACATGCGTGAAAAGCAAAACTACTTCTTTTTCACTTGAGCCAGTTCGTTCATTAACCTGCGGCAGGATAATAAAAGAACTGACTCAAGTGAAAAGAACCAGCAATTACCGAAGCATACAGAAAAAAATATATTAACACTGTGTCTACAGAAGATACTTTGTAAGAAACAGGAAATTATTTCGCGATTTTAATATTCGCGGTTTCTAAGTGACCGCGAAATACCGCGAAAAACGGAACACCGCAAAAATTATCTTGTGTACGGTATAGTACAGCATTGTTGTATTTTGGCAGTCCGTTTGCCGAAGATTGATTTTTTTTAATTTCCCATTGGGATAGAATAGCACGTTTACTAGGCGGGTTTTATAAAGCTCCAAATAATGCTTCCGTCAGAACTGTTAAATAAAATGTGTATCGTGCATTTGTGTGATAAAATCTGTGATATTTTTTAACATGTTTGTCGGTTGAAAAAGCTCCTGGGAGCTGGTGTTATTTATTTTGTACAAGTGTGCCTACTTGAAATAAAATTTACTTGACTTAACTTAACTTGAACAGAAAGGGGATAATTTTGAAAAATAATTCGTGGCCGGAGATGTTCGGTATCCTCATTGTTAAGCTCGAAACTTTTCGCTCAAACCTCGTTAATATCGCTCCCATAACTATACATCGCTTGTACAATAGACCCTCCGTTTGCATTGACATACTGTACCAGATTTTATTCAAACTGAGCAAGCCTTCCCTTAAATCATTTTCAGTTACTTCATTGTAAGTCAGGTTGACAAAATAACCACCTGAGAAAAATAAAGGGTACATGTAATATCCGAGGTTAACAGAATTCGATCCAGTGATTCGATCCCATACAGTAAAGAGTGTGTTAACCATCTCAACATTGACAGTAATTGTTCATGATACTACAGCAAAACATGCAAAGCATATGAATATCCGATATATTGGACAAAATACCCAAAGGAACATTCTGTTCGTACCGTTATTATTTATATCATTGCTGAAGACATTTCTTCCAAATTCCAACAAAAGCCTTAATGATTTATGCTATTTAAAAATCATTTTAATTCGATTTCCGTTTCGGAAGGCTTCTGCAAATAGTTGGTGGTGAATGTATGAAAAGCATTTTCTGCACAATAGTTGCTTTGAAGTGAAAGAAATGTTGGAGGATGGGTTGATAAATTTTTTTGTCACCTATCTGGGGAACGGAGAAATAATTCTGGTGAGACTGGGTCGGAAACTTTTTGGTTACCCCTCCTCCCCCCCCCCCCCCCCCCCCCCCCACCACCACCACCTGATAATAGATGACTCGTACCTTATGACGTTAATTTCAAATTTGTTCGTCCATTAGGGTGGTTCATTTCCCGGAAAAGTTTTAATAATGCGCTCCATGACCTAGGCGTATACTGTCTATTTTATCTCAGAAAGTGTAGGATATAAACGAAATATTTTGTATATCATAATCCATAATGCCTCTTAGGTCTTTCTATAAATCAATACTACGGTACTCCCAACTCGAATCTGAAGTCAGAATAATCAAAACATCAAAACAATCCTTAAGCGGGCCATTTCTCCAGCAACCCCCCGCCCCCTCCCCTCACCCCTACCCCCGTTCAGATCTTATCTTTGTTGCACTTAATAGGGTTAGTGCATGTGATTTGACAGGCTTTGATTCGACTACTGCTTCTCTGGTCGTGAATCAGATTCGGCAATTCGTGGCACCCAAAAGAACACCGACAATTTCCGGAAAATATTGGTCTCATGTTTTACCTCCATCAGACTGTATAACATTTTTCAGCTAATAATTTTCTTGTTTCCCATGGCGCCAGTCTGGATAAATTTGGTGCAGCACCAAAATGTTAGGCTATCTCAGAAAAGTTGTTTCAAATACTAAAAACAGACTGATCCAGAACGTGGCAACCCTCTCAGAAAGACTGAAACAGCTCGCGTATTTCCTTACTACTGTTGTAACACTCTTCTGGTTGGCTGTCTTCTTCTATGGGACATTTTATTATTACTACGTTCCTGTTGTGATGCAAGAAAAGCCAGTCTACTTTCAGTTTAGGTATACTTAACATGCGAAACATCAGTAGCCAGGAATTCCATGGTACTTAATGTTTAAAGTGAGACAACACATGCTGTGTGCAACACTGCATTGATTGATGCACAATAGTATTTTCAACAAACCATGTTCTAAGTTGTAATAAAGTTTAATGTCCATATAAATCCTGTTAGTGTTTACAAACAGGACTCGATAAAAGTCATGCTATCTATTTTCCTGTCGGAATACATTCTCATGATACCATGGCAAACAGAAAGCTATCAAATTTGTAAAGCTTACATGATTAAAAAAATATTTATATCTCACACTGTTTCAGGCAAGATATTAATGGTTATTATCAGTCTTATTGGAACTCATAAACACTTTTAATAAAAGTGTTTTGACCTTTTGAAATCTGGAAATGGGATATTTAAAATTTCCTCCATTTTGACATAAGGTGTATGATATTTACTTGGACTGTTTGGATATCTTATAATGTAGTTTCACCAAGCAAAAATTATTTGTAAGAGTAACTTTAAAGGTATTCAGAAGAGAACGGAATGTTGGAACATTTGCAGCAAGTTTGCTTATTTCCTATCAAAATTATTTGTGTAAATTTGTGCTAGTTTCATTTTTAAGGCTTAATGGCAGCCCATATATCAATCACTCCAAAAATAGATAAGCATACATTCAAGTTGTAATTTCTATTTACATTTTTAAGGGAAGAGTATGTTGAACCATTCAATAGTAAAAGTTGTATTAAGAAATATTGCTGACATTAAATATCAACAATTGTATAGTACTGGTGGTGGCTGGAAAAGTTGAAAAACCACAATGTCCATTTTTTTACTTGAGTTGATATTTATTCAGATATTTATCCTAATCATCTTATAAATTATTTTGTAGTACAAAGTAGCATCCCCCTACTTTATCAATATAGTAATATCAAGGCCCAGCAAATGGTTTAAGTTTCAGAATAAAGCCAGATCCAATTTACCATGGTACCATGGAACCCATGGTACCATGAGACCGGACTATATTCAAGAAAAGAATCTCCCAATAAGCAAATTCTTGGCTTAAATTACTATTTAGCTTTTGTGTAATTTTACAGAATTCCAGGAGTGCGTAAATTTACCGGAACAGACTTTATTACCTGAATGGACCCATTTTCAGTTATTTGTTGTAATATTTACATTAATAAAAACCAACTTATTTTATGGTTTAATGTATTCTGTTTGTGCTCTTGTATTAAAAGCATGTGGCTCAGTGGTTAGTGCATTTGACTCTGAAGCCAGAGGTCGTGGGTTCGATCCTCTAGCATCATTTGCAGGGATGATGCTAACAAGTGTGCCATCCTTCAGATCGTGACATTAACTGGAGGCCCCCTGTGCAGGGAAAGTCTTCCCCTGTGCAGGTTAAAGATCCCTACTATAGCTACATGGCAATACGTAGGCTTTCATCCTGCAACACCGGAGTGTACAAAAGTACACAGTCTGTGTCCCCTTTGGAGGTGAGGGCGTAATTGGAAGAAAGAAAGAAAGAAAATAAAGTTACTCAAGAGGAGATATTGGTCAAAGTACCCTTTGAGTTTTTTCTCTCGGTAGACCTGGACTTGATAGATAGGCATATATATGTTTCAGCTTAATATCACAAAATCTTATACTCATACCTATTTATCTTTCTTCCAAGACTTGGAAAGAATAAAAAACACAAAATTCACGATTTTTTATTCCACACTATCATTGCCAATATGTCATCCATAGGAAATAGCTGCAAGTATACATGTATCAAGTCGGTAAACTAAATCAGGGTGTTACTAGTCAGTGATTTTTTTCAATATTTTGGAAATGGTGCTGGTGCCCACAGAATTGGGAAGAATCGTGTTATATTCCTTAAAGGACCTGGTTTGATAAGGGCCATTTTTGGCCCTCATTCAAATTCTCTTAAAATTGCATGGTTTCTATTGCTTATCATTTGTGCGTATGGGAACAAACAGAAATAATATGTTTCACTTGTGTTAATTCTCAGAATAACATGATTTCTGACATGCCTATGTTGGTTCAATAATATGAAGGAAAATTGCAAGAAAAACCGAGATTAACAATTTTTTCTATAAAGAATAAAGTCATTTACAATAGCTTTTGAAAGCTCTTGATAATAGGCTTTTGATGAAATGCTTATACGTTGGGTACCACGGCTAATTACCTGTGCACTGCACAAGGCCTGTCAAGGTATCCCATGCACCCACTCAAGTTTGCAAGCCCAGAGACGCTAACCAAAAAATTCCAACAGATCAAAATGAAATGTGTACCACATTATTCCTTGTGGTCTAACTAAGAAAATGAATACCCACAACATATGTTTATTTTGTCTATGAGCTGAGATATGGGCGTTTATGTGTTGAAAAAACGGGGGAAAATGTTCCAAACGCTGCCAGTTTGGTAACAAAAAGTTAAAAATAAACATAGAGCCCGGTCTCCAGCACATTTAATATTTTCATGGCATGTAAATATATCAAAATTATTTCTTCGTATAAAATATAAAATGTGCTGGAGGCCGGGCTCATATATTTTGAAAGCCGCAAAGGCTACCAAATTCGTCATTTTCGTCAGAATCCACTGGGGGTAGATCTATGGGTATGTTCAAGATTAAAAACACAAATATTTTATGCAAGAACTGGTTGATTTTGTATTTGCTGTAACATTTTAGGTTAGAACTTTCCTATGAATGCATTTTAGTTATCGAAATAGAACTTTTGAAAAATGAGTTTTCTGGGGGCCAAATTTGGGCCTTATCATACCAGGTCCTTTGGAACTTCAGAAACACCTTTATTGGCTCAAGTGGTGGGATAGGAGACATGAACTTGAATGTGTAGTATTTTAATTCAATTATAGCTATATGTCTGCCAGTTCTCTGAGCAAGCAAGTAAATTTATGCTTGTAGAATGGTCCCTAAAAATTTCTTCCTGCAAATGGGAATTTTTCAACTTGCAGTTGGGAAAAAAAGATACTATTTTGAATTGGGCACCACTTATTATTATGTTATATAGAGAAAAAAATCATTGCTAGTTTAGATAATATCTATATTGTTAAAGTCATGGGTAGCACCTGGAATTTATTTGCACATGCATATTTAAGCGAAATATATAAAAAATCAGCTGGGAATAGGAAAAATATGGGTCCATTCCAGTAAATTTACGCACCGGATTGCCAGTAGGTTCTTCAAAGATAATTTCTGCTGTTTTTGGAGCACTCCCAACCTATTTGAGTTGAGAATTTAACATTAAAAAAATCATATTACTGTAATGTCAATGATAGTCACTAAAACTAGTTCCAAGAAGCAAATCAGATGGATGTTAAAACAAATACTTCCAACATAGGGAGTTATCATAACTTATATGAAATCCATGACCTGCTCTGTGACCTCAGCAAAGATCTCCACATCTAAAAGGGTTAAATGAGTGCATTAAGCCACCTCTGTGAAGACCACATATGAGGTGCATTGAACCAGTCCTGGGGGAGGGATGTAACTAAGGTTGTGAGAACTTGCAGCCCGACCCCAAATTGCTACTTTTTTCCAATACAAAATTCTATTGCAAAATTCTCAAACACTGTTTTGAAAATTTAGGTAGTTATGATGATTGTTTCAAACCAGGTATATTGGCATTCATTATCCTAATCTTCAGGTAAGAAAAAAAAATTTTACCATTGAACTGACCCTTCTCTTTTTGGCAGGGTTGAGTGAGGGGAAACAAAGATATATTGAAGGATGACCCAGTCCTTAGAACCATCTAATTCTGCATAATGAAATGCAAACCATTGCCCCCATATATGCAAGAAAAATTCTGATTTACTTATTTTTCAAGTCTTCACACTATAGAAACCCTGGAAGCAGAGCTCCAGATAAGAGTAGGTATTGAGGATAATTCAAAGATAATTTTTCTTATTTCTTAACGAAAACATATGTTGTGACCCCTCATTAGAACCGTCTCGATGAGACGGTTCTAATGATGGGTCACAAAATATGTTTTTATGGAGAAATTTGGATAATTATCCCTGAATTATCTCTGTTACCCCTTCTTATCTGGAGCACTGCCTGGAAGGACATCTAACTGCATGACATCTGAAGTAAGAAGTTTTTTTAATAGGAAAATATGAAGTTAGAAGTCCCACCATGGCTTCCATATAGAATACACGTTAATGAAAATCTTTAACTTATTTAGATAGTATATATCGAACATGCACATGCACAACATGAAGGCACTAAGTAGAATGCACAGGCATATTTGAGTTCTGTTGAACACCTTTTTTGTCACAATTTATATTTTCTGCTTTCAGAGTCTGTGAAAATGGAATTGGCATGTGTTCATTTCCTTCGGCAAATGTTTCACTGATAAAAGAGGGACGTGATGAGGTGAGTTAAGATACAGCCTACTTCAGCTAGGAACATGCATAAGGCAGTGCTCCAGATAAGAATGGGTTACAAGGATAATTAAGGGATATTCTCTATATTTCTCAATAAAAACAAGTTGTGACCCCTCATTAGAACCGTCTTGCTGAGACGGTTCTTATGAGGGGTCACAACAAAACATAAGTTGTGACCCCTCATTGGAACCGTCTTGGGGAGACAGTTCTAATGAGGGGTCACAACATATGTTTTCATTCGGTGAGACGGTTCTAATGAGGGGTCACAACATATGTTTTTATTGAGAAAAAAGAAAAAAAATCCTCAAAACTCCACCTTATCTGGAGCTCTGTCTTGTTTGTCTGACAAAAGTTCTTAAGGTGAATGGATACACTTTTATGGGCAGCATCTCTGCCATTTTCATTTTTACCTCCCTTCTCGCTGGGGTTCTACTCCTAAATAAAGAAATTTGCTCCTCTAGGAGCAAATTCTTTTCTTTAAGAGTAGACCTCTTATTTAAAGGGTTTTGACTCCCAGGAAAGCAAATAGGGAGCCATGAAGGTTGTCACCCTTTGCAGAAACAAGAGTTGTCAGAAGACAACAAAGCGGGCCTTATGGGTGCCTGATTCTCACAGTCACCAAGACCTACAAATATATCAGGTCATCTGCAGTGTCAGACTGAGCCATCCCAGGTATATATGAAGCAAATCACTGAATGATAAAATTTATGTTAGAGTGACCTCAAATTCCCAAATATAATGTTAATCTATAAACAGCTTTGGAGACACAAGGCAAAATCATTGAAACATGAAATATAGGTCACAGTGATCTATTAATAATATGAGGTCATTCGGGATGTCAGACTGATCCACTATGACAGATGTGATGTTACTCCATCAAACAGTGCTTGAAATATAAGACAAAATCACTGGACCATGAACAAAGGTCAAGGGCACAGGTGTCAGCATGGTAGCTTTGCAGGTGCTGCAATTATAGGGATATGCTATTTGACCAAGTATCAAGTCTCTTCTGTCAAAGCTTCCATCAAAACTAAAAAAATTGCCTTAAAAACAGTGCCAAACAGCAAAGTCAGTCAACCGTAACATATAGGTCAAGGACATACAATTGTGTCTTGCAGTTGCTGCAGTCATATAAGTATGATGATTGTAACTGCTGTAGTTTGTAAGATACAGAGTTGAACATGGAGCTAAACGCAATTGTTAACATTGGTTAACCTGATCACGGACGCCGACCAGGATGCTGACGGGTACGCTAACACTGACGCTAACGCATACTCGGACTACATTGCCAGGGGTATAGCATAAGCTCTCCTTTGCTTTGCAAAGGCGCGCTAAAAATGGCACACAAACATACAGAGTACCATATACCATAATTAAAAATGCTAATTTGTGATGATTGTTAATCTATACTTTCAAGGTAAACATTAAAGATAAACTAGCTATTTTCCTCAGTGAAAGCAAAACTGGTAATCGCTTGCCAGTGAATTCACCTTTCTGCCTACTTTAAACAGGTATACATCCCTCCATTAACTGTAAGGTAAAATCACATATGGTTGATTTGTATAGCTGCAAAAATGTTCGGCAGCTTTGCTGTACATGTGCCAAACACGAGGAGTGGTCTCGCGATATTAAATGATCGTGGATGTTTTTGATGTTTTCCAGTATGTAATTATAGGTTATTGAATTTATATTGGGAAATATTTGGCACGAGTTCATATGGCGAAGGACGCACAAGCCAATATAAATTCAATAACCATTTTATTATATACCTTTATCATTAATCAGCTAGTTTCAGCAGTTCTTCCAAATTAAGAAATCAAAATAAATTTCGGCATGTCAAACCACAATTTCTTGAAATTTGAAATATCATAATGCAGTTTGGTGTCTTCATAGTTACATGCTAAAAGCCACGCCTGACGGCGCGAAAGTGAATATGACGTTATAGAATGGAACATGACGTCAGTAAACAAACTATGACGTTAACAAGATGTAGGCGCCATTTTCCAGTCCTACTCACTGCATCTCTTAGGAAATTCTCCATTAATATTCGCAGACTATGCCTTAAAAGATTGACAGATCAAAGGTAAATTATATTTAATCGTCTTTTATTCAATTTGTTCAGTGAAACCTACAGCAGTGTCATCATTTTACTTGGTTTTTGATTGCAGTCAACAACAAAATGGCTGCCACACTTTTATCCTCTCAAAACAAAAGTAGTTCTGATGAACGTGACTCCTTAACTCCGTGCAATATGCACTTGACTCCGTGCAATATGCAAAAAATATTGCACGGTTACTCCAATGTAAAGTGAATGGGGATCTTTTTAGGCATATGATAATATCAGTTATTCTACATTCTGATTTGGTTTTCATTGATTTGTAAATCCACGAACATCAATTAGCGTAGAGAAATAAAATTTCGGACTGTCTGAAAACAGCCGTAATAACGAATTCCAGAAATGTACGGAAATGAACGGGAAAGGCAGAATTCGAAAATTCGAACTACGGATAATTCGAATAAAATAGTGAGGTCCCTCTCAGTTCGAATTATCGAGGCTTGACTGTACGTATTATGGGATATTGAACATGTGCGATTTTGTTTGTGGGACCATGTCATATGCTAAGTTGTCATTGCATTTTTTTTTTGGCCAGTTATACACTATCAGGTGACTTTTGAGTGACATTCTGGGTGTGACTCGGAAAGGTGAATCATTCCAAGTCATCATTTTGATCTTCAATATGTCATGCTGACTTAAGTGCTAAAAAATTGACTTTGTTTTCTTATGTCACCAACGTTTCCTAGCATTTTGATGATCCCAAGCCCATTTTATGGTAGTAAAGTGTTGAAATAATAGGTAAACATTCAAATCATATTCATAAAATTCGCTTTGATTTCACGTTAATATGCCAGTTGAAAGAAAATTTGCGTGTGTTGTGTGAGTTTAGTGAGTCAGTTTAGTGAGTTGTTTTGACAGATTTACTGAGATTTACTGAGAAATAATCTAGGTTCTAAGGCTTCTCTGTAAACAACTTGGGGCGAGTTGTTCAAAACTAACGACATCGTTAGTTAATGTTTCATTAAAGTTTCAAACGTTTAAATCTCAAATACGCCAAAATTTTTGGTTGAAAAATGCAAAAGCTTCTAAAATTGTTTTAACAAAAAAATCAATATAACGAGTTGACGTCGTAACAAGCTCTTTAGGCTAACGATGCTTTGAACAACTGGGCCCAGTTTGCTTACTTTTTTTCTTCCCAGTTCACATAATAGTGTTCCCCAGGAGGCTCAAGGGATCGAGTTCATAACATGCATCTCCTGGCACCTTTCCAATTTCCCGGCACTTACTTGTTCTTATACAGTGCTGGTTAGGGTAATTACGCGATTGTTTCTACTGGTGGTGAAAATATTTTCTGTGGCTATTTCAGGTGTTTCAACGAGGTCAGCCGTACAAGATTATCCTTGATATGAATGTTCCGGAATCTCCAGCTAACCAAGGCCTAGGTTTGTAACTCTGTCATGTTATTTCAGAGCTATTGATAAAAAATTCTTTTCTTAAAGAGTAGATCCTGTTTAGGGAGGGCTTTGTTGACCAATGAAGCAAACAGGAAGTCACAAAAGTTACTGCCCTTTGTAAAAATGTAAAAAAAACCAAAAAAAAACCAGTACTGCTTAAGTTTACCAGCTAACTATGATGCTGATCATAAAATTTATTCTGATTACAAAATGAGCCTTGACACGAGAAAACCAACAAAGTGGTTGTGCGCCCAGCACATACGCAGTTCAGCCTGGGCATCCGTCCAGTCTGATCAGACTCTCCGCTTAGCGCTTTAATGGTAGCTAAGGTCTAGGCTACCTCCATGCAGACAGTTAAGACTCTGATCAGACTGGGCGGGTGTCCAGGCTGATCTGAGTCTGCACTGGGCGCACAACCACTTTGATGGTCTTCTCATGTTGTGGCTCAAATGTTGAATTTCAGCTTATATACAAAGGTGTTCAACTGAGATACATGACTGTGCCATATTTTCTGTTAAAAGTTGGGAAACTCAACTCATGAATTTGAGTTATGGACTTTTCCATTTCCCATTTGGACAAGTCCATTAGACTTTCAGAGACTTCGGTAATGTCAGGTGAAACGTGTTTAACATTATGTGCCACGACACAACAAAAGCAACAAAGTGGCATGTGCAGCCAGTGAAGACTCAGATCAGCCTAGGCATCTGCTCACAGTTTGATCATAGTTTTTGCTGTCGGCATGGAGCTAGCTTAGACCCTTAGCTAGTATCAACCCTTTAAGCATACAGCAAAGACTCTAATCAGACTGGGCGGATGCCTAGGCTGATCTGAGTCTTTGCGGGATGCACATGCCTGTTTGTTGGTTTTGTCATGTCACGGCTCAGTTACGAACAGTGAAGACAAACCAGCATGTAAACCTATTCAGCCTATCTGAAGCCTTTACTTTATGCCTTTAGATTCCTTAAGTTCTATGGATGTTTTGGGTGGACAGCAAACGCTCTGATCATATTGCATAGAGTCGCAGGCTGGTTTGAGTCTTGACTGGTCAGATATGTGTTAAGTTCCATTTTTGTGCTTCACAGCTCACTAAACTGACAGTAGATATTCAGACTGAGCGGTCTTCATATTTGCTTCAGACAGGCATTTCTGTGAGAACAGTTGGGGTACTTGGAATATTTAGCTTTCGTTGGTTAATATTTTCAGGCATGTTTATGACAGAGATCAGAATGTACAACAGAAGAGGAGAAACAGTCCAGACTTCATCAAGATCTGTAAGTGTAAGTTACTTTCTAACAGAACTCCAGATATGTTGAATTCTTAGTGGGAAATAGTAACTAACCTAAAATTTCAGTCAGCAAAAGGTTATCATTGTTCTTACTGTTTGAAATTTTAGAAATTACGATCAGAAATGATTTTCATTGTGTGATATTTTAGGTCAGTGTGCAACCCTAGAATTTTGAGCAGTGAAATTACTTCAGTCAGTGTCAGTAGCAGATGTACAAGTCAAAGGCATACAGACAACTGACAGTGAATACAAGGAACAACATTACGAAATTCAGGGTTGCATGATTATAAATTTCAAAACACTGATTAACAAAATGCAGGTGATCTTGTTCACTATTCCATAAGCAAAAAGGCAAGGGATACTGTTTGAAATTGGAGAAATTCAGTTTCTGTATCACTCTCACTGTTCAAAATTTAAGAAACATTTCTTAAATAGTTTTCAATGATCCAACCTATAAAGAGCATTTGAATTTTTCAGTTCTCCAAATCATACATTGAGAGATTTCATAATATATGTACATGTATTGTTAGTGAAATGATTCTAGCAAGTTGTTGTGAAGTTTCTATGGGAAATAAAACCTGTCAGTTTTTGTGCTAAAAATTCAGGCTTATCAAAAATGTTGTTTTGAACCATGCATCCAAATACTTCCTATTAACCTAAAAGTTTGTATTTCCATGTACAGCCCAACTCAAACTCTTACAAAATTTGTACTGGACATTGCAGTCATTAAAGTACTTGGCAACTTATAATTTTTGTGCAAAGTGTTTGGCAGAGATGAAATAGAATATTCTTATTTCAGGCAAATCTACACTATAGATCTGAGTTACTGCTAGTGTTAGAGACTTTGGTATTTTCACCATTCCTAGTATTTGGGTACATGCAACAAAGACAGGCCATCAGTGTTGAGCTCTTTCCTCACTATCTTGATGATATGGTAAGTTTGTACTCTTTTGCTCATAGTTCCCACATCCTGAAGGCTTCTTTGTTATGTGACTAGCCGTGCTCTGGATAAGAAGGCATAACAAGTATAATTTTCCATATTTCTCAGTAAAACATACATTGTGACCCCTCATTATGTCTCCCCCCTTCAGGGTCGGGAGACATATTGTTTTTCCCCGGGCTTCTGTCCGTCTGTCTGTCTGTCTGTCCGTCTGTCACAAATCGTGTCCGCTCTATAACTTGACAAGAGGCCCAAATGGGCCTGATATCGCTCACCTGGCTATTGTGCAACGGAACCATTCTGATACAAAATTGGTCCAATTCCACTGAGAATTTCTCATTTTCACATTTTGCTACTTTTAGTAACAGAGGCCAACTTGCCTGGTCTTTATATATTTACTTTTGAAACACCTCAATGCAAGAATCATTTTGCCACAAATTTCATCAAAATCCATTCAGGGGTTACTGAGATATTGCCAGTTTCATGTTTTGTGCTATTTTTAGTAACGGCTGATGGCGGCCATCTTGGATTGCTAAAATGCAAAAAATCGAAAAGCCTTCATGCAAGGACCATTTTGACACAAATTTGGTCCAATTCCATTGAGATTTTCTGATTTTCAAATTTTTCTATTTTTAGTAACAGAGGCCAATATGACTGGTCTTACAGTTAGATATTTTTGAAACATCTCAATGCAAGAGTCATTTTGACACAAATTTCGTCAAAATCCATTCAGCGGTTACTGAGATATTGTCATTTTCATGTTTTGTGCTATTTTTAGCTCACCTGTGGTGAGCTTATAGTATAGACTTGGTCCGTCGTCGTCGTCGTCGGCGTCGTCGTCCTCGTCGTCGTCGGCGTCCACAATTTTAAACATCTTCTTCTCAGAAACCACTGGGTGGATTGAAGCCAAATTTCATATGGAGCCTTAACAGGATGGGGGAACGAAAGTTTATATATTTGGTCCAGGTCACATGACCAAGATGGCCGCCACGCCCATATATGGTAAAAACCCTTCAAAAATCTTCTTCTCCAGAACCAAAAGGCCTATGACCTTGAAACTTGGTATGTAGCATCGGGCATGCGGGCCCATCATAATTTATATAAATCGTGACCTTGTGATGACCTTGACCTAATTTATGACATGGTCAACTTTGGTACGTTAGGCTTTTATATGGGAAAACGCTTAAACGGTGGATTTCTCAGAAACTATTTAAGTCTAAGGTACAATACTTGGTATACATGGTTGACTAAATGACCAGATGAAGATATTATGTCACTAAAGGTCAAGGTCATTCCGTCGGACCATCCGTCGTCAAGCTTTTCAAACATCTTCTCCTCTGAAACCACTGGGCCGATTGAAGCCAAATTTCATATGGAGTCTCAGTGGGATGGGGGAATGAAAGTTTATATATTTGGTCCAGGTCACATGACCAACATGGCCGCCAAGCCCATATATGGTAATAACCCTTCAAAAATCTTCTTCTCCAGAACCAAAAGGCCTATGACCTTGAAACTTGGTATGTAGCATCGGGCATGCGGGCCCATCATATTTTATACAAATCATGATCTTGCGTTGACCTTGACCTAATTTACGGGATGGTCAACTTTGGTATGTTAGGCTTTTATATGGGAAAACGCTTAAACAGTGGATTTCTCAGAAACTATTTAAGTATTAGGTACAATACTTGGTATACATGGTCGACTAAATGACCAGATGAAGATATTATGTCACTAAAGGTCAAGGTCATTCCGTCGGACCATCCGTCGTCAAGATTTTCAAACATCTTCTCCTCTGAAACCACTGGGCCGATTGAAGCCAAAGTTCATATGGAGTCTCAGTGGGATTGGGGAACGAAAGTTTATACGCGGGGTCTGGGTCACATGACCAACATGGCCGCCAAGCCCATATATGGTAAAAACCCTTCAAAAAACTTCTTCTCTAGAACCAAAAGGCCTATGACCTTGAAACTTGGTATGTAGCATCGGGCATGCTGGCCCATCATAGTTTATACAAATGATGACCATGTGTTGACCTTGAATTAATTTACGACATGGTCAACTTTGGTATGTTAGGCTTTTATATGGGAAAACGCTTATACAGTGGATTTCTCAGAAACTATTTAAGTCTTAGGTACAATACATGGTATATATGGTCAACTAAATGACCAGATGAAGATATTATGTCACTGAAAGGTCAAGGTCATTTTGTCGGTCTGTCCGTCATCAAGATTTTCAAAACATCTACTCCTCTGAAACCACTGGTCTGATTGAAGCGAAATTTCATATGGAGTCTAAGTGTGATCAGGGAATAAAAGTTTGTGCTCAGGGTCTTGACCAAGATGGCCGCCATGCCAGTATATGGTAAAAACACTTCAAAATCTTCTTCTCCAGAACCAAAAGGTGTATGACCTTGAAACTTGGTATGTAGCTTTGGGCACTCAAGCCCATCATAGTTTATACAAATGATCGTGCTTTGACCTTGACCTAATTTATGACACTGTCAACTTTGGTACATTATGTAGGCTTTTATATGGGAAAATGCTTAAACAGTGGATTTTTCAGAAACTATTTAAGTCTAAGGTGCAATATTTGGTATATATGGTTGACTAAATGACCAGATGAAGATATTTTGTCGTTAAAGGTCAAGGCCATTCTTTGACTTTTGTACAAGGTCATTGAGATTCTGTCACCCGTCAACATTTTCAAACATCTTCTCAGAGGCCACTAGGGTCAATTGAAGCCATATTTCATATGGAGCTTCACCGGCTTAAAGGAACCATAGTTTGTTCAGATGGTCTTGGTCACTTGTTAAAGGACTTCTCCTCTGAAACTAATGGGCCAATTTTAATTAAATTTCATAAACAGCCTTCAGGCAAAGCGGGAAAGAAACTTTATATATTTTGGTCAAGGTCACATGACCAAGATGGCCACCATGCCCATATATGGCAAAACCCTTAAAAAATCTTCTTCTCCAGAACCACTAGGCCATTTGCCTTGAAACTTGGTATGTAGCATCTGGAACTCTGGAACCAATTTCAATTAAATTTCATATGCAGCCTTCAGGCAAAGTGGGAAAAAAATTCATATATTCGGTCCAGGTCATATGACCAAGATGGCCACCATGGCCATATATGGCAAAAACCTTGAAAAATCTTCTTCTCCAGAACCACTGGGCCATTTGCCTTGAAACTTGGTATGTAGCATCTGGGACTGTAGTATTACCAATTTTATATAAATTGAGCATATACTGACAGGTGAGCGATCGTTGCCCTTGGGCGACTTGTTAGTAATGGCAGATGGCGGCCATCTTGGAATGCCAAATTGCAATTAATCAAAACGACTTCATGCAAGGAACATTCTGACACAAAATTGGTCCAATTCCATTCAAGGGTTCTTGAGTAATTGTCATTTTTATGTTTGTGCTATTTTTAGTAACACCAGGTGGCGGCCATCTTGGAATGCCAAATTGCAATTAATCGAAACGGCTTCATGCAAGGAACATTCTGACACAAAATTGGTCCATTTCCATTCAAGGGTTCTTGAGTAATTGTCATTTTTATGTTTGTGCTATTTTTAGTAACGGCCCCCATGGTGGCCATCTTGGATAGTCAACTGGCACAAAATTGAAATAATTCCATTCAAGAACCAATTCTGACCAAATCTGGACAGAATTGGTTGCATTTTCTTTAGATATTGACATTTGAGCAAAATCGGCCTTGTAAACGCTAAGTAGGTCACTGTGACCTAATTCCGCTGTAGATTTTTTTTATTTTTACAATTTATAATACCAAGGTCCCACTTATGTTCCATGCAAACTTTCAACCAAATATACCAACTGGTTCTGGAGAAGAAGTTGATTTTGTTGTTTTTGCTATTTTTAGTAACAGCAGCCATCTTGGATTCTTGACCTGACCCAATTTTACAATTTTGAAACCCTGCAGTCTGGTCATGCTCCATGTGAAATTTGAGATCCATGGGCTCAGTGGTTTTAGAGAAGAAGTTGTTTGAAGTTGTTTAAATAGGTCATTTTTTTACATTGGCATTTGAGCAAAATTACACACCTAAACAGAAAGTAGGTCACTGTGACAAAACTCCACTACAGATTTTTTTCATTTTTACAATTTTGAATACCAAGGTTTCACTGATGTCCCATGCCAAAATTCAGACAAATATACCCAGTGGTTCTGGAGAAGAAGTTTATTTTGTTGTTTTTGCTACTTTTAGTAACGGCGGCCATCTTGGATTTTCAACCTGACCCAATTTTACAATTCTAAGACCCTGGAGTCAGGTCATGCTCCATGTGAAATTTGAGAACCATGGGACCAGTAGTTTTACAGAAGAAGATGTTTGAATATTTGTTTTTAAGTGTTGACGGACAAATTTCGTGACGACGCACTACGCACGACGCACGCCGGACGCATTGGTATGACAATAGCTCACTATGGCCCTTCGGGCCAGGTGAGCTAAAAACCGCTCAAGCTATATTCGCGAAACTTCATATAAATATCAATCAACATGAGACGACGTGCAGAGTGCAAGAATGGTAACTCTGGCATTTATACTTTTTGAGTTATTTCCCTTGGAACTTAGTCCATCACAAAATTGTGTTTCAATCGTGTCCGTTCTATACCTTGAAAACCGCTCAAGCTATATTCGCGAAACTTCATATAAATATCAATCAATATGAGACGACATGCAGAGTGCAAGAATGGTAACTCTGGCATTTATACTTTTTGAGTTATTTCCCTTGGAACTTAGTCCATCACAAAATTGTGTTTCAATTGTGTCCGCTCTGTAACTTGAAAACTGCTCTAGCTTTATTCAGGAAACTTCTTACAAATATCAATCAACATGAGGCGATGTGCAGAGTGCACTCTGGCGTTTATACTTTTTGAGTTATTTCCCTTGGAACTTTGTCCATCACAAAATTGTGTCTCAGTCGAGTCCGTCTATAACTTTAAAACCATTCAAGCTATATTCATGAAAGTTCATACAAATATCAATCAACATCAGACAACGTGCAAAATGCAAGAACCATAACTTTAGCATTTATACTATTTGAGTTATTTCCCTTAGAACTTTGTCAGTCACAAAATTGTGTCTCAGTTGCGTCTGCTCTATAACTTGAAAACCATTCAAGCTATATTCACGAAACTTCATACAAATATCAATCAACATTAGAAGAATTGCATAGTGCAAGAACCATAACTCTTGCATTTATACTTCTTGAGTTATTTCCCTTGGACCTTTGTCAGTCACAAAATCGTGTCTCAATCACTTTATTACTTGAAAACCGGACTAGCTATAGTCACGAAACGTCATACAAATGTCAGTCAAGACTAGACAACCTGCATAGCACAGCATTTATACTATTTGAGTTATTTCCCTTGGAACTTTGTCATTCACGAAATCTTGTCTCAATCGTCTATAACTTGAAAACCGTTTAAGCTATATTCATCAGTCAACATATAAATAGACGACGTGCAGAGCACTGTAACTCTTGCATTTATATTTTTTGACAAAAACTAAATATGAATATCAGTCAACATTACATGACATGCAGAGCATAACAACTATAACTTTTGCATTTATACTTTTTACTTATTATGAATCCCTGCTTCAGGGTAGGGAAACATATTGTTTTTCCCTTGGCGTCTTAATGACTGATCCTTTTGACATCAAAAAGGGGGGAGACATCTGTTTTTTCGTAGGAAAACAATTCTAGTTAGAACTGTCTTACGGAGATGGTTCTAATGACAGGTCACAATTTGTTTTTGAGAAATAAGAAAAAATATCTCTGAGATTTCCTCAAAGCCTTGCTTTATCTGGAGCTCTGATTAGACATACATTTAGATTATTTTAGAGTAGTTTACATAGCTGAGTGCTGCAGCTGACCTAAGTCAAGGTCACAAGCTGTAAAATTTGTTTTATATGTATATGAAAGTTTTATGTTAGTTTATATCAGCTAGTTGCTTATATTTCAGATTTCTTAGAATGGATTTTGATTCATGAGTAGGTTTCCTCATAGGTTTGATATAGATTTTCCAAAATTTATGTCCATCTGCTCTTTTGTTAAAATTGTGTCAAAATGTTCTCATATAAAGGTTTGATCCATCAGACAGTAGGGTCGCCCAGAGATATGTATGAGCTTCTGTTCACTCTCTGTAGTTTTCACTGCTGTAAATATTTTTCAATGACTACGTTTCAGATAAAATTGCCAGTAAGAGTTATGTATACCTTAAAATTGTGTAAATTGTGACACTTTGATCAGGGACAGATCCAGGAATTTTGGATAGGGGGTTCAAATTAGCTTCAAAGGGGGTTCGATTTGTGCAGTTTGACCAATTTTTCTTGAATTTTCCCATGAAAATTAAATAATTTACGCTGAAGAGGGGGTTTCTTTGAACCCCCCGAACCCCCTCTGGATCCGCCACTGCTTTAATACCTGTAAAAGTCCTGCAATGGAACAATTTGATTTTACAATGCAGAAATGCATCTGAACAATGCTTGCAGATGGAATGGCAGACAGTGTAGACTCTGATAAAACTGCTATTTTTAGGATCCTTTTAGGAGCAGTCTGATCTGGGTCTGCACTGTTTGTTCAGACCTATCTGTCACAATACATATCTGGAAATTCCACGGTACACAGAGAACTGGTAAAACTGTAGTGGATAGAAATAACCTGTTGTTCCTTAATTCACAGTACAATCCAGCTTTTGGTGCAGTGGTGGAAGTACAGAGTTTGAGGGTAGAAATATACACTGCTATGCTAAGAATATTTGCTCAGTTTTATGGTGTCAGGTAAATACTATTGGCTTATCTTCTTTAACTGGTATATGTAAGGGAAGTAAGTATATTTTAAAAGGGAGGGAATTAGTTTAGGCAAGAGGAGTAGGTAAATATTTTGCAAAGGGAGGCAGTTAAACATCCCTCTGCAAAATAGTTACTACTCAGGTAGTCCCCTATTGTGTCATTATGTATGCATAAAACAGCTGAATTCAGCCAGTTTATGTTGTGGCTTTAGGAGAGTGGGTACTTCACTTTAAAATGGAAGTCAACTATAATAGGAAAGAATTTAGTGAAAGCACATTGTTCAAGTACCATATTTATGAAACAATTTTTCCTTATCCATGAATTATTGCTGATTAACATACTGCATCAAAGGGCAGATCACGAAATACTCAGCCGTAATGAATAAATATTCATATCGGCCAGACAACACGTGTTAATCAGTGATAATTTACCAGTAACGTAAAATTATTTCGATTCTAACAGTACATAGAATGATAATGCAAGGCTTTGTGACTTTTTCCTAAGGAGTGTTTTGAGGTGAACGTCGACAGAAGAACATGTTTCCACCCGACCTCATCAAGGTGCGAACTGTGCACACTGCGACTTTAGCAAGGCAATTTATAACAAATTTTCACACGATGCTGCTTCCTATACGCTCAGTGGGGAAAATGTTAACTTCATGATAGAATGCAGTAATATCAGAGTAAATATCAGGATACATCAGTGCATTCATAATACCAACCAAGCAGAATAAACATTTGTTCGATTTTATTATTTTTTCCTGTCTTTGAGAGCAACAAAATATGCATGACATGGCATTCCAGCAAATTCTTGCGATTCATTGTGTATATCGGATAGTATTTATACTTGCTGCTAATTTTCCTTCTACGATCCGATTTGCAGCTTCTGTCTTCATTCTACTGTTGAAGGATAGTTGCCTGCGTGTCATTGTTGTATGAAAACTGAATACTGACATCAGAGCGATTGGACTGTACATCATAACATTCAAATGACATCCAGCTATGGTTACAGTTGTATGAGGATAAATCAAAACACAGGCGTTAGAATTTTTCTGTACTAATTATTTTTAAGGAATTGTTTATAAAATCCTTTTTGCATTACATGTATTTTTGATTCACCAATTTAGTATGAAGCATCATATAAAGCTTAAGATAAAGTGTAAATATATAAGAACTGACATTTTACTTTTTGCCACTCATCAGGTAATGAAACTGGTGTCTTCACTAAAATTCATGAATTTGCATTTCAGCTCCATCCACCAGCTTCATCACTCTGTGAACTTTCAATGCTTAAATTGTCACATTAATATTAAGTCCCAAGAAAATAATGTACAGTCAACTCTAGATATCTCGAAGTCAAACTTCTTCTCAAACTATGGATATCTCAAAGTAAATTTTCTGGTACCAGAAAATTTACTTTTAAGATATCAGTAGTTTGAGATAACAGAAGCTGAAATGAAATAAATCTAGGAAGCAATTCCTTTTTTATATAAGAAGATACTTTGAGATATCAGTGTTTGAGATATCGAGAGTTGACTGTAATTTAAATATTCAAAACAATATTTTATTACAGATATTTCCTGTACTACTGGCCACTGACATCAGCCATAATTGGTGTATCTATCAATTTTTTCCTGCTCAGCTTGATTGCCATGTTGTCTTGGCTTCAGTTCTACTCTCCAAAACCAGAGGAACCTAAAAAAAACTCAGTCAAAATATCGAATGGAAAATTTTCACGCAAAAGACGGAAAGGTATGCAGAGTGCTTTGTGGAGAAAGAGTTGTGAGATATAATGTAATATATTCTGAATAATGGGAGAGACATGCCTGAATTAATATTGCAGACCCAGACTAGACTGCTCCTTAGGAGCAGCCTGGTCTGAGTCTACAACATTTATTGAGACATTTCTGTTCAGTTCAGGATTTTGCGATCCATAAAACAAAGCCAAACAGCTTTGAAATGGGTCAGTATAGGCTTTCAATGCAATGTCTAAAATGTCAACATAACAATAATTCATTACTCTCTTATTTACATTATTTAAGATTTTCATGTTTGATTTTTGTTTAAAGGCATAGAGAACAATAGTCAGGACAATGAGAGGGTTGGGAACAAAGTGAGAACAGTAAAATGTGCAAAGATTAAGCCTTGTTTGCATGATTAAACACTTTTACTCACATAAACATTAAATTATTTACCAGGCGTGTCTTGTTAAGTAATAATGCTTTATCATTTGAATCAGTATTTCAGTTGCTGTCAGAAATTTTTTTAAGATAACTGTTAGGTAGTAATGATGCAAAACCCAACAGTGATACGAACCTTGTCAGGTATGCTAGAATATTTTTTAGTCAGGCAAACCCTTTTACTACTTCTCTTCAGATTTGGAGTCAGAGCCCCACTCAACTGAAAATGTAGGTCCATCCCAAACTGAAGAGCCATCTCATTTGAATGAAGAGGATTCTGCCCCTGACCAAGATAATACAGAACTGTTACGGCCTGTTTCAACTACTTCCGATGATTTTGGGCTAAGACTACGACAGACTAGCAGGGAGACGTAGTGTGTATACATTAAACAAGTCGCCAATGGGCAACAATCGCTCACTTGCCAGTATATGCTCAGGTCAAGTGGCCAAAATGCAAGCTTTCGGCTCAGGCAGGCTAATAAACAGGCTGCAATTCTATAGGATTGGATAGTGAGTGTGTAAACTGTTCCATCATGGCCACTTCTATAAAATCACTAAATGACCTTGACCTCTAGTATTTACAGAAGTTGAAGTTGACTGCATTTCCATATCACAGAGCACAATAGCAACAGAAAAATGCACTTTCTCATCCTTTCCCATTCAAAAGCCTAAGGGACCAAATTTGACCTTGCCATAAAATAGGTCAAGGTCAACCTAAGGTCATCATTTATATGAACTTTGTAGTACTATAGTCCATGATGCCACATACCAAGTTTCAAGGCAATCGGCCCTGTGGTTCTTGAGAAGAAGAATTTTTAAGGTTTTTACCATAAATGGGCATGGTGGCCATCTTGGTCATGTGATCTGGGTCAAATATATAAACTTTTGTTTCTTTATACTGTTACTGCGGCTATGGATTCATTCCGCTGAGGTGCGGGGGCAACGTCGATATGAGAATTGAAATACTACTACTACTGTTAAGGCTCTATATGAAATTTGGCTTCAATCCGCCCAGTGATTTCTGAGGAGAAGTCCTTTGTAAAT
Organism: Ctena decussata; assembly: GCA_963989385.1. NCBI lineage: Eukaryota > Metazoa > Mollusca > Bivalvia > Lucinida > Lucinidae > Ctena > Ctena decussata. The sequence continues at coordinate 76,038,379 of OZ022499.1, read as the reverse complement.
GTTGACGACGGATGACGACGACAATATCCTTGACCTCTAGTATTCGTAGGGGTTGACGATGACTGAATTTCCATATCACAGAGGACAATAGCAACAGAAAAATGCACTTTTTCTGCTTTTCCAATTCAAAAGCTCAAGGGACCAAATTTGACCTTGCCATAAAACAGGTCAAGGTCAACCTAAGGTCATCATTTATGTAAGCTTTGTAGTACTGGAGTCAAAGATGCTACATACCAAGTTTCAAGGCAATCGGGCCAGTGGTTCTGTAGTAGAAGATTTTTTAAGGTTTTTACCATATATGAGCAGGGCAGCCATCTTGGTCATGTGACCTAGGCCAAATATATAAACTATCGTTCCCACATCTTGTTAAGTCTTTATATGAAATTTGGATTCAATCAGCCCAATGGTTTCTGAGGAGAAGATGTTTGAAAATGACCTTTGATCAAGGTCACTAAATGACCCTGACCTCTCATATCCATAGGTGTGTAAACTGACTACATTTCCATATCACAGACCACAAAAGCAACAGAAAAATGCGTTTTTTCAGATTTTCCCATTCAAAAGCCTAAGGGACCAAATTTGACCTTGCCATAGAATAGGTCAAGGTCAACCCAAGGTCATCATTTATATAAATTTTGTAGGACTAGAGTCCAAGATGCTACATACCAAGTTTCAAGGCAATCGGGCCAGTGGTTCTGGAGCAGGGCTCGAAATTTACACTCGTCCGCTCGTATTTACGAGTAGCAGATCGGTAAGGACGAGTGGAAATTGTCACTGACTTGCCCTGCCGGACGAGTAGGTTTTTCCTCCATGAAAATTGTCTAATCATGCTGTTCAAGAAAAGCACTTTACAAATCGATCAAATTACAGCAAACAAATATTGACTGTAACACAAAAAGCATGAAATCCCGCATCGTGTAATCTAAAAATGAAAACGGAAATGGCAGACTGTAAATAAACGGTGCGCCTGCGCCTATCGAACATCGACCCGATGAGGATTCGCACCAACGCGGTTTCGCCTAAGTTGTTTGCGCTCTATAACTGCACGATTACAAATGCATAATCCAACTCAAATAGTTGTATAGGACATTATATTCACGTCGTCTCTTGAATAAAGCAGAAAAAATCTACTTTCGTGCAGAAATCTTTATTAACGAAACCTCTTTGGCAAAACCTGAATTGGGACGAAACCATATACCTACCGGAAAGTACCGGAAATAACCGAGTGAAAATGAAACTGAAAGTAGAATACATTCGAGGGAAAAATGAGTGATATCAGACAGTTTTTAAGGACTAGTAGATTTTTGAAAGGACGAGTAAAAATTGAAAGCACTTGCCCTGCAGGACAAGTATGTTCACAAAAAAATTTCGAGCCCTGTGGAGAAGAAGATTTTTAAAGGTTTTTACCATATATGGGCATGGCGGCCATCTTGGTCATGTGACCTGGGCCAAATATATAAAATTTCTTTCCCGCTTTGCCTGAAGGCTGCATATGAAATTTAATTAAAATTGGCCCAGTTGTTTCAGAGGAGAAGTCCTCTAAAATGTTGACACACAACGGACAAATGACCTTTGGCCAAGGTCACTTAATGACCTTGACCTCTAGTATTCATAGGGGTTGACGATGACTGCATTTCAGTATCACAGAGCACAATAGCAATACATAAATGCACTTTTTCAGCTTTTCCCATTCAAAAGCCTAAGGGACCAAATTTGACCTTGCCATAAAATAGGTCAAGGTCAACACAAGGTCATGATTTATATAAATTTTGTAGTACTAGAGTCCAAGATGCTACATACCAAGTTTCAAGGCAATCGGCCCAGTGGTTCTGGAGAAGAAGATTTTTAAAGGTTTTTACCATATATGGGCATGGCGGCCATCTTGGTCATGTGACCTGGGCCAAATATATAAACTTTCGTTCCCCCATCCTGTTAAGGCTCCATATGAAATTTGGCTTCAATCCGCTTAGTGGTTTCTGAGAAGAAGATGTTTAAAAGTGTGGACGCCGACGCCGCCGACAACGGACGACGGACCAAGGCTATACTATAAGCTCACCTTGACAGGTGAGCTAACAAGAGGCCTTTGCTAAACAAACAGCTGTAGAAATGCCAAACTTTTTGGAATAAGAAATTTAGCTTTATATTTTAGCTCACCTGAGCCGAAGGCTCACAGGTGAGCTTATAGTATAGGCAGGCATCCGTCGTCCGTCCGTCCGTCAACATTTTCAAACGACATCTCCTCTGAAACTACATGGCCCATTGTAACCAAATTTCATATGTAGCATCTATAGGCAGGGGGAACCAATAATACTGTTTTTTTTATCCAAATCGCTTCATAACTTTGGTTGCTATGGCAACTTAAAGTTTCCATTGACTTGTATGGGAAAAATTGAAAATTTGCATTTATTGCAATGTCACTGCTGATATTTTGACAAAACTTTTACAGAAATGTTCCTTGAGTAGTCTTCTATCAACCACATGAAATTTATGTAAAATGCACAATTTGGCTGGTTGCCATGGCAACCGAATGATTAAAAATAGAAAAAATATTAAAAAATCATCTCCTCAGATACCATGCAACCAATAAAGCTTAAACTTCACAGAAAGGATCTTAGTACTAGCTTCTATAAAAGTACTGTTTTTTTTTTGGCAATCCCTCTAGCAGTTTGGTTGCTATGGGAACTTAAAGTTGCCATTGACTTATAATGGCAAAATGGTATTGCTATGTTGGTGCAGATATTTTGACAAAACTTTCATAGAAATGTTCCTTTAGTAGTCCTCAACCAGCCTTATTAAATTTATGCAAATTGCGCAATTTGGCTGGTTGCCATTGCAACCGAATAGTTAACAATAGAAAAATATTAAAAAATCATCTTCGCAGAAACTGTGTGGCCAATAAAGCTCAAGCTTTACAGAAAGAACCTTAGCACTAGCCTCTATAGAAGTACTGTTTTTTATGGCAGTTGCTCCAGCAGTTTGGCTGCTATGGCAACTAAGAGTTTCCATTGCTTTATAATGGGGAAAATGGAAATTGGCAATTTTTGCCGTCTGACTGCAGTTATTTAGATTTTTTTTCTACAGAAATTTTTTTTGAGTAGTCCTCTACGATTCATATGAATTTTCTCCAAATCGCTGAATTTGATTGGTTGCCATGGCAAAATATAGGATAATTTTTTGAAAAAAAAAAAAAAAAAATCTTCTGCTCAGAAGCCCTATGGGGGATGAAGCTGATATTGTGCAAACGTGTTGATGACAGTAGCCTCTACATAAATTTTATTCTTTTTCTTCGAATCCCATAAGAACTTTGGTTGCTATGGCAACTTATAGTTTCCATTGACTTATAATGGGAAAAGTGAAGCCACGAGGGGGATGAAGCTGATACTTCGCATACATATTAATAACATTAGCCTCTACCTAAAGTATGTTTTATATTATCATTGCCCATGTGAATTCTTTGCTATGGAATTCTTTGCTATGGCAACTTAGAGTTTTGCATAGACTTATAATGGGAAAAGTGGACATTTGCTATTTATTTCTGTGTTACTGCAGATATTTTGACAAAACTTTACAGAAATGTTCCTGGAGTTTTTGACAAAACTTTACAGAAATGTTCCTGGAGTAGTCCTCTACCAGCCGTATGAATTTTTCCCTAATACTCGATTAAGGTTGGTTGCCATTGCAGCTGAAAGGCCAAATTTTCAATTTTTTTTTTTTTTTTGCCAAAGATCTGAGAAGCCATTAAGCGGGAATAAAGCTTATTTTTTTGCATAAATGTTTGTGATATTATCCTCTACATAAATGGTGTTTTTTATTGCTGTTGTGCATGGTGTTTTGTTGCTGTAACCTCAGTGCTCAGGTGAGCGATATAGGGCCATTGGCCTTCTGGTTTATTTTTCTGGAAAATTAGATCAGTATTGCATTGTACTGTAAAATGAGCATGCAATAGGAGACAAAGGGAGCTGCCTCCTGAAAGAAATTTAAGAAAAGTTAAAGAGGCAAACTACCGCCCTGTACAAACCATTTGAGCATTGACACGACAAAACCAATAAAATGGCATGGAGGCCCAGCAAAGACTCAGATCAGCCTGGGCATTCACCCATTCTGTTCAGTCTTTGTTATTGGCAGGGAGGTAGCGTAGACACTTAGATAAATGAAGACTCTGATCAGACTGGGCAGATGCCAAGGCTGATCTGTGTCTTCATGTGATGCACATGTCACTTTGTTGGTTTTGTTGTGTCGCAGCTTATTTTCTTTCTTTAACAGAATCTGAGCACCTGTCTTTATTACGGTAAATGGGTGCACTTTCAGGGGAAGCAACTCTACCCTTTTGTCTCCCTTCTCATTAAGGGTCAACTCTTAAAGGAAAGAATTTGCTCCCCTAGGAGCAAATTCTTCCCTTTAATAGTAGACCCCATTTTGGAAGGGCTTTGTTGTGCAGGGAAGCCAACAGGAAGTCACAAAAGTTGTCTTCCCTTTGAAAAATGGCAGAGAAATGTGACATACCTGTACAGCTTAAGATGGGTGCTCCAGCCTCATTTTGTCAGAGCTCCAGATAACCAAATGCTTGGGATGAAAATTGTGTCACACACAAGGGTGGCTTGACCTATCCCAAACAGGAAAGACTCAAACCAGTATGTGAAAAAGTGCTGGAGCTTTCTATTGGTGCCTGTAGATTTGTGAGGGTCCATACAAATGGTGTTGTAAACAGGGAAGGCTCTGATAAGATGGCAGGGATGCACAGGCTGAGCTGAGCTGAACCTTTGCTGATTGCATATGCATTGCCCTGTTTATTACAAAACAAAAAAAGTAAACTAAATTTTCTTCTGCGAAATATTTTGCACATCCTGATCTTTGTCATAGTAATCTCACAGTATGCACCTTTGCTTGAAAATATTTGTATCCAAAAAAAAAAATATGTAGCTGGTCAGTTTCAGGGCTTGTGTTTTGTTTTTCTGCTATAAAAATATAGCAAAGAGAAAAGTTTAATTCAGATGATTTTCTGCACCAAATGTTTTCTTTTTAAAAGTTATTAGTTTAAAAGCTCATTGTCATTCACAAAATGTTGGCTTATTTAGGGTGAATTGGTACACTTTCAGGAGTAACAACTCTGCCATTTTGATTTTGGCATTCCTTTTCAATGGGAGTCAACTCTTAATGGAAAGAATTGCTCACCTTGGAGATCCCATTTTTGGAAAACTTTCCTCAAATGAGAAGCAAAACACAGGAAATCACAAAAGTTGTTTCCCCATGTAAAACTGGCAGAAAACATGGAGGTGTACCCATTCATCTTAATTGAATAGGAGCAAACATGTGTTGCCTTAATAGTTGTTGTGCCATAATAATTGTTGTTATACCGTGAAGGAAACACTGAAATATGTGCAATATACCAAAGTATACTCAAAAGCAAAAATAACGCATATGTTTCTTTTTGGTGTTTTTATGTCAAAATGAAAATCTGCTGAAATTGGCAAACCAGGGAAGATATTATCATTGCATGGAGTACACTTCGTCGCAAACTAATTAAAATTTTATTTGTTTATTCATGCGTAACGAAATAGTAAAACAACCAAGGGGTCAATCTCGAAATTCACAAAAACTGATCAGTTAACTCAGTGTCTTGAACTGAGTTGTACCTGGCCCCAAAACTGACGCCCTCCTTATCTAGGACGCTACAATGACTCAGAAACATCATCAAGCATTTTCAGCATTGGTTACTCGTTACAAGCAAAGTTATGCCCCTTCATGCAAATACCGTAAAGTAGGCAAGTTTTGCGATAGTAAAAGAAAATGTTTTGGATTTGTCAGCAAACCAAATTGGAAATTGACTCCAATTCGGGTTAAATAAAAGGGTACATGGTCACAATCAAATGGAGTATTTAACAAAGGGAAGTAGCTCTGTACGTCCTTCCAACAATGCCACCATAGATTGAACTTTTTGGCGCTGGATCCTTGAAATCACTGGACAAAATGGAATGAAAATTATACAGCATCTTGATCATGAAGGGCAGTCTACGGTTAGCAAATCGGAAGACAAGGTTTTTTTTCCAGGAAAACATTTTTATCGGCTTTTAAATTTCGTTACTCAAACCGGAAGTGAGCAAAATACGTTCTCATTTCAAACCAAAATTTGTTTGAAACGGGTTCTTTACCCATAGCCTTACCCATTTTGAATACCAAATTACCATATTTTTCTAATAATTTGATGATTCAGACGATTTTCAAAAACTTCGAAAAACGTTGGAAAAATGCAGATTTTTTGCATGTGCGATTTAACTGTATAAGAATCAATTTTTTAAAGTTTTATACCGTTTTCCAGTTGGTTTATCATGCTGAACTCACGTCTAGCAAAATCGTATTGATGATTCATTTTTTGCCACTATGAGCCTGAATTTTGTAATTTTTGCCTTTTTGACATAAATCTTCATATCTTTTTCGGAGAATTGCACTGTGACAAGAAAATGCTGCAGAACTTATGGCCACGTATAGGCAAATCCCAGTACTAAGTTAAAAGTAAAATATCATTACATTTCATGAGGCAAAACAAGACACTAAAAATATGCGTTTCTTTTGCTGTTGAGTATATTTTATGTTTGCTTAAAGTTGTGAAAAATAAAGATATTTTTTATATTCTTAAGTTTTATTTTCCTCTGGAGGCGCAAATCTTTTCAACCATAAACAGGGTTCCATTGCAAACAGCCTTTCATCTTCCCAATGTCCTGATATGACTGGAATACTGTAAGAAATCAATCACAAGCCATCCATCCACTATGGCCTGTTCTGCTATTGAATTTGGTAGGGGCAACATGTGCATAATGTACATGTATCAGTTTTATTTTAGAACAGCTCAGTTTGACTAACTTGGAAGTCATTATGTCACTTTTCTCCCCAAATAAAATAACTGTTCATTAGAATCAAACAACTGAAAGTGAGCAGTGCATCAAGTCTGTAAGGTTTTTGTACCTGCAGTTTACAGTGAAAATCATATGAATGTGCTGACTTCGGGGACATTCTCTTCCGGTTAGAGATTTATATGATCAACATTTCTCCCCACTGACTTCTTCGATGAAATGTTCCTAGAATCTCGCCAAGCAATCTTCGGTCTCCACTTTAGCAACATATCACCACGTCCAATGAATGGTGTGACCGTATGAATATCTACTACACCAATTATCAGTCAGTATGCAAAGTAATCCTGGTCATCTAACCGTTGGATCCATCTTGACAATATTTTCAGGAAAGCAGTCTCTGAGAATAATTCCCTTTTCTTGATTAACGTCAAGTTCATCAATGAACCCAAACCAGTATATCACCATCCCAGGACCAAATCTGTAAATAATGTTTGCAAACAACATTGAAGGTGTATGGCTACACTACCATGTTTTCCCACTATTTTTTTAAAACAGAAACTTCCTGTTGGCTTTACTGGACAAAGAAGCCCTATGGAGTACCCTGGTGTGCTGAAATATTAGGACACATAAAAACATTAATCTTCCATTTGTGAAATATTGGGACATCTAAAACAATTAATTTTCCATTTGGAACAAATGGAAAATTAATATTTTAGGTGTTCCAATATTTCAGCACACTAGAGTATACTCTTAAAGGAAAAAATTTGCTACTATGGGAGCAAGTTCTTTCCTTCAAGAGTTGACTGCCATCAAGAAGGGAGGCAAGAATGAAACTGCGTAAGTTGCTTCCCTTGAAAGTGTATCCGTTTACTTAATACAACCTCTGGTTAAGGAATGCAAAGTTTGCTTTTTATGCTCCAGTCATTTGTAACCATGACCCCACACTCCAAGGGAATTTGAGAGAGGGAGGGGGGGGGGGGGGGACTATGACTTCATCCATCACAGCCCTAATAAGGCCCTGCACTATTGGCATAAGCCGACAGTCACTGCCACACTCTTTGTCCCCTGTTTCCCAATACAACTGCAATCATCCCACTCTAAGAAATTCACAGCCAGGCACTAATCACTCACTGTGGGGATAATTGAAAGGTGATTGCCTCACACTTTTCCCCCATCCTTCTCTGAGACTGAAGGGAGAGGGGGACGGGCAAAAAGCGTATGATTACAAGTTGGGGGCAATATTACCACTGACTCATGCACTATACACTGCAATGGACCAACTATTATCTGGGCAAACTGCCCATGACAAGAACGTGTATAGTCAACAGATACATGTACCTTAAGATGGATTTTGAAAACAATTTCATATTCAGAAGGTTTCATACGAGAGTGTAAGTAATATTTCCAGAGTCTAATCTCCATGAACTGTCACTGTATCATCAGTGTGACCTATTAAGTCTGATATGTTTTGAAATCACATCAGTGCAACAATATATGTACTGTATTAATCCTATTAAATGTGCCTGGGGTGTAGCATTTTACAAAAGGAGGGCATTATTTAGAGCATAAAGTAAATGAGCCACTGCCAAAATACCTCAAATAGTGTGAAGGTGAATGGGTATACTTTCAGAGGAAGCATCTCTACTACTTTTGCCCCCCTTCTCAGTAGGGATCAACTCTTGAAGGGAAGAATTTGCTCCTCTAGGAGCAAATTCTATCCTTTAAGAGTAGACCCCATTTCAAAGAGCCACCTCATCCAGAGAACCAAACGGGAGTTCATGCAAGTTAATACAGGGGGCATTATTAGGGCAGGGTTGTTTATTAGGATTTATACGGTAAACAAGATTTTAGGCAATGCCTGTTGTAGATCTTTCATGATCTGACTGAAAGGATGTTGATGTCTTAAAAGTTCTCAGCATTTGATTGAGAATGGTATCATCAAATGTCATTAAGTTTTTGTGGAAGACTTATTACAATCCATTTTCTTTTTTAATTATACAGCAAAACAATATGAATATGGCAACCATATTAAAATCTGCCGAAATTGTATTTATCAGAATATGCAGAATGCCTCAGAAAAACCTAATCATTAGAGCCGTGACACCAGAAAACCAACAAAGTGGTTGTGCTCCCAACGCAGACTCAGATCAGCCTGCACATCTGCCCAGTCTGATCAGACTTCGCTAAGTGCTAAAAGGCTAGCTAAAGGTCTAAGCTACCTCAATGCAGACAGGGAAGACTTTGATCAGACTGGGCAGTTGGCCAGGCCGATATGAGTCTGTACTGGGCGTACAACCACTTTGTTGGTTTTCTCGTGTCACGGGTCAATTAGTTTCTTTATTTTTCCTGATCAACATCAAAGACACAATGGTGGTCTACATATATATAAATTACAGATGTCTCCAACTTCCCAAAATAAATTAAATATACAGTAGACTGTAGAACACTTTGCCTTCAATGGAACCCCAAAATAGCATAATAGCATTATAAAGGAACTATACTGAACTTGCAGCTGAAACACTCCTTACCTATTCCAGTAGCTCCAGAACTGGTCTTTCAGGTAGGTTTTGTGACTGTGTTCATCACCAAAAGAGGCCTTGCTCTCTATCCAATTAACTACATGACCATCTACAGCTGAAAAAACAAGACCTGTCTGCATAAAAGATAGCTCATCTGAGAGCATCTTGCCCATCACAAAAATTTTTAACCTATAACAGCCCAATGCAGATGCTGATGCTAATGCCCAGGTTGACAACAATAGCCTGAATTTTCATTCAGGGAGCCAAAAACCAACCACACAGCTTTCAACTGAAACAAGCCAAAGAGCAGAGAAAGCCAATGATAACAAATGTAGGCCTGACACCTATGCACACTATTAACAGCTAAACCAGAAAACTTGACGAATGTTTATGCCGCAAACCCAGAAAAGAATTACCTATGTCTTGTTTCTGCTTGCTGCAGACAAGACAAAAATTTCATGTATGTTCACATCTGTTTCCAGTTCCCTGTAGTTTTATATCTAAGGCTTTATCTTTCTTTCAGCAAGCAAGCAGTCAGTTCCGCCACACCCCTATATATACAGTCAACCCTCTTTACAACTGCACTCATTACAACAGCAAAATTCTTTATAACGTCATTTTGATTTGCATGGAATGGCTAAATTGTTCTAAATATGCATTCTTTACAACAGCAAATTCAGTTTAACGTCAAAATTTTTCGGGAACAAATGCTGTCGTTGTAAAGAGAGTCCATTGTACGACAAATACACTTACCTATTGGCACTTCCAGCTTCACGTCTGGTGTCTTGTCATATCCCTTGGCTCTCATCTGTTCCTCACCTACAAGTCATCATAATAGAACTAACAACTGTTATATTACAAGTCACAGTAGTACTGCATTTATTCAGCTATGAAATGGATATCATGAAAACAAACAGACATGCAAATACAGAAATGTGGGAATTCAAAAAGGTTTAACAAAAAACTTTGATGTAATGACAATGCCTACATCCAAATTATCAACCCCGAACCCCACCAAGGGGCCTGATCCGGATAGTATGTAGCAGACGTAATGCTGTAGTAATATCATAAACCAAGAATGAAAAGAATCTGACATGGATACAGAGATATGAGTAAACAAAAACAATGCTGTAAAGGATGATGAATGGATAGACAGTGGTACAGAAGAATGAGTAGATGGAATGACAAAAACTACACTTTGTATGTTGAGGGTAAAATAACATAATGATTCTACCTATATAAGACAGTCCAAGCTTGTTTAGCTCTCTGTATAGCTTGAATTCATATTCATGACCTATAGAACTAAGGCAGTTAAGGTAATAAGATTTTTTATATAACCTTGTATACAATGTACATATACACAGTATTACATGTACACTAATAAAGTGACAAATTTTAGAAGGTCACTTCTTGGAAAGAAACTTTTGTATCTAATGTCAATCACACAGTTATTTACTCTTGACCTGGACATAATTAGTCAAATATTATCAAAAGCCATGCTTCAGATTAACTTGTTGATTGTGTGCAGAAAATGGTCAAATCCGTGTGATTACTACATCATATGATTCATGATGACAACTATGCTCTAAATATTCTGTAAGTTCAAATCACTTCACCTTTCAGTTAGAATGAAGAATGGTGCAGCATTTCTTTTGCATGTTAGTATATATACCAGCATGTAGACTGACAGTTCAAAAGGAGTAAATGACGACTTTCCCTAGCTTTTCAAGTCTTTTCCAAATTTCCCTGACTAATCACAAAACCCCCTGACCTTAAAAAAATCATTTTCCAGATGCTTTTTCTAAGAGCCTGGCATCCCTACAACCCTGTAAATTGATTACATGGAGCCAGGGAAAGAAGGGTAAAGGATACTGTTTGATATTATCACAGAGTGGTCCATAGTGATCGTCTACTAGAATACACTGTTGTATCTCTACAGCCACTGCTGGATCTTCTATCAGGGATGGTTCCCGCATATACTGTGTTACTACTGTCTTTGGAGCTAAAAACAAAAACAGAATTGGAAATCATATAAAAAGGACAGGTATCCCTAAACAAACGTACGTTTTGGAAATGGAAGCATGTCCGTTACTTTCCCTGCTGATGATCCTTATTAAGTGTTAAGGTGGGAAATGACAAAATTTGTGTCTGCAAAACTTGAAAAATGTCTTGTCCAAACTGTGCCATATTAAGAATTCAAAGACTAGAGGGCAAACAGTGTAGACCTAGATGAGGCAACTCATGATGAGCCGCCTCATCTAGATCTATCCTGTTAGAAAATTTAACTACTTTCATTTTTGGCACTTTATAGGTTAACCTTCTTTAAGGACATCAATATCTGTCAGATTCAACTAAGAGTTAGACACACTGAATCTTCACGGGGCTGGCGACTGATGTTCACTGATGTTAATGCCAAAGTCCGACTTTGTCAACACAGACTGAAGGCAAAACAAAAACTAAAAACACAATGGTACAATGTTTTTTCTTACACACACTTTAAACTTTTTAATTTGTTTATTTCTTTTAATTCCACAAACACAAAAATAATTAAAAATTCCATATAAAAATCCTCATAATTCTATATAAAAGGCCGACAATGATGCAGTTTTGCCATGTGCAATTGACATAGATCAATAACACTAATTCCAGTTATTTCAATTCAGTTTATCCCGATAAATGATGATGTCTGTGTTACTACTTGCCATTTATAAATACTGTAAAAATTCTAAGTCTTGGGACCGACAACTCTGAGCAAACAGTGCATACCCAGATCAGTCTGCTCCTCATGAGGAACTTCACTGTTTTACATTTCACCTGGATCTTTTGGACACATTACTGCATTGTAAAACAAACTGTTCCATTCTTAAGGCAATTACAGCAATATATTTAGGTGTTCCAATTTTTAGAATTTTTACTGTAACATCTCTGCCACCTTTGGTTAAATATTAAGGAATGTGTAATAAAACTGTTGGCCGTCTCTGCAGACTACCTAAAGAGTCTGACCTGGATCTACACTTTTTACTTATGCATGGACTGCAAAAAAGGATTAATACAGTGCTATGAACTTACGGGAGTCTCCCTCATATTTTGTAGCAGCAAGATGTCGTTCTAAGACAATTCTTCCTAACAATGCCGGAGACAAATCAAGCTGAAATATGTGACAATGACTTGTACTGAGAAAATCAGCTGTTCTATTATGATAGCCAAGTTTTCAATAAATTATGACCAGGGAAGTTAAGGTAAATGGATATATATGGAAGCAACTTTGCCATTTTCACAGGGCTGTGGAAACATCAAAATTTTTAACTTGTCCATGGACAAGTAAATCGACAAAATTAACTTGTCCAAACAAATATTTACTTGCCTGGAAAAAGGCATACATAAAACAAGAAAGGAAATAATAGATAATAAATAGAGGAAGAGCTGATGATAGTTTTTGGCTAACTGTCATAAAGTTTTGAATTAGAACATAATGTTGTGGGCACCTGTTAGAACTGGCTGACTGTCACAAAGTTTTGAATTAGAACATATTTTGTGGGCACCTGTCAGAATCGCTTCCTTAAAGCGATTCTAACAGGAACCCACAACATATGTTTTCATGAGAAAATATGAAAACTATCTCAGAATTATCCTCAAACACTTCCACTGATGACATTTTTAATACTTGTCCGAGGGCAAGTAAAATGAAATTTCTCACTTGTCCAGAGTTAAAAGGGACAAGTAGGACAAGTAAGGCATAGTATTCAGCCCTGATTTTCATGTTTGCCCTCCTTCTGAATGGGGGCTTTTCTTAAAGGAGTCTATTTGCTCTTCTAGAAGAAAAAATTAAGAGTAAACTCTTTTTGGAAGGGTTTTTGTCATCCAGAGAAGCAAACAGGAAGTCACTAAATTTGCCTCCCTGTGAAAAATGACAAAACATGGCTGTGAACTCATAAATTTTAATCATGCCAATCAGAACTCCAGATATGGAGGGTTCTGATGATAATTTTTTGATATTTAAGAAATTTATCAGCTCTAGCAGTGAATTGTTGAGTAATAATACACTGTTTGGAGGTCAGTTGTTAAGTAGGTCATATCACAAGTGCAAAGCACAAGTGATATACCTACTTACAACTGACTGACAAACAGTTCCGCATTCATGATATGATCTTCTTTACAACTGACCTCCAAACAGTGAATTATTACTCAACAATTCAATGCTAGAGCTGAACTGTATCGATTTGAACACTCATAAATGCTGAAAAAATATCCTTTTCATTCAAACTCTCCCAACCTTCCTGCTAGCGCATTCATGCTCCCGCCAATATTTTTAACTGTATCTAAGATTGAAGTATATTTTTATGGCAACTTTAGATAAAAAAAGAGACCTTACACCGTCTAATGTCTCAAAACATCACAAAATACTTCAGTAATTGCCCATGTCCTCAGCAATTTGACTCATGCGCCCCAAACAGTGAATTGTTGCAGAATAAATCAAGGAAACTTTCCATTGCTTCAATATGCGCACTGTATTTGAATTGCTGATAAAAGAACTGTATTAATCCTAATAAATGCCCCTGCTCTAATCCCCCCCCCCACCCTGCTTTTTTTCCGAAAATAATGTTGCAATAATTCGCATGATTTCCTGTTTGCTTCTTTCTCTGGGTGAGGTAGCTTTATGAAATGAAGTCTACTCTTGAAGGAAAGAATTTGCTCCAAGTGGAGATAATTCTTTCCTTTAAGAGTTGACCTCCCCTACTGAGAATGAAGGTACAAATATAAGAGCTGTATACACGTTCACCATTAGAGGTATTTTGGCAGTGGCTGATTTGCTACATTTGGGCTCTAAATAATGCCCCCTTTTGTAAGATGCAACACCCCCGGGCATTTAATAGGATTAATATAGTATAATATAGTATATGCTGAGGTTCTAATCAGAACTAACTCTGCATATATATACACACTGAACCTTAAAAATAACACACCACTTTTTATCAGACTGATTGGCCTTTCTGTATCAGATGGCCAGTAAATAGACAGTTCAAAGGGTGTATCATTGACAGATATACCATTGATAGATATAAAATAAAATACTTTAAATTACTACCTGCTCTGACAGCTGAATAAGTATCTTTTTCTCTCCATCCTTCAATCCAGCAGCAAACCTGCAATAAAGACATAAGTTACTGTATATGTACCTTAGAGACAATGAAGTAAACCTGTTAGGAGCCTGACTCTCATGGTAACAAAGCATGATAATTAAGAAAAGAGAAATATAAAGTCAGTGTCTGAGTGAACTGTACAATATAGGTCAAGGCCACGTGTAAGGCCATTGGTAGATGGTTGGCATTTGTTTTTTCCTTTTAATTAGCTGTTATGATCTTATCCCATATAGGTATCGTATACGCAGTAATTTTCGCGGGTTCAAGTTTTCGGGGTTTAGGGGCAAAAACATAAACATTAACTTTTGCGATTTTTAATTTTGGCGGTTAGCAACATGCGCAAAATCAAAATTGCTTGATTTTCATTTGAGCTAGTTCTTTCATTAACCTGCGGCAGCAGGTTAATGAAAGAACTGGCTCAAATGAAAAGTACCAGACTTTACCGAAGCAAACCGAAACAAAATATCTGGAAGCTATGTCTACTGATGATACTTTGTAAGAAACAGGAAATTATTTCGTGATTTTAATATTCCCGGTTTCTAAGTGACCGCGAAATACGGCGAAAAATGGAACACCGCGAAAATTATCCCATATATGGTATTCAGAAATGTCATGAAAGGTACAGGTCAAATTCAACAGTTAATGTTCTTGTCAAGATGTAAGTCTGAGCCAAGTCTCATAACCCCAACTCATATAGGAAGTGAGAAATATTATACCGCCAAATCACAAGGTACTAAATGTGTAATTTATTTGAGTGGTGTCACATGAAAAGGAAACTTAAATCAGTGGTGCCTAGGGTAAATATTCAAAATCTGCACACACAGATTGGAGTCATCGATTTTTTGTGAAATGAAAAGACTTTAATAAGACTGCACAGATGCGTAGGCTGATCTGAGTGTTTCCTTCCATAAAGTATCTTTCCACCCACAGGCCCGGATCCAGATCATAACATACTGGTGGGGCTCTGGATAACTGATAACTGGCGGGGCTGAGAGGTGCCGAGAGCCGAGATATATTTGGGGAGTGGGAGGGGAAGGGGTGGTTGGGCGGAGGGGAGGGGGTGAGGCTTGAAAATATATGACATAATAAGGGTTCCATTTGATGAGAATTTTGGTATCTTGTGAGATCTCATTAGAATTGCCTCACCGAGGCGATTCTAATGAGATCTCACAACATATATTTTAATCTTACCGGGTCCAGGTGGCGGGGCTGAAGCCCCAGAGCCCACCCCCTGGATCCGGGGCTGACCCAAAAGTAACTCATTTATTGATTCATGGAACTAATTAACAAACTGCCAAGAATAAAAGCATCAAAATGTTGGGACCATCCCTGATACTAGTATCCATCCTTATACATCTTGCTGTTGTGTGACTACCTCAGGTGGCGGAAGTTAATTATGCTATTGCTAATATATTACACTATTTGGTTGCTGAACAGGGTTTAATAACACCCATTATCCGCTTTATAATTCCCTGACTTTTCCCTGATTTTCCTTGACATTTTCACGTTTCCATATCTTTTACAGATCCAAAAGTTGATTATACACTTTTTAACAGTGTTAAAGGTAACACTTGAAAATTGGTGGTTACTTTTGAAACGTTTTTTTTCCCTTCAGGAGTGGCCCCCATTGAGAAGGATAAATATTTCCATGTATATGTCTACTTTCTGAAGACTACCCAATCCATTATTTTCTAATTCCTGAACTGTTTCTTGACTATAACTTTCCCTGATCTGGATAATTGAGCCGTGACATGAGAAAACCAACAATGTGGTTATGCGCCCAGCCCAGACTCAGCCTGGGCATCCGCTCACTCTGATGAGAGTCTTCGCAGCATGCTCAAAGGGAAGCTAAGGGTCTAAGCTACCTCCATGCAGACAGCAAAGACTCTGATCAGACTGGGTGGATGCCCAGGTTGATCTGAGTCTGCACTGGGCGCACCACCACTTAGTTGGTTTTCTTGTGTCGCGGCTCAAATAAATATCATTTTCCAGATGGTTTTCCCTGACTGTGGCAACTCTGCTAAATAGGCTGGGAGCTGGAAAGTTGCTTGATTTTGAGCAATAACAATCACTGAGGACTACCCATCTCCTGCCAAGATGTGCAAGCTCACTGGGGAAACTATATTTCACCTGCAGCAAATTAACTACTATGACCTCCAGAATAATCTAGAGATCTAAAGTATCTCATCTGCCAGAAACTGAAATTCTCGTGGGTCTGGTTGTTCAAAAGTAATGATGTATTTTCATGCCTTATGTACACAAAAACACTGTCATTTTTGCTGGAAAACTGTGAGCAGCTTTTGCAGTCTAAAAGCTTCTCTCATTTTTTTCTGCAAAAAATTAAGCACTCTTGATTTTATCTGAACTAGAACACTTAATGAATCCTTCACTAACAACTTTGTAAAGATAACAACACTTTGAACAACTGGCCCCTGCTCTTACCTTTCATAATAGTTACTGGCTGCCTCAGGACTGTAATGGAGGTAGTGAGTTTTCCGCATCTTTTTCTGAAACCACAAAATTGCTAACACTTATAGCACTAGAAATGAAAATAGTTCCATTTGCAAACAGCCTAGATCATGAGGTGGCTCATGATTTGCCAACAGCGTAGATACAAATAAGATGGCTTATCAGCTGGATCTACACTGTTTGCTCTGTTGTCTATGAATTCTCAATATGATATAGCTTGGACCAAACATTTTTTTGAAATTTTGGGGAAGTAAATTTTGTTGTCTGCTTTTCTAACACTTTAAGGGCTTAGTGCATCATAATAACTCCAACTCTTGGATATCTTAAGGTGTATGGGTTCACTTTCAGGGGAAGCAATTCTAGCATTTTCATTTTTGCCTCCTTTTTCAATGGGGGTCAACTCTTGATGCTAATTCTTTTTTTTAGAGTAATTATTCTGAGCACAGCTGTGTATATGATTGCTGACTAAATCTTAAGAGGTCCATGCATTAGAAATACAGATCTTCCGAGATATTAAAAGTGATGGAATAAATCATAACCTTCATATATATCAAAACTTCAGGAAAGATATGAATTGAAACTTTCAAACACTGAGGTGAAAAATGTACATGTATTTGTTTGCAAACAGTATAGATCATAAGATGCAGATAGGACTGCTCCTGAAGATCAATCTGACTATGTCTACATTGTTACCAATTATTTTTTCTATATGTGCGTGTCTAACGCTCCACTATATAGTATACTCCAACTCCATATTCTCGCGGCAATCATATTCTCGCGGTAGTGCTATATAAAAGCCCTCAGGCACACAGGTCTCCTTATTTTTATATTGTCTTTCAGGCTTCAGGAATACAAAGTATAAAAACACATAAGATTTCAGTTCTGTCTCTTTTTGAAGATTCTGTGACTTCTTAAAGCCAAAGTAGTGAAAAATCTCCAAAGGTGGTAACAAGGAACACCCCAGGATGATAAAAGTGGCGATAAAATGGAAAATAATTGTCCGATCATGTTAGTTCTTGCTTTGTTTGATCTAAGCATGGTTATACTTAACATTTTAAATAAGGAAATATTTCTGCTTGCATTTAATTTGCTTACATTGAAGCAAATATCCATATACTGTGAGAATATGGAGTCGGTATTTCTGCCTAACCACTTTGGGGTAGTACTGTGTGCACATAAAAATATTACACTCAGCAGAAGGTAGAAAATACAAAAATGCCTTAAGCATTAAGATGAAATACTAGAGGGCTCAACTACATATAGTATTTTGAATTGTTGGTCCTCCTCATTTGGTCAGGCTTGCTTGTATCTTAAGTACCATGAGAATAGGGAGTGCCAGTCTACATGGACTAGGCCAAATTCATTGGAAGAAGATACCAACTATAAATATTGGAACACCTAAAATTATAATCACTGTAGTTATCCTAAAAATAGAACAGTTTGGTTTTAGAATGCAGTTATGTTTCTGAAAGATGCAGATGGAATGGCAAACAATGTAGACACTGATCAGACTCAAGGAGCAGTCTGATCAAGGTTTGCACTGTTTGATCAAACCTATCAATCCCAATACTTATTTTTTATGGTCTCAATTTTAACTTCATACCTGATAGTCCTGTGAAAATATACTTCCAAGTGCATTGATGGATACTCTGAAAAGAAAGAAAAAAAAATTTAAAAGATCAGTTACAATAATTCTGCAGACTGCTGTCTTACCTGAATTTCAAGAAAACCTGTTAAATGGTCTGAGAGGAGTGGCAATAATACACTTTTTTGGCCAAAATTACAAAGGGGCATAACAGGAAACCCTTCCAGAAAAATTTGAAAAATATGTGTCTACTATTTTCTTATGCTTCATCTAGTAACCAACTTTAAGAAACTGAAGCAAAAATGTTCTTAAAAAACACCTAAAAATGGGCAAAAAATATTAAAAATGGGCATTACTCAGATAAAAAGGGTCAGAATTTGAAATTATTACCCTAATGCACATCGTCATGCCAATATGTGTTCACATACTTAATTTTAAGAAAATCCATCAAAGGTCTTGGAGGAGTTAGGATAACAAACTTTTTTATGAAAAATACAAAGGGCCATATTACTCAGCACTAAAGCACTTCCACGAAATACTGAAAAATACATGTGTGTAGGGGAGAGTAGGGTAACTTCGGACAGCGGGTAAATTCGGACACTGACATTGTTTCCTTTATATGTCAGTTATTTGGAACTAAAACAAACATTAACTGGCCAAACAGAGAAAAGCCTGATGAGACGGCTCATTATGAGCCGTCTCATCTGGATTTTCACTGTTTGCAATTGTATGTCCGAATTTACCCACCTGTCCGAAGTTACCCGACTTTCCCCTATGTGTCAAGTCTTTTCTTAAGCTGCATCTATGGACATGCAACTGGTAAAGATATTCCAAAGTTTGAAACTTAAGGGCATTACTGTCAGTTGCATATATACACAAAGTGGTTAGTTATTAACTCACCCTGGGAATTTCTCTGCAATTAGTGGCAAGGCATCTCTGGATTTGTAAGTATGCATGAGATGTAGTATCTCATTATATACTGACAGCTTCATTATTCTGTATGTCCCTGAGAAAAAATCTAGAAAGAAAACAGAACCACTATAAGCCTATATACTAGCTATCTTTAAGTGCCAATTGAATATGAAACAGGGAGTAACTTTACAGTGACTTGAGGAAAAGCTGCCATTTTCATTTTTGCCTCCCTTCTCACTGGAGGTAATCTGTTCAAGGAATTTGTCATCTTCTCTGACTCTGATGGCTATTTTAATATTGGCTGGCACCATAATACGGCCAACTATGAACAAAAACAGAAAAGGGCCATTCAATATTTGCAATGTAGAACTACTGATCCCCTTAATTTCAACCCATGGCTCAAGTGAAATTTGTCGTTCTTGTCTGTGACATATTACCCTGACCTAATCTACATAACTCGGAATCAGAATCAGAATCAGAATTGTTTACTGGTGATACTCCCAAGGACAATCATTCACCAGGACCTGTGAATCAAGGAAGCTAGTCCCTAGCCCTTATAAGATAAGTAAACTTAGTAACTGAATCCTCTGCACCCTCAGCAGCAGAAATAAGTGAATCTTCCAGGGAATTACAATCTCTAATAGTCTGGGGGAAGAAACTGGACTTGTAAATGTCAGTCCCAGCCAGTGGGGTTTGAAATGTCATGGAATGATGATTCCTGGTACGCCTACTGGGGGAACAAGGTCATTTATGGGTATACTTAACTCAACTGTTAATAACTGTGATGTGTCATGAAAATATTCAAAAGAGTATTAGCTCAAGATAAGAAGGAGTATTTGGTGATAATTAGGGATAATTTTGTTAATTCGGCATAAAAACATATGTTGTGACCCCTCATCTGAAACGTCTCGACGCGACGGTTCAGATGAGGGGTCACAACATATGGTTTCGATGAGAAATAAAAAAAATTATCCTTAATTATCATCAAATACGCCCTCTTATCTAGAGCTCTGTTTAAGTTAGGGAGTGAATTGATACTCCAAAGTGCAAAC
The DNA here is from genome assembly GCA_963989385.1 of Ctena decussata. Lineage (NCBI taxonomy): Eukaryota > Metazoa > Mollusca > Bivalvia > Lucinida > Lucinidae > Ctena > Ctena decussata. The sequence continues at coordinate 76,017,853 of OZ022499.1, read as the reverse complement.
ATGAAATAATGAATAAAACCATAAACGGGAAATAACACTTAGAATACCGTAATCGACCTTGTTATTACTTATTAGCGCCCTGTGCGCTTAACTTTTTCAAAATGGCGGCAAATACTTGTAGTAAACTTTCTTTCATATAAGCGCACATTTTAATAGGTTATTATATATTGAAGGGAACAAATTTAAAGGTAAAGCATCAGAAAAAAAGCTGCTTATAAGCAGCTTTTCTCTGATGCTTAACCTTTTAAATTCGTATGGATATACATGTAAAAGGATAGAGAAAATTTAGAAGTAAAAACTTAAATATTCTATTGCATTTTCAGCTCTTGTAAACGAGAAAGCAAAGGGATAAAGCAGTAAAAATATGTGCATTAATAGTCCTATGCCTCACAAATTGCCATGGCGTGCGCTTATAGAGGCATGTGCGCTAATTAGGTAGAATACGGTATGCCACTAGCATATGGTCTCCTTTCTACAAAAAGGATGCAAAATCAATTGAAAATGTTCAGCGGAGAGCAACCAAGCTGGTAACAGTACTAAGAGATCTAAAATATTCTGAAAGACTCAAAGCATTAGGTCTGCCTACTTAGGAGTACAGAAGAGATAGAGCGGACATGGTACAGGTGTACAAAATACTAAATGATATAGATGTAGTTGACAAGCAGAAATTATTTACAATGTCCACCTATACTGCAACTAGAGGCTATTCTCTGAAAATACATAAAAAAGATCAAGATTAAAATTGAGAAGTAACTTCTTCAGCAATAGGATTGTCCAAACTTGGAATGACCTTCCAGAATATGTAATAATGCCACCCTCTCTGAACAGTTTCAAGAGTTGGCTAAATAGTTCATGGTATGGGCACCCATACAAATTTAATCCTTGGTGTTACACCCCGGGCGAGAGGATTAGAATCGAGAACACCTATTCAGATGCATCAACAGAGGATGCAGAGCCTAATCTGACGTCAACTATGTAAGAAATGAAATAAACTATGAAACCCAGAGCTGCCATTCTTAAATATGACGTATTATCATGACCTTTTCTACTTAACTTTGTAATATTATATAAGTCTTAAATTATGTAGCCAATATGAAAGTGAAATGAAAACCATCAAGGGGAAATAACTCATGGTGTATCAATGTGATAGCTGCCATTCTCATTCAAGAATGACAACTCTTGCTTTCATACTTTCTGCGTTATTTCCCCTTGATGGTTTTAGCTGTGATTTCATGTCCACTGCATAACTTGAATATCCTACATAATTTAAGAAACGTCTAGAAATGTCACAGTTATGCAGGACAGGTTAACTGTTGTGACACAGTGTTGTGATGAGCCTGGCTGTACACATTTTGTTGTCTGCTCTATCATTTGAATTCCCCTTAGAATATTTTCATGATACTTCACATCTACAGTAGGGTGGAAAAATCTTTGTAAGGGACCAGGTGACCAAATACCGACATAAATTTTCAGTTCAAATAAGATGGGTAACGTGAGGTGAAGCTTTCATCCTAATTTGAGGTATAACACTTCAATAAGGAGAACGGCCTCCGAACCATCAGTCATCGAACGACAGCTATGTCAATAGCTCCATTAAACCCAGCTACCGCTTCATTGCGACTTATCAGGTCTCTGTGAACATGATTTTACGATTTTAACCATGCAGTTTCATAAAACTACGTATGGGCTTTTTAAAACTGATTTCTCATCAACTGTTGAATGATAGATAAAGCTATTTTTGCCCCAAATTGATTCTTGCCTGGTTCAGTTTTACAATCTGTTTTGTAGAGTGCTTCCCCTTGCCTCATCATAGAGCAGTTTCGGTTTGTCAACTCGAGTAACTCGAGTAACTAGAGTTACTGACCGAACAACACGAGTAACCGCAGTACGCATGCGCAGTACTGCGCACATATTCGTATTTACTCGACTACCGCAACCCCCACCTCACCTCGGGTAGTCTGGACAAGTTAAGCTTTTTGAAAAAGCTTGAGTGGTTATCATTTAGCAATGAATCTGTAGGATGCAAGTGGTACAGTAGAAAATTGGCAGCAATACAAGTTAAATTTATTGTATTCTTGGACTTTGATGAAGCTGTAGGTAAAGGGCGAGTTTGACAGTTTTTTCCTTATGTCTAGGTGATTGCTTGTAACAGGTTAGCTTCAGTGCTTACTGTTTAGTGACAGCTCTTCCTAAGTGGACTGTACTCTCTGGTAATTGCTTGTATTAGGTGAGATGCTTGTATTATGTTAGACGAAGTATCAGGACAAGTTCTATAGCTCATGCCTCAGCGATGCTGGGAGGGACCCTGCAGCTGGGTGCGCAAAAATATGGGAACTAATACCGGGAAATAGTGGGACCCGCATTTAGCGTAACGAAACGGCGCATGATCGAGAACAACTTGTTATTGATCTGTAACCTTAAGTGACAACTCTTGGAAGCTGTACTGAACTCTCGGGTAATGGCTTGTATAGGGCGAGATAACGTGTTCAAGATAAGCTATAAAGATCATGCATTTGGGATGCTGGCGAGAATCTTGCAGTAGGGTGCGCCAAATGTAGAAGTAACGGGAAATAGTGGGACCCTATTTCGGCAAAAGGAAACGGCGTATAATCGCGTACGAATTCCTAACTTAATATGGTTATCCCCTCTATCCCCGAGGAAATAACCAATTAAAGATGGCGGAAAGTGAACTTCCGCTGTAAAAGAAGCCGATGCTTTGGTTTTGCCTTCATAAGGGACGAGTCTTTGATTAGGTACATTTCATATGAGTCACCAAAATTTTTCCGACCCGCCCCAGTCTCACCAGAATTTTTTTTCCGACCCCCCCCCCACAGAGAGGTGACAAAAAAGCTTATGACCCCCCCCCCCCCCACACACACACACACACACACCATCCCAACTCCCCAGCTACCCTTCACACACACACACACACACACACACACACACACACACACACACACACACACACACACACACACACACACACACACACACACACACACACTATAATACCTTTTTATGTCAGACTGACCGCAATCCAACCTGTATGAAACCCGAAGAATATTTTCTTACTCTGACAGGTTGGTAAATCGTTCAGATTAATGGTCTTTAAATTTTGTCAGCATATTTTGTACTTTCTCCCTGCTTATGGTCATCCAGAAATCTGTTGTTGAATGTTCAATAAAACTGTTAACCTAATAATAACAAGAAATATCTTTAAAAAAAGATATAAGACGAAGTGAAAGAAGACATATTTGAAACAAATAATATATTTTTTTTATTTCTGTTGAGATAAGAAATTGGCTGCAAGCAAGGTTTCAGAATACGTCCCGCAAAATTATCTGCACTCAATGTTTTAAATACACTATACGCCTTTAATAATTAAAATGTAAAAAAAAGGACCAAAATCTAATGGGGTATCTATGAGAAATTTTTACTGTGATTGAAAAAATTCCAAGTTCAAAACCCCGTCGCTATGTCATAATAACAAAATGAAAATTGGCTAAGTTCAAAATGCTGTAAATATGTCTGATATTATTATTGAATAGCAGTACCCTTATTGTGGGGTTATCCGCTATGACGAGAAACCAGACTGGTCCGTAAAATATTGACATTCTTCGGTACATTCCGATATGCTTCCGATGATACGGTACTGTATTTTACCCGGTTCAGTACAGCCGGGTGCGTAAATTTACCGGAACGGACCGGAATGGACTGAATTACCGGAACGGGCACCGGAACGGACCCGTTTTCCCCTATCTTCAGTAGATATTTGTAATATTTCTATTAAATAACTCTTATTTGATATTAATACATATTCTGTATGCCATCTAGCGCAAATCAATTAGAGATATTAGTCAAAATACTCTTTGAGTATTTTGCGCCATGGGTAGGCCTCTTAATACCCCACGCATATGCGTTTCATCTTAAAATCATATAATCTTATACAAAAATCTGGTTATCTTTCTTCCAAGACTTGGAGCGAATGAAAAACACAAAAATTCCCGAATTTTTGTTCCATAGTATCATGACCAACATTTCAGCCATAGAAAATATGTAGAGCTATTGTGTTTCAGCTTTAAATTGAAACATTACAGTGGTCTAAATGTATAAAGGGAAACTTTGTATATCGATTGTACAGTTAGCACCATTATCATGATCATCATGTTTCAATAAGTCGTCAATTTATCTGACGGACAGACATTTGTTTCTAGCCTGACCCCAGTCGAATCTGTATATTATTCTGGTGGTCAGATTCGCCTGGTAACTTTCAGAAGAGGCTCTGCAATTTGATACTCTTCTCACAAATTCTTGAGTTAATAATAGCACCATTACAAAGTGCCATAAAGTGCCCATTAGACTAACAAAGATCTCAATCTCCTTCACTCTAAGAAATCAATTAGTTTTGGTTTCTCCAAATAACCTCTCAACCTGTATATGAATTTTAGAGCATAGTTTAAAACCTGGAATGGAACGGATGTCATAATATACGGTGAATTTGTTACAAGTTGCTCCAAGAGCGTGGGACAGTGGTTTTCTTACAGGAAGAAATTGCTCCCTCAGAGGGAGCAAATTCTTTCCTGTAAGAGACTAAGAGTGCCATTCCAAATCAATGGAAAAAGGCAGACAAGATCATTCCATTCCACTCCTTTCCATTCCACAATTAAAACCATGCCAAATTATATTGTTTAACAGTCGGCACATTAGGACAAACTGTCTTGAACCAATAACAGGCAATCAGCTGTATTGCATTGCTCATTCCAATTTAAACAAATTTTATCCTCACTAGTCACGATATGATTCATGACAGACTATTTTGAACACTCCGCTACATAGTAAATCTGATTAGTGCCAGTCCAATCATTGCACTGGCATCAAGTGTATAAAGGACATTTCTTAAAACATACTTGTATGCATTGAATCTTGACTGGTGCTGATCAGATCAAATATGTTTTTATACATTTGAATGTAAATGTATTACATGTAAAAAGCCAGTGTGTCTATTCTTTAAAGACTTATTTGGCATTCTCTAGAGGTCTTTGCTGATTTAAATTATTTTAAATTCTTTGATCAACAGTTATCTAAGTGCTATGGAATCTTCCTCAAAACACATTCTAATTTGAACAAATCAATTATATTATATTGAATATTAAGGGACGCGGTTTCGTTAACGTGCTAATGGATTGCACAACACTCTTAAATCGGACAAAGCTGTTTCTGTGAACAGTGGAGACCCAGATCAGACTGCTCTGGAAAAGTGTCACCCTTTTCCTTTTACTTATTTTTTCGGTATTACTTATTAAATACCCCCTCAGCTATAAAATGGACCAGTCTAAAATCAAAAGGTAGAACTATCCATTACAGAAAATCAGTAGGTTCAGGGTTTATTGTATTTAGTTTCCTGTTCACAAAACCTACAGAGTTATAAAAACAAATTGCCACAGAACATTTGTTTTATAAGATTGACCAGCTGTGTTTACGTCTTCAAATTGCTTCTTACATAAAATTCTGCCACTGCAGCATCCTAAAGGGCTGGACAAAAGGTCAGTAAAGTTTGCTAACCAAGATTTAGGAAAAATCTCAAATGTAAGTGACCAGACCCTATGTTCCTTTGCAAGAGATATATTGAACATAGGGTCTGTAATTTGTTTCGCCAATAGTCCTTATCAGATATTGTCAAATCAAAATCAGGGGTTGCAAGTTAAGATAATACATGTTAGTCATAGGTAGGGCCTTGAATTAATCTGCGCGTGTAGATTGTATCAAAATATCTCAAAAATCGGCTGGAAATATGAATAATAAGGGTCCGTTCCGGTCCGACCCGGTAATTAGGTCCGTTCCGGTAAATTTACGCACCGAGTACAGCCAACTACTTTTTTACTACGAAATACTTTTCGCACCATAGAATCTTTTTTTTCTCAAGCCATCGGCATTTGCGTTTCTCGCGTTCTGCTTAACTCTATCAATCATTACAGCGTTAAAGTGAAAAACATATTTAAAACTAAATGCAAAGTGCAAATAATAACATTTTTAATGTAACTAAATCTTCTGACAGGTGAATAACAATTCCATGACATATGCGCTCTTCCATACAGAGATCAAGTCAAGTTTTGGCGGCAACGATGATTTTATTAGACTTCGTCTAATAATGGAGAGGGGATCTAGGGGCACAGCCCCGAGAAGCCGCAATAGGTTTTCTGATGACAAGACAACTAGAGAGCTGATATCGCAAATGCAGACATTAAATTTAACCAAGAACAAAATCATCTTCTCGCCATGATTTTATAGACAATTGCAAACTGTTCTACCAGGAAATTTATGAAAAATATCTTTTTTGTATATGAAGCACCCAGTTTTTGTGCTGTCATTTCTATAAATGTCTTTAAGCTTGAGTTTAAGTTTACATGAACAGAAGTAATGAGGTGGGAGGTGGGGGGTCTGGGGGCGAAAAGCTGAGAGATTGTTTAAAAAAAGAAGACTGATGGAAGAATTCTGACCCCCCAATATGCCGAATAAAATATATGACCCCCCCCCCTGCTTCATGGCTTTTTGGTTCCGACCCCCCAGTACATCACCAAAAAAAATTCCGACCCCCCTAGATGTACCCGGCCCCCCACCTGACAATAAATGACTCGTCCCTAATGACACATTGCCACGCCAATGATTTGCCCTTTTGCTGTTTAATAATAGTGAGAATGGGATAAGAATGTTCATCATACTGATGATTATAATTAATCTGCTTGTGCTTTTGCCATATTCAGCAGGGTTTACAGCGGGGCCAGTAACGACTTCAGAATTGTAATTTCCCATTACAATTTAAAAAAAATTTGTGAGTCCTGACTCTTGTGAATATTAAACACCTGAGTTTTAAAAGAAAATTGCGAGAATAGGACTCTGGACTTAAAGGTAAAAAGATCGATGGTCGTCGCCATTTTGTTCTTTACTCGAAGTGTTCGGCACGGCAGTACTCGAGTACCTTTGTACGCATGCGCCAAATTTCAACCCGAGTAACACGAGTTGGCAACTCGAAAATGCTCATAAAGGCTATTACTAAAACCTTGTACCGCACCGCACCGCACCGGGGTAAAATAGAGTACCGCACCGCCGAAGATTTCCGAATCCTACCGGATATTACGGACTCTACCGTAGGCAAAGTATATGATGTATGTAAGATTTTTTTAGACATGTTTACGAATTGGAAGTATAAACATATTTATATTATGCTGAAACCTGAATAACCCTACCTCAAAACAGATTTTAGTATCGGTTTTATCCATTTTAATACATTCTCAGTATAACTGTCACATGGTAGTCCCTGGCTTTTGGATTGGGTTGGTTTTTGGTTTAACCATTTAACATAAATGATTAAAAATAGACTGAGATATAATTTCAATATATATTGTTTTGTTTTAAGGTATTTTATCCGAATAGTTTCCTAGATTTAGACAAATCATATATATAAATATATCTCTATCTGAAAAAAAAATCTACAGGGGTTGGAGGTAACTATTGAAAGTATGTCTGTGTTGCAGTCACCAAAGAAATTAATGTATAAATTCTTTGGAGAAAAGGCTATGACAGTATAATGGAAATTTGCCATATTATGATGCATGCACAGAAGATATTCAAAGTATTAAAATTGAGAGTCTGCTTGCAAAAAAAAAAAAAAAACATAGAAAAAGTGATTCTATAAGATAATATAAGATAAGATAAGATAAGATAAGATTTATTTAAAGTCGGCAAGTGTATATGTAGTGTATATGTTGAGATGGAGAAGTATTTTCGTTGACATAAATTCGACATAAAGTAAATATTTATTAATAGATTCATTATTCATTCTCACAAAGAAACACAGGAACAAATCTGTATATAGAGATAGCATATAACGTGGGTGCGGTAAAGTTCGGAATTTACTCGACACTTTACGGAAATTTCCGTAAGTGCGGTACAAGGTTTTAGCCGGTGCGGTGCGGTGCGGTGCGGTGCGGTACAAGGTTTTAGTAATGCCCCATCATGAACGTAATGCACAAAGTTATTTAAAAAAAAAATATTTTTTTTTTGTCACATTTTTTAAAAAAAAAATGCCAGCAATATATCAAATGCATTGAAAATAAGTAATATTCAATATACTTTTATGGCTGATACTGCTTAAAATTGATATTTTGCATAACATAGGACACAAGATTTCTAGTAAATAATAAGACAACATAAGAACATTATGTTCCGCCTCGCTGCAGATTGGAGAGGGTATTTCAAGAGAAAAATGTCAACAAAAAGTCAAACTTCACAATAATCGCTGTTGCGCAACAGCGGTGACAGTTTTGTTGAATTCTTTTCAAGCTCAATATGAGAACAAGATCTGAGGCTAGGAAAACAGCCGCCACACCTAAAAGAGCATCGATTCCACAAAATCAAGGTGTGTATGGTCACTCACCCAGTAATCGGTGGTTATCAGTTATCGGTGCAGTCAGAAACAATCCGAATTTTTTGAGTGCAGTTTGGCTTAAGGCCTAGCCATCAGACACTCAGGAGATAGTCAAGTGGGTGGGGTAAGGGAGTGAGATGCTGCCTTTCACACCGTTATTTTATAACATTTATATCCTGGGCTCATGTGTTAACGATACCTTAATAAAGTATCCCGGTCTATAAGCAACACAGCAAGGTCAACATATATTTGTCTTGTATGCGTGAAACTTCCCCTTTTCCCTCTTTATTCTTGGTGAAAACACGCCATTTTCCGCTCCGACTGTTTTGCTACTTGACCCAGAAACATGACCTTCGAAATTGACCAATGAAATAGTGCGTCATATGCTATCGATACTCATTTGCATATCTAAATTGACACGCGCTGTGCATACATGTGATGTCTCCCGGATCATCCGGGAGTCTCCCGGAAATGACGTCCATCTCCCGCGCTCCCAGAAAGCCTTCAGAATTTCCCGGATGCTGAGTTTTCCCTTCATAATTTTTTTCTGATACCCCTTTTCCAACGCCATGCCCTTTTTCCCTGCCAGTAAGGAGATATCCACATGTGTATTGACCTGTATTCACAGCATCAAATATTGTTTTGACTGTGCAATAAACAAACACATCATGTCTGTTGACATTAATCCCATTATTCAGGTCACTAATAAACTCACTGACCTGTGTAAGAATTACCGACGTGTAAGAATTACCGACCAAATGTGTTTAAAAAGATATGTCACGTGAAAAGAAGCTGATAGCCCTGTTTCACAACTACACAAAATAAAAATGCGCAAACAGTCGAAGAGTTGTTTTCACGGCATAGATTCCCTTAGACGCATAGACAACAAATGCAAAACTCTGTTTAGGCTGCACAGAGGTGCAGGTTGATCAGTGTCTTCACTTGTCGCTCACTCCGTAAGGTACTTTTTCCCTCGAATAACAACATCATCATATTTCAATTCTCATATCGACGTTACCCCCGCACCTCAGCGGAACGTATCCATAGCCGCAGTAACAGGGCGCCGAGCGTCCCCGAATAACAAATGATATTTGGATTATTATATATGGCCGATAACTTTGATCGTTAATGGTGTAAAAGTTACGCATGGAAGTTTTGATATTTCTGTCTTGTGCATGGGTATAGTTTGTGTCAAAAACAGAATTTGAACATTGTTATATACATTTTTATCAGTTTTTACAGCTCTGAGTACCTGTAAACAAAACTTATTTGTTTATGAAAGAACATAAGTAGATAAAACTGATATAGAAATTTCAAGGGAGGCAAATCTGTATGAAATCTCAAGTATACCCTTTTGCAAAAGCTAGATTCTGTGCCAGACAGATACCAAACTAATGATACAAATAACAGTAATATAATAATAAATGAATAATTATAATAATTAAAGAAAGGAGGTGTTTTTTTGTGTGTGTGGAGGGGGGGGGAGGGGCTGGGGGAGTAACTCAAAAGTACACTAAACAAACTATACTCTAGTTCATGTTCTGTTTTAAAATAAGAAAAAAATACAGTAAAGTACGTGAAACGACGCATCAAAGTTGCTGTCAAAAAGTCTCCCTGATGGAGAACTCAATCTCCCTGAAATGAAGTCCAAATCTCCCACATGGTCATCGGGAGTTCATCACATGTATGGCTGTGTAAGTGTAACAACAAAATCTGCGGTGGGGTATTAAAATCATTCATTTTCTTGACGAAAATCGTCTGTTACTTTCTTCTTTGTTTTTGTAAGCTCACATTACCCATTAATGAAAAAGGTATGTTACAAAACTTGCTAAAATAGATACTGCTACAAATTTATTGAGAGCATGGTGTTGAAAATCATTCGTTTTTTTTAGAAACAGATAGACGCCCCACACTGTCTAGAACATGTAGTTCACACCTGGAACACTCTACAATAAATATACAGTGAATTTAAATTGTAATAAAATCTTAGTAGCTTTTCAGCAGCAATAACAGGTGTGAGCTAAAAAACAAGAAAAAAATCAAATTCCCTATATTGTATGATAAGGACCTATGGTACGTTTGCACTTCCGTACTTTTGAAATCCAACACAGTCACTCGCTGCAGCCTGTTCTATTTATAGCCCCATAGAGTAAATAAACAGACAGGAAAGCGTCCATAGTTGCAGAAATTTCAAAAGTAGAATTTTCAATGAATTTATGGCCAAGAAATATGGATATAAGTGAAAATGAACAAATTACATGTTGTATTGTAAGTACAGTGATCTTGCTTTGATTCTATGCATGTTTAATTGTTTTTTTTTTTTCACTGAGTTGGCGGCAAAGCTTCAGTCTACAGGATCAAAGGTCAACGTGACCAAATGACGTAATACAGTCAAACCTGCTTATGTGGTCACTTCTATTAAGGGATCACCTGCCTTAAGCAGCCACCTTTTCTGGGTCCCTTGAGCCAAAATACAATGCAAACGACCCTGTATTAAGGGGTCACCTGTTTTAAGCAGCCACTTTATGTCCTTCCCTTGGGTGACCCCTTAAGACAGGTTTGACTGTATCTATGAAAATCTCGCGACCTAAAGGAAGGTATCGAAAACATATGAGTGGCGATAATGTATGACGTCACGATATATAAATGCCAAAATCACCTTGATAATGAATGTTCTCTTTTGACAAAACGTGAGGCTGTGAGACCATACCAAGTGCTAGCTTTGAAAAGATCCAGTTTTAAAAACAGCGTACAGTCGTTTGATTATTTAAGACTCGTTGCTGAAGACAAGTTTGTCTCTGCTATTTTGTCCATTGTCTGTATTAATGCCAACGACCCTTATATTTTTGAATTGCTTCCCTAGTAATAAAATAGCAAATAACATTCAACGTTGACTGCTCAAAACATAGCGCGGCCATATTGGTGTTGTCCCTAAAATGTAAACAATGAAAATAAAGGTTTAGATGATGGTGTTTGAAATCTTGATTACGGCAGATGCAGGCCTCAGGTTAAAGAACAATTATATATCTTACGTCTTACTTTATTCGATGCAGTTATTGTCCCTTTGATTTCACACACTAAGTAAAATAAAAACAGGTGTCGGCGATTGTGTAAACTTCGTCTTGTCGAAATTCCCAAAACACGAGCAGGCACAAGCATTGTCACCAATGTATTAATCTGCTGCCTCTTTCTTGGTGCAGAAAGATGGTGACTTTTGATAGAATTTTCGCAAGAAACTTCCATATTTGGTCTAAGTAGACAAAACGAAGATGATTTAAGCTGTTATAAATATTATTCTAATGCACTTACAAATATAACGCGATGTCTGATTGGATAAAGTCAAAAATTTGCGACAGTATATTCTGCGATATACTGTCGCAAACCAGACGTCGCTTCTCATTGGCTGACGTTTGGTTTTACGTTGCTGACGGCGCTTGAAATGGGTGCAAAATAGTTCATTATGAAAGGTGAAAATGTGGAAAAGTGTATTAGAATGGGGATACCTGTATTGAAAATTGTCATTTGGGGAGGTAAATCATCGGTTTTATGGTTGCAAATTGCGTTTTACGGCTCCCCTGGCACGTCGCTTTGGTTGCAAATTGAAAATAAGCCATTGAAATACCTTCAACGGAAGGATCAGGTTATATCACAGTTTATTTAACTTGTTTGACTAAAAGACTATCCATATATGTATAGAACAAGCACGATCGTGTTTTTAGCGCGCCTTTGAGAAGCAAAGGCGGGCTTATGTGATACCCCCGGCGTTGTAGTCCGAGTATCCATTAGCGTGGGCGTCAGCGTCCTCGTCGGCGTCCGTGATCAGGTTAACCCAACGTTAACTTTTGCGTTTAACTCGATGTTTAACTCTGTATCTTACAAACTACAGTCATCATACTTGGTACATACAGTCGAACCTGTGAACAAAGGCCAGCCATGGGAAAAAGCAAAATTGGCCATTGTTTACAGGTGGCCGTTGTTCAAAGATTCAATAATTTCACGATTTTGATCGACTGACAGATTTATAATTTCGCCAGAGAATTTTTTCACACGCTTCTGTTTGCAGGCAAACGTTGATATTTCCAGTGTTTTTTGCACGTGCGCAAAATCAATATTCAAAGTGCATATGTACCATTAAACTACTCCAGAAAATAAATTTCCGAAATATTATTGTTGCTATAGGTTTAAATTCTGTAATAACTTGTTTTCAAAATACACAGTGACACACGTATCGGTAAAAAACTGTTGCTTTCACGGTTGACGCACACGACATTTCAGCGATACGTGCGATTGACTGATTAAATAAGTTACAGATGATTAATTATCGGTTGACTGAGCATACTGTATAAGACATGAATAAAACTGACCTTAATTACCTTACAGAAATTAACACTTATAGAATCAAACGCACTAAGCGCTATTAAATTGCGTAGAATACCCTTTGTTACATAAATTATACTGCACCCGAAAATCAATAACCAGTCTAGTGCTAAAAATAGATTAGGCAGTACACAAACACTTGTGTCTGAAAGTGAAACTGTGTTTTGACTCAAGGACTGACCGTTATTCGGAAAAATTAGCGCGTCTCGGGATGGATTCGGATGACTGTTGACCGTAGTTTGCACTGAGTGGACCGCTATTCCCAGGTAATTTAACCAGGAAATTCGACGGGAGGAATCCGAACCGACCGTTGTTTACAGGAGACTGTTATTCGGAGGTGACTGTAAGCACAGGTTTTACTGTAAATACATCCATATGACTGCAGCAGCAGCATCACACAATTGTGTGTCCTTGAGCTATATGTCACGGTTGATTGACTTTGCTGTTTCAAACTGTTTTTTAGGCAAAATTTTTAGTTTTGATGATACCTTTGAGGAAAGAGAGTTGATACTTGGACAAAAAACATATCCCTACAATTACAGCTGTTGCAATAAAATCCCGACCGACCTACCCACCATTGAGAAAAAGGGTCGGGTAAGGGGAAACAAGAATATTTCAAAGGTTGGCCCAATGGACCGCTATTCCCAGGTAATTTAACCAGGAAATTCGACGGGAGGAATCCGAACCGAGCGTTGTTTACAGGAGACTGTTATTCGGAGGTGATGCACCTATCAGTGTTTTCCCCCGGAGGGAGGATGGCGGGATTACCCAGGGAAATTAGACAATTTTGAAAAATGTCCATCTAATTCCCTTGTCTGGGAGTCCAAAATGTTGTCTAATATCCCCATGGTGTGGCTATGATCTACTGTCTAAAATCCGCCTGTATGGAGCACATGTGCCATTTTTTTCTGTCAAACAGACAACAATTTTTTTTTGGCAGGAAACAAATAATATTTATTTAAACAGAGAACTTTCTCTGTTTCGAAAGGGATATTAATTTTCAAACGATATAATACTCCAAGCTCATGAAATCTAAACGAAAAAGCTACGAACAGATAAAGAATATACTTGAAGTCTCAAAACTTCTTGTACATTGTAGGAAATAGCAATGATTGTTATAAATGAATAGTCTGATAATAGATAGAAATGAAAAACCCTCTCGCTCTCTCTCTCTCTCTCTGAATATAATCAACCATGGTAACAAATCTTTCTACGTCTGTCTCCTTTCGCGCGCGCAACAACGCTCGCGCAGATTCCTGCAAAATGCGCACGTGCAGATTGCTGGTAAATAAAACAGACGCACACATGGTTGTGATGTAAAAGTTGACATTATGTACCTACCTCTGCAATTCGAAGAAGAGGGGACTTATTTACTATTAAAAAAATCTCGAACGTGTACAAAATCATAGCAAAATGGCAGTTGAGATGCGTGCCCATCTAAAGTAATTTTCGGCTCCTAATTTTAAAGGCTTTTGAGTTTTGTACACATCTGACAAAATACCGATTTTAAGTAGTTTTAAATAGTACATAATGAAAAACCCTGTAGGTTTGTAGCTCCAGGTCCAGTTTTATTTTTAGGTAAGTCTAATTCCCCGACAACAGGGCAGTCACGCGCGTCGAAAATCCCGCATAAGAAAAAGCAGTGGTTGTCCAATTCACGTGTATCGGGATATTTTTCGTGTCGAATCCCCTGGGTATCCCCGCCCTCCCCCCTCCGGGGGAAAATATTGATAAGTGCATGACTGTAAGCACAGGTTTTACTGTATATACATCCATATGACTGCAGCATCAGCATCACACAATTGTGTGTCCTTGACCTATATGTCACGGTTGATTGACTTTGCTGTTTCACTTTGTTTTTTAGGCAAAATTTTTAGTTTTGATGATACCTTTGAGGAAAGAGAGTTGATACTTGGACAAAAAACATATCCCTACAATTACAGCTGTTGCAAAGCATCCATGCTACAGTACACGCAACGTGGAGACTTGATCTGACACGCTCTCGCGAGAAATTTTAATCTTTTCCACGAAAGTTTAGTGGGGTTTTTGCGTGTGAAATGCGTGGGAGATGCGAGACACTCGCGAGATGCGTGACGTTAAACTCGCGAGAAAACAATTTCTTTTCACGCGAGACACGCAACTTTCGAGAGAAAGGATTAACTCCATGTATGCTCAGGTGAGTCATCGGCGTCAAACTTAATCACGCGTGACGCGTGTTTTCGAGTGGAAAGGATTAACGATTCCTATCAATTTCACAGGTCATTATATGTTGTACAGGTAATTCATTTATATTTTTACTTTGGGCCTAAAAAAAGTTGTGATTCCGGTTTCCAACCGACTGGTATTTTTTGGCGCCGACTAAAAAATTTTTAGCGGCAAAAATTACGATCGGCAATTTCAGCCATTCCAGAAATAACCGAACAAATAGACGGCATAAACCGCTCACGCCATGACGCGTAAAGCATACCAGTTTGTCGCATAGTATACAATACTGCGCAGGCTGATCCTCATATTTACTATCAGCGTATGGAATAAGATTCCTTTCACCATTTTGTGCTCTGAGCGGCATCCTTTGATGTCAAGGCACGAGACTGACCTATAAACGTGCTGTGTTTACGTATTTCAACAAATGCTACCGTCTTCACATTTTATTACGGCAAAGGCCCTGAATGCGTTCAGTCACCTCTAAGTATGAATACATATATATTATGTTTATTAGTCCGAATACTTTGAGAATTTTTCGCGCAGCAGAATCAGTTTCTTTTTTCATATAGATAATGTGATTTTGCAACGCAGAGATCGGAATAAAAAACAAACTTCTCACCTCTTATTTTTCATTCATTTTGATGCATTTTTAAAATCCAAACACTATGACTATTGATCCACGACACAAAATCATATTTTCTGTATTTCTTGCTGTGACGTATTTTTTTTAGCAGTCAAACCAACAGGTTTACAAATTTGCATATTTCAGCGAGTGGTTAAGCGGACGTCAATCACCTCTGAGACAGCCCATTTGCTAATCATGTCATTGTTGTCGCGTGCGCTTTTAATGGAAACTTGACAGCTCTCACATCAGAAAGTTTATATTGGATAATAAGAAACATTTCGGCACATGCCACTAGCGGTATAGCTTTGAGTTCAAAAGCTGATGGAAACGCTTTGATCTTTGTGACTGTTTTGACATGGATTGGGCTATTATCGGTGGCAGCTGAGCGAAATTTTTTGTCTGTGTCATCATTCTAGAATTTTGCTACTAAGTAACCTATTAACAATATTCTTTCAAACATAAGCCTCTCTAATTAACTCGCTGCGTAATTGCAACAAAATTACGCTGATCATGATTGTTTACCAACACATCCTTAATTCGTAACGGTCAAACAATACTTGCGTTGAGGATGCGATCAATTAGGTTATTCACGCACGCTTACAATGTATTAATTGAACCGTTATCAGTGTCGAAAAAAAATGCATTGCGAATCGTAAAGGTATATGTATAGAAACTTGCATTTACTGTACATGTACATTGTACCTACCTGGACAAAATTCCACGCGTGATGCGAGAAAGTTTCTCGCATACATCACTCTATGAATTTCACGCGAGATGCGAGGAATTTTCTTGCGTGGAACGTGGCGATTTTCAAACACACGAGGAAGTTTAGTTTGAAATGCGTGAGAGTTGCGAGAGAATCTCGTGGATTTTAATCCCTTCCTCGCGATTTTAAGTGTCACGCGAGAGCGTGTCAGATCAAGTCTTCACGTTGCGTGTACTGTAGCTCCTGTGCCTTTGACCTTTATTCAGGGTCTACTGATTTTGCCTTGGATCTCTAACACTATTTAATGAATTAGCATTATACCTGGCATAGTGGATCAGTCTGACATTGCGAATGACCTCATACTATTTATAGATCACTATGACCCCCCTTCCCCCACTTCATTAACCCACCATCATACCCACAAGTATGAGTAAGAATCCTTGTCCGGAGTGGGACAAGAGGTCAATATCTAGGATGATCTTGATGCTAAAGTTTTTGGTTAAAGTTTAAGGGTTGTACCTCCAAACTCATTCGAGGTACCTGCTTTGTATTTGGTCAGGACCTTCCCTGGAGCATTGGATTGCAGCAGCAGCAGAGCATCCATGCAGACTTCTGTGTCCTTGACCTTTATTCATGGTTGAGTGATTTTGCCTTATACTTTTAACACTGTTTAACAAACATGCAATATGAATATGCATTTCCTTTCGAGCTCATAACTTCGATACCTTATATGCTACAAAGTTTAGATGAAGTACGGTCCTTACCCAGACCAACATCTTTGACTTCATGGTAGAGTTCCCCTGGGTGGGGCCAGGGGTCAGGATGTATAACAGGTCATATTAAACACTTGCAAAATGGGAATAAAATCATGAGAGATTGAGTCTAGTACCATTACTTGCCCTGGAGAGTCAGAAACTGGACATAATGATCACAGATGAAATAGTTTATACGCAGACCAGGCTTTGACAACTGGTTCAGGCTAGGGGTGAGGTTATGGGGTGGGGCCAAAGGAAACATGAAAAGTCTGCAAAGGGTAAGAAGTTTTCATCAGACCGACTTAGTACTGGGTAAAAGTGGTGTGAAAACCCATACTAGGAACCACCCTTTGTCTTCATGAGGCATTATAAGTTAGACTGAGTTGGTATCTCTCCGTCTGGTACACGAGGACCCGACCCTCAATGTCCGCAAAGTGTCCAGACAGCTGCATACAAGTCGGCCCTGTATGCCAAAGGGAACAACTGACTTAGTCTAGCTTCTGATGCAAACTTCATTTGTGCACTAGCTACCACATTCACCCCTGGTTAACCATGTTAACAATGTTTTGAGTCAAGATACATTGTAACTGTGAGAGTCAGGCACCCATTAGGAGCGCTTCGTTGTCTTCTGACATCTCTTGTTTAGCAGATAAAGTGCACCTGTTTCCGTTGGTGTTGTCAATACACATTCTTTTTGAGCTGTTGTTTACAATTGATCCACAGTCGCTCGTGCATGAACAACAATTGTATATGGTGGATAAAACCATCCATGTGGTATATAGTGGTAGTCTATATTTCGATATTCCCTTATTTTTCAATAGTTTGCGATAGAATGTCAGTAATGGGAATCAGGAAAGTTCTTCTGAAAAAGATGTTTGTTATTTGTATTGTATAATTTATGGGGATTTTATTCTCCTAAAAAATCACACACAGATAAAAAATCAACAGGTGGTCAACAAGTGCAATCTCAGATGCAGTCGGAGCCCCGGTAGCTGTATGTTTAGCGCTGGCCTACTGATCTAACGGTCTCGGGTCAGAGCTTTGCCCGAGGCTGAAGTCTTCCCAAACGTAAACAGCATTCTACTGAACACAACCTTTCTTTATCACCCTCCAATCATCCTGACTTGACTGAAATACTGCTGAAAAGGACATAAAATCGCAGTCATACATCCATCATGAAATGCAGTCACCAAAAATTCCACAGATATGGAGGAAACATATAGCAGACAAGTGAAAATTGATAGGATGGCTGAAAACTAATTTTCTTTCCGACCTGTATTGAATGCTGTGATGTGTAGTTGTAGTCGACTTTGAATCAACGTTGATCCAACGTCATGGCGTTGAATCGGCATTGATTCGGTGTTTATTCAGCGCTGCGTGTGCGATGGGAAGTTGTTATCATTGCTTTTACCTACTGGTGTCACTCCATTGGCTCGCGTGTGAATGAATCTGATCCTGGCCAGTCGCCAGTCCGTTTTGAAAGTGGCCCTTTAAATGCTGCCGGTCCAAACATCAGACTGGCATGGAGCGTGTGAAGGACTGTTCTGGGGGCAGAAGTATAGCTGGCCGGTTCACATCTGTCTCTTTTTGAGTGTTTGGGTGTGACAGGAGTTGGTTTTTACAGTGAATTTTCTCTTACCTCCTATATAATTAAGAATATTCCATCACACTCCAGTCACTTGCGTATACAACTATAATTAATGTCTGTGATTGAGTGTCTATTCCGTAAACATATTCAGTATTAATTCAAGTACATGCAGGAGGCAGACAACAATTTATTTGAAACTTCGGTGATAAATAAATAATAGAAGATTTATTAATGTATATTTTGGTCATTTTGCGCCACCATACTGAAAAACATAGGTGTAGTAGGTACTACTTTTATGTAAACTCATGTGTTATTAGATAGTTATGATTTCTTGAAGAAGAAAAAAATGGGTGTGTCTCTTTGACAGTGAAATGTTCTCTAAAGACAACATTTATCAAAATATCCATTGTAGGTTTCACAAATAGGAATATATAGCTTTGTCAGAGACTTTCTACTTTTTCTCCCTAAATAATTTAAATTTGAGTTTTTTGGTACGCGGTTTGGACTTATTAAAAGGTAACATTTATTGTAATAAAAACATTTTTTTTTTCAAATTCATTGTTATTAACGTGAACATTCAAGCCTTTATATTGGTCCTGACATCACCAGTAGTTAGTGCATAACTGATATCGCCATAGCCCAACCACTTTGTACATACAGTAGCTTAAAATGGCAGACAGCTAGTCCTTAATTCTCCTATATTATGTATATAGGCACTGCCTATTGGCGAGCATCGCTGTAACCCTTATGAAGGCCCGTATATTCTATTCTGTTCTATGTCGATGCAGGAATTTTTTTGACAGTATCCCGTCCACATTTTCGAGTTGCCAACTCGTGTTTCTTTGGTGGAAATTTGTCGCATGCATACAAAGGTACTCGAATACTGCAGTTCCGAACACACTGAGTAAGAACAAAATGGCGATGATCATTGACTTTTTTACGTTTAAGTCCAGAGTCCTATTCTCACAATTTTCTTTTAAAACTCAGCTGTTTTATATTTACAAGGGTCAGGACTCACAAGAATTTTTTAAACTGTAATGGGAAATTACTATTCTGAGGTCGTTACTGACTCCCCTGTAAACCCTGCTGAATATGGCAAAAACACAAGCAAAATAATCATAAACATTCGTAAAATGAACATTCTTATACCATTCTCACTATTAAACAGAGAAAGGGCAAATTATTGGCATGACAATGTGTCATGAAGGAAAAACAAAAAAAGAATGTCTTCTTTTGCAGTGGAATTTCACTTTCGGCCATCTTTAATCCAGGCTGCCCGTGGTTAGGTGGGGGTTACGGTACTTTAGTAAATGTGAATATATGCGTATTGCGGCTACTCTTGCTGTTCAGTGAGTGTAACCTCTAGTTACTCAAGTTGACAAACCGAAACTGCTCAAACAACTTATTTTTGAGCTTCCAGGGAGTTGAAATTATTTACATACACAGATCAGGTTTTGTGCCGAAGAACGTGTTTATGTTTTTGTCTACGGAGAATATTAACCAATTGCACATGAGCAGCGGTCAGAGACAAAACAGATAGGGACAGCTTGTTGAAATAAATCGATCAAACTTCCTGTTTAATCATAATGGCAGCCCCCATATGGAGGTAAATTTGGTCGAGAAATCGAACAATGGTTTTCTGAAGCAACATATGCAACATCATCTACATTTTCTATTGACTTATGTCCTACCATAAGAGCTTGCCCTTTGGGCCAGCTCGCAATGCTCGCTAATATACACATACATGAACAGGAAAATCCCGCTGTATTTGAAACAAAGAACCACTTTGAAAGTAAGCTACATAATTGTGTTTGATTAGCCCGGCTGTGGGCCGGAAAATCCGAAGAAACAAGTTTCAATTTTCATGGCCCAGGCCTGACCTATTTTGCTACTGCTGGGTTTTTACCGGTAAATGCTACCGGGGAATTTCTATACACTGATAAAATTGTTATTTTTGCATCGCTTATCCTTCATAACTATAAGCAGCTTTTCTCTGATGCTTTAAACTAAATACACTCTATGTCTAATACAGCGTCTATTCTAGGATTGAAAAAATAGAAGGGATTTTCGACAGAGAAAAGATATCACTCACACTTGTTACTCTAAAATTTGGCTTAAACTACATAAAAACAATTGTACCTAGTATTTTAGCTATAATTTAGTATCAATGGGTACACACAATGCTTTTAGATATCATTGAAATCTATTTTTATGAATAAAATAAAGAAAATAACTCCCTCCCTTCTGCTATGAATTAGGGGGAATTGTCAGAAATGTGGGTGAATCCCCCAATACCCCTCTCTAGAATAGACACTGCTAATAATTCTTTGAAATGTGGGCTTATTAGGAAGAAAGTCAACTGCCAGTATTAAATTCCATTTTGAAAATGTTATTAAATGCACAGTGCGTTAAAAGTAGGGATCTCCCCAGACCATTAAGGCATGTCGCTTGCAACATGCCTTTCTCTTCAAATTACCTTTGCAACATGCCTTAATTTCCAGTGAAAATTTATTAAAGTGCTATTATTTTCATTTCTGAGCCAGTAAAGTTGTTTTAAATGCATTAAGGATCATCAATAAATTTTTTATAACGTAAATTTAGGCTAATTTTGACAAAATATTGCTATATGAAGGATTTTGAAAATTGGTCCACAAGTCAAAATCTGATTTTGTGCTAAAAGCGACATGCCTTCTGAAATTTCTGGGTAGAACACTGAAAAGGGTTGAATATGGTTATCCCTTTTCTCCCTTCAGTTTGATTACTGGACCTAGTGTGCTCCAGTTATCACAGTTTCACTGTATACAGAATACAGACAGTGACAGGATAACGAGGGTATATATAATGCCTATATGATAGATTTTTGTTCTTTCTATTTAAAACTTAATATTTGCAGATGTGAAAATGAGAACGCCCAAAAGTGGCAAGAAGAAAGCAGATGTTGACACACCACTACGAGTCGATGATCTTTTGAGTTCACAACATTTTGGCTCTCAGATAGAAGTGGGCTGGGACTGTAACTCCCCAGATGCCTTGAGAAACTTACAGAGATGTGAGTACTGGTAGTTCACTGGATACTGTAGAAATATATTATATGATTGATGTCGCATGAAAAGGTACCTTACAGCCAGTGCAAAATGGGAAGAGTTCAAGACTCAGATCAACCTGTGCACTTGGCAGTCCGATCATAGTATTCCCTTTTTGCATTCTGCCTATGAATCATTGGGAACCAAAGAAAAGAAAATAACCAGACCAGTCTATACTGATGTGCGAACTGATTTGAGTATCCAGTGCTCCTGATAAGGAGGGGTAATAGGGATATTTTTAAGGATAATTTTCCATATTTCTCCATAAGAAACATATATTGTGACCCCTCATCAGAACCGTCTTGCCGAGATGGTTCTGAAAAGGGGTCACAGTATATGTTGGTTCTAAAGAGTGGTCACAACATATGTTTTGATTGAGAAGTAAGAAAAATTATCTTTGAATTATCCTCCATACCCCCTCTTATATGGAGATCTAAGTATCTGAAATTCATGAATCATTGGCACATGATAAAATCATACCAGTTTGGATTATCATCTGTTCAGACCATGTCTAGCAAGAAATTGTAGAGAAAAATGAGAAAATTGAAGCAAAAAAAATGGTTATCTTTAAATTGTATGAATTTGGTAAATTTCAATTATAACCATCTAACCAAATGAAATAAAGGTTGTCAGTACTGTAAGGGGTGATAAAAGACTTTGTCATGTTGATAGGACCTACCCATGAAAAAAAGTGGAACCCAGCATTCCAGCTAAAGTGAGTATTTGATGATCATTCTGTGATAAGTTACTTATTTGATTCATAACAACAAAACCAACAAAGTGGCATATATGCCGGCTGAAGACTCAGATTAGCTAGAGCAGCCACCCACTCTGATCAGAGTATTAGTTGTGTGCTTAGGGTCAAAGCTAGCTCTATGTGAATGGCAAAGACTGATCAGACCGGGTGGATGCCCAGGCTGATGTGAGTCTTTGCTGGGTGCACATGCCACTTTGTTATTTTTGTCATGTTGTGGGTCATTTCTTAGACTTCATAATAATGTTTTGACCCCTCTTAAGAATGGCCTGACTGAGATTATATGCCATGACAGTTGTTAGAGTTTTTATCCAGTATGAGAATTATCATTGATCAAATAGTCTCCAATAAACATGTCAGATAATTACGGTAATATTTTTTTTTCCAGATCAAGGTGGATGTGATACAGAGGTCTCTGAGATTGTGATGCAGCTGCTGAATGAAGAGGTACGGCATTGATTTCTAACTGCGGTTGATTTCTTAGTGGTGATTATATTGATGGAATGAGGCGTAAAAAAAAAAAAAGATCAGAATCACAATTGGCATGTGACCAAGATCACTAAGCCTGCGGAAGAAATTCCGTTTATTTTGCCATGTAGATCGCATCGCGTGCGCTTGATGTGACGTGTGTTATTTTACCGCTAGCGTCCGTCAACCCAGACAAGTAACGGGTAGATGAAACAAAAGCTTTAGCCAATCGTAAGTGGTTTTACAAAAACCCAAAACTAACCTTGTCATTCACAAGTAGCACGTGACTTTCCAGACACTGCTCTGTCTAAAAATATGAAAAGTACATGTGCGTATTTTCTTCGGTGATGAGATTGTTTCAAACATTTTATTGACAAAAGTGTTCATTCAGAAACTATTCTGAAATCGCGGAGTATATAATTTCAACTATACTACGGAAAGTGCGAAAGGCAAAGACTCAGATCAGCCTGGCCATTCGCACAGTCTGATCGGAGCCTTCTCCATTCGCATGAACAATCTATTGAAATATCAGTACGCAAAAGCGAGGGATTCTTCTCATACCTTTTTGCAAGACATTTTCCACACCAAAGATTAAGTGACCATAAAAATAATAGTTCAAGGCTTTCTTTAAAATGAATTCTTGCATAATTATGTCATAAGAAATTTACATCCGACTCTTCAAATAATCACAACCAAAGTCAATAGTTATTGTGGATATCTAGATTAGGAAATCTGTTGGTCAAGTGTTTCAATCATATTTACTACCCGAAGAAAATAGATCTTGAATAAAAAATTTCAATTACATAGCAGTTACTGAAAACATCAAAGAAACTGTAATCTTCAAACGCTCAAAGGCATAAATATACAGCCCAGTCTGTATTTCAAACTGCCCATTAAAATTTTGCATTAATTTAGTATTAGACGTGCTATCATTTGTAAATTTTAGACCTGTAATAAGTAATAGTAATTCTGAGGTAATTTAACTCATTTTTACAAAACATACGTTGAGAAATCGCTAGATTTGTATCTGAGATGCCACGACATGTGTTATCATAGAGAGTGAATTAGCAGATGTTTTGTGGATAAATACTACTACTACTGCTAATATTAACAAAGTTAATCAAAATTGATAATTGCTTCTGGAAACAACTAATCAACGTGGCTTGTTAGTGTCAGAATAAAGAATATCCACCATGACGCCAGAGAAGACTCAGATTAGCACAATATCATAATTACTTAATGTAAGTTAAAAAAAAATACTTTTACTAATTACTGGAGACCTTTGCGATGCTATTAGCTTTATTCGGTGTTGACTTTCTTTGCTGCCTTGGGCGATGAAACGCTTCTTATTAAACATGCAAAAATTGGCTGTTTGAGGATCAAATTCTTTCCTTTAAAATTTGACCCGATGGCAAAATTGAAAAGGGATTAAAGTGTACTGAGTCACCTAAATATGTGCACTATTTACTTTATTTTTTGCATGTATCCTGGCCAAACTGCGCATGTGTGCAGACTGATCATAAAGAAAAGATTTTCCATTATTCTTGGGTTTCGCAGCTTATTACTTACACATATTTTATTCTCAGTTGTTGATTATCAAACTATAAAATAAAAAAAAAAAATAAAATAAAAATAAAATAAATAAACGCAAAGTACTGAGCCATGTGAATCGGGAATAGTGCCGGATATGGTTCCTCCTTGTAGCAGTCTGATCTGGGTCTTTCCTGTTTATTCAGGAGTTTGAGGTATGGTACACGGGGGTGGTTAAGTGGTGTACTGTTTTGTTTTTCTGATTTTATTTACATATAAACCGTTAGAAAATTACAAATTATGACGAAAAAATGGTGACACAGACACACATACGGATGACTATCCATATAATTCTAATTTGACTGACTGTGTATAACGTCAGTATCTTAGACTTTAAACAATCTTCAGTTTGTGTCTGGTCTGCGACCATAAAACAGGCGGCTTCGTCGTCGGCCACATATTTCTGTTGGCAAGTTTTCTGGTTTAGTCGAATGCAATCGCGGTATTTAATTCTTCCCAACCTCAATTCTTTGAGAACGCAAAAATATTTCACTACAGCGACCTCATGGACCATTTCATTCCTTAACGATTAGACGCCGTTTGGAAGAACTATGTCGTGCAGGGAAGCAAACAGGCAGTCACAACGAAAGTTGCTACCCTTTGTAAAAATGGCCAAAAACATGTATCATACACCTTAGGTTATAAAACAATAAAAACTCTCAGAAATATACTTTGTAGCGACGGACATAATACTGTGCTCCGAAGTTTTGGACACACGCATTCGGCAAGGTCATGAAGTGTGTTTTGTGTATGACTGACAACGACCAGTATAGCGAGGGCTGACCTTAAAAAAGGGGGTGTAGCACTGATTGCAGCAAAACTGAAGCGCTAAGCCAATAATATCGATCGTTACTGCAAGCCTTTAGTTTGAATCAAGCGTCAGTCAAAAATAAAGTATGACGACACACGAATGCTCCATGTGATTGTCATGACAAAATAAACGCATTTTCTTCCGCAGGTGTATATTTGACATATGAGCCTGACAAAACCAACAAAGTGGCATATGGGCCAACTCAGACGCTGTCCCCATGAAACTAGGCTTAGACCCTTAGCTACCCTTAAAGGGGAAGATCAGACTGGGTTGATGTCCAGGCTGATCTGAGTCTGTGCTAGGTGCACATGCCACTTTGTTGGTTTTGTAGTGTCACAGCTCATAGACATTTGGCTACTTTAGCCATGTGTGTAATGAATACTTCCCTCATAATCCAATTTGGACTATTTTATTTTCCTACAGGAGAACGTTTTTTGGTTTGCGAAGTCAGATTACTTGAGTGTCATTTATATCCAGCTGAGCTTGATTTGGCAAACTTTTTTGGCAGGGTGAGTTAGATGATGTTTGCATATTTATGTCACAAGGTGAATGGATACACTTTCAGGGGAAGCCACTCAGTCATTTTCTTTTTTGCCCTCTTCAGTTGGGGTCAGCTCTTAGAGGAAAGAATTTGCTCCTCTTGGAGCAAATTCTTTCCTTTAAGAGTAGGTCTCATTAGAAGGGCATCTTTGTCTGAGCAAACAAACCAGGAGGTCACAAAAGTTGTGTCTCCTTTCAAAAATGGTGGATAAGCATGGATGTGTACCCATTCACTTTTAGATAAGTTTTGCCATGAAATAGCTTATTTTATAATTTCAGCCTCAAGTTCAGCCTACTCCGTCTTCAGAAAACCTCATTAGGATTTCTCCACCCCCTTTAGGGCTTTGGAAGAACCTTAAAGGGCCTACTGAGTCATGCAGGTTGGTGCATTTTCATACTGAAAGCATTAAAATAAGAAAAAAGGTACTATTAGAGCACTTAAAAAAATTGACTCGTACAAGTACGATCAGTGATCAGGGTGCTGCAGGATTTGGGGTATTCTAACAAGTCATACCTGTCTTGTCGGGGATGTCATAAAACCATTAATCTTTGCAAACAGAAAGGTGAATTAGCTTGTTTAAGCATTCACTAATAGACATGCAAGAGCACATTAACATTGATGTTATCCATGATTTGATTGTTTGTGACCATAGATGCAGCCATATTTGAAACACTGTAAAGTTCATGAAAAAGTCCTAACAAAATGTGAAGGGGATTTATTCAAAGATGAACTTTCCTTATGACGATTTAGTTTTAACAATATTTTATTTCATCCAGACATATAATAATACAACACATGAATTTATTGGGATTAGGCAGCAAGCCGGAGCTTATAAACGCCTTTTCCCAGGACGATTTAAAGATCACTTATACAACCTGAAGAACAGCAAGTCTCTTGAAAGCAGTTGCTATCAATGTGGTCTGCAGCTAATACAATTTATAGGCGGTTTCTTTAGCATACATCGAAAACTGAAGCAGTTTCTGCCAAATCAGCCCTTGCATTTATCTGGATTGAATCATGTCTGTAGGCATCGAGACATGCAGAGATGAAATGTAAGTTATATGTCTCATAACAGATTGTTTGTGCACATATAGACAACCAGAGTTTTTTTAGTTATACTTCATTTTTTAATGTGATGAGCAAAATTATAATACCCCGAAAACTGATGCAGCAAAGACTCGGACCAGCCTGAGCATCCACATAGTCTGAGTAGAGTTTTCACTGTCTGCATGGAGCTACCTTAGACCTTTAGCTAACCTTAAAGCGCACAGCAAAAATTCTGATCAGACTTGGTGCCCAAGCTGATCTTAGTCTTCGCTGGGCGCACATGCCACTTTGTTGGTTTTGTCATGTGGCAGCTCACATATTGTTATGATTATGTGCAAAATAGGCATATCAGATGTTCCTTTAAACACCATTCTGCAGCCTAATTCACATCATTGGCATGTCTTTGTTTAATACTGATCATAAAAATGCATCTAGTCCTGTTTCTTAATGCCTAGGCTTGTAATTTTTAGGCCACAAAGAAGACTCCGATCTCGTAAGAAGAGCGGAGAAGAGTCCTCACTGCAGGATAATCTGTTGGAAAGTCTCAGAGATGCACTTAAGAAATGTGAGAGTAAGTATTCTTGATATAAACTATTGTCAGACTTCTTGTGCTTCAGCTTTATTTCACAGGATACATGGTTGCAAAAGCTGGTACCTGTTCATTTCATCACCTTAATTCCATAATGTCTAATTATGTCCCCCCACCGAAGGTGAGGGGGGACATATTGTTTTCAGTGCGGATCCCGTCGGCGTCGGCGTCAGCGTCTGCGCCGGCGTCGGCGTGACAGATTCTTGTATGCGCGATATCTCTTGAACCAATGGATGGAATTTCACCAAACTTGCATGGATATCCCGTCGGCGTCGGCGTCAGCGTCGGCGTCGGCGTCGGCGTGACAGATTCTTGTATGCGCGATATCTCTTGAACCAATGGATGGAATTTCACCAAACTTGCATGGATATATCATTGGGACAAGATTATGAGCTGATTAGATTTTGGTGACCTTGACCTCATTTTCAAGGTCACAGGAGGACTTAGATGACAATTTCTTGTATGCGCGATATCTCTTGAACCAATGGATGGAATTTCACCAAACTTGCATGGATACATCATTGGGACAAGTGTAAGAGCTGATTAGATTTTGGTGACCTTGACCTCATTTTCAAGGTCACTGGATAACTAAGATGACAATTTCTTGTACCCAATTTCTTGTATGCACGATATCTCTTGAACCAATGGATGGAATTTCACCAAACTTGCATGGATATATCATTGGGACAAGTGTAAGAGCTGATTAGATTTTGGTGACCTTGACCTCATTTTCAAGGGCACTGGAGGACTTAGAAAACAATTTCTTGTACCCACTACATCTCCTGAACCAATGGATGGAATTTCACAAAACTTGCATGGATACCTTATAGGGACAAGTTTTGGAGCTGATTAGATTTGGGTGACCTTGACCTCATTTTCAAGGTCACTGGAGGACTTGGATGACAATTTCATGTACCCACTATATCTCCTGAACCAAAGGATGGAATTTCGCCAAACTTTTGTGGATACATGATTTGGACAAGTTTAAGAGCTGAACAAAATTTTGGTGACCTTGACCTCATTTTCAAGGTCACAGGAGGATTTAGATATGTGAAAATTTCACTAAAATTGATGTGTCTCTTTAGCCGTTGGCTTGATTTCCACTTTACTTTCATAGATTTACCTATGGGACAGTCTCAGGAGTGTACTGTGTTTTGATGACCTTTACCCCATTTTCAAGGTCAAAAGCTATCTTACAAATGCGTATTTTTCTCTCTTAAAAAATGAGATATCTTGAACCAGTGGATGGATATTCATCAGACTTGCATGAATGTATGGTTGTGACAGGTTTAAGACATGTTTAGTAGTTGGTGACCTTGACCCATTTTTGAAGGACATAGTCTTCTATGTAGGATATCTTTAGAACCAGCAGATGGATTTTGTCCAAACTTGCATAGATATTTCATTTGTACAGGCTATATTCATTAGAGGGGATGGGAAATGGGCTGGTGGGGGGACATCAGTTTTTCTCTGAAAAACATTTCTAGTTTCAAATTTTCAGTTTTTGAGATAGATATATCATAGTGATCATGGGATCAAGGTCTACCTGGTCACACGGTTTAAAACATACTAATTCTCAAATGAAAAGTGTCACTTTGAGTTTTATAATGTCGTATCTATATATTTAAGAAATAGATCAGCTCTAGCAGTGAATTGTTGAGTAATAATTCACTGTTTGGAGGTCAGTTGTAAAGTTGATCATATCACGAGCGCGGAGCGCGAGTGATATATCTACTTACAACTGATCGACAAACAGTGAATTATTACTCAACAATTCAATGCTAGAGTTGAACTATTTCGATTCTAACACTCAAAAACTCCGAAAAACTATTCTTTTCATTCAAACTCTCTCAACCTTCCCGCTAGCGCGTTCATGCTCCCGCCAATGTTCGTAACTGTATCTAAGATAGATGTACATTTTTATGGCGATTTAAGAAAGAAAAAGAGACGTTACACTGTCTAACGTCTCAAAACGTCACAAAATTACGTCAGTAATTGCAGTGACGTCAGCAATTAGACTCACACACTCCGAAACAGTGAATTGTTGCAGAATAAAACATGGTAACTTTCCGTTGCTTCTATAGGCGCACTGTGTTAGAATTACTTTTAGGTTCTAAACCTTTGATCTCATTTTCCTCAAAAGTAACAAAATGCTAGTTACGACATTATGGAATTAAGGTGAAGTTAGTTTTGTGGGATAGCTCACTTGCATTCAAATTGACCTGTCACAACCTGTCTGTTAGAATATGCCATGACCAGTCAGATAAGGTAAAAATCTAGGACAAACAAATGCACGTTTTTGCGACATTTCTTTTGTAAAATGTCCTTGGATGAATTCTAAAAGCGAAGTGATAACAGCATTGGCTCAAGGTCAATTCCTGTAGAATCATCTTATCATTAGCCTATTGGTTATTATCATTTATGGTGAAAATGACTGTCAAAATTTTCATTGCTGTTTTGCAATCCAAAACGCTGTTTTGCAATCGAAAACGCTGTTTTTTATCCGTGTTAATCGATTGTTAAGAGCGTTTTTGATTGCCGCCTACCCAGTGTGATTTTTGCAAAAAAGAAATTTTGCATTTTGGTGACTTCTTGTTTTCATCCCGGGGTGATGAAACTCTTCCAAAAGGTGTTGACTCTTAAAGGAGAGAATTTTCTTGCCTTTAAGAGCTGACCCTTATTGACAACACAACCAATAATGAAAACAGCAGAGTTGCATCCCCCTGGAATGGCACTCATTCACCTGAATATGGTACATAGTTTGCTCAAACATTCTATCTAAATGAGCCAGGACAAGACAAAACCAACAAAGTGGCATGTGCACCAAATGAAGACTCAGATCAGCCTGGTCGTCTAATCTGAGACTTCCCTGTGCACATAAAAGGTAGCTAGGGGTCAAAGCTACTCCGTGTCGACAGTGAAGACTCTGATCTGACTTTGGGAGGTGCCTAGGCTGATCTGAGTCCTTGCTGGGCACACATGTCACTTTGATGTTTTTATCATGCTGCGGCTCACACATATGTAGGGTAAATAGAGTATGTGTTGCATTATTGTAGAGATTGGCAAACAAATCTGTCTGAGACAAATTCAGATTTCGATTCACTAATTTGGTCTTGTCATTTGGCTGTTAATTGTGCTTAAATAATTTAATTTATTGTTCAGAGTCTTTATTGGTGTTTATCTTCAGAGTCGGATGAACCAAATAGCGGGAAAGTCCAAAAACGTCAGATGAGGTTGGTGAATTGAAAAATCTTGAAGTGAAAGTTTGTTTAATACATTTTGCTCTGTCGAAAACTACAACAAGACTTCTAAAATGGGATACCTAAAGACACCATCCCTAATTGTTCTGAAAATGGAACTGTTTAGTTTTACAATGCATCTAAAAGATGCAGGAATGGCAAACAGTGTAGACTGAGATTAGACTGCTCTTTTAGGAGCAGTCTGATCTGAGTCTGCACTATTTGCTCAGACCCATCTGTCCCAATACTAAGAATTTTGACAGTAGTCAGTTAAAAATCACAATCAATTAGAAGTTTGTAATTGGAATATTTATACCATTATGCTGTACATGCTTTTTAATGCTTGAACATCGGATAGAAAACATCAGAGTTGGACTAATTTGCCCTGGCTTTGGCTTTCAGTTCTGGGGGGCAGTTTTGATGTAAGCCATCAGCTGGTTTATATCAGGGATCTGGAGTCTTCATAGTAAGATGTTTATGTCCGATATCATTATTAAATTGGAACTCCATACTGCACAGAGGTAAAATTAGGATCTGAAACATCATTCAAACCACCTTGTCTTGCTGAGTTGGTTCTGATGAGGGGTAAAAAGGTCAAGTTCTATGGAGAAAATAAAAACTATTACCAGAATCCTTTCACCAGGAATTCTGTGTCTGCATAAAATCATATGCTATTGATATGGCCCAACATTACAACACTTCTTGAGCACACTAATTAGGAGCCACAACATATGAGCTGCGACACGACAAAACAAACAAAGTGGCTGTGCGCCCAGCGCAGACTCAGATCAGCCTGGGCATTCGCCCAGTCTGATCAGAGTCTTTGCTGTCCGCATGGAGATAGCATAGACCCTTAGCTACCCTGTAAGTGCTTTGAGAAGAGTCTGATCAGACTTGGAAGCTGTCCAGGCTGATCTGAGTCTGCACTGGGCGCACAACCATATAGTTGGTTTTGTCGTGTCGCAGCTCATATATATTTTTAGAAAGAAATGAAAACAATTTACATGTCATTTAAGGTGTATGGATACACCTTCATGATTCTCTGCCATTTTAACAAAAGGAAAGGAACTTTTATGACTTGCTGTTTGATTCATTGATTGACGTAGCTCTTCCTAAATTGGGTCTTCTCTTAAAGGAAAGAATTTGGTCCTAGAGGAGAATACTAACCCACCCTTGTCGAAGCACTGAATAAACTTCAAAGTCTGAGTGCCAGTTTCACTTCCCATTTAAATCTCCATTTGTGGTTTAAATCACTATCTTGTTTAAGAGTTTAAATGAGGTTTTTTAAAGACATGAAATTGCAACTAAGACCTTGCTTTTATAGTATTGAATTATAGAAATGAGCATCACTGTAGAAGAAGAATTGCAATTTGGTTTTTGTATACATTTCAGAAAGAGCCAGCTGACAAAAGAAGCTGCAAGAGACTGTAATGCTGAACTTAACAATGAATCTGTTGAGGAGGTGGCTAGTGAAGACAAAAAATTCTTGAACTACTCCAAAGATCTGTTTGAAAGTACAAAAGTTAAAGATCAGGGTCTTGGTGATGAGACTATGGAAGATAGTGCTAATGATGATGAAACCCTTAAAGCTTGTGAGGAAAGTGTTAAAGATTGTGCTGAAGTTTTTAATGATGGTAATGCTAAGTTTGATAAATCGGATGCCACTTGGAGTGATGATGAGCTGTTTGAAGAGGATTCTTTCATAATCAAAGCTACTCAATTTCCTGAGTCTGTAAAGTCTTTCAATTCTCCAATACTTGGAGTGAAAAGGAAAACATCAGAAGACAACACATCATTGAAGTCTAAGTCCCCTAGATATTCTTTTCAGATTGATGCAAAAACAGATTTGAATTCTAATAAGGTAGTTAGTGTTAATTCAAACCTCAGACGGTCTGCTATGGTAAGATCAGTTAGTACAGTATCTGGTGATATAGGTAAACCTCCAACAGGCATGTCAAAACATGTCACTTCAGGTAGTTCTGTAAATACAAAGCCTGCATCATGTACAACAAGTGCCACTAGTTTGAAACATAGTGAAAAGCTTAACAATCCAAACAGTGGCTACAGTAATCCAAGTAAATTGCAGGCACAAATTGTTCCTTTACAAACTTCATGTGCTACATTTCATGCAAACAAAGGTGCTATGATACTTGATTCATCAGTACATTCATTGACAAATAGCTGTATGGAGACTAAATCAAAACAATTTGCCAATTCTAGATATCAGAAGTCTTCTGGTGGCCCATTTAATGCTGAATCAGTGTCAGAAACTTGTGCTAACACTGTTAAAAGTTCACTCAATTCTGCTTCCACAACTGTGACAGTTTCAAATCCTAAAAATTTCAGCTTCAAGAAACATAATAGTTTTCATGGCCAAGAAAGTGATAAAAACACTGCTGGAAATTTAACTAGACAGCGATCATTTTCAGGAACCAACAGTTTACCTTGTCCAACTGTTTCTTCATCTGCATATTGTTCCAATACAGTTGACTGTCACTCTGCAATATTATCAAAACAGAAACCAGACAATAAAGCAGGTGTTTCCTCTGTTAAACTTAATAGTGCAGGTATTCCTACATCCACCACACCTGTATCTGCTAATATAACTTCAGTGAAACATAGTCTTACATCCAAGCAAAGCTCCAGTAATTTAGTATTAAGTACAACAAAGACTTCAACTGTTAGTTCAAATAGTTTAAAACCCTGTGCTAATTCTTCATCTGTTGTTAGTGCTAGTGTTACTTGTTCTAGAAGAGGTACAAACTCACTCAGTTTAAAGAGACCTGGAGTTAGTACTGTATCAGCAGAGAAAATGTATCCAGGTACAGGGGCCGATAATTCATCTAGTTGTATCAATAAATCTATAGCATATTCTAAAGCAAAAGTCACAACTAGCAGTGCTGTTGGTAAGTCCTCGAGTTCAGTTTCTTTGTCCACCACTGGGACAACTAGAGCCGTAGTCACATCATTGGAGACCAGGTCCTCAATTTCACTGGATAATCTGTTCTCAAAAATCAATTACCCTCCTGTTAAAAAGACCGTAGCAGGAAATTGTGATGATTCAATGAAGGAAAGTCCAGTGTTTCCAGCTAAGAAAAGACTTAGTGCAGGAGTATTTGACACAAGTCTAAGTGATGATTTGTTGTGTCAGTTAGCTGAGCCAGATGATGTCTTAGACAGTCAGATTGTTGATACAACTATAAAACATGTTGATACAACTATAAAACCTGTCTCTAAACAAACAAACTGTGTCACCACTAGCACTTCTACAAGCAGTGTTAGTTCTCACATTCCTTGTGTTCCTAAATCTTCTACAGTTGTTACACTGTCTAAAAACACGGTGAAACCAGGAGCTATTGTAAATCAAAGGTCTGTAAAACAGAATCTTTGTGACTTAACCATAAAATCTGTGCCAAATACAGTATTAATTTCCAAAGGTGCTGAGAGTAAAACTTATTCCTTCAAAACTAGTCAGAAACCAAGTAATATGCACTGTGATTCCAAGGTAAAAGGTAAACACGATGAAGCAGGTTCAAGATCATCAGCAACAGTGTTCAGACAGCCAGTTAAAGGTCCTGACAAAATACCAACTGTTACGAAGACTGCTGCTCCAGGTTTGTTTATTTATTGATTTGTGTGTGGTGGGGGTGGGGAGGAGGTGGGGCTTCATGAAGTATGGTTATGTACATGTACAGATAATTATGACTTGAAAGAAAACAACATGTAAAATTAGATTTCGATACTCCATTCTTGGTAATTTGATGGGATTGGCTGGAATTTTGCAGTTGATCATCAGAAGACCTAAATCAGCTGATTATTAGCTGTTACTGGATTTGAGTTATTGTTATTATGCCCCTGCATCATACGATGCCGGATGCTTATATTGTTTTGGTCATGCGTACATGTGTAGGTGTGTACATTATTATATACGTTTGTGTACTAGGAACACATTTCTAGTTTAATGTGTGCTTTACCCTGGTACCAAAAAATGCAAGGAAAAGATTTTAGAATATTTTTGTTTCATGCAATACTGATATTAACAACCTTTCAGAATTCAAAAAGATGAGTTGCATATGCCCTGGCCAGGGCCCATTTGTTCAAAACTAAGGATGTCTTTATTAACGAGATGTTATATTTTCAAATGGACTGTATGCAAAAACTGCCCTTTATTTTGCAGAAAAAATGTGAGGAAATTTTGCAGTGCAAAAGCTCCTCACAATTTTTCAGCAAACAAACTATTAGCACACTTCATTTTATATGTACTAGAAGGCTTACCACCAAATCCTTGACTGATAACTTTGTTAGGCTAGCTATGCTTTGAACAGCTGGGCCTAGATTGTGTACAGGCTGGTTTTGGCACGTACAGTATGCATATGTCTTCAGGTGTATGGATGCAACTTCAAGATTTTCAGCCACTTTTAGCTTGCCTGTACGAAAGTACAGAGAGCTATTGTTGTCACTCTGACGTCGGCGTGGGCGTTGGCGTCACACTTTAAAGTTTTACGTCAAAGTTTTTTAAACTTTCAAATCTCAACAACCACTGGCCAGAACCCTTTGATGTTTGGAATATAATCATATAGCATATCCTTCTATTCTGTAACATCATACCCCTGGATGAGGCCATAGGGTGGGGCTTAGGGGTCAAGAATTAGGTCACACTCACTTTAAAGTTTTACGACAAAGTTTTTTAAACATTCATATCTCAGCAATCACTGGCCAGAACCCTTTGATGTTTGGAATATAATCATATCATAGCATAAACTTTCGTTACATGACACTGTACTCCTGGGTGAGGCCCTAGGGCGGGGCTTAGGGGTCTAGAATTAGGTCACATTCACTTTAAAGTTTTACGACAAAGTTTTTTTTAAACATTCATAACGCAAAAGTCACTGGCAAGAACCCTTCCATATTTGGGACATAATAATATAATAGCATAACCTTTCATCACATAACACTGTACCCCGGGTGAGGCCCTGGGGTGGGGCTTAGGGGTCAAGAATTAGGTCACACTCACTTTAAAGTTTTATGACAAAGTTTTTTAAACATTCATATCTCAGCAACCACTGGCAAGAACCCTCCCATGTTTGGAACATTATCATATCAAAGCAAAACCTTTCATTACATAACACTATGCCCCAGGGTCAGACCCTGGGGTTGGGCTTAGGAGTCAGAAATTAGGTCATGGCCACTTTAAAGTTTTACATTTAAGTATTATTATCCCTTTTTTATGAATGGATTCTTTTGATATTTTTACTGTAGTTAGATGACGGTCCAAAGTATTACAGAGTATCACTCCCACCCCACTCAGTGACCCTGAGGTCAAGGTCATGGACTTAGAAATTTGGGGTTTTGTTGAAGTATTCTGATAGCATACTGTCCCACAGTGGATGGATTTAGTTTATACTTGAACAGATGTTAGGTACTGGCTTGAGTTTTCACAAAATACTACCTGCACCTTGCTGGATGACCCTGAAGTCAAGGTCATTGATATAGAATTTTATCTTAAAGTTTTTGTTTAGAAATAGGTTGATACATGTAACACTTGGTCATGCTTGCATGAAGTTTTTTGTAGTGCAAGGCATAGGAGAAAATGCCTGTGAGATGGGCAAGCACCCGTTCAGGCGAGTTATGCTGTCAGGCAACAGCTCTTGTTACTAAGGGAAACAATTTTTGTGGCTTTCTATTTGCTTTTCTGGGTGACAAAACCTTTTTGCAAATGATGTTTCTCTTAAAGGAAATAATTGGCTCCAAGAGGAGCAAATTCTTTCTTTCAAGAGTTGACCCCCATTGGAAAGGTAGGCAAACATGAAAATGACAGAGTTGCTCCCCCTGAAAGTGTACCTATTCACATTTATGTAAATGGATACAATGCCATGTTTTTCAGCCATTGTTGCAGAGGGAGTCATCTTTTGGGGCTTAGTTCTGGCTTTCCTGTAAGAAAGACCTTGCTTAAATGGGGTCCGTTTGTAAGGAAAGAATTTACTTCAGGGGGTGGGGGGCATTGGTGGGGCAAAGTTTTTCCTTTAAAAGTTGACTCCCAATAAGAAGGGAGCCTAAAATAAAAACAACAGAATTGTAGAACAATCCTGTTAAATTGAGCTAGAACAATCCTTGGGTATGGTCATTTATATTGTCAGAAGTATAATCTGCTGTTATTGTCTTGTTGCAGTGGTAGCCAATGCTTACAGTGAGGATTTATTTAGTGATGATGATGATTTTCTTGATGATGGTTTGACAGAACCGGAAATACTGGCAATGTTAGATGAAGTGGAATGTGAGTCAATCATTGTATCCCCTGTGACTATGTATCTGCTGTGCATAGCAGAAGTGAGGCACAGGTATTACTTTTCCTGGCGTCAGTGGCGGCATAAACTTTGCGTCAAGTTTTCTGGTTCAGCTGTTTTGTGACAATGCACAGTCAGGCGACACCACATTCTGTGGAATTCTTGTACTTTTGTTTTTGTTTGTGCTAATTCTGATGTGGAAACGAAACAGAAAGTTTAAAATGGTAACAACCACTACATCAGGTGTATAAATGCACTCAGGGGAAGCAACTTTAGCATTCTCTTTGTTTTTTACTCCCTTCTCGGTGGGGGGTCAACTCTTAAAGGAAGGAATTTGCTCACCAGGAGCAAATTCTTTCCTTTAAGGGTAGACCTCACTTTGGAAGGACGTTTACCTTCAAGGAAGCAAACAGGAAGCCACAAAAGTTGTTTCCTGTTTCCCTCTGGCGGAATTATATAGACGTGTATTCATATAGATTAAAACAAGCCAAAAGATTTAGGAAATGTTTGTTTACAGCTTGACGGGGTGGGGGGGAACCAGTCAACTGTAAACAGGGTTCCATTGCACACAACCTTTCATTTTCATCTTCCCAGTGTCCTGATATGACTGAAATACTGTTGAAAAGGATTTTAAACTGCAAGTCCCTAAGAGCACCCAAACAATGGACAGCAAAATAGTCCATGCTGTTACCTTTGTCAGTATCAGTGTTCCCTCATTAACATTAAATATAGTCAGTAATAATACAAGCTAACCATGCATGTGTGTGTGTTACCAAAATCATGTTCGACCCATAATTTTGGCCTGCATTGTGGGATTTCAAAATTGTATGGCATAAATGATCATCATGACAAGACAGTGTGTCAGGTGCAAGAACCATTGTACGAGCTCAGATGTCAAGATCACAGTCCACACTTAAACTTTGTGTATGGGCTATAGGGAAACATGTTTGTGTCCGATCAGTAACTTTAATCTGCATGGTTAGATCCCAAAATTATTTAGCAAAAATGATCATCATGACAAGAGGGTGTGTCATGTGCAAGAACCACATAGCTGGCCTGAGGATCAAGATCACACTGCTCATGTAAACTTTGTGCATAGGTTGTAGTGAAATATGTGCATGTCTGGCCCATTACTTTGGCCTGCATGTTGGGATTTCAAAATTACCATGACAAGTTGATGTATTGCATGCAAGAACCATGTCACTAGCTCAAAGGTCAAGGATGCAGTCTGCGTCGGCATTGGCAGCAGCGTCGGTGGCGGCAGCATTAGCAAAATGTTAAAGTTTTACATTAAAGTTTTTTAGGTGATGGGCAAGGCGCTGTCAAGTGAGCTGTCCTGTCCCACTGACAGGTCTTGTTGTGTCTGGCCTATAACTTTGTCCTGCAATTTGGGATTTCAAAATTATATGGCATAAATAATGATCATGGCAAGATGATGTGTTGTGTGCAAGAACAATGTCACTAGCTCAAAGGTCAAGGTCACAGTTTGTACTTAAATTTTGTGCATAGGCTACATTGAAAAGCTGTTTGTATTCAGCTCATAACTTTGTCCTGCATGGTGAGACTTTAAAATTATTTAGCAAGAGGATTTTCTTGCACGCAAGGACCATGTCACTAGCTTAAAGGTCAAGGTCACAGTGCACACTTAAGCTATGTGAATAGGCTAAAATGGAAACCTGTTCATGTCATACATGTATTCATGTCAGAGGTTTGACTGCAAAAAATGTGAGTCTTATTTTACCTGTATTTCATGTCCATTGATTTGCCATTTATATTATACAAGTCTGCCTATATGAACCTAGTTATCCTACAAATGCCAGTAACTTTATCAAGGCACCATCTTACTCAAGGCATCCATGACAGTTGTATTAGATACTAATAGTAAAGGTGTCACAACCTTTAAAGTAAATGATAGATTTGTGAATTCATGGTCCACAGGTTCTAATGATGATGTTATCTTTCTAGTTTTAGCAACGCAACAAACAAAACCCAGCCAAGAATTAGACCACAGAAATGCTAACCGAAACAGGGAAGGTCATGGTCAGTCTTCAAGTCAAGGTGAAATGTGTACCCCAACAAAATATTCCCCATACGATATAGAAAAGAAAAAGCAGGAAGCAGTGAAAAGAGGGGAGAATAACTTGGCTACCAAACAACTGAAGTTCAGCCAGGAGGCAACAAGTAACGTCAATCATGCTACTAGTCCAGGTCGTGGTCAGTCATCAAGTCAAGGTCAGATGTGTACTCCAACAAAATATTCCCCTTCCGATATAGAAAGAAAAAAGCAGGAAGCAATGAAAAGAAGGGAAAATAAACTTGCTACCAAACAGCTTAGTTTCAGCCAGGAGGCAATCAGTAGCTGGGATCAGGCTGTTAGTCCAGGTCATGGTCAGTCATCAAGTCAGGGTCAGACATGTTATTCTTTAAGTCAAGGTCAGATGTATACACCAACAAAATATTCCCCATCTGATATAGAAAGGAAAAAGCAGGAAGCATTAAAAAGAAGGGAGAATAAATTTGCAAGCAAACAACTTGATTTTAGCCAGGAAGCAGTCAGAAATGGGGACCAGCATTTTAGTCAAGATCAGCAACTCACCCCCACTAAATACCCACCTTCGGATATTGAAAAGAAAAAGGCAGAAGCATTAAAACGGAGACAGAATAGTAAGGCTGCTCAGCAGCTTCGCTTGAGCCAAGAATTTAAACATGATTGTGATGGTGTTTCTCCTAATAAGAGTCAGAGTCAGCCTTTAAGTCAAGATTATTCATGTAGTCCCAGTGGCTCAGATAGAGGTTTTGACAACAGTCAAGGTCGTTTATCAAGCCCTGCAAAGTACTCGCAATCGGATATTGAAAAGAAAAGACAGGAGGCTATTAGAAAAAGACGCCTTAGTTCTAGCCAAGAATCAAAGGCTAATCAAGGCTATTCTCCATGTAAAAATTTGCCCTTGAGTCAAGGTCAGCATTCTAGTGATGGGATATCAGATGAGGGTAGTCAGGTACACACAATAAGTCCTGTTAAGTATTCACAAACAGAAATTGAAAGAAAGAAGCAAGAAGCATTGAAACGGAGAAAGCTTAAAGCAGCCAGTATACCAGGCAAATGAAAGTAGACTTTGGAGTGTTGAAAGCTAGTAGGAATTTAGGAAAAAGGGGCAAATAAAAGTTAATAGCTTATACTCTAACGTTGAGGATTTTGCAAACAGTACAGACCAAGATGAGGAGCAGTCTGATTTTAGTATTCACTGTACAGCAGTTTTTGTTTCAGCTGTGATTAGCTGAAAGCAAGACATTGGAATTACTTTTCTGCTGGCACGGTTGCCTGAAGTGACCTTGATTTCTTGTAGTGTGTTCTGGGTTAGTTCTATATATGTGACAATATGCATACAAGCAAGGTTTAGTGTTTAAATAATTTTAGTAGCTGATCATGAGTGATGGACTGAAATTAAGGCATATGGGTACACCTTGTGTTTCTGCCATTTTCACAAAGGAAAACAACTGTTTGCTTCCTGGAGGATAGCAATCGGTAGGGCACCTGACTCATAAGTCAGAGGTCCTGGGTTCGATACCCGGTCTGGCCACATACTTTCGTTTCTCCTTCCGCTTATTCAAGAAGGGCAGTTGTCAGTTACTGACGAAAGTATGCACACTTAGTACTGGTTAACCGCTTAGGTCTAAGCCTGCCCAGGAATAGTGTGGTTAGGTTAACTGACTGTCCCGACATGACCATAGTTGTTTACCATGGACGTTAAGCATCAAATCAACAACATCCTCCATGGAATTATGTATATATATATATAGTTAAGATATTGGAGAAGAATTTATACCTATACAGGGTTCCAGATAACAAGGGGTAACGGGGATAATTTGCTGGGCCGCGTAGCGCAGTCGGTAGGTTACCTCACTCATAAGTCAGAGGTCCTGGGTTAGATACCTGGTCTGGCCACATACTTTCGTTTCTCCTTCCGCTTATTCTAGAAGGGCAGTTGTCAGTTACTGGCGAAAGTATGCGCACTTAGTACTGGTTAACCCCTTAGGAGGTCTAAGCCTGCCTAGGAATAGTGTGGTTAGGTTATCTGACCATCCCGACATGACCATAGCTGTTTACCATGGACTGTAGCAACAAGTCAATCAATTCCTGGAGGATAAAGTCCTTTCAAATTGGGAGCTACTCCAAGGTAGCAAATGCTTCCCTTAAAGAGATGAAATCCATTGAGATGGGTGGGATGGAAGGATGGATGACTCTATTTTACATCCTTTTCAACAGTATTT
The DNA here is from genome assembly GCA_963989385.1 of Ctena decussata. Classification (NCBI taxonomy): domain Eukaryota; kingdom Metazoa; phylum Mollusca; class Bivalvia; order Lucinida; family Lucinidae; genus Ctena; species Ctena decussata. The sequence continues at coordinate 75,976,494 of OZ022499.1, read as the reverse complement.
CAGTCATATCAGGATGATGGGAGGGTGACAATGAAAGGCTGTGCAATGGAACCCCGTTTACGGTAGGAAAGATTCTTGCCTCAGGCAGGCTCGAACCCAGGTCCCCTAGATCAGCAGGCCAGCGCTTAGCCCACTGAGCTACCGAGGCTTCTTTAGAATGAAAATAGCAGAGTTGCTTTCCATTCACCTTACGTAAGTCTTTATGAAACTATGATGCAGTTCAAGGGAAAGTAGCAAAGCTACAGGTTGCTGTGCATAAGGTAAATATGCAAATTTAGAAATTTTCTTCAAAAGCTTTACAGTTAGATTCACTGTACAATACTACAAATAATGAATATAAAGAAAACAAGGAAATGTTTTTTATACCGTATTAATCCTAATAAATGCCCCTACTCTAATAAACGACACCTGCTTCTTTTCCAGCAATAATGTTATATAAACTTGAATTCCTGTTTGCTTCGCAATATATGGTAGCTCTTTGAAATAGGGTCTTCTCTATAAGGAAAGAATGTGCTCATACAGAAGCTAATTCTTTCCATTAAGAGTTGCCCCTAATGGAAAGGGATGCAAAATAGCAGAGTTGCTCCACCTGTACGTATACCTATTCATCTTAATACTGTTTATTAGAGGTATACCCCCGGTATGGCAGTGGTTGATTTACTACACTTTAGGCTCTAAATAAAGCCCCCACCCCCTCCCTCTTTGTAAAATGCAACTCCTGGGGCCTTTAATAGGATTAATATGGTATTTGAATTTAAGTCATGTTTGTAAACAGTAGATTTGTAGATGCTTAATTTGAATCTTAATGCCAGTAAAAGTAGTTAAATCTAGTCTGAAATGATTAAAATATTTAGCATTATTTACTTCTGGATTTCCGGATTTAGGCTTGGATTTGTTAACTGCACGCTTAGCATAAATTATGTGCAGCCTTGTCAGTGTTGATGACAATGCAGGATGGTAAATGTGCACATTCTTGGGTTGTTAATATTAGGAAAGGCCAGCTATATTGTGTGGTTCAGGCTTTTAAATTGATAATGTTCATGGTGCTAACTAGACTAGGAAATGGTATCCTCTAAAGACTTGGAAATGGTATCCTCTTGAAAATCACTGAAACAGTAAATTCTGAAGATTGTTAGTTAACTAACAACGTTGTTAGTTACTGAGACAAAAAATGTGAGGAGCTTTTTCTAACTCTTATGTCAAGCTAACAAAGCTTTGAACAACTGCGCCTAGATCAAAGTATGTTAGGTCTTTATATCTTTACTGATTGGTAAAGAGATACACTACGTGGTTGTTAGTGCTGCTTTTTGTTTCACCTGATTTAGCAAGGTGCAATATATGCATCTGGTTTTCTGTCCATCCACCATACCCTCCATTGGTCATTTCACACTTTATGTCAGCCCTGGGATACAGTGATGCAGCATCCCAACAGATCATCCTGAAAAGAAACTTTATACCAGGTTTGATGACTATGTTTTAAAAGCCAGTATTGATGTAAAAAATTACCAAGTAGGTATATAGGTCAAATGTACAATACATTGCATCATCCTAGGAGACCATCTTAACAAGAAACTATAATTATGCTAGGTTTGATGACTGTAGATGGTATCACTTATGAGAAATAGACTAATTGACAAATGGCTGACCATTGGTGCTGTAATACTTTGTAAATATTTTGTCAACCCAAGTGTTTGAGTCTGTTTCTCCAAAAGTATACTACCTACTTTCACCAAACTTTCCATAAAGTTTCCCTGAAAGATGCTGGAGTGCTGTGTAATTTTGTAACCCTGACCTACATTCCATGGTCTGGTTGCTTTGTAAAGTTTTATTTTAACTTCAGTGCAGGGTTTTCCCGGACTCAAGATTGAGAGTCTCAGATTCCCAAAATGGTGTTTTGGACTCTCAGAAAAGAAATCTGTGCATCCACTGGGACTCTCAAAACAAAATCCAAGTTCCAATTGAAAGTGATGCATTCTATTCTTGGCAGAACACAAAGTAATGATTTTCCAAATAAAGTATTTATGAAATTCTGATATTTGATTTGGACATTTTATAACATTTTTCAGAGTACATGACCCTTTACTTTTGGCATTGGACCCTTAAAATATTGGTATGTGGGTCCCAAAAACTCCTTAAATACAAGGCTGAGGAAAAACCTTGTTCAGTGTTTAATTCCACATCTCTCAAACTACAATACATACAATCATCAAACATACTTTAACCCTTTTTTGACTTGTGGACTTGTTTAACCTTATCATTTGGGTGAGTCCATTTCTAGTTTTTGTGGGTTTCAGGTGAATGTTTTCACTTCATTGTATTTTGCAAAGAAATTCCTGTAAGCAAACAGTGTAGACCCTGATCAGATGCCACCTTCTGCTGTGTCTGAACTGGGTCTGCACTATTTGCATATGACCCATAAATGGGTTTCCGGTCTCAGAAGAGTTAAACTACCTGTATCTTCTTGTCGCGTTTGCTTAAGCAAAGCATGATTTAGATGCCGTGTTTGCCATCTACCCATCGTTCCATCCATCATCCTCACTTGCATAGACTTACATTAATGAGCCACGACACGACAAAACCAACAACGTGGTTGTGCGCCCAGCGCGGACTCAGATCAGCCTGGGCATCCGCCCAGTCTGATCAGAGCCTTTGCTGTCCGCATGGAGGTAGCTTAGATCCTTAACTACCATTTAAGCGCTTAGGGAAGAGTCTGATCAGACTGGACGGATGTCCAGGCTGATCCGAGTCTGCACTGGGCGCACAGCTACATTGTTGGTTTTGTCGTGTCGCAGCTCATCTGTGTGTGGCAGGTGTGACAGTGTTTTTCAGAATTCTTATTGACTCTCTACATGTCAGAACTTCAATGTTGAATTTTTTCTGTTTAAGATTTACAATTAATATCCCCCAAAACTATTGGTTTGAGTTGGCTGGTTTTTAGTTGTACATTTTCTAGTTAAAGGCCCCATTGCTCTATTATGACGAAAAATTTTATCGTGAGGTATCGCTGCAAGCTTCTCGCAATAGTTTCGTCATTGTAAATCACAGCGATTAACCAACTTTAAACCAATAGAACATCATTGAGTTTCACATAAAAAGGGTTCGAAATTGATTTGGGTCATTTTAGTTGCCAACTAAAATGACCTCCTTTCGATTTCGTAAACAATGAAAAAATGGTAAAAATACAATGTACAGCAGTGGAGTCCCTTTCACTGTACCGCTTTTGTTTATATTGCATCGCTCAATGGGAAACCAGATCATGAAACCTGCATTTTGTAGAACGAATTGTTGTGTTTCAAAAACACATTGCCCATATTTTTTGCCAGGCATTTGGATCAATATATCCACATCATCCCATATTTTATCACCAAATGTAAAGATTGAAGCGCTTTTCATCAGGATTTGCATTAGGCGTTTTTACCACTTATAGACTATGGAGACTTTAAATAGTACATATAATTTTCTCTTTGTTTTGTTTTGTTATATAGATCTATATGTACATGCTGGTTATTAAGAGTGGAAGCTTGTACATGTTAAAAAATTATTAAATAATTTGTTTTCATTTTGTCTTGTATGCTGTCTTGTATTTTGTCTTGTATGCTGCAAAATCAGATCTTTGTTTTCATCTGTAAGGCTGTCAGAATAATAGATTTGTATGCATGTTTTTAGCTCGCCTGAGCACGAAGTGCTCAGGGTGAGCTTTTGGGATACCCTGATGTCCGTCGTCCGTCATACGTCCGGACGTCCGTCCGTCAACTTTTGCTTGTGTACACTCTAGCAGGCACAGTTTCGATCCAATCTTTATGAAACTTTGTCAGAATGTTAGTCTTAATAAAATCTAGGCCAAGTTCGAAACTGGGTCATGTCGGGTCAAAAACTAGGTCACTAGGTCAAATCTTAGAAAAACCTTGTGTACGCTCTAGAGGGCACAGTTTTCATCCATAGTTTATGAAACTATGTCAGAATGTTTATCCTCATAGTATCTAGGACAAGTTCGAAACTGGGTCACGTCTGGTCTAAAACTAGGTCACTAGGTCAAATCATAGAAAAACCTTGTGTACGCTCTAGAGGACACAGTTTTGATCCAATCTTTATGAAACTTTGTCAGAATGTTTATCTCTATAAACTCTAGGCCAAGTTTGAAACTGGGTCATGTCGGGTCAAAAACTAGGTCACTAGGTCAAATCTTAGAAAAACCTTGTGTACGCTCTAGAGGGCACAGTTTTCATCAAAAGTTCATGAAACTTCGTCAGAATGTTTATCCTCATAGTATCTAGGCCAAGTTTGAAACTGGGTCATGTCGGGTCAAAAACTAGGTCACTAGGTCAAATCTTAGAAAAACCTTGTGTACGCTCTAGAGGGCACAGTTTTCATCAAAAGTTCATGAAACTTCGTCAGAATGTTTATCCTCATAGTATCTAGGACAAGTTTGAAACTGGGTCACGTCGGGTCTAAAACTAGGTCACTAGGTCAAATCATAGAAAAATCTTGTGTACACTCTTAGAGGACACAGTATTGATCCAATCTTTATGAAACTTTGTCAGAATGTTTATCTCCATAAAATCTAGGCCAAGTTCGAAACTGGGTCATGTCGGGTCAAAAACTAGGTCACTAGGTCAAATCTTAGAAAAACCTTGTGTACCCTCTAGAGGGCACAGTTTTGATCCAAAGTTCATGAAACTTTGTCAGAATGTTTATCCTCATAGTATCTAGGACAAGTTCGAAACTGGGTCACGTCGGGTCTAAAACTAGGTCACTAGGTCTAATCATAGAAAAACCTTGTGTACTCTCTAGAGGACACAGTTTTGATCCAATCTTTATGAAACTTTGTCAGAATGTTTATCTTCATAAACTCTAGGCGAAATTCAAAACTGGGTCATGTCGGGTCAAAAACTTGGTCACTAGGTCAAATCTTAGAAAAACCTTGTGTGCGCCCTAGAAGGCACAGTTTTGATTCAAAGTTCATGAAACTTTGTCAGAATGTTTATGCTTATTATATCTAAAATAAGTTTGAAACTGGGTCATGTCGGGTCAAAAACTAGGTCACTAGGTCAAATCATATAAAAAACCTTGTGTATGCTCTAGAGGACACAGTTTTGATCCAATCTTTATGAAACAATGTCAGAATGTTTATCTCTATAAACTTTAGGCCAAGTTTGAAACTGGGTCTTGTTGGGTCAAAAACTAGGTCACTAGGTCAAATCTTAGAAAAGCCTTGTGTACGCTCTAGAAGGCACAGTTTTGATCCAAAGTTCATGAAACTTTGTCAGAATGTTTATCCTCATAATATGTAGGACAAGTTTGAAACTGGGTCATGTCGGGTCAAAAACTAGGTCACAAGGTGAAATCATAGAAAAACCTTGTGTACGCTCTAGAGGACACAGTTTTGATCTAATCTTTATGAAACTTTGTTAGAATGTTTACTTCCATAAACTCTTGGCCAAGTTTGAAAGTAGGTCATGTCGGGTCAAAAACAAGGTCACTAGGTCAAATCATAGGAAAACCTTGTGTACGCTCTAGAGGACACAGTTTTGATCCAAAGTTCATGAAACTTTGTCAGAATGTTTATCCTCATAATATGTAGGATAAGTTTGAAACTGGGTCATGTCGGGTCAAAAACTTGGTCACTAGGTCAAATCTTAGAAAAACTTTTTTTACGCTCTAGAAGGCACAGTTTTCATCAAAAGTTCATGAAACTTTGTCAGAATGTTTATCCTCATAATATCTAGAACAAGTTTGAAACTGGGTCATGTCGGGTCAAAAACTAGGTCACTAGGTCAAATCATAGAAAAACCTTGTGTACGCTCTAGAGGACACAGTTTTGATCCAATTTTTATGAAACATTGTCAGAATGTTTATCTCCATTAACTCTAGGCCAAGTTTGAAACTGGGTCATGTCGAGTCATAAACTAGGTCACTAGGTCAAATCTTAGAAAAACCTTGTGTGCGCCCTAGAAGGCACAGTTTTGATTCAAAGTTCATGAAACTTTGTCAGAATGTTTATCCTCATAAAATGTAGGACAAGTTTGAAACTGGGACATGTCGGGTTGAAAACTAGGTCACTAGGTCAAATCTTAGAAAAACCTTGTTTACGCTCTAGAGGACACAGTTTTGATCCAATCTTTATGAAACTTTGTCAGAATGTTTATCTTCATAAACTCTCGGCCAAGTTTGAAAGTAGGTCATGTCATGTAAAAACTAGGTCACTAGGTCAAATCTTAGAAAAACGTTGTGTAAGCACTAGAAGGCAAAGGTTTGATCCAATCTTCATGAAACTATGTCAAAATGTTTATTGTCCATATATCTAAGCCCCCTATGAAACTGAGTCATGTCGGGTCAAGGTCAAATTTTAGAAAAACTTTGTGTACACCCTAGAGGGCACAGTTTTGATCCAATCTTCATGAAACTCTGTCAGAATGTTTATCTTAATGAAATCTAGGTAAAGTTTGAAACTGGGTCTTGTCAGGTCAAAAACTTGGTCACTAGGTCAAATATAAGAACGACCTTGTATACGCTCCAGAGGGCACAGTTTTGATCCAATCTCAATGAAATTGTGTCAGAATGTTTATTCTTACAATATCCAGGCCAAGTTTGAAACTGGGTCATGTCGGGTCAAAAACTAGGTCAAATGTTAGTATGGTAAAAACTCTTATAAATCTTCACCAGAGCCAGTGAACTGATTAATGCTCAGGTGAGCGATTCAGGGCCACCATGGCCCTCTTGTTGGAGTTTGTGTTTGTTTGAAAACTTCATTATTTTTAAGGTGAATGGGTACACTCCTATGTTTTTCTGCCATTTGTGCAAAGGGGAACAACTTTTGTGACTTCCTGTTTGCTTTCCTGGATCTGGATGAAGAAACCCTTCCAAGGGTTGTTTCCCCTGAAAGTATACCCTAAATATTCTGACAGTATGTCTGGGCAAACTGTGTATACTGGAGCGTATGAAATGGCCTGCTAGTAGCTATACATATAAACCATCTGCTGATAGGCCAGGTAGCCTTGTTCACATCAAATAAATGTTGAGCTTTTATTTGTAATAAATGATAAAAACATTGATTGGAAAATAGAAGACAAAATTGCCTCATTTCTTCAGGGCTCAATTATTTAAAGCATTGTTAGCTTAACAAAGTTGTTAGTTGAGAATTCGTTTTTACAGTACATGTGTTCACAAAATCAATTGTGGTTATATTTTTTGCTGAAAAATTGTGAAGAGCTAAAAGCTTTTCACAATTTTTTAGCAAATAATGGCAGCATTTTTGTGTATAATACATTTGAAAATATAACGTCTTGTTAACTGACGACGTCATTAGTTTTGAACAACCAGGCCCAGAAAAATATCATGGGATCTCATTTGGAACATCTGCATTGAGTTACTGCTTGTTTTGTGGAAAAATAAAGAGATGGAATATATGGTTTAGAGTTATAAGTATTTATTCTGCTTCCTAGTAGTTTTACATTTCTAAAGGATACTTATATGAACAAATAGTCTGAAAACTTAGGCTGCAGTTCTGCCAACTTAGGCTGCAGTTCTGCCAACATTTCAATTTTTAGCTCGCCTGAAAGAAGTTCAGGAAGAGCTATTGTACTACCCCTGGCATCTGCGTTGGCGTTAGCGGCGGCGTTAGCAAAATGTTAAAGATTTATGTTAAAGTTTTTTAGGTGATGGGCAAGGCGCTGTCAGGCGAGCTATCCTGTCCCGGTGACAGGCCTTGTTTATCTCACCTGCAACTAGAAGCAAGACAGGTATTCGTTCTCCAATGTCAGAGTAAACTTGAGTTTTCTGGTTTAACTCTGTTTAATATCCATGCGCAGAACAGACAGGTGAGACACTGCCACCTGCAGAATTCGTTTTGGTAAATACAAGTTTGCAATGTTACTTTAGACAAATTTATTGCTTTAGAAATGCCGGCAACATTTGGAGTAAGTGAACTCTAGGTCATATGGAGTCTGGACGTTGGTTGAAAGTCTCATCCAAAAGACTGGAGAAGTGGGGGGATCGATCTTACGACCCCTGGATTGGTAGTCCAGCATGTTATCCACTACAGTACCGCTGCTCATGGCAACATTTGGAGCTAGGCCTCCCAATACAGGCTCAGCTGTCACCATGACCACCTGTATTTCATCATTGTCATGATAGTGCTCAATACAGTCAAACCTGTCTTAGTGGCCACCTCTATTAAGCAAGCAACCTGTATTAAGCAAGCATGTATTCAGTTCCCAAAACAGGCAAATACATTGAAATGCACCTGTATTAAGCAAGCACCTGTCTTAAGCAAGCAGTTTTTGATTATCCCTTAGGTGCTTGCTTAATACAGGTTTGACTGTATATATTTTCTGGTCCTTTGGAATCAATTTGTCATTTTAAAGATATGCAAAGCTAGAAATGTTGCTTATGCCAGTGCTAGAGAGCGTTACAGGTGTTGAACATCTCATTGCTGACCAATCCGAGTCGGTTTCATTGCTTAAGGTAATTCATTGCTTGTGAGGGATCTCACTTTTCAGAACTTCAGCTGGTATTAAGTGTCATGTGGCAGCCGTAAAACTTCTCTTTATGCTTCACCATAGTGTAGATCATATATTTTCGGGTTCTTTGGAATCATTGGATTCATTTGGAGTCATTCTAAAGAAAAAAGTTCTGCTTAAGCTCTTTGTACAATCATAGTGCAAGAAATGGAAACTAAGGTGGTTTGGCCACATCTCTTGGTCTTCTAGTTTAGCAAAGATGATTCTTCAGGGCACAGTGAAAGGAAAAAGAAGAAGAGGTAGACAAAAGAAGAGGTGGGAAGACAATATTAAGGAGTGGACAGGAATGGATTTTGCCAGCTCAACTTGGGCAGCTGAAGACAGGACAAGGTGGAAAGGGATTGTTTCAAAGTCATCTGTGGTGCCCCAACGACCTAGTAAGGTTATGGGATAGAATAGAATAGAATCATAGTGCAGCTCGGGTATTTTATAATCTTATGGGATCATTTGGCTGAGTTGGAGTCCTTTTGCTTAAGCTGGTGCTAGAGGGTTTGACTGTTGCTGCACCTTTCATTTCTGGTCGTGAACTATATCAAACCCAGTCTGCTGTTAGTATTTGGTGTGCTCCTTGCTTCCAAGGGATCTAACTTCTCCAAACAATCATTATACCCCCAGCATTTATACTGACGAGTAAATAGCTTTTGTCTTTTCATTCGCCTGTGTTCATTACTTCCATCACAGTGGAATTTACCTCAAAGTTTTCAGTTAAAATTTCTCTTAAGTGGGTATATTTCTCCAACCACTCACCAGAAAGCATACATATTTGAACCATGGGTATCTTAGAGGATCTGTTTCCATGCCATTAGTTTTTGGCCCCAGGGTTCGTCCCTGGGGAGGGGTTGGAGGTCAAAAGCAAAGACAATTAGTCAAATGGAGTCTGCTCTTTCATTCTTGCTTTCACAGGATCTATCTTTAACAAACTTATTTATCTTTATTGGTCCTTATTCTTTGTGACTGAAATTCGAGCCCCGCTGTAGGTGGGAATCTTTTCAATTGTAAACAGGGTTCCATTGCACACAGCCTTTCATTACCACCCACCCATCATCCTGATATAACTGAAATAGTTTTGAAAAGGACGTATATTTGGAAGTCATCCATCTATTATCCTATTTTACAGATCCCATAGGCTCAGCCAAGATTCCCAAGACAGGGCAAACTCTTCTGTCTGCAAGTGGCAGAAAGCTGATTTTTTGCAACACAGCTAAACCAATGTTGACTGAAAAAATTATACTGCTTTCACCATAAAACAGTCGAGCCACGCACAAGAAGTATGCCTCACGTGAGGTGGGAACAGCTAGACTAAGTTCATCATGCATATCCTAAGGGATAAATGATCCGGGAGCATGACTAATGAAACTGCATAGATGCATATATAGAACAAGTGTTTACAATTTACACATTCCATCCTCAAAGTGTTCTAGGGTGATTTGGCAAAAAGTGAAACAAGCAGCGAGATATAACATTGAATTTCTATTCATCTCAATTCAGTAGAACATCAAACTATAGGCTCATGTTTCACAAACATGAATATATCACAAAAGCCATAATAAAGGAATTCTTAACTCCAGATACTGGGTTTTGACAATTCTTCTGGGATAATTCTTAGTTCTTAGTAAAACATGGCCCCTCATTAGAACTACCTCAGTGAGGGGCCATAACATGTTTTATTGCAAGTGAACAAAATTTATCACAGAAGTAACATCAATGGCCGTATTTTATGGAGGTATGTTAGTAAAATTTCGGATCTTAAGGTATATGGGTACACATGCATGTTTTTCCATCATTTTTACAAAAGGGAACAATTTTCATGACTTCCTGTTTGCTTTCCTGGAGAACAACTCTTCTCAAAAGCAAGTCTACTCCTAAAGAAAAGAATTTGCTCCTAGGAGCAAATTCTTTTCTTTAAGCGTTGACCCTCACTGAGAAGAAAGGCATAAATGACAAGAATTGCTTCCCCTGAAAGTGTACCCACTCGTGTTAAATTCTGTTCTATAGGGTATTTTACATCCAGAGATGCAGATTTGATACCCAACATAGCTCCATATAAGGTGAAGTTTTTAGGATAATTCTGGGATAATTTTTCTTATTCCCAGACAAAAACATGTTGTGACCCCTCACTTAAACCATCTCAGAGAGACGGTTCTAATAAGGGGTCTCAATATGTTTCTCTGCAAAAATATGAAAAATTATCCCTAAACTATCCCTGTTACCCCTTATCTGGAACACTGGAGGCAATTAGTCCTCTGACGCTTTGTTTCTTACTGCTGAATAACAGGCTAGGATGTTTTTCATGCATCTGATTAAGGTAAGGTAAAATTTTTCTGATTATAAAATAGAAACACAATAATTAACACTTGGTTGTACAATTTGAATCAGCAGTGAATGGATATTTTTGAGATTTATTGTGAATTGGTGCCCTTTCAGGGGAAGCAACTCTGCCATTTTCATTCTGCCTCCCTTTCCAACATGGATCAACTCTTAAAGCAAGAGTTTCCCTTTGTAGAATGGCCTAAAACATGAAGAGGTACTGACTGTAGTCATACAAATGAAAGGCCCTTTTAAACTATTACAGTAAAACCTGTCTTAGTGGCCACCTCTATCAAGCAAGCAACCTGCATTATGCAAGCATGTATTCATTTCATGATAAAGGCAAATACATTGACTGTACCTGTATTATGCAAGCACCTGTCATAAGCAAGAACATTTGATAATCCCTTATGTCTTCCTTAATACAGGTTTGACAGTACATCAAAAATGATTGATAAGATGGTACATGTAGCATCACAAGTAACTGACGTTTTTTTCCATCTACTGCAGGCGTAGACCAGCCCGAAAAGCAATACCTAGTTTGGAAATAATCAGTCTGGCACATTTGTGCTATGTCGCAAGGAAATCTGCCTTATGCTATGTTCTGTCATCTTTGCCATTTGAGCCCAGTTGTTCAAAGCATTCTTAGCCTAACGAGCTCCTTAACAGGTCAACTTGTTAAGTATCTTATGACTTTATAACTAAATACAGATAATTTTTGTTTAAAAAATGTGAATAGCTTTAAAAACTTCTCGCATATTTTTCAACAAAAAATGTTGGCGTATTTGAAATATTAACGGTTCATATTTCAACCTAAGTTAACTAACGATGGTGTTAGTTTTGAACAACCAGGCCCAGATCATTCTTGCTTATGCCATATAAATGCTCAACAGATTGATAAAGTACTGGTATGATGTGGTTAGATAATTTTAAGGCATATGGGTGCACTTTTTAGAAATAAACCACAGTTCAGAAATATACCGCACATTGGCAAAGCATCAGAGGTATACCTCCATGTGTTTCCGCCATTTTTACCAATGGGAACAATTTTTGTAACTTCCTGTTGGCTTCCCTGGCAACGACTGGTTGATTTATTGTTTAACGTCCACGGTAAACAGCTATGGTCATGTCTGGACTGTCAGTTAACCTAACCACACTATTCCTGGGTAGGCTTAGACCTCCAAAGCGGTTAACCAGTACTAAGTGCACATACTTTCGCCAGTAACTGACAACTGCCCTTCTTGAATCAGCAAAAGGAGAAACGAAAGTATGTGCCCAGACTGGGTATCGAACCCAGGACCTCTGACTTATGAGTCAGCTGCCTACCGATTGCGCTACACGGCCTGGCACTCCCTGGCAACGAAAGCCTACCAAAATCTACTTATAATTTGCTCTTGAATGAACTGATCTCCATTAAGAAGGGAGACAAGAATAACAAGAGGCCCATGGGCCACAAAGCTCACCAGATCTCTAGCTCAAAATTGCTATAAAAATTACTATCACATTTGTACAGGCTAATACAAAATATACAACCACAAAGTCTCAGTCTGACAGTCTGTTGAGTTGATAACAAAATATATAACTATTTTCCATATTTCGATTGAAGTAAATGCCATGTTTCAATTTTCCCCATTATAAGTCAATGCAACTCTAAGTTGCCATAGCAACCAAACGAAAGAGCCGATTTTCATCAAAAACAAAAACTTTCAACCCCCCAGCCTAAGGATACTAAAGATGAAATCTGGGCCTTATTGGCCCAGTGGCTTCTGAGGAGATAATTTTGTAAGTATTTTTTTTTCCATTATTTTTGCATTTTCGTTTCCATGACAACCAGTAAAAGGAGCAGTGGGTCCAAAAACAATAAAGCTAACAGAAGACTCCTTAAGGAACATTTCTATAAAAGTTTTGTTAGCATATCTGCAATGACTAGGCAGTAAATGCCATTATTCAATTTTCCCAATTATATGTCTATGGGAACTCTCAGTTGCCATAGCAACCAAACTAAAGGGCAGATTTTCATAAAAACACAAACTTTTGATCCCCGAGCCTAAGGATACTACAGATGAAATCTGGGCCTTATCGGCCCAGTGGTTACCAGTGCTGGAAACTAGCAAGTTTAATGTGGTGGCCCAAAAGCTTAGCAGGCCTGACTTTCAGTGGCCCAAATTATCCACTAGCTAAAGTTTCCATTCATTTAGTATTGGCAGAAAGATAAATTTGGGCCACTAAAGGTCATATTTTGGAGATTTCTCGTGGCCCGAAACAAAAATTAGGAGCATTTGGCCACCGGGCCACTTGCAATTTCCAGCACTGGGTTACAGAGGAGATAATTTTTTAGTATTTTTTCCATTTTTTTTTTCATTTTGGTTTCCATGGCAACCAATAAAAGGGGCACTGGGCCAAAAAACATATAGCTGATAGAACACTTTTAAAGGAACATTTCTATAAAAGTTTTGTCAACATATCTGCAAAGGCCTGGCAGAAAATGTCATTTTTCAATTTTCCCCATTATAAGTCTATGGGAACTCTAAGTTGCCATAGCAACCAAATTGAAGGGCAGATTTTCATAAAAAAAACACAAACTTTCAATCCCCCAGCCCAAGGATGCTACAGATGAAATTTGGGCCCAATCGGCCCAGTGGCTTCAGAGGAGATGTTGTTTAAAAGTGTTGACGGATGACGACATACAACGACGGACGACGATGACGGACACTGCCTATCCTATAAGCTCCCCCGGAGCCTTTGGCTCTGGTGAGCTAAAATTCACATTGTTTCACCCCCTGAATGTCTACCCGTTTATCTTCATGTAACAGTTTGACAGGTTAGTGACGAGAAATATTTGCTACTTTTCCTTGTCCTGGAAGATGCAAAAAATTATAGCATGCAAAAGAATGTTGGGTCAAAGCATAAAGCTTAAACTTTGCTTGCAAGGTGATAGGCTTGTAAAGGTGTAATGAAAAATGTGTTTCTCCATAACAATCTGTTTATTAAATGGAAAAGACATAATTTACAACATAAATAAGGGTCATTAATTTAATTATATACACAAAGCAACAAATGACACATTTTTACAAGCTTTGACACTTACAAATGGATTTTCTTTCTGGTGCTTAAAGCATAAAAATATATGAAAATGTGTATTTAAATGCATGCTACTTTGTTTTCCATGCTTTGGTTTGAAAGATGAAGTTTTAAAGCACAAAACACATAATACCTATACTACAATAAACATTATGACATTTTGTAAGTTTTGGCTTTGAACTTTTATGTTACTCAGGGATCCTGATATGGGTGTGCCGTTATGTGTGTAAGTATTGGGACATCTAAAATAATTAATTTTCCATTTGTCCCAAATGGAAAATAAATTACTTAAGGTGTCCCAAAATTTAGACATAATACAGTATTTGTTGATAATTTGGGATGATTTTTTCTATTTCTTCTTCCTAAAAATGTATGTTGAAATCCTCATTCGACCTGCCTCCTCGATGCAATTCTAATGCTCCTTGAAGCATTTCTAATGATGTGTCACAACATACATTTAATGGTGAATCAAAAGAAATTATCTCCGCAAAGTCTTCAAATATTCCCCTTATCGGGAGCCCTGACACTATTCCAGTTATTCTAGTCCTGTTTCTTTTCTATAGGAGATTTAGGAGGAGGTAACTCTTCCATTTCTTTATCATCTCCTTCTGCAGACTGGCTCTCTGATTCTTCCTTTTCTTTTACTGCTTCTCCATTTTGTTCTATGGGCTCAGTCTGTTTTTCTTCTATTGCTTTGACTGCATCTCCATTCTGCTCAAACATTTCTTGACTGGTGCCAAATTCATTTACCCTAGTTGGATCTACACGGTATATATAGCGCTGATATAGGAATATGAAAAATATCACATCTGAAAGTAGACAAAGAACAGGCTCCACGTTTAAATGATATTCCCGTGTTGAAATTTTTTCTTTCCACAAAAAAACATGTGACTGACATCGCATAAAAAGGTGACTGATTTAGATATGAGGTCATTTTAGAAGAGAACATACCCATCTTCTGGCAAATTAAATATAGTATTATCATACAATGCGAATTAGCAGCTGGATTTGAGTTTTTCTTGTCAGCTCAAGATATAAAACGCATAGTTGCTTGGCTCAGTTACACGTCATATCTACAATACCATAATGCTCTAAAAGATTGGCACAGAAGTAACAGACTGCCAGACATTGGAATCAACTTGTTCTGCTGTCAGGAAAATTACAGTTCTTTGTTGGGGTGATTGTGGTACAGGAAAAAAAATCTAAGTATTTGGACAGTTTTGGACAAACAGTGCAGACCCAGATTACGATGTGCCATTCTAGCTACACAATTTTGACTCATCACTGCATTGTAAAAACAAACTGTTCCAGTTAAGGACAATTATGGTAATTATTTTATGTGTTGCAATTTTTAGAAATTTTACAGTATATGAGCCACGACACGAGAAAACCAACAAAGTGGTTGTGCGCCCAGCACAGACTCAGATCAGCCTGGGCATCCACCCAGTCTGATTAAACTCTTCGCTTAGGGCTTTAAGGGTAGCTAAGGGTCTGATCTACCCCCATGCAGACTGCGAAGACTCTGATCAGACTGGGCGGATGCCCAGGCTGATCTTAGTCTGCCCTGGGCGCACAACCACATTGTTGGTTTTCTCGTGTCGCGGCTCAATTATGACTGATGTAGTCCCTTTGTGAAAATCTTACCATCTCTTAAACAACCTATCCTGTATAGAGTTGGCATCTTTATAACAAAGGCAAAGATATCATCTATAAAAGTATTGAGAGCCTTGTATGTCAACATTCTCCATGGCAGGTGGGCTACTGACTTTAATTTATAGTTGATGAATAACTGTGGAGTCATCATAATAAAACCTGAAATCAAATATAAATCCAGTATTAGTCTGACAAGTCAATTAGTTCATATGCAACATAAAAGTGTAAACAATTATGGATTCTGATGACACTATGTCTTTGTTTAAAAAAAAAATCTGCTGAAAGCAGTGTCTTGCAGGTCTACACACTTTCACAAAACAGAGTTAAACCAGAAAACTGTCACAGATTGCGGATGCCAACAGGGAAGATTTACCAGACTGCATGGATTTGCAAGTCGGTCAATGTACCATATTAATAATAAATGCCCCTGCTCTAGTATACGCCCTACCCTTTTTTTCTAAAAATAAGGTTAAATTCACTCGCCAACCTCCATGCTCTCCATCAGTTTTAAAAAGGGGAAAAATATGTAATCCTTTTTACCTTTCTACGTGACCTAGCTATCCCAAAGGGAGTCCACTCTTCAAGGAAAGAATTTGCTCTTGGAGCAAATTCTTTCCTTTAAGAGCAGACCCCTTCTGAGAAGAAGGGAAGGAAAATAGTAGAACTGCTTCATCTGAATACTGTTTATTAGAGGTATTTTGGCAGTATATGATTTACTACTCTTTAGCCTCTAATTAACGCCCCTCTTCTGTAAAATGCAATGCCCCCAGAGTGTTTAATAGGATTAGTACGGTTTTTGCTTTTATATGCATACGAAACCTTTTCTTGTGGTGTAAACCAGGTGGCTCAATTACAATTACCTGTACCTACACATCTTTTTGTAATTGTTCTAATACCTCTTTTCATATAAAAATCATGGAAAAATGTATCAGATTTCTATAACACTTCAGGAACTGTAAACAGTGTATACCTTGGTCTGATCCTTGAGGAGCAGTCTCATCTGGATCTACACTGTATGCCTAGGCATTTTTGGCACAACTTAGTTTTTGAAGTATTAGAAAATTTACAAGCCATACTCAAAAATAACCTACCAAAAGTGAGTAGGAAACCATACAACATATTAAGAACCCAGGAATACCATCCCTTCTGTTCTACATAGATAAGTGAGTATATAGCATAACCTCCCAGCAGTGGAAACAACAACCACGAGAGGTACTTGAATGCCATCTGAAAGTACAAAAGAAATGTTAACCTTGTTTTATTTGAAACCATGAAGGTTAAGAACAAAGCATTGGAACCATTATATCTTTAATGATGAAGATCAAAACATAAACAATTTTTTATTATGATTCTTACCTCGGTAATTGTTTTGTTCTTTTTTTTTTCTTCAAAAAGGTTCAAAATGAAACACAAGTAATTTATTTCGACACTGTTCAACTGAAACAAAACATATGCAATTTAATATGAACTTCTGTTTTTCTACAGAATCATATTTTTCTCATCAATGCAGGCGACTCTTGTCTTTTTAACCACAATGGAGACATAATTCTTTGTAAATATTTCTATTGTTCAAAAATGGCTAAAATTCAATAGTTCAGAAGATAGCATTGGCAACAGTTTGGTTGGCTGAAGGATAAACAGTTCTATAAACATGCTTCAGCAAACCAACCAGTTATTCAGAGAGGATAAATGTAGGCCTAATCTATGCCCTATCCTTTATATGCTTGTCATGACGTGTGAAAAGAAAAATGAGCAATTTACGGCTCTTAGGTAATACTTCATTCCTATTTTTGCTTGTTAATAACACAATGTAAAGTTAGTCATTTTATCACAAGACTGTTTTGCTCTATCCTCCTGTTGAACA
Source organism: Ctena decussata (assembly GCA_963989385.1). Classification (NCBI taxonomy): domain Eukaryota; kingdom Metazoa; phylum Mollusca; class Bivalvia; order Lucinida; family Lucinidae; genus Ctena; species Ctena decussata. Next base: position 75,959,070 of record OZ022499.1, on the reverse strand, counting down.
AACAGTGCACAAAAAAAATGGTTTAAATTTCTATTTACTTACTGTATCATATTCTTTTGTATGAGATTCTGTGTATGTGGATTTATCTTCTAATTTTACTTTAGGCACAGCCCCAAACCACAGATCTTCTCTATCAATCTGTCAAATAAAGACATATCAATTTATAGTGATACTGTATGAATTCTAGTAAACGCCCCGGGGGTGTTTTATTTTACGAAACGGGGTGTTAGTTAGAGCATAAAGTGTAGCAGATCAGCCACTGCTAGAATACTTCTAATTAACAGGATTAAAGTTAAGGGGTATACTTTCAGAAGAAACAACTCTACTATTTTGCCTCCCTTCTCAGTAGAGGTCAATTCTTAAAGGAAAGAATTTGCTCCTCTAGGAGCAAATTCTTTCCTTTATGAGTAGACCCTATGTCAAAGAGCTTCCTCATCTAGAGAAGCAAACAAGAATTTATGCATGTTAATACAACAATCTTTTTGGAAAAGAGACAGGAGGGCATTAACTGGAGCAGGGGCGTTTATTAGGATTCATATGGTATAAGAAGAAAGCCATGTACCATTAGCTTGAAAGCACCTGAAATAAGTTTGTCCAACCAAATTAAACATAACAGCTGTTACGATATTGCATGAACTGAGCCTGGATCCCAAAAACCCTGTTTTACATTTTAACTCCATGTGTTATACTAAACTAACTGCACAAAGAAGGAGCATTCTGATCAGGACTGACACTGTTGGGTTTATGGCTTTATGTCTCGCCAAGACAGTGCTAATGAGGGGTCATAACATATGTTTTCACTGAGAAATAAGAAAATTTATCTCTGAATTATCCTCAAAATCTGATCTCACCTGGAACTCTGGGAAAAGACAGACGAAATGAATTTGTGGAAGAGTCCATTACAATGTTTTGAAAATTTGCAGTAAATACAGTGGCTTCAATGTTTCAATGTACAACTAAAATGTTTTAGATCTTCAAAACTACCCCTCATGATCAACCTAATAATGTATCTCTGATAGTTTGGTGAAAATATATCTTTCTGAAATGAGTCCATGCAAAGGCCAGGAGGAACTGTCCACCCTGTCCTCCTCCATAACACATTTTGGTGGTGGTTGGAAGTGGGGAGGGTGGGGGGTGGGGGGGGGAGGGGGATAGGAGGATCGAAGGTGAACATAAAAATATTTTATCGATGAGACAGAATGTTTGGCTTTAAGAAGGAAATGAAAACTGCCCATATATTCAATGCTACAGCTCAACAGGGGGTAGTGGTATTACATAATTAACTAGCCTTTATCAATTTTACATCAATCATACAATACCACATATGTAAGACTGCACAAGCTGGTAGACCCTAGAAAATGAGCCACAACACGACAAAACAAACTAAGTGCATGTGTGTCCAACAAACTCGAATCAGCCAGGGCATCTGCCAGAGACTAACCAGAATCTTAGCTGTCCACATGGAGCTAGCCGAGACCCTTAGCTACCCTTTAAGCGTACAGCCAAGACTCTGATCAGACTGGGCAGATGCAAACGCTGATCTGAGTATTCGCTGGGTGCACATGCCACATTGTTGGTTTTCTCCTGTTATAGCTCAAATAATTATCAGTACTCACCTTTACATTGACAACCTTGTGTATTTTCCAGATTTCAATGAGAAGTCCAATAAAGACACTGATCTTAACAACAGTGTTTGTCTCATTGTCCATCACATACAGTACAACCACGAGTGACTGGAATACATTGAAGAATACAGAGCGAACAGACAACCCTTCAAGAGACTTCCTACTGCGCCAGAACTGGATATCTGTAGGATACAAAATACATGTGAGACAAAAGCTGAACCTTAGCTAAACATCTCTCTGAATGGCCTCAAGATTAAACAGAGATCATGGTGAAAAGCATTTCCTAAAACACTGAGTTTCGCAGACAAATATGTGTCCTACTGCATTTGCAACTGGTCTGCAATACCACATGTAAATTACAGGGACCCACATGGTAACATTCCTATGTACATGAAGCATTTTGGTTTGCTATGGAGTTTTAAGCATTACATATAGATTTCTTTTAACATCTTTTCCACCACTAAATTTTCTTCTTTCCTTGAATGTGTTTCTGCTTCAGCAGTCATAAAACTATGAGGTATAATAACAAGCCCCTTACCATTTTTAAAAGCAAGGAATTCAAACACACTGTGGACTATTGAGATGATTATTGTCAATCCAAGAAGGTAGGGGTTAGTCTCTAAAAAGGCAGTCTGAAAAACACAAGAACATGAGAAAGAAAAAATAAGACTGAATTAAGATCTTTTTCCAGTTTCTTACACAATGTACATATAATTCCTTCGATATAAACTTTGCCCTGAAAAGAAAATTTGTTGGGACATGGGTTTATTTCAAAGAACACATGCTAAAATATTGTATTTGATTTCAATACAGTGCTTGCTGAAGCATTTCCACTATGCAACAAAATAGAAAGGTCTCTATTTTGAAATTGTTGGCTTAGAAGTCTATGATCTTCAGGATTAGCAGTAGCAGTGCTCCAGATAAGAAGGGATAATTTCGCGATAAATTTTCCTTATTCCATAAAAACATAATATTGAGCTGCGACACGAGAAAACCAACAAAGTGGTTGTGCTCCCGGTGCAGACTCAGATCAGCCTGGACATCTGCCGAGTTTGAAAAGACTCTTCGTTAAGAGCTCAAAGGGTAGCTAAGGGTCTAAGCTACCTCCATGCGGATAGCCAAGATTCTGATCAGACTGGGCAGATGCCCAGGCTGATCTGAGTCTGCGCTGGGCACAAAACCACATTGTTGGTTTTGTCGTGTCGCAGCTCATATGTTGTTACCACTCATAAGAACTGTCTCACCAAGACAGTTTGAATGAGGGGTCATAACATACGCTTTTGTTGAGAAATAAGAAAAAATTCTCTTTGAATTATCCTCAATACCCCCTCTTATCTGGAGCACTATGACAGTAGATACAAGTATGAATGGTTGTCTTTAGATCAAGTCAATTTGTTAAAATTCATACTTTCCAAGTATCAGTTCTGCCATAAATTTTGTGAGATGGATCTAGATTTTTGGGATTGTTTTGGAAGGGTACAAAATGGATCTAGATTTTTGGGATATGGGTTTGGAAGAGAACAAACAATCTTACAGCAGATCAATGCATGACTCATTTAGACACTTGGAATTATTCTGGAGAGGGAGGGGGAATCCTGTCTTATAACCAAATACCATATCAATCCTAATAAATGCCCCTGCTCTAATAACACCCCCTGCCTCTTTTCAGAAAATAATAATATATTAACTTGCATTAATTCCTGTTTGCTTCTCTACATGAAGTATATGTAGCTCTTTGAAATTAGATCAACTCTTAAAGGAAAGAATTTGCACCTAGAAGAGCAAATTCTTTCCTTTAAGAGTCAACCTCTACTGAGAAGGGAGGCAAAAACAGTAAAGTTGCTGCCTCTGCAAGTATACGATTCACTTCGATGCATCGAAAAACCGGTTCACAAGGGCCGATTCGATTCCGATAACAACTCCACTAATTTCGATTCGATTCACAACCCTCAATTAAAACGGAAGTCCGTGTTTTAGACCCGCTCTTAATATTATAACGCTGTTTATAACGTAACATACGATTGGTCAGTAATAATATGGTCATCCAATCAATACGGGTGTTTCGTTTCCTTATCGGTAGGGTTATCAAAATGGCGTCTAACGATGACTCGCAGAAACCTGTGCTCAAAGATGCACCCAAAGATAAATAGAAGTGTAAATATAACAAAATAAAGTGATAAACATGATGAATTAAGGTAGCATAAAATCAATCATGAATCGAATCGAATTAATCGAATCGAGGTGTCTGAAATCGAAATCGAATCGAATCGGTCGTTGGGTGAATCGTTGCAGCTCTACACCTCAATACTGTTTATCATAGAGGTACTGGCAGTGGTTGATTTACTTCACTTTAGGCTCTAAACAATGCCTCCCTTTCGTAAAATGCAATGCCCTGGGGCATTTAATAGGATCAATACTGTAAATATGGTATCTGAGCAGAGCTCTAGATAAGCCCACATTCTGAAGTGAAGATTATGATACGATCATTTCTCCTCAAAATACAGGTATTTTGGTCAATGAGGCAATTCTAATGTGATTCAACAACTTGATTCTTGTGCTGAAAAAAGAAAAATGCTCATTTTTCGACTCAAAATTGTAGATTTTCCAAAACTCTGAACTATTTGTGTTTTTCACTACTCACCTTGAGTGAGTCCTGGTCACTATCCTCTTCCATCATGTCACCACCAAACATCCCGTACCACTTATTCTTCATGCTCTGTGCCGCATACATCTGCCAGCGGAACAGTGAGATTGGGCTGTATGTTATAGTCAAATTCAATACTCTGAAATGAAGAGTACATGTTTGGTTTACAATATTAGCCTCTGCTGTTTTGATAATGTAGATACTGATATCTATTTTGAGATGTGCAACATTTATGGCTAGTTTCTAGGGATGTGAATAAAAGTACTTCACATAAAACACAACATTAAAATGACTTAAGAATAATTATTTGTTTAAAAAAATCTGAAACTTCTGTTGAAAGAATTTCAGTTGGTAATGTCATTTAACAAGAGGGCCATGGTGGCCCTGAATCGCTCACCTGAGCATTAATCAGTTCACTGGCTCTGGTGAAGATTTATAAGAGTTTTTACCATACATGGGAATGGCGGCCACCTTGGTCATGTGACCAAGATCATTTGAAGAACTTTCAATCCTTTGACCCATGTGCAGGCTCCATATGAAATTTGATCTGCCCAGTGGTTTCAGAGATGTTTGAAAATGTTTATGGATGGATGAAAGAGGCAGCTAACACCAATACTGTAAGGCTCAGGTGAGCTGAAAATGGCAGAGTCGCTTCTCCGAAAAGTTCCCGTTCATGTTGAGTTCCTTTGATGGATTTGAACTAGACTTAACTAGGCAAACACAGATGATAGAATGGTAGCATCATTATCTCACTGTGGTTGTTGGTTGGTTGGTTGATTTGATGCTTAACGTCCACGGTAAACAACTAAGGTCATGTCGGGACGGTCAGTTAACCTAACCACACTATTCCTGGGCAGGCTTAGACCTCCTAAGCGGTTAACCAGTACTGAGTGCACACACTTTCGCCAGTAACTGACAACTGCCCTTCTTGAATCAGCGGAAGGAGAAACGAAAGTATGTGGCCAGACCGGGATTCGAACCCAGGACCTCTGACTTACGAGTCAGGTGCCCTACCGATTGCGCTACCCGGCCCGGCTCTCACTGTGGTGAAACTAATGTATTCCAAGGAGTTTGTGGCTGGCATCATTGCAATGTTAGTTCTGATTCTTGCAACATAACTTAATTTAGATTTGACCTAGTGACCTAGCTTTTGACCCGACATGACCCAGTTTCAAACCGGATATTGTAAGAATAAACATTCTGACAAAGTTTCATTGAGATTGGATCAAAACTGTGCCCTCTGGAGCGTATACAAGGTCGTTCTTATATTTGACCTAGTGACCTAGTTTTTGATCTGACACAAACCAGTTTCACACTTTACCTAGATTTCATAAAGGTAAACATTCTGACAGAGTTTCATGAAGATTGGATCGAAACTGAGCCCTCTAGGGTGTACACAAAGTTTTTCTTAGATTTGACCTAGTGACCTAGTTTCTGATCTGATGTGACTCAGTTTCATAAGGGGTATATATATATGGACAATAAACATTTTGACAGAGTTTCATGAAGATTGGATCAAAATTGTGTCCTCTAGTGCGTACACGAGTTTTTTCTAAGATTTGACCTAGTGACCTAGTTTTTGACCTGACATGACCTACTTTCAAACTTGGCCTAGAGTTTATGGAGATAAACATTCTGACAAAGTTTCATAAAGATTGGATCAAAACTGTGTCCTCTAGAGCGTACACACGTTTTTTCTATAATTTGACCAAGTGACCTAGTTTTTGTCCCTACATGACCCAGTTTCAAATTTGTCCTTCATATTATGAGGATAAACATTCTGATAAAGTTTCATGAACTTTGGATCAAAACTGTGCCTTCTAGAGCGTACACAAGGTTTTTCTAAGATTTGACCTAGTTTTTGACCCGACATGACCCAATTTCGTACTTGGCCTAGAGTTTATGAAGATAAACATTCTGATAATGTTTTATAAAGATTGGATCAAAACTGTGTCCTCTAGAGCGTACACAATGTTTTTCTATGATTTGACCTTGTGACCTAGTTTTTGACCCAACATGACCCAGTTTCGTACTTGTCCTAGATATTATAAAGATAAACATTCTGACAAAGTTTCATGAACTTTGGATGAAAACTGTGCCTTCTAGAGTGTACACAAGGTTTTTCTAAGATTTGACCTAGTGACCTAGTTTTTGACCCAACATGACCCAGTTTCAAACTTGGCCTAGAGTTTATGGAGATATATATTCTGACAAGGTTTCACATAGATTGGATCAAAACTGTGTCCTCTAGAGCGTACACAAGGTTTTTCTATGATTAGACCTAGTGACCTAGTTTTTGACCCGACATGACCCAGTTTCGAACTTGTCCTAGTTATTATGAGGATAAACATTCTGACGAAGTTTCATGAACTTTGGATGAAAACTGTGCCTTCAAGAGCGTACACAAGGTTTTTCTAAGATTTGACCTAGTGACCTAGTTTTTGACCCGACGTGACCCAGTTTCGAACTTGTCCTAGATATTATAAAGATAAACATTCTGACAAAGTTTCATGAACTTTGGATGAAAACTGTGCCTTCTAGAGTGTAAACAAGGTTTTTCTAAGATTTGACCTAGTGACCTAGTTTTTGACCCAACATGACCCAGTTTCGAACTTGGCCTAGATTTTTTGGAGATAAACATTCTGACAAAGTTTCAGAAAGATTGGATCAAAACTGTGCCCGTTAGAGTGTACACAAGCAAAAGTTGACGGACGTCCGTCTGACGGACGTCCGGACGTACGACGGACATCAGGGTATCCCAAAAGCTCACCCTGAGCACTTCGTGCTCAGGCGAGCTAAAAATTGGCGGAGCATGGCATACACTGTATGCTATGCTCCGATATCAATGACATCATATATCTCTTACCATAGCAACTAAGAGTTCATACTGATGTCCAAGTGACATCATTCTGCCAAGGCACAAGCACAATAGTTGGTAATTCCATAGTTCATATGGTAATAGATCTATGATGTCATTGGTATAGGAGCATGGCATACAGTGTATGCTATGCTCCTCTTGAACTACGAGTGAAATGCTACCTGAAATTCATAAAAATGGAAAAGTGTGATTTTCTCAAACCTATAATTCATTCTCAAATAATTTAATTCTCTGTTATAAGTGGAGTATATGTTAATAATTTCATAATGCGTCTTAGCTTATGATGTAGCATCTCATAGGCACTGTCTTTGTCTTACAGACCCCCCCCCCCCCCCCCCCCCCAAAAAAAAATGATTTGTTATTCAGAAGAAAACCTGTCTTGAGGAAGATATGAAACAACATGCTCAGACCAGCCTGCACATATATGCAGCCTGGTAAAGACATTCTTAGCTTACTTGCTAAATCCAAAAGTCCCAATTATTGTCTGGTCTTACTACACATACCCCACCACAATGCCGATATGCCCATAGATAGGTTTTCTCATAGCCCATATCAAAGTCTTGTATTCTTACTTGGTAGTGTCATTAATGGGCTGGTACTCTGTGTTGAGGTTCCAGTAATCATTGAAATACAGCACTGGTAGGTACTTGTTGGTTCCTGGCACAAATTCAACATCTGAAATGTTAAAAGTGATCCTAGCAAACCATGTTGATTCAGACCAGAAGCAGTCTGCTTGGATTCTATACTATTTGCCATTCCACCAACAATTTTAATATTTCACCCATATATCATGCTGGATGGGTACACTGCCATGTTTTTCTGCCATTTTTTAAAGATAGACAACTTATGTGACTTCCTGTTTGCTTCTTTGGGTGTTGAGACCCTTCTATAAGGGGTTTATTTGCCTCCTAGAGGAGGAAAATTTTTCCTTTAAGAATTGACCTCATTTAGAGGGGAGAAAAAATGAACATTACAATCTACTTATCCTGAAAGTTAAAATCAGCTTTTATAATAATTACAGTAACTGGTTAGGATGTCCTAATGTTTAGGTCAAAACAAAACATTTCTTGAGACATACTGTCTAAAACTTCTGCCTGTAATTAAAGGCTGAATCCTGCATTCAATTGGTTTTCTAATTCCCCACTCACAAAATTTGCCACATTGTCAGGATCAATTAGCTCAGAGTTTTAAGATCATTACACTAATCAACTAATGTGTCAAAATCTTTAGGATAATTTACAGTATATTGGGATAAGGTGAATAAGTATTCCGCCATTTTTCTGCCATTTTAACAAAGGGAAACAACAGACATGTATGTGACTTCCTGTTCACTTCACTGCACAACAGCACCCTTCCAAAAACAGATTCTACTCTTAAAGAAATTTCTCTTCTACTCTTTCCTGTGAGAGTTGACCCCCATTTGGGAGGCAAAAAAGAAAATGGTACAATTGCTTCCCCTGAGAGTGTACCCATTCATTTTTAATGTATCCCAATATTAAGGGTAACTGCAGAATATGATGTTCAAAAGTTTCATCTTGCCAACATTCAATTTCTCATTATTTTTGTCATGCTTAGTCACTGACAAATGAAAAGGCTAACTATATCATCAGAAGACTATACTTACATTCATCAAGAGGAGCAGGTATATGACCTTTGACCCAGGAAGTATGATCATCAATGATGTTGATGGTAAGATTAGGATGCCAGTGACTGAGGATCTCATAAGATGATGAATTTGGTTTCTGAAATATGCAAGCATAGACTAAGACTTTCAAACCTTTTCACAATTTTTACATGTAGGGACTATTTTTCTGACTTCCTCTTTGATTCCCAGGACAATGAAAGCCTTCCAAAAGAGGTCAACTCTTAAAGGAGGAAATTTGCTCTCCTAGGAACAAATTATCTTCTTTAAGAGAGTAGTTCCCATTGAACAGGAAGGCAGAAAGAACAAGACCTGTCTGCAGTACAGTATAGCTTGCCTTGCCCATCACATAAAAAACTTCAATTTTTACTTTAAAACTTTAACATTTTGCTAATGCCGCTGCCAAAGCCGGCGACAGTGCAATAGCTCTTCCTGTACATTCGTACAGGTAAGCAAAAAAAATAATAATAATAGAGTTGCTTCCCCTGAAGCATACCAAGAACATCTGAATTTTAAATTATGAAACTCACATATTATGACTATATACAATAAGCTACTGTTTTATGTTGCAATCAACATATGGCTGCAGTTTCCTTTGGAGGAGAGCACCTCCAAACTTGACAGGCAATATAATCATTTCTTTCTGGTCAGGCATAAATATCAAAGGTTCCCATACCCCACCGTACATGGTTCTAATGACAGGTCACAACACATGTTTTTATGGAGTAATATAAAAACATCCCTAAATTATCCTTTTTACCCTTTCTTATCTGGAGCACTGCATAATTTCAGAATCATATCTTTATGATTTGAATTTGGACAAGCCAACTTGTCCTACTTGCAGAATTAGAGACAAACCTTTCTCAAGGTGAATCAGGGCTTCCCTTCTAAATGTAGCAAAGTCCTTCATGAAAAGACCTCCTTTTAAAAGAGTGCACTAAAGCAAACGGGAAGTCACAAAAGCTGTTTCCCTTTGATTAAATGACGAAAAACATGGTTGTGTACCCATTCACCTTAAGAGATCACACAAGGGTACATGTAGCACAAACACGACCTGGCAATGTACAGGAAAGATTGTGTCTGACAGTCCCTTGCACATCAAAAACTTACACTGAAACTCTTTACACAACATGGGTGTCGATGCCAAGGCATACGCTGATAGTGATGCTGTAATGTGTATAGCTCTTCCTGTACTTTAATACAGAAGCCAATAATGGCTACTTAAAAAAGCCATCTCTTACATCAAGTTCAGCTGCACCACTGTTTTGGCAGAAGGGACCCTGAAATGGTGGCTGCTAAAACAGGTGACCCCTTAACTGAGGCTGCCTCACGGGTGCCTACAAGGCATGCAACTCTGCCATTTCATTTTTATCTCCCTTCTCAATCAGGGTCACTCTTACAGGGACAAATCTGCTCCCCTAGCAGAACCCATTTTGGAAGGGGTTCTTCATGCATAGAAGCAAATAGGAAGCCATTAAGCTGCCTCAGTTTGAAAAAAAAAAATAGTGGGAATAATTCAATAAATGGATGAATACTAATACACCTTCAAGTTTTATGGTATCAACATTACAGTACCTTTATAAGATCAGGATGAGCATCTGTTTCTCCTGTCAAAAGATTAACTGTCTCATGGAAACGTCTTTTCTTAAACCTGTTGAGCCCTGAAATTGACAGATTACCAGCATAAAAATAGCACACATTTTAGTTTATTTATTTTATAATTCATCTTGGAGTGACTGAGCTCCAGAAAAGAAGAGTTACTGAGTAAAGGAAGTGAATGAGTGATTGAGTGAACTAAGGTGTGGCATCCAACCAACACACAGGTCATACATAGATGGAACCTCGGTAACTAATGCTACGTTCCCACTGTCATGAGATCCGTTACAAACGCCACGATTGCCCATTCCTAGCTTATCGTGGAACTTCTATGAAATTTCAGGTTTGGATACGAGCTGATGCGAGTCGTTACGTTATAGTACGATGTGTTGCGCTTGGATGCGATATGTCAATTTGAGGTGACAGGATCTGTCACGATCTGGTCTCCCGTTTCGTTACGATCACATACGTTCAGATAGGATTGTCCCGATGAAGTCAATGATTGGGTCTCGATCTGACACGATCATCACGATTGGGTTCCTCTATTTGCGACAATCTGGTATGTGCAGATACGTTCCGATATGTTCATCGCAAACCAATGCGCTGTGTTGCAATGAGATACGATTGTGGTCGTGATGTGTTTCACGATCAGGATCAAGGATAATCATGATTTGAGCTGCGATTGGACCCCGCTGGGTTACATACAGCCCGACTGACCTTGGGCTTCATTGTTTCTTGTCCTTGCATTATTGAATGAACACTAGAACCCACAACCATCGATGATGGCCAAGGTTGAGGGTGATGACAAAGGGACACCTGCGTTATTACTGTATACATACATTCTCTCAATATAGAGAGTGAAAAGACACACGACAGCCAGATCGTCCACAACCCCAACCACAAAGGACCAGGACAGCTGCAGTCAGGCAGTTTTGGATGCGACCGTGGCTCCAAACACATTTACTCGCATCTTCTTGTATAACTCATGCTTGCTTGTGAGTCATTCGTGTCAGGTCGTGAGCAATGGGACCCAAGAGAGTGTAACAGATCGTGTGAGATCGCAGCAAATCTCAACAGAGCGTGATGTTTTTTCTTGTCCAAGATTGATCCCAATCATCCCAATTAAGACGCACAATTAGATGCGATCTGTTGCACTTTGTTACGATCCAATACGATTTGATGCGATTATCACATCGTGTTGATCGTAGAAAATTTTTTAACAGCTACAATCAACACGATTGCCATGACTGACCTCAAGATCTGTTAAGATCTGATAAGATGTGATAGGATCACCAGGAATAGTTCACGATTAGGACCACGATTTCAATCGTACCGCAAATCGTGATAGTGGGAACGTAGCATTAAAAGTCTCATCCAAAAGATATGAGGAGTAGTGGGTTGAACCATCAGCCACTGGATCGCAGTAAAGGCAGGGATAATGATTATAATTAGGAAATCATTTTTGTATGTTCTCCATAAAAAACCTATGATGTGACCCCTCATCTGACCCTCCCTGTGGGGGTTCAGATGAGGCTTACAACGTTAAGTTATTAATAAAGAATTGTAACATAGTGCACTTATAGAAGCAATAGAATTTTTTTATGTTTTATACTGCAACAATTCACAGTTTCGGAACATGTGAGTCTAGCTGCAGACGTCATTTGCAATCTATAACAAATTTTTGTGATGTTTTGATGATGTTCTTTGTCATTAGATGGCTCCATGTGTAGTTTTTATTATAAAATTGTCAGAAAAATGTTTGTTTATGTTTACAGTGAAGAATACAGGCAGGATCATGCATGTGCAAGTGAAACGGTTGGGAAAATTTGAAGGAAAAGAATAAATTCTCAGCATTTTTGAGTGTTAGAATCAAGTGGTTCTCGTATCTAAGAAAAAGATTAGCTCTAGCAGTGAATTCCTGAGTACAATTCACAATTTGACAGTTGATTGTAAGTACATGTAGACCTATCACAAGTACTCTACGGATAGTACACAGATGCCTCACAGGGGGTTGGGTAAGGTGGCGCCTTGATTAAGGTACTGCCACCTGTAGGATAACTAGATTCAGAGATGCAGACTTGTATAATATAAAATGGAATAGGTCAAGCATCGCCCGTCATTTTATAATGTGACACAAACTGCAGCCCTTTACACCATTTCAGAGTCAAAGCCAAAACGAAAATATTAAATAATTGTGTATTACAGAACCTGGTTAGCAGGGCTACAGAAATCCGATTTTTTGTCGGTCTGGACCGATTTTGAGTTCGAAAAACCGATTCAGTTGGCATAAGGCACATTTTTTTTCGGTCCGAAAAAACACAATTTGCGATGTATGATGACATAATTACCTGGATTTTAGCCATGTGTCATATTATTAATCCAATAATCACGCACTGCTGTCAAAAGTTATCACAGATAACAAAGTGGCGATTGTCTTGCCAAGGTGTGAACACTGACTCAATTTTAGAAATCTTCGATAATTAGCATGTGTCACAATTTTGGCCAGCGGCGAAGGTTTTGCACAACTCGTAATACACACATACACGTGCCGATGCACGGAAAAAGGCTGTGCAACGTAAGGTTACTGACTATTGTATACTTTCAAAGATAGCATAAGGAAAGAATTTGACTAGCAAAAAGAAAATTTAAACCGGACTTGATTATGTGCAGTCTGGTCAGGTTTTTTTTAGCCGAAGTCATTTCTCACGCAGAAAAAATATTTCTTTTTCTTTGAAGGTACCTTTTTGCAAGTATATTCATATTTCAAGGGAATTAACTCGAATACAGTGAAATAAGTCAATCGTAATACTTCGGCCAATTCTGTAAATGAAGATCGGCGAGGATGTCCGATTTGGCAAGTGTACTTTCACTTTCCGTCTGACTGTCTCTGCACATTTTTCACGATAAGTAAGAACATTGCGAGAATACTCAAGTACTGAGGGAGGCAATTAATGAAGATGATGATGATGAACATGTAGACTAAATGGCTACTTCAGCGATGACATCCGCGTTATCACGGTGCTCCAGTATAGTCATTAGTTTTCGTGACTCTTTTTGGATTGTGGAATACACAGTGTAGTCATTAGTTTTCGTGTCTATTTTGGATTTGTATGACGTCACCGGCCGTCCGGACCGATTTGGATTTCAAAATTTCTGTAGCCCTGCTGGTTAGAAACAAAGTCAGTGGACCGTTATATTATATGGATCATCAATAAAGTGATTCTTGTGTATTTCTGTTGTACTTACATGTATAGATATAAATCTCATACAAAATTTCAAGTTGCTACAATAATAGGAACCCTAAAACCTACCTCTAACAAAAATCTTAACCTTGCAAAATAAAACTAAGTCCAAAGTCAGTGGACTGTGACATATGGATTTTCATACCCTAATTTTTGTGTATTCCTGTTTTACTTTTATATATAAATCCTCATACAAAAATTCATGGGGCTACAATAATAGGAACCCTGAAAACTACCTCTAGCAAAAATCTTAACTTGAGTCTAAAAGGATGATGTATGTAACTACAGAGGTACATATGTAATAACACATACATGTAGGCACAACCAAAACATTATATGCCCCTGGCATCATATGATGCAGGGGCATAACAAAAATTATCTCAGCATTATTTCATACTTACTCATTGATTTATAGATTGTATTTCTCTTGCTGTATTTTCCCTTTTCTGATGGGTTGGGAGACTTTCCCTCTTTCACAACATAGACATGTATAAACAGAGACCCATTGTTCTGAACAGCCTGAAATTATACAAGTTGAAGATGTATTGGTACACTTACATGTTTTTTATCATTTTTACAAACAGGACTTTTGTGACTTCCTGTCACTTCCTGCAGCAATGATGTGAATTCCAATTAACTCCTATCAAATATTGCCAGATAACTCTTATGTAGAACAATATGGGTTGATGATTTTCTAAGCATTTTTTTCCCTTGGCATCTCTCCAACCATATATGTCTCAATTAACTCAAATACGCAAAAACTTCCTTAAAAATATGGCCAACAGTTGGTATTCACTATTACTACTTTTTTGACCGAGTATACTTCCAACATGTTCTCGTACCAATAGTTTTGTCCCGTTAATTTCATCTTGTGCATGCATTTTAGCATGACTAACAGCTAATAATAAACCTACCATAACATTTCAGGCAAAGCACTGACTGATAGTTTCATATTCTGCATGCAATCTTAATATGACAGGTAACAAATGGAATTCTTGAAATTAACAGAATTGGGCTGTACTAAGCAATAACTGACAAACTGAAACAGCTTTCAAAGACTAGACAACATGCCAAAATAAACTAATCTCTGACAGTTCAAAAAATGGATATTCTTTTTCAATGGGTGAGAATAAAACTGCTCTTGCCTTACCTCTGAAGCTTGTACAGATCCTGCCAATGTAAAGCTGCCATCTTTGTTAGGTCCTGCCTCCCAGTCCCCGTATTCTAGCCCCCTCTTTGCCCAGAATAAGTCCTTGTCATCAAAGGCATCATAATCCATTGTCTCAGATATATAAACATACATGTCCTACAAAATATAACACTACAGCTAGTGCCCTAGATAAAGAGATTATCTGAGAAAAACTTTTCTTATTTCTCCATAAAACATAATGTCGTGATCACTCATTAGAACTGCTAGTCACAGAGGGATTTCTAAGAAGGGCTCACGATTTTACAGCAAATTCTTAGACACCAGATGTTTGTTTTTGAAACAAAGACAGATGTCTATTGCCACCCCCCTCCCCCACCCCACTCTCAGCCCACCCCTTTCTCAAGCTGTGCACAGCAGTCCAGATAGGTGGATTATCAGCTGATAATTCTGTGATAATTATGTCTTCCATCCCAATTGGGACAGACATATTGTTTCCCCAAGGTTGGATGTCTGTCTGTCTGTCCATCTCTCCATCCATTTGTCTGCCTATCCGTCATAAATTGCGTCTGCTCCATAACTAAAAACGGTTAAAGGTGTTTTTGAGAAACTTGGTACAAATAAAAAGCATCATCAGCTGATGTGCAAAGAACAACATGTAGAATCATAACTCTACCTAAAGTTTTGACAGAATTAGGCCCCTTTGTAATTTTTTGGTATGGAAATGCTCTATAACTTATAAACCATTGCAAATATTCTCATGATACTTGGTACCAATATGAAGCGTCATTTGATGATGTGCAGAGAATAAGAACCATACAGGATGATTGAGAACAAGAACCAGAGTTCTAGATAAAAGGGAGCATTCAGTGATAATTGGGAATAATTTTTGTAGCAGCTCTGCATAAAAACATATGTTGTGACCCTTCATCTGAACCGTCTCGATGAGACGGTTCAGATGAGGGTTGGTTGGTTGATTTGATGCTTAACGTCCACGGTAAACAACTAAGGTCATGTCGGGACGGTCAATTAACCTAACCACACTATTCCTGGGCAGGCTTAGACCTCCTAAGCGGTTAACCAGTACTAAGTGCACATACTTTCGCCAGTAACTGACAACTGCCCTTCTTGAATCAGCGGAAGGAGAAAAGAAAGTATGTGGCCAGACGGGGATTCGAACCCAGGACATCTGACTTACGAGTTAGGTGCCCTACCGATTGCGCTACCCGACCCGGTTTCAGATGAGGGGTCACAACATATGGTTTCAATGAGAAATAAGAAAAATTATCCTTCAATTATCATCAAATACTCCCACTTATCTAGGGCTCTGAAGAACCATACAGGATGAGTGAAAATTTTAAGAATTTTCAATTCCGAAATCTTTGCTTCACTCACCAGTTCCTCATTTCTCTGAATTTGCTTTTCTCTGCAGCAGATAAACCGTCAAAACAATTCTGTCTCAGAGAGTTTTTGTCATTCTGCTGTTAGGTGGGTTTTCCCTTCCAAATCCACATACTTCCGAAACAATCCCAAAAATCTAGATCTCTCTCATAAGATGGACTTAGCTTTTTGTGATTGTTTCTGAGGGGAACACATACATCCTTCTCCAAGTCTCAAAACTGAAGAAATACTGTACATTTCAAACCCACCTTAAAACAGTATTTCTTACAACATTCCTCATTCATTTAGTTATAAGACAGAGCTACTCCCCTCCAAAACAACTCCAAAAATCTAGATCGATGGATCTAGATTTTTGGGACTGTTTTGGAAGGGAAAACCCCATTTTACAGATTACACAAGACTGATTCATATATGTGGTGTCATTCTAGAGGGGGGAAATGTCAAAATTAATAGCCAATTTATTACGGTATGTTGAACAATGAACAATTTTCCTACCATGAAGGTGCCTTTAGGATACTGGTTAGAGGCATAAGCATATCCCTGTGAAGCACTCTGGCTGTCATCACCTGTTGTGTTTGGGGCTGGTGTTGAACCTCTTCTGAAGAAACTACTGATCATATAAATGATCAAACATCTCACCACAAGTCCTTTTAAAATTCCCCAAAATCCTGCCGGCTGTTGTTGTTGCTGTTGGCCAGCCTAAATTGAAGAGAATGGAGTTAAGGGGACTGAGTACACTTCCCCATTTTTCCACCATTTTTACAACAGGATACAACTTTAGTGACTTCCCGTTTGCTTCCTCGGACAATGTGGCTAGGGATGGGTATTGCCAGAATTTTCGTATTGCGATATATTGCAATACACTCACACTGTATTGCAATACGTATCACAATATATTGTGACATTTGTTTTCTACATGTAAAGTACACTGGAGGGCTTTGCATGGAAGTAGATATAAGATAATAAAGATGTATTATGTTTAAATTTGGTGTTTTCATTTATCCTTCATAAAGTGTGACTTGAACTGGACAAGAGAATGACTAGTGGAACTCCTCTAAATAATCTGTCTGGCTAAGATTTTGGTTAAAGGCTTAGTCGGAAAAAGAAGGGCAATCCTATATCTAGCTTTTTATGCATTTTCCTAAAGGTAGCTGTTTATCAGCAGGAGAACTAAGACTTCAAGTTTTGTAGTTACTTACTAACTGTAAGTACCATTTATTTTCATGAATATTTGACAACCATATGGCATTTGCGACACACTGCAACATTTTCAGTAATGGTATTTATAGCAGTCATCTTTTGAAGGCCAAAATGCTGCCAGATATCTGACTTTCCTTTCAGATTTTTAACAATTTCGTATTCGGCCATTGTTGCAAGCCGGTTGTTTATGGTGTTATCGATTTGACATGTATATGCACACTCTGCTTTCACAGCTTGCTTACGCCGTTCATTCACTAATGCAATGCGGCTTACGCCGTTCCGAAGATAACGGCTTGCTTAAACATTGGTAAAACATTGCAGCCTATGCAAGTTACAAAGAAAACGGCTTATGTAACCCATGGGGTACTTGATTATGAAGCTGTCTGAGAGTGATTCTGTTTACCAAAAAGAACGATGTAAATTTCTTACAGAACCTCAGCACAACAAAAACTGAATGGATTATTTTTTAGACTTTCAACATCCTTAGGAGCTAAAATATCGTCAGCGTATCGATACGGGCAGAGCGTATCGCATTACGTATTTTTTCTGAATGTATTGCGATATACCGATATATCGGTATTATTGCGCATCCCTAAAAGTGGCCCTTCCAATATGGAGTCAAATCTTAGAGGAAAGAATTTGCTCCTAGAGGAGCAAATTCTTTCCTTTAAGAATTAAACCCCATTAACAAGGGAGGCAAAACTGAAAGTGGCAGAGTTTCTTCCCCTGGAAATATACCCATTCATTTTAAGTAAAGTCAGATTCAGTTAACATGATTTTAGATGGGGCTGCGATCGTTAAATAGCTTTAAATAAATAACTGATGACTGTCATTTCTTCATGAAAACAGCGCTGCTGGCCGCCGGTAGAATGACATCAGTGAGGCACCTCTAATGTGGGGCCAAAACCAATGTCACCATAGAGAGGTAACAGAAAGGACTCAAGATTTATCATCGAAGTCCTTGGTATCTCACGGTAGGTAGCCATAACAGCTCCTGGCGGATCAAACATGCGTCATTGTCAGTATTTTGTTCCAAGTTTTTACGGTTTGCTTTAACCTGACCGGTGAACAGGGATATGTTACACAGAGGGGTCGCTCGTTGAAGATTTTCTGCCAAAAATCTAGCCTTGCTATAACTTGTTCTTATTTTCTATTTCAGGTGAGGAAAAGAAGTCATCGGATGACCACTCCTCCATTGGTCAGGTTCCCGGGAGGCACCCAAGGAGTCTTTAGACACTTACTTTATATACTTATCATATTTGTTTGGCGACTGGGCGGGATTTCCCCTCACTAGAGTGACCCCAGGAATCCAAATGAGTTTTATATGCATCTGTTTTTATTTATCAGTCCCAAAAATGTAGATCTGGCTTAAAGACTGATCTGGATTTTAGGATGGTTCTGGAATGAGGAGGCCTTGGTCTTGTAGCCGAAGAATTATGGTATTCATTCATTTATTTATCTATTTATTTATTTCATTATCATTGTTTATTTATTTGATCTATTATTATTATTTTTCTTATTATTAAACTCTTGTGTATTAGTTGTAATTCCATGTTACACATTTTGTATGTGTTCTAGGGAGAGAGAGGGCTGTAACTTACGTTGTGAGAACTTGTAGCCCAACCCCATTGTTTGTACTTATTGTCTGTATAAAGGCAATAAAATATGTTTGAATTAAAAATACAACACCAGGGTATGGATTAAGCTCTCCTTTGCTTCCCAAAGGCATGCTAAAAATGATAGAACTTGATAAAAAGTTAATCAACTCATCATCTACATTCAGCTGATAAACAGTTTAAAGTCCCTAGCTAAAATACTTTGCTGACATTGAAGTTTTAAATGCCAAAAATTTTCAAAGGGTCATAACTCAAAAACAAAATTGACAGACTTTGTTCAAAAGTTAATCAGTTCATATACTCATCATTCCTAATAAACTGGAATGGCATAGCTTCAAGCCCCTAGCTAAAAACTAGCTGACAAGTTTAAAATGCCAAAATTTTCAAAGGGCCATTCCTCTAAAATAAAATTCTATGACAGAGTTTGTTAATCAGTTCATCTACTTATCATTCCAAATAAGCTGGCTAAGTGTCAAGCCCCTGGCTAAAATATTTTTTGACTTGCTGACAAGATTTCTTATAATTTTTTCCAAAGGGGCATAACTCAAAAAAAAGGGGAAACAACTCAGACAAGAAAAATAAAGTACGGGTCAGCTGTTGACGATGAATCCATTTGTGGAATTTCAAAACTGTAGCATCATGGTTCCAAAGATCTTGTATGCATGACTAATGCAAGGAAGAATGGACAAACAACCTTGCCAGCAGTGCTGCCAGGTGATCCTTCTCTAAACAGCAGCTTCCGTTTTTATCTTTTAACTATACTTACACTTTTTTCGCACTAACAAACACATTTCTCTCACTTTTTCTATATGTTTGTTTCAGCTTATCCACTTCAGCAGTTGGTTTACCGAACCACATCCCTTAAGGGGTATAGAGAGATAGATATCTGGTTAATGTAAAGGTGAAGAAGGGAAAGTTGTTAGTGGTTGTGTAGCCAGACTTAACTGTCAGCTGGGGATAATTCTCAAATATGGACAATCTCCATTTTGAGCGACTGTCTCTGTTTTAGAAGACAAGTTCTGTTATAAAATACGCACATCCTGAAACAACCAAATGTCCCTCGATCAGAGGAATGTCTCGTTTTGGAGATAAAAATGTCTCTGATTTGGAGGACATTCTCCTCATCGGGAGACAATGTGATAAAATGACATTTTATAGACTGCTCTGCGCAGTTTACTTAAAAAAAGGGCACATTAAAACCAGACTGTGAGACACCAGTCCAACAAAATCTAATTTTTATCCATTGCTTACAAAAAGTGCACCATTGCGATTACTACAGAAATGTGTGACATACCCTGGTCTAGTTTCTAGATTTCAAACTTGTTAAGAATTGTTTTTGTTTCTTGGTGATCTTATTCTTAAGCATTGCTTGTTGTGCGATAAATTTGCAAACAGAAGATACTACTGTATTATATTTTGAGGGCCTCATGGAAGATTAGCTTTGTCTAAATTTGCTAAATGTTGTCACCCTCATTAAATAAAGACTTTACTTACTTACCAACTTGAATCTGAAATACTATATTGAGGCCATTTCCTGTCTCCCGATTGGTAGACAGAATTTTAACACATCGTGCAAAAATGGCCAAAATACCTTAGAGTATATGGCAATGTCCCCCGATGCAGAGAATGTTTCCATTTTTGAGAATATCCCCAGCTGACTGTAGGAAACAGCCAGTGGCCTGGTGTCCAAATGCACCTAATTTTTGTCTGGGAGCCAACAAAAATCTCCCAAGATTTGAACTTTAGTGGTCCAAATTTATCTGTCAGGCAAATAATGCTAATTAGCTAGTGTACAATTTGGGCCACTAAAACTTTGCCCTATTAAGCTTTTTGGGCCACCCCATTAATCTTGGGAATTTCCAGCACTGGACTTTGTAGAAATGAGAATCACTGCTATAAGCCTCTTTCGATAGGCTTGATAAAGAAGGCTAAAGGTAGTGATTATCATTTCTATGGCCTTTGATGCTCACACTACTGAAACATCAAACTGACTACCAGAACCCGTTTCTCATAATTTTATGGCTAATTAGGCATCTCAGCCTCTGCTAAGCTGTGACAGGGTGCACGACATTTCGTCTAAAGACATTACGTCTAAAGGACATTTCGTCTAAAGGACATTTCGTCGAAAGGCCATTTGGTCTAAAGGACATTTCGTCTAATGGACAAATCGCGGAATGCGACATTTGGTCAAAAAAATTCTAAGGGTGCAACATTTCGTCTAAACATTTTATGGAAAATATTTAGACGAAGTGTCGTACCCGACATCTCGCTCAAGCTCATTGGTGGAAAATACAGGATCTTGGACTACGTCAGCTATATATTGAAGAGCCTGCCTTTGCCATGTGCTGTAAAATGATGACTGCGTTGGCGTTTGTGCCTACCGATGATGTGGCAAACGTCTTTTTGGAATAAAGGGCAGAAGTAACATAGGCAAATGGAAATTTGAAAAAGAATGTTGAATTCTGATTTTGTTTTCTAATTTCCTATTTTTAGGCGAAATTTAGACGAACTTTAGATGAATTTTAGACAAATTTTAGACGAAATTTAGACGAGACGTCGCATTAGACGAGGCGTCATTTAGACGAAATGTCATTTAGACGAAATGTCATTTAGATGAAATGTCTTTTAGACGTAATGTCGTTTAGACTAAATGTCTTTTAGACGAAATGTCTTTAGACGAAATGTCATGGATTCGCTGTGACATGTACCAGTGACACTTTTACTCCTCTTGTGGAGAGCTAATAGTGACAAGGTTAGATGAATCCTGGTCGCTTTGGTCCTATTCTCTTTGGGTCAGGTCGTTTCGGCCCAATTTCAAGGGTGGGTCGTTTCGGCACAATGGGGGAGGGTTCAATTTCAAGGGTGGGTCGTTTCGGCACAATGGGGGAGGGTTGTTTCGGCCCAATTTCAAAGGTGGGTCGTTTCGGCCCGATTTTTTAGGGGTGAGTCGCTTCAGCCTGGTGTTTTGTTTGGGAAAACAGGTAAAGTAATAGGTTGATTACATCCTACTACCTGTTTGTTTTGCTTTTTCTCCAACTTGTTACAAAGAAATAATTTTCACACCTCTTAATTATGCTGTTTTCTCGTTGATTCGTGCCCCTTATTATAATTTGCCTGCTTTTGTGAAAAATTAAGGAACTGGTAATTTGATTTTACTATTAAGGTGGTGATAATCACTGATTTGGGGCAAAGACAAAAATCTGCATAAAACACTCAAAATACCACTGATCTTTCCAAAACTTAGCATATTCCTTCTTTATGTTGTTTCTGACAATTCAGACTCCCAAAATGCAGCATTTTTTAAAGTTAAAAATTGTTTTTATAAGGAAAGATCAAAGGGTAATTTTGTGCGCAATAATCTGAAAAAATAATATTGTTATTGAAAATATACTTAGTGCTGAGAGTTCCTTGTTGCATAATGGAGAGCGAGCTAGCAATTATTTTTTCAAACTCTTTCACACATTAGCAGGCTGAGCAGATGAAAAAAGATGAGGTCTGTGTCCAAATTTTTTTGTCAAAACACACAGGTGAAACAGGTGAGACTATTTTAACAAGGTTGAACAATTTCATCTACACACCAGTGATCATGTAAGTAATGTATTATTTATACTGTAGGTGTTACATAGGTATGCTTGCCTACCCTATATTTAATAAATGCATCCAGTGTACATTACCTTGTACGTGTTGAACATTTGAGAAAAGAGCTACCATTTTCATCTGGTCTACATTACAATTTGAGAAAGAGTTGGAATAAATAATTGCTAGCTCGCTCTTCATTATGCAATAATGCACCTTCAGAACTACCTAAATTTTCAATAACGATGTTAATTTTTTTGATTATTGCGCAGAAAATTACCCTTTGATCTTTCCTTATAAAAACACTTTTTTAAGAAGCATGTACGTCTATTTTGTATTCTAAACTGTAAAGAACAACAAAAATAAGAAGTCTGCTAACTTTCAGGGAGATACGTTACTTTTTTATGGTTTTATACAGATTTTTACATTTACCATAAATCACCACCTTAAATCTGCAAATAAACCTCTGACAGCATATCAACTTATCAAAACCTGTGTGAATTTTCATTTTCAGTATAAAATAGGACACTGTCTTGGACTACCCCTCAGTACAAACATTGGAAAATGTTTCTCATTGAGTTCATGCCCTAGAATAAACAGCCAAATTTTCAAAATTGTTTTACTAGTCTGTCAAAATTTTAATATGTAAAGACTAGTCCACACTATTTTTAAGTATTTACTGGCAGTTTTATGGCATGGTATTTAATATGACAAGTTTGGAAGGATTTTATTTGGGACCACTGAAAAAAAATAAGGACTTTTTCAAAAAATTTGATTTTCTAACCAAAATTTTATTTAGCACTGACAACCAAGTTTTTTGACACATAAATGTTGTTTTTTCAACCTTTTTTATCCAAACAGTTGATCAAATTAATTGCAGTCCTAAGCAAACCATAGAAACGAATCTATGAGAAGGCACGAATCCATGAGAAACGGGTATAACTATCTAAACAAGATAGTGTATATATTCTCATTTCTGACAATAGGCAATTAAAGAACACATGTAATTTTTAATTGGCAACCAATCTAAAGGTTATAAGCCATCAAAGGAAAAGCAGGGTTCGAAAGGAAACCAGATAGATAGATAGATAGACTGACAGATGAGATGAAAAAAAAAATAGAAATTTTGTAAGTGGAAAAATTCTGTATCTTTCAATATTCTGGTTAAGTATTTGATTCCATTGAGTCAAAGACACATTTCTGACTAATAAAAATTAGTCATTAGCTCCATCAGCAATAACAGGCATCAGTGACGTCGAACTGTTCAATTTCTCTTACTCATTCTGAATAAAATTACTGCACGTGAGTCGTGTCAAAATGGACTGAGGTTGTAAGCGAATATGTATTGCAGTATTGACTTTTTTCACGTTAAAATGTTACGGATAGGAAGAAAGAAACTTGAAGGGTATTTCTATCACACCTGAGCATTTGGATTATCGTTTTGTGCAACTGTAGAAGCATCAGACTGAGCTGCAGGAACTGCGACTTCACCACTGTCGGCCATTGTTGATGAAAATAATGTAATCTCTATATCATGGCTTTTTAAAATCGATAAAACAAAATAAAATACAATCAATTTCAGTGCATATAATTTGATAAATAAATTATCAATTAAAATTTGGCATTTGACTTTATTAAAACAGAATGTAATACAATCCAACAGTTAGAGATTAGAGTTAGAGAATACAGCAGCGATTACATTCAAGATGGCGGGATTTGAACGTGAAAAACAACATTTCCCATTGCAGAAAATCGAAGATGTCATAGATATTTTCAAATGTCAGCTGAAAGAAAAAGAAAACGTTAATTTAAGCTTGTTGTCAATAATCCTTGGGACCATTGAGAACGCGCTGACAGTGAACAGGGCGCTGTCAGCATCAAAAAATGTTGACAACAGTTTGGAACCAATTTTCCCAATCATTCAATGGGAGACAATCGAAGCCCTGTACACAAAATTTGTAACCCATGTTAAAAGCTATGTTGATTTGTCACAGTACCCAGATAAGTTTGCCAACAGAGATCTGGTAAAGAAGGTATCGGATGTTATCTGGGGATCACTGACAAGAGGTCATTACAAAGATCGAGCTCATCTACAGTCTCTCTACAGTTTCTTGACAGGTAAGTGCCTAGTCCAACAAGTTAGACCTTCGCTCACTCATTTATATTTTACCTTTTATAGTTGTGCATGCGGGTTCTTAAGAATAACAAAAACGTAAATAACAGCATAAAAACGTAAAATATGAATGTCTGGAACGCAGTCTCGCAGAACTCTCATGTATGGGAGTAATATAGGGTCCCTATAAAACTCGAAACGCAACGAAATGAAACGGAACGCAAAGAAACGAAACAAAATGCAACGGAATGAAACAAAACGCAACAGAACGAAACACAACGAAACGAAATAGAAATAAAACGAAAGGGAGCAAAATCTGAAAAATACCATGAAAGTATCGCAATAGAACAGCACCACATATTAATGCAAGAAGAAGACTAAAAAAGCTCCATGTTTATCCCTATACATTGCTATATGAAGTTACCAAGTTACTGGGTATTTGTTTGATCAAATACATTAACTTTTAAACAGATACTTGGCTGAATTGTTTAATTCGATAAACTGACATACAAGTTCGGGGTCTCATTTGGTCTTAGGGTGTTTTGGTCTGGGCATTTTCTTTATTATCTTTATAGTTTTTGATTGTTATTTAAAGATAATTAATATTTATTTTTACTTTTTTTTTTGTTGTGGAGCATCGTATGAGCTTTTCAACATTTTTCGGGCTACCAGCTCCATACATATGACCCAGGTTCCTGAAATAGTGTTCTTGCCTCGGTCCCCAACAATTATTTTTATGCTGCGCAGAAAAAAAAGTCTTTGCATTTCCCGAACTATAATGATTTTAGATAATGTTCCCTTGTTCCCAGAAACTTAAGTTATCCTTCCCTTGGTTTCACTGTTGTCATGTTTGGGATCCCACTGCAAAATACCCGTACCCAAATTTCTTGTCCACTTACAAACCACCCAATGAACCTTTAATGTGCAGACAAGAGGCAGAGTGTGACGTTTTGAAATTTATCTTTTCTTCAACCCCCATTTATTCTTAAAACAATATTTATTGAGGTTTAAAAGTGGTTCCACCCCTTATCTCCTCTCCACCACTTTACCGCGTCCTGTATCCGTCCTGCCTTTATTTGCCAACAGACTAACATCCAATCTGGTCTAGTGAGTAGTCTAGTGTATCCCATAACCTTGTAAGGTTGCTTGGGCACCACTGACAGTCTTTGGCCTTCAGTTGGCCTTGCTGTGCTGACAAAGTCACAACAGGAGACTTATGTTCTACTTTATTAAAGCTGGAAATTGTACTTAAAAGGTGATAGTCGGCGGTCACTGTTGCTGCAATGGTATATAGGGAGATTCAGTTCTGTAGATAGACCCAATCAGTATGCGGACACTTTTAATTTTTTATGCCACGTTTGAGACTGCAATTGGTTCCAGACTACATCAGCTTGTGCTAAACTTAGATACTAAAAAAGAAGAAGTGAGAAGAATCTTTTGCGCAGTTTAGGTCCTGCTATTTGCTGTGTAGAAACAAGCTTATCACACCCTTTTGCAGACACCTTAGTATTGGAGTAAATTGAGATGGGTTTTTAGCTCCCCTGAACGAAAGTTCAGGAAGAGCTATTGTTGTCACCCTGGCGTCCGCGTACGCGTCCGGATTGGATGTTTTGGTTAAAGTTTTTTAAAGACCTATATCTCCTTAACCCATTGATGGATTCATTTGATACTTGCACTGTAGTTAGATATTGGTCCAAAGTTTAACAGGGTACCACCCCCACCCCTGTTTGTGACCTTGATGTCAAGGTCATGGACTTAGAAAATTGGGAGTTTTTTTTAACTGGATGTTTTGGTTAAAGTTTTATAAAGCCTAATATCTCCTTAACCCATGGATGGATTCCTTTGATACTTACACTGTAGTTAGATATTGGTCCAAAGTTTTCCAAGTACTACCCCCACCCCCCTCAGTGACCTTGATGTCAAGGTCATGGACTTAGAAAATTGTCTTTTTATTGATTGGATGTTTTGGTTAAAGTTTTTTTTAAGACACATATCTCCTGAACCCATAGATGAATTCTTTTTATATTTGCACTGTAGTTAGATATTAGCCCAAAGTTTAACAGCGTACTACCCCAGCTCTGCTCAGTGACCTTGATTTCAAGGTCAGGGACTTAGGAAATTTGGTCTTTATTAAAGTTTTCTAATAGCATACTGATTCATAATGCTTGGCAGAGATTTAGTTTACACTTGAACTGATGTTAGAACCTTTTTTGAGTTTTTACAAAACACTATATACTTACCCCACTACGCTACTGGATGACATTGACTTTGAATTTTGGTTAAAGTTTTATATTTATGAAGACATAATTTCACAGTGCCACGATGGACTCAGTTGATACTTAAACTTGGACTGATGTAAGATAATGGTTCAAGGTTTGATACATCCTAGCCCCCCACCCCCACTCCTCCCCCACCCCCCACCCCCTTAGTTCTTTGATATAAGCTCATGGACTTTAATTTAAGACTTATTTCTGAGATAGCTTTTGTTTATAAATGTGTTGTCATTATGGACATGATTGCCTGAAGTTTTATGCATAGAGTCCACACTACCGTAGCGACTGTGTGATGGGCAAGCACCTATTCAGGCGAGCTATGCTGTCAGGCGACAGCTCTTGTTCCTTTTTAAAACAATCCCGAAAATCTAAATCCATCTTATAAGACAAATCTAGAATTTTTTGAAAAACTACCTTTAATATAAGCGAAGAAAGGAAGAAGTTAGTGTCTTGATACGAGTGGAATAACTTGTACTTGGTATAATGATGCATTATCTTAGATTATTAAAAAATGGAATGTCTAGAGCTACACTCTTGTGGGAGAGAATTAATTCCATAATATAGCAGCAGAAGTCATTTCTGGCTCTGCTGGAATTTTTCCTCTTGTAAATGAAAATCATGCGGTCTATCTGCCAATAGGGGATGCAATTAAAACTCATTTCCTTCAACAGGGAACAAAATGGACTGTTTTGGTGTGGCGTTTGCAGTTGTGGCAGCTTTCCAGGTATTAGGGTATGATGATGTGCACCTTGCCCTGTCAGAAGATCATGCTTGGGTTGTGTATGGTGAAGACCTAAAAGAATCAGCTGAAGTCACATGGCATGGTAGAGTACAATAGAGCACCAGTGCTCCAGATAGGAAGGGGTAACAGCAGGGATAATTTTCCTTTTTTTTTCATTAAAACATATGAGCCATGACGCGAGAAAACCAACAATGTGGTTGTGCGCCCAGCGCAGACTCAGATCAGCCTGGGCATCCGCCCAGTCTGATCAGAGTCTTCGCTGTCCGCATGAGGGTAGCTGAGACCCTTAGCTACCCTTTAAGCACTTAGGAAAGACTCTGCGCAGACTAGGCGGATGCTGATGCTGATCTGAGTCTGCGCTTGGCGCACAACCACTTTGTTGGTTTTCTCGTGTCGCGGCTCATATGTTGTGTCTTGCTGAGATGGTTTTAATGAGGGGTCACTACTTATTTTTTCATTGAGAAATAAGAAAAATTATCCCTGTTACTCCTTTTTATCTGAAACACTGGAGCACCATACTTCATTATATAGAAGAGCAAAATTAAGTGAGATTTCATTTCACAGAATGAGCCTTGTCATGTAGGTAACCAGTAAAAACTATCAAAAGTACTGTCACACAGTTTATAAACAAAGTTAAAGAGCTGTTGGTTGCAATTTAGCCAATAAGAGTGACAATATAGTCACTAAACTCAGTTGTCCAGAACTGTTAGAGAAGTTCTAATTCATAAGAAGAAAACACAGAACAAATGATGAACAACGGTGAGGATAACTTTATTTGATTGTAGTCTACGTGTTGCGGTCACCAAGTGACCTTCATCAGGACAAAGAAATATATGTAAAAAATTTTCTAAAGTACTGTAAAACGGTAAGCTGGAGTCACGGGATATGTATTGTTCAGTGAAACCCGATGTAATGGTTGTCATGGTGATCATAAATTTATATTAAAAGTCAGGCTAGTCCTTGAATTTCTGTTGTGTAGTGTGATTTCTGGAAGATTTCGTAGTAGGTTGAGTAGCAATTATTGGCACAGTTCATAGGTTTGATTCATCCTCTCTCTCGTCTAGGCAGTTGGTTTCAGTGGAAGAAATGGATGATTCTGATGATGATGATGGTAGTTCTAGGTCTAGTGTCACATCTGGTTTTGTATTAAACAGGTTGTCGATTTCAGTAAGAGTCAAGGGTTTCCAGTCTTGTTTGGGTGGGGTAGCTGTGGCAGTTGGTAGAGTCATGACGGGCGTAGGTGATGGGATGTGAACAGTATAAATGGTACCTTACTGGCGAGCCTCTGCTGGGGGTGTCCATGGTTCCGGGCTGAAAATTTCTGGTCTGTACCTGGTGTTCGTAGTGGTCATGATTACGAATTTCTTCTCATAGTCATTATGTGCTGGCATGTGTTAGAGAAGTTGTACCAAGGACATTGTTGTGCTATGTGATTATGTGACAGAAGATGTGGATAATATGGAAAAAAAAATTGCTTGTTATATGCGTGGCATACAAAATACATAACATGGCAAACAACTGGAACAAGATGGTATATAAATTTCAATATGTGTTCATTCATATATACATGCATTTGTTCAACATTTTGTTCTGTGAATATGTTTGAAGGTCTGTTATATAAAATTCTTACGTTTACAAAGCTTACATGTATGTAGGGCATTTTGGTTGTGATGCAGTTTATGTCAGAAAGTTTTTTCACCAAACTTGCATTGATATATCATTGAGACGAGCCAAAGAGCTGCTTGTGTTTTTGGTGGTCTTGACCCCATATTCAAAGGAATGTTAAACTGTTGAACTATTGCTGCAAACAAATAGACTTCCTTGGATATATCATTGGGACAAGCCAAAATGGTGATTTGTTGACCTTGACGCCACTTTCACAGTCAAAGAAGGATTGATTTAACAGGATCCTATACCTAGGAGGAGCCAGTGAGTTGGGTTGCATTTTGTTGTCCTTTACCTTTCAAGGTTGACATGTCAACATACAGTTTCAAAAAACACCACAGGTAATTTGATGGTGGGGGCCATCTGTTTTTCTCCAAAGTATTTTAGCCACATCATGTGATTACCAACAATGTGGCATTGGTGACAAGCAAATTCTCCGAGCCTTTGCTTGTCATATCAGCCTTCTATGGAAGTGGTACAGGCCATAGAGCCAGTGGTGAGGTCCTTTATTATCCTGTGTGAATGAGAAAGATGATCTGACTATCACAAAATTGCCATATTTTTCAAAGTCACATGATGCGGCTCACATATCTTGGAATTGTTAGAAGTCACATGACCTGGAAATTTTCTCGTTTACAATAATCTTCCATCCTGTCATTTGTAGGTAAAGGTAACGAGGACAAGCGAGGTCAGCCAATTACACAATCTGTTTGTTTCAAACACTGGCTGTATCTTCATGGTCACCCAGTGGTGTGTTCACGGCAGATGGAGGTGACAGCCATTGTCTCGGGAATAAATCCTTCAATATCAGCTACAGTGGACAGTGTAGAGATGGGCTCATTACAACAGGTATACCATGTATAGATTATAGAGGTTGGACTGTCCATTTAACTCAGTAAAATATTGGCTTACAGGCGGGCTGCATAACTCTGGTCAAAACTGCTATTTATTACACAATCTGTTTGTTTCAAACACTGGCTGTATCTTCATGGTCACCCAGTGGTGTGTTCACGGCAGATGGAGGTGACAGCCATTGTCTCGGGAATAAATCCTTCAATATCAGCTACAGTGGACAGTGTAGAGATGGGCTCATTACAACAGGTATACCATGTATAGATTATAGAGGTTGGACTGTCCATTTAACTCAGTAAAATATTGGCTTACAGGCGGGCTGCATAACTCTGGTCAAAACTGCTATTTATATGTATCTTTGTAGTTTACTTGTATACCCACTGGCTCATGCGGGTTTCACAGATTAGTTCTCAGCTCACAAGACTTAGAAATGTTGTGGCTTTCCTCTACCTTTAATTAACCCTATTTACAGCTACATAGGGGATATTGTTCAGGTCTGATCTTCATCTGTTTAACCTCAGTTTGGAGGCTCGGAAATCTAGTTCCTGCTGAACATTTTGTACACCAGAGGAGCCATACAGGAATTATTAGCAAATACTGACAAACCCATATTTTGCTTTCTGTGATTATGTCCCCCCACCAAAGGTGAGGAGGGACATATTGTTTTCAGTGCGGATCCCGTAGGCATCGGCATGACAGTTTCTTGTATGTGCGATATCTCTTGATTCAATGGATGGAATTTCACCAAACTTGCATGGATATATCATTGGGACAAACTTAAGAGCTGATTAGATTTTGGTGACCTTTACCTCATTTTCAATGTCACTGAAGGACTTAGATAACAATTTCTTGTACGCGCGATATCTCTTGATTCAATGGATGGAATTTCACCAAACTTGCATGGATATATCATTGGGACATAGTTTAGAGCTGATTAGATTTTGATGACCTTGACCTCATTTTCAAGGTCACTGGAGGACTTAGATGACAATTTCTTGTATGCGCGATATCTCTTGACTCAATGGATGGAATTTCACCAAACTTGCATGGATATATCATTGGGACATAGTTTAGAGCTGATTAGATTTTGATGACCTTGACCTCATTTTCAAGGTCACTGGAGGACTGTGATGACAATTTCCTGTATGCACGATATCTCTGGAACCAATGGATGGAATTTCACTAAACTTACATGGATATATCATTTGGACAAACTTAAGAGCAGATTAGATTTTGATGACCTTGACCTCATTTTCAAGGTCACTGGAGGACTTAGATGACAGTTTCTTGTAACCAAAACATATCCTGAACCAATGGATGGAATTTCACCAAATTTGCATGGATACATCATTGGAACAAGTTTAAGAGCTGTTTAGATTTTGGTGACCTTGACTTTGTTTTAAAGGTCACTGGAGGACTAAGATGACATTTTCTTGTACCCACAATATCTCCTGAACCAGTGAATGGAATAGATATTTCATTTGTACAGGCTTTTTATCCATTAGAGGGGAAGGGAAATGGGCTGGTGGGGGGAAATCAGTTTTTCTCTGAAAAACATTTCTAGTTTCTGTCTGTATCTGAACTCAGCATTTAATTTGTACTGATGAAGTGTAAAATCAGTGCTCCTGATAAGAAAGGGTAATTGGGATAATTTAGGGATAATTGTCCATATTTCTCAATAAAAAATATGTTGTCATTCCCTCTGGGAGTAAGTTCTTGCCTTCAAGAGTAGTCTCCAATTGCCAAGCGATACAGTTAGCACTGTTGTAGTAATGACTGATGTCAACTTTTGGATCCGTCAGAAGGGTATTGAAAACTGTAAAGTGTCAGGGAAAATCAGGAAAAGTTCGGGAATTTTGAAGTGGATGACAAGTGACAACCCTGAGTTGGCTGGAGGGCAAACAATATAGACCCTGGTCAGGAACTCTCTGATCTTGGTGTGCTCAGTTTGGTCAGCAACATGAGCCGGGACACGAAAAAACGCAACTTAGTGGCATGTGTGCTCAGCAAAGACACAGATCAGTCTGGGCATCTTCCCAGTCTGATCAGAGTCTTCGCTGTCTGTGTGGTGCTAGCTTAAACCCTTAGCTACTCTTTAAGCGTACAACGAGGACTATGGTCAGACTCTGACTGGGCGGATTCCTAGGCTGATCTGAGTTTCGGCTGGGCTTACATGCCACTTTGTGTTCTAGTGTCATATGTTGCCACTTTGTGTTCTAGTGTCATATGTATTTGAATCTGGTATACCACATAAAGTTGTTTTGCTGTTTGTAGGAGCTGTTGTGGCTGCTGTATGATCAAGGACATCTGTCAAAGTAAGTTTTATTAATGCATGAGCTTTATATAAGTTAACAGGGCTGAAAATTAGGGGATTATCTGATGATACATCTAGGACAGCATCTGTTAATTCTCCATAGAAACCACCAGTCAGTAGCCCTCACAGTTATGGCATTTGATATTTTGTGTGATGCAGTTCAGAATTATCATTGACTGTTGGCTTTTTCTGCAGTACTTTTCTTGTGGTCTGATAAGGGTGTCAAACTATGGACAGCAGTGCCCCAGATAAGAGGGGGAAATAGGGATAACATAGGAATAATATTCCACATTTCTCCATAAAAACATGTTGTGACCCCTCATTAGAACAGTCTCCGCAGAACCGTCTCATGAAGACGGTTCTAATGAGGGGTGACAATGTTTTATATTCTTGTTGAAAAATACAAAAAATTATCTTCGAATTATCCAGAAAAAAACCTACTTCATCTGGAGCTCTGGGACAGGATCCACCTTATTTTGCCAGGGGCAGACAGAGCTCTAGATAAGAGGGGTATTTGATGATAACTGAGGGATAATTTTCTTTATTTCTCATCAAAACCATATGTTGTGACCCCTCATCCGAACCGTCTCATCGAGACGGTTCAGATGAAGGGTCACAACATATGTTTTTATCCAGAATTAACAAAAATTATCCCTAATTATCACCAAATACTCCCTCTTATCTAGGACTCTGGGCAGAGTCCCAGATAAGAGGATTTTTTTTTATAACACTTTTGAAATAATTTCTGTTAAGTCTCCATCAAAACCTATTGCTGAGTTTGAGCTTTAGAAATGCATCATTGAGCCAGTTCTAATGTGGAGCCACAACATACATTTCTGTGCCAAATTAAGAAATTAGAAATGTTACTGCAACCCCAACGTAACTTGAACATTGTGGACCCAGTCCTACCACATTATTTTTCTTCTTCAGACAGTGAATTTTAATATGTGCTTTACATAATAAAATGGAAACAGCATCCTATACAGATACTTAACCTAACCGAAAAGTCAGATCTAAGTTGCATCTTGTATGTTTGTGTTGTGAAAGTTTACTTGTAGCAGTATGCTTTGTTTAAACCTAATGGCAATTATATAATTTAAACAGGTACCCCATGGCTCTGGGAAATCTTGGTGATTGTGAGGAAATCTGTGAGACACCAGGAAGACCACCTCCGATAAAGCTCTTTAATGAAGCGATTGAGTCTGCTATGAAATACTATGACAACTACCATGTTTATCCTTACACATATCTTGGGGGCCATTATTTCCGAAAAGGAGATTACAGAGAGGCCATTCAGGCATGGGCAGACGCTAGTGCTGTCATTAAAAAGTTAGTATTTACCATTTTCCTCAGAAAATGAATTTTTAACTCGCCTGAACAAAGTTCAGGAAGAGCTATTACATTACCCCCAGGGTCGGCGTTAGCGTTGGCATTGGCAGTGGCGTTGGCATTAGCAAAATGTTAAAGTTTTACGTTAAAGTTTTTATGTGATGGGCAAGGCGCTGTCAGGCGAGCTATCCTGTCCCTGTGACAGGTCTTGTTTATTGTTAAAGACTTTATAGTATGTATACTAAAATATTTTCACTTGCTGCTGACTTGCCTTAAATGAATATACCGTATTAATCCTATTAAATGCCCCTGCTCTAATAAACGCCTCCTGCCTCTTTTCCGAAAATAATGTTATATTAACTTGCATGAATTCCTATTAGCTTCTTGGGATAAGGTAGCTCTTTTTGAAATGGGGTCTACTCTTAAAGGAAATAATTTGCTCCAAATTCTACAGTAGCAAATTGTTTTGTTTTTTTTAAGAGTTGACCCCCACGCCTACTGAGATGAGAGGCCAAAAAAAAGTGAAGTAGCTAAACCAAAAGTATAACAATTCAACTTTATACTGTTTATTAAGGGAACTTTGGCAGTGACTGGTTTACTACAATTTAGACTCTAAATAATGCCCCCCTTTCATAAAATGCAACACTCCCTGGGGCATTTAATAGGATCAATTCAGTATATGGAGCCACTGTGTTCATCTACTGTCGAAGGTTAGTTGCCAGCGTCTCATGATGTCAAACAGATGTGATGTTAGCAGAGTGATTTGATTGGACATCATAGTCATAAATTAGAGGGGATCATTGAAATCTTTCATGTAAATTAATTACATGTACTTATTTGACAGAAGAGACCTGATCACGTTAAACAAAAATCAAAAACACTTAGCTTGTAAAAATTTTACTCACAAAGGAAAGCAAATTAAATTCTTTTCTTTCCAAGTCAGCCCATATTGAGGAGGGAGGCAAAAATAGAAAGTTATTGAGTTGCTTCCTTTGAAAGTCTCCATTCACCTTCATTGTCGCTGAAGTCACTTTATATAGCTGAGCCACATCATGTGATTTCCGACAATGTGGCATTGGTAACAAGCAAAGGCTCTGATCAGACTGTACATAAGTGCAGTCTGCTCAGAGCCTTCACTTGTCACATCAGCCATCTATGGGAGTGGCCATAGAGCCAACAGTGAGGTCTCTGATTACTCTGGATTAATGAGGAGGAGGATTGACAAAATTGCCACATTGTTGGAACTCACATGATGGGACTCATACTAGTGTCTTTTATCTGTTAATTATTGCAGATATAACTACAATAGAGATGATGAGGAAATCTACAAAGAGTTCATAGAAATAGCCAACACTTTGATCCCAAACTTAATGAGGGCTGTTGCAAGTGATAAATCCTCAAAATCTAAATATTCATCAATATTGTATGATACTGAGACATATGCTAATTTTCTCAAGTTTTATGACGGTATTTGTGAATGGGAGGAGGACAGTCCAACACCTGTGTTACATACTGTTTGGGCTAAGCAGCTAGTTTATTCATTGGGTAAGTTTGATCCACGAGTGCGCAGTGTTATCCAAATTCACGCTGAAGGACAAGAAGAGGAATCCAGTAGTGATGAAAGTAGTGACTCAGATAAAAGTGACGATGAAAACAAAGCAGAGGAAAGTAAAGAAGATACTGTAAAAGACAAGGAGACAAAGGGTGGGAGAAGGAAGAAACGGAAACCACAGAAATTTATCTCAGAGACAAATGGAGTTGAAGAGGAGAAAGCAGAACCTAGTCCCAAAGTAAACGGCAGCACTGACGAAGATCAGATAAAATCGGCAATTGAGGAATTGGTCTCAAAGGTGGGTGAAGAGAGCCAGAGTGAGACTCCTAATCCGAACATAGCAGAGCTAGCCCAAGCATGCAGTGAATCTATTCTTAATCGGGACTACTTACTGACTGGTGGTGAACCATTCACTACTAGTGCAACAACAACATCGTCTGTCGTAACATCAACATATGATGCGAGAGTGGATGTGAATGAATTTCTAAGTACAAAATCGAACGGTACACAATTTGTTGGAATGACTGTGGATTCAATGTTGAAAGCAGAAAGTCCGGCAGACATGATGATGTTTAGGAAACAGCCAGATAGTGCTCCTGCAATGGAAGACCTCCATCATGAAATGTCGTCTGCTGAGGAAATACAGGATCAGGAGACAGAAATTGTTAAACAAGAAGAAGAGGAAGAAGAAGAGAAATTTGAACCTGCAGCAGTAACACTGAATCTACACAGTCAGAAAATGAAAGGATTGCGCAAGCTTCTGTCGTCCGAGAAATTAAATACCAGTGCAATAATGTTACAGCTCACCGCCCAGTCCCAGACACAGTTTAAGCATAATAAACGAGGCTTTGACCTTGGTTATATTAGTGTGCCACGAAAGCGCACACGACGAGAGAACACGTGATTTAGAGGGGATCATTGAAATCTTTCTTGTAGGTTTGTACGTCATCTAAATAGTGTGAAGTGGAGAAATTGTCAAGTATATGTAATATGTCAACTCTGTCAACGTATTATATGTTTTGTTAGGAAATTTCTCTTCAGATGGACACTCTTACATTATTGTTTTAAGTCTGTATAGAAATCTGTCCTTATGCTGTCATATGAGCTAGAAACTTGCTTCATTTTGTGGCAGTTAGTTACAAGGCAAAGGCAAATTCACATGGCTGGAAACTGGCAAGATTAATGTAGTGGCCCAAAAGCTTAACAGGCCAATCTTCCAGTGGCCCAAATTATCCATTAGCTAAAGATCCCATTCATTTACTAAAATAGGAAAGATAAATATAGGCCACTAAAGTTCAAATTCTGAAGATTTCTGGTGGCCCCAGACAAAAAATAGGCGCATTTGGCCACTGGGCCACTGGCCATTTCCAGCAGTGGCCGGGCAATCATGGGTCCTTGACGGCATATTACCTTTCACTTAAGATCTAAGCAGCCAAATTGGATTACTGAGTGCCCATTCTCCTTACTGCTCATGAAAATTGTTTGAATACAGTTCTGCATATCATGCAGTGCTCTAGATAAGAAGGGATAACAGGAATAATTGAACGATAATTTTTTCATAGTTCTCCATAAAAACACGTTATGACCTCTCATTAGACCGTCTCAGTGAGACGGTTCTAATCAGGGGTCACATCATATGTTTTCGTTGAGAAACAAGAAAAATTGTCTTTAAATTATCCTCAAAACCCCCTCGTCTCTGGATCTCTGTTTCATCTCTAAAGTAAATGGCCTAAACACTTACCAGAATCATCCTTAATATTGAGATACCCTAATAAAACCTTGAAATTTTGAACAATGCTATGAATTTTGAACAATGCTATAAATTTGCTATCCCTTAATCAGAGCTCTAGATAAGAGGGAGTATTTGGTGATAAATAGGGATAATTTTTGTTATCCCCTCACACCACGAAGTGGTGAGGGGATATAGGTTTTGTCCCGTACGTAAGTACGTACGTAAGTTCGTACGTACGTATGTTCACCTTTTGTCAGCGCTCTAGCACCTTCATTTCTCAACAGATTTTGAAATAACTTCACACAAGTGTAGGGCATGACAATATCTCGAGCAAGTTCGACTTTCAGGGTGCTGCGCCCAAGGTCAAGGTCACTGTGGCTATTTTTAGAAAAACTTTGTCAGCGCTCTAGCGCCTTCATTTCTCAATGGATTTTGAAATAACTTCACACAAGTGTAGGGCATGACAATATCTCGAGCAAGTTCGACTTTCAGGGTGCTGCGCCCAAGGTCAAGGTCACTGTGGCTATTTTTAGAAAAACTTTGTCAGCGCTCTAGCGCCTACATTTCTCAATGGATTTTGAAATAACTTCACACAAGTGTAGGGCATGACAATATCTCGAGCAAGTTCGACTTTCAGGGTGCTGCGCCCAAGGTCAAGGTCACTGTGGCTATTTTTAGAAAAACTTTGTCAGCGCTCTAGCGCCTACATTTCTCAATGGATTTTGAAATAACTTCACACAAGTGTAGGGCATGACAATATCTCGAGCAAGTTCGACTTTCAGGGTGCTGCGCCCAAGGTCAAGGTCACTGTGGCTATTTTTAGAAAAACTTTGTCATCGCTCTAGTGCCTACATTTCTCAATGGATTTTGAAATAACTTCACACAAGTGTAGGGCATGACAATATCTCGAGCAAGATCGACTTTCAGGGTGCTGCGCCCAAGGTCAAGGTCACTGTGACTATTTTTAGAAAAACTTTGTCAGCGCTCTAGTGCCAATATTTCTAAATGGATTTTGAAATAACTTCACACAAATGTAGGGCATGACAATATCTCGAGCAAGTTTGACATTCAGGGTGCTGCGCCCAAGGTCAAGGTCACTGTAGCTATTTTTAGAAAAACTTTGTCAGCCCTCTAGCGCCTACATTTCTCAACAGATTTTGAAATAACTTCACACAAATGTAGGGCATGACAATATCTCGAGCAAGTACGGCTTTCAGGGTGCTGCGCCCAAGGTCAAGGTCACTGAAGCTATTTTTAGAAAAACTTTGTCAGCCCTCTAGTGCCTACATTTCTCAATAGATTTTGAAATTACTTCACACAAGTGTAGGGCATGACAATATCTCGAGCAAGTTCGACTTTCAGGGTGCTGCGCCCAAGGTCAAGGTCACTGTGGCTATTTTAAGAAAAACTTTGTCAGCCCTCTAGCGCCTACATTTCTCAATGGATTTCGAAATTACTTCACACAAGTGTAGGGCATGACAATATCTCGAGCAAGTTAGACTTTCAGGATGCTGCACCCAAGGTCAAGGTCACTGTGGCTATTTTAAGAAAAACTTTGTCAGGGCTCTAGTGCCTATATTTCTCTACGGATTTTGAAATAACTTCACACAAATGTAGGGCATGACAATATCTCAAGCAAGTTCGACTTTCAGGGTGCTGTGCCCAAGGTCAAGGTCACTGTGGCTATTTTTAGAAAAACTTTGTCATCGCTCTAGGGCCTACATTTCTCAGCGGATTTTGACATAACTTCACACAAATGTAGGGTATGACAATATCTCGAGCAAGTAGTCTTGTGTGAGGGGATTTGTATCGCCTGCGATGCCTTGTTAATTCTGGATAAAAACATATGTTGTGACCCCTCATCTGAACCGTCTCGGCGAGACAGTTCAGATGAGGGGTCACAACATATGGTTTCAATGAGAAATAAAGAAAATTATCCCTCAATTATCAACAAATACTCCCTCTTTCTAAAGCTCTGATTCATTAAAAAATTCAAACAAAATGGGAGACAGTGCTGACTCTAATCAAAAATTTTGATTCAAAATGTTACTTGAAGAGCAATTTGAATCCGATCTATTCTGCTTGCTCAGGCACTTTTGTCTCAATATTTAGGCTAAGTAAACATGAAATTTTCCTGAATGCTTTATTTTCACAAATTAATGTTGAGATACTTGTGAAGTTTTGAATTGGCAATTCTCATAGTGGTTTATTAGATTGAGTTTGATTTCTTGAAACTTCACACTCCCAAAGTTTCATGAAAATTAACTGATGGAAAAATTTTCTGAATGCAAAGTTTTACAGAAATGTAACTGCCACAAATTTTTCCTGATTCACATATACTTTACCTGCAAATCCATTGTCAAAAAGTCTGGACTTTAGTTACTGGAAAGTTTCTCTTGATAATATAAGATAATTGAGATAAATATTCTTCATTTCTCCTCAAAAACACATTATAGTACATTCAGTTATTCAAAAGTAATTTGTAAGATACATGTATTTATTCAATTATAAGATGTGGGTTTTAACCAGTCTTCTTTACTCTCCTGTAAGATGGTTTTATCCTTCCAAAACAATTAAAAACATCTAGATCTGTCTTATAAGATGGATATAGATTTTGGGGTTGTTTTGGAAGGGAAAAACCCCATCTTATAACTAAAGAAATATCCAGGAATGATAGTAAGAATAGATTTCAGAACTTAAGTCTGACACGTCAAGTTTAAATGTTTGTACATGTAATTCAGATTAATAAGTTTACAAGAAAATGTTGGTTTGTAGAACAATAGTGTAGCACAGAAAATCAAATTTATGGAACATGTACTTATTTAATCACGACTTAACTTTCATTTTAAGTCATTGTTGATTTTCTGTCTGCTTTCTGGTGTATGAATATGTACTGATGCTAAAGAATGTAGTTTCAGAGCCTAACACAAGCTGAAACATTCCAGCAAAAGTTTTCTTTGGTCTTCTCTCAAAAGCATACATAGTGACATCTCTGTTAAACAATTTTGCTGTAATTTGTTTTTTGTAGAGAAATATGAAAAAATCTTCACCATGTTTGCTGATGTAGAGCTCTGGGCCCAGTTGTTCAAAGCATCCTTAGCCTAACGAGCTGGTTAAGAGGTCAACTCGTTAAGTGTTTTATGGCTTTATTACAAAATACACTGATATTTTTTGTTGCAAAAATATGAAAAGCTTTTGCAATGCAAAAGCTTTTCACATTTTTCCAACAAAAGATATTGGCGTATTTGAGATATTAACCCTTGAAATTTTAACGTCTCGTTAACTAACAAAGTTGTTAGGTTTGAACAACTGGGCCCAGTTTGGTTGTTTTCAAGGTGAATTGATACACTTAAAAGGGAATCACTCTGCCATTTTGTCAGTTTTGCCTCCCTTCCTAATAGGCGTCAACTATTAAAGGAAAGAATTTGCTCCTGTAGGAGCAAATTCTTTCCTTTAATAGTAGACTCCCACCTGGAAAAGGTTTCAGTGGGAGGGGAGGAAAACTGGAAGTCACAGAAGTTGTCTCCCTTTGACAAAATGGTAGAAAAACATGGTGTTGTACCCATACACCTAAGTGAGAATGGTGTGGCACAATTAGAAAAATGCATTGACCCAGTACAGTATGGGTATAGATAATAAGATTTGATCCGTGCATCAGATAAAGGTGATTTTTATGCCCCCGAAGGAACTTCGGGTGGCATATTAAAATCGCACCGTCCGTCCGTCCGTCAGTCCGTCCGTCCGTCCGTCCGTCCGTAACAAATCGTGTCTCAGCCATAACTTAAAAACTACTGAAGCAAATTTGATAAAACTTCACAGAAAGATAGAGCACATTGAGAAGGTGTGTCGCGCACAAGAGTTTGGTTCCTACGCCGAAGGTCAAGGTCACAATTGGGTCAAAGGTCAAATCATGTCTTAAATCGTGTCTCAGCTATAACTTATAAACTACTGAAGCAAATTTGATGAAACTTCACAGATAGATAGAGCACAATGAGAAGGTGTGTCATGCACAAGAGTTTGGTTTCCACGCCCAAGGTCAAGGTCACTGTCGGGGGTTAGAGGTCAAATAGTGTCTCTGCGATTACTTTAAAAGTACATAACTGAATTTCATCAAATTTCACAGAAGCGTAAAGAGTAATGAGAAGATTTGTCACATATAATATCCATATTCCCAAACCCAAGGTCAAGGTCACTGTCTGGGCTTAGAGGTCAAATAGTGTCTCTGCGATTACTTTAAAACTACATTCACGGAAATACAAAGCATGATGAGAAGGTTTGTCACACATACCGGTAATATTTATATTCCCAAATCCTAGGTCAAAGTCACAATCTGGGGTCAGATGGCAAATCATGTCTCAACAATTGCTCATAAATATACAAAAGCAAATTTCCTTAAACATCACAGAAAGATGAAGCTTAATGAGAAGGTAAGACACACACAAGATATAGGCTTTCACACCCAAGTTCAAGGTCACAGTCTGAGGTGAAAGGTCATTTCTCCCCAATTACTAAAAAGACTTCTTAAGCAAACTGTATTAAACTTCCTGAAATGGTAATACATAATGAGATGGTATGTCACAAACAAAATTTAGGTTCCTGTACCAAAGGTCAGGGTCATAATCAGGGCACATAGGTCAGATTATATGTCCAAACTGACTGGAGGCTGCTGAAGTGAATTTCATCAAACTTCACAGAAAGGTAAAGCATTATAAAAATGCATCTCACTTGCAAGATTTGGGCTGCCTTGCCCAAGTTCAAGGTCACAATCAGGGTCAAAGGTCAGTTTAAGGGGCCTTCGGGGGCATCTGTTACATACTGTAACATTTCTTGTTTAGGATAATTATGAGAGCAGCATCACCCAGAAAGGGTACTTAAGCCACTACTCAGCCCAGTCTGTGAACCCCTGCAGTCGAGCTAGAGCCTTCCGTATGTGTCGGTGGATTTCACAGGGTCACACAAAGTATGAACAGTAAATGCTGTGACCAGACTGCACAGATGTGCAGGCTGGTCTGAGCCTGGGCTGTTCGCTTATAGATTAAGCACCCTTATTGCATGTTACAGCTTATGCATTCTGCAAAGAACATGTTGTAACTCCTCATTTCAACCTTCTCAACAAGGCAGTTCTAAAGAGGTGTGAAAGCATGTTTCCATTGAGGAAAAAACATCTAAGAATTATCCTCAAAAATCCCACCTGATCTAGAGCATTTTATTAATGAATTTAAATTTTTGTACAGTTTTGTAAATATGTTCTTGTTACCCTTGACAACTATGATAGAGAGTTGATTGGTCCTCGTATCCATTCCGTCCATTTGTTTCGGCGGATTAAATGTATTTTTTGTAAAGATGGTTGGAGATAAAAGGGACTTGATTTGCTGTCAGATATAAAATGGGATAGGAAATTATTTTCTTAAGTGGAATCTTAACATAATTTCTCTGATAGAAATCTGGGATGAGAATGAGTTTTCATACTTAAATGGTTGTGAAAATGTCCCTTTTATTACGTGCATCTGAGTGCAAGATAATCCAGAATTTTTTAGATTTTTCTTTGCTGTATTTTCATAGTCTCCATGCTCCAGATAAGAAGTGGTAACTGGGATAATTTAGGGATAATTTTTTAGATTTTTCCAGATAAACATACATTGTGACCCCACATTAGAATCGTCTCACTGAGACGGTTCTAATGAGGGGTCACAACATATTTTTTATTGAGAAA
Source organism: Ctena decussata (assembly GCA_963989385.1). Taxonomy (NCBI): domain Eukaryota; kingdom Metazoa; phylum Mollusca; class Bivalvia; order Lucinida; family Lucinidae; genus Ctena; species Ctena decussata. The sequence goes on along the minus strand of OZ022499.1, from coordinate 75,916,218 downwards.
TAAGAAAAATTATCTCTGAATTATCCATGTTACCCATTTTTATCTGGAGCTCTGGAGTCTAGTTGCATTGGATTCCCTGGACAATGAAATCCTAGTACTGGTTTATTCAGAGGTCTAGATAAAGTGAGGTGTCTGATTTTTTTCTAGGCAGTTATGTTTTTGCCCAGCTTTGATGAAATATTGTTAAAAGGGCAGTAAAATCTAGACTAAATTAAAAAAAAAGACAAGTACAAAGTTTTATATTGAGTTTTATTTCATTCAGTGGTGGTACTGATCGGGGGTATATCTGAGCCCTGCTCACTTGTTCTAGAATTTTGGGGGTTTCTTTATGTTATATATAGAAGAAGAAAAAAACTTTCATCTCTTTAATTCTGGAAGATCTTGAGCTTTGTTAAGTATAAAATAGTTTAACTGATTTGAGCCACGACACGACAAAACCAACAAAGTGGCATGTGCGCCAAGCGAAGACTAAGATCAGCCTGGGTACCCACACAGTCTGATCAGAGTCTCTGCTAAGGGCTTTAAAGATAGCTAAGGGTCTAAGCTACCTCCATGTGGACAGTGAAGACTCTGATCAGACTAGGCGGATGCCCAGGCTGATCTGAGTGCGCTGGGTGCACAACCACATTGTTGGTTTTCTCGTGTTGCGGTTCAATTGTTTATATGATTTTATTTTTCATATATTAGTTGTTGCTATGTTAAATTTGAGTTAGAATTTTACAATTTGCATTCATCTTCTTGACCATCAAACACATTTCTAACACATTTCTTTCTCACATTTTAAATGCATGTATTTAGAAATAAAGTAAACTGCGTCAGCAAGAAAAGATTTGGGAATAATATAAGCTTTCAGACAGATTACACAACTATGTTAAAATAGTCAATTATTAATTAACTAATAGTAATAGAGTACTGATGCATGTACAGTAGAACTTCATTGGCTTGAACAGGCTTAGGACCATGCAAATTAGTTCCAGCCAAGGGTAGTTCTAGCCATCCAAGGTTAGTTTCTATATAAAATGACCTCTAGGGACCAAGGAAAGAGTTCTAGTCAGGCAGGGTTAGTGAGCCATCAGACTTCGAGCCGTTGATGTTCTGCTGTATTCCAAAAGCACTCCACATCATACCAGTCATAAACTGGGCTTATTTTGACAATTTCGGCCAACTCTGCCAGTACAAGCCAAACCTTGGCCAATACAAGCCATCCTAGGCCAATACAATTCGGCCAATATCAGTGACGCCAAACTCAGCCAGTATCAATAACAATAATTAATAAAATGGTCATTCATTGAGAAATTTCGTATTAGCCCAGTTACAGGTCCTCAGAATCCTGTATTAGCCTTCGGCCTTGGGCCAATACAGCAGACCTCGGACCTGTAACTGGGCCAATACTAAATTTCTTGATAAATATCATAATGCTAATAATGGGGAACTGGGTAGACACAGGGAAAGTATACTGAAGTGGGAAGCTGAGAGTGAAAATTGAACTAGATGTGTTGATTACTGTTTGCCGTAATGAGTTTTTGCTTTTTCATATCACTTTTTACACACCTAAAGGTTTAAGAGCGGCAAATGAAAATCAACTTCGCATTTAGTTATACAGTAGTACTTCAATGGCTCGAACAGGCTTGGGATCATGAAAATTAGTTCCAGCCAAGGGTAGTTCTAGCCATCCAGGGTTAGTTTCTATATAAAGTGACCTCTAGGGGCTTACAAGCTATCAGGGTTCGAGCCATTGAAGTTCTACTGTATCTGCGATTTCTAAAAACTACTGAAGTGAATTCAGTCATACTTCACAGAAAAATAGAGTTTTGACAAGTTCGTTGCAAGTAAGATTTAGGTTTACACATCCATGGTTAAGGTCACAGTTGGGTCAGAAAGGGGCTTTCATGGCCATTTGTTGTGCACTGTAAAACTTTTTGTTTGTATTTGATTCTGCCATCATTTCATACCCATAACCCATCTCCATTTTCCTGATTTCATGTGTAAAAAACAATTAGAAATCCCGGTGAAAACATGGGAACCAAATGTATTAATTTCTCAGCCATTCCTGGATTGATTCACAGTTTTACAATTCTGTGAATGTAGATTTCCTTGTTTGCTGAGACATACAATGGAGCCGCAACATGACAATCCAACAAAGTGGTATGTGCGCCCAACATAGATTCAGATCAGCCTGGGCAGCCGCCCAGTCTGATTAGAATTTGCTGTGCACTTAAATGGTAGTTTGGGTCTAAGCTACTTCTATGTTGACAGTGAAGACTGATCAGACAAGGCAAATGTCCAGGCTGATCTGAGTCTTTGAGTGGCGTACATGCCACTTTGTTGGTTTTGTCATGTTGCAGCTCAAATATTGATTTCTTGGTTGACTGAAATAGTGGTGTGACACACAAGGTCACTAATCTACTAACAGTTGTCAACTATCCCTTTTTTTTTAAAAAAAAAAAAAGATGGAACAAATCCATATTCAAAGAATAGAAGGATGGTTAAAGGTGAAAGGGTTTGTAAATAAAAATAGAAAAAGAAATGGCGATGTTGTTAGTTAACACACTATGTTCTATGCGTACCTGAAGACTTAACTCTTTCAGTACCAAAAAGCAGACGACAAAATTTACGTCTGCAAAAATAAAAAAAATGCCATGTCCAAGACATTTTATATTGAGAACTCAAAGACTAGAGGGCAAACAGTATAGATCTAGATGAGGCGGCTCATCATGAGCCGCCTCATCAGGATCTACGCTGTTTGCACATTTTGCTAATTGCATCACTGGGGCTTAAAGAGTTAATGAATCCTTGACCATTATTTCTTAATGAAAAAAGAATTGCATGGAGACCTTGGAAGTTTCCAAGGCAGAGAAGATCAGATTAATGTAAATGTCTTAAAATGTCAGACATAGCAGGAACTTATATTAAGTATAATTCTTTAAATGTTCCAGAGTTTGTATCTTGTATTCTTTGTATAAATGTTTCTGCAGCTTGCAGTCGGTATAAGCTGCATAGTTGATTATACATTCAGACAAAATAAAATTAAAATACATTTAGATCAAACTCTGTAGATTCGAGTGCATAGGTTTCTTTGAAAAAGGAAAAGAAAAAAGATTAACTTTTCATCCCCAAAGTTTGGCTTATCTGTAGTTTTTAACTTTAATAGATGTGCTTTCAGGAGGAGCAACTCTATCACTGTAGTTTTTGCTATCTTTCCCAATGGGGGTCAACTCTTACAGAAAAGAATTTCCTCATTTGGGCGCTGATCATTTTTTGGAAGGTTTTGTTGCCCAGGGAAGCAAACAAAGATTCATTTAAGTTGTCTCCCTTTGTAAAAAGGGAGGAAAATCATGGCATTATATCTTTTCACCTAAAGATCTAAAGATACATCTCCGTGGTTTTCCTGCCAATATAAAAAGGGAGACAACTGTAACAGAGCAGTATTTGAACAGTAGTCCCTCCTTCAATGGTAACAGGAAAAAATTTGCTTTCTGGCAACAAATTTGTGACGCTATGTTAGAAGGGACATACATACTGTCCAAGTCAGAGTGATCCATCTTGGAGGTGTATCTATTCCTCATACCATAAAAACTGTAAAAAAATGGGACACCCTAAAATAATTACCATAATTGTCCTAAAAATGGAACAGTTTAGTTTTACAATACACTAATGAGTCGAAAAAATGCAGATCGCAGGGCAAATAGTGCAGGCCCTGATCAGACTGCTCCTTTGGAGCAGGCTGATCTGGGTGTGCACTGTTTGCTGAGACTTATCTCTCCAAATATTTGAATTTTACGGTAATTTTATCATTGCATTTCTTTCATGAATTCTATTTTTCTACAGACTTTATAATGATCTGTATATATGTACAGTATTTTCACTTTTTTCAATCTGTATATTGGAGTTACGCTGATCAAGTTAAATTTTTACTTCTGATGAGATTGTTTGCATGCACTTGTTACTGTTTAGGTTTTATCATGTTTGTTCTTAAATAGACAATTCTGTATAATAATTTACAAGTTTGTAAATGGTAGAATTTCATGTTCATAATTGTATTCCATGTTGGATGTAAATACTTTTATTGATGTCATTTAACTGTATCATTGCCGAAAGTGCTAGAAATGTGCAATTTTATTTTGTTACTCTTCGCATTTTATTCCTGTCGACGTTTATGATATTGTTTTACATTTGTTTTTGTTTTGTCATATGTTTCTCATATTTTATTTGAGACAGCTCACCCATGATAGTCATGGACTAGAACTTCAGGGTTGCCATGGTCAGGGTAAAAATCTGGAAAACGAATTTTTTTCCGACTTAGGGAAATGTCAGGGAATTTTATGGTTGGTTAGGGAAATTTGGAAAGTACTTGAAAAGTCAGGGACAAATTCAGGGAAGTTGAAAATTAATGGCTACTGCAGTTTTCAAAAAAATAGGCTTATTCTGTTCATGGAGAAAAGATGTACTTTCTAAGAAGATAGTCTAGGAATAATTCTCTTCTCATTGGGGACTGCTCTTAAAGGAAAAGAATTTGCTCCCTTCAGGGAGCAAATTATTTCCTTTAAGAGTAGCCCCCAATATTCTATATGTTACAACTAGCTCTGTCACATTATTTTTCAGGGCCATAAAAAGGGTATGGAAAACTGTAAAATGTCAGGGAAAACTCAGGGAATTTTGAAGTAGAGGATTATTGGCAACCCTGACGTTAATCTGGAAATAGTAAATTGAAATCGAATTGGCTTTGAGCTGTCAGAATGATTCAGATTTATAATTGGTAGGATATGCTCGGAATTTGAAGTCAGGATTTACAATAGTAACACTAAGTGGATAAGAAAACAAAGGGAAACAACTTCCATTGTTCCAGTTTCCTTCCCTGGATGACAAAATAGGACTACCTTTAACGGAAAGACTTGAACCCAATTCGGAAGGGAGTCATAAATCAAACTGGAAGAGTTGTTGCCCCTAAAAGTGTATCCATTCACCTTAACATTGGAAGGCGTGAGCTCCAGATAAACCAAAAATTTCAGAGTAAAGCATTTTATACTTAAAGGTGAATGTTTACAACTTTAAGGCAAAGTAACTCTGTTTTTGTCATCATTTTTGCCCTTCTTCTTAAGGGGTAGGCCCCCGCCCATCAGGGCCTTGGAAATAGAAGGGTTGCTTGGGGCCTCTGCGGCAGGGCCTGAGTGTCAGTTATCTCAGGTCAGGTAAAAGTCCTACAAATTCGGAAGCAATGTCTCAACATGACTGAAATATTGTTTACAGGGACATTAAACCACAACTCAACAACAGCAATTCTAAAGGGGTGAACTCTTAAAGGAAAGAATTTCCTCCTGTAGAACTCATGTTGGAAGGATTTCCTCATTCAGAGAAGCAAACAAGTGACAAAACATGTTTCCCTTTGAAAGACATGGAGGTGTATCTATACAACCTAATAATTATTTCTCCACCATAACATTGTATACTGTTGAGTCAGTTCAAAGAAGGGGCCATGAGGTATGTGATCAAATTTTATCGCCTTCAAAATGAATGTTATTTCAATAAGAAAACTTATTGTTGACACAGTGGTTGTAAATGATGTTATATGTACAGGGCAAAACGTTATTACACGTTTGTGGTCATACTGTTTTTATGACACAACGTTATCCACTGAATAACAGATGTTCATGAGATAAATTGTATTATATGGGTGAGCTATGATTTACTCCATAATTAACCTTCTAACAAGCCTTTTCAAGACTAGCGAATTAATGATAGATCAGAATTTTTGTTCTTTTATGAGCAAACTTACAGGTTTCATTTAAGTTTTCATACAGTATGATACGATCGTAGTTTAATTCACATTTTTACTTGGCGTTTGTTTTGTTAACTATTTCAGATTTCACCAATAACAGGTAGTTGAATTTCATTGGCTTGTGAACGCCTTGCATTACCTGATCCATGACAAAAGTCCCTGTTGATTCCTTTAAAAATCCTGACTGAAAATGTCCTTTGCTAACTTGAAATGACTATTCAAAATCTAGAACTTTATGACTGTCCCGGGGTTAATTGTTCAGAAAATGTCTAATGGCTTTTATTTTTCATTTTGAAGATAAATGGACAGCAAAGGACATTTGCAAAAAAGTAGGAAGTTGTAATTGTGGTGGCACCCTGGTCTTAATAAGAAGAAACATACAAAATTATATGAGAAAAAAAAATCGTTTGATGAATGGTCAGTTTGGGATTTTATGTTACTATGTCACTATCGCTTTTGGGCTCAGCTGTTCAAAATTAACACTGCTGTTAGTGAATGAGATGATATATTTTCAGCATAGAATACAGTATGCATAAACACTGCTATGTTTTGCAGAAAAATTCTGAGAAGCTCCTCATATTTTTTCAGCCAAAAATATTTGTACACTTGATTTTGTGTGCACTAGAAGACTGAACAAATACCTGACTAACCACAAGATCTATCCTTGCAGACTGGAATTGATATTGATCTTCATATACATGTATCCAAAACTGGAGTTTTCTTAAACACTAAATTTTCTCAGAAAAACTTAATTTGGTCTTTTATATATGAAAAAAAACGTCAAAAAATAAGAAATACAAAATGCATGTATTACAAATGTTTATAGACTTCATGAGATGCCGTTTCAGAGGCTTGAATCACAGACATCACAATTTATGGGTTTTTTTTGTAAATTCATTAACGAAGAAAGAAACTTCAGCAAGAATGATGGTATAGCATCTTGCTTTGAAAGCTAAAAAACTGTTTAACTGTAGTGATACTATTTTGTATCCAAAACTTTGCTTATTCTAGTATCTTAATACTGTCCCCATTATTCACACTACACAAGATGTTCACATACATACACAAACTTACACACACACTTGTTGTAGATATTGTTTTATTTGTTTAAGACTGGTTTTAAGCGCACAAGAATTCTGCTGGTTGAGTTGGCAAGTTTGTATTATGTGTCGCCATAAAAATTGGTACAGTTGTCATATCTTGTCTTTTATTGGATGATGTATGTTAGACCATGTGCCTCAAATATACTGTATTTCTTCGGTTATAAGACAGGGATATTTTCTTCCAAAAACAATCCCAAAAGTCAAGGTCCATCTTATCTAGCTTTTTAGGATTGTTTTAGGGAGAAGCAAAAAAAAATCTTGGAGCAGGATTTTATAGGACGTATATAGATATGTGATATCATCCTAGAGATTTAAAAAAACACTGTTTTATAGCCAAATAAGTATGATATATTGTAATACACAGATTGAGTTGAAATACAAGGCATTTTCTTGTTGAGGCTTCGACCAGAATTGTTTTATTTTGATCTCAGTAGAGTAGACATGTAAATAGTAGCTAGATGTGTTCTTGTTTTCAATTTATTATGTTTATGTGATGTTAAGACAGAGATCCAAATAAGATGGAGTATGGAGAATAATTCAGAGAGAATCTTTATTTCTTGTCAAAAACATACATTGTGACCCCTCATTAGAACCGTCTTGGCAAGATGGTTCTAATGAGGGGTCACAACATACGTTTTATGTAATTTGGAAAATTATTCCCAATTTACCCCTTCTTATATGGAGCACTGTGCAGTTCATCATGGATCATAATCTTGTAATCATCCTACTATGTACATCTGAATTAATTCTTTGAATATGAGCCCTGTGGTCTCTAAAGGCTTACTTTGAGTTTAAACACTAAATATGATCATGATCATGTAACTTAGGGGATAACTGTTCTCAAAATTTTCATTTTGAGAGGTAATCCCCAGTTTTATGGTCACAAAGTTCATTTTGTGGCAACAGATCAGCAAAAACTGCTTGCTTTAGGCAGGTGCTTGCTTGTTACAGGATAATTTACACTGAATATGCTACTCTGGGAAATCAGATTTTGGCCTTTTAAGACAGATTTTCGTTTAATAGAGGTGGCATTTAAGACAGGTTTGACTGTAACTTCTGTGACTTTCTTTCCTGTGCAAGAAACCCTTCTAAAAGTGGGTCTACTCTTTAAGGAAAGGACTTGCTTGGTAAGGGAGCAGACCCTTATGTTTTAAGAGAAGCCCACAATGAACTGGGAGACAAATTTTTCTTGTTAACATTACCTCCCTTGGAAGTGTTTCCATTCATCTTAAGAAGAATAACAGTTCTGTGGCCGAAGGCCTGGAGTATGTATACGTAGGACATGCTTAAGTGCCCCTGAAAAATAGTTTTTAAATCAGACAGCAAAGATTTTAAGATGCCTGTGCATTGGTACTCCGTCCTACAATTTTTTCCTCCCTTTAAAGAATATCACTGGAGCAACTCTACCAGTTCCATATGCCACTTTTCCCAGTGGGATCAACTTAGATTAATGAATGTTTCCCCTAGAAGCAAATTCTATCCTTTTAGAGTGCTACCCTGCTGACTTAGCTGTCTGGGTTCAATTTTCACTGGAGGTGGAAATCTTTTCAACCGTAAACGAGGGTCCCTTGCACAAAGCCTTTCATTATCTTCCTCCCATAGTTGTGGTATGACAGAAATACTGTTGAAAAGGAGGTATAATCCCAAGTCATCCATCCAGCCATATCCTTTAAGGTATGAACTAATTTTGGAAGGGCTATGTCATCCAGAGAGGCAAGCAGTAAGTCACAAAAGTTGTTTTCTTTAAAAAAATGTTGGAAAAACATGGAAATGTATCCACCTTTAGAAAATTTAAATTTAGTAGGCAGGTCTGGGTATTTGCTGTTTGTGCATACTAGCTTTTGCTTCTTTGCATGATGTTCTTCATATAATGAATTCCTGTTTAACCCCTAAAGTACGAGAAATGAAAATAATTAAATTTGCAGACTGTGTAGATCTTGATCTACACTATTTGCCCTACGGTTTTTGAATCCTCAATATTATATCGCTTGAATGAAATGTTTCTTGAAATTTTGCAGACGTAACAATTGTCGTCTGCTATTTGGCACTTTAAGGGCTAAACTATTTTTCATCGGAGACAGGGTTTTGATCTCATCTGTGATGGAGATTACAAGCAGTAAGACCTCGTTACAGGGGTATTATTCACAGATTATCCTTTTAGACAGTGCATCAAATCAAGGTGGCTAAGGTACTTTAAGATCATGAGAATAACGATAAATGTTTTTGAAATATACTGCTCACAAAAAGTAGGGGATATTATGACATAGAAGCGTGTACAAAAATTAATAATAATGGCTGGAATAATGGCTGGGTTAGTTTATTGTTGTATATTGACAGAACACTATTCAAGTAACAATATTCAACTAAAACAGAATCAGTCAATGCAGGTCTTTGACCCAGAGCAGCACAAAAATGACTATGGGGTCTACACCTCAATTTCACATTGGCGAAAAAAAATCTTTTGGACCCTCAGATTCTGTGAATAATAAAATTCTCCACAATTTTCCAAACTGAAAACACCCACTTTGGTAGGCTCTATTGCGTTATTTAAGGTATAGGGCTGTTACAAATGTCACCATGTGTGAGACAATTCACCACACAATGGTATCTTTTATGGCTATCATTTTCTCCTGTGATTAAACCACATGAAAAAAGTAGCTGTATCTTGTTAACTGAGGCATTAGGCGTCTGTCTTAATAAAAATTGCATAAAAATTATCAGTCATTGCTGCACTGGATTCGTGTGAAATTTGGCAATCGACCTCTTGTCTACTTCCAATTTACTCTCCGTCATGTGACAAGCTTAATCGTTTCAATATACATATTGAGGGTTGATTATTTGTTTTATGAATTATAACAGTTCAATATTCATTTACTTACTTTTCTTACTTCTGCTGCCTTAAATGTCTTAATATCCCTTACTTATTTTAAGCAGTATATGTTCATAAGAAAACAATCTCAAACCGAATGAAAAAATTAACTATATCGCAGGCCTTACGCGGCTGATTTAGATGTCATAAAGCGCAGTTACCCCTTATTTTCGTCTGACTGTACCAAAATGCCATCATTTTATGAAATGAACACTGAAGACAGTTACCAGGACACTTTGAAAATGAGGTCCTCTCCAAACTATGAAATGTCTATAAAAGGCTTCATGTACTAAACCAATAACAATTGGTTCAGAAAAATGACATTAGTATGAGGTGACTGCTCTAGCTAGAGCCTTCATTTTGTGCCTGTAAATTTGTTCGAGGGCATACAATTTATGTGCAAACAGTACCAGCTTCTATCAGACTGTTTGAATGCTGTTGCTGGTCTGGGCCTTTGCTGGTGGGATATATGCAGTAAGCACCATTTTATTATTGCAATTCATTTAGATGCTCTAATTGCACCCCTGGTTAACTATGTATATACAAGGGCTGTTACAAAATGAAAAAGAGCTGTTTCGAAACCAAAAAGTCATAGTTACCAAATGACCTGATGACCAGGTTGTTTGGTAACTGACCCTTAATCGTTTCGTAACAGCTCATCCTTGAAAAAAATAGTTAGCCAGGGGTGCATTGGTACCCTGCCATTTATCATTTATATAAAGCTCAGGGCTCGGGAAAACCGGATTTCTTTCGGTCCCAGACCGAAATTCAGAAATTGGGACCGATTGGAAACAGCCCAAAGCCCCCAAAAATCGGTCCCATACTGGCCCAATACTTAGGAAATTTTCTCCGATTCGTCCGATAATTGTTACATACGGCCGTTTGATCTTGTCCCGACGTATGAAATATCGCCACTGTCTTTAAAATTCTAGCACGTGTCATAACTAATCGGATTAACGCAGGTGTTAGCCAGACGAAAAGACCGCCTACGGGCCAATCGAGATTGTCAGTATGGAGCACTGAACCACATGACGGACCGCCTACCTGTCAATAACAAGTGTCATAATGACGCGCACTCTTACGACAGTCTGCAAAACAACTTATCAAAATCACGATGACTGGGCTTTGGGATGAAAGGTGTCCATCTTGTAAAAAAAATTATGGCACTATAAAATATGAAAATGGAAACGTCCATTTCACCGATTTTCCTAGTTATATCGTCATGCAGACCAGTGCGAAAGTAATGCCGATCAGTGCACAAAAATAGCGCATTTTGATCAGGGTCTACGCGATTATTATATTGGGTATAATACTAACGGTAGCGTTGATATGCAATTACCCGCTCGTTTATGGGTCAAGCACGTTTTGTCTTTGATGTAAAGATAAAAGACGCCGCGGTGAGTATAACGTAGGGGCAGTGTCATTCTAACTGTATGACGGCTAAAGGTACCTAAGTTCACACACAGATGACTAACAATCGTATCAGCCAGCGCAACTAAGCAGTCAGACCGGTCTTTCTTGTTCGCATCTAACATGAATAATAATGAACGGCGACCTAGCGACAACCGAATACTTCGGTGGAAGCTAGTCATTATACGCTCTTCACGCGTTCCTTAAGTCACCATTTCTGACGCGGCCCATTCGGCGGCAGTGGAAGGGAAATTATGCAATTTGGGTACGTTAAACAGTACAACCATCATAGAGTTAATGCTCAGGACTTACGTATTGTTCACAAACAAACAGGAATGACAGTCAATAATATTATTTCATTGCAATGGGCTTGAACAGGTTGTCTCCCCTGTCCACATGTCAATCAAGTGTGATGTCTTCTCTCACGTCCGCTTTGCCTACGAACACGTTCTAGTCTTGTATTTGCTTCTACATGCGTAGCTAAACGTCTTAAAATGTTTGAAACCAAGAACTCCACCAAACACAACAATGTACGACCATTGTACGGAAATCGGGATTAATTCATAGGACTTCGCTTGTTGTCATCAGTTTTCGTGACAGGTATCATTTTTTTCCAATGGAAATTAGTTAGGTGATGACGTCATCGGCTGGACCGATTCATTTTTCAATATTTCCCGAGCCCTGATAAAGCTCGACCACCTTAGAATTGGACAAGTCTGTACTATCACTGGATGTTATACAAAACTGTTGGCTAACTAGAAAACAGTGCAGACCTAGATCAGACTGCTCCTCTGATCTGGGTCTGTACTGTTTGCTCTGGTGTTTCTGTCCCACAACCTGAAAAATTATTTTGTAAATTTTGTTCATTCTGTACATATTTGCATGAAATGTTATTGCCTTTTATCATATGATTTTTTTAAAGTTTTTATTTATGGTCACATTACAGTTTTGTTTGGATGTTGGTTAACTGTTAGGATTTTGCAGTTTTACTGGAGAGGAGTGGGGTTGTTTCACAATGTCTTCTTGATAATGAACTGAACCAAATTGGAAACATTTGCAGATGGGCAGATAATAGAGCCCATAGAAAGGTGACTTGCCTAGATCGGCACTGTTAGCTATTTCTGTACAAAACACTTTAAGGTGAATATGTACACTTCCAGGGAAAGCAACTCTGCCATTTTCATTTTACCTCCCAGCTGAATGGGGATCAGCTCTTAAAAGAAAAAAAATATCACATAGGGGCAATTCTTTTAATATAAGATTCCATTTTGGAAGGGCTTTATTCTTCAGGGAAGCAAACGGGAACTTATGAAAGTTGTTCCCCTTTATAAAAGCGGCAGAAAATATAGAGGTCCCTCAATACAGAATGGTGTCTAGCATTCAGCTCTGGGCCAAGGTGTAGATGACCTGATGAGCTTTTGAGCAATTTCTCTAAATACTTGAGTTACCGGTAGGCCCCCTTTACTTACTAACCATAAAAGTTCTAATTATTGGGACACCGAAAATAGTTACCAAACTGTCGTAAAATCAAACAGTTTGGATTTTACAATGAAGTAATGTACCCACAAGAGTGCAGATTGAATAGCAAACATGTAAGCCTAGATCAGACTGCTACAAAGGCATGGGGAAGCGTCTAAGGAAGCAGTCTTGCTTGGTCTCCACTGTTTACTCAGACCTATCTGTGCCAATACTTAGAATTTTTACGGTAAGTCTTTAGGGATCTCCTTTGGAGGCAAGCATAGTAATTCACTAATAACAGAGAATAAAGTTATTTGAGAATTAATTTCACATTTCCATTGTATGAATTTCAGGTAGCATCTCCCTTGCAATTCAAGAGGAGAATGGCATACACTGTATGTCATGCTCCTCTTATATTTATAAGTGAGATGATGTCATAGACCTGTTACCATAGCAACTATTGAATTACCAACTGTTGTGCTTAGTACCTTGGCAGAATGACATTTTGATGATGTCAGTTAGACATCAATATGACCTCTTAGTTGCCATGATAACAGATATATGACCTCATTGCTTCCGGAGCATGGCAAACAGTGTATGCCATGCTCCCCAGTTTTTCAATGATATTGCAAACTGAAATTCTTCCAACAGAAATTTCAAATTTTCTCAAACAAATAATTATTCCGAAGTCATTTAATTTCGTGTTTAATACATTTTCTAGTTTTGCAAGGGTATTATTTAGATGTAACTTTTCAATGTAGTAAAAAAGATGCATCATTCAGGCTTCAGTAGGATATTTTTGGTTAAGTAACACCACTTACATTAAGTAACACAATCTAACATTTATTCATCAGCAAATTAAGGAACTAAAGTTTGTAATGAAGAAATATTCATCTTCAAATAAATATTGGTCCTTTTTGTCATCATTCAGATTTGGAACTTTTGTTTGGGAGGGGGTTATGGGATATATCTGCAAATGACACTATAGGACTTGCATAGGTAGTAACAAGTAGTTAATGTTTCAGATACCTTTATTTTGTGTAATTATATACTCAAAAATAATTTCTGTGTAATTCTCGGTTACTTTGGACAAACATAGGGCAACAATCTTTCAGCATTATTGTTGCTATCAAAAGTATATTGGTAATATTTTTATGTTAGAGCCATGTGGACGTTATATAAGCATCCAGCTAGACCAGCTTGTACATTCAGTTACTATTATTTAGAAAGTCTTTTGCTGCATAAAATAGGGAATAGCAGAGTAATTTCTTGAAATGTAACCATTCATTCCAATGTACAAGCTGGTCTGTGCGCTTGCTGATGGCACAGAGTTACTTACCACACTTTGCCAAGCTGAGGCTCTATGTACGCACTTTGCCAAGCTGAGACTCTTACGTACACACTTGGCCAATCTGAGGCTCTACATACACACTTGGCCAAGCTGAGGTTCTTACGTACGCACTTTGCCAAGCTGAGGCTCTTACGTACACACTTTGCCAAGCTGAGGCTCTTACAAAAGTTTTGTACAGAAGGTTGCTGTTAAACTCCGTTCATTAATTCTGAAACTGGGTTTTTCGCTGCTCATACTTTTACAATCTAATAAATCCAGGTAAGGCTGTGCATAGTGATAATGCTAGACTTCCGCCGATTTCTCATCAATGTGTCCTCTGCCTCTGTCCTTCGTAGGATGCTGGGCTAACCTGCACAAAACTGCAAATTACAGATTTTCAACCCGAGACTAAGTCCATCGGACAGGTTGGAAACGCCTTTTAATACCATATAAAGTGGTCGCTATAAATAGTTTTGTGTACGGGTGGGGTTAGTATTCTAACATATGCTCTGCGCGTGCGAAATCAGTCAGCGTGAAAACAAGCTTGTCATCCAGATAATTTTGTCTCAGTTTGAAATTGATTACACCGCATAAATTCACACTGGACAAGGTTTTTAGTGTTTCATCAAAAAATTTATTACCAATGTTGCGTTAAAACTGCAAAGTTAAATACAAGGACAAAAGAACCATACCGTGCACCTCTCAAACTTATTACAGCTCCTCTTAATCAGTCTTATTCTTCTTACCCCCACCACCCCCACTCTAAAAAATAATAAAATTATCTCCCCCACACTACCTACAATCCCTTCACTTCAATTAGTCTACCATCCAGACTCCCACTCCTCGACATGGCCCCTTCCCAAACGCACACCTCCTTATTCAATCTACCACCCAAACGGCCACTCTAGTCTCTAAACACACAGCCTACAGGCTACAGCCCCTCCCCCTCTCCCCGATTTCTTTTCAACAAACTATTCCCTCGGTTAGTCTACCACTCCGACCTCTACCCCGCGACACGAACAAATATATACGCAAGGAAGACCTTAATGTAAATATTACATCGTCGAACCTTCAGGATGCAGTCTGATCAGAGTCAACCGGAAGTCGGAGTCAACCTCACGGCACCGAG
This sequence comes from Ctena decussata, assembly GCA_963989385.1. Taxonomy (NCBI): domain Eukaryota; kingdom Metazoa; phylum Mollusca; class Bivalvia; order Lucinida; family Lucinidae; genus Ctena; species Ctena decussata. Next base: position 75,901,143 of record OZ022499.1, on the reverse strand, counting down.
CTAAGACACATGTAAGAGGTAACTGTTTCGCGATTCACATGGTATTTATTTGATTTGCGTCACGTGAAAATGATATTAGGTCATGTGCATACTGTTAATGCTCCACTGTACAAGCTGTTCATCTTTTATATCATCCAAGAATGGTTATGCAAAAAATGTAGACTCTGATATGACTGCACGACCTGAGTCTTCCCTGTGTGTACAATACAAGGGTACCTATTCACAAGCGTGCTAATGTTTTACTTCCAACAAACTGTATTCAAAGGCATTGGCGTACAAAGGTGAGCCCGCACGCATGCATGCATGCGATATTTCATTCAGTATATACACGAAAGCTGATCTGAGCTTTTGCTTTTCGCACATCTGATGTGTGGTTATTTGGACACAGAGGCACATGACAAAGTCTCAAGCTGACTGGTATGAGATATTCATGTTCGCAGATACATTATGTCACCCTTTTGAGTGAAACGTCACAATGAGAAAAATGATAGAAAGAAATAGATAAATGCAGGGACGTTTATGGGCTGGAGTTCGCTTCTGCGTCAGATGACACAACTGTCCCGTTGTTTATTTGTGAGAAAATATGACACAAACAAATACAAGTGTTCAAAATATGGTAAAGAAACTGGGTCTGATTTTCAATCCTAAAATCCACAGTTGTCAAAACTGAAAAATGTAGCTCATGTAGTAACTTGGTATTTTTTCTGTCTTAAGAAGTAGCCAAACTTCAAAACCTTGTTTTCCTTTTTCCTGTGACTTTGTTGGAGGCACAACAGTTATTACCCGAATGGCCAGCGTGATACCCACGTGGAATGTATTTGAATATGTATGATTTCAGGCTGTCAATTTTCATCAAATGGTCTCAGTTTGCGGACAGGTTTTTGAAATTTGCTGTTTCGTGCATGTAACTGCAGCATTAGACGCCAGGCTAAGATACATGAGACCTTTATGAGAAATCGGCGGAAGTCGAGCTTTATCACTATGCACAGTCTTATGGGGATTGATTAGATTATAAAAGAAAGAGCAGCAAAAAACCCAGTTACAGAATTAATGAACGGAGTTTAGTTTTCTAGTTAAGAAATGTCACAAAGACTGTTTTGTTAGAATTCTTTGTGCACTTAAACTATTAGTTATTGTACTGTTGTTTGAGTTATTATGTGAGTAAATAAAAGGACCAAAATGCATTGTTGTTTTAGACTTTTCTTCTGTTGCCCCCATACATTTGCCTCTCTTACTTAAGATAGTTAAATGCAAACAGTGTAGATCCAGATGAGGTGGCTCATAATGAGCCATCTCATCAGAATCAACACTGTTTGCCCTCTAGTGTTCGAATTCTCAATATATCATCACTTGGACGAAACATTTTTTTTGAAATTCTGCAGAGGTAAATTTTGTCGTCTGCTTTTTGGCGCATTAAGGGTTATCATCACTGATATGGTTTTGTAAATGATAAATATGTTGAGGTGATATACATGGACAGTGAAGAATTAAATGAGCATGGGCAAAGCTGGAGATAGTGGTTATCTGGGATATTTCTATTTCTCCATAAAAAACATAGATGGTAACTCCTCTTGTAAACAGTTCTGAAGAGGGTCACAGCATATAATATGGAAAAATAAGAAAAAATTTCCCAGAATTATCCCTTACTAATCCCCTTATCTCCAGTTCTGGTCTTCAAAGCTCCCATTACAGGTTCCTCACAGGACCCATTGGTTGTTGATGCAAACAATCAAACTGACTCGCATCAAGTGAAAAGGTCTGTACAAAATATACTCGCCAAAATAAGTTCCGCTGCAATTTTGTAATATTGATGATTTCAGTTATAATATTTTCAAAGTACAGGCCAACTTCGATATCTCGAATTCCAAGGGACTGGAGAACCCACTTCGAGTTTTCCGAAGTTCGAGATAGGCAAATTGTGACGTCACCAAAATTTTTGTTCTATACATGTACAATATCTTAACTTTCGTAGAGTCAGTATTTCTACAAAACATGTGCAGCACGAACGTAGTAAAACTGTTTCTAGTAGAAGTACTTCAATTCTCATATCGACGTTGCCCCCGCACCTCAGCAGAACGAATCCATAGCCGCAGTAACGGGGCGCCGAGCGTCAGTCCATAAAAAAAAACCTGTTTCTACTGAAAACGGGATTGTAACTAATAGCCCGCATCAAAGAGCGCCGCTCAATACTATTCAATCAATTAAATTTCAAAGGCGCCTAATTGACCGAACTTTCCAATCGAATGCACCTGACCTGTGACGTATATGCGGTTCAAGGTCAATTAACTTACACACAAAAACAGCTGATCAACAAAACAATGTCTGCATCGTTTCACCCAATCATTGGATAATTTGGGATAATTGATTGAACTGCGATCAATTAAAGACAATTGTTCGGTAAATCGTTCTTTTTCATTGTTATTGTTCGATGTTTGTACCAATTTGCTTAAAGACAAAAATATGCAGGTTTTTCATTACCGCAAAACGTCTACACAAAATGGCCGTCATTTTCTTTCTGTCGTTTCGGCAGTCTTTTTCTGAATACACATTTTGACTTTGACACAAACAGTGGTAAAACACATGGAAAGTGTCGGAGGGGAATCAAAAATCACTTCGATACAGCAGTGTTTTCGTTATAAGCGAGTTCGACACAACGGAGGTCGAAATGCAATATTATATAGGGGGGAATGTTCGGGAATGGGAGATCACTTCGACACTAGCAGGGTTTTCGAGATAAGCAAGTTTGACACAACGAAGTTGGCCTGTATCTTGCTTTCAGTTGGTTGCCCAAACATTTGTCCAAAGTTTTTAACATTTCAGTTTCCTGCTTGCATGTACAGTTACCTCACAGAACTAGTAAACAATAGAAACTGAGACTAGGCGTTTACTTCACAGGTGCAGTACCATTATACTTGTTTAATTCACGAGAACCCCTACAATTCAGGAACATCTAAACCAAACCCAAACAATTTTTCAAATGGCGAAGATTGCATCTTAAAATATACAAGACCATGAATTACTCCCTTCGAATCGCAACAACAGGAAATTTGATTATCCAATTATGCACTTACAGTCATGAATTTTAGCTCTGCTTTCCTGGACATGTAAATAATTTTCTTTGCAACATTCTTAGATAAGAATGCATCAGTTTATTGTAAAATTGTGACAGGCCTGCAGTTTTGAAATGTCTATGGCAATGCCCTTGCAAATTTAGAAAACCTGGCTTATCTGCTTAAACTTGAAATTTAGAAGCACTAAATTATCGTTTTGAATGCCGATTTTCTTCAGTATGTAAGACAGTTGGAATCCCAAAACTGTAAGTTGGGAATATAAAAATAAAAGGTGAGTTTGTTTCATGAGAAATCTCGGTAAATTAGAAATTACCCCCACTAAAACTGAAGGCTGCACAAACTGTCAGTTTACATTAATTTGAAAGTCCAGCAATATAAACATGGCATTTAGGTACCTCAACGACTGTTCAACTCCATTCATTATGGTGCCTTTTCAGAAAAAAATGCTACAGTCAATGCGGCGGAACTTATTTTGCCTAGTATTTACCCCAAATCAACCTGCACATCCCCTAAGACTCACTGATTAGTCTTCACTTCATATCCTCAGTCTGATGAGTCTTCATTCCCTCAGACTGACAAGTCTTCACTTTAATACCTCAGACTGTCTTCATTCCCTCAGACAGATGTCTTCACTGCATTCCCTCAGACTGATTAGTCATCACTGCATTCCCTAAGACTGATTAGTCTTCACTTCATCCCCTCAGACTGATCAGTCTTCACTTCATCCCCTCAGACTGATCACTCTTCACTTCATTCCCTTAGACTGATTAGTCTTCACTTCATTCCCTCAGACAGATGTCTTTACTTTATTCCCTCAGTCTGATAAGTCTTCCCTTCATTCCCTCAAACGGGTTAGTCTGCTTCATTTTCTTAGACTGATTAGTCTTCACTTCATTCCCTCAAACAGATATCTTCACTGCATTCCCTCAGACTAAATAATCTTCACTTTTTGCTTTTGAGATTCCTAAGGATTTAAAGATTGTACCAATATATGCTGACCCAGGAGCCTGGGGCTAAAATGTAGGCCTAGGCATTGCCAAACTGATAGGATAAATTGGTATCAAGAAGATCCCAACTCATGTCACTTATGATCTGAAAAACTTTGGAGCACATTCTCTTAAAAATTTAGCCGGGCCGGGTAGCGCAATCGGTAGGGCACCTGACTCGTAAGTCAGAGGTCCTGGGTTCGAATCCCGGTCTGGCCACATACTTTCGTTTCTCCTTCCGCTGATTCAAGAAGGGCAGTTGTCAGTTACTGGGGAAAGTATGTGCACTTAGTACTGGTTAACCGCTTAGGAGGTCTAAGCCTGCCCAGGAATAGTGTGGTTAGGTTAACTGACCGTCCCGACATGACCTTAGTTGTTTACCGTGGACGTTAAGCATCAAATCAACCAACCAAAAAATCTTAAAAATTTGGTTGTTATACCCCTTCTGACTTTCTTGGGAGATAAATATGAGTATATAAATAGGCGCATCGTGTTTTACAAACAAGCATTGCACTTAAGTACATGTATTTTGTATAATTTGGCCAGAATTAGAAAACACACTCCAGGGGAGTCTACTGGTTTGCAACAGTAGCTGAGTACACTGAAAAGCCAAGAAAGACTTGATATTGATTTATTATGACTATATAAACAGTCCCCAGTGGGTACAAAAGGTAACAAAAAGAACTACATTTAACAGAAAGATACAGTTGGAACTCAACAGCTGTCAGTCAGAGCTACAGAAAAGCCAAACTTCTGGGGGATAATTTTTGTTCCTTTTCTGAGTTCTTCGCAAAACATTTGATTGATGTTGCTTGGAAAGGGACCTTACCCCATGTGTGTACCATGTGTGTAGTTATACTCAAATCATCCTGCACATCTGCCCAGACTGTTCTCCGTCTTCACTTTTCAGATTTCCCAGGATTCACAAATGCATGTACAAAAAGGGAAGACATATCAGACTGTATGTCGATACAGGCTGATCTGAGTCATTCCCATTTGCAATTGTCATAAGGTACGTTTCAAGCAATACCAACCATTTGTTTCTTTTTTCAAGGGGGTCAACTCTTAAAGGAGAGAATTTGCTCCTTATGGAGCCATTTTTTTATTCAAGTGTACCCTACAAATTCTAAAGGGTTTTGTTAACTAGGGAAGAAAAACACGCAAAATGCATGGAAATGTACCCTTTAATCAATTCCAAGCTATGGCTGCAAGAGTATTTCAAAGAATTTCTATTCAGTTTCCATAAAAACATACTTTGTGGGCCCCTATTGAGAACCACCTCCATGAGGTGGCTCTAACAAGCAGCTATAATACATTTTCACAGCCTGAGAAAAAAATTATTCAACAATCAGTGCTCCAGATAAGAAGGGGTAACAGAGATAATTTAGGGATAATTATCATTATTTCTCCACAAAAACATATTTTGTGACCCATCATTAGAACCGTCTCGTCGAGACGGTTCTAATGAGGGGTCACAACATATGTTTTTGTTGAGAAATAAGAAAAATTATCTTTGAATTATCCTCAATACCCCCTCTAATCTGGAGCTCTGAACAATCATCCTTAAAATCATAAAGGTTTGGCTTCTCTGATGCTCTGATATATCCAGAACTGCCAAGGTTCCAAAATGCAAGCTCTTTGTTCCAATTTAATTAAAACTAAGGTACAAGATCTAGGAAGGTTATAGGCCCTAAATCTGCACCATGGCCTAATACAAAGTGACCAGACAAAATATTAATGCCACTACCAACAAACAAGACAAGAAAATATACTACTCAAAATTTGCTAAAGATCAAAACTACAAGGATATATATCTACATAACTTAGAAGTTACAGCATGTATATTTTGATTTATTATCTTTATAATGTTAAATATTCAATGGATTTCTGAGTTGGTTTATAAAACAATATTAATTCTGATTTTATCTGATTTCTCTTCGTGTAAACCATTTGGATAAAAGTTTTGATGCTTAGCAAATTTTGAGTACTAGACTATCTGAAGGTACTCTATTAGTTGGGAACAAAGAAAATTTAATGCTTTTATTATCAATCTGAGCACTGGAAAACCCACAAGTTAGTATCTGCAGATCAGCCTACTCATCTGCATGGAAGACTGTTCCTTTTTATATTTTCTGTATACGGTACCATTTTCTTTGTTTACAAGATGGCAATTTTTCCGTCTAAAACAATCAAAAAAATTCTAGACCCATCTTCTAAGGTTTTTCTCTTCCAAAACAACCTGTTTTACAAGGAAAAACCATCTAGCAGAATTTGATAAGACTGATTTAGATATGTGGGGTCAGACTGAATGGCTGTGCAGCCCTATTTGTCACATACCAACAGGTGCATTTTCCTTTGCTCACTCCTAAACATTTAACCGCCTCAATTTCCAATATGGAATTTTCTGACTTTAAGTTTGGACTGGTCCATTTATCATTCAAACTTGTTATTTAAACACTACTGCAACTGAACAACAAACATCGGAGAGCCTGATCAGCACTGCCCAAGGAGCAAATCTGATCAGGTCTGCACTGTTTGAACCAAAATCCACCTTTCTTCTTCAGCAGGTTAAATGTTAAAAGCCTGAGATCAACCTAAAGGTTATCAAAAGCAGCAGCATGAAGAAATGTACTCAATAATAAGTGACCTAATCATATATACTTCCCTTGAAATTGAATTAAACGTCTATTTCATTTTTAGAAATATGATAAAACACAGCAAATCTTGTATACATGAGAGATGAGTCAGCTCCAAAATGCATTATCAGACTCCACATAATATGCAAACACTGGTGGGGAATGTGTTCATTACTTTGCTTCTGTCTATATTAAAATAAAGTCTCATTAAGAATTCTACATTTTTTTTGTGGCAATATAGAATAAGAATGTCTCCATGATAAATTTTTGTTTCTTCATAAAAACATGAGTGTGCGGCATCTCGTTAAGATGAACGGGTACACTTTTAAGGGAAGCAACTCTGCTATTTTCACTTCTGTCTCCCTTCTCAATGGGGGTCAACTCTTAAAGGAAAGAATTTGCTCCCCTAAGAGCAAATTCTTACCTTGAAAGAGTAGACCCTTTTTGGAAGAGTTATGTCATCCAGAGAAGCAAACAGGAAGTCACAAAAGTTGTCCCTCTTGTATAAATGGCAGGAAAACAAGGTTTAACATTAACCCATTTGTGTTAGACCCCTCCTCATCTCCCACTGGGTCAGTTCTAACCAGATACCACAACATCTTTTTATGAACAGCAATGAATACTTATCCTAGAAATTACTGTCTATCTATAGCTCTGATTTTAGCTTGGTTTAATAAATTGTATATGAGCTATGACACGACAAAACCAACAAAGTGGCATGTGCAGCCAGCAAAGGCTCATATCAGCCTGGGCATCTGCCCTGTCTGATCAGACTTTTTTTCTTTGTGCTTAAAGGATAGCTAAGGGTCTAAGCTAACTCCATGTGGATAGCATAGACTCTGATCAGACTGGGCGGATGCCCAGGTTGATCTGAGTCTTCACTGGGCACACATGCCACCTTGTTGGTTTTGTCATGCCACAGCTCATTTATGCTGAACAAACCATATCATGTGTATTGGAATATGTACCTAAAAATCATTCTATTTATCTTAATTTCATACAAGCCATGAACGTTATAGGCAGCTGCTAGCCCTTGAATAACCATTAACAGTAGAATGTGTCACTTACACTGCATCAACTTTGTAGAGACACTCTAGACTTTTTACTCAGACTTTGTCATGAAACATAAACAATTAATCTATGAATAAGCTGCAGAATCCTTTGTCTGGGATGTCTGTACAGTGTCACAAAACAGGTCTTAACCAGAAAACTTGATGCACAGTTTATGCCGCCAATGTGCCCCTACAGCCAGAAAAGTAATACCTCAGAGCTCTAGATAAGAGGGAGTATTTGGTGATAATTCGGGATAATTTTTTATAACTGCATAAAAACATATGTTGTGACCCCTCATCTGAACCGTCTCGATGAGACGGTTCAGATGAGGGGTCACAACGTATGGTTTTGTTTATAAATAAGAAAAATTATCCTTAATTATCATCAAATACTCCCTCTTATCTAGAGCTCTGATACCTGTCTCACTTCTGCAAGTTGCAGGGGAAACAAAAATGCTGTGGATCTAAAAACTAGTGCTCATGAAATACCTACAATGCAATCGCATGACATTTGTTCAGAATATAAAAAAATCACCATAACAAGTTTATGATATCTGGAGTTCTGCTGAAGAGAAAATCCTAGAAAACATGACTTAATATACAATGATATAAACAAATAAATAAAGGAATACATTTTCTCGGTCTGTCTTATACATCAACATATACATGCATTCGTTTTAGAATAAAAAAAATGCAAACAACAAACATTAACACCAAAATGCTTTTGTTGGAAGTAACAGCTTCTTAAAACACTTATAGGCTTTTTCAACCTTTCATTCTGAACATCCTAATTACAAAAAGTGCAGACCTTGATCAAAGTGCTCCTCTTTGGGCAGTCTGATCTGGGTTCATGTTTTTAACGCAGGCTTGACAGTCCCAATACTTAGAAGCTGTCATGGTAACTTTACCAGGATAATTTCACACTGCTTTCATATAAATAACCAGGGAAGGTTAAATTTGATATAAAACAACATGAAAAAAACAGCAAAGTGGCATGTGCGCCACGCGAAGACACAGATTAGCCTGGGCATCTGTGAAGTCTGATCGGAGGAGTCTTTGCTGTGTGCTTAAAGAGTAGCTAAGTGTCTAAGCTACCTCCATGCAGAAAACAAAGACTCTGATCAGAATGGGTGGATGCCCAGGCTGATCTGAAGCTTCGCTGGGTGCACATGCCACTTTGTTGGTTTTGTCGTGCCGCAGCTCATATAAATAACCATATCAGACTGATCTAATACCATGCCAGACTAACGTATGAATCAGATTTATATTTATTCATAAATTAAGGTTTACTTGGCAGCAGTAACCATTGTTCTTAAATTTAAAGTTTCTTGCAAGCAAATAATTGTTGGTATACAGTACTAACTTTGGCGTCAGTATATCACATTATTTTCTTTGAGTCTCAAAAACATACTCTTACACACACACAAATCTTGCAATGCCCCTTTATTTTCTTTGAGTTTCAAAATTATTCTCTTACATGCACACAAATCTTGCAATGCCCCCATCCCTAACCACTTTCTCATAACCCTAAATATAGAATTAACTAAATGCAGGTGAACCCGCCTTGTGCGTTTGACGTGCTTTGGTAGTAAAAATCTGTCTCATTTGCCATAAAACAAGAGAAAAACAAACACTTTCCTAATTAAAAATCAGTCTGTTACATGACCAACCATTTCATACACATCTCAAGCAACATACCCATTTAGCTTCAGAAGGCTATTTTATGAATAGTTATGGAGCTTATAGAAGGGTGTGTTTTGAAGATAACTGAAATTTTCTTGATCTTCCATAATCATGTGTTGTGGTGTCCTCAAAGGGGACCACACCATGTCTCTACAGAATTAGGGTAAATGGGTACACTTTCAGAGGAAGCAACTCTGCCATTTTCATTTTGACTACCTTCTCCCCTATGAGCAAATTCTTTCCTTTAACACAGGGTATAAACCAGTCCGCCAGTTTTCGCCTCCAGCAGAGACTGTCCATCATATTTGGCTTCTGCGGAGTTTGTCCGTGATCTCATGTTTCCTGCAGGGACTACCGTCCTCGACTAATGGCTTCCTGCAGAAACTGTCCGTGTGACTCCGCTTCCTGCTGAGAGCCTCGACAGGAAGCAGAAAGCACGCGGACAGTCTCTGCAGGAAGCCATTTATCATGAACAGAAGTCTCAGCAGAGAGCAAGAGATCACGGACAGTCTCGGCAGAAGCCAAATATGATGGACAGTCTCTGCAGGAAGCGAAAATTGGCAGACTGGTTTATACCCTGTGTTTAAGAGTAAGCCCTGTTTTGGAATGGCTATGTCTTCTAGTAAGGCGAGCAGAGAGTCACTACAGTTGTTTCTAAGTTGTTGGAAAAAAACAATGGTAGAAAAACATGGAGGTTACCATTCATCTCGACAAAAACTGATCACAGAATAATTATCCAATACACCCCTAATCTAGAGTTTGGCATATTAGCAACATTAACAAAGTGTGACCTTATGATCTGCATGAAAACCATGAATGAACAATGCTTCCTTACACCTGTCTGAACAATTTTTATGCATGCATCAAATCTGCCTTACTCATTTGGTCTAACATAACCCTACAGTGAAGATATGCAAAAATTTAGAGAAAGAATTTATTCTTTCTCAAATTTGTTCATTTATGTAAAGCATATTTTAGAACCTATACTAGTCCCAGTGAGAATACTCTTCTAACTCTATAACATAAGGTTTTGAAGAATAAATAAATTTCCAAACCCCTGGCTCTATCTTTTCAAGCATCTTTAATGTTAAGTTTTAGCAATTACATGTATTAGTAAAGTTCCTGATATTAACTCGGAGACAGACAGATGATAAAAAAATTACATGTACCTTTCAGATCAAAATTAATAAGAAACATGCTAATACATTTAGTTGAAACACAAAAATGCTAAATCCAGGGGCCGTATTCATAAAGCCACTTAAGTCGTTGCTATGATGTCGCTAAGGCTAAATATCTATAAAGGAGATTCCCTACAACTATGAAATTTGGTCTGGAGGAACAGTCTTTGTAAGACTGTTCCTCCAGAGCAAATTTCATAGTTGTAGGGATCTCCTTCAAAGAAATTTAGCCTTAGCAACAGCATAGCAACCACTTAAGTCGTTTTATGAATACAGTCCCTGGCAATTTATCATACAAATAGCTGTTGCAAGAGAGTACCCATATGGCTCCAGGAAATGTATCAATTCCTGGCACAAAGCTAAACTTCCAGGGGAAGCAACTTTGTCATCTTCATTTTTGCCTCCCTTCACAATGGGTGTCGACTCTTAAAGGAAAGATTTTGCTTCTCAAGGAGCAAATTCTTACCTCCAAGGGTAGACCTCCTTTCAGAAGAGTTTTATCACCCATTGAAACAAACCGGATATCACAGAAGTTGTCTCCCCATGTAAATGGCAGAAAGCAAGAAGGTGAGTCAATACACCTCATAAATGCAATAAACAGTTTAGGCTCTGTCCCTATGCACCTACCATATCTCACCTTATGCCACACAGCCTCTAATAAGCTTACATGTATTGTATCAATTTTACCCAATATTTGAGCCGTTACACGACAAAATCAACAAAGTGGCATGTGCGCCCAGCAATGACTCAGATCATCCTGGGCATCTGCCAAGTCTGATCAGAGTCTTCGCTGTGTGCTTAAAGGATAGCTAAGGGTCTAAGCTAGCTCTGCGCAGACAGCAAAGACTATCAGACTGGGCAGATGCCCAGGTTGATCTGAAACTTCTCTGGGCACACATCCACCTGTTGGCTTTGTTGTGTCATGGCTCATTTTTTCAGTGCTAGTATTAGTATAAAAGAATGCTCATTCTGTGGTTATTAGGTCAAATATAGTAACACAGTAAACCCTCTTCATCATATGTTCAGTACAAGAACAAAATTCTTTATAATGTCAATTTCATTTGCAACAAAGTACATTGGTGTTCTAAATTTGCCCTGTTTATATTTCATTTTAACATCTAAATGTTTGGGAAGAAATACTGTCATTATGCAGAGGGTCTCCTATAGCAGCTATATAACTCATCACATTATTTGATATGACTATGACAGTAATATAAATAAAAATTAAAACAAAATGGAAATGAGGTAATAATGTTAGCTGCAGAACAGCACCATGTAAGGAAACATTTGAGGACACCTTTTTTTCATCTAATTAAAACAAAACCATCTTCTGACAATAAGATCTCTTTATAATCAATTCTAATGAAATCCCACCATGTTTGAAGGTAAATGGATATACATTCAGGGGAAGCCACTCGTATCATTTTCACTTTTTGTCTCACTTCTCAATAAGGGTCAACTGTTAGGCAAGATATTGCTCCCAAAGGAGCAAGTTCTTTTCTTTTAAATATAGACCCCATTTTGGAAGGGCTTTGTCGCTGAGGGAAGCAAACAGAAGTCACAAAAATTGTTCCCGTTTGTTAAAATTGCAGAAAAACATGGTCTACCCATTCAACTTAAAATGAACAAAAAATTATTTATCTATGAAAAGTCTGTTTTATCTGGAGCTGTGTTGCTGTGTAAGCAGAATGGCTATAGTGGTTATTCCAAGAAAACACCATTTTTGCACAAACGGAAAGATTTACTCCTGACTAATACTTCTCACATTTTTCCCTTTCTGAAACAAACTTGCTAAAAATACAAACATATATGTACCTGAATATCTTGTTTTTCAGTGAAAATTTAGCCAACTATATGATTTGCTATGCTTTATGTGCAATTTCTATACAAAACCACGGCTTCCTGAAAAAGCCTATTTTACCATTGCCATTACCTTAACAGTTATGTCAGCTGGAAAAATTTCACCTAGGACCACACTACAGACCAAAAACAAATTCCTTTAACAAATAAACAAGAACTTTCTTTCAGAAAAGGTATTGTAACAATATTAAGTACAAATTGATGATTTCCCTCTCAGCCAATTTGCATGAACATACATCATTAACAGTTATGCAACATGCATAGGTTTAATCCCGCCTGCACATCAATGAGTCTGATCAGAGCCTTTGCTCTTCACACACAATATGCGTTAATTCTGAGGAATCTGTGGACACCATTTATCTCAAACAAAATTACAATCACAGTATAAGGATTGAATAAAAACATGAGCCGCAACACAAGAAACCCAACAAAGTGGTTGTGCGGCCAGCTCAGACTCAGATCAGCCTGGGTATTCTCCCAGTCTGATCAGAGTCTTCGCTGTCCGCATGGAGGTAGCCTAGACCCTTAGCTACCCTTTAAGCGCTTAGCGAAAAGTCTGAGCGGACCAGGCGGATGCCCAGGCTGATCAGAGTCTGCGCTGGGCGCACAACCACTTTGTTGGTTTTCTCGTGTCGCGGCTCACATGAAGATGAAGTCAACATTTATCAAAGACACTGACAGTCTTGCTCACAACTCTTGACTTTTTTCTTTGCTTGCATTAGTCATCAATTATTTCTCCATTTAGAGGAGACAACAAGCTGTCGATCTCTGATTTACTGACCAGATCAATATCACTTACAGCCATCAAACCATGATTCGCTAGCCAATAGCCCATGATTCAATTGCCAAATTCACTGACCAACAGCCATGATTCACTGGCCAGCTGATGATGAAAAAGTCTTCAACGAGCAGGACAAATGGTGATTTAAGCTGTCCTGAGTCACTGACTACTTAGTATGCAAAGCTCCATAATGTGTGGGGTTTTGATGGTAATTCAGAGATAATTGAATTGCTGATCCATCATCATCAAAGCATGTTGTGGCTTCTCATCAGTATTGTCTCACTTAGGCAGTTTCAAAGAGGTCTCATGCAACATAATTGAGCCGCAACACCACAAAACCAACAATGTGGTTGTGCGCCCAGTGCAGACTCAGATCAGCCTGGGCATCCGCCCAGTCTAATCAGAGTCTTCACTGTCCGCATGGAGGTAGCTTAGACCCTTAGCTACCCTTTAAGCGCTTAGCAAAGACTCTGATCAGACTGGGTGGATGCCCAGGCTAATCTAAGTCTGTGCTGGGTGCACAACCACATATTTGGTTTTGTCGTGTCATGGCTCAATTATGTCATTTCCAAGAGTTATCATCAATTTTTCATATGTTTTCAGAAGAAATGTATGTTGAGACCACTCATTGCTTTGGCAAGACAGTTTAGTTCTAATGAGGGCAACCATACACCACTTTATAAAGTATGATCACAAAGTATCTCAGGATTATCATCAAAACCCCACTGTCACCCGAGCTTTCCACATATCCGTCATTCGTAGAGCAATCTCTTACATATCAATGAGCAATCACCCAATCAGATCCTGTATTGTTTATAAGACTATGTATGACCTTCCCGTTTATTTCTTTGTGTCATTATTTTCTCCACCCTCGTATGCTAGTGGACTCTCGTGTGGGGCAGGCAGTTTGAATTCTGTTGGGTCGGTACCCCAGATGTCTTTGGCATATTCTGCGATTGTACGGTCACTGGAGAACTTTCCAGAAGATGCAATGTTGTGTAATGACATCTGGGCCCATCTTAATGGATTCTGAAACAAATAATCAAAATTTCAAATACCGTATCAATCCTAATAAATGCCCCTGCTCTAATAAACACCCCCTGCCTCTTTTCTGAAAATAATGTTAGAACTTGTAGTTTGACCTATTTGTCTGTATTGTTTGGCAATAAAATATGCTAAAGCTGTAAGTATCTGTCATGGGTGTGAGGTAAGGATAGAAAAATCTGTCATGATGGTCACTGTTTGGCATCTAAGGCTTGTCAAGGTGGCCCAGAGAGACAAGTTTTCTATCTGCACCTCACACCCAAGGTAGATACTTCTTCTTGCATAGCTTGCGATTTATATGTTTGATTTTAAATGTGTGACTAGTTAAAACCTATGAGTTTAGCATTTGAAAGGATTCTATTCCATTTGAATAAAGCTGACCCTATCAACAACCGACGTTTAGTTCTTTGTTAATGTCCCACGTGGCATAAACTGATGTCTGTTTTTGCTGTCTGCTATACAACCAATCACTGATGGCATTATTTTTGCCAGTTCTGGATGGGTTAAGAATTGTTGGTACAGGTGGACCTCCTGGATATCCTTACCTGGGCTCTGCTGTTCAAAACAAACAACATTGTTACTTAAAGTTTCGTTAAAATTTCAAACGTTAATATCTGAAATATGCCAATATTTTATTGAAAAAATGTGAGAAGCAAAGCAGCTTCTCACATTTTTTCAGCAAAAAATACCAGTGTATTTGGTTATAAAAGTTGTAAATGACTTAACAAGTTGACCTCTTAATGATCTCGTTAGGCTAACGACGCTTTGTACAACTGGGTCCGGGACAGCAAGAATAATCAGTTAACACTTACCCTAAATACTTCACTGACTCTGTCTTGACATGCAATGTAGGACTCGAAATCCTTACACAACATAAACCTGTAAAAAGTATCAAAATATTTACATACTTGGTGTATTTACTGAAAAAGCCCTATAGTTAACCGATGAAACGTAATGTAGTTTACATTCCAATAATTACACTGAGACACGCGACGTCAGTGACGTAAAGATAAACAATGGCTCTGTACAACCTGATTGGACGTCAGCAACGTCATGACGTCATGCATGCCGTTCAGCTGTTAGCAGAAAAACTGCGTTTACATGTTTTACTGCTTCAATTTTAGCGCTTATATAAGATTTCTCATGAAAGATTTAATTGAAATGAATGTAAATATAAGCAATGAACTTAATTTTTCTGAGATTTATCGAAATGTAAACTACATTGGGTCACTAGCAAAGTTTACATGAACCCCTTCGGGGTTCATTCACTTTGCACGTGACCCAATGTAGTTTACACTTCGATAAACCTCAGAAAAATGAAATTCATTCCTTAAAGGTAGGTTCCTGTACTAGCGATAACAATTATGTCCACAAAATAATTTCGTCTTTTTCTGAGCAGAATTGAATTCTCTTATTTTTCTGAATTTGTTGCTACTGAGAAACTCGTCAGATGTTGAAGAAAATAGTCGTTTTCCCTGTTGGTTTATTTTCTTTCGTTGGAATTCCAGTTCTAAAAATAACTATGTTTATTATGTCTATAAGTGCGCGGTTTCTGATGCCATTCTCCAAAGGTCAATTTTCCCTTGTCATGAGCTCTCCTAGAGGCCCTGGCATGGTGGATGGGTTAAAACTATCCCAAAATGCAATGCAGCATGACCTCAGCTGCGATATCTATTTATGGCCCGAACTAAAAATAGCGCTAACTGGTGTGCGAAGCAGAGTTAGGAAATCCCTTGCAAAACAACTTTTCTAATATTTTTTTGATTTACACTTTTTATTGAAACTTATTCATTCCCTTTTATAAGTGCTTTCCAACAACTTGGATGAAAGATCATCAAAATTATGATGCATTCCAAAGTACAGTAACCTACCTTTAAATAACACAAACTCAATACTCAATTATGCAGTACTCTGAAGAATTTAGAGGGCAGAATCCTGATATTTTAGCCATAAACAGGCTATCAAATCTAGTTCGAATTTCCACATTTTTCACCATCATAAATTGAGTCAGGTAGATGTATATGAAAAATATTTGCTATGTCATCATGCATTATGTATACTGTCTGTCAGTTCAGTTCAGTTAAATTCTCCTAACGACATTCCCCAAGTGGCTCAGCAGCACGAAACAATAGTTGCACGCACATGGCGACGTGTGTCCATCCAATACTGTCTGTCAGATCATCAGCATGGCCTTTATACTTCTACAGATGTATAAATGTATGGTTTGCTAGTTAAAATAATCTTCTTTAGTGTTCATAGACCATGAAACTACATGTATTATAAAGTTTTTTAAATTTTTTTCTCTTCACAGTTTTGATTGATCACTTGTGAGATTAAACTACCCACTTTCCATCTGCCATGTTGATACAACTGTCCCATATGGCGAGATTATCATGATAAACTGATTTAGTTTTTCATCTGCTTTGAATTGAAAAACATGTGGTGTGGTCTCTCAGTAGGAATTAATTCCCTACATGTTGCAGCCCTCAGTAAATCCGTCCTATTGAAACATGGAGCATACATGTACCTTTTCATGAGAATGTGGAGCATACCTTTTCATAAGAATGTGGAGCATACCTTTTTCATGAGAATGTAAGTAATCCTATGATTATCCTCAACAGCCAACCTTCTACTTTTGAATGTTTTGAAACAGAAATTTATTTTACATACCTATCATGGTGGACTATAGAGTTATAGATGTCCTGGAACAATGATGGCTCATCTGGTGTGAAGTATCCACTTTTGATTTGATCTAGAACTTGTTTTAATACAGGATTTGACTCATAGTAGTCCTTTGCTACATAGCTGTAGAGCAAAAGTTATACACTTAAATATGCAATAATACAATTGAGCCATGACACGAGAAGCCCGACAAAATGGTTGTGTGCCCAGCATAGACTCAGATCAGCCTGGGCATCTGCCCAGTCTGATCAGAGTCTTCGCTGTCCACATGGAGGTAGCTTAGACCCTAAGCTACCCTATAAGTGCTTTGCCAAGAGTCTTACTAGACTAGGCAGATGCCCAGGCTGATCTGAGTCTGCGCTGGGCACATAACCACTTAGTTGGTTTTTCATTTCGCAGCTCACATGTAACACCATAATCTCGCTAAAAATTCTGCTATAAAATGAGGTTCTGCCCCTCTAGAATGACCTGAAATATCTAAATCAGTCTTGCATAACTCTTACACATGATGGTTTGTTTTCATTCCAAAGCAATTCTAACAAGACCTGTCACAGGGACAGGATAGCTCGCCTGACAGCGCCTTGCCCATCACATAAAAAACTTTAACGTAAAACTTTAACATTTTGCTAACGTCGCCGCCGCCGCCAACACCAACCCCAACACCAAAGCCGCCGCCACCGCTGCTGACGCCGACGCCAGGGGCAGTGCAATAGCTTTTCCTGAACTTCGTTCAGACGAGCTAAAAATCTAGATGTCTTGTGATACAGTTCTAGGTTTTTTGGGGTTGCTTTTGAAGGAGAAAAGTTGTCACAGCTCAGATAACCTTTCAGTGTAATTTGAAATTTCATTTTTATTTCAAAATCCCCCATGGAGCCGTCAGTGATTAAAACAAGAGCTGTCGCCTGACAGCATAGCTCGCCTGAATTGGTGCTTGCCCATCACTCAGCCGCTATGGTGGTGTGGACTGCTATGCATAAAACTTCATGCAAGCATGTCCATAATGAAAACACATTTATAAACAAAAGCTATCTCAGAAATAAGTCTTAAAATAAAATTAAAATAAAAAAAATGAAATTTCAAAGTCCATGAGCTCTGACGGGGGGGGGGGGGGTCTAACATCAGTTCAAGTATAAACTAAATCTCTGCAAAGCATTATGAATCAGTATGCATTTACAAAACTTTAAAAAAGACCAAAATTTCCTAAGTCCCTTCGCTTGACATCAAGATCACGGAGCGGGGTTGGGGTAGTACTCTGTAGATCTAACTACAGTGCAAATATAAAAAGAATTCATCTCTGGGTTCAGGAGATATGTGTCTTTAAAAAACTTTAACCAAAACATCCAATCAATAAAAAGACAATATTCTAAGTCCATTACCTTGACATCAAGGTCACAGAGGGGGGTGGGGGTAGTACCTTCGAAAACTTTATACCAATATCTAACTTTAGTGCAAGTATCAAAGGAATCCATCCATGGGTTCAGGAGATATTGGGCTTTATAAAACTTTAACCAAAACATCCAGTCCAAAAAAACACACCAATTTTCTAAGTCCATGACCTTGACATCAAGGTCACTGAGTGGGGTGGGGGTGGTACCCTGTTAAACCTTAGACCAATATCTAGCTACAGTGCAAGTATCAAAAGAATCCATCCATGGGTTAAGGAGATATAGGTCTTTAAAAAAACTTTAACCAAAACATCCAATTCGAACGCGGACGCTGACGCGGACGCTGACGCGGACGCGGACGCCGTGGTGACAACAATAGCTCTTCCTGAACTTTCGTTCAGGCGAGCTAAAAACTCCCCGTTGACCCAGCAGTAAATGGGTACCTTTCAAATCAGGGAGGATATGGATGGATGATCTGTGATTTTACGTCTTTTTTAACATATTCTAGTCATATCAGGACAACCCAAGGTTGATCAAAATAAATGGCTATGTGTGATGAATCAAACCCAGGACCCCTCGAACAGCAGGCCAGGGCTTCTGGCAAGGATTGTCAGACCGTTCTGTTAGGAGCACTATAATGCTGGTGTGTCTATGAAAACTGTAGTGGATTGTTTGAACACATAAGATGTAAGAGAGTTTATAACAAGAGGCCCACGGGCCACAAAGCTCACCAGATCTCAAGCTCAAAATTGCTATCACATTTGTATAGGCTTGAAATTGTACAGGCGTATACAAAATATACAACTACAAAGTCTCAGTCTGACAGTGAGTCTGTTGAGTTGATTACAAAATACATAACTATTTTCCACATTTGATTGCCGTGACAACAAAAAAGGATCATTTTCAAAGGATTTTTGCTATTTTTTTCCTTTTGGTTGCCATGGCAACTGATGGAAATGAGCAGTGTGCAGAAAAAATATAGGGCTGATAGAAGACCACTCAAGGAAAATTTCTGAAAATGTAAGCTCAGACTATCTGCAATGGCTTAGCAATGAAGCCAATTTTTTGTTTGTCCATTATAAATTGCCATACCAAACATGTCCTTTGAACAATGACAATCGAGAACATAAAATCTGTGAAGGCTAATATGATTAGTGTGTCTATGAAGTCTCTGCCTCATAGAGCATATGGTTTCTGAGGAGATGATTTAAGTTTTTTTTGTTGTTGTTTTTCCTGCTTTTTTATTCATTTTGGTTTCCATGGCAACCAATAAAAAGAGCAATGGGCCAAAAACATATAGCTGATAGAAGTCTTCTCAAGGAACATTTCTGTAAAAGTTTTGTCAAAATATCTGCAAAGGCTTGGCAGTAAATGCCATTTTTCAATTTTCCCTATTATAAGTCTATGGGAACTCACAGTTGCAATAGCAACCAAACTAAATGGCTGATTTTCATAAAAAACATAAATTTTCAGTCCCCCAGCCCAAGGATGCTACAAATAAAATTTAAGCCAAATCGGTCCAATGCCTTCAGAGGAAATAATTTTTAAGTAATTTTTCGTTAAATTTTTGCCTTTAGGTTTCCATGGCAACCAATAAAAAGAGCAATGGGCCAAACAACATATGGCTGATAGAAGACTTCTCAAGGATCATTTCTGTAAAAGTTTTGTCAAAATATCTGTAATGGCTTGGCAGTAAATGCCATTTTTCAATTTTCCCCATTATAAGTCTATGGGAACTCTAAGTTGCCATAGCAACCAAACTAAACAGCCAATTTTCATAAAAAACACAAACTTTCAATCCCCCAACCCAAGGATGCTACAGATGAAATTTGGGCCAAATTGGTCCAGTGGCTTCAGAGGAGATGTTGTTTGAAAGTGTTGACGGACGACGACATACGACGACAGACGACATACGACGGACGACATACGACGACGACGGACAACTGCCTATCCTATAAGCTCCCCCGGAGCCTTTGGCTCTGGTGAGCTAAAAATATTCAAATACATAACTTTTTTGCAGTACCAGGCATAAAAAGGCATGTGCAAACAGCAAAGGTTCAGACCAGCTGCTGTGTATCTGTGCAATCTGGCCCCAAGGTTATAAAACTTTTTTCATGCTCAACTCAGCTGAGCATGAAATTTTACCAGCTAATAAATAGCAAATTACTGATAAAATTTTCTCTGCTAATGAATATGAAAATGCCAACATTAGTTGGCATTTTCATATTTATCAGCAGAGAAAATTTCACGCTCAGCTGAGATGAGCTCGAAAAAAGTTTTATAACCTCGGGGCCTGGTTTGAATCAGCCCTGAGCACAGATATGTGTAACAGTTCTGCCTGACATGGCTCGTAACAACTGATTACTATCTTATGGCCAGCTACTATACATACCCTTTCTTACTGGTTGCCTCTACTTCGTCCACAGTCATTCCAAAGATGAAGATATTCTCATCTCCCATCTCTTCTCTCATCTCCACATTAGCCCCATCCAGGGTCCCTACAGTCAGAGCACCATTCAACATGAACTTCATATTCCCCGTGCCAGAGGCTTCCGTACCAGCAGTGGATATCTGTTCACTGAGATCAGCCGCAGGGATGATTTTCTCTGCCAAGGAGACCCGATAGTTCTCGAGGTAGACAATTTTAAGTCGGTTGCCGATAATGGGATCGTTGTTGACGACGTTCCCAACAGAGTTGATCAGCTTGATGATCAGTTTGGCCATGTGATAACCAGGTGCTGCCTGCATAAAACACAGCCCATTTGTTGAATGAATTGATAGCTTTTCTCATCTTTCCGTAACACAAAAGCCATATCATAACAGTCCTGGGAGATCACTCTGATCATAAGCACTTACCTTCCTTCTCAAAGGGGCTACTCTTCAGGAGAACATTCTCCAAGAGGGAGTTGTCCAAATCCAGAAGGATTCAAACTTAATTTCTGCACCCTATGTTAAAAGAGGCACAGACTTTTTGACTTGTTGACTTTGAAGTATATTAGAATGTGGACTCATCCAAAGTCATTTAATGCAAACTGTTGTCCCCAAGAGAAACGTACCTACAAGCATATTCACCAAACAAAACTGTAATGGATTGTTAAAACCTTTTTGTTAAAACCTTTAACAACAATATTTTTGTTAAGCTGTCATATATCATATAGACAAATCACTGTTTCAAGAAAAATGATTTTCACACCTACCTTTCCACCGACCATGATAGTTCTGGGTGTGAACTGTTTGTTAGGGTCTTTCTTGATCCTGTTGTAGAGGACTATCATGTGCAAACAGTTGAGGAGCTGTCTCTTGTACTCATGGATCCTCTTTACTTGGATGTCAAACATGGAGGCAGGGTCCACCTCAATGTTGTATGTGTTCTTGATGTACTCAGCCAGCTTCATTTTGTTCTCCTAGAACAAGGATTTCAAAATTAATAACTTTTTATTATCAAAGCTCCAGATTCTAAAAAAAACAAAAAACAAAAACAGACAGTCATCACAGAGCATGCACAGAGTTGCCAATCATTCTCCATTTCAAAATTCCCTGTCTTTTCCCAGCTTTTTTTTTTCAATTTTCCATGCCCTAATATGGGTAAGAGTAAGTACACTTTCTGAAGACTGCCACAGCCATTAGTTTTCAAATTTCCTGACTTTTGAAGTCCTTTCAAAATTTCCCTGACCAATCACAGAACTCCATGATTTTTTTTGACCTGGCAAAAAAAATCATTTTCCAGATGTTTTTCCCTGATTGTAGCCTCCCTGATGCATTTCACAATCACAAAACTCCAACACGACAAAACCCACCACCCAATCTGATCAGAGTTTTCACTGTGTGCTTAATGGGTAGCTAAGTGTCTAAGCTACCAACATGCAGACAGCAAAGGCTTTGATCAGACTTGGCAGATCCCAGGCTAGTCTGAATCTTCGCTGGGCACACATGCCTTTTTGCTGGTTTTGTCATGTCAAAGCTCATATCATGATGTATGCATGTATCATGTTTGGAAGCAATAGCACTTTTAAAACTTGTGTGAGTTAAACCCAACGAGAGTGTCGAAGATGACTTTGGCAACAGTGACAACACACTGGCAAGTGATCCATATGTTGCTCCTGCTCTAGGGACTATTTTTTTACAACATTGCGCCTACAGAAGCAATGGAAAGTTGCCGTGTTTTATTCTGCAACAATTCACTGTTACAAAGCGTGTGAGTCTAATTGCTGACGTAATTTTGTGACGTTTTGAGACGTTAGATGGTGTAACATCTCTTTTCCTGTCTAAAATCACCATAAAAACGTACATTTTTCTTAGATACAGTTAAGAATATTGGCGGGAGCATGAACCCGCTTGCAGAAAGGTTGGCAGAGTTTGAATGAAAAGAGTAGTTTTTCAGCGTTTTTGAGTGTTAGAATAGAAATAGATCAGCTCTAGCAGTGAATTGTTAAGTAATAATTCACTGTTTGTCGGTCACTTGTAAGTAGATATATCACTCGCGCTGTGCGCTCTTGATATGATCTACTTTACAACTGACCTCCAAACAGTGAATTATTACTCAACAATTCACTGCTAGAGCTGATCTATTTCTTAAATAGAATCTATGATGGGGTTGAGGCCTCAACAAGGAAGTCTCAGGCTCGTTTTCAGATTATTTACGTCTTAGTGCTCAGCAAGCCTTGCATAAGATGTAAATAATCTGAAAACTAGCCTTAGATTTCCTTGTTGAGGCCTCTACCTCATCATTGATCGTTTTTCTCACCGACTGCATTTAATATACAAGAAAAGCCATTCAATGCTAAAACTTTTGTTCAAGCCATTACTATATACTTCCAACTAATTCTCAATTAATATTTCTAGTTTGTTAATTTCACCTTATGCATGCATTTTACATAAACAACAGCTTATCAGGAATCTACAGAGACATTTCCTGTACACTAGTGGCTGTCAATTTCATATTATGCATGCAATTTTCATGACAGGGAGCATGTAGAGTTGTTGAAATTAACAAGATTGGGCTATATTAAGCAATGACTGACATTTTGAGACAGCTTTCAGAGCCTGGGCTAAGACAGCAGGCCGGGATAGAAAAATCTCAGACAGCTCTTAAAAGGGATATTCTTGTCCAATGCGTGAGAAAAATTATGACAAGTCTCCAAAACTTTTCTCTAATCTATAGGCCAGCAGTATACTATATAGAGAATGCATTTTGTAAGAGTTTTGCTTCTACAGTATACTTAATGAAACTATCATACCTGTTTAACTTTGATGAGTGTTCTCAAGAAGTTCTCATCCTTGTCAAATTTCTTCAGTTCTGTCAACTGGTACAAATCAGACACCCAACTCTCTCCAATTTTCTGAAAAATAATCAGATTTGCTAGGGTATATCACAAAAGTTTTGTTTTTGTGGCCCTTTGCAAACCAAAAGCATGAAACAATCATAAAACTAGAAGGTTGTCCAGGGACAACTTGTCGAGCCCGCTGGTTGCATAAGCAACCTATAAGTATGTCAAGACTAAGTTACTGCTTCACTCTAGAATGAAGCCAAACAACATCATACTTAGCATATTTCTTCTTTTTATAAATTTTCACAAAGAAAGATAAGTAGAAGTGATGACACAGACAAGCTCAATTTATAACAATTATATTATCTGATCTTCAAGTGTGACCTTGACCTTGGAACTACCCAAACATGTATGTCACTTGACACTTCCACTCATCAAAAAGAACAATTGTGCCAAATTATATTGAAATCCATGAGTAAATGTAGAAGTAATGGCTCTGACAAGCTCAATTTATGACCATTTTATCATTTGATCTTCAAGTGTGACCTTCAAGTGTGATCTTGACCTTGTACCAACCAGAACAAATGTTTGGAATGGCACTTCTGCTTATCAAAGATAACAAGTATGCCAAATTATTTTGAAATCCATGCATAAGTATAGAAGTAATAGCTCAGAAAAGCTCAAATTATGGCTATTTATGTCCTTTGACCTTCAATTAAGACCTTGACCTCGGACCTACCAGAACAGATGTTTCAAGTGGCACTTGTAAAATCAAGGAGAACAATTTTGCCAAATCATTTTGAAATCCATGCATAAATAAGGAAGTAATAGCTCGGACAAGCTCAAATTATAGCCATTTTATCATTTGACCTTCAAGTATGACCTTGACCTTGGACCGACCTGAACAAATGTTTCGAATGGCACTTCTACTCATCAAGGAGAACAATTGTCCCAAATTATATTGAAATCCATCTGTAAATGTAGAAATTATGGCTCAGACAAGCTCAATTTATGGCCATTTTATTATTTGACCTTCAAGTGTGACCTTGACCTTGGACCAACCTGAACAAATGTTTCAAATGGCACTTCTACTCATCAAGGAGAACAATTGTCCCAAATTATTTTGAAATCCATGTGTAAATGTAGAAATTATGGCTTGGACAAGCTCAATTTATGGCCATTTTATCATTTGACCTTCAAGTGTGACCTTGACCTTGGACCTACCTGAACAAATGTTTCAAATGGCACTTCTACTCATCAAGGAGAACAACTGTGCCAAGTTATTTTGAAATCCATCTGTAAATGTAGAAGTTATGGCCCGGACAAATCCGGACGGACGCACGCACGCACTAACGCACGCAGGCACTAACGCACAGACATACATCGAACTGACATTGTAACAACTATGTCTCGCTTATCGCAAGCGGGTTGACAAAAAATGGTTGTGGCAGCTACCACCATTTTTTTCTTCCTTTGGGTTTTATGGCCTTTTCAAGAATCTTGCACTTATATCAAGCTGAGCAATCATAAAAAGTGGACAGAAATCGGAGTGCTTGTGAAAAAGCCACCTGACCTCTTAGCAGAACTTGGCTTTCTCAAATGTAACCCAGGCAACCAGACAAGGCTTAAACCACCGCAGTGAGAGTCATAGTAATAAAAGTCAGCTGAGCTCTCTTAACAACTAGGCTAATTCATAACTTTACAAATATTTTCTCTGATATTGAAAATAAACTTTTGCAAAACATTGCAACTTTACAGAAAGGAACCCATTGAACTATATGTACAGCCATGATAAAATATGCTAAAGGACAAAAGTTCTGCACGGTTTTCAATTTAACATCCATGCTTTTTGTCCTCAAGTATAGTTAAAATCAAACTGAGTTTTTCTGGGCTGTACTTTATATCATGCAGTTTTGAGCTGTCAGAGCATAAACACAATGGCAAAAGTGAACAAGAAGACCAGGCCCAGCCTGCATTTCAAGTTTAATCCTTCTACGTATCCATTTACGTATTGCTTGTTAGGTGTAACTTCCAACACAGAAAGTGTTGAGGCCCTGGTCAGACAGTGCAGACGCAACATAATGTCAGTTCATGAATTTTCACATACAGAATTCAACCAACCACACAACACTGAAACGAGCTGTATCAGCGCCCATGCAACGGTATGACGCTGCAATGCTGTTAAAAGGAATGCCTACATTTTCAGGGGAAGCAACTATGCTATTTTCATTTTTGCCTACCTTCTCAAAATGAGTCAACTCTTAAAGGAAAGAATTTGCTCCTGGTGGAGCAAATTCTTTCCTTTCAGAGGAGATCCTATTTTGGAAGGAGTTTGTCATCTAGCAAAGCAAACAGGAAGTTACAAAAGTTATTTCCCTTTGTAAAAATGCCTAAAAACATTGACCTGACCTGTATCCATTAACCTTAATACACAGTTGTTTCAATGTTATGTGACATGACATTGCAAAGACACTGGTACAGTTTTGTGTGCCATTTCACTACATGGATATCGATATAACACTATTTCAATGTTAAAGGGCAAACAAAGAGCTTACCTCTGCTGGCAAATAGAAAGCTTACCTCTGCTATCACATCTGACAGTCCAGGGTTGCATAACAACAGCCATCGTCGAGGTGTAATACCATTGGTTTTGTTCTGGAATCTGTCAGGGAACATCTCAGCAAAGTCACGGAACCTGTAGAGATCAAAAGAGATGTATCTTATAGCACCATATTGTAAAACAACTTTTAAACCTTGCAAGCAAATTTTATCATCAATGCTTGAAATATGTGTACAATTTTTCTTATTCACTTATATCTTACTTGTAAGAAAAAAAAACTTAATAGATGCTTTGGTTGGTTGCTTGTTGATTGGTTGGTTAGCTTTTATGGCTCTTTAAAGAATAAGAACAAGAGCTTCGCAAGCTGCGAATAATACGCCCGTTTCAGTGTCATGAAGGAGTTACAGAATGAACAAGATTGTTTAAAAAAGGATGGACAGTAAGATGAACAGGGGAAACAACTCTGTAATTAATGACTGCAATGTTATTAAAACATCTACTACATCAAAATACTATTAGTATACCAAAGCAGCTCAGAAGTTGAGAAATGTCAAATTCAACAAGGGAGATAATTCATAAACTAAATAAACTAGAGTACCATTCTTGGTCATAATACATTCCCTTTACAATATACACATCACCATAAAGTTTTGCTGAAATATTTCCAATGGTTAAGGAGTTACAGATTAAAAGGGAAATTGATGCAAGGGCAGATAATTCAGACGGTAAGTAAGCCGGTTGTGGTTCATGCTCATGATACATTGCCCCATGATTATACACATTCCTACAAAGTTTCATTAAAATAATCAAAGGGTTAAGGAGTTATGGAGTCAATAGGTGCCAGAATTAAGTAAAGTATATGTGACACACTGTCTATTGATCATGCACATTGCTATAAAGTTTCATCAAGATATTCCAAACTGTTACTAAGTTACTGAATGCACAAGATTAGTATACACAAAAATAGCCTAAAAATCTAATCAAAGGGATGCAACTCCAAAATGAAGAAAGGGACAGCAACCATAGTTATACCTGACACATCGTCAAACCCTGATACACATTGCTTTGAAGTTTCATCAAGATGTCCCAAACTGTTATCTAGTTAAGGCGCTCACAAGACTAGTAGGGTAAAAAATAATCAAAGGGGCATAACTTGGAAACTAAGTAAGGGGGAGCAACCATCACTGTATGCAACACTTTGCCCCATCCTAATATACACCCAACAAAATTTCATGAAGATATCTCATACAGCTACTGAGATATGGTGCGCACAAGAATGTTGATGGACGGACAGCGCCATGCCATAATACGTCCGTTTTTTTCAAAATGGGCATGTAGTAAACAACAGTGAGAGATCTAATAACAAAGAGGGGGTGATCTTAACCACTAGGCCATGAATACCTGCTTTGAAAGATGGAGGTTTTTTAACATAAAATACTTATGTATTAAAGAGCTATATAATAAGTTGATACTTTAAGATGTCTACTAGAAACAAAGTAAAAGTTTTGAAGCACCAGAAAGATTGCAACATGGAATGGCCCACACTAAAAAGCATACCAGCCAACAATAGAAGCTGCTACTACTGAAGTGTGCAGTTCATACTTTGTACAGCTGAACAAGTAAGTTGCACACCAGTGTGGTTAGTTTATAAAATATAAAACAAACACACTGTAAAGGCAAAGGCTTCTCGGTGTCTAGTAGCTGTATGGGGCAATGGGTGTGAGGGGACCATCGTATCTTTGGACAGCAGAGACCATCCCACTCCTTTGGTTGCCCATATCCTTCCAATTCCAAAAAGTACCTGTTTACTGCTGGGTTGACAAAAAGTTTTTCAGTTGCTGGCTGGCCCAACAGGGATTTGAATCTGGAACCTGCACCATAGCTTAGTGCCAGAGCTCTAGATAAGAGGGAGTATTTAGTGATAAATAGGGATAATATTTTTGCTAATTCTTCATAAAAAATATGTTGTGACCCCTCATCTGAACCGTCTCAACGAGACGGTTCAGATGAGGGGTCACAACGTATGGTTTTAATGAGAAAAAAAAAATAATCGCTCAATTAACATCAAATACCCCTCTTATCTAGAGCTCTGGTGCCTGTAACCATTCAACCATGTTCCTCTCTCCTCAGTCGTGTGCCTCTCTTGCTACACACTGTAGCCTCTCTAGAAACTTACGTCTCTTTTTTTATGATATCTGAGTGTATAGCTGCCACACCATTGACAGCATGTGAGCCTACAATAGCCAGGAACGCCATGTTGATTTTCTTCCCACCATCTTCTTCAACTATGGACATTCTTCTTTTCTTATCCCAGTCGCCAGGAAATTTCTTCTCAACTTCCTACAAGAACTCAAATCATCTTTCAGTGCTCCAGATCAGACATACAGTCAACTCTCGATATCTTGAAGTTGAACTTCAGCCCAAACTACCGATATCTCAAAGTAAATTTTCTGGTACCAGAAAATTTACTTTGAGATATCGGTAGTTTGAGATAACAGTAGTTGAAATGTAAATAAAAACAGTAAATACATTCTTTGATATAAGAAGATACTTTGAGATATCAGTGTTCGAGATATCGGGAGTTGACTGTACTTTTGGGGAGATCAATGGATTTTTTCCTCTTTTCATAAAAAACCAAATGTTGCTGAAAATCTAGAACTTTTCACAAAAGTCTTTTGATAATTACACTATACCAAAATGTCCACCTTTACATATATGAAGAAGTATTATCAGAATCTGGAATTCAAATCTCTGTGAATATTTCCTTTAACAACAACATGAACTCGTAAGGTCAAAGTCCAAGGGACCAAAAAATTAAATCTGAGATATACTGATTAATTTCAGTCTTTGAGAAATGGAGCTAAACGCAGTGGGAAAATGTAAATTCGGCTATGGTCCACAGAACGTAAACAATGTCATGATGCAAACTTATGTGAAGTTTCATCACCCACCCTCTTTCAGGCTCTTAGAAATGGCATTAAAAGCAGTGGGTAGATGTAAATTTGGCTAAATTCAATAGAGTACAATAACTAAAGCAATATGGTAGACTTACCAGTAAGAAGAGATGATTAATGTAGTAAATAATTTGCAAGTGCCTAGGAAGAAGTTTCTCTAGTAGATCTGTTGGCCATCTCTCAAGAGCTTCTGGAAGTACCGTGTGGTTGGTATAGGCACATGTCCGGTTTGTGATATCCCAGGCACGGTCCCAGGACAGGCCCTCTATATCTACTAGGATTCTCATCAGCTCTGGTATAGCCATAGCTGGGTGGGTGTCGTTTAACTGCATAGCTACCTATAAAGAATTTGATACAACTATCAAAGCATACCCTGTAAGTATATTTATTTTATTTAGAGTGTTTTCTGACACTTAGGTAGGAAGCATGATACTTGTTTTATCAATAAATAATGTAGTGATAACCCAAACCTACTAGGATCTTTGCTCTCAAAAAAATAAATTTTAGCTTTTTTGTATAAAAAGATATACAATGGAAGCATTGACCCCGATCTCACTGTGTGGATATGTACAAAACTATGAACATGATGAAGGTGAACACATATACATTCAGAGGAAGAAACTCTGCCATTTTCATTTGTGCTTCCCTTCTCAATGGGTGGTCAACTCTTTAGGAATTTACTCCAAAGGAGCAAATTCTTCTTACCTTTCAAGTAGACACTATTTCAGAAGGACTTCTTCATCCAGGGAAGTGAACAGGAAGTCATAAAAATTGTCCTCTTTGTAAAAATGTCAGAAAAACATGGAGGTGTACCCATACACCCATATAACCAAACTTTCTCGACATGCCCAGCTGAGCTAATTTATATTCTAATGCACCTATAAATATAACGGGACGTCTGATTGGATAACGTCAAAACTTTGCGACAGTATATTCTAGGATATACTGTCACAAATTCGACATCATTATAAAACGTCGCTTCTCATTGGCTGACGTTTGGTTTTACGCTGCTGAAAGCGCTTGCAATGGGTGCAAAGAAGTACACTTTGAAAGGGGAAAATGTGAAAAAGTGCATTAGAATGGGGATAACTTTTTTGAAAATTGTCATTTGGGGGGATAAATTGTCGGTTTTATGGTCGCAAATTCCATTTTATGGCTCCACTGGCACGTCGCCATAAAACGAAATTTTCGACCATAAAACCGACGATTTACCTCCCCAAATGACAATTTTCAATACAGTTATCCCCTAAATGATAAAATTAGCTTTTAAAAAGTAGAAATAGTAAAATTGGGTGGTTTTTTTTATGGAATTCTCATTTAAAATATCTTCCTTAACTAGACCGTTTTATAGCCTAGCCTCACCTTATCTGGGAAGGAATCAAATGAAGTTCTCACAGGGTCCCTGCTGCCAAACCGTGATGACTTGAACCTACGGATGATGTCTTGTAATGTTGCTGCTACCAGGAAATATTCTTGTCGTAGACGAAGTTCTTTTCCCTCAAAGAACTGCAACATACACATATTACATAAGCCATACCAAGAAAAGATACAGAAGAACAATTTAGTTTCTAAGATATTTTAACCCTTAAAACGCCAAAAAATTAAAATTGTTGAATTGGCAAACAGTGTAGATCTAGATGAAGTGGCTCATAATGAGCCACCTCATCTGATCTGAATCTACACTGTTTGCCCTCTAGTGTTCGAAATTCTCAATATGATATTGCTTGGACAAAACATATTTTGAAATTCTGCAGACGTAAACTTTGCCGTCTGCTTTTTGGCGCATTAAGGGTTAAAATGTGTATGGATACCTACAAGAGAGGTCACTCCGGGCTGAAAGTAAATGCCTGCCTTTTCATATGAAGCTACTCTTAAAAGGGCAGGAGTCTACTCTTAGAGGAGATCAAATTATTTCCTTTAAGAATAGCCTCCCCTGCAGAAGGGTCTCCTACTAAGAAAGCAAATAGTATTCAGCTACTACTAGTCCACTGACTAATGCAACCTAGTCTTTCAGCTGATCTAAAAAGTGTCCTAGTGAGACTATTTAATGACTGACACTGGTTACAGGTAAAGTTAATCAGATTGTTTTCCTTTTTTAAGCCAAGCAACTATGGGTTGAGCTCTGAGTATGATTATAGCTGGGAGATTGGTGGCTTTAAATCGAGCACAGTGACAGGTGATCAATAAATGTACTATTTTGCTGGAGACAAAAAAAGAAAAGATAAAGCAACTTTAATTTTTATCCGAATGTTTGTTCTTGACAGCTTTGAAATTGTCTGACCTTGGCCCAAGAATGAAATGCTGCAATAGTTGATGGATGTGTTGTAATGTTTCCTCCCTTGTAAAAATGGCAACCAGACCAAGGAAACATATTGATACATCTTAAACAAAACAACTGTTCCCTTTTATTTCCATCCTTCAAATAGCTGTGTCTCTGCTATTACAGCAATTCAAAACAGCTCAGTAACGTTTCTACTGTTTGAATAATTGTTTCTGATTGTTCCCAAAGAGAATTACAACAAAATTCTGCAAGAACATGGTTATATGAGCCACGACGCGACAAAACCAACGTGGTAGTGCGCCCAGCGCAGACTCAGATCAGCCTGGGCATCCGCCCAGTCTGATCAGCGTCTTCGCTGTCCGCATGGAGGTAGCTTAGACCCTTATCTACCCTTTGAGCAGTTAACGAAGAGTCTGGTCAAACTGGGCTGATGCTCAGGCTGATCTGAGTCTGCGCTGGGCGCACAACCACATTGTTGGTTTTCCCGTGTCGAGGCTCATATATACATGTACATGAACAAGTAAGGCCCAATCAGACTGTATGAATGTTGTGAGATGATCACTGTCTTTCTACCAACATGAATTACATTACAGTACCTATATAATGGGGTCCATGCAAAGGCATGGACTTAACTGCAAATAGCATTATATTGTGACTGAACTACAAGTATAAGGCAGACAATTTTGGAGGTCAGCCTTATATTCCTTTGTGCACACATTAGAACTTCATTGGCTTGAACAGGCTTGGAACCATGAAAATTAGTTCCAGCCAAGGGAAGTTCTAGCCGCCCAGGGTTAGTTTCTATATAAAGTGACCTCTAGGGACCCGAGGAAAGAGTTCTAGTCAGACAGGGCTACCGAGCCATCAGGGTTCCAGCCATTGAAGTTCTACTGTATAAGGTAGTCAAATATTCAGGTAAAATGGGTTTTTGAGGATAATTCTGAGATAATTTTGCTTATTTCTCAAGAAAACGTATGTTGTGATGCCTCATTAGAACTGTAACAGCAAGGCAGTTCTAATAAGGGTTCACAACAAAAGTTATATCCCTAAATTACCCCTTCTTATTTTGGAGCACTGAATAAGTGTTATAAGGCACCATAATGTATAGCCTTATATTGACCCGCTGCTTTATTTGACAGTAGCACTGTCAAATATAGCAGAGGGTCAATGTAAGACTGAGCGATTTCCTTTTTGGACTGCAAAAACAGGCAGGCAAGTCTGGCCCCTCCTATCATTCATCTTTTCATTCCTGCTTGTAATTTCTCATAGGACAGCTTGACTTACATTATCATTAGGGTAGAGAACTCTAGAGATATTTTCAGCTTCATTTCTATCACATACTGCATTGATGTACTCTCCATTGTTGACTGAAAATAGAAATGAGATGCATTCCATGTAAAACAACCTTAAGCCATGCGCATATAGCTAGAACCTGTATGAGTTCACCTCCAGATCTTTTGCAAAGGGAAATAGCTTTTGTGGCCTTCTGTTTGCTTCCCTGGACAAAGAAACCCTTCTGAATGGGGTCTACTCTTAAATGAAAGAATTTCAGCCTAGGAGAGCCAATTCTTTCCTTTTATCTTTATTTGCCCCTCCCCCCCCCCTCTACCACCACCACTACAATCAATAAAGGATGTAAACTAGACCAAGTGAGCAGGGGCTCACGTATACCCCCGACCAGCGCCACTGCCTAATGAAACCACTGCCTTAAAAACTACTGCCTAATGAAACCAATCTTATACATGGTTTGAACCTAGAAGTAAACTTAGTCACATATTAAATGATTCCATCAAAGTATATTACAAATATCAGCAAAGAGTACCAACTTAACACAAAACTTGAATGTAAACATATAAGTCTGTGCCGATGACCTTGGTCAGCAGCAGCATCCAGATGATGTCAACTAATCTGTATGAACATAGAAGTAAGCTTAGTCATTTATCAAAAAGGATTCATCAAAGGATGTTAGAAATATAAACAAAGAAAAAAAAATTAACACAAAACTTTAACGCAAATACACAAGTCTGTGACCTTGACCTTTGGTAAGCAGCAGCATCCAGATGATGTAAACTCCTCTGTGTGAACCTAAAAGTAACCCTAGTCAAATATTGAAAGGTTCCATCAAAGGGTATAAGAAATATAAAAGAAGACTATAAACTTAACACAAAACTTTAACGCAAATGTTTAAGTCTGTGACCTTGACCTAAGGTCAGCAGCAGCATCCAGATGATGATAAGTATTCTGCTTGAGCCTGTAAGTAAATCGAGGCACATACCAACAGGCTTCATCAAAGAATATTGGAAACTAGAGGTGCAACGATTCACTTCGATGCATCGAAAATCCGGTTCACAAGGGCCGATTCGATTCCGATAACAACTCCACTAATTTCGATTCGATTCACAATCCCCTGCATGGGTCCTCAGTTTAAACGGAAGTCCGTGTTTTAGACCCGCTCTTAATATTATAACGCTGTTTATAACGTAACGTACGATTGGTCAGTAATAATTAGGTCATCCAATCAATACGGGTGTTTCGTTTCCATATCGGTAGGGTTATCAAAATGGCGTCTAACGATGTCTCGCAGAAACCTGTGCTCAAAGATGCACCCCAAAGATAAATAGAAGTGTAAATATAACAAAATAAAGTGATAAACATGATGAATTAAGGTAGCATAAAATCAATCATGAATCGAATCGAATTAATCGAATCGAGGTGTCTGAAATCGAAATCGAATCGAATCGGTCGTTGGGTGAATCGTTGCAGCTCTATTGGAAACATAAGCAAAATTAAAAACTTAACACAAAACTTTAACGCAAATGTTTAAGTCTGTGGCCTTGACCTTAGGTCAGCAGCAACATCCAAATGATGATAGGTATTCTGCTTGAACCTGTAAGTAAATCTAGGCACATACCAACAGCATTCATCAAAGGATATTGGAAATATAAGCAAACATTAAAAACTTAACGCAAAACTTTAACGCAAATGTTAACGGACGGACGCACACACGCACGGACGGACAGATGGACAAACGGACGGAAAGACGAAAACTATATACCCCTCGACAAACTTCGTATGACGGGGGTATAACAAGAAAATGGTAGAGATGTTTTCCCTGAAATTGAGCCCATTCACCGGAACTTATCACTATAATTATCCTAATTCTGAACAAACTTATTTTACTATAAAGCAACGGAGTCCCGGTAACTCAGTGGGTGAAGCACCCCCTCCTGACCTAGTGGTCCCGGGTTTGATTCCTGCCAGTGGAAATCTTTTCAACAGTAAATGGGGTCCCATTACAAACAGCCTTTCATTATCACCCCTCTATCATCCTGATATAACTGAAATACATGTACTGTTGAAAAGGATGTAAAATCACAAGTCATCCAACCATCTATCTATTACCATCATGCAGGCTGAAGGCTGGTAAACAATGCAGATCCTGATTAGACAACTCGTAAAGAAGGGCCACAATGTATCTTTTATATCCTTATGGATAATCAAACGAAAACAAAGTCCCCTTTATGCAACAATTCAGGTACTTTTACTATGGGGACAATAGGAATTAATAGAAATTAACGAATAGCAATACAGCACTAATATGGCAAAAGCAGTCCACATCATACCAGTTAAGAACTGGACTTATGTTGACAAACTTGGCCAATCCAGGCCAACTCAGCTAATTTAAGCCAAACTCTGCCAATACAGGTGAAACTCAGCCAATACAACTCAGCCAATACAACTCAGCCAATACAACTCGGTAAAAGTCAGTGATGTCAAACTTGGCCAATATGAATGACAACTACTAAAATTGTCATTTATCAAGAAATTTCATATTGGCCCAGTTACAGGTCTTCAGATTGCTGTATTGGCCCTCTGCCTTCTCTAGCAGTCCTCTGAGTTACAGGTCCACAAAGTGCGGTATTGAACCTCAGCCTTCTTCGACCAAGGGCTCATACAACGGTTCGAGGACCTGTAACTGGGCCAATACAAAATTTCTTGATTTATAACATTATAATTGACACTGATATACATGTGTGTCCAACCTGTCGGTAGATAACTTACAGAACCTAAGGTTGAAGCTGTTAGGTGCCTTGGCTGACCACAGTCTCATTGTGTTCACTGTATTGTTTCCGTAGCCTGGGATAGGACTGTCATATGGCATTGCAAACACTACCTGGAAAATAAATAAGGCTTAGCCATACAATAAATGAGCCGCCACACGACAAAATCAACAAAAAGACATGTGGGCCCAGCCAAGACTCAGATCAGCCTGGGCATTTGCCCAGTCTGATCAGAGTCTTTGCTGTCCGCATGGAGGTAGCTTAGACCCTTAGCTACCCTTTAAGCCAGTCAAGACTCTGATCAGACTGGGCGGATGTCAAGGCTGATCTGAGTCTCTGCGTGTCACACATGCCACTTTGTTGGTTTTGTCGTGTAGCGGCTCAAATATACCAGCATGGGAAGCTAAGGCATTAGTATCTACCTGCGAATAAAGACACTGTTGGATAAATACAGAAAACTCTGTAATTTTCGCAGTCTTCCAATTTTCACGGTACATGTACAGGGTATATACCTGTACATGCACCTGCTTCTTCCAAGTAGAACAAGAACTGACAGATGACAATGTAAAATGCCTTATATGGGTGTTTGCCTTTGAAGAAACAAGTAGGTGAAAAATAAAATCCAAGTTCAGAAAACCATGAAATATAGGTCAAGGTCAGCTGTGGCTAACTGCATTCAGTTTTGTTTCACATATGCAAGTGTACATTAAATATCATGAGCCCTATCCAATGAGGTTACTGAGTAACTGACCTAAACACAGCCGGCCCCGAGATTATAAAACTTTTTTTGTGCTCAACTCAGCTCAGCATGAAAATTTCATACTAAGCTAAACTGAGCAAGAAAACAACTACACCTACCAGATATTTGGTATTTATGAGCAGGTAAAATTTCACGCAGAGCTGAGTTGAGCATGGAAAGAGTTTTATTACCTTGGGGCCTGGTGAAATTAATTTTTTACTAAGTTCAGTGAACTATGAAGTATAGTTAAATGTTAGATATAAGAATGTGACTACTGATCTTACAGGGTCGATAAAGTCAACTGGTCCAGAATGTTATAGACTGAGCTTGCTTAAAAGAGAACAACGGCTCTAAGAGCTCTATAAAAGGAAGATAAATACAACTACTATACCTTCACCCCTCCCCTCTCCACTTCTCCCCAACTCCCACATACACACCCATGTTTACTGTTCTGAGCTTTCAGTTAAAGCACTGAAAGTATGTATCTACTACTACACCCCTCTTTCCCTCCCCTCACCTTCCCACCCCCAAATATTTACTCATTTGTGCTTTCAATTTAAGATGAATGGGTACACATTAAGGGAAGAAACTCTGTCATTTTCATTTCTGCCTCCGTTTTCACTGGGGGTCAAGTCTTAAAAGGAAGTATTTGCTCTTCTACGGGAAGCGTTTTTTTTTTTAGGAGCAAGGTTTTTTCTTTTAGGACTAGATCCCTTTTCAGAAGGGCTTTGCAGTCCCAAAAAGCAAACAGAAACTGTTGAAAATTGTCTCCCTTCATAAAAATGGAGGAAAAACATGGAGGTGAACCCATACAACTTATAGCACTGACATCAATATCTGAAAATCAGAAGTTCTCATCTGATAACAAAATAACTGAGCTGCAACACGATAAAAAAATCAGTGGCATGTGCACCAGTGAAGACTCAGATCAGCCTAGGCCACCACCCAGTCTAACTGGAGTCTTTGCTGTGTCCGTACAGGGTAACTAGGGGTCTATGCTACCTCCATGCTGACAGTGAAGGCTCTGATCAGACTGGGCAGATGCCCAGGCTGAACTGAGTCTTCACTGGCACACAGTCATGCCACTTATTGGTTTTGTCGTGTTGCGGCTCATATGCCAATCCAGTTTTCCTACCTGAGTGTCCACCCATTTTGCTTTGCCATCTTTCTCCTCCACACGGCCATAGAAATTGACAGGTAGAACATACTCTGGCCTTGCTTTCTCCCATGGGTTACCATACCTCAACCAGTCATCAGGCTCTTCCATCTAAAACAAACAGTATGCTTAGAGGTTTAATGGTTTCAACCCTGACAGTTCCATCATTATTCTGGTGTGGGAAACCATGGCAGTGGAATGTTTGATGTTTGCGTACAGAACACTGCTAAACTGAAGCTATGCCCATCAAAAAGATGGATGGATGGATGACTTGCAATTTTAAATCTTTTTCGACAGTATTTCAGATATATCAAGACAATGGGAGGATAATAATGAAAAGCTGGGTGTAATGGAACCCTGCTTATGATTGAAGTGATTTCTGCCTCCGGAAAATTGATCTCAGGACCACTAGATCAGCAGGCCAACGCTTAACCCACTGAGCTACCAGGCTTCTTATGAAAAAGAATACACTCATATAAGAATGCTTCTATATTACTGACAACAAAAAATATGTTTTTCGTATACTTATGCTTATATATGCTCTATTCAATAGTGTTTTAGACAGGCCTGACTTCGTGGATGAAATCTGCGTCCAGTTATCCAAAGCATCGTTAGCTTAAGCCTTGGTCCCACAGAGCTTGCGACTGCGATGCGACCGCTTTGCGACTGATTTTGTCTGCGACTGACCTGCGACCTCTGCGACCATTGCAACTTCTTTTCCTCCTCAAATGTGGTCGCCGATCAGTCGCCGCACAGTCGGCGACAGCTTTCGCGTGTAGTCGGCGATCGATCGGCGACCTCACTGCAACTGGTCGCCGTAGGATAGGCGACAGAATTGCAACTAGTTCAGAATGATCGGCGACCAGTCGGCGACCAATCGGCGACTGGTTTCAAATGAACGGCGACTGGTCGGAGACTGATTGGCGACCGTTCTGCGATAAAAAAAATTAATGGAAATGTGGTGACAAGAATGGAATCATTTCAGTGAAAGTTGTCAAAATAACACAGCTATAGATTAAGTTCATTGCTTGCAACGAAATAACCGGCATGCACCTCTGTTGTCTATGATGGTTGGTTGGTTGATTTGATGCTTAACGTCCACGGTAAACAACTAAGGTCATGTCGGAACGATCAGTTAACCTAACCACACTATTCCTGGGCAGGCTTAGACCTCCTAAGCGGTTAACCAGTACTAAGTGCACATACTTCCGCCAGTAACTGACAACTGCCCTTCTTGAATCAGCGGAAGGAGAAACGAAAGTATGTGGCCAGACCGGGATTCAAACCCAGGACCTCTGACTTACGAGTCAGGTGCCCTACCGATTGCGCTACCCGGCCCGGCCTTGTCTATGATGGTGTACAGGCGATTAAGACGGAGGAGGAGAACACAGTACTGGATAAGACATTGGTTTCAAAAAGGCCGCAGTTTATTGAGATTCCTCCTTTGACTGTTGAGATTCCTCATCTGAAGCAGGCGTCCGAACGTCGGGAGTCATTTCTGCTGTCTGTTTTGGCGACGATGTTTCCTCTTTTTTTATTTTTTTTTTTTTTTTGGTGTGTGTGTGTGGGGGGGTCCTCTATGTACCATGATGCGAACACTATGAGCCCTGGTAATAAAATAATGCACTTCAAACCTTGATCTATTGGCACACGCTGCAACCTGTCGGCGACCAGTCGGCGACCTGTCGCCGATCGTTCGGCCATCGTTCGGGGCACGCTGCAACCTGTCGGCGACCAGTCGCCGATCGGTCGCCGATCAGTCGCCGTCTCACCAGTGGTCAGTCGCCGATAAGTCGCCGATCGGTCGCCGATCAGTCGCCGAACAGTCGCCGACAGATCGCCGGTAGGTCGCAGCAAGGTTGCAACATTTCAGAACCAAAGTGTTGGTGAAACTGATCGGCGACCGATTGGCGACCGGTCTGCAACTGTTCGGCGACTGATCGGCGACTTCCAGAAAACCATTGCAACCAGTCGGCGATCAAAATCAGTCGCGGCTAGTCTTTTGTGCATGTTCAAAAGACTGGCTGCGACTAATTTTGATCGGCGACTGCTCGGCGACCTTGTTGCGACCATTATAAAACCTCTCCGCGACTTCTGCAACCTCTCTGCGACTGTCAGTTTTTTTAGTCGCGGATAGGTCGCGGCGCGGTCGCAAGCTCTGTGGGACCGGGGCTTTAACAAAGACATTAGTCAAGCAATCAAGTCTTCTAGTACACATAAAATCAAGTATGCTAATATTTTTGCCGAAAAACTGAGGGGAGCTTTTGCACTGCAAATCTCCTCAAATTTTTGGGGCAAAAAATGAGTGTTTTGGTGTATGATATGTTTGAAAATTTAACGTCTCGTAAACTAACAGT
Source organism: Ctena decussata (assembly GCA_963989385.1). Classification (NCBI taxonomy): domain Eukaryota; kingdom Metazoa; phylum Mollusca; class Bivalvia; order Lucinida; family Lucinidae; genus Ctena; species Ctena decussata. The sequence continues at coordinate 75,861,410 of OZ022499.1, read as the reverse complement.
GTCATTAGTTTTGAACAACCAGGCCCTGATTTTCTTTCTTTTTTTTTTTTAAAGTAAATGACTATGGTGGAACTCATTACAGCTTCCATACAAAGATCCCACTTACAGCATTTTGAGCATCAAAAAAATAATTTTAGCCCAAGCACTGGTGATTTCGAGCTCTGTCCATATACGGTAATTCTTCTAAAACTTCGCACACTCTAAAATTTCGGACACCTAAAATTATTCCCGAAAATAATTTCTGAAAGGTCTCCAAAATTTCGATCAGTGGAAATGTGAATTTCTAAAATTTCGAGCAACAATATGGGACCTCGGTTTTTACTTATCTCGGCTATCTTTTTTTATAGATATACTTTAAAGTCTGAGAACTGTCTAGCATTATTCTGCACGTGCGTTAAAGCGCGGGCGGCGAAAGGTATGTGAGTCGGGATTTTTTTCTCTCCTGGTATTTGGGCCGTGCATCGGAAAATGTGCTTTACACTTAATGCGAACAGCGAAACCCGGATCAGCCTACACATCTGTGCAGTCACATTAGCGAGGTTTCTGTCCGCATCAACAATCTATCATGGGAATCTAGAAATTAAACCGAGAACGAGGTTGCGGGGTGCGCAGGCTGAAGTGGGTCTTTGCTTTTCGTACACGCGATAAGGCGCCATTTCTCACAGCAATTCATTTTTTTGGCGGGAAATGTGCACGTAAGCATTTTTTTCTTTTAACTTTTGGTAAAGATGCATGAACGTAAGATGAGAAACCAGGGTCGCAAAAGAATATAAACTGCCAGAACGAAAAATTCGTCTTTGTCGTATCTTGTCTGTGCGAACGCATGCGCAAATGCTCTGAGAGCACCGACCAGCTGTATGCACGGCCTCAGCATTCAAAGTTCGCACTTCCACTGGCACATTTGGCCCGAGTCCTTGATTTGACCATAAACAGTTTCAGCTTCGAGTTTCTGCGACAGCAATCGTATAAATAAACAGACAGTCCGTGTTGAAATGTGGCGTCTCAAAGACATTAGAACATGTCCGATTAGCTAATGATATAAACATTTGCGAACACTGAACAACCTTACAAATCTCCGGAATTCACTGACAGTTTTCAACGCATAAACTGTGGCCTCCCAGATCGTTTATGTCAAAAGAGAATCACTGATCAGCCTGTGCCAACATACAAGCTTTTCTTGTCATGCCGTAAGATACCTCTGATCTATTTGGGCAAATTACATGTATTTAAAATTACACTTGCGTATATATTTGTATTTATCATGATTTCCTTTTTATATTTACAACTGCGCATGCCCAGGATAGCCTGCGCACATGCGCAGTGTATGGTACATTTGCACTGATCAGCCTGTGCCGACACATAGGCTTTCCATGTCATGCCGTAAGATACTCCGATCTATTAGGGCAAATTACGTTAAGGTAAATTTCATCGAGTAGTCTCTAGTATGATATCGTTTTAAAATATATTCTAACAACTGCGCATGCCCCGGATTGCTTGCGCACATGCGCATTGTGGTTGGGGCATTCACAGCCCGTCCAGCAAATGACGCCCGGTCTGCGCATGCGTAGGTTGCATCCGTACTGGCTGGTGAAGGCAAACATACGCCTGTATACAATTTTTCTAAGAACGCGACACTCACTTGCGTACATGAGATTGTCAAATTCTAGTGTCGGTATAAACTGCGTGTATTGCAAGACTGGCACTAAACGAGGTTTCGCCGCATGTCAAATTTGTCTGGTGGAGGTCTACTGGGAACCGGTAGTCAGAGGCGCTAGATACAAAGCCTGAGAATGATGGCGAACTACATAAAGACAATAAAAAGGGGCATGATGACTGTGGTCATGTTCCCAAAGAGATATCGTTGCTGGCAAATACTTTATCAGAAACTGAGAGGCGGCTTAGAGGTGTCATGCCATTATATACTTTCAAGTTAAATGGAAACGACGTAAAAGCAGACTGAAAAAAAAAGTTTCTAAATGCGGCAGACGGTTCTGCTACATACAAAACTGCCTTTTTTAAGGGCAACCTCACACTTTTGAAAGAAAACCTTTATGTTATGCATGTTAGGTGCAAGATAGTTCCCCCCTGATCTGTCGCGAGTGGCACACGACTGCTGCTGTCCTTCTATTGAACATGTAACGGTCTGCCGATTATTAAATAAACGGTCAGATTTAATTAGGCCACATTAGACTGACATGTTTTTCTTTCATTTTGGGATTACACCTGCTGTGAAGATAAGTACTTCTTAACAAGGTTCCCCCTGTGACCTGCCTGGAGATATGATTTATTCTCGCATAGTGCACTGTGATATAAGCTGTTCCTGCTGAGTCCGAAATACCGCGGTAATGTACAAACTCTAAAATTTCGAGCACTGACAAAAATGCGAAATCGTAATTTCTAAAATTTCGGACAGCAAATAAAATAATTATTTTTTTCTGTGCGAAATTTTAGAAGAACTACCGTACTTTCCAGGAGACAGAACTGAACCATGCTGTAAGTAAGAAGTTCTTAGTTCAACAACAGATTGGATGCGTTTTTGTAGCTGTGAAGTCAATGCTTTCTCATCAGAGCATTCAGTATTTATTTGCTCATTCTGCCTTTCATACATGAAGCTTGCAAACAGCTCTCACTTGATTATGCAGAATGAGCAGGCTGGTCAAAATCTTTGCTTTTTCACAAAAGTGCTAAAGATTCTTCGTGCATGACACAGTTAATCAGTTAATTTCAATGAAAAGATTCTTTTATACAAGAGGGCCAAGTGGCCCTGAATCGCTCACCTGAGCAAAAAGGTTAAAGGTCAAACTAGGGTCACCATTTGAACAAACCTAATAGTTTGCAACCATTTGCAAATGGTGCTGAAGAAGAAGATTTTTGAATATTTTTCTATGTATTTCTATGGTTCAAACCCAGGACCCCATGGGGCTGGGCCATTTTTACCCTGGTGCCATCACTTTAACAAACTTGGTAAAGGACCACTAGGCAATGCATCATACCAAATTTCAAGCATCTACATTATGGGGTTCTGGAGAAGAAGATTTTTAAGTATATTTTAATTCTGAACCAAAGACTCCCTACCCCAGGGCCAATTTGGATCCCAAGGCCGCCATTTACACAAACTTTGTAGGAGTCCACCAGGCAATGCATCATACAAAATTTCAAGCATCTGAGCCAAGTGGATCTGAAGAAGAAGAGTTTTGAATATTTTTCTATGTATTTCAATGGTTCAAACCTGGGACTCCCTGCCCCAGGGCAATTTTGGACACTGGGACCACCATTTAAACAAACTTGATAAAAGACTATAAGGCAATCCTACATTCAAAATGTCAAGCATCTGAGCCAAGTGGTTCTGAAGAAGAAGATTTTTGAATATTCTTACAACATTGCTGCCGCAACAAACAGACCAAAGCATAGCTGAAAAAATTCCGGACGTTTGCTGGGATTCGAACAAGGAACTCCCGGGAGATAGTCCAATGCTCTAACCACTGAGCCAAAGAGTTTACTCCCTGACGCAGCTGTCAGAGATTGAATATATTCCAAGCTATGCGCAAATCTACTATAGTAGATAATTGAAGGTAGGAGAGTTGGCACGTCACAATAGTTTTCTATGTATTTCTATGGCTCAAACCCAGGACTCCCTGGGGCGGGGCCATTTTAGACCCTGGGGTCATCAATTGAACAAACTTGGTAAAAAAACTACTAGGCAATGCTTAATACCAAATTTCAAGCATATGAGCCACGTGGTTCTGAAGAAGAAGATTTTTTAATATTTTCTATGTATTTCTATGGTTCAAACCTAGGACTCCGTGCCGCAGGGCCATTTTGGACCCTGGGGCCGCCATTTGAACAAACTTGGAAAAGGGCTACTAGGCAATGCATCATACCAAATTTCAAACATCTAAGCTTGCTGTTCTGAAGAAGAAGATTTTTGAATATTTTTCTTTGCATTTCTATGGTTCAAACCTTGGACTATATGCCAAGGGGCCATTTTGGACCCTGGGACCACCTTTTGAACAAACTTGGTAAAGGACAATTAGGCAATGCTACATACAAAATTTCAAGCATCTGAGCCTTGGGGTTCTAAAGAAGAAGATTTTTAAATATATTTCTATGTATTTCTATGGTTCAAACCCAGAACCTCCTGGGACAGGCCAGTTTGGACCCTGGGGCCATCATTTGAACAAACTTGGTGAAGGACCACTAGGCAATGCTAAATACCAAATTTCAAGTCGAGCAGTTCTGAAGAAGAAAATTTTTGAATATTTTTCTACGTATTTCTTTGGTTCAAACCTGGGACTCCCTGCCCCGGGGCCATTTTGGACCCTGGGGCCACCATTTGAACAAACTTGGTAGAGGACCACTAGGCAATGCTACATTCAAAATTTCAAGCATCTGAGCCAAGCAGTTCTGGAGAAGAAGATTTTTAAGCATATTTTATTTTCGAACCCAAGACCCCCTGCCCCAGGGCCATTTTGGACCCTGGGGCCACCATTTGAACAAACTTGGTAGAGGATCACCAAGCAATACTATATACCAAATTTCAAGCATCTGAGCAAAGCAGTTCTGGAGAAGAAGATTTTTTAGTATATTTTAGTCTCGAACCCAAGACCCCTGCCCCAGGGCCATTTTGGACCCTGGGGCCACCATTTGAACAAACTTGGTAGAGGATCACTAAGCAATAGTATATACCAAACTTCAAGCATCTGAGCCAAGCAGTTCTGGAGGAGAAGATTTTTAAGTATATTTTAGTCTCGAACCCAAGACCCCCTGCCCCAGGGCCATTTTGGACCCTGGGGCCACCATTTGAACAAACTTGGTGAAGGACCACTAGGCAATGCTAAATACCAAATTTCAAACATCTGAGTAGAGCAGTTCTGAAGAAGAAAATTTTTGAATATTTTTCTATGTATTTCTTTGGTTCAAACCTGGGACTCCCTGCCCCAGGGACATTTTGGACCCTGGGGCCACCATTTGAACAAACTTGGTAGAGGACCACTAGGCAATGCTACATTCCAAATTTCAAGCGTCTGAGCCAAGCAGTTCTGGAGAAGAAGATTTTTAAGCATATTTTATTTTCGGACCCAAGACCCCCTGCCCCAGGGCCATTTTGGACCCTGGGGCCACCATTTGAACAAACTTGGTAGCGGATCACTAGGCAATACTATATACCAAATTTCAAGCATCTGAGCCATGCAGTTCTGGAGAAGAAGATTTTTAAGTATATTTTAGTCTCGAACCCAAAACCCCCTGCCCCAGGGCCATTTTGGACCCTGGGGCCACCATTTGAACAAACTTGGTAGAGGTCCACTAGACAATGCTTCATACCAAATATCAAAGCCCTAGGCCTAGCGGTTTCAGAGAAGATGTCATTTAAAGCAAATTGTTGACGACGCACGACACACGACGCACGACGGACGACGGACACTGGGTGATCACAATAGCTCACCCTGAGCCTATGGCTCAGGTGAGCTAATAAACTCTGTGAAGGACCACTACGCCATGCTACATACCACATTTCAAGCATTTGAGCCTAGCAGTTCTGAAGTAGAAGATTTTTAAGAATATTTTATTTTCAAAACCCAAATCCAACCCTGCTTTCGAGCTATTTTTGAGACCCTCGTGCTGTAGAGCTATTTTTAAGACCCTTGGGCCACCATTTGAATAAACTTGGTAGAGATTCATTACCCAATGCTTCATACCAAATTTCATGCATCTGAGCCAAGTGGTTCTGAAGAAGAACAATTTTGAATATTTTTCAATGTATTTCTATGATTCAAACCTAGGAATCCCTGCCCTGGGGCCACTTTGGACCCTGGGGCCACCAATTGAATAAAATTGGTAAAGGACCTTAGGCAATGCTACATACCAAATTAAAAGCATCTTAGCAAACCAGTTCTGGAAAAGATGATTTTTGAATATTTTTCTATGCATTCCTATGGTTCAAACCTAAAACTCCCTGTCCTGGGGCCATTTTTGACCCTTGGGCCACCATTTGAACATACTTGGTAAAGGACCACTAGGCAATGCTACATGCCAAATTTCAAGAATCTGAGTCAAGTGGTTCTAAAGCAGAAGATTTTTTAATATTTTTCTATTTATTTCTATGGTTCAACACAGGACCCCCTGAGGCGGGGCTGCAGTAGAGCTATTTTTAAGACCCTTGTGCTGTAGAGCTATTTTTAAGACCCTTAGGCCACCACTTGAATAAACTTGGTAGAGATTCATTACCCAATGCTTCATACCAAATTTCATGCATCTGAGCCAAGTGGTTCTGAAGAAGAACAAATTTGAATATTTTTCAATGTATTTCTATGACACAGGACCCCCTGGGGCGGGGCCATTTTGGACCCTGGGGCCACCATTTGAATATACTTGGTAAAGGAACACTAGGCAAAGGGACATACCAAATTTCAAGCATCTAAGCCAAGCAGTTCTGGAGAAGAAGACTTTTGAATATTTTTCTATGTATTTCTATGGATCAAACCTAGGACTCCCTGCTGTGAGGCTATTTTGGACCCTGGGTCCACCATCTGAACAAACTAAATAAAGGACCACTAAGAAATGCTACATACAAAATTTCAAGCATCTGAGCCAAGCAGTTCTGGAGAAGAAGATTTTGAATAACTGTCTATGTATTTCTATGGTTCAGACCTATGACTCCCTGCCATGGGGCCGTTTTGGACCCTGGGGCCACCATTTGAACATATTTTGAATATATTTGGTAAAGGACCACTAGGCAATGCTCCATGCCGAATTTCAAGCATCTGAGTCATGTGGTTCTGAAGAAGAAGACTTTTGAATATTTTTCTATGTATTTCTATGGTTCAAACCTAGGACTCCCTGCCCTGGGGCCATTTTGGACCCTGGGGCCACCATCTGAACAAACTTGGTAAAGAACTATAAGACAATGCTAGATACAAAATTTCAAGCATCTGAGCCATGCAGTTCTGAAGAAGAAGATTTTTGAATATTTTTCTATGTATTTCTATGGATCAAACCCAGGACCCCCTGGGGCAGGGCCATTATGGACCCTGGGGCCATCATTTGAACAAACTTGGTAGAAGACCACTAGGCAATGCATCATACCAAATTTCAAGCATCTGAGCCTTGCAGTTCCGAAGAAGAAGATTTTTGAATATTTTTCTATGTATTTCTATGGTTCGAACCTGGGAATCCCTGCCCCGGGGCCAGTTTGGACCCTGGGGCCAACATTTGAACAAACTTGGAAAAGAACCACTAGGCAATACTACATACCACATTTCAAGCATCTGAGCCAAGCAGTTCTGGAGAAGAAGATTTTTAAGTATATTTTAGTTTCGAACCCAAGACCCCATTGCCCCAGGGCCATTTTGGACCCTGGGGCCACCATTTGAACAAACTTGGTAGAGGTCCACTAGACAATGCTTCATACTAAATATCAAAGTCCTAGGCCTAGTGGTTTCAGAGAAGATGTCATTTAAAGCAAATTGTTGACGACGGACGACGCACGACGGACACTGGGTGATCGCAATAGCTCACCCTGAGCCTATGGCTCAGGTGAGCTAAAAAAGCCTATCAGTCCCAGTGGAGGGGATGAAAGGACATTATTTCACATTAGATGTAAATATGATATTGGTTTCTATGGAAACAAAGATATAAAACACATATTTTGTCTGTACTATCAGGGCCATGGCAAACTGAAATTTTGTCTACTTGCCTGGTAAATAAGATGCTCTCAAAATCATTGTATTCTCTATATATTATATACAGATTTGAAGACAAGTAAAACAAATTTTAACCTGTCAAGCCAAAGTTTTGACGTATCCGTGCAATTATGCCACTTTCATTATTGCAGCCCTTCTCAAGTGGTTAAACTCTTAACAAGAAAATTTGCTCCCATAGGAGAAAATTCTTTATCATATGACGTAGCATCTGAGAGTGTAATAAAGCCATGCATTAAATGCGATAATCCACTAGTGGATTAAATATGCAAATTACGTCGTAACGTTATACGTTGACGTCCATAAAAACGTCGCGTTGTCTAATGGCGAAATCGTGACGTTTTAGTGCCAATTCTGCTGATAAAATGCGATTTTAGTGTCATATGATAAACAGAATCTTGCATTCGTGCTCCTGTATTACTGAATTTATTAAACTTGTTGGGGAAAACCGATAATATGCTCGGCAAAGCCTCGCATCTTATCTTTTTCCCCAACTCGTTTAATAAATTCAATAATACATGAGCACTCATGTAAGATCCTCTATATCTTTAAGAACAGACCCCATTCTGATTCAGAAAAGCTATGTTGCCCAGGAAAGCAGACAAGAAGTCACAACAGTTCTTTTCCTTTGCAATAGGAGCTGCAACACGACAAAATGAGCAAAGTGGCATGTGCCTCAGCGAAGACTCGGTTCAGTCTGGGAATCTGCCCAGTCTGATCAGAGTCTTTGCTATTTGCATGTAGCTAGCTTAGACTCTAAGCTACTCTTTAAATGCACAGCAATGACTGATCAGATTGTGCGGATGCCCAGGCTGATCTGAGTCTTTGCTGGGCAAACATGTTACTTTATTTTGTCATGTCTCGGCTCATATGGCAAACAAATATAGAGATGTACCCATATATCTGAAGGCAGGCTCTCTCACAAGCTCACACAACTTTAAGTTCTTCCACTTATATTGCTAAGAAATTATTATTCCACTAAAGTGCTTGCTAAAGCAGAGCTTTATGTATGTAGGATTTTTGATGAACTTTCAGATATTATTTTTCTACTTCCAAAGAAATATATGCATTGTGGCTACCCATTTATAACTCTCAGTGATGATGGTCCACAAGAGATGTTTTAACAGAGAATTAAAGAGAGATTATCTCAGAAGTCTCATCAAATTCTCACCGCTATCTGGAGCTCTGTTGAAGCTCCATTATTGACAAAATAAACCATATTGACTAAATATCAAGAGTTCAATACAGCAGGATTTCATAGCAATTAAGATCTTTTACAGATTCTCTTGAGCTTACAAAACCTGCACATAACAGGCAATAGATACATACAGGCAGAGTTCCCAACAGTTTCCTTTTTTAAAGACAAATATTCTCTACTATATAGAGCACACTCCCTGTATGTATTGGTTTTATGACCCTGTTATCATGTCATTACCTATGTGAGATGGGATATTCCCTTTGATGAAATAGCAGTGTCACTAGCCTGTTGCATAATAGGATTATGGTCCCCAATAAACAAGAATATTTGCCTTTAAATAGTCTCTATCTGTTACAATCTTTAATTTTTGTCTTTTCATGTGTAAGCTGGAGATCTTCATTAGCACAATGAAAAAATATTACAGACTAATCTGGAGCCAAAATATTTGTTTTCATGAACAATGAACAGACATTCAGAAAATATCTTTATACTAGCCCATCTCATCCCAGCCATTCCTAGGACAATGACAAAGAGAATTCTCAGGAACAGCCTCTGAGTCATTGTAAAATACCCTCATATTTGCTTTTCTATGCTAAATTCCCGCTAGTCATAACGCATAGAAATATTTTAAAAGCTAAGGAACAAGACAGCACAAGTTTCACAATTTTACAGTATTCCAAGGCAAGACCATAATTATAGTGGTTCTGCAATTCTAGTTGCTTAAGCAGTGTGTGCCATATTTTAATGTGATTGGTATCTTACCTGCCAACCATTTTCTATCCTCTGAGCAAAGATTCCATAGTCGTATCTGATTCCATAGCCATATGCTGCAAGACCTAGTGTTGCCATGGAATCCAGAAAGCAAGCAGCCAGACGACCAAGACCACCATTGCCAAGACCAGCATCTTCCTCGATCTCTTCCAGCTCCTCAATGTCAAGGCCAATCTAAATTTAGAACATGTGTCACAGAATTAAAGAAGAACACAAACAAGCAAGCAAACAACATTTATAACAATCACTGCTACGAATTCTGTATTTCTTCTTATAAGGGCCCCTCTCTAATAAATACCCCCTCTTACCTTTTCTCCACCATGACTGTCTTTAGACTACCAAAGTTTCTTATTTATAATTAGTGACATATAAGTCATATGGAGACAGGACCTCGGTTTAAAGGTCATATGGAGATGGGACCTCAGTTTAAAGTCTCATCCAAAAGACCAAAGAAGCAGAGGATCGAACCTGCACTCCTGAATTGGTAGTCCAGACTTAAAAAATTTAGAAGACTGGAACACCATAAAATTTTTTAGTATTGTGACAGATAGGTCTGAACAAACAATGGAGACCCAGGTCAGGCTGCTCCAAAAGGAGCAGTCTGATCAGGGTATACACCGTTTGCCATGCCTTCTACATCTTTTGGATGCATTATTGTATTGTAAACCAAAAAGTTTAATTTTTAGAACAATTATGATAATCATTTTAGGTGTCCCAATTTTTTTAATTTTTTACTAAACATTTTACCACCAAAATAGCTAGACTTAGAGCAAGTAAGTAAGTAAGTATTTGGGTTGGGTTGATTTGATGCTTAAAGTCCACGGTAAACAACTAAGGTAATGTCCGGACGGTCAGTTAACCTAACCACACTATTCCTGGGCAGGCTTAGACCTCCTAAGCGTTTAACCAGTACTAAGTGCACATACTTTTGCCAGTAACTGACAACTGCCCTTCTTGAATCAGCGGAAGGAGAAACGAAAGTATGTGGCCAGACCGGGATTCGAAACCAGGACCTCTGACTTATGAGTCAGGTGCCCTACCGATTGCGCTACCCGGCCCGGCAGTAAGTAAGTAAGTAGGTAAAGTCTTTATTTTATGAGGGTGACAACATTTAGCAAATGAGCTAATCTTCCATGAGAGCCGGAATAAACAGCTTTTAATCAGCCTTACGTGGCCTTAGATAATGTTCACTGGAAGCAAAATCTTATTTTCATTTTATGTAAATGTCACCTTAATATTTTATTTCATTTTATTACATTTTTTCCCCTAAAATTCTAAGGTGCTTATATCATAATATAGCTTTAATCCATGCAAACATATTTACTGCATAACAAATCTCTTAATAGTTTTTATATTACCTAATTTTACTTAAAACTAATAAAGCTAAATTTAAATGTAATTTATGTATTTGCAGACTTAAATTCCTTTTCTAATAACTTCTGGTAACTGCACTTATTTGTCAATATTTTGCCTTGCTTTCAGTACTAAATTTCATAACATTAAACTTTCCTATTGTAAAACAGTTTTCATATCAACAGCTATGTTTCTTACAGAATCCTTGTAACACAAGAGGGTCCCCCCCCCCACACACACACAACTTCCAATAATAATAACTGTCACAGAAGACAGGGCCAGATGATGTGATGGATGTATGGATGAGTATGCTCTTTATGGTCCTTTCGACAGAAGGCCGTTTTGATGGAAAGATGATAGTGAAAGGCTGTTTGCAATGGAATAGTATTCATGGTTGAACAGAAATCAGCCTCCAGCTGAATTCAAACTGACAGCTTAGCAGGCCAAAGCTTAACCCACTGAGCTTAGTTACTGGGGCTCCTTCCCAGATCATGGGTGAACTACAGAAATTTTAGCCACTTTCTCAGAGCCTGTGCAACCACCGAAGACTCATATCAGCCTATACATCTATATAGTCCAGACAGCGCCTTCACTATGAACACTGAAGACATTCATATGACTGTGCAGATGTCTAGGCTGATCTGAAGCTTTCCTATTTGTACATGTCCCATTATGACCCTTTATAATTTCTTCAATGGACTCTTCCATCTTCCAACCCAGACATATCCATTTGGCATATCAGAAGGTGTCTATTAACTATGTTGGCAAACAATGCAGAGAGGTAGTCTGAATATGAAATGATGCTGAATAAGGTGGCTACCAAATATGACCTTGGAAAATTATAACTTTAACATTTTTTTTGTTTGTGTCTCATTTCATCCAATAGACTAGAAAAGTGTGTCTGTGAGACACAGATGCGCCTCGATATTACTTCTGGATCAACCCTCGTACACCCTTTTATCAAGAGATCTGTTAACAAGAATTCTGTAGAAGGCTTTGTCTCACCGCTGGAAAAACAATATCCATGGCTCACTTCTGCTAGTGGCAGGGGATACAACAACTATACATTGCCTGAGAAATTTATTTAGACCCAGATCAAACTGCTCCCAGTATAGCAGTCTGCTCAGGGGCTGTACATTGTACCATTCTATCAACAGCTTTAGATAATTACAAAAGCTAATTTCAATGACTGAAAAGACCAATTTCAGAAGTTAGAAGACAAATGGTTAGGTTATTGTGGTTACCCATAATAAACACAGGCAGAATCGATGTTCTGTAAAATAAAATTTATCAAAAAGTAGAACATTATATATCCGGCTGGAGTCCACTCAGTCAGAACAAATAACTGATAAAAAGTGATATTATAAAGGTTAAAAGTTAATAAAAATTCTATCCCATCAAGTGATATTATTACCTTTTAAACCAATGTTATTTCCTAGCATAGACATACATATTTTAAGCAAGCAAGACGTGATACTTTCAATTTACATCTAGAATACTATTTTTGGTAATCAGATTCTGGCCTGTTGATGCAGATTTTTACATAATGGATGTGGCCTTTTGTTTTTGAAGTTAATTATGTACCATAAAAATTCTAATTATTGGGACAGACAGGTCTGCACATACAATGCTCCTAGTCTGATCAATGTCCACTATGTTTGCCATTTCATCTGCAATGTCAAAATGGTCTCATTTTTATGACAATTACAGCAATTATTTTTTTCAAATTTTTACAATATATCCTTCCATTCATTCACTTACAACTGAATTGCTTCCCTTTGCAAGACCAATACTCGTCAAGGAAGAAAATCCAATAACATCTCCCTTACCTGGTACATGGCCTCGTCACAGGAACTCTGTATACCAAGGTTGACCATTGTGTTGGACAAGGTACGGCCCATGTAGAACTCCAGGGACAGGTAATACACCCTCTGAAATAAAAAAATTCAGTTTAGACAATTCAGACAATGTAATTTTAACATTAGTCATGACTTATGAAAATACTCTGAATCCTATTAAAAAAAGTTCTCTAATGCAGAACTCCAGACCCACGAGGAAGGTTGTGTGAGAATTTGATTATCATTTATTCAGCTGTTGTGGATCCACATCAGAACAATCCTGGCCACCTTGGCAAGTATCTACAATGAGAGGGCACAACATATGATTTACAGTGAGTGAGCATAAGTAATCTCAGTATCATTTTCAAGCTCAACACAAGAACTTGTTTTTATATTTGGATCATTTGACGTTCAATAGAACTTTGTTATATTGTCTTGCCTGAGACTGTCCTTCAAAACAATTGTGCGTCTTTTAAACAAAAAAGAGTAAAAAACCTTCTATATTCAGTCAAAAATATCTAAGCAAACAGTGTGGACCAGATAAGACTAACCCTATTAATAACAGATAGTCTGATTAAGACTCGCACTCTTTGCTATTCAGCCAACAGACTAGACCCATTTCAAAGATGCAATGCATTACAGAACTTATAACACGCCTACCAATCGCTCTCATGCGAAACCACGGTTCAGAACGCCAATCCATGAGAGGAGTTTCCGGTTTTGCATGAGGGGAGCCAAAATCGTAAACAAATTTGATATCGGCACATGGTTTCAGGTATTTATTTTTTCCGAAAACTATTTATGCAAAATATGAGAATGCTATTTTGTCACATATAGATTGTTTCTTCGGCACATGAAAGGATTAGGCACATGGTCTTACATTTTTCCAGATATGCATTTAGTACGGCGAAGCACGTGCTGAGGTTCAATCTCGGCGATATATACGTGTAGGGAAAAGTCGCAATCTCTTGCTTGAATTTGAGTCACTGACCTTGTCTGTGGCAAAGAAGTGAAGAGAACTACTGTATGCGTGAATCCAAATGTTGGAAGTAAGCTTTCTGTGATGGACAGTTTAGCATATCGAAAATATACACAAAAACTTGGCTTCGTCAGCCCGGTTCCGCATGAGATAATAAAACAAGAGCTGTTGCCTGACAGCATAGCTCGCCTGAATAGGTGCTTGCCCATCACACAGTCGCTATGGTGGTGTGGACTGCTATGTATAAAACTTCAGGCAAGCATGTCCATAATGACAACACATTTATAAACAAAAGCTATCTCAGATATGTCTTAGAATAAAAATAAAAAATCCACATGAAATTTCAAAGTCCATGAGCTTGAGGTCAAAGAACTAAGGGGTAGGGGGGAAGAGGGCAGGGCTAGGATGTATCAAAGCCTTTAACCGTTACCTAACATCAGTCCAAGTGTTAGTATCAACTGAGTCCATTGTGGCACTGTGAAATTATGTCTTCATTAGTATAAAACTAATCAAAATCTTTAAGACAAAACTCAAAGTCCAAGACCTTGACATCAAGGTCATCCAGTCGGGTAAGTATATAGTGTTTTGTAAAAACTCAAAAAAGTGTCTAACATCAGTTCAAGTGTAAACTAGAATTGTTTTTCTACGAAAAAACAGATGTCTCCCCCCTTTCTGATGTCAAAAGGATCAGTCATTAAATACAATTTCAAACGGAAACTTTAAATACAATTTCTAATGCAAATACTGGTCATTTTTCATGCAAACAATCAGCTCGTATCCAGTAAAGATATTTTGTGATAGACTAATAGACAGACGCAAAGGGAAAAAAAATATGTTTCCCTACCCTGAAGCAGGGATTCATAATAAGTAAAAAGTATAAATGCAAGAGTTATAGTTGTTATGCTCTGCATGTCATGTAATGTTGACTGATATTCATATTTAGTTTTTGTCAAAAAATATAAATGCAAGAGTTACAGTGCTCTGCACGTTGTCTATTTATATGTTGACTGATATTTGTATGAAGTTTCATGAATATAGCTTAAACGGTTTTCAAGTTATAGAGCTTAGACGATTGAGACACAATTTTGTGAATGACAAAGTTCCAAGGGAAATAACTCAAATAGTATAAATGCTGTACTCTGCAGGTTGTCTAGTGTTGACTGACTTTTGTATGAAGTTTCGTGAATATAGCTAGTCCGGTTTTCAAGTAATAAAGTGATTGAGACATGATTTTGTGACTGACAAAGGTCCAAGGGAAATAACTCAAGAAGTATAAATGCAAGAGTTATGGTTCTTGCACTATGCAATTTTTCTAATGTTGATTGATATTTGTATGAAGTTTCGTGAATATAGCTTGAATGGTTTTCAAGTTATAGAGCAGACACGACTGAGACACAATTTTGTGACTGACAAAGTTCTAAGGGAAATAACTCAAATAGTATAAATGCTAAAGTTATGGTTCTTGCATTCTGCACGTCGTCTGATGTTGATTGATATTTGTATGGACTTTCATGAATATAGCTTGAATGGTTTTAAAGTTATAGACGGACTCGACTGAGACGCAATTTTGTGATGGACAAAGTTCCAAGGGAAATAACTCAAAAATACCCATCAGAGGAGATGGCAAATCCCCCGACCGCAGGCCCCCTGCGCCTTGGTAAACAGGGTGCACTTCAAAACGCATATAAATAGTATACTGTCATTCTTTTATGCTCCTTATTGACATTATCTGCTTAACAGATGCATGATTATCTAACACTCAGACCAAAACTGTATGCCAGATTGCTAAAAAGAGGTAATATCTCAAATAGCAACCATGTAGACAATGTATTGCATATGATACATTCAACATTTCAAAATGTGTGAATAATTTCTAAAGTACAAGCCCTACAAATCTAATTTTGAGCTCTCTAGTAAGTGAATTTGGACAAAGAATCCAAATTTGTAAAAAAAAAAAATTTTTTTTTTGGGGGGGGGGGAGGGTTGTCGGAAAAGTATGAAAGCAAGAGTTGTCATTCTTTTATGAGACAAACTGTCATGATCTGATATCCATATCTGTGAAGTATCATAAAAATATTTCAAAGAGTATTCAAGTTATGCAGCGGACACTAAATCACACCTTAAACCATCAAAGGGGAAATAACTCAAAAAGTTAAAAAGCAAGAGTTGTCATTCTTGTTCGCGACACATCAGCATGACCTGTTCTACACAACTATGAAGTATCATGAAAATATTCCAAAGGGTATTCAAGTTATGGAGCTGACACAAAATCACACCTAAAACCATCAAGGGGAAATAACTCAAAAAGTAAGAAAGCAAGAGTTGTCATTCTTTTATGAGACACATCGTCATGACCTGTTCTACATATCTGTGAAGTATCGTGAAAATATTTCAAAAGGTATTCAAGTTATTGAGCGGACACAAAATTACACCTAAAACCATCAAGGGGAAATAACTAAAAAAGTAAGAAAGCAAGAGTTGTCATTCTTGTTCGCGACACATCGCCATGACCTGCTCTACATATCTGTGAAGTTTCATAAATATATTTCAATGGGTATTCAAGTTATGGAGCGGACACGAAATCACACCTAAAACCATCAAGGGGAAATAACTCAAAAAGTAAGAAAGCAAGAGTTGTCATTCTTGTTCGCGACACATCGTCATGACCTGCTCTACATATCTGTGAAGTATCATCAAAATATTTCAAAGGGTATTCAAGTTACAGAGCGGACACGAATCTGCCAAAAATTCACCAAAGGAGAGATAACTCAAAAATTTCAAAAGCAAGAGTTACCATTCTTGCACGCGACACATCGCCATGACCTGTTCTACATAACTGTGAAGTAGCATGAAAATATTCCAAATAGTATTCAAGATATGGAGCGGACAAGAAAATGTTTGCGGACGGACAGACAGACGGACGGACAGACGGACAGACGGACGGACGGACGGACGGACAGACAGACGGACGCCAGGCTCATCGCTATATCCCCCGAACCTTTCGGTCGGGGGATAAAAAGGATAAACGCCAGAGTGCATTCTGCACGTCGTCTGATGTTGATTGATATTTGTATGAACTTTCATGAATATCGCTTGAATGGTTTTAAAGTTATAGACGGACTCGACTGAGACGCAATTTTGTGATGGACAAAGTTCCAAGGGAAATAACTCAAAAAGTATAAATGCCAGAGTTACCATTTGTGCACTCTGCACATCGTCGCCTGATGTTGATTGATATTTGTATGAAGTTTCGTGAATAAAGCTTGAGCAGTTTTTAAGTTATAGAGCGGACACAATTTTGTGATGGACTAAGTTCCAAGGGAAATAACTCAAAAAGTATAAATGCCAGAGTTAAAATTCTTGCACTCTGCACGTCGTCTCATGTTGATTGATATTTATATGAAGTTTCGCGAATAAAGCTTGAGCAGTTTTCAAGTCATAGAACGGACACGATTTTGTGATGGACTAAGTTCCAAGGGAAATAACTCAAAAAGTATAAATGCCAGAGTTACCATTCTTGCACTCTGCACGTCGTCTCATGTTGATTGATATTTGTATGAAGTTTCGCGAATATAGCTTGAGCGGTTTTCAAGTTATAGAACGGACACGATTCGTGATGGACTAAGTTCCAAGGGAAATAACTCAAAAAGTATAAATGCCAGAGTTAACATTCTTGCACTCTGCAAGTCGTCTCATGTTGATTGATATTTGTATGAAGTTTCGCGATTATAGCTTGAGCGGTTTTCAAGTTATAGAACGGACACGATTTGTGATGGACTAAGTTCCAAGGGAAATAACTCAAAAAGTATAAATGCCAGAGTTACCATTCTTGCACTCTGCACGTCCTCTCATGTTGATTGATATTTATATGAAGTTTCGCGAATATAGCTTGAGGGGTTTTCAAGTTATAGAACGGACACGATTTTGTGATGGACTAAGTTCCAAGGGAAATAACTCAAAAAGTATAAATGCCAGAGTTACCATTCTTGCACTCTGCACGTCGTCTCATGTTGATTGATATTTATATGAAGTTTAGCGAATATAGCTTGAGGGTTTTTCAAGTTATAGAACGGACAGGATTTGTGACAGACAGATGGACAGACGGACAGACAGACGGACGGACAGACGCCCGGGGAAAAACAATATGTCTCCCAACCCTTAAGGGGGGAGACATAACTAAATCTCTGCCAAGCATTATGAATCAGTACGCAATTAGAAAACTTTAATAAAGAACAAATTTCCTAAGTCCCTGACCTTGACATCAAGGTCACCGAGCAGGGCTTGGGTAGTACTCTGTAAAACTTTGGACTAATATCTAACTACAGTGCAAATATAAAAAGAATTCATCTATGGTTTCAGGAGATATGTGTCATTAAAAAACTTTAACCAAAACATCCAATCAATAAAAAGACAATTTTCTAAGTCCATGACCTTGACATCAAGGTCACTGAGGGGGGTGGGGGTAGTACCTTGGAAAACTTTAGACCAATATCTAACTACAGTGCAAGTATCAAAGGAATCCATCCATGGGTTAAGGAGATACTGGGCTTTAGAAAACTTTAACCAAAACATCCAGTCCCAAAAAACTCCCAATTTTCTAAGTCCATGACCTTGCCATCAAGGTCAAGGAGTGGGGTGGGGGTGGTACCATGTTAAACTTTGGACCAATATCTAACTACAGTGCAAGTATCAAAAGAATCCATCCATGGGTTAGGGAGATATAGGTCTTTAAAAAACTTTAACCAAAACATCCAATCCGGACGCCGAAGCTGACGCGGACGCTGACGCGGACGCGGACGCCGTGGTGACAACAATAGCTCTTCCTGAACTTTCGTTCAGGCGAGCTAAAAATATAAAGAATTTTTATGAGAAACAAAAACAGTTTCTGAACAATAATTGAGTCAAAACTAACATGAACTCTGTGATATATCATTATTTTATACATTACAGATGACTACTTCTAGACTGTTATTATTCACCATTTGTCTTTAGGCCTTTTGCAAACCCTCTTTCAAACCCTCTTGCATGCCTTAAAACAGATAAACGAGGATTAAAACAGCCAGAAGGTCATCTGCAATGTATAAAATAATAATATACAACAGAGTTCAAGTTAGTTTTGATCCAATTATTTTTCAGAAGCTGTTTTTTGTGTTTGATAAAAAATTCCTTATATTTTCCATTATCTCGTGCGGAACCGGGCTGACGACGCCAAGCTTTTGTGTATATGTTCTAAAACTGACCTGTCCAACGCAAAAAGGTTACTTTAAACATTTGGATTCACGCATACAGTAGTTCTGTTTACTTCTTTGCGGCTGCAAGGTCAGCGACTCAAATTCAAGCAAGAGAATGCGACTTTTCCCTACATGTACACTGGAGCGCCGTTATACCGCGGACCGATATATCGCGGAAATCGATATAACGCGGTTGTCCTGTGTCGCCCATTATTTTTCAACAGATCGCGGATTTTTCGGCGGTTTCCGTCGGTGTTCATGACAAAATAACCATTAAAAGTTAATTGGGTTGTTTACATAGTTTTAATCAACAGCGTGTCAAAAGTTATCACAGACAATCAAAGCGTCGGTTGTCTTGCCAAGGTGTGAAAATTGGTCATTGTTTTTACAAGACTTCGATAATTAGCGCATATCACGTGTCACCAATTTGGCCAACAGCGAAGGTCACCTCATGTACACAAGCCTACGCTCGGGAAAAAGGCTGTGCGTATAAGTCACTGATTACTTCCAAAGAAAACATTATAAAAGAATTTTATAAATGGAAAAAAAACAACAACAACAAAGCTTAAACCCGATTTGGTTATCTGTAGGCTGATTAGAGTTTTTTGGCGACGTCAGTACTCGCGCAAATAAGTATATTTTATTTGTCCGCAGGTACCTTTTTGCAAGTATATATACAAGGGCAATGGATTTATTCCAATTAAGGGCCCATGAAGGGCAATAAATCATAGGAGAACATTCTCCATACAATGATTAAACATTTTTAGAATGACAAAAATACACATACAAACTATAAAGACAACACAGACTACAATTGTAATCACTCAGTGAAGAGCATGCAGAGATACCTCAGTGTATACCTGTGGAAATATGGAAATATGACAGGTCAGTAATCTCCCCAGACCATTAAGGCATGTCGCTTGCAACATGCCTTCCTCTTAAAATTACCTTTGCAACATGCCTTAATTTCCATTGAAAATTGATAAAAATGCTATTATTTTCATTTCATAGCCAGTAAAGCTGTTTTAAATGCATTAAGGACCATCAATGAACTATATATGATGTATATTTATGCTAATTTTGACAAAGTATTACCATATTGAGCATTTCAAAAGTTGATCAACAAGTCAAAATCTGGTTTTGGTGTTAAAAGCGACATGCCTTCTGAAATTTCTGGGGAGAACACTGTCCTGATATGTATTTCATTGTACCTCACCACAGTAGAGAGATACAATGCAACACACATCACGATACATAATCCAGACTATATAGAGCTCATGTTTACTGTAAAGCATGCATATCAAACGATTCAAATATAAAATTTGAAAGTTCAATGATGACAGTTTTGTCGGAATTGGTTAATAACCAATTAAATTTTACCTTATCTTCTAATGAACAAAAGTTCCTGCAATGTATCCGCGCAACTGAAAAGAGATTATTACGAGGAGTAATATATTTCGAGCACTTAATAGAACAAGTCTATTTCGCTCAATCGGACATCCTCGTCGTTATAGGTTTAAATTCAGGATACGGAATTGGCCGATGTGTTACGATTGTACTTTCGCTTTGTAAATGGTTTCAACCGTTTTGCAGCGCATTTTGCACAATAAGTTAGAACTTAGGGACTGAAAGGCTACTTCAGCGATGACTTTCGTTGTGTCAGGTAAGCAGTGAACATGTCTATCTACCTCCTTAGGGCTAAATAAGCGCAACGAACATGTAAACATTGGGTTTTTTCATTAGTGGGCGGGGTATTTCCTAGAAGATCATTATTACGCGTGATCACTTATAACGCGGTTCGATTTTATGTCTCCCAACACCCACGTTATAACGGCGCTCCAGTGTATATATCACTGAGATTGAGCCTCAACGCATGCTTCGCCGTACTAAATGCATATCTGGAAAAATGTAAGACCATGTGCCTAATCCTTTCATGTGCCGAAGAAACAATCTATATGTGACAAAATAGCATTCTTATATTTTGCATAAATAGTTTTCGGAGAAAACAATTACCTCAAACTTTGTGCCGATGTCAAATTTGTTTACGATTTTGGCTCCCCTAATGCAAAACCGGAAACTCCTCTCATGGATTGGCGTTCTGAACCGTGGTTTTGCATGAGAGCGATTGGTAGGCGTGTATAATGTAAGCAGTCAAAGGTGTCTAAAAAGTTAAGGTACTTATAGATCTGGGCCCAGTTATTCAAAATTAACAACATTGTTAGTTACCGTAATAACCCCAAAATTTTGGACACCCAAAAATCAGACATTTATTGTTCGAAAATTCTTAGAAAGTGGATTTTACACACATTAATGCATCCAAATGATGCTTAGAGAATGGCAAACAATGTAGACCCTGATCAAACTAATTGGGGTCTACAATGTTTGCTAAGACCTGTCTGTCCGAATATTTAGGGTCATTACAGTAATGTGACGTAACTGACATAACGTTTTTCAAAAAAATACTGTATGCAAAAACACTGCCTCTTTTTGCTGAAAAATATACAAAAGCTCCCCACATTTTTTCTCAGAATGGAGGCAAAAATTAAAATCCTAGTGTTCCTTCCCCTTTAAGTGTATCTATTCACCTTAAAGAAATTAGTCTGGTTATTCTAAAGGTGTCTCTTTAAATAGACGCTGCATGTCTCATGATTTATATAATATCCTTATTACACAACTTAAATTCCTGTATGTGCAAATCAAATTTCAAGAATGCAGAAAATTGTTTCAACAAAACATGGAATTCCTTAATTGTCTTTTTTATTGTATCATTGTATTGATTAAACATTGTTAAGGTCTAATGAGAATTTTTACAGAATGCAGAAGCAACTAGAAATATTTTTTGGACAAAAACAGACGTCCCCCCACCTGCGCTTTCCCAGCTGAGCAGTATCATTTTCCCTAAATGTTGCCAAGTTAAGACCTGTGAACTTGAAAATTGGGTCAGGCTCGCCAAAATTTAATCACTTCTTTTCCACCTCATGATTTATATATACTTGTCTTTGTTTGGTCATAATCCATCAATCCATTCAGGAGATATGGTGCAGACATCAATTTTCCAACATTCTCTGACCTTCTGTGACCTTGAAAATGAGGTCAAGCTCACCAAAATCTAATCAGTTCTTTTCCATCTCCCTGTGAAAAATCTTGAAGAGTTTGGTCAAAATCCATCCATTCATTCAGGAGATATGGTAGATACAAGGCATTTTCAACATTCTTTGACGTCCTGTTAGGGGTGACTATTGCAGGCTAAAATGACTATTGCAATGCTATTACTATTGCATAAATCCCTATTGCGATACTATTACTATTGCAGGTCGTTATTGCAATACATTGTGATACCTACTGAGAACAGCTTTTTTATCCTGACACTGCTTTTCTGTGTAAAAATCTGGTTTGTTCACATAAATTCACGACTAAAAAGCATTATTTAAAGACTGTTGTTTCAAACATGCACAACATGAATACAAAATACGAGAAAATATTTTTTCATTATCTGGAATCAATAAAAGCTGAAACACATTGACTCCATTTATTCTTGAGCTGAAAAGACTTCTTTCATGAAATTGATGCATGTCTAGAAACAACTGAAACTACTGCGATATTGGAAACACTATAGCTAATAAACTTAAGGACAAAAGGTCTGCATGGATGTTAATTTAACATCCATGCAGAACTTTAGTCCATAAGTATAGTATTGACATTGCAGCTTTCCCTGTTGATAGTGACTATTACCAATGTTGCTTTTGTGATATATCAATACATGTAGTCTGATGTATTGCTACCTGATGTAACCTTGAAAATAGGGTCAAGGTCACTGAAATCTAATCATTTCTTTTCCATTTCCCAATGATATATCTGTGCAAGTTTGGTTCAAATTCATCCATCCTAACAGGAGATATGGTGCAGCCAAGGCATTTTTCAACAATCATTGACCTCCTGTGACTTTAAAAATAGGGTCAAGGTCACCAAATCTAATCAGTTCTTTGCCCCCTCCCAATGATGTACCTCTGCAAGGTTGGTCAAAATCCATCCATCCCTTCAGGAGATAGAGTGCAGACAAGAATCTACATTACACAGACGGAATCCGTACTAACAACATGTCCCCTCACCCTATGGTGGGAGGACATAAGAACTGAGTGATACGTTGGTAAATGAGTGTCTCTCATGCAAGGGTAAATGCAATTAAAGAGGAATGGAGGGGCATACTGTCCCCTTTTGAAGTTTTCCATTAAAAGCCAAAATAGTAACAACACCTGTCCACATACAGGACAGCTTGCCTAACTTGCAGTTGCCACCATATATAAAACATTAACCAAAACATCAAAATGCAAATAATGATGTGGACACCAATGCAGAAGGAACTACAAAAAGTCCTCTAGCTGGCATTCATGCCACGTATTTAGGTCCGAGCTTTATGTATGGAAAGGTATACAACTGGTAAATGCCATGACTGAGATGTTTTATTACTTGCCCATTGCCTGAAATCAGGCATCATAAATTTTGAACTGTTATGAAGAGTACTGAGTATGATATCTATATTCATTTTATGCATTTATTTATGATCTTGTTTTATTTAATGGACTGACACCAGTCTTTAACTACTCCTGTACTTTCATACTTCTCAAAAGTAATTACATATAATAACAAAACTTGTCAATAAGCAGTATCCTTTAGAATAATGGGTTTACTTTCAGAGAAGCAAATTTCATTCTCATTTTTTGTCTCCCTTCTCAATCTGGGTCAACTCTAAAAAGAAAAGAATTTGCTCCCCAGGAACATTTTTATTTATTTATTTATTTTTATTTATTTATTTATTTATTTTTTTTTGGGGGGGGGGGGGGGGCAAATTCTTTAAGAATTGACCCAGTTTTGGAAGGGCTTCTTTGTCCAGGATTAACTTTTGTGGCTTTGTATATTGGAAATAAACAACGTCACAAAAGTTATTCCCCTTGTAAAAATGGACGAAAAAAACATGGAGGTGTAGTGTACCCGTATACCAGCAATAACTGATCACATGTCCTAATATAGCAGTAAATTCAGTAATTAGTATCTCATTACATTTTCTGAATTAACCCTTAAAGCACTCAAAAAGCAAACAACAAAATTTACGTCTACAACTTTCAAATAATGTTTTGTCCATGCTATATCATATTGAGAGTTCAAAGACAAGAAGGCAAATAGTGTAGATACAGATGAGGCGGCTCATTATGAGCCGCCTCATCAGGATCTAGGCTGTTTGTTAATTCAACTATTATTGTTTTTGGCACTTTCAGGTTTCAATATTAACAGAAAGCATCTGCTGAATCTTCTAAGTTCAGCCAGGTTGCTGCCAAGGCAGGTGTAACTCCTAAGAAGATCATTGATGAGTGTCAGAAATAATAAATCAGCTGTACTATGGAATATATGAACTTTTGCCAGAGGTACAAACTAACATCACCCTCCTACTATTTCCACAGGACAGGTTACTACGGAGCTCCAGATAAGGTGGAATTTGAAGGATAATTCTACGATAATTTTTTCCTATTTCTCAACAAAAGCATATGTTGTGACCCCTCATTAGAACCATCTCACTGACATGGTTCTAATGAGGGAACACAACATGTAAATGTTATTAGATATATGGAAAATAATCCCTACATTATCCCTGTTATCCCTTATTACCTGGAGCACTGCAGGTAGATCAACAGTATGCACAGTAGTTTAATAGCCATTACTCTACAGGTGAGATTCTAATGAGGGGTCACAACATATTTTTTGCTTACATGTAGATATATGGAAAATTATCCGTAAATTATCCCTGTAACCCCTTTATACCTGGATAAACAGTGTGCACAGTAGTTAGCCATTACTTTATAGGAACATGAAGGCACTTTGAATGATTTAGCTTCAGTTGTCCAGTTGTTGAAAGACAGATGACAAACGAGGGTCACACTGCCATGATAAATAGCTCACAGGGCCTTTAAATAAGGTGAGCTAAAAATTCTTTGAAATTATCTCTGCACCAAACCAATGGAACAGGTTTCATTTAATATCTGTCCAAATTTTAAGGTGGCAGAATCAATGATAGTAGGTCAACATGGTAAGGATTTTGTGAACAGATAGTGATTCCCCTACAGAGGTTTAGAAGGGTGCTGCACCCTCCTGCCTGCTGGCCTTACCCTTCTGCCTTTTGGCCTTACCCTTCTGCCCTCCCTTTGTTGAAGGTAATTTCATTCATATTTATGTCATATTTTTGCAATATGTAGCTTTCTGTGTGTGAAAAAGGCATTTTATTATGCAAACATTTATATCTCACTGCACAAACAAGGTGTTTGTACTGTTAGAAATTGTTAAAACCCTCAGTTAAACTGT
Source organism: Ctena decussata (assembly GCA_963989385.1). Lineage (NCBI taxonomy): Eukaryota > Metazoa > Mollusca > Bivalvia > Lucinida > Lucinidae > Ctena > Ctena decussata. The sequence continues at coordinate 75,835,992 of OZ022499.1, read as the reverse complement.
CTTTAAAAATAATAGCTTCAAAAAAGTGCCCTTTCAGTAGTGTGTCATGCCCTTTTTCTGGCCAACTCCCTGCCCTTTTTTCAGGCTAGGGGAAACACTAACAGATATGCTCTTAGGGGAAGCAACTCTGCCATTTTCATTTTTGCTGCCCTGTTCAATAGGGACCAACTCTTAAAAGAAATTTTGACTTCCTAGGAGCCAATTCTGTCACTTAAAATAATTTGTTCCTCTGGAAACAAATTCTTTCTTATGAGCCGGCCCTTTTTTGGAAGTGTTTGGCATCCAGGTAAGCAAAAGAGAAGTCACAATAGTTGTTACCCTTGGTAAAAATGGTGAAAAAAACATGAAAATCTATCCAATAACCCTTAATATTCATACTCTGCAAAACTAAAAGCAGAAAATGCTCATCTTGACAAAATTAAATTGGGTAATGCCAGTACAATGTTTGAGAATGTGTCTATCAGCATTCTTATTGATTTTATAACTGGCAATCTGCCTGCTTGCCAGGCCTGAAATTCATGACCAGCTTGCCCCAGTTATGAAATCTGGTCAGAGGCCATTCAAGTAAGACTTTGAAAACCAGACTCTGTATAGATGCAGACTAATCTTGATCTTTGCACTTCTAAAGGACTGCGCTGGCTGCACTCACCATAAGGTAAAATTTCTGAAAGCTAATTCATTGCTTATCATAAATCTGTCACCATCTGCACATTGCGTTGCACTTCTTTTTATCATCCTGCAGTCATCATCTGACATGCAATTTCTTACAATTCATAGCCTCATACATGCTTAAATTTTTGGGATGACAAGTTTTACTGTCATACATGTACATCAGCAGTCAATGAAGCCACCAGAAAAGTTATACCTACATGTACCGTATCAGAGCTACAGATAAGAGGGGGTAAAGGGTATTTTTGAAAATCAGCATTGACATTGAAGCAGAGGGGGTAAAAATACTCTATGAAATATTGTAATTCAGCACTGAAATAAAATTTAGGGGGTAAATATATTTATTGAGCATTAACGATAATTGTCAGAGTAACTTAATATCTTGCTCTTGGTGATTTCATAATGCATACTGAACTTTTAGATGGCCAGCAGCTTCTATTCTGCATTGACAATTTCCCTTATAAAGCAAACGCCAGTGACAAATGAAGCAAATGACAACCTGATTTTTTTTTCTGAGAAAATAAAGCTTGGCCTTTCCTCTGAATTGTCTCTGAAAAAAAACAACTAATTTTGTGTGCTACAGTTTTGCTCGGTGCTTTTAGAGTTTCAAGAGTTAAGCAATGCAGATGTGCATTTCAGCATTAAGTTTTAAAGCAGGGGGTGAAATACTCATTGTAACAAAACCTTATCTGGAGCACTGCCGTATGTCCGGCTTCTACTAGTCACATGCCAGACAATAACCAATGGCTGACAGCTGCAAATAGTGCACACCCTATCATATTTTGTTTAGAGAAGTCTGCTCTGGGTCTATGAGGATTGGGATGGGGTTTAACGATTAGTGATTAACAACCTTACTTTTTAGTGGGTTGGTTGTGTTATTGTTTAACGTCCACGGTAAACAGACATGGTCATGTTGGGACAGCTAGTTAACCTAACCACACTATTCCTGGGTAGGCTTAAATCTCCTAAGCGGTTAACCAGTACTAAGTGCACATACTTTCACCAGTAACTGACAACTGCCCTTCTTGAACCAGCGGAAGGGGAAATAAAAGTAAGTGGCTGGACCGGGTATCGAACCCAGGACCTCTGGCTTACGAGTCAGGCACCCTACAGACTGCGCTACAAGGCCAGGCTTACTTTTTAGTGATTAACCATTTAAGGCCTAAGTTTTAGTGATTAGTGATTTTTGGGCCTTAAAATTTGACGATTAAGCCAATAAATTCTGAAACTAATTTTTTGTGAAAATGGCTCTATCCATTACCGTAATCGCCCCATTTATTGCACATGCCCCTATAACCGCACACCAAGGCCATTTCCGGAAAAAATGCGTAAGTGCACACTGCTTTTCCTTTTGAAACTCACAAAATGCATCAAGTTCAAGTTACCACTACTGTTTCAACAGCGACAGTGTTTTCAGTTTTGTTTTCCCGACGCAATGTGCCAAGAGAGCAACTCTATCGGCCTAAATGTCAATCGGGCATCCTCGCTGATATTTACGAAGTTGGCTGAAGTGTTATGATGTGTACGAGTGCGAACAGCGGACTCCGATCATCTTACACATCTGCGCCGTCTGACTAGCGTCCTCTCTATCTGCATCAACTATGGGAATGTACATGCTGATCCGAGAAGGATTGAGCTTACGAAGTTATGAGGTTGTGGCGGTGCGCAGGCTGAACTGAGTCTTTGCCTTTCGTAGATGCGAAAAGGCGCCATTTTTCAAGAGCAATTCTTGTCATATATAGCGATAATGTGCATGTACGCCAAAGTGCGTTTGGGAAAGATACATGAACGACAGAAGAGAAACACGGGTTGCAAAAGAAATAAATTGTCATAACAACAAACTCTTGTTTCCTGACAAAATCAGTCTGAATACATGCGCAAACTGAACGAAGCGACTAGCCTGCGTATACGCATGGTCTGTGCATTTGAACAAAGTTCGCGGTAGCCATAGGATAGGTTTATGATTGGCATAGCTGGCCCGTAGGCCTCAAAAGGGCCTCAGGACACATCCGATCAGCAAACACCCGCATCATACAGTGCATTTGCGAATTGACCAGTCTAACAAATCTCCAGGATTCGCCGATAGTTTGCAAAATAATTGTTTTAAGATGTGCAGACTGGTCTAAGGCTTTGCTGTTTGCACATGTAATGCGGTACCTTTCTCATGACACGTTGCCAATATTTCTGCACCCTTGGACGTAATATAGGACAGACAGAAATATAGGGAAGATCAAAAGGACAGCATCTTCCAGAATTAGAATGTGTGTGTTATTAATAGAAGCCCGTGAATTTAAAGCAGACCGCTTGCTGTGAATGAATAACCAGAGCACTGACAAACTCACCTGATGTGTTTAAACAATCACATATTAGGTCATCGTAAATGTGTTGAAATACTTTCCTTTCTTTGGAATATTGAAGAAGGATGAAGAGAATGAAATACATGCATAATGAGGACATATTTAATACTGAGACGTATGAGATATAATTTGCGACTTGACATGAGATTGTTTTTCCCCCGGAAATTGGCAATTCAAATAGTTTGAACACTAAATATTTTCATGACACCTTTAACACCCCGATCAGTATTGCCGACTATTTCGACTGTTCGTTTGTTGTTTTTTTCGTTCTGAGTGTGTGGTTATTAGAAACGTTTTTAACCACAACTTTCTGTTGCAATTTTGAAAAAGTTAAGCGCACTGTGCGGTAAATGGGGCGATAACGGTACTAATTAAAGAGCTAAAGCTTAAATGATTTTTGGAACTCCCCATCCAAACCGCTGTCTACATCATGCAACACTTTTTTCGGCATTTCAATAAGATGATCTGGTACTTTTTCGTGTTTTCTGCCATTTTTTATGAAGGGGAACAACAACTATCATTTCATGAAGTGACAGTGGTTGTTCCACTTCATACAAATGGCAGAAAAACAAAGACCTTCCAGAATGGTAAAGGAAAAGGTTTCCCATAGCCCAGTGGCCATAGGAGCAGTGGGCATTAGAGAACCATTGTATCTTGGGCACAACATATGAAAGGCAGAGCCCATTTCTGTCCTTTTGCTACCTTATCCTTCCCTAATTCGAAAAAGGTATCCATTTACTGCTGGATTGACAGAGAGAGTTTCCAGTCACTGGCTGGCCCAACCAGGATTCAAACTCCTGACCTTCTGCACCATAACCGTTTTGCTCTAATCACTCGACTATGGCGCCTCTCTTTCCAGAATGAGGTCTTCTCTTATTCGTTCTTCGGAAAAGCCTTTGAGGACAGAATCTTTCTTAAATATATGTTCCCCCATCACCCTTGGTGGTGGTACATAAGTATGAATTGATCCAAGCCCATACAATAACAGTTAAACTGATCTTAATGCAAGACTCAAACCCAAGACTGATAATGTCATTAAACCATAAAAAATATAGGTCAGATTCAAATGCTACAATGCTAGCATTCAGATGTATTTGTGCAATATACTCAGCCAAAATAAGGCAGTATTCTAGACTGTACATGTATTCTTCTTTTCAGGTCAATTTTCATTTAAAGGTAGGTTCCTGTACTTTGGAATGCATCATAATTTTGATGATCTTTCATCCAAGTTGTTGGAAAGCACTTATAAAAGGGAATGAATAAGTTTCACTAAGAAGTGTAAATCAAAAAAATATTAGAAAAGTTGTTTTGCAAGGGATTTCCTAACTCTGCTTCGCACACCAGTTAGCGCTATTTTTAGTTCGCGCCAAAAATAGATGACGCAGCTAAGGTTATGCTGCATTGCATTTTGGGATAGTTTTAACCCACCCACCATGCCAGGACCTCTAGGAGAGCTCACGGCAATGGAAAATTGACCTTTGGAGAATGGCATCAGAAATCCCGCACTTATAGACATAATAAACATAGTTATTTTTAGAACTGGAATTCCAACGAAAGAAAATAAACCAAAAGGGAAAACGACTAATTTATTTAACATCTGACGAGTTTCTCAGTAGCAACAAATTCAGAAAAATAAGAGAATTCAATACTGCTCAGAAAAAGACGAAATTATTTTGTGGACATAATTGTTATCGCTAGTACAGGAACCTACCTTTAACATATACATTCAATGCAATACATTCAACCACAACATGCATTAAAAATTCTTTAACTCCTTTGAAACTTGTAAGATTTATCTAAGCAAAACAATTTTAGTACATTTTGCATTTTAATTTTGTTTGCACATGTGCAGATACTAGCCTTTGCAGACATCCTAAACCACATTGCCAGAAACAGGTAAAATCATATCAAATTGATTTTTTAAAGATAGAACTAGAAAGTAGTGACTGGTGACTCAGGCCTGGATCCTCGTTGTGGAGCTTATGTGCACTCATAAGGCTGTGCAACGTTTCTGACTATAGTTTCGTCAGATTATTCTGACTCCTCAGAGATTTTCGTGTTTGAAACAGCCTGTTGCTGACTTGTTTATATTGTCCTGCGCGCCGCTCATGTGATCCGCGCTGAAAATGGCGCTCCCTGTCACGTAAACGGATCAGGGCCGCTCTAAACGGTTTAGAGCGGCCCTGATCCGTTAAAACGGCTCCGAATTAGCACGTGAGTGGTGCTCACTTGGTCACGTGAGTGGCCTCATTGTTATGTGAGTGGCCATATGCCTCCCATTTGAGCGGCGCTGGACCGACCATGTGAGAAGTACTGCCGATAACGCGAGCACTGGCCTTACGATCAACACCCTATTCGTGCCAAAGACGACACCGACTTTACCAAAGCTTGGTATGACATACTCTCAGATTCTTCAAGAAAACTCACTAAAAAACACGCGGGCAAAAGAGGTCTGACGCAAAAAAAAAACAAGTACATGATTGTACTACGATAAATTGTAAATACTGCACATGATAGAAACAAATCTAAAGTGTTCACTAATACATGCACATAGTAAAATTATAAATGCGCTCTGAGAGAACACTGCACAACGAGAAATGTTGCCTATTTAATAACATGCAAACTTTGCAAACAACTAGACGTCGGTGAAGCTAATAGAAAGACAAAGGTCAGAATGATAGAGCACCAACGTCACACCCGAAATAAAAGGGACACACCGGTCGCTAATCATTTTAACCTAACAACTACTCCCTACAATATATAAAATTTCAGATTGTTGAAATTTTAGCATCAGACCCTGACAGTAAAAAAGCACTGCCGTCCGTCAGAGAAAGGAACTCCACTGGGTCTATCAGCTCCACACACTAAGAATGTCCAAATAGGATCAATGTTCAAGGGTGAAGCCGGAGTTTTCCAGTCACTCCGAATTTTTCAATTGATTTTTTAAAGAGTTAATGGCTTTAAACTGAAGTCTTAAAATGCTTATGCTGAAAATTATCTCACTTCGATTAATGAAGACAGTGGAACTTCACTGGCTCGAACAGGCTTGGGACCATGAAAATTAGTTCCAGCCAAGCGTAGTTCTAGCCATCCAGGGGTAGTTTCCATATATAGTGACCTCTAGGGACCAAGAAAAGAGTTCTAGCAGGCAGGTGAACAAGCATCAGGGTTCAAGCCATTGAAGTTCTACTGTAGAGTGATTGTCAATGTGCTATAATTTCTATCCCTTTCCATAAAAGGTAATCAATTCTTCAATACTGTGTTCTTTGTCTCAATGCCTCAATCATCTGATGACTGTTTTCTGTTTTTTAAATGTTTTAATGAATTGACTTTGCTGTGGCTTTCCATTGTAAACTGATTTTGAGCTGAAACTGTGACAATTTGGCACCCAGTTTGGTTTAAACAGTATTTATTTCATATAAATTACATGCATACATAAGATAAGATAAGATAAGATAATTTTATTAACGTCTCACCAATTTTACATGTACATAAACACAGTTAAAAAATCGATATAAGATGTAAAATTGCGACTCAATATTGAGCTATGAGAGACGATCGCTCTAAAATGTATCTGTTCTTGTGTCCTGCACCAGCACTACATCCCCTAAATACCCCACACTGAGCCAAGGAAGACGGTTATCCAACCAGTATGCCTACGCTTCCAGACTCAGCCTGGAGTATTAAATGCAGTACTGGGACAAAACAGCAATTAGTATGATAAAAAGGCGACACGCATTATCTATGAGCCATTATCACTCTAAAACGTACCATAAATTAGTGCCCTGCATGCGCTACCTTCCCTCGATACCCCATGCCCAGTCCGGATAACCGGGAACACGCGGTGGAACCAATGTTCACACAGCATGCTGCCGGATCCGGACACAGCATGGGATATCAAATGCAGCACAGTACATATAGTACAAATGGTTAACAGGCTTTGACACCCAGTGTGTGGCCTAGGTAATCCCATCAGAACCAAATGCTGTGCTGAAATGTCATGAATCCTGTCTCTTAATGGTCTAATCTAAAGAATGAATGATATGTATGTGCCATTTCATCACATTTCTGCTAGAATTTGATGTTTTTAACTTCTAAACTGAACCAATTTATCTGTGAAATCAGAAAACTAACCCTCTAGTGTTTAGCCGTTAATTACATCACTGTAAGGCATTAAATTCCAAACCTGACTCACTTGTAGTGTAGCCAAAGTTTCCAGAACTATATCAAACAGTGAGGCCACTTAAAGTTTTGCTCACCTTGGTAGTAGAACATTTAGTGGATACTATCTTTTTTGGCTGAGTATATTTTGGCTGAGTACCGCCTTATGACAGCATGTATCATGCTATGTACTGTGGTATATTGCAGAATTTGTGCACCGAGTTTTCCAGGTATACTAACCCTTAAAGCGCCAAAAAGTAAAATAGTGAGCCACCTCATTTGAATCTACACTGTTTGCCCTCTGGTATTTGAATTCTCAATAAAATATCACTTGGATGAAACATTTTTTTTTAATTCTGCAGACGTAAATTTTGTCGTCTGCTTTTTGGAGCATTAAGGGCTAAAACCCATGACGGCTGTGATTTATGTGGTGGTTCCTGTCACAGGTTTTAGTTCTGAACATCATGGATAACGAGTTTGGTTAAAATGGTAAAGGTTTTCATGATGGGATGTTCCCATTTCGTCTTCTCCCATTTTGCCTGCTGTCAAATATGACTTCATTCCTGTTTCACCGCTTCCATGACATTTGGTCAAAAGTCATTTCTTTGACAGGACGCTTCGTTGAATACATCATTTTGACAATACGATGTTTGGACGATACAGCGAGTGAACTCGGTTTAACGTCCCACCAACAACAAGGTCATATGGAGACAGGACACCGGTTTAAAGTCTCGTCCGAAAGATCAGAGAAGAAAAAGGATCGATCTTGCGAACCCTGGATTGGTAGTCCGGAGTGTTATCCAATACACTACAGCCGCTCCTTTGGACGATACAACATTTAGGAGACTGCGACATTTCTTCGAATTTATGTCGAATTCGTAAAAATTTCTTCAAAAATACTTCCAGATCCCCTTGGATGACCTTGATTTTTTGATTGATTGAATTGATGCTTAACGTCCACAGTAAACAACTATGGTCATGTCGGGATGGTCAGTTACCCTAACCACACCATTCCTGGGCAGCCTTAGACCTCCTAAGCGGTTAACCAGTACTAAGAGCACACACTTTCGCCAGTAACTGACAACTGCCCTTCTTGAATCAGCGGAAGGAGAAACGACCAAGTTTCCAACCCAGAACCTCTGACTTATGAGTCAGGTGCCCTACCAATTGCGCTACGTGGCCCAACCTTGGGTGACCTTGAAGTCAGGTCATTGATATAGAATTTTATCTTTGTGCTTTTGTTTATATTAAAATATGTTGACAATACATAGATATGCTTGCATGAAGCTTTATGTAAGGCAAGCCATATCCCCATAGCGACCAAGGCAAGGCCACGATTATAACAACGCTTGTTAGATGGGCAAGCACCACTTCAGGGGAGCTATACTGCCAGGCGATAGGTCTTAATATGATGGCCAACCATTTAGCCTGGTGTAAACTGGCTTAGACTGAAAAGCCATTAATCTAAATGAGTTATATGTCCTGAGTACAGTCATTGTGTTTCTCCATTGAAGTTCATCGAAACTATACAAGTTAACAAAAAACTTAACGCAAACAGTATATAAATTTCAAAGTCTGTGACCTTGACATTAAGTCAGCAGCAGCATCCAGATGATGTCAGCTAATCATCTAGCCTGTTTAAACTAAAAGTAAACTTAGTAGCAATTGCTAAATGATCTTTTCCAGAGTATTCAAAATATAAGCATAAAATGCAACTTACCACAAAACTTTAATGCAAATGGTATACAAATTTCTAAGTCTGTGACCTTGAACTTAGGTCAGCAGCAGCATCAAGATGATGAAAACTATAAATATGTATCTGTCCTGTGCTAACACTAAGCACATATGAACAAGTTGCAGTTAAGGCTTTCAGAAAAACTTAACACAAAACCTGTGACCTTGACCTTAGGCCAGCAGCAGCATCTAGATGATGCAAATTAATCAGTATCCATCCTTTACTAAAATACTAAGCATCTATGAACAAGTTCTGGTTAACAGAAACAGAATAACACTGCTGTACAGGCGGGAAAGAGCCGACATCATACAGGTCTTCAAGATTCTTCACAAGTACGAGGAGGTCAATATCACCAGCTGTCTACAACCCAGCAGTAACATTACTACTCGTGGGCACCAATACAAGTTTGAGAAAACTCAGACAAAAACTAGATTTGGTCAGAACAGGTCTGTAAAAGAGTTGTTAACCCTTGGAACTCTCTAAGTAACGACACAGTGTGTGCCAATTCTGTCAACACCTTTAAATCACGCCTTAATACAGAGTGTAAGAGAAAAGACTCTAAATTCAATACTCATACTAGTATGTTGATACTTCCATCCTGCAAAGGCTTCATGTCAAATTAGCAAGAGACTAAAGATCTAGATCGGGCCACAACGAGTCTGGCGACTCAACACAGACTATCGGGAAAAGGTAACTAAAGGTAACTAAATAAAAAACTTAACCCAAAACTTTAATGCAAATGTTAACTTACGTACAGATGGACTAACAGACAGACGGATGGAAAGACAAAAACTATATACCCCTTGACATACTTTGTAGGAAGTGTCTCCGGGTACGGTACCGTATCCCTAGACCCTGGGTCTCCAGGTACGGAACCGTACCCCGAGACTCTGGGTCTCCGGGTACGGAACCGTACCTGGAGACACTCCTATGAGGATTGGCTCCGGGTACGGCAGTAAGTTTTTAATACTATGTATTAAGTGGTTTTACCCATTTAAAATATATTAACCCAGCAATGAAATTACTCCTTGTAAAAAATTTATAAAGTCGCCATCTTGCTAGGAAAAATAATAACGTAAATCAGTCATTTGCGTTACTTTGACTGATTTACATGTATATAAACTGCGAAAAACACGGCCTAGTCATCTTATTTGATCAACCGCTAATTGCTCGCCGACATTGATTTCTGAAGAGTGCAAACAACTAATCATCTCGTTATAGTCTGTACAAACAGGCTTTTACATTTATTAAAACATATCTTTTAATGATTCTGCGATAAGCAATGTAGAGCCAAAATAGACGCCTAAAATGCATTCAGCGTTCTTGAATATGCCTTTCAGGAAAATGAAATTCTGTCATCAAACGGTTTAAACACATTATGTCATGTGCGCCAAGTAAAGTTCTCCAAGTGTCGAGGGTCTCTGAATTTATGATCTTGCCCTTGCTAAGCGGAATAGTATGTAAGCTATTTTAATATCCTATGCGCTTATACATGTTTAATGTGCTAATAGGGCAGTTTCTTTCCTTATAGGGCTGGTGAGTATGATTAATAATATATTTCTTATATCATATTATATCACCAAGTAGTTGGGTCTGACATGGTTGTTTGCATGGTGTGCAGACACTTGGGTCTGATGACATGCAGACAGCCAGGCCAGATGCAATTGTAACTGATTATTCATTCTTCCAGCTCTTTTACACTTGTTGATCATATACTCTTGTTTTAGCAGTCGGTTCAAAAGCTCATCAAGAGCTTATGTTGTATTGTTATGAAACTTGCCGACTTTAAATAAATCTTATCTTATCTTATCTTATCTTGTTGTTGACCATCTCAATCGAAATGGCAGTGAGAATTTAATTGCGTGTTTATTAAGTGTATTATCATTTCAACAGATATCTCATTGACGGAATAAGGACAACTCGGACCAAAGACAACTCGCCCCACAAAAATCTCGGCCCAGGACAACCCGTCTCATATTTGTTTTTAACTTACCACAAGTCAACTCGTCCCATATCATAAACTTGCCAAAAGTCAACTCGCATCAAATTCAAAAAAAAAAAAAAAATAAACTCCGCCGAGATTTTATATCATGAGTATATTGCTCTCTTGTATTTTTAAATGTCACTGAAAATCTACCGTCTAACAGTCACTGACACACAACTTGAAGGGATTTACAGTAATTACGAGCGTCTTTGTATATTTGGTTTTAGATCCCCCAACCCACCACTCCAAAGAAAAAATGTTAATCACTAACGTTACAGACAGACATGTAATTGATTTAATTGTACCTCAGCGGAACGTATCCATAGCCGCAGTACCGGGGCGTTATTCGTCCGTCCGTTGAATAAAAACTGTGTGTGTATTTCAATTCTCGTAACGACATATCCCACGCACCTCAGCGGAACATATCCATAACCGCGGTAACATTGTCCATGAATAAAAACTGTTACTCATTGTTGAATTTATTATTAGATTTAATTTGGATAAAATAGGTGTGAAAAACAACAATTATTGGTGTGAAATCGAAAGTGTCATGTAATTTTTATTCAAAATAAACACATTGTTTTGAACGCATTATCATAAATTATTTTTCCTAGCAAGATGGCGACTTAATAGATTTTTTACAAGGAGTAATTTTATTGCTGGATTTACTATATATTAAATGGGTAAAACTACTCAATACATAGTATTAAAAACTTACTGCCGAACCCGGAGCCAATCCTCATAGGACTGTCTCCAGGTACGGTTCCGTACCCGGAGACCCAGAGTCTCGGGGTACGGTTCCGTACCTGGAGACCCAGGGTCTAGGGATACGGTACCGTACCGTACCCGGAGACACTTCCTACTTTGTATGCCGGGGGTATTAAAAAAAAGGCGACGGCTAGTGACAACCGGTTGTCAGTAGCCTCACAGGCTAGAGACAACCGGTTGTCAGTAGCCTCACAGGCTAGAGACAACCAGCTAATAAATTAATATGCATTTTAAAGGACAGGAAGCATTGGTTCATTGTAAAAACATCCCAAGTAATTCTCAATAGGTTTATGCTTTAAATCAAGCTACATATGAATCACAACAACAAAATATCTGCAAATAAAAAAGCAAAAATATGGAGAAGAGATATCTTCTAAAAATAGATTTTCCAAGGGAAGTAACTCAGATCATACTTTGTAAGGGAACTAACTCAAAATACCACTTACAAATTTTCTCTGAATGTTTATGTGCTAATTCTGTTTGCACAATTGCCTCCATGATCATAGTAGTTATACTTGAATTCATATTATAAATTTGTAGTTTATTTTTCCTAGTGGATAGAATCAGTAAATAAACAAATTTGCTTGACTGAACTGCAAGAATATAACTATAGGGAAGATCATGTATTGTAATGGTAACTGGAAAATTTATGTAAAACCTTTTTTCCATCAAGGTAAATGTATAATTTGTGTGCATGTGATGCTTAAATTCTTTTAGCTATTTGTATGAATAACCCAATGACTTCCAGACAATAATAATGTAGATAATAAAAAAAAAACACAGAAATGTACATCTGATTCTTTTTAAAATAGTTTCTTGCTTTCTATAGATCTTCTATGAATTTTAAAACTGTTTACACTTTCTAGTTCAGTGGTGGTAGGGTTTAGTAATTCATTACTGACCGTTCCAAGGCGGTAGTTCTGTTGTGGTTCTTTGTTGCCTGTTTTTGGTGTCAGAGTTTCTGTGATGTTTTACCTTATGTATGTTATTATTATTTTTGGTTCGGTTTGGGTTGCTGAGTGGCCACCTTTTGGGAACAAGCTGCTCACTCGGTTGGCCATATGTTCTCTGTATCTTGATTATTTGTAATCTTAGTTGTTTCCAACTATGGTTTGAGGGCTGGATTTGGATTTTGATTGTTTCAGTTCCTGGTCTTTGCATACTTTTTACTTTTATTCACTGAATAAGGGATGTCACACCTGTAAGATTTAGCATACTATGCATGTGCAATCAGTGCACTGTTCAAAGTCTTTCACCTGGCTAGTTTTGCTTAAATACATGGTTAGAAGTCATCCCTATGTCTCCTTAAAATAGAAGCATCGAAAAGGTCAAATTTTAGACTTCCGCTGATTCGAATGCTTAGACTATGCTGTTGAAATATTTGAACTTGTCTCTTAACAAAAACTAAAAATTTGCAGAAACTGGACCTAAAAACTAAAGATTTGGGGAAACTGCTATTTAGAAGGCCTTGAATAAATCGCATAAGGCAATACAAGGTCTTGTGCAACAGGTTTGAAACTATAACTTGTTGACCGGTTTTCACCAAGACAGTTTTAGGCTATCCAGATGTACCTCTCGGCATAGACATAATATGACATCTTTCCCTCTTCATTTTATTCATTTTACTGTATATCCTGTACAAGCATATACTTGGATTTTCAGTCCAGAGATATAATACAAACAAAGGTGGGAATTTGGTCTAACAAGCACATAAATGTTCTAAAATGGTCTTCAAAAGTTGTACCACCTCACTAAATATTGGGGCAGTAATGTCTGAGCAAACACTGTAGACCAAGGTCAGACTGTTCAGAGACTGCAGTAGTATTTCCCATTCTCTCAGCATTTTTGTGTCAAATTAATAATTGTCAGTTAAATCAGTGAAAGTCAAATCAGCTTAGTTTTGGTTTACAATCGCATCTGCTGCAAGAGATAGCTTTAATATGTTAAATTAAAGCTGTCATGGTAAGGTGTTATATAGCAGAAAAGGCTTAAATTGTGCTAAAATGGGCAGTCAACCTTAGTGAAAAGTGGACTTGGCCATTATGGTTCAGACCTGTTCTTAGAATTTGTATTTATAAGACCTATACAATCAACTTAAAACTTGATCAGAGTGGAAACAAATATCAACAAATATCATGATATAATAGTAATACCATGAAACTAATATTCTAAAAATATCTTGAGTTTTATTATTTGAAAACAATAGGATTTATAGTAACTGGTTGTCACTAGCCTGTGAGGCTAGTGACAACCGGTTGTCAGCAGCCTGTGAGGCTAGTGACAACCGGTTGTCAATAGCCACTTCCTAAAAAAAAAAAACGAAACGACCCACCCCTGAAATCTGGCCAAAATGACACAGGCCAAAACAACCCGACCAAAAAGAGAATAGGGCCAAAACTACCCTGGGTCCAAACAGGAATATAACAGAAACAGCCTGTCACCGTTGTGTAGGACGCGACAGTTTTAAGAATTTTCTAACCACAAAAATAAATCTTCTCACCTTTGGGTCCTTTTCATAGTAGTGTTGCTGAGTTCGAATCCATCTCCCAACCAAGTGATCACGCACAGTATGTGCCAAAGTTAGATAATAATCCCTTGGTGTCGCAACGTTTCGGTCTTTCACCAAAGTGTAGTGAAGATGCCGGTTGAACGTCTTCTTGATGTTTGCAACATTTTCAACTGGTGCGATTCCTCGAATACTTATTTGTTTACGTTTGTCAGTGTCTGACTGTAGAAAGGACATGTTTGCAATTCTTGAAGCTGCAAATCAACGCTTTACTTGACCTTAATTGTGCTAAGATGTGGAAGTTTTTGACAACACGGATCCACAGGCAAAGCTTGACGTCCTTTCCAAATGTCAAGGACAGAGTCAACTCGTCAACGAATAGAACAAAAGTCAGCCGAACAGAAGGCGTGTTCGCTAGCTCACTCAAGTCACTAGTCCCATTTACAGATAAGCTGTCATATTTATGTATTTATGACAAGCCGTTTTACTATTTATTTTGCAAGGTAGTATATTACATATCTAATATGCCAATTAAGATATCTAATTTGCGAATTAAGATACCTAATATAACATATAAGATATCTTATATCCTACATAAGATATCTGATATAGGATAGATCTATATATCTTATATAGGATATCATTTTTCTTTCTTCCATTACGTCTTAACCTCCGAGGAGGACATCAGACGGGGTTTGGTATACAAGTGCAAAAGGGGGTTAGTTGAGATGGTACTCGGACAAAACGGACCATGGACAAAACGGACCAGACAAAACGGACCACGGTTAGGACAAAACGGACCACGTTTCAGGACAAAACGGACCACGTTTCAGGACCAGACGGACCACGCTAGAAGACTAACCAGACCATTAATTGGTGCCAATTAAAAGATTTAGGAGTATATAAGTACCAAAGACACTGTTAAATGGCAACAATTACTTGACAACTGGTCATGATATATCTAGTATCTATCTATCTATCTTTGGTTGTCGCAACTATTTAATTAATTTAATGGGAAGACTTTTATCTTTTAAGCATGCAAATTTCTTTATCAGTGTTGCAACTAAAATAAAACATGCTTTCTCAAGGTTAACGGAAGGTCTAATCGTGGTCCGTTTTGACCTTAAACGTGGTCCGTTTTGTCCTGAACGTGGTCCGTTCCGTCCTGAACGTGGTCCGTTTTGTCCCAAGCGTGGTCCGTTATGTCCGCGGTCCGTTTTGTCCGTGGTCCGTTATGTCCCTAATTCAGTTGAGATAAAAGAGGTGAAAAGTTAAGAAAAAGTATACAAGTGAAATAGAGAGATTAGTATAGATAAAAGATAAAAGCACATCTGATATTTACGGTGAGACGTGGACTACTTGGCACACAGCATGACTGAATTGTGCCACAGTAGGTAAAACAGGGATATAGGATGGTAGGGCGTTCCAATGGACTATTGTACGGGGAAAGTATGTGTACTTGTAATAATCTTTGAGAGTGGGAATTTGCCTGTAAGCTAGTTGGTGATTGTATCTTGACTGCCTAGTGTTTAAAATTAGGTAGTCTGCTGCAGGTATAGCAACAAGATCATACGTGATCTTGTACATGAGGATAAGTCGGCTGTCAATACGCCGCTGTTTTAGAGTGCGCCATTTTAGGTCCTTTATCATTTGCGTTACACTAGAGGTGCGCTGGTAATCTCGGGTGGCCCAGCGGGCTGCCCTGCGCTGTTCTGCTTCAAGTTTCGTTATGTTTGATGCTGTATGAGGAGACCACACTGTTGAAGCATACTCCAACTGTGGTCGAACAAGTGTTCTATATGCTGTGGATTTTAGGTCCTTATTATGGACCTTGATATTTCTTTTTAAAAACCCTAGTGTTTGGTTTGCTTTCTTGGAGATAGAATCAATGTGGGGGCTCCAAGAAAGGTCATCTGAGATTGTAACCCCCAGATATTTTGCGGCAGGTACTGAGTCTAGGACAGTTTCATGGAGTCGGTATTTGGTCTGGATGGGACATTTAGCTCTTGTGATATGTAGGACCTGGCATTTAGAGGGGTTGAAGCTCATGTCCCATCGTTTTTCCCATATTTCTAGTTGGTGAAGGTCATTTTGCAGCGTAATCGACTCACCTTCTGAGCTAATGGCTAGGTATATGGCCGTATCGTCTGCAAAAAGCCTAACTCTGGACTTGACCTGGTCAGGTAGGTCATTTATATAGGCTAGAAAGAGAATGGGTCCAAGGACTGAGCCCTGCGGGACACCAGATGATACTGCTATTTTGTCTGATTTGACTCCTTGATATCTTATGTGGGATATAAGATATCTTATGTAGGATATGAGATATCTTATTTAATTTTCATGTAAGATATAATATATCAGATATCTTATATAATATATTAGATATCTTACATAGCATATAAGATATATAATATATATCTTGTATAGGATATAAGATATTTATATGTAAAATTAACTAAGATATCTCATATCATATATAAGATATCTTATATCCAATATAAGATATCTGATATACTAAATAAGATATCTTATGAGTGAGTGATCTCGGGTTTAAGGTTCCACCAACAAGGAGGTCATACAGAGACAGGACCTTGGTTTAAAGTCTTATCCGAAAGACTGGAGAAGTGGGGAATTAATCTTGAGATCTCTGGATTGGTATTCCAGTGCATTATCCACTACACTACCGCCGCTCCTGTGATATCTTATATGTTGTATAAGATATCTTATATGCTATATCAGATATCTTATATATTGTATTGTGTCCTATGGAAAAGTCAAATAAAATATGATATCTTATATACCTATATTAGATATCTTATTTAGTACATTATATATCTTATGTGGCATATTAGATATCTGATATAGGATTTAAGATATCTTATATGGGATATGAAATATCTTATTTGATTTTCATGTAAGATATCTTATTTAATATATCAGGTTTCTGATATATTATATAAGATATCTTATATGCTATAACAGATAGCTTATATATTATATCTTATATCATAAATAAGATATCTTGTGAAGTATCATATCTGATATTAGATATCTGATATAATAAATGAGATATCTACTTTCCATAATAAATAACAAAATGGCTTGCCATAAACATTAGTTATCATATTTAATTACCTACACACGCCTGGTAAACTATCACAGGTACCTCCGGTGGAGGTACAGATAAAAAGTTGTGACAGGCATCTGGAGCTGCCTGTGACTGTCAAAAAATGACAACAAACGGTAGGTATTCTTTTTTTTTTTTTTTTTTTTGCCAAAATAAAAAATAACCAGGGAGTTTATTAAAAATCAAAAAGTGCTATTCGACCCTTATAGACATAAAGTTTTGTCAGACATCATATCCCCCAGAACTTTCCATATTAATCAAAGATACGACTTTTGAAGTGGCTTTGATGTCAGCCCACAGTACTCAAAACATAAAGAATTCGGTCGTTTTTGGTCTTAAATGCAGTGATCTTCCATACGAATCTGTTTTTCTCGGCACACTGATGTTAAGGTACCCCCCTTGCCCAAATATAAATGTCGACTGACTCCAGATAAGGCTTGATTTTTCAAAACAACAGCTGGAGGTGCCTGCAATGGCGTGCAGGTGCCTGTGATGTAAGAAAATATAGTGAAAATCTGAATAGTTATTGCAGCTGCAAATATTGACATACTTTTTCACTAAACCACTGCCTGGAAAGAATAATTCATTCAACTTCCCAATAAGCTATCATAATGCGTGTATCAGGAAATTCCATGTTAAAATTCCTAAAACCATCTCAAAGAGTTATTGCCCATTTTGTTCCGCTTCTGTTAGTCAAACATTGACGAATTTCACATAGTTGCTGAAAATTAACTGCCTAGTTCAGTGTTAGAATCGTTATAAAATGCGCGCTTAAATAAGAGTCAACATTTTTGTGAATGGTGATGACGTGCTGCCTGTGAGTCATTCCAACTCGTTAGATATTAGAAATTGTCAAGGTCACACGTCATGCCAGCTACACGTATGGTGTGTCAAATGGGTCAAAATTACCGATACCCGTCAACAGGCATACACGTACAGGTATGTATAGTGTTGATCCTCTTGGTACCTCATATGTGTGTCGCTTACATGTGTCTTATGACGCTCGCTGTACGTGTTAACTTTGTGGTAACTGGAGTGATAGGTGCTACAAGTGACACAGTCTGGCTATTTTTGAATTGCCGGTGCTAGAATCCAAATACATCCGTAAGGCTTACAGATTACATCATCGGCAGGTGACATATTCTCAGCATTACCATTTTTAGTATGTCGAAGTGATCGGAATCTTATTGTAAATTATGTGTAATTCGGAGTCTACGAATAGCCACTGCATGAAAGTTGGTAACAAAAGAGCACTTTTACTACATGAAAGTCATCTTCCGAAACATCGTTGTTTTTGCAAACGTTTCGAGTAGCTGGCATGGCGTGTGACCTGGACAATATCTAACGAGTTGGAATGACTAACAGGCATTCATCCTTATTCACAAAAACGTTGCCCGCATTTCATTCTAACACTGAATTAGGCAGTAAATTTTCAACAGCTAAGTACAACTCGTCAATGTTTGACCAACAGATATGGAAACAAAACGGGCACTTTGCTTTCTGGTTTGTTTTGTAATTTAAAACTTAAAATAGGTAAAAACAGAAGTTAGCATTGTTTTCATTCGGGGTAGTGAATGACCACCTGTCTGGGAAAGAGCTGTTTATTCGGTTTACCATACGCGTCATTTATGAACTATTGTCAATGTATACTTACTTTTATCTTGGTTTTGAGAGCAGGACGTAGAATCTGATTGTATAAGTTCATGATCATTGTCTGTCGTTTTAACAAAAATATGCTTGATATACGCATTATGATAGATTATTGCGATGTTGAATGAACGATTCTTTCAAGGCAGTGGTCTAGAGACGAAGAATATCAATATTTGCAACCGCAATAAATCTTCAGCTTTTCGCTATATTTTCTTACATCACAGGCACCTCCATGTCTTCACAGGCACCTCCAGTTGTTTTGTTTTTTACAGAATCCAGCCTTATTTGAAGTTTATCGGCATTTATATTTGGGCAAGGAGGTTTACTTTACGTCAGTGTGTCCAGATAAACAGATTCTTATGCAAGAAAAGTGCATTTAGGGCCTAAAACAATCGATTTTAGTCTTGTTTTGAGTACTTTCGACTGACCTTAAAGCCATTTCAAAAGTCATATCTTCCGTATATATGTAAAGTTCCCGGGGATATATTGTGTGACAAAAGGGTCAAATAGCATTCTTTGATTTTCAATAAACTCCCTGGTTATTATGTATTTTATCAAAAAAGACGAATACCTACCCTTTTTTGTCCGTTTTTGGACCGTTACAGGTAGCTCCGGATGCCTGTCACAACTTTTTATCGGTACTTCCGCGGAGGTACCTGTGATAGTTTACCAGGCGTGCTACATATGATAGCTCACGAGTCATTTATTATCAGGTGTGTGCGGGGGGGGGGGGGGGGGGGGGGGGAGGGGGGTGCGCATTCCCCAACCAGCAAAAATATGGGACCCACAAGGGCCCCATATGGGATTACATCCTACTTTGGAAACCCATATGCGACTGAGATGGGTTTTGTAACCGGGCTCGACGTTGGATTTACATGGGCAATCCCATATGGGTCACAGACTCACAGATCTGGACCTTGCCCAGCCCACCTTTGTAGATAGATTTCTGACTTAATTCTGATATATTTGTGTAACTGACTATTTCAACAGCTTCCACGAGGCATAGAAGATGTCAAATGTAAAGAAATGCACAAACGAAGCGTCCCATCAACGATCACTGAGTTTTCTGTCGAGGGCCGCCCTGAGTTCTCGGTTTTGTTTCATCACAGTTACTATGTACTTCTGATGTGTTAAAGCATGATGTGAAGGTCCTAAGCATACCGAAGTAATGTAAAAGGGCAATTTATCATAACCGTAATAATAACCTATCGGATTTTTCCAACCGTGATCTTTGACCTTTCTCCTCCAGTCCAAGCGGAAACTCGGAACTCCGAGCTCGCTTATACAACCAATGCATTAAATGCTCGTGAGTTTTATTCGGTCCTGGGTAAGAACATCTCGGTAAGATAAGATTTTCTATCCCAGGTGAAAAGAATGACATTTTCTATCTGGTGTGCAAGAAACCTTGGTCTGTGCTTACTAGTCATTCCGTACATTTTGTCAGACTGTTCCTCTCCTACCCTTAGAACTTTTAACGTAGTTCCTTTGTATCATGTTATTGAGTATGTTATTACAAATGGACTGTTTGTGTCATTACACATGTGCTGCATTTCTTCTCATTTCGACTGGGCTGCGTTTTGTGATGCCTCCCAAAGTAATGGTATTTGTATGAATTGAACTACAGGCAGATTGTCTGTTCAAGCAAGACTGGATGCATTTGTCCACATACGTGTCTACCGGTATTTGGTCATTTTCTAGTGATTTTTGTTCCACACATTTCAGAATATGTTTGTCGTGTTGGTTATTTCAGCGTTCTATGTCACAATTTTTAATGTAAAGCTGCAGTCAGAACCACCAAACACGCAGACAGTCTGCATGTTTGGTGGCTGGTCCAATCGTTGGCATGACTGTCTGTAGCTTTGCTTCTCTCTTTAATTGCTTGCCGGTTGGTCGGGCATCAGACTCAATGATGGGCCCGACAGAAAGCTATTTAGTTTACTTTATTCGGGCCGCAGCTTCTCTGTCTGTGGTTGGTTGATCGGGGTTCGGCTGGTGGTTTTCCTCTGTTCCGGTATTTCAGTGGTGTTGTTTGGCATCCCGGGGGTCTCCGGGTGTCGCAGTGTGTTGTTTCTGTCGAGTCCTCATCTCTTGTTCATCATGGGTCTTGTCCGTGGTTTGTTTGTTTTCTGTGGTGGTTCGTTGGTGGGTTGGGAGGCCTTCATGGCTGGGTGTTTCGGGCCATCGCGGAGGCAGAGGGCGGGGTTTGGATCCAGCGGGGCTGGTTTTGGCCCCCACTGCTATTTTTCTAATCTTTCCAAGGCGGTACTTCTGTTGTGGTTCCTCGTGTCACTTGTTGTTTAGTCCGCTTGTCTATGGTTTCTAGCCTTCTGGTCACCTAATTGGTTGCCCATTCTGCTTTCTGTTTTCTGTTTTGTTTTGTAATTTAAGAAAAAAAGAGAGTTAAAAACAGATGCTGCTGTTGTTTTTAATTAGAGTAGCTGAATGACCACCCGTTTCGTTTAGGGTGGAGCGGGGGAATAGGGGGCTGTTCGTCCGGTTTGTCGTGCTTGTCTTTCGTGGGCTTT
Organism: Ctena decussata; assembly: GCA_963989385.1. Classification (NCBI taxonomy): domain Eukaryota; kingdom Metazoa; phylum Mollusca; class Bivalvia; order Lucinida; family Lucinidae; genus Ctena; species Ctena decussata. Next base: position 75,814,510 of record OZ022499.1, on the reverse strand, counting down.
TGACGATTTTTTTTGTGTGTGCTTCTTTTTTTTTTGGTTTTGGAGGGGAGGGGGATTTTGGGTTTGATTGTATTAATTCATGATCATTTCTGATCATCTGTTTTAACTTTACCCTCCAACTTGTCCAAAATCCTTTAGGTTTCTAAAAGCTGACTTCCGAAATCTGGCTGCCTGCAGCTATTTTTCTCCCTCTGCATGTGGCCGGGCCTCGTAACACAGTCGGTAGCGCATCTGACTCAAGAGCCAGAGGTCCCGGGATAGCCGGTCTGGCCATTTACTTTCCTGAAGCTTCCCCTTCTGCTCATTCAAGAAGGGCAATTTGCACGTAGCACTGGTTAACCGCTGAGGAAGTCTAAGCCTGACCAGGAATAGCGTGGTTAACTGACCGTCCCGACATGACCATAGCTGTTGACCGTGGACGTAAAGCAACAACAAAACAACAACCCTCTGCATGTGCTTTAATTCGATTTTTCAGTTATATAAAGCTAAAATCACAGTATCCGAACGCACTGTACCATCTCTTCCGGTTTTCATAGCGTTGAATCGAGAGTACAAAATTCACTTATAACCAGTAGTCGGAAAGCATTGTGTTTTGAGATTTTATCCGGAATCTGCTGCGTCATTCATGCTTATTCAGCTTTGGAAATGTAACGAGGTAAGTTAAATATAATTTGCTCTTCGGTCTTTTACTTCATTGCCCAGTACAATGTCGTGTATGGGTGGATAGTAAATGGTACAGTATTCAAATTGCCCTTGGCATGATTCTAAAACCATTTTGAGCCTTTTCTTACATGTTTTATAAAAATCTTTCAAACAAACGGAAGGCGTTATCAATCTACAGTTTGTTAGTTTTAATAATAGGACGATTGCTAGGTTTTGCACAAACCCGTGTTAAATTAAGCTGTTCGGAATAAAATTTCTGTGACGGCAAGGAGTTTTTCATTGTACAGGGCAATGAAGTAAAAGACCGAAGAGCAAATTATATTAAACTTACCTCTTTACATTTTCGAAGCTGAATAACTATAAATGACTCCGCAGATTCCGGATAAAATCTCAAAACATAATGATTTCCGACTACTGGTTATAAGCGAATTTTGTACTCTCGATTCAACGCTATGAAAACCGGAAGAGATGGTACAGTGCGTTCGGATACTGTGAAAATGGTTACGTACCAAGCCAATTGGGGAACGTCGTTAGGAGAATTGAACTGAACTGAACTGAACAGTGTCATTCTGTCTCTTAATCACAAAGTGTCAACACCTCCAGTCAGCCAATAGAATGATCATAACTGGTAATCCTGGTCCACCGATTGGTTGAATGAAATTTCACACCTTTACCTGTACAGGTAAATATGCTGTGAGATGGGAACCAGACTCCCGTGCAGAGGAAGTCATCTCTTTAAATATTAAGCAACAGTTAGATTTCCAACTGCAGTGATCTTTCAGCATCTTGCTTCTGCAAGGTCCAAATATAATAGTGCATCTGTAGGGATAAGTATCGCTATCGAAGCCAGGCCGCGTAGGGCGCCTGATTTATAAGCCAGAGGACCTGGGTTTGATACCCGGTCCGGCCACTTACTTTCATTTCTCCTTCCGCTGATTCAAGAAGGGCAATTGTCAGTAACTGGTGAAAGTAAGTGCACTTAGTACTGGTTAACCGCTTAGGAGGTCTAAGCCTGCCCAGGAAAAGTGTGGTTAGGCTAAGTGACCGTCCCGACATGATGACCTTAGCTGTTTATCGTGAACGTTAAACAGTTAAATAACACAACACAACAATCGCTATCGAAGTCTATGGGTTCACGCTGCCGTTTTAGCATGGGGCGCCCGGTGCATTTGTGTCACGATATAGGAATGGTAACAAATTGTACTGTAAATAAAACGTTAGTATAAATTTCATAGTAGAGAAATGATGGAATTATGGAGAAGTAAATATAAAGTTGAGAGGTGAAAGAAGTTGAGAGGTGAAAGCAAAGTAAAACAAGTTGGCTTCTTTAAAAAGAAGCCCACAGAAAGGTCTGCTGCAGTGTCTTATACAGTTTAGTAGCCGGTTTTTCAATCAGGATCTCCTCAGTGGCGTTTGCAGCATATAATGTAACTGCATGTCATATGTAACTAAATGGTCATGAACGAATGTTCAAAACCGTCATGGCAGTCATTTACATTATCCTCATTACTGTATAGATAACAGCCAATCACTTGCTAAAGCAGAAACGGTATGGATAGTTGGATGACTTGAGGTTTTACGTCCTTTTTAACAGTATTTTAGTCATATCATGACGATGGGAGGATGAAAATGAAATGCAGTGTGCAATGGAACCCCATTCACGGTTAAAAAGTTTCTCGCCTCTAGCGGTCCAGTAGCAGGGCTGGAACCCGGGACGGCTAGATCAGCAGCCCTTAACCTAAAGAGCTACCGAGGCTTCTAGAAACGGTATGGATCTTAAATGCCTCATTACCAGGTGCGCAATTGTTAGTAGTCAATGGAGATGATAATCACAATGGCCATGGATCTTATTCACAATTTAGTGATGCTTGTACTATTTTACCAATTTCTTTTAAAGGACCCATTGCTCTATCAGCACGATAAAAATTATCATGTGGTATCGCTGCATAGTTTCGTCACTGTAAATGACTGCCACTAGGCAACTTTAAACAAATAAAAACACTCTTGAGTTTCACATAAAATAGGTTTGAAAATGATTTGGGTCATTTTAGTTTTCATATCCTTGAATAAAATAGTAAAAAATATACAAGGGTGGGGCCCCCATTCACTGTCCCGCTTGTCGCATCGATCGATCAACCGGAAAACAGTAATGGAAAATAATATTCTGTGGAGCGATTTGTAGATTTTCAAAACATGTTTTTCATACTTTTTGACAGTTATATGGATCAATTTATGTACAATTACCTCCATTTAGCACTAGATGTGAAAGCTGAAGCCCTCTTCATAATGATTTGTGATTAGATGTTTTACCACTGATAGAAATATGGAGACTTTAACCAACGTCGTTTAGATTTCAAAACCTTGCATACGTACCGCTAATCACGTTGACTAGTCTATTTTATCTTATTTTATCCGTTAACCTTGCAAGGTCGTTGGGGCATCACAGATGACTTCGCACCTTGTTGTGTTTTCAGCTGCTCTAGTTGAACTGATAAATTTTCAAAAATGTTCACTGTTTAATTTTGTCTTCCCACCTCTTCTGTCTACCCCTTCTTCTTTTTCCTTTTACTGTGTCCTGTAGAATCATCTTTGCTAAACCAGAAGACCTTGAGACGTGGCCAAACCACCTTAGTTTCCGTTTCTTGAGCAGGGTCAGAAGTTCAGTTAATTCTCCAATGGCTGCTTGGATCTCTCTGCGAACCGTCTCATTGGTTACATGGTCCTTGAACAAAATGTTCAGTAACCTTTGGTAGCATTTCATCTCAAAGGCATGCATTCTTCTCTCTAACTCTGGCGTCAAGGTCCACGATTCACTGGCATACAGAAAAACGGAAATGACAAGAGAACGCATCATTTCCACCGTTGATCCAAGAGATATGTTGCTATCTCTCCGATATGGCTTCAGCTTTGTTAAAGCTGCGGTGGTTTGTGCAGTCCAAGAGAGAACTTTCGGTTTTGTGCTATCATCTGAGACAACTTCTTCAAGGTATTTGAAGCTTACTATGGTACACAGCTTCTGTCTTTTTACCTTGATCTCCATCTGGATGTCTTTGGCGCTTTTTGTCATTAGTTTCTCAAACTGTTCTTATGAACCATTCTTCCGTGCTGCCATTCATCTGGACTGCACTTGTAGCCTTGTCGTAGAGCTGCTCAATGGTGCGAAGTAGATAGATTTGCATTGATATTGTACTTCCACGTGATGGCCCATACCCATGTCGAAGGATTTTTTAAATCAATGAAGACATGGTATAAGTTTTGCCGATGCTGGAGGTACTTTTTACACAAGACTCTGAGGTTGAAGATCTGTTCTGTGGTGCTCCTTCCGGCTCTGAACCAGTCCTGTTCTTCAGCGGTTATCTGTTCGTCTTTGGGGTTTAGCCTGTTCAAGATGACTTTCGGCATGACTTTGCTCGGATGACTGGTGAGGCAGATGGTTCTGTAGTTCTGGCAGAGCTGTAGGTTGTCCTATTTAGGGGTTTTAATAATCAGTGACTGAGTTCATGGGGTAGGCCATTCTCTTATTCTCCAGATCTTGATACAAATCTCTGTTAAAACATCAGTCACGGTCTCCCCGCCAGCTGGAACAAGTTCAGCTGGTATATCATCAACTTCGGCAGGCGTCCCCTTTTTCAGTGCTGCTACTGCAATCTCAGTCTTAAACAAAACCAGTGAACACAGCATCATTGGGCGGAAGTCTTCGTAGAAGAAGTCTACGGCCAGGATAGAACTCGAATCTGTGTACCGGTAATACCCGAGCGAGCCTTGCTCGGCTTGATAAAACAGCTAGATTAAGGGGGTCCTTGTAGGTTAGGGACAGGTCCAACTATTTTGGTTCTTTGAGTCTTGTCGTTTATATCATAGGCAGGGGGCAAGTCATTGATTTGCTTGAAGGAAATAAGATGCTCCTACCTCCATGCCCGGGCCTCCATGAGTTTCCCCGCCCGATGGGTCAAATTATAGGGGTGGTAATAACACAACATGTGTTGTGTTACATGTCTCTCCAAAAAAAGCAAGAACATTTGTGCGCTGTGGTACAAAATTTTACCGATTCTTATATGGCTGTTGCTGTTATATGGCTGTTGCATTTCATTGGCTAAAGAGAAAAGCTTTGCGTTCAGGTGAAACAATTCTTATTTGCAAACATGAATATGCCGCTTTGCATAAAAAATGGAAAAAGAGAGAAAGTTAGACCCAGCTTCAAATCTTAGTGTTTACTAAGGTACGGCGCATCAGCTTTAATAAGATGTAGTAGGGCAATTCATATTTACAAAAGAAAGTGCATTGGTTGCTTGATAAAATGTGCAATGCTCAACAAAGAATAATACGCCGTAGCTTGTTCAAGACAGGGAAAATTTGCAATAAATATTGTTACCTACCGTACCTTAATAAGCTCTGTAATTTTGGACTGGGTATCGCTCTATCGATTTTTTCTACGCCGGTGATGACAGATTTAGGAATAATAAATGCAGAACCAGATTAAAATACCCTGCTTGAAGACCTTTCCAATCAGGTCAAACTGTTAAAGGTTCATAAAGTCATGATGAACTGTGTTCGAATTTTGAAATGAAGACGAAGGAACGGTCGCATGAACAACACTTCTGACAAAAACTGCTATCAAATGAATGGAATTTGCACTACAGGAAAATACATACTCAGAATCAGAATCAGAATTGTTTACTGGTGATACGTCCAAAGACAATCATTCACCAGGACCTGTGAATCAGGGAAGCTAAAGACGTTTTCCCCATATCGTGACATGTATCGCCCGGTGTAAATTGCAGCGACGGTTCGGATGCGACCTCAGCGCACTTGTTTTGTGGACACGGCACGGTACTGCAACAGGGGCCTACTTCGCTTGGGGCTAAATCCGCGGCTATAGCCGCTGTTCCAATAATTATTCAGTTCCAACGTAAAGCATCTTCCAATCAAATGTTAGCGACCATTTGCGTGATCTTCCGACAAGGTTTGATACATATTCACTGATTGGTCAAAATTTCTCATCCGGGTATTTATTGGCTATAGCCGCGGCCATTCTCAGAGGTATGGCCCGAGCTATAGCCCCAACCGAACATCAGTAGCTCGGCTATAGCCGCGGAATTAGCCCCAAGCGAAGTAGGCCCTGGTTCCGTGATTACGGAAGTTTCCGTAAATTTTCGAACCAATTCCAAACTTAACCGCACTCGCGTTATATGTATGCTACCTGTATTTAATGACTTATACCTGTCTTTCTTTATGAGTGTAAATAATGACAGTAGTAATAATATGTACCCCATTGGCTGGGACTGACATTTACAAGTCCAGTTACTTCCCCCAGACTATTAGAGATTGGAATTCCCTGGAAGATTCACTTATTTCTGCTGCTGAGTGTGCAGAGGATTCAGTTACTAAGTTTACTTCTCTTATAAGGGCTAGGGACTAGCTTCCCTGATTCACAGGTCCTGGTGAATGATTGTCTTTGGACGTATCACCAGTAAACAATTCTGATTCTGATTCTGATGTACTTTGTGCCATATTTATGCCAAAGAAAAGACCTCGTTTGAGCTTACTTTCCAACTCATAAAGAAAAACTACCCAGATAGATATATATGAGTGATCTGCTTAATATTGGAAAATATTGATAGTTCCTACATCAGTTTGAGTTGCCTCCCTTGCAAATATAGGTCAGCCATCTTAGAGGAAAAAAATTAATAAGACAAATAGAGAAAAACTAAAAATATTGAATTATTGAAAATGTCGAAAGCCTCTCCACTGTGACCATAAACAATAAATCCTTCGAATAATAGCTGAAAATGTGCTCTTTTTGACCTACAAGATGGCTGACCTATATTTTCAAGGGATGCAACTTAAACTGATATAGAAACTATCAATAAGGATAACGTTACCTTAAATTAGAGAAAATTCTTAGTCGTTCTTATCTTAACCAATGGGATTACCATGTGATAGCAACCCAAATAATGAAATGGATGTGGATCCTTTGCCAAGATCCTTTTTGTGGTTTGGAAATTAAGGTGTCAGCCAAAAATAAATATGTATATACCCACAATACACAGACATGTTTAAACAAATGAATTTGTAGAATCGGTGTATTCTCGGCAGCATAATTCGGGATGGTTCGGAAATCTTCGGCGGTGCGGAAATTTATTTTACTCCATTTCGGTGTGGTACGCAACGGTACGGTACAAGGATTTATGGAGCTAGCCACGGGTGGCCACCAACGGGTCCATCGAATTACCCCAAACCACCCCAAACCGCCTGAAAACCACCCCAAACCACTTTTCTTAATTCTATTTCAGGTTGAAATAGCTTCTTAAGGTTTTGTTTATATGCTTTTAATGATTTCAAAATTGTAAAATAAAAAAAATAAGTATTATCTTTTTATGCGGAAACAATGACTTTCATATGGTATATGCTGTTTCATATGGTATATGCTGACCCTCTCCCCGTGTTGTCTGGTGTCCCCCATGGTTCTGTTAGGGCCCATTCTGTTCTTAATCTTTATTAATGACCTGCCAGACAACATAAGCTCAACAGTCCGCCTTTTTGCTGATGACTGTGTACTCTATAGAAATATTAGACGGTCCGAAGACCAACAGATACTCCAAGATGATTTGGATAAATTGGCACTTTGGGAAGAGGCATGGCTCATGAAATTTAACGTTGCCAAATGTCGCTCTATGAGGGTGACTAGGCACCCCCCTCCCAAGCAAATAATCCATGGTTATACATTGCACAACCAATTCCTAGAGAATGTATCGTCAGCCAAATATTTAGGAGTTGAAATTACGGATGACCTCGAGTGGGGTCAGCACATCAATGAAGTTACCAGTAAGGATAGTAAGACTTTGGGTTTCCCTCGTAGAAACTTGACTTTTGCATCGAATGAAATCAAGGCTGCTGCATATAAAACTCTGGTCCGGCCCAAATTAGAATATGCAGCGCCAGTTTGGATGCCCCATCACCAAGTAGATATTAACAGAACAGAAAAAGTACAGAGGACTGCTGCCCGTTGGACCTGTAGGCACAGAGGCAATCAAAGCCATGTGGGAGAAATGTTAGAACTCCAATGGCCATCCCTGCAGGAAAGACGACAGCAGGCTTATTCTCTGTCTCTATTCTACAAAATTCACAATACTCTTGCCATTGTAGATAAGAATAAGTACCTATCTGAGGTCGGTGAAGGGAGCAGGAGAACTAGGTCCCACCCATTCCAGTACCACCGTCCAAATGCTTACACGGACGGTTTTAAGAATTCCTTTTTCCCCAGGACAATTGCAACTTGGAATGGCCTTACAACCGAAGCTGTCTCTTTGGAGACAGTTGATGGGTATAAAGGCCAAGATTTAATATCCTAGGGTAGAGCAAGGGTTAGGCATGGAATGCCTGCCCCTGAGGGCTTCTTGTAAATAGTTTTAATCTGCTGGTGGGTTTGTCACAAATTCATTTTTTTTATTTTTTTTTTATTTTTTTGTGACAACTTATGCGCCACACCAGAAACCTGTCATCATGGTCAAAGTTGACCGAGGACAGTAAAGATGGAAAGAAAGAAAGTTATATGTATGTATGCCGTTTGTAAGCATGTACATATGTAGACACTAAATATGCTTAAGATTTAAGATTTAAGATTTATTCAGGAATTAAGATCATTTAACAAAGTAACATATACTATCTAAAAGCGATTTTTGAAATTAAAATTTAAAAATTTATCAACAAGTGAGGTATTTAAGAGCACACTTAAATGATATTTATGTATATATCTATATGAATTTAATTTAAGAAAAATAAAATTATCACAGTGAATTTGACTAGAACTTAAGGAGTTTTGGAATGAGCTAGGCTGCTAGAAGTAAAAAAACTAACACCCACGCCCATTTTCACTGATTCGAAAGATTCGATCTTAATACCCATGGATAGCCCATAAAGCCTAAATGGCTTATTTCCAATGGGGCCCATTTAGGTACGAACAAGACTTTGGCACGGAAAAGTATGAAATATTGCACAGGTTAACACTGAAAGCTCTAGAAAAGGGAAGATTTTTATCACCGAAGAGTGCTCGAAAAGGAAAGACAAAACCAAAGGTCATATCTGTCACACACACAAGTGGACCAAGGGAGCGAACCCGCAGGCCATCACATACTGACCCGTCAAGGAACTGGAACCGGAGTGTCGCTTTAAGCTTCTCCACGAACCACCCCCGTATCTCGAGGAACAGTGTGCCCAGAGCATATATGTCTGCATGTATGTTTGACAGCACATGCATGTTTACTGGCACTGTAAGTATATGCATGTTATATATCATTCAGATTCATGGAAGCACAGATACACAAATAGAGCCTACATATTGGTAATGACAATTCTTCCCTAAAGCTGCAAATGTAAATCAGTTATCATTAACTATATTTTTAGCATGAGCAAAAATTTCTATAGCAGTGTGAGTTCCTGCAAAATACCAAATTTGGTTTGGAGTGATATGGTTTTGGTGGTTTTGGGTGTTTTATGGCCGGTTTGGGGTGGTTTGGTGTGGTTTGGGGTGGTTTGGGGGTAATTCGAAGGACCGGCCACCGTGTTGTAAACGGCGTACATTAAAAATTTTCAAAACAAAACGACCTGCGAAAATGGATGTCGGAAAGAAAAAGTCCAAAAAGAAAACACGTGGAAACAAAGAACAGCTGTCGTTGGAAACGATAGTAGACCTAGGAGGAGAGAAAGTATAAATTTATCAAAACCTGATCAGAATTGTTTACTGGTGTAACGTCAAAGGACAATCATTCTTCAGTCTTGGCACAATCTTGGCCTCTCGATTATCGACTTGTGTGTTTTGACGCTCACCCAATTTGACGCCTCTTTCATTTTCTTTCTTTCTATCAATACTGTCTCGGTCAACTTTGACCATGATGACAGGTTTCTGGTGTGGCGCATAAGTTGTCCAAAAAAAAAAAAAAAATGAATTTGTGACAAACCCACCAGCAGATTAAAACTATTTATCCTGGGCTCATGTGTTATCGATACCTTAATAAAGTATCCCGGTCTATAAGCAACACAGCAACGTCAACATATATTTGTCTTGTATGCGTGAAACTTCGCCTTTTCCCTCTTTTTTCTTGGTGAAAACGCCATTTTCCACGCCAACTGTTTTGCTACTTGACCCAGAAACATGAGCTTCGAAATTGACCAATGAAATAGTGTGTCATATGCTATCGATACTCATTTGCATATCTAAATTGACACGCGCTGTGTAAGTGTAACAACAAAATCTGCGGTGGGGTATTAAAATCATTCATTTTCGTGACGAAAATCGTCTGTTACTTTCTTCTTTGTTTTTGTAAGCTCACATTACCCATTAATGAAAAAGGTATGTTACAAACTTGCTAAAATAGATACTGCTACAAATTTATTGAGAGCATGGTGTTGAAAATCATTCGTTTTTTAGAAACAGATAGACGCCCCATACTGTCTAGAACATGTAGTTCACACCTGGAACACTCTACAATGAATATACATTGAATTTAAATTGTAATAGAATCTAAGTAGCTTTTCAGCAGCAATAACAAGTGTGAGCTAAAAACAAGAAAAAAATCAAATTCTCTATATTGTATGATAAGGACCTATGGTACGTTTGCACTTCTGTACTCAGGGGTTTTCCTAGGGACCAAAATGCCATTGGCCTGCAGGGCCACCTGGCCGGAAAATCTACTGGCCATCCAAATTTTCAACTGGCCCGACTATTTTATCAATGCAGAATATACAGGACTAATTATATTCAATAAAATAAAGCACCATTAAAATGTATGATCCTTTATCACCAAATATCCAGTCTTATCTGTAGTTGTTTAGTATCCGAATGTTTAAGATAATTAACCAATTAAGCCAAGTCTGATACCTCATGATATAGCAGTGAGGTTTTCTTGTAATTGGTGCATCCAGTAACATAAGAGCCAACTGTGTCCCTAGTTTTACAAATTGAACATTTCATTCCTAGGGCATCATCAAACTCGAGCCACTTCAGGCACTTGAATTCAGTCAGCCACCCAGGTTGAAAGTACCGATGGCGGCCAGACTGTTCGTATTTCTCTCGGGTGGCTTTTTTTCTTCATCGGACTTAAGCAGCTGCTTTTGTTTTTTAGATGGCGGGGGTTGAAATAAGCGCAGAAGTCCTTTGGGGTCCATTTTTTTACATGTGACTTCTGCGATTCATCCCCAAACTTCATCGGTCGGCCATATTGTCTATTTGCAATGCGAGGAGAAATTTCATTGGATTAAACATTTCTGATCGTCCAATGAAATCATCCTTAGCAAAACGAAAGTAGACTAGTTTTCAGCTGCTTTTCGCTTCAAGTTTGAAACAAACTGAATGTCCCGAAATTACTCCCTGAAATTCAACTGGCCTGACGGACCTGCTACAGTGGGATTTAACTGGCCCGAGGCCAAAATCAACGGGCCCGGGCCAACGGACCCGCACTTAAAAAAAACCCTGCGTACTTTTGAAATCCAACACAGTCACTCGCTGTAGCCTGTTCTATTTATAGCCCCATAGAGTAAATAAACAGACAGGAAAGCGTCCATAGTTGCAGAAATTTCAAAAGTGCAATTTTCTATGAATTTATGGCCAAGAAATATGGATATAAGTGAAAATGGACAAATTACATGTTATATTGTAAGTACAGTGATCTTGCTTTGATTCTAAGCATGTTTATTTGATATTTTTCACTGAGTTGGCGGCAAAGCTTCAATCTACAGGATCAAATGTCAACGTGACCAAATGACGTAATATCTATGAAAATCTCGCGACCTAAAGGAAGGTATCGAAAACATATGAGTGGCGATAATGTATGACGTCACGATACAAGAAGTCCTCAGGGGCTGGCATTCCATGCCTAACCCCTGCTCTACCCTAGGATATTAAATTTTGGCCTTAAACCCATCAACTGTCTCCGAAAAGACAGCTTCGGTTGTAAGGCCATTCCAAGTTGCAATTGTCCTGGGGAAAAAGGAATACTTAAAACTGTCCGTGTAAGCATTTGGACGGTGGTACTGGAATGGGTGGGACCTAGTTCTCCTGCTCCCTTTCTTTCAGTTTTCAGATTTACTTAAAATTTTTGGGGCTATATCCTCTTCCCCATTCATGGAATGAAGCACATGGGAAAGAATGAGGAACATAATATTCTCGCCTGTCCTAGTGTATTACCCTTGAAGGTATCAGAATCAGAATTGTTTACTGGTGATACGTCCAAGGACAATCATTCACCAGGTATAATCATGGATATAAGAACTAAATCACGTGACAGTCACATGCCTTCAATTGTCATTGTCAAATGTCAAATAATTTCTTGATTATTTCTTTTGCCATAATTAGAGGTAATGGTAGTATCTGTTAACATTCACGGATCGCAACTGTGTGGTCAACTAGAAAATCATAGATATTCTAGAAAAGTTGTGTCCCCATTTTACTTTGAATGGTCTTGTTTTTCTATAAAATTCGAATGACAACCCCTCTGAGTGTCGAGTTGTAAGGGTGACGACTGCAAGAAAGGCAAAAAATACTTCATATCAGTTGCATGGTCAGATCCTTGAAGTGGTCACCAGTGCAAGATTGACATATGTAGTGGCCTATCTGGAACTCCCACATAAACCGAATCACTGCAAAAGCTAATGGCACCCTTGGCATCATCAAAAGAAACATTAAAACGAAAAATAAAGGAGGCGCTGTCCCAATTAGGGAACCCCATAGAATGTCTGCATTGGCTTGAGGTAGTATATGGAGATAGAGAGTAGTAGAACTTATTTCAATACAGTCAAAATATTTCTTTTTCAACCCCCTTGAGAAATTTTTTAAATGAAGTCCGACAACCATGACAGTCATTATACTCATATGAAATGACACCTTAAATTTACTTTCATACTTCTTACAAGACTGTAGAAGATTCAGAAGTTCAGAACATTAAGATAATTCAGCCGTGACACCACAAAACCAACATAGTACATGTAATTGTGCACCCAGCGCAGACTCAGATCAGCCTGGGCATCCACCCAGTCTGATCAGAGTCTTCCCTGTCCGCATGGATGTAACTTAGACTTTTAGCTACCCTTTAAGCACTTAGCGAAGAGTCTGATCAGAATGGGCAAATGCTCAGGCTGACCTGAGTCTGTACTGGGCGCACAACCACTTTGTTGGTCTTCTTGTGTTGCGGCTCAGTTTTTGGAATATGAGGAGAATCAGTAAGCCTTTGGAAAATGACCAAACAAAAAACAAAAGAAATTTTTGTTCTGTGATAACTGTTTGTGTCTATAAATATGCACCCTGTTTAGCAAATGATAGCCACTACAGCATCTCTTTCATGGGGTAGGGTGATGAAGGCATTAATTTCTCAAACCATTATACAGATATACACCAAAGATCTAGATGAATATGTTCTTAAGATATTCTGTAAGGTCAGCAAACAAGGGAACAAGGGTTGTAAGGGCTAGGGACTAGCTTCCCTGATCACAGGTCCTATTGAATGATTGTCCTTGGACATATCACCAGTAAACAATTCTGATCCTGATTCACCAGGACCTGCGATAAGAAAGTAAATATGGTAGATCAGCCTTCATATAGAGCTCTTTTCTCTCAGCCCGGGCCGCGTAGCACAATCGGTAAGGCACATGACTCATAAGTCAGAGGTCCTGGGTTTGAAACCCGGTCTCGCAACATAGTTTCGTTTCCACTTCCACTGATTCAAGAAGGGCAGTTGTCAGTTATTGGCAAAAGTATGTGCACTTAGTACTGGTTAACCGCTTAGGAGGTTTAAGCTTGCCCAGGAATAGTGTGGTTAGGCTAACTGACCATCCCGACATGACCAGGACTCAGCCTAGAGGGTGATTTGGGAGAAATAGTCTCCCTAAGCTGGCTGACTTCTCTCTATTTTGAGCTGAGGGAGAAGTGAAAATGTATAGAACATAGAGGGAAATCCGAACTTTGGGCCAAAACTTCTCCCCAAAATCTTGAAAATGTGGCAAAACTTCTCCCTGTCTGAAAGCTCTAGACTAACCCCTGATGACCATAGCTGTTTACCGTGGATGTTAAGCATCAGGTCAATCAATCAATCTTTTCTCTCGGCGCAGCCGAGTATAATTTCACTTTTGTTCCACATTTCACAAGATTTCATTGGTCAAATAACATGTATGTCAAAATTTAGCCAATAGTATCAAAGGTTTATGAATATTTTTTTTTTTTTTTTTTTTTTCGTTGTACTGCACTGCGTGAATACTAGCACTCTGCCAGATGTTACATGTACTTCAAAATGTTTCTCTTGTTTGTAAAGGACCTCTTACAGTTTCCATGCAAATTTGCCTATTTTTGACAAATTAATGCAGCTTTCTTGGGAAGCCAAAAATAAAATTTTTAGCATTAACGGGTAGACTTATCCATTATAAAGCGGTTACCCTAAAGTGCGAAAAGGACTCCTTTTCGCGAAAAGGACCTAAATTTCACGAAAAGGAGTACCTTTATTATCAGTATGGGGAATGCTGATATAATTTAACTCAAATGGTTAGAAAAATATTTATGAAAAATTGTTTACGATGTTGTTATTGATTTATTTCAAGGATAAAAGGGATATATGTTTTCTAGTTCTACTTCTTCTTCTTTTCCTTAATATAAATGATTTTTCTGATTGATTTATGCACTCAGATACTTATATGACACAATTTTTTTTTCTATTTTGTCTTACCAACAAGCTCAAAGTCAAAATAGAATATAACTTTAGCATATTTGTTCAAAGTATTAGAAGCCGGTATGAAAACTGCCTGCCGAGAAGTCCTTTTCGCTAAATGCCTGACAAAAGAAAAAAGGATTCAAATATGTTTTTCTTCAACTGACTGTTTTCTGCTGTAATATGCTTACGTTGGACAAAGTGGTTTCCGTAATATGCATCGCAAAATAAAATTAAATTTGAGCATATTTGATTGTAGTTTTAGTAACCCGTATAGAACCCTTGAGAAGTCCTTTTCGCTTTAAATGCCTCAGAAACAAAAAGGACTCAAATATAAACTTTTTTTCTCTAGATTTAACTGATTTGTTTGTGCTCTAATATGCTTACCTTACATAAAATTCTTTCCTTAATGAGAAGCACAAAATCAAGTCAAATCATAGTAAGCGTATTTGCTTCAAGTTTTGAAGTCCTTTTCGATTAACGCCTCAGAAATGAAACGCTTTAATTTCTCAAGTTTTATTTATAATTTTCTACTAAATCGAAAGTTTGTAAAATAATGTTTTCTTTTAAGCTACAATGGGCGAGCTATAATAGTGTGGATTTCACTCAAAAATGTAAGCTCTTTTGTGGAAAGGAATTCTTTTTGACAAAAAAAGCTCGGTATATACAAGTAATTTATTTTATTTCAAATATTTATTTATTTATATTTATGTTAAACTGATGATATGTCATTTGAACCTAGTATCGAAAACAAAGATTATCGTATCAATATAATATACAAATACCTTCGTGCGTTCGGAAGAAATAAAAATAAAACATAAATTACTAAACAGATAAAATAATTCCATGTAATCTGCATCCTAGCCGCAAAGTGGCTTAATTGAAATGGAGTAGATAAGTCACCGAAAAATAAACTTTTCCTAAATACATGCTCAAATCTTGAACAAATTAAGATTATTGGAGCAATATTAGAGATTCGAAATCGTTTATATAAGACCACCCATTTAAAGAAATATACATTAAAAAAAATGGTATTCTGCTGTAACACTTACGCTGATGACTATATGGTCTGTGTGAATTATTACATTTATATTATATTTCAATTCATCAATATTTCAAGTCAAATCTTTTGAAAACCCACCAAAAAAAAATAAAAATAATAATATCATGTCAAAATCATATGGTTATCTAGTCTGTATTAACAAGCTGTTGACTGAATTATCGGCACACTTCTATGGAGCGATTAAGGTACATTGGTAGCTGGCATTAATTGGATTATCACACCTTCACTCATCGCTTTACAGGCGTCATTAACAGCAATTCAATAGACATGTATACATAGGCTTACCGTTTCAATTGTAAGCATTGGTGTAACGATAAAATTTTCTGCGGAAATATATGTCTCTCAGAATCTCATTTCAGAACAGAAAAAGAATCTGAATTAAATATTAGTATCTTGACATCCGCCCTTTTCAATAAAAAAACATGTTAACTGTTAATTGTAGCAATTTTCTTTAAATGAGATTTACACCTACCCCATTCCTACCCCCCCCCCCCCCCCCCCACACACACACACACACACACACACCACACCACACCACCACTGACCCGCAACCAGTTTCACAAAAAATAAATAAAAACTCGTCTGCGCCCCCTACCCTCCCCCGGCCCCCAACCACTCCAAAATGTTATAGCCAACACAATATTTTGTGCGCATCAAGTCCTAGTCACACCTCCACGATTCGCAGACGTAAAGTATAATATCTAGAGCAGAACTTCGTGGTGCCAGCTGGAAACTTAGGATAAAATTTTATCCTTTGGCTAACGTGGCAGGGCGAATTATTTATCATTATTAAGTAATCAATACAATACAATATTCTGTATATTGTATTGTATAGTAATCAATAGAATTTATTAAAACAGCAACTATAAAGCTTTTTTACAATCCCATTAAAGACTGACCCTCGCATCACAATAGGCGGACTTCACATTTGTCTGAATTATCTCTGCAAACAGTAATTACCTGACCTTAAAATACTATTTCAGCTTCAACACAATAAAGTAATAATAAGTTCAGCTTGAAGACAATAAAGTAATAATAATTAAAGCGAAAAAGTAATAAATAAAAGCCCAATACCTGTTTTCTGGGTCCTTTTCGTGAAATTTAAGTCCTTTTCGCGAAAAGGAGTCCTTTTCGCATTTTAGGGTAACCCATTATAAAGAGGTTTTGATATTGCTTTTGAATAATTGTTACGTCTACATTCTAACTCTCACTGCTTCTCACATGAGGGGTAAGTGAAATTTTCTGTCATCCTAAATACATATATTTTTCGCTTTTTCTTATTTAATGAATTTTATTTGTTAAACATGCTTGAAATAATGTAAAACTCTATTGATGCTCATAGTATGCAATAATATGTAAATAAAAAATATGCTAGCCTTATTTTTAGACACAGAGGGTCGTATTACCCCACCCACTTTTCAGTTTTTCAGCTGTAGACTATCTTTCCCCCCGTGCCTCAGCTCGCCACTCATATATTATGTGTATATTAACAGTACACATACACATGCAAAGTGGCTTGCTGAGGCACTTGGAGGGGGGGGGGGGTGGTGGAAAGCATCTTTATAAAACTTTTCCTATTTTCCATACAGTCAATTTTAAAAACTTGCTTTTTACACCAAAAATCTAAGTCTTCATATGATATAATTGAAAAATTATTTTTGTGCCAATTATAGGGAGTTCAGAGCAACACATTTCAATAAAAATTTTGAAGTATACAGAAAGTTCATTTTCCTCATTTTTATAGGCAAATCTACATTACAACTGTCAGAGGTCCTTTACAACGGAAATTTTATCGAAAACAGATGCAGATATTCAAAACTTTCTTTTTTAGCTCACCTGAGCCAGAGGCTCCGGGGGAGCTTATAGGATGGTGAGGCTCCGTCGTCCGTCGTCCGTCCGTCCACAATTTCAAACGACTTCTCCTCTGAAACCGCTAGGCCGATTGTAACCAAATTTCATATAGAGCCTCCTGGGACCTTAGGAACGAAAAGTTGTTCAAACGGTCCTGGTCACATGACCAACATGGCCGCCATGCCCATATATGGTAAAAACCTGAAAAAATCTTCTTCTCCAGAACCAATTGGTCGATGGTCTTGAAACTTGGTATGTAGCATTGGGTACACGAGTACTACCAAGATTGTTCAAATTATGACCTTGGGTTGACCTTGACCTTTTTTACGGTAAGGTCAAATTTGCTTACTCATGCTTTTATATGGCAAAATGCTGCAACATAAGATATCTTGGAAACTGTTGAAGATTTTGGCCTAGAAATTGGTACATACAGTCATCTTAATGACTACATGAAGATTTATGAGTACAAGAGGTCAAGGTCATTCTTTGACCTTTGACCCAGAACTCTCATATTTTGACAATATCAAACAATCTCCTCAACAACCACAAGGCCAATTGTAACCAAATTTCATATAGATCCTCGAGGGGTTGATGGAATGAAACTTTGTGCATACGGTCCAGGTCACATGACCAACATGGCCACCACGCCCATATATGGTAAAAACCTTTAAAAATCTTCTTCTCCAGAACCAGTAGACCAATGGCCTTGAAACTCGGTATGTAGCATTGGATACTCAAGTACTATCAAGATTGTTCAAATTATGACCCTGGGTTGACCTTAACTTTTTTTACGGCAAGGTCAAATATGGGAAAATGCTAGAACATGAGATTTCATGGAAAGTTTGGAAGATTTTGGCCTAAAAATTGGTACATAGAATCATCTTAATGAGTACATGAAGATTTTTGAGTACAAGAGGTCAAGGTCATTCTTTGACCTTTGACCCAGAAATCTCAAATTTTGACAATTTCAAACAATCTGCTCTGAAACCACTGTGCCAATTGAAACCAAATTTCATATAGAGCCTCGAGGGGTTGATGGAATGAAAATATTTTCTAACGGTCCTGGACACATGACCAACATGGCCGCCATGCCCATATATGGTAAATACCTTTAAAAATCTTCTTCTCCAGAACCAATTGACCGATGGCCTTGAGACTTTGTAAGTAGCATTGGGTACTTGAGTACTATCAAGATTGTTCAAATTATGACCTTGTGTTGACCTTGACCTTTTGCAGCAAGGTCAAATATGGGAAAATGGTAGAACATAAGATTTCATGGAAAGTTTTGAAGATTTTGACCCAAAAAATTAATATATACAGTTGTCTTAATGAGTTCATGAAGAATTATGAGTACAAGACTTAGAGGTCAAGGTCATTTTTTTACCTTTGATCCAGATTGCTCATATTTTGACATTTTCAACCATTTCCTCAAAAGCCAAAGGGCCAGTTGTGAACACATTTCATATAGAGCCTCCAGGGGTTGATTGAATGAAAATTTGTTCAAACGGTCCAGGTCACATGACCAACTTGGCCGCCATTACCGCTTACAGGATAAATCTTTAATATTTTTCTTCCCCAGAACCAATACACCTATGGCCCTGAAACTTGGTAAATAGCTTGGAGTACTAGACTACCACCAAGACTGTTCAAATGGTGACCTTGGGTTTACCTTGACCTTTTTTGCGGCATGGTCAAATATGGGAAAATGCTAGAACATAAGATTTCATGGAAAGTTTTGGAGATTTTGGCCTAAAAATGGTATATATGGTTGTCTAATGAGTACATGAAGATTTATGAGTACAAGTGGTCATGGTCATTCTTTGACTTTTGACCCAAAACTCATATTTTGACAATTTCAGACATGATAAGTATAAGCCACCTTGCCAATTGTTCAGGTGAGCGATTCAGGACCTCATGGCCCTCTTGTTTCAGTGTAGACCTACTTTCAATTTCTACTTTCGGTTTAATGCTCACAAATATTGCATCATGTTGGTAGCTGTTTTGGAATCGGGTCAATCTCAAGATTCCAAATTCCAAATTGGACAGCTTAGTCTTGAGTTAGGTCATTGTCGCTACCCAGTGTCAAATTTCTGTTGTGGGTGCCTACCGACATAGCTCACTTGAGTCATAACTCATATTCATGGAAGTTATTGTCAACTCTTCACCTAGAGACATATTAAAAACACACTTCCATTTAATCTGAGCCGATTATCTTGTTTTAAAGATTTTTCTTGTTTTATACTGGTCCCAGTTGCTCAAAACTAACAACGTCACTAGTTAAAGAAATGCTAACTTTTCAAACGCATTATACATAAAAACTATGGTATTTTTTGCTCAAAAATGCGAGGAGCTTGCTTTAATGTGTACTAGCATACTTAAAAATGCTTGACTAACGACTTGACTTTATTAAGCTAGCAATGCTTTGACCAACTGGCCCCTGGGGCCGTATTCATAAAACGACTAAAGTGGTTGCTATGCTGTTGCTAAGGCTAAATTTCTTTGAAGGAGATTCCCTACAACTATGAAATTTGCTCTGGAGGAACAGTCTTACAAAGACTGTTCCTCCAGAGCAAATTTCATAGTTGTAGGGAATCTCCTTTAAAGATATTTAGCCTTAGCAACAGCATAGCAACGACTTAAAAGGCTTTATGAATACGGCCCCTGATGTTTTACAGGAAGACTTGCAGTTGCTGAATGATCTTCATGACAACAGTGACTCAGATTTCAAGAACCCAGGAGAAGATTTAGATGCTGAACCAATCAGAAAAGAAGAGGTCAGTTTAGTGAGAGAGCTATGGATGGGTCAAAATTGTGTGAACTAGGAAGATTGAGTGTCATGCAGCTTTGGGGAATAGGGGAATGATCATTGATCACATCAATAGCCATTCCACTTGACCCTTACGCCTCATTTAAATTTTAAGATCATCTCTTTCATTCGTTGTAAAATGTGGACACTTATCAGAACCTTGTAGATGTTTTTGTCAAAATAGTACTTAAAAAGGGACCAGAACATAGGTTTTGTCAGCAAACTCAGTGTCATCTCATCCCATTATCTGGAGTTTTGACCTGGGATTAAAAGCTGCAATAAAGATTTTGATCCACAACATATGTTTGTGCTGAAACAAGACAAAATCTTAATTTTCATCAGCAAAAGCTAGGTTTTTCATGAGATACAAAAGGAGTAACTCTATATGGATACACCTTCAAGGTAGATCACTCTGACATGGAGATATTTGCATGGCTCTCATAGAGGCCTGCTCTTAAAGGAAAGAATTTGCTCCTTCAGAGAGCTGAAGAGAGCAAATTCTTTCCTTTAAAAGTAGCCCCCATAAGAGAAGGGATTCAAGTACCAGGGAAGCAATGAGGCCCTTTAAAAATCTGACAGAGATGTCCATTGTGTGCTGTCTCCCTCATTTTTTTATTGTCATACAGTTGAAAGGTATCACTTAAGAATTAACATTTGATTTTCAGCGTTCATCATGTGATGAAGCCAGTGCGAGGAGCTAAAACTCCATGAAGCCAGTAGCACTTCTTGTAGAATTATAGCTCCCCCCCTGGCGTCTTTACACTGTAAATGCTGAAAATCAAATATAATTCTTATACATTGTATTTACACTTTATTTTTAGACCTTTCTGTTCAGGTTTTCGTGGCAATGTAAAATATGCAAAATATGGGTAAAAGGAAAGTTAGTAACGGTCATACTGTGAAACAGCTGTCGCCATGACATGGCATCAGTCGAACCTTACACGGACCGATCAAGACGCTGGTTTACTTTAGACATCACTTGACAACAACGTCACATGATCAGTTGTCGTTTATACACTGCTAGTTGCTCTAAAAGGTTCATCTAAGGGAAGTCAGTGGCAAGTATAAATGTATTAGGATAAATTGTAAAAGGACTCCATTTTACGTCTAGCATTCATATGAACTATGTTTAATTACAGATAAAACAATTTTTGAAGAAACTGGACATTGCCAAGTACAGACCAACAGATGTGTAAGTTTTCTTCACTTCACTTTCTTAGACTTTCCACATGACAGAACAACTTAAAAGTAAATGGAAACAGTTTAGATGTTTAAGCCTTAGAGAGCCAGAAAACAATAGACAAAATTTATGTCTGCAGAATTTCAGAAAGTTTTGTCCAAGCTATATCATATTCATAATTTAAAGACAAGAGGGCAAACAGTGTAGATCCAGATGAGGGGGCTCGTTATGAGCCCCTTCATCTGGATTTACACTGTTTGCAAATTGGAGAAAGGACAAAAACATAAGACAAATCTAGATTTTGGGTTGCTTTGGACGAAAAAAAACAACATGACCAAATAAATACAGTACTGAGGGTACATGTACCAACTGGAAAGTTCATAAATTTCTCTTCTAATACAGAAATACAGCTGAAGAAAAGAAGAAGAAAAATAAAGAAAACAGTGTGAAGAAGGAAGAAACACTGGAAAATGGAAGTCCCCAGCCCTCCACTTCCACTCAAGCAGATGAAACGAAGAAGAAGAAGAAGAAAGAGAGAAACAAGTACAAGATACAACATGACGAAGTGTCGAGTACTACTGTTGATCCCTCAACAGAGCTGCTATCTCATATAAAATCATACAAACCAAGAAATTATCTTCTTGTCAAAGCTGGTGGAGAAGCCTTAGATACCCAGGTTAGAATTTTACTTTTTTCATATTTGTAGGTGATGTTGAATTCAATAATAAATTGAACAGTGACATGACAAAACCAACAAAGTGGCATGTGCAGCCAGGGAAAGCTCAGATCAGCCTCGGCTTCCACCCAGTCTGATCAGTCTTTGCTGACAACATGGTGGTAGCTTAGACCCTTAGCTACCCTTTAAGTGCACAGTGAAGACTCTGATTAGTCTGGATGGATGACCAGGCTGATCTTTGCATGGCACACATGCCACTTTGTTGGTTTTGTCGTGTCGCAGCTCAGTTGGTGATTCTTTCAGGAAAAGAGGTTCACCGCCATGTTTTCTGCTATTTTTGTGAAGGGAAACAACTTTGTGACTTCCTGTTTGCTTCCCTGGACAAACAAGCCCTTCTAAAATTGGGCCTACTCTCAAAAGAATTAGCTTCTATTTTTTTCCATTGACAAGGAAGGCAAGAATGAAAATGGCAGCATTACTTCCCCTGAAAGTACAAGATAAAACATGACAAAGAGTCAAATACTAACGCTCTTGATGCCTAATCAGAGCTGACATCTCATAAAATCGTACTAGTCAAAATAAATATCTGCTTGTCAAAATTTGCCATAGATAGCCAGGTCAAAATTTTACCAACCTTCTCAATCCTAATAAAAGGCCCTGCTCTTACAAACGGCCCCTGTCTCTTTTCCGAAAATAATGTCATATTAATTTGCATGGATTCCTGTTTGCTTCTCTGGTAGTCATGAGACTCCTGACGTTACGTTCCGCTCCGCTACACTAGTGAAGTAGCGGTAGTGTAACGGTAGTGGATTCTAATGCCCTATCTTGTAGGTCTACTTCTCTGGATGATGTAGCAATTTAAAATGGGGTTTACTCTTAAAGGAAAGAATTTGCTCCTACAGGAGCAAATACTTTCCTTGAAGAGTTGACCCCATTTTAGAAAAGGGTGGCAAAAATAAAGGAATTTCTACCTCCGAAAGTATACCCATTCATCTTTATACTGTTTATTGGAGGTATATTGGCAGTGGCTAATTAACTTCACTTTAACCCTAAATAACACCCGCTTTCTTGAAATGGAACACCCCTGGGCATTTTAATAGGATTAATGCAGAATATTGTTAGTTACAAATAAAGAGATGTGGATTGTTCTTTCATATTTCTCCATAAAAATGTATGTACATGTTGTTGCCCGTCATGAATAAGAAATGTCTCACCAAGGCATTTCTAATGATGGGTCTCAATATATGTTTTGATAAGTTATGGCCCACGTAAGAAATGCCTCACCAAGACATTTCTGCTGAAGGGCCACAATGTATACTTTGCTGGATAATCAAAAAAATGCTTTATGTGTAAATATTGTAATAGTTTCTGATTTTCATCTGCAGGAGTCAAATGAAGGACCTAAGGAGAATTTATCTGAGTCAGTAGTGAAACAGATGGAGGATTTCGCCGAGAAACTTCTTAGTGATGAAATAGCTGTCTATAATAAACGTAAGATAAATTGATTGGCATCACAGCCTAAGAGACCTTAAACTATGTGCTTACAATTAATTCTCAAGTCAGTTTTCATTTTTGTGTGAACAGATCAGAGTATTCACTTTTTATGCCCCCGAAGGAACTTCGGGTGGCATATTAAAATCGCACCGTCCGTCCGTCCGACTGTCCGTCCGTCCGTCCGTCAGTCCGTCCGTCCGTTACAAATCGTGTCTCAGCGATAACTTTAAAAGTACTGAAGCAAATTTGATGAAACTTCACAGAAAGATAAAGCATAATGAGAAGGTGTGTCGCGCGCAAGACTCAGGTCCCTACGCCCATTGTCAAGGCCACAATTGGGTCAAAGGTCAAATTGTGTCTCAAAATCATGTCTCAGCGATAATTTTAAAACCACTGAGGCAAATTTGATGAAACTTCACAGAAAGATAAAGCATAATGAGAAGGTGTGTCGCGCACAAGACTTAGGTCCCCACGCCCAAGGTCAAGGCCACAGTTGGGTCAAAAGTCAAATTGTGTCTCAAAATTGGGTCTCATTGATTGCTTATAAACTACTGAAGCAAATTTAAAGAAACTTCACAGAAAGATGAAACATAATGAGAAGGTATGTTGCACATAAGATTTGGGTTGCCAAGTTCAAGGTCAAGGTCACAATTAGGGGTCAAAGGTCAAATCTCGCCTCTGTGATAACTTAAAAGCTGCTGAAGTGAATGTCATCAAACTTCACAGAAAGGTAAATTATTATGTGAAGGTATGTTACACACAATATTTATGATCCCAGATCCAAGGTCAGTGTCACAATCTGGGGTCAGAGGTCAAATTATGTCTCGGCAATTATTCAGAAAAGTACCATAGCAAACTTTAAAGAAAGATAGAAGCCTAATGAGAAGACATGGGTTCCCATACCCAAGGTCAAGGATGCAACACAGTTTGGTTAGTGGTTGAATTAAGTCCCCTCGAATCCTCTTAAACTTCCAAAGTGCATTTAAACATTACAGAAAAGTAAAACGAAATGAGAATGTATATCATGTGCAAGACCCAGGTTCTGTGCCCAAGGTCAAGGTCACAGCTAGGGTCAAAGGTCAGTTGAAGGGGCCTTCGGGGGCATTTGTTACACACTGTAACATTTCTTGTTACTAAATATATTTAGGGGGTAATTATATTCCAAATTGTCGTTTGGGGGAGTAAATCATCACTTCATGGTCAGAAATTTTGTTGTAGTGCAACACATCAGCGGAGCTGTAAAACGCAATTTTCAACCACAAAACCAACAATTTACTTTCCCAAAGGATGATTTTCAATGCAGCTATCCCCATTCTATGCACTTTTCCACATTTTCATCTTTCAAAGTGCACTACTTTGCGTCCGTCGCAAGTGCTTTCACCTAGTAAAACCAGATATCAGCCAATGAGAAAAGATGTTTCATAATGTCATCGGGCTGTGACAGTATATCACAGGATATATGTCGCAAAGTTTTGATGCTATCCAAACAGATGTGCTGCATTACGTTTGTAAGTGCATTAGAACCTCTATTTTGCATAATTAAAGTCTTGCAAACATTGACACAAACAAATATGTAGTCTAAGTGGTACCAGAAGATGTTTTGGACCCATTTTTCCAGAATTGACCTCTACAAACAGGCTAAATCTTCAATCACTTCAGTCAGATCTCTAGATAAAAAGGGGTAACAGGGATAATTCAAAGGTAATTTTTCTTATTTCACAACGAAAACGTATTGGCATAGGTTGCTACCCGGTAATACATGATTGAACAGAATATGGAATGAGCACACTTTCAGGGGAAGCAACCCTGCCATTTTCATTTTGCTTCCCTTTTCAGTGAAGGTCAACTCTTATAGGAAAGAATTTGCTCCTATGGGAGCAAATTCTTTCCTTTAAAAGTAGACCTCATTTAGGAATGGTTATGTTATCCAGGGAAACAAACAGGAAATCACAAAGGTTGTTTCCCTTTGAAAAAATGGTCGAAAAACATGGAAATGTAACTACACACCTTAAAATGATTGATGATTGTTCTGCAATTTCACAGAGAAAGAGAACACTAAGAAATCAGATGTGGGTTGGATGAAGACAGTTTTGTCGTCTGGTACACTGGCAGACAAGATGGCCGCCCTGACTGTTCTTGTGCAGGAGTCTTCTCTACACAGTCTACACCACCTTGATACTCTCATCAGCATGGCCAAGAAGAAGGGCAAGAGAGAGTGCATTATGGCAACAGGTAGGACTCATTTGATTCACCTTAAAAGATAAAAAAAAATTGGGATGCCTATTGTTACAATAACTGTCCTAAAAATGAACCTTTTGTTTTTTCAGTGGAGTTATGTGTCTAAAAGATGCAGATGGAATGGCAAACTGTGTAGATCCCGATCAGACTGCAGGAGCAGTCTGATCTGGCTCTGCACTGTATGCTTAGAGTAAGTTAGACCTAATCTGTCCCAATACATAGAATTGTTACGGTAATCTTATTGGTAGAGAAAGTGACATCATTACTCTAAAAATCATATAGCCACTCCTAGTAAGAATATCTTAAATACCATCAACAATTAACAGGTGAGTAGACTTTTACTGGCAAGGTTTTTAAATAAATAAATGGTGGATCTTACATGAGTGCTCATGAATTATTGAATTTATTAAACGAGTTGGGGAAAAGATAAGATGCGAGGTTATACAAGTTTTAATAAATTCAGTAATACAGGAGCACGAATACAAGATTCTATTTATCATACGACTCTAAAATCGCATTTTATTAGCAAATTTTGCATTAAAACTTCAGGATATCCTCATTAGAAAACGCAACGTTTTTATAGACGTCAACGCATAACGTTACAACGTAATTTGCATATTTAATCCACTACATGTAGCTGATTATTGTTTTTAATGCATGGCTTTATTACATTCTCAGATGCGACGTCATGATAAATAAAAGATAAAAGATAACATAAGTAAGATAATATACAGGGAAAATGATAGAGTGACACACATGTGAAATGGCCCTTTAAACTTTATCAGGTAAACTTCTAAAAGAGAGCTAGAAATTTGCAATTAACCAATTTAGAATCATCAAACTGATGAAACATAACTCTTTCTGTTTTATTTGATTTACATGACCGCATTTCTTATTGTAGATACCCTGAAGGAGTTGTTTTTGACGGATATTCTCCCAGATGATCGGAAGCTAAGATATTTCAGCCAGGTACATGTATTTACATCAGAAGTTTCTGATTGGCTCATTTAAAACACCCGCAACTTTGGATTTATTTTAGTAGGAAAGGATGTCATTTCTAATGTAGATAGTAGCAGTCACATACCCAAAAATTTTCAGAGGAGGATGGATTTCGTCTTTTAACTCATTAATGCCTAGTGTTTCTTAAACAGGGGTCTTGGCAGACACTAAAGAACTGATTAGGTATCACAGAGTTGAATACAAGACTTTGTGAGAAAATAATATAAATATTAAATTAAATCAGATAGCATAATGGCAATGGGCATATCAGAAGTGCAGAGTAGAAAAAGGTATGAGATGTTAAGCCTTTTGCACTCAGCATGGCCAAAACTCCATAGAGTTTTGGCCGTTCTGAGTGCAGTAGGGTTAATGAGTTAAACTGATACTGTATAAACCATATTGGGGGGAAAAATCCTGTGTAGGCATCAGCAAGATCTGCATGCTAAGACTAGCTTGCTTTAAACACAGTGCACGCATGTGCAGTTCACATTGACAGTAGATGCTGTAGAAACATGTAAAAAGCAAACAGCACATACCCTGATCAGTCTGTGATCATAAAGTACATATAACTTGCAAGTTTCATTTGCAACTGGAATGTAAAAAGAAATTAAGAAGCAGTTAATTATATGCTTCAACATACATGTACAACTGAAAACTGAATTGCAAGGATATGAAATTTTCACAGACCTTTGAAATTTTCATAGATGGATTTTTAAATCCATCAATTTTGTACCGGTAGCTGAATACATGTATGTTTCACTTGTAATTTCAGAGACCATTGTCGTCAGTAGGCCAAGCTGCAGGTTGGAATAAAGATGTGGTTGATAGAAAACTACTGATGTGGTACTTTGAGTCACAGCTCAAAGACAAGTATGCTGATTTTGTTAAAACTTTACAGGTAAGTCATTGTTAAGATATTGGAGAAGAATTTAGGGGTAACGAGGATAATTTGCGGGGCCGCGTAGCGCAGTCGGTAGGGCACCTGACTCATAAGTCAGAGGTCCTGGGTTCGATACCTGGTCTGGCCACATACTTTCGTTTCTCCTTCCGCTGATTCAAGAAGGGCAGATGTCAGTTACTGGTGAAAGTATGTACTGGTTAACCGCTTAAGAGGTTTAAGCCTGCCCAGGAATAGTGTGGTTAGGTTATCTGACTGTCCCGACATGACCATAGCTGTTTACCGTGGACGTTAAGCAACAAATCAAATAAAAAAACAGGGATAATTCTGGGATGATTTTTCTAGTTTCTCAAAGAAAACATATGTTCTGACCCCTTATTAGAACCGTCTCAGGGATCACAACATGTTTTTATGAAGAAACATGGAAAATTATCACTAAATTATCCCTGTTACACCTTATATCTAAAGCACTGCCCATTTCTTAAAAAGAAAATACATTAAAATTGACCTACTTCTGACAGGAGAACATGCTATTGCTGAGTGTGATAGAGTGTTCCAGCTTCATGTAAGGTGAATGGGTACATTTTTAGCTCACCTGGCCTGAAGGGCCATAGTGAGCTATTGTCATACCAATGCGTCCGGCGTGCGTCGTGCGTCGTCACGGAATGTGTCCGTCAACACCTAAAAACAAATATTCAAACATCTTCTTCTGTAAAACTACTGGCCCCATGGTTCTCAAAATTCACATGGAGCATGACCTGACTCCAGGGTCTCAGAATTGTAAAATTGGGTCAGGTTGAAAATCCAAGATGGCCGCCGTTACTAAAAATAGCAAAAACAACAAAATAAACTTCTTCTCCAGAACCACTGGGTATATTTGTCTGAATTTTGGCATGGAACATCAATGAAACCTTGGTATTCAAAATTATAAAAATGAAAAAAATCTGTAGCGGAGTTTTGTCACAGTGACCTACTTTCTATTTACGAGTGTAATTTTGCTCAAATGCCAATGTCAAAAAACGACATATTCAAACGACTTCAAACAACTTCTTCTCTAAAACCACTGCACCCATGGGTTTCAAATTTCACATGGAGCATGACCAGACTGCAGGGTTTCAAAATTGTAAAATTGGGTCAGGTCAAGAATCCAAGATGGCCGCCGTTACTAAAAATAGCAAAAACAACAAAATCAACTTCTTCTCCAGAACCATTTGGTATATTTGGTCAAAAGTTTGCGTGGAACATTAATGGGACCTTGGGATTAAAAATTGTAAAATGAAAAAAAAACTATAGCGGAATTAGGTCAAAGTGACCTACCTAGCGTTTATAAGACCGATTTTGCTCAAATGTCAGTATCTCAAGAAAACGCAATCGATTGTGGTCAGATTTGGTCAGCAATGGTCCTTAAAAGGAATTATTTCAATTTTGTGCTAGTTGACTATCCAAGATGGCCACCATGGGGGCCGTTACTAAAAATAGCACAAACATAAAAACGACAATTACTGAAGAACCCTTGAATGGAATTCGACCAATTTTGTGTCAGAATGTTCCTTGCATGAAGCCATTTCGATTAATTACAATTTGGCTTTCCTAGATGGCAGACATCTGCCGTTACTAAAAATAGCACAATCATAAAAATGACAATTACTCAAGAACCCGTGAATGGAATTCGACCAATTTGGTGTCAGAATGTTCCTTGCATGAAGCCCTTTCGATTAATTGCAATTTGGCTTCCAAGATGGCCGACATCTGCCGTTACTAAAAATAGCACAAACATAAAATGACAATTACTCAAGAACCCTTGCATGGAATTGGACCAATTTTGTGTCAGAATGTTCCTTACATGAAGCCATTTCGATTAATTGCAATTTGGCATTCCAAGATGGCCACCACCTGCCGTTACTAAAAATAGCACAAAACATGAAAATGACAATATCTCAGTAACCGCTGAATAGATTTTGACGAAATTTGTGTCAAAATAATTTTTGTATTTAGATGTTTCAAAAGTAACTAAATATAGACAAGTCATAATGGCCTTTGTTACTAAAAATAGAAAAATGTGAAAATAAGAAAATCTCAGTGGAATTGGACTAATTTTCTGTCAGAATGATCATTTCAATAAGCTTTTTCGATTTTCTGCATTTTGGCATTCCAAGATGGCCGCCATCTGCCATTACTACAAATAGCACAAAACATGAAAATGACAACATCTCATTAACCACTGAAGCGATTGAGACGAAATTTGAGGCAAAATGATTCTTGCTTTGATGTGTTTCACAAATTAACAAATATTGACCCGTCAAGTTGGCCTCTGTTACTTAAAATAGCAAAATTTGAAAATTAGAAAATTACAATGGAACTGGACCAATTTTGTATCAAAATGGTCCTTGCATGAAAGGTTTTCAATTTTTTGCATTTTGGCATTCTAAGATGGCCGCCATCTGCCGTTACTAAAAATAGCACAAAACATGAAACTGACAATATCTCAGTAACCCCTGAATGGATTTTGATGAAATTTGTGGCAAAATGATTCTTGCCTTGAGGTGTTTCAAAAGTAAATATATAAAGACCAGACAAGTTGGCCTCTGTTACTAAAAGTAGCAAAATGTGAAATTGAGAAAATCTCTGGAATTGGACCAATTTTGTATCAGAATGGGGACCATTCGGATACAAAAGCCAGGTGAGCGATATCAGGCCCATTTGGGCCTCTTGTTAGGAGAAGCAGCTGTAAACATTTTAATTTCTGCCACCTTTCTCCCTTGGGATAAACTCTTAAAGGAAAGATTTGCTTTTAGGGAAGCAAATTTCTTTGAGCAAGAGTAAATTCTTTCCTTTAACAGTAGACCCCTTCTAGAAGGGCTGTCTACCAGGGAAGGAGACAGACAACAAAACGTTGTGGACTTTAGGAGCACACTAGGGCAGCAAAAACCGGGCCGGATGGAAAGAGATTGTTGCAGAGTTATCTGTAGTGCCCCAGCGACCTTGCAATGTTATTTGATAGACAAGACTAGACTTCAGTGTTCTAATAATGTGTTTTAGCAAAGAAGGTGATCTTTATTTGAGTGATTACTTTTTGACTGCTTTTCACCATAATCAGATATACATACACATAGTTGAATTCAGTAGGTTTGAAGTGAAGGGCAGCAACATTTATGATAATTTTTTACAATTTACTGATCCATTGTACTTCCATTAACAGGTGATGTCACATGATACCTTACCAGCAACCAAACAGAAAACAGTTGGTAAGTGAGACTAAAACTACATTTCTTTTATTCGCAACATGTGAATTTCAACAAATACTGTAATGTGCCAAAATTTTGGGACACCTAGATTAATTAATTTTCCATTTGGAACAAATGGAAAATTAATTACTTTAGGTGTCCCAATACTTACGCACATTATGTAAGATTTGTAAGCTGTAAGAACTGAAATCAGCCCGCAGATTCTAGAATAGGAGATTCTAGAATTTTGCCACCAAATGTAACAAAATGACAAGTGGGTCAGGTCTTTATTACTTGAAGGCTGATACAAATTTCAGAAGAAAATTTTCTGATCATAATACTGTCGTATTAATTCTAATACAGTCCAACCTGTATTAAGTAAGCACCTAAGGGATAATTAAAATCTGCTTGCTTAAGACAGGTGCTTGCTTAATACTGGTACATTTTAATGTATTTGCGTTTTGGGAACTGAATACATGCTTGCTTAATACAGGTTGCTTGCTTAATAGAGGTGGCCACTAAGACAGCTTTTACTGTACATGCCCCTGTTATAATAAATGCCCCTGCCTCTTTTCCGAAAATGATGTTATGTTAACTTGTTTGAATTCCTGTTTGCTTCACTGGATAAGGTAGGTCTTTGAAATAGAGTCTACTTTAAAAGGAAAGAATTTGCTCCTAGGGGAGCAAATTCTTTCCTTTAAGAGTTGACCCCAATGGGAAGAAAGGCAAAAACGAAAATGGCAGAGTTACTTCCCCTGAAAGTATACCTTAATCCAGTGTTTATAACATTCTTTTTCAGGCACAGTTTATGACTTATTGGTCAGAAAACCTGAGCAAGAAAAGGTAATGTAGTAAATATACAAAAGTTCTGCACGAATGTTAATTTAAGACCCATGCAGAACTTTTGTCCTTAAGTATATATCTTTATCAATAACTGTGAGTGTGTCTTTTTGGCTTACTGTCCCTTTCAGCAATATCAGGACAGCGTTCCATAGTGACAGAAAAAAGAAATGACAGGACAAGACTACATAGCCATGGCTTAGTTGCTACAGGGTTGATTCCTTTTAAAATCAGTTGCAGGAAACAAAATAATTAGACAGGAACTGTTTTATTAGGGGTGAGCCTATGTAAAAATGGAACCACCAGAAACATGGCTGGCAAGGGTCAGAGTTATTTTCTGTGGAAATATATAATGAAAACAAAAAAATAAAAAAAACATCATGGTCCTCAGAGCTTCTTTAAAACTCAAGTCAGTGATCTAGGGTCCGCATGGCCATCTTTTGCATCTCGTGTTATTATGTCTCTCCCCTTCAGGGTCGGGAGACATATTCTTTTTCCCCGGGCATCTGTCCGTCTGTCTGTCCGTCTGTCTGTCACAAATTGTGTCCGTTCTATAACTTGAAAACCGCTCAAGCTATATTCGCGAAACTTCATATAAATATCAATCAACATGAGACGACGTGCAGAGTGCAAGAATGGTAACTCTGGCATTTATACTTTTTGAGTTATTTCCCTTGGAACTTAGTCCATCACAAAATTGTGTTTCAATTGTGTCCGCTCTATAACTTGAAAACTGCTCAAGCTTTATTCACGAAACTTCATACAAATATCAATCAACATGAGGCGATGTGCAGAGTGCACAAATGGTAACTCTGGCATTTATACTTTTTGAGTATACTTTTTGAGTTATTTCCCTTGGAACTTTGTCCATCACAAAATTGCGTCTCAGTCGAGTCCGTCTATAACTTTAAAACCATTCAAGCTATATTCATGAAAGTTCATACAAATATCAATCAACATCAGACGACTAGCAGAATGCACTCTGGCGTTAAAACTTTTTGAGTTATTTTCCTTGGAACTTTGTCCATCACAAAATTGCGTCTCAGTCGAGTCCGTCTATAACTTTAAAACCATTCAAGCTATATTCATGAAAGTTCATACAAATATCAGTCAACATCAGACGATGTGCAGAATGCAAGAACCATAACTTTAGCATTTATACTATTTGAGTTATTTCCCTTAGAACTTTGTCAGTCACAAAATCGTGTCTCAGTCGTGTCTTCTCTATAACTTGAAAACCATTCAAGCTATATTCACGAAACTTCATACAAATATCAACCAACATTAGAAGAATTGCATAGTGCAAGAACCATAACTCTTGCATGTATACTTCTTGAGTTATTTCCCTTGGACCTTTGTCAGTCACAAAATTGTGTCTCAATCACTTTATTACTTGAAAACCGGACAAGCTATATTCACGAAACTTCATACAAATGTCAGTCAACACTAGACAACCTGCAGAGCACAGCATTTATACTATTTGAGTTATTTCCCTTGGAACTTTGTCATTCTTAAAATTGTGTCTCAATCGTCTAAGCTCTATAACTTGAAAAACGTTTAAGCTATATTCATGAAACTTCATACAAATATCAGTCAACATATAAATAGACGACGTGCAGAGCACTGTAACTCTTGCATTTATATTTTTTGACAAAAACTAAATATGAATATCAGTCAACATTACATGACATGCAGAGCATAACAACTATAACTCTTGCATTTATATTTTTTACTTATTATGAATCCCTGCTTCAGGGTACGGAAACATATTGTTTTTCCCTTGGCGTCTTAATGACTGATCCTTTTGACATCAAAAAGGGGGGAGACATCTGTTTTTTCTTAGAAAAACAATTCTAGTTGTCATTTTGTTAAACTATACAAAAAATAGCGATTTAATAATGCTGTATGATTTACGGTTGTCGAATTTTGTTTCAGCTGTTGTTGGCAACATTAATCAACAAAGTTGGTGATCCCAACTACAAACTAGCATCAAAGGTCTCACATAACCTTGCCAAACTTGGTAGGTCTTCTTTTACATAATATATACCATATTTCTTGGGTTATACGAGGGTTGTTCAGAAAGTTCGTAGAATTTTGTTATATCTCTAATAATCTTCATCAAATATACAAGAAATTGGGTATGCATGAACCTATACTTATTTTTAAGTATTTGTAAAAAAATAAAATAAAGCGATTACGGAAACCAGATATATGGGTTGCAGTAGCAAACGTCATCATGGGTACCGGGAGCAGCCCAAAAAATACCAATTTTTGAAACATGTTCTTAAAGAAATAAACTTAATTTCCAACTGTTTGCTCAGTGTTATAAAGCATGGAAATGTCAAGCAATAATTCGACATCACGACATCATTTTCTGAAATTTTCAAAACAATCTGTTCTTCTGGAAGAAAATTATAGTGTTTTTGTTATCTACCTGCGAAAGTTGAAATGGAAAAATCATGACGTCAAACTGTGGTGTTGAGTTTCATAGTTTAGTGAAATTCTGTGTTTCTTTTAATAAATCACCACAAGAAACACTGAGAATGATCAAATCAATTGGAAAATATGATAAATGCAGTCGAGCTTTTGTTTGTTAAAGGCACTTGTGTTTTAGGAGCGGAAGAGAATCAATTAAGGACGATTTTAGGAGCGGTCGATTGGCAGTCGTAACTTGTTCCATTAAGGATTTGGTTAAGGACGTGGTTAAGCTAGACAGGAGAACCACTGTCAGAGTTATAGCTGATGAGTTCTGTGTTTCGTGCTCTACAGTACATGGGATATTAACTGAAGAATTTGGTATGTCTAAAGTGAGCGCTCATTGGGTGCCGCGATTACTCGAGGACAATGAAAAGGAGCGCTGGGTACAATGTGCCGAGATGTTTCTTAGCAGCTATGACTCTGAAGGTTTCACAATTTATCTGAACTAACAACTCTTCTAAAGGTGAATGGGTACACTTTCAGGGGAAACAACTGCCCATTTTCAATTCTGCCTCCCTTCTAAATGGGGGCCAAATTCTTTCCTTTAAGAATTGACCCTCTTATGGAAGGACTAGGTTCTCCAGGATAGCAAACAGTAAGTCATGAAAGTTTTTCTCCTTTGTAGAAATGGCAGAAAAACATAGGGGTATACCTATACACCTGTAGTTGATGTTTAGTCTTGTTTCATCATTGTAGTTGAGAAACATCCAAACATGAAGAGTGTTGTTGTACGAGAAGTGGAACAGCTGTTGTACAGACCTAATATACCTGTCAGAGCACAGTATGTACAGCTTTCAAGATATGAGCCATGACAAGAGAAAACAAACAAAGGGGTTGTGTGCCCAGCGCATCCGCCCAGTCTTATCAGAGTCTTCGCTGTCAGCATGAAGCGAGTTAAGACCCTTAGTTACCCTTTAAGCACTTAGCAAAGAGTCTAATCAGACTGGGCAAATGCCCAGGCTGATCTGAGAGCAAGTGCCCAGGCTGATCTGAGTCTGCGCTGGGCGCACAACCACTTTGTTTTGTCTTGTCGCTGCTCAACTTTTAGTCTTTCAGTGAGCAGCTTCACATATCATACTTTTTCCTTTCATGCCTAGCCAGTTAGACAATGGCACTGATCTTTTTGCAGTGCTGTATGATGGCACTGATATCAGTTTGCTGATAGAAACTATTCCAGTGTTCAGTCTTTGGAGAGCAAGTATACAGATATCCTGTGTGAAAAATTTGCATTTTTAAGTAAACAAATGGGCATAGGTAAATCCATTGTTGCTGATGAGCAGGAAAGGACCTGTGTTTCAGTATTGATTTTTTACCGGTAGTTTGAATTTTTAACAGGACAGTCTTAACAAATTCATACAGATTTTGAAAGAAACAAATTTACATGTGAATGCTACAGTATATCTTTCAGTTGTCAGACTGTATCTGAATATATATGTTTGCAAAATGTCTGCAAAGATAAGGTCAGAATTCGATGATACTTCTGAGAAACTATGTGTTCTGATCCCATAATAACTAATGTTATGACCCGAAGTTAGAACCATCTCCAGGGCAGTCTTGATTAGGACCTACAGTTATTTTTAAACATCTCTTTTACCCTCCATGAAAAATTACCATATGGCCCTTATTAGAAGTGTCTGTGTTAGGATATTCTAATTGGCAGGGTTCAATCCAGAATTTTGCCAGAATGGGCCAATGGACCATCAATATTTGGATAAGGGGCAACCATTATTTTGAGGCGGGCCAGCTCTTTTTACGGCCAAATAACCAGGATTTTGGCATTTTAGAAACTTAGTTACTACTGACATACATACATGATACCACAAGTCATTTTATTCGCATCGTCGTAACAAAGCCAGGAAACTGAAGTTTTTTGTGGCTGCTCATTTTGAAATTTTTTGCATAGGATTTCCCAGCTTTTTTATTGTTTCATTGAATTTTATCATTGATGTCTTCAGATTTCTCCATTCTTGCTTGTTTGGCAAAATTTCTGCCAACAGAAAAGAAATTCACCAATTCGTTTCTGTTTTTGCATTTTCGACGTGTTTAGAATAGCTGGTTTCCCCCGCATTGGTTAATAAATCGATATCCGGTTACCAGACAATGCTTTGCGCTCAAATTTCAATACCACAGAAAGCGTCTTCTAACACTGACTCGATAAAAGCTATACTGCTAAAAAAAGTTATACTGGCAACCAACGATATCGGAAATGTGCCGATGCATTGGATTTCACACCAGTTTGGCACACTGGATTCTCAGAAACGGTCCAAGGACTTTCAAAGCGTGCCAATGGCACAAAAACACAGCCTGGATTGAACCCTGAATTGGGGGCCATAACACATGTTTTATGGAGAAAAGAGAATATTATCAAACTCTTCATAACCTTATTTGGAATACTGGAACTTACCTGGAAACAGAGAAAGCTGATGAAATTTAGATACTTTACATTCATTTTCAAGGTTTGTTAGTAGATTAGATTTTGTGACTGAACTTTAATCCCCCACAAATCCACATATAGTGCAATCAATAAGTGATAACTTCAATTCCCACATTGTTAATCATTGAACTCTTTGTCCTTGCAAAAATAAATGTAATAACATTTATTTTACATTTCAGGTATTATTCAATATGTTTCCTGAATCAGCTATCTCTCAGCCACAAAGAAAAGGAGCTTGCAGGACAGCTCATAAAAATTTACTTTTCTTTCTTCAAGGTAGGTAGCATAATGATTCAGCTACAAGACAGGGTTTTATTCCCCAAACTCATCCCAAATGTCGAAATTAACCTTGCATAATTCTGCTATAATTTGGGGCTTTACCCTCTAAAACAATCGAAAAGATCTAGATCCATCTTATAAGATGGATTCAGATATTTGGGTTGTATTGGAACAGTTTTTCTCTTCCAAACAGTTCCTAAAATCTAGATCTTTGTGGTTGTTTTGAAGGAAAAATAACTCATCTTATACCTGAATAAATATGGTCTCCAAACGAGAAATACCTGAATAAGTAGTGTAGAAAAAACTGCTCCAGGTAGTAGACTGATCAGGATCTGCTCTTTTATCCCAACAGAGTTTTCATACATTCCCAGCTAGGACAAATGGATTTATCAGCCTTCACAGATAGAGGAGTCCATTTTATACAGAAATTGTTGAAGTGTGAAAATATTTGAACCGTGACACGAGAAAACGAACAAAGTTGCATGTGCGCCCATTGCAGACTCAGATCAGCCTGGGCACCTGCACATCAGAATTTGATTAGACTGGGCATATGCCCAGGCTGATCTGAATCTTCCCTGTGAGCACATGCCACTTGGTTGATTTTGTCGTGTCGCGGCTCATATGAGCTTCTTCATATGGCAATTCTTATAAGATACGAAACATACATCATCTTGAATCAAGGCTGGAGGTAAAGAAGTTATTTGATGATGATTCTGAGATTAATTTTTTTGTTTCTCTATAAAACAAAGTGAACCCACATTAGAGTGGACCGTGACTCCTCATTAGAACTGTCTTCCTGAGATTTAATGAGGGGTCACAGTCCTCTCTGATATTTAATTCAGCAAAATAGAAGAGATTATTTTAATGTTAATTAAGAAATAATTTTTCCTTACCTGTGAATTATTGCTGATTAACACATATAGTTGGAGGGCAGATCACAAAATATTAATTTACAACAGCGAAGCCAAAGTAAATTAATATATGTATCTGCCCAACAACAGATGTGTTAATCAGCGATATGTCACAGGTAAGCAAAAGTTATTTCGATTCTAACCTTATGCAGAATGAAAATGCAAGTATATTACAACTTCTTAGCTCGCCTGTACCAGTGTACAGGAAGAGCTATTGCATTACCCCTGCGTTGGTGTTGGCGTTGGCGGCGCCGGGGTTAGCAAAATGTTCAAGTTTTATGTTAAAGTTTTTTAGGTGATGGGCAAGGCGCTGTCAGGCGAGCTATCCTGTCCCACTGACAGGTCTTGTTTTAAGTACTATTTTTTGGGTGGACTTCAACAGAAGCAAATGTTTACGTTCGACGTCATCAAGGCGTGAAAATGGGACATCTTTACGTAAGCAACGTGAATTATCACAAATTTTCACATGATGCCGCTTCCTATGCGTTCAGTGGAGAAAACATTAACGTCATGTTAGAATGGTATTTGGTATGGATGATTTGACAGAAATTCCTTAATCTTTCAGGCATATGTTAAGAAGGGTGAGGTAGACAGTAAAATGATGAGTGCCTTACTGAGTGGAGTGAACAGAGCCTTCCCGTATGCTAAGTGTAAGTTTTAAAGAAGCTTGAGAACAGAAAATATCTGATGTTGGCATATGTAAACAGTGACCCTTGGCCTTATAGTCAGGGCCTTTGTATGCAGGCCTCTTTTAATAGGCTGTGCAGACTTGTGGGCTTATCTAGGCCTTTGATATTTATGTCTCCCCCCTTCAGGGTCTGGAGACATATTGTTTTTCCCCGGGCGTCTGTCCGTCTGTCCGTCCATCTGTCCGTCTGTCACAAATCATGTCCGTTCTATAACTTGAAAACCATTCTAACTATATTCGCCAAACTTCATATAAATATCAATCACAATAAGACGACGTGCAGAGTGCAAGAATGGTAACTCTGGCATTTATACTTTTTGAGTTATTTCCCTTGGAACTTAGTCCATCACAAAATTGTGTTTCAATCGTGTCCGTTCCATAACTTGAAAACCGCTCAAGCTATATTCGCGAAACTTCATATAAATATCAATCAACATGAGACGACGTGCAGAGTGCAAGAATGGTAACTCTGGCATTTATAGTGTTTGAGTTATTTCCCTTTGAACTTAGTCCATCACAAAATTGTGTTTCAATCGTATCCGTTCTATAACTTGAAAACCGCTCAAGCTATATTCGTGAAACTTCATATAAATATCAATCAACATGAGACGACGTGCAGAGTGCAAGAATGGTAACTCTGGCATTTATAGTTTTTGAGTTATTTCCCTTTGAACTTAGTCCATCACAAAATTGTGTTTCAATTGTGTCCGCTCTGTAACTTGAAAACTGCTCAAGCTTTATTCACGAAACTTCATACAAATATCAATCAACATGAGGTGATGTGCAGAGTGCACAAATGGTAACTCTGGCATTTATACTTTTTGAGTTATTTCCCTTGGAACTTTGTCCATCACAAAATTGCGTCTCAGTCGAGTCCGTCTATAACTTTAAAACTATTCAAGCTATATTCATGAAAGTTCATACATATATCAGTCAACATCAGACGACTAGCAGAATGCACTCTGGCGTTTATACTTTTTGAGTTATTTCCCTTAGAACTTTGTCCATCACAAAATTGCGTCTCAGTCGAATCCGTCCATAACTTTAAAACCATTCAAGCTATATTCATGAAAGTTCATACAAATATCAGTCAACATCAGACGATGTGCAGAATGCACTCTGGCGTTTATACTTTTTGAGTTATTTCCCTTGGAACTTTGTCCATCACAAAATTGCGTCTCAGTCGAGCCC
Source organism: Ctena decussata (assembly GCA_963989385.1). Taxonomy (NCBI): domain Eukaryota; kingdom Metazoa; phylum Mollusca; class Bivalvia; order Lucinida; family Lucinidae; genus Ctena; species Ctena decussata. The sequence goes on along the minus strand of OZ022499.1, from coordinate 75,774,909 downwards.
GTCCATAACTTTAAAACCATTCAAGCTATATTCATGAAAGTTCATACAAATATCAATCAACATCACACGACGTGCAGAATGCAAGAACCATAACTTTAGCATTTTTACTATTTGAGTTATTTCCCTTAGAACTTTGTCAGTCACAAAATCGTGTCTCAGTTGTGTCTGCTCTATAACTTGAAAACCATTCAAGCTATATTCACGAAACTTCATACAAATATCAATCAACATTAGAAGAATTGCATAGTGCAAGAACCATAACTCTTGCATTTATACTTCTTGAGTTATTTCCCTTGGACCTTTGTCAGTCACAAAATTGTGTCTCAATCGCTTTATTACTTGAAAAGCAGACAAGCTATATTCACGAAACTTCATACAAATGTCAGTCAACACTAGACAACCTGCAGAGCACAGCATTTATACTATTTGAGTTATTTCCCTTGGAACTTTGTCATTCACAAAATCGTGTCTCAATCGTCTAAGCTCTATAACTTGAAAACCGTTTAAGCTATATTCATGAAACTTCATACAAATATCAGTCAACATATAAATAGACGACGTGCAGAGCACTGTAACTCTTGCATTTATATTTTTTGACAAAAACTAAATATGAATATCAGTCAACATTACATGACATGCAGAGCATAACAACTATAACTCTTGCATTTATACTTTTTACTTATTATGAATCCCTGCTTCAGGGTAGGGAAACATATTGTTTTTCCCTTGGCGTCTAAATGACTGATCCTTTTGACATCAAAAAGGGGGGAGACATCTGTTTTTTCGTAGGAAAACAATTCTAGTGTTTACTGATGATGTATTATCTGTGTGAAAACACTCACCAGAAACTCCTGAAACTACAAATGGACTAATCCAAATGACAAGTCCACTAGTCAACAAAGGGTTAATATCGGGACGGAAGTCTCTAAGCAAAAAGGATTGTAAATGAGCAGTTCCATCAAGTTTGCACTGTTTTCCAGTGATTTTAGGTGAATTGGTACAGTTTCCAGTGGAGTAACTCTTTTATATTTAGTTTTGCCTCCTTTTGCAATGGGGCTCAACATCTTCCTTTAAGAGTAGATATCCCTTTAGAAGGGTTTCACTTCCAGGGTCATGAAAGTTGTTCTTTAAAAAAAAAAAAAAGGCGAAAAAAACATGGAGGTGTACCAGTTATCTTTAGACATTCCCAGAAATTATAAGAGGGAACATTCTTTTATAGACATGGTTGAGATGCTCAAGTATTTATGGTAAGTAAGGCCTGCAGATTTTAGCTTACTTGCCCAAAAGTACCATAAGAACCCATGTTGTTTCTATAGCCTCCACAACAATATGAGCCCGGACACAACAAAACCAACAAAGTGGCATGTGGCATTTGCGCAAAGCGAAGACTCAGACCAGCCTGGGCATCAACCCAGTCTGATCAGTCTTTGCTTTGCGCAAAGAGCTAGCTTAGACCTTTGGCTACCCTTTAAGCATACAGCAAAGACTCTGATCACACATGGTGCTGCTGAGGCTGATCTGAGTCTTCCTTGGGGGCACATTGACTTTGTTGGTTTTGTCATACTGCGGCTCATATCAGCATATTTATCAGTGCCTAGCAAGGTGCTGAGGTGAGCTATTCTATCCTATGACAGCTGTTCAGTTTTGATTTCTGGATATGTCTGAAAAAATGTTTATCTTTTCAGTGGATATAGAATTCCTGTCAACTGAGATGGAGAACTTGTATAAGATAGTTCACATGGTAAACTTCAGTACAAGTATACAGGCTCTTATGTTGTTGTACCAGGTCATGGATACAAGGTATGGCAGTAACTTTTCAGTTGTGATTTTGTTATACTTTGGGACATTTAAAACCATACCCAGCAATTTTGTACCAAAGCTCTCCAACCACATGAACGATGTTTTATACATGTAGAATGTCAGAAATGCACATCATGATCAGCCTGCTCTCATCTGCATCTAAACTGTTTGCAGGGACATTTGTTTCCCAATCCTAAGGGTTTCAGTTGAACATGCGTCAATGCCAACTGGAACTGGAATGGAGAACTTGTATTTGAGAAATTTTGGCTGTCCTAGTTTTTGCGGTCATTATGATAGTTTAGCTGATATTATTGCCATTTTATTAGGTTTTTAGCTCACCTGAGCCTTTAGGCTCATAGGTGAGCTTATAGTATAGCCAGGCATCCGTCGTCCGTCCGTCCGTCGTCCGTCTGTCCGTCGTCAACATTTTCCAACATCTTCTTCTCTGAAACCACTGGGCCGATTGAAGCCATATTTCATATGGAGCCTACCTAGGTTGGGGGAACAAAAGTATGTTCCCGGTATCTGGGTCACATGACCAAGATGGCCGCCATGCCCATATATGGTAAAAACCCTTCAAAAATCTTCCTCTCCAGAACCAAAAGGCCTATGACCTTGAAACTTGGTATGTAGCATCGGGCATGCGGGCCCATCATAGTTTGTACAAATCATGACCTTGCGTTGACCTTGACCTAATTTACGGCATGGTCAACTTTGGTCTGTTAGGCTTTTATATGGGAAACCGCTTAAACAGTGGATTTCTCAGAAACTATTTAAGTCTAAGGTTTAATACTTGGTAAACATGGTCGACTAAATGACCAGATGAAGATATTATGTCAGTAAAGGTCAAGGTCATTCCGTCGGACCATCCGTCCGTCAAGATTTTCAAACATCTTCTCCTCTGAAACCACTGGGACGATTGAAGCCAAATTTGATATGCAGCCTCCATGGGTTGGTGGAACAAAAGTTTGTTCGCGGTATCTGGGTCACATGACCAAGATGGCCGCCACGCCCATATATGGTAGAAACCCTTCAAAAATCTTCTTCTCCAGAACCAAAAGGCCTATGACCTTGAAACTTGGTATGTAGCATCGGGCATGCGGGCCCATCATAGTTTGTACAAATCATGACCTTGCTTTGACCTTGACCTAATTTACAGCATGGTCAACTTTGGTCTGTTAGGCTTTTATATGGGAAAATGCATAAACAGTGGATTTCTCAGAAACTATTTAAGTCTAAGGTTTAATACTTGGTAAACATGGTCGACTAAATGACCAGATGAAGATATTATGTCACTAAAGGTCAAGGTCATTCTGTCGGACCATCCGTCGTCAAGATTTTCAAAACATCTTCTCCTCTGAAACCACTGAGCCGATTGAAGCCAAATTTCATATGCAGCCTCCATGGGTTGGTGGAACAAAAGTTTGTTCGCGGTATCTGGGTCACATGACCAAGATGGCCGCCACGCCCATATATGGTAAAAACCCTTCAAAAATCTTCTTCTCCAGAACCAAAAGGCCTATGACCTTGAAACTTGGTATGTAGCATCAGGCATGCAGGCTTATCATAGTTTATACAAATGATGACCTTGCGTTGACCTTGACCTAATTTACGGCATGGTCAACTTTGGTACGTTAGGCTTTTATATGGGAAAACGCTTAAACAGTGGATTTCTCAGAAACTATTTAAGTCTAAGGTTTAATACTTGGTATACATGGTGGACTAAATGACCAAATGAAGATATTATGTCAGTAAAGGTCAAGGTCATTCCGTCGGACCATCCGTCGTCAAGATTTTCAAAACATCTTCTCCTCTGAAACCATAGGGCCGATTGAAGCCAAATTTCATATTCAGCCTCCATGGGTTGAGGGAACGAAAGTTTGTTCGCGGTATCTGGGTCACATGACCAAGATGGCCGCCACGCCCATATATGGTAAAAACCCTTCAAAAATCTTCTTCTCCAGAACCAAAAGGCCTATGACCTTTGTATAAACTATGATGGGCATATGGGCCCATCATAGTTTATACAAATGATGACCTTGCGTTGACCTTGACCTAATTTACGACATGGTCAACTTTGGTCTGTTAGGCTTTTATATGGGAAAACGCATAAACAGTGGATTTCTCAGAAACTATTTAAGTCTAAGGTTTAATACTTGGTAAACATGGTCGACTAAATGACCAGATGAAGATATTATGTCACTAAAGGTCAAGGTCATTCCGTCGGACCATCCGTCGTCAAGATTTTCAAACATCTTCTCCTCTGAAACCACTGGGACGATTGAAGCCAAATTTCATATGCAGCCTCCATGGGTTGGTGGAACAAAAGTTTGTTCGCGGTATCTGGGTCACATGACCAAGATGGCCTCCATGCCCATATATGGTAAAAACCCTTCAAAAATCTTCTTCTCCAGAACCAAAAGGCCTATGACCTTGAAACCTGGTATGTAGCATTTGGCATGCGGGCCCATCATAGTTTATACAAATCATGACCTTGCGTTGACCTTGACCTAATTTACGGCATGGTCAACTTTGGTACGTTAGGCTTTCATATGGGAAAACCGTTATACAGTGGATTTCTCAGAAACTATTTAAGTCTAAGGTACAATACATAGTATATATGGTCAACTAAATGACCAGATGAAGATATTATGTCACTAAAGGTCAAGGTCAATTTGTCGGTCTGTCCGTCATCAAGATTTTCAAAACATCTTCTCCTCTGAAACCAATGGTCTGATTGAAGCAAAATTTCATATGGAGTCTTAAGTGTGATCGGGAAATAAAAGTTTGTTCTCCGGATCTTGACGAAGATGGCCGCCATGCCCAAAGATGGTAAAAACCCTTCAAAATCTTCTTCTCCGGAACCAAAAGGCATATGACCTTGAAACTTGGTATGTAGCTTTGGGCACTCAAGCCCATCATAGTTTATACAAATGATCGTGCTTTGACCTTGACCTAATTTATGACACTGTCAACTTTGGTACATTATGTAGGTTTTTATATGGGAAAATGCTTAAACAGTGGATTTTTCAGAAACTATTTAAGTGTAAGGTACAATATTTGGTATATATGGTTGACAAAATGACCAGATGAAGATATTTTGTCGTTAAAGGTAAAGGTCATTCTTTGACTTTTGTACAAGGTCATTGAGATTCTGTCTCCCGTCAACATTTTCAAACATCTTCTCAGAGGCCACTGGGGTCAATTGAAGCCATATTTCATATGGAGCTTCACCGGCTTAAAGGAACCATAGTTTGTTCAGATGGTCTTTGTCACTTGACCAAGATGGCCACCATGCCCATATATGGTAAAAACTCTTCAAACGTCTTTTTCTGGAGAACCGAAAGGCCTATAAACTTGAAACTTGGTACCGGTATGTAGCATTGGGCACTCAGTCCCATCATAGTTTGTACAAATGATTACTGTATTTCATATGTAGCTTTTATACTGGGTCAAAGGAATCAAAGTTTGTTCAGATGGTCATGGTCACATGAACATGGTGGCCACCACGCCCATATATGATAAAAACCCTTCGGAAATCTTTGTCCAGAAACAAAGGCCCAGTGACCTTGTGGCTTGGTATATAGAATTGGGACTCAACATTAATCCCCAAGGGAGGGGGTTTATCTGCCCCTGCCCTGGTGCTATATACATGTATAAAAGCATTAAAATATATACCAGGACCAAGTGTCAGGTGAGCTACAGGACCATTGGTCTTCTGGTTTCTGTTTGAATCCGATGTGATATTGGGATGTCTCTTAAGAAACTGTGAAATTTGCCATATTTTGTTTAGCATATTCAGTTCATGACTTGCATCACAAGAGGGCCACAGACAAGAAACCTATTAAATGATAACATAAAAACAAATCCTTAATCCACTTCATAAAAAACATAGTAGATTTTGTCTTGGCAGAATGATTGTTATGAAACACCACGTAAAACAAAACATGTTTTTATTGAGAAATAAGAAAAAAAACTTTCTGGGAACTTTCTATGCCAGTCTGCATATTAGCTCTAGTTTGTGAATGTATTTATGAGAACTCCAGGTATGCAGTACATAGATAGAATGTTTTTTACCTTTCAGTGAGAATATATCAGAGAGATTCTACATTGCCCTGTACAAGAAGCTCTCAGACCCAGCTCTGAAAACCTCATCCAAACAAGCCATGTTCCTCAACTTAGTCTTCAAGAGCATGAATAAAGATATCTCAGAAAGAAGAATTAAGGTAGGTGAAAAATAGTCAGTGTGCAAAATTGGGCTGCATTATGATTATGAGTATTCCTGAAAATAATAATAAAAAAACCAAAACAAAAAAACACTGCATAAATTGTGTCTTAGTAAAGTAATTCTAAAGAAACCAGATACTAATATTGTAAATTGTGTTTCAGTAAATTAATTTTAAAGGACAAACAGCAATATATTGTACAAACTGTACTGTGCATGCATTCTTGTAAGTAGTGCAAAAACATTGTAATAACCCCTCCCAAAAGATACTGAATATCATTCAGCTCTTTAGGTATTAATAATAAATTACTCTGAGAAAATGCTTTTAGGCTAACATGCTTGCTAGAATCAGCTAATAGAGAATATTAGAGGAACAGCATCAGATTGCTCATTTGAGCTGCGACGCGAGAAAACCAACAATGTGGTTGCGCGCCCAGCGGAGACTCATATCAGCCTGGGCATCTGCCCTGTCTGACCAGACTCTTCGCTAAGGGCTTAGAGGGTAGCTAAGGGTCTAAACTACCTCCATGCGTACAGCGAAGACTCTGATCAGACTGGGCGGATGCCCAGGCTGATCTGAGTCTGCGCTGGGCGCACAACCACATTGTTGGTTTTCTCGTGTCGTGGCTCATTTGCTGATGCAGGCTATGATACAGACAAACTTGAAAAATTAGGAAGAATGAGCCTTATGGCAGAAGGAAATGACAGTTCTCAACTCATCCAGGGTATCTGCACAGACTGATTATAGTCTTTGTTTTGCCTTTTATAGAATGTTCAGGATGCATAGATTGTTTAGTTGTTGATGTGACCAGGGAAAACTCAGATTGAACAGCACAAATATGCTGGCTGATTTTAATTTGCACATGTCCTGTGGCCTCAGCATTCATATCTTTATCAGTTTGGTTAAAACTGTAGCTTTGTTGCTGATGGAGAAGCCTATTTGAGTATTTGAGCCACAACACAACAAAACCAACAAAGTGGCATGTGCGCCCATCAAAGACTCAGATCAGCCTGGGCATCTGCCCAGTCTGATCAGAGTCTTTGCTGTCTGCATGGAGGTAGCTTAGACCCCTAGCTACCCTTTAAGCACATATCAAAGACTTCGATCAGACTGGGTGGCTGCCCAGGCTGATCTGAGTCTCGCTGGATGTACTTGCACCTTAGTAGGTTTTCTCGTGTCACGGCTCATTTGATGATAATTCTTGGATAATATTTCTTGTGACTGTAAAAACCTATGTTGTGACCCCTCATTAGAATTGTCTCCTGCCCTGATGGTTCTTATCAGGGGTCACAAGGAAAGTTTTATGGAGAAATAATTAAAATTGTCTTAGAATTATCTTCAAATACTCACTTTACCTGGGCATCTGTTAAGCTATGTGTTGAAATGAGACTATTGTACTGACATGTATCATACATTTTCAGGCTTTTATTAAGCGACTGTTACAAGTGTGTTGTTACCAACAGCCTCAGTTCACCTGTGGAGCTCTCATTCTGTTATCAGAAGTTCTGAAGTCAAAGCCAGGGTTACTGACCTTGTCTCATGTTGAAGAGGTTAGTTCATAGTTACATTCAATTAAGATAGATTCTGATGGTAGCTATCAAAATGAGTTCCAGATATATGTAATTCCAGTAATCGAGGGTGGAAATATGTATAAAAAGACCCTTATGGACTTCAAACATTACATGTAGTTGTAGTTGGTTGGTTGGTTGATTTGATGCTTAACGTCCATGGTAAACAACTAAGGTCATGTCGGGACGGTCAGTTAACCTAACCACACTATTCCTGGGCAGGCTTAGACCTCCTAAGCGGTTAACCAGTACTAAGTGCACATACTTTCGCCAGTAACTGACAACTGCCCTTCATGAAATTATGAATCAGCGGAAGGAGAAACGAAAGTATGTGCCCAGACCGGGATTCAAACCCAGGACCTCTGACTTAACGAGTCAGGTGCCCTACCGATTGCGCTACCCGGCCCGGCTCATTAGTTGTAGTTAGCCCTACTGTATGAGTTATCAGATAGAGTTCTTATCATTGAGGTTCACAGTGTTGTGGAATTGGTATTTGATCATAAAAAAAAGGAAGTTCACAGATAGAACAGCAAACAGTATATACATGTATCCAGATGAGATTGCTCAGTATTTCAGGGGAAGCAACTTATCTATCTCCTTTTTTGCCTCCTCATTGGGGTCTCAAATCTTGAAAAAAAGAATTTACTCTTTGAGGAGCAAATTCTTTCCTTTAAGAGTAGATCCCATTTGGGAAGGGGAAGCAAACAGGAAATTACAGGAGGTGTTCCTTTCATAATCAGTCAGTCAGTTGGACTTAAGATAAATGGGTACACAGAGCTCTAGATAAGAGGGGTATTTGATGATAATTGAGGGATATTTTTTTTTATTTCTCATTCAAACCATATGTTGTGACCCCTCATCTGAACCGTCTCATTGAGACGGTTCAGATGAGGGGTCACAACATATGTTTTTATGTAGAATTAGCAAAAATTATCCCTAATTATCACCAAATACTCCCTTTTATCTAGAGCTCTGGTACAGTCTCTTTTATTCCCTTATTTGCATCCCGTCTCAATGGGGGTCAACTTGTAAAGGGCAGAATTTGCACCTCCAGGATACAATTCTTTCTTTTAATAGTAGACCTCACTTTGGAAGGGTTTATTCATCCAGTGAAGCAAACAGAAAGTTACAAAAGCTGTTCTCCTTTGTAAAGATGACAGAAACACATACACCGTAAATTGAGCTGCGACATGACAAAACCAACAAAGCGGCATGTGCGCTCAGCGAAGACTCAGATCAGCCTGGGCATCTGCCCAGTCTGATCAGAGTCTTTGTTGTCAGCATGGAGCTAGCTAAGAGCCTTAGCTACCCTGTAATTGCACAGAGAAGAATCTGCTCAGACTGGGCGGATTCCCAGGCTGTTCTGAGTCATTGGATCTAACTACTCAGCACTTATTCCACTTAGCACACTTGCTACTTTGTTGGTTTTGTCGTGTGGTGGCTCTGTTGGTGATGATGATGATTATTTCTCTGTTGTAGGATTCTGATGAAGAAGAACATTTTGCAGACATCCATGATCCTGACAGTGAAACAGAGACCCAGGATGATAAGCAGGATAGTAAGCAAAGCATTGATGATAATGGTGATGATGATGAGCAGACAGAGGATCGTAGGGCAGCTAAACATGAATATTCATGGGTTCACAGGGCTAATATGAACCGTAAGTAGATCAGAGTCACATGATGATCTTATATACATACCCTAGTTCTTTGTATAGAAGTATTAAATCATGTATGAAAGAATATATGTACTCTTTTGTTATATCTTTTGTGAGTTGCTTGAAGTATAACAGAAGATATTGAAAATGGGATCACATGTAGGAAGTAGAAAAAGTTTACTAAAATCAGCCTCATTAATTGTGATAACTTGAAATCAACTTTTTGTGTCAAATACAGAAGAATGACATAAACCCTTATGAAAGCGATAAATAGAAGCTGTAAACTGACTGGTATTGTGACATACCTTGAATTAAATTTGTGTATGATATACAAGGCCGAAATTTTGTAAATGAGCTGGGACATGACAAAACCAGCAAAGTAGCATGTGTGAACAGTAAAGACTCAGATCAGTTTGGGCATCTGCCCAGTCTGGTCAGAGTTTTCCTTGTCCGCATAATGCTTACTTATACCCATACAGTGTAGCTACCCATTAAGGTCACAACAAAGACTCTTATCAAACAGGATGATTTTAGTCTTTGCTGGGCGCATATACCACTTTGCTGGTTTTATCATGTTGCAGTTCAAATATTGTCCTAGTTTGGATAAAAGTTTTTCTCTTGTAATTAATGGTTAAGCAGGAATCTGACAGATCTTAGTTAATATCAGAACAGTAATCATTAAATTTCTTCCAAAGCCCCAGGTATAGGTTGGTTCATATGTAAGTCTGCAACATTACATACGTTTTTTATGGAGAAGCAAGAAAAATGACACAGAAAACTTTTTATCCTGTGCTCTCCTTATCTGGAGCCCTGATTATTTAGAATTCGTAAGACATCATGTCTAAAAGAATATGGTGAAAAGCTTCACACAAATTTCTTCCTTTTCTTTAGATAAATCGGAGACCAATGACTATGACCCCTACCACAGAAACCCCCAGTACTGCCATGCCGAGAACTCTTGTATCTGGGAACTAGAAAAGCTTGCTAGCCACTTCCATCCCACAGTGTCACTGTTTGCTCAACAGATACTCAAGGTATACTGGAAATTAGGAAATTTTTGCAAAAGTTTTTATTATATTGAAACTTCACAAAAAGTTTCACAAAAATAAGACTTATGGGAATTAATTTTGGCTTTTGTCAGTATAATGACTTACTTCCATCCCACAGTGTCACTGTTTGCTCAACAGATACTCAAGGTATACTGGAAATTAGGAAATTTTTGCAAAAGTTTTATTTTATTGAAACTTCACAAATGTGAAGTTTCACAAAAATAAGACTTCTGGGAATTAATTTTGGCTTTTGTCAGTATAATGACTTACTTCCATCCCACAGTGTCACTGTTTGCTCAACAGATACTCAAGGTATACTGGAAATTAGGAAATTTTTGCAAAAGTTTTATTTTATTGAAACTTCACAAATGTGAAGTTTCACAAAAATAAGACTTCTGGGAATTAATTTTGGCTTTTGTCAGTATAATGACTTACTGAGAGAAAAGTAAAGGTTTCCCATAGCCTAGTAGCCATAGGGGCAGTGGGGGTGAGAGGCCCACTATGTCTTGGGCACAGCATATGAAAGGCCGAGCCCATCCCTCTCCTTTTGCTGCCTTATCTTTCACTGATTCAAAGCAGGTACCCAATTACTGCTGGGTTAACAGAGTTTTCCATTGGTCAGACGGCAAAGCCCCGATGTGAGCTCACGACCTTCTGGCCACTTTCTGCACCATAACCAAGCTTCTCTAACCACTCGACCACGGCACCTTATTGACAATCCAGAATTAAAACAATGCTTGTTACTCCAGTTTGTCAGTGATTTCTGTCTTGTAGAAAGGGCAAATATGGACTTTGTTATAATGATGAGATGATGTGATGTCATGAAAAAAACGTCTGAGGACATATGCAAACAGCACATGCTCACACACTAGGCTGTATCATGTGGAATCTGGTCAAAGCATGTACCGGTTCCCCAAAAGTGACCTTGTAGATTGTAAGCCTCTTTAGCCCGCCTGTACCAATGTACAGGAAATGCTATGAATGTACAGGAAATGCTAGTGCACTACCCCTGGCAGTAGTGTTAGCAAAATGTTAAAGTTTTTTATGTGATGGGAAAGGGGCTGTCAGGCGAGCTATCCTGTACAGGCACAGGTCTTGTTGCCTCCCTTCTAAATGGATGTCAACTCTTAAAGGAAAAATTTTGTTGCTTTAGGAGTTGACCTGTCTTTGGAAAGGTTTCATGACCCAGGAAACAGGAAGTCAAAAAGTTGTCTCCCTTCAAAAAAGGCAGAAAAACATAATAGTATATCAGTCTACTCAGTCTGTCCAGAGTCTTTGCTGTTCACCCACATCAGGTATTGAATCTACAGAATCTACATGCACAGAAGGAAGGCTGTTTCTAGACTGTATTGATTCACAGACTGATTTGAGTCTCCACTGTTGAGTTATATAGTAGAGCTTCAGTGGCTCGAACCCTGATGGCTTGTTTACCCTGCCTGGCTAGGACTGGTTCTTGGATCCCCAGAGATCAATTCACATAGAAACTAGCCCTGGATGGCTAGTTACTGGTGAAAGTATGTGCACTTAGTACTGGTTAACCGCTGAGGAGGTCTAAGCCTGCCCGGGAACAGTGTGGTTAGGCTAACTGACCTTCAGGACATGACCATAGCTGTTTACCATGGACGTAAAGCAACAAATCAATCAATGGATGGCTAGTACTACTTTTGGCTGGAACTGATTTTCATGGTCCCAGGCCTGTTTGAGCAATTGATGTTCTGCTGTATGTTCAGCCACTTTTTGCAGCTCATATTTAGGGGCATTATGGTAAGCTATTTCTTATAAGTTACGACGAATGTTTGGTATAAAATTAGGGTAGTATGTGATTTCAGGTTATCCAGTTATTACTTAGTCTAGGAAATTTTATTATTTTATTATCTGCTCAGTTTGTAGGGAAAAAATATTACAAACATGCTTGTATTGCAGGGTGAAGGGATATCATATGATGGAGACCCCCTTCAAGATTTCACTCTGATCAGGTTTCTGGACAGGTTTGTCTACAAGAATCCAAAGAAAACAGATCAAAGTAAGTTTTTATACGCCCGTTTTGAAAAAACGGATGTATTATGTCATGGCGCTGTCCGTCCGTCCATCCGTAAACATTCTTGTGCGCGCCATAACTCGGTAACCATTTGGGATATCTTCATGAAATTTTGTGGGCATATGTATTAGGTAGGGGGAACGTGTCGCGTACAAGAATGGTTGCTCCCCCTTCCTTGGTTTCAAAGTTGTGCCCCTTTGATTGTTATTTTACCCTACAAGACTTGTGCGCGCCAGAACTAGATAACTGTTTGTGATATCTTCATGAAACTTCATAGCAGTGTGTATGAAGTCCCAGTGATGTGTTGCATACAACAATGGTTGCTCTCCCTTTCTTTGTTTCTGAATTACATCCCTTTTATTAGTTCTTTTCGACTATTTTTGTGTATACTTAAGTTGTGCATACATTAACTCAGTAACTGTTTGGAATATCATTATGAAACTTTATAGCAATGTGCATGATCACAAGATAATATGTTGCATATAAGAATAGTTGCTCCCCCTTTCTGAATTTTGGAGTAAACTCCCTTTCCTCCGTCTGTAAACATTCTTGTATGTGCCATAACTCAGTAACCATTTGGGATATCTTCATGAAATTTTGTAGGCATACGTAGTAGGTAGGGGGTATGTATCGCATACAAGAATGGTTGCCCCCCCCCCCCCCCCCCCCCCCCCCCTTCCTTAGTTTTAAAGTTATGCCCCTTTGATTGTTTTTTTTTTTTGCCCTGCAGGTCATGTGCGGGCCATAACTAGATAACTGTTTGGGATATCTCCATGAAACTTCATAGCAGTGTGTATGAAGTCCCAACGATGTGTCGCGTACAACAATGGTTGCTCTACCTTTCTTAGTTTCTGAGTTACATCCCTTTTATTAGATCTATTCAGCTATTTTTGTGTATACTTATGTTGTACATACATTATCTCGGTAACTGTTAGGAAAATCATGATGAAACTTTATAGCAATGTGCATTATCACAAGATGATGTGTCACATATAAGAATGGTTGCTCCCCATTTCTTAATTTTGGAGTAACCTCCCTTTGATCATTATTTTTAGGCATTTCCATTCACTTCATATCTCCTTAACCCTTTGAAGTATTAGAATGAAACTTTGTAGGAATGTGTGTAATAATGGGGCAGTGTATCCTGAGCAAGAACCACAACTCTGGCTTGCTTACTGGATTATCTGCCCATGCATAAATTTCCTGTATATTCTGTAACTCCTTAACCTTTTAGAAAATTTCAACACAACTTTATGGAGATGTGTATATTGTGAAGGGAATGTATTAGAACCAAGAATGGTATATTTAGTTTATGAATTATCTCCCTTGTTTGACTTTGGTATTACTCAACTTAGGAGCCACTTCACCTTGGAAGCTGATTTTTGGTATACTACTAATATTTGATGTGTTAAATATTTAAATGATGTTGCCGTCATTAATTAAAGTGTGGTTTCCCCTGTTTGTCTGCCTGTTTGTCCTTTTGTAAACAATCTTGTTTATTCCTTCAAAGCCCTTGTTGTAATTTGCTTTGTAGTGTATGATCAGTTGTCGGGTCAGATTATTAGTATCTAATGTTACATTTTCACCCTAAAGGTGAATGGATACATTTTCAGGGGAAGCAACTCTACCGTTTTCTGTTTTGCCTCCTATCTGATTTAGGGTCAACTGTTAAAGGAAAGAATTTGCTCCCTTAGGAGCACATTCTTGGAGCAAATTCTTGCCTTTTAGAGTAGACCCATATTAAAAATGGCTCCCTTTTCCATGAAATCAAACAGGAAGTCTCAAAAGTTGTTTCCCTATGTAAAAATGGCAGAAAGATATGGAGATGTACCCATTTACCTTGGTGCATGATCTTTTGTAGTGAAGAAGTACCAACTAGTGAAGGCCTAGACCAGGATGCATGGGCAGTCTGATCATAGTCATTTCTGTTTGCTTCAAATGATATTGGTACATTGAGAAAAGTATACTATCACAGTTGTCTGCACAGCCTGGTCTGGGTTTATGCTGTTGGCACATAAGATCTTCATTCTTTTTTTAAGTTGGGTGCTATGAATGCACTTTTTTTACACCGCAAACTTTCAGAAACCTCAGCAATTCATGTAGTAAACCACTCCATCAAAAGTTTTTGATAGATCTATTTGTCGTATCAGGATTAGGTAAACCTATTAAGTGTTTTGGGGTTTTTTTTTGCCTCCTTTTGCAAGGAGGAAGCTCTCAACAAAAAGAAATGGTTGCCAATTTGACATATGAGACGAAAAGAACTTTGTTAAATTTTATCGCTAAATTGAGTGCCATCGGCAAAACCAGAAAATTAATAGCTGAAAGAAATAAATAGGTTTACAATATATTTGAACCGCTACACGAGAAAGCCTACAAAGTGGTTGTGTGCCCTGTGCAGACTCAGATCAGCCTGGGCATCCCACAAGTTTGATCAGTATCTATGCTAAGCACTTTAGCTAAGGGTCTAAGCTACCTCCATGCAGACAGCGAAGACTGATCAGACTGGGCGGATGCCCAGGCTGATCTGAGTCAGCACTGGGCGCACAACCACTTTGTTGGTTTTCTCATGTCGCGGCTCATTTTAGTTTGAGACGAAACATAAACCTATATCAGTCTGTAGACTAAGGGAATTCTGTCTGAATTATGCAAGTAAACATAGTAGCTTCTATTTCTACCTTTCAGTGAATGAGAAAGGTTCAGCAATGGCCCATCATCATCAGAGGGTGTCAGGTATTAAGAGTATACCTGTGAACAGTGAACAATTTGTAAAGTTGGAGGAGGGGACAGTCCCAGTTGATGATAGGTTCTTTCATAGGTAACTACAGTCAAATCTAGTTATCTCGAACACTGATATCTCAGAGTACACTGTTTTACGAAAGAAAACAGTAAGGACACTCTTTTATCAAAGAATATAGGTTGGACACATTTTCCTATTTTCCAATACATTTTAATCCTGAAATCTCAAACTACCGGTATCTCAAAGTAAATATTCTGGGACCAGAAAATTTACTTTGTGATATCAGTAGTTTGAGATGAAATTTGACTTTGAGATATCGAGAGTTGACTGTACATACTTTGTTGATGATAAGTTCTTTCACAGGTAAATACATACTTCTGTTTTGATAACTATTCATGGGGGCCAAGCATTTTGTAAGCTTTGTTGCAAATTAATCTACTTCATATCATTTCCAGTTTTTACCTGATATCTCCAACTACTGGTATCTCAAAGTAAATTTTCTGGGACCAGAAAATTTACTTTGAGATATCAGTAGTTTAAGATGAAATTCAACTTTGAGATATCAAGAGTTGACTGTACATACTTTGTTGATGATAAGTTCTTTCACACGTAAATACATACTTCTGCTTTGATAACTATTCATGGGGGCCAAGTATTTCGTAAGCTTTGCTTCGTAATACTTCATATCATGTCCAGTTTTTACTTACAACCCAGATTAGCTTCAGGGTATCGTGGTCAGGAAAAAGTCTGGGAAATTTGGAGAAGACTTGAAAAATCTGGGAATTTGAAAATTATTGATGATGATGGACTTCAGAAAATATACTTATTCTGGTCAAGGAGAAAGGATGTGTATTCAGTAAAGATAACCCATGCACAGAGGTATTTACCCCAGAAGTATTTACCCCAACCCCCCTCCTCATCGGGGGCTACTCTTTATAAAAAGGATTTGCCCCCATCGGGAGCAAATTCTTTCCATAATAACCCCCATTTTCAAGTGATACCTCTAGCACTGTTATAGTTAAGAGTAAAATCAACTTTTGGGTCCTTAGAAGGCTATGGAAAATTAGAAAACATAAGGGACAGACTTCAGGAAATTCTGAAGTGGAGGAGTTGCTGCTTGCCTACTTACTGTCCACACATACCACGAGGGAGAAAAGCACCATGCCTTGACAGTGACTGGAACCTAAGGCCATTTACATACAGTGCAAGTACTCTGCCAACTGAGCTACCAAGCCACATGTTTGACCTTTAACATTTTTACATGGAATAAAATGAATCTTGGAATAGAGGAAAAATAAAATCTTCAAGGAAAGAGTTGCTAAACAGTACTCAGCCTAGACTATACTTTAGGACAAAAGTTCTGCACGGATGTTAATTTAACATCCTTGCAGAACTTTTGTCCTTAAGTATATTGTTAGTGCAACAAATCACCCTTTATTGCTTGACTGAAACATAGTATATTTCATGTTATAGGTATTTCACACAGAAAGCAGCCAGAGAGAAGAAAGAGGAGCTCAGTGATGAAGAAAGTGAAGCCGAGAGTGTTGATGATGATGAGTTTGATGAATATCTAGGTAGGTAGAGGCTATACCTTTGGAACGGGCCTCTTTGGTACATCTACCCAACGTTGTCCAAACGGAATGGACGTTTGGAAAACATTGAGTAGATGATGCACAAATGTTTCATGTTCACTGAGTAATTGTTTTGATTAAACATTCATACAAAAGTAGTCTTTTCACAAAAATGATAAAAAGGACTTGGTTTGCCATGCTGCGCCAATTTTTCAATGACATTACATACTGAAATTTTTGAAATGTCAGATTTTCTAAACAAATAATTATTCTCAAGTCATTTAATGCAGTGTTATATATGGTTCCTACCATTTTTTCAGAGAGAGACAACTTTTGGGACTTCCTGCTTGCTTATTTGGGTGAAAAAGCCTTTTTCAATACCGGGTCAACTCTAAAATGAAAGGATTTGCTCCAAGGGGAGGGAATGAAAGAATTTTCTTTTGAGGGAGTGAATTCTTTTCTTTAAGAGTTGATCCCCACTGAAAAGGAAGGAAAAAATAAAATTGGCAGAGTTGGTTTGCCTGAAAGTCATTTCCTCTGTAGCTGTGCAGTGTTGAATAATGATTATCCTATATTGTTATTTTCAGATAAATACGAGGAACATTTGGATGATGGTGACTTCGGGGAGTTAGACCTTGACTTTGCTGAGTAAGTTTAAGCACTGGACATAGAAACCACAGTCAGACCTGCAAATGTGGTCACCTCTGTTAAGGGTTCACCTATCTACATTTCATGGTCACTTTGACTGAAATTCAGTGCAACTGAGCTTGTTTTGCTTTGTGGTGTGTGAGTCTACCACCATGCCATTTATACAAAGGGAAACACCATTTGTAACTGCCTTTTTGCTTCCCTGGACGAAGACACCCTTCCAGAACAGGGTCCGTTCTTTAAGTAAAGAATTTGCTCTTATGGATTTGCTCTAAATTATTTCCTTTAATAGTTGATCCCTATTTTTAAATGACATACTTGCCTCCCCTGAAAGTGTACCCATTTATCTGAAGAAGTCATCTTTCCTAAGTAGAGTTTTACGATTTCAGTAGATGAGTTCATATGTGTTATTGTATATGTGCACTTGTATTGAAGGCATGTCTTTTCATATATCACAATTATGTAGCCAAGAATTTTAGTTTGTTCACAGTTGTTATCAACCTGGAACTGTCTAAACTATGGCTATGTCTTTACTATTCACAATAGCCAGTACAAAACAATTGTATTAAAAAATGGCAGTCTGGTCACAGAGCTGTACTCGTATCCGAGTAGTTCTCGTCATTTTTTTCTAACAGTTTCCTGTTTTCTCCCAAACAAGCAGGTTTTCTTTCAGTTTGCGGTAGTTGTGAATTGTGTACCTAATAACTCTGGTTTCGACACTCACGTCATCAATTTATGTATAGAATTGAACCTCAGGGAGCGATCATTATTTGATATGCTATCACGCACAGACAACGTCTCGTCCAGAAGCAGTTCTCGTCATGTTGCTTTTGAGCTCGATTTTAGAATAAATATAAAACCCATTTTTGCTGTTGTTCCTATATAATGATTTTTGACATCTTATTCATGTAACAAAGTCCGTTCGTATGCCGAATGCGCTCAACTTTTTAATGAGGTCACAGCAGACGAAAACAAACACAAAACTGAGACGAAGAGTTTGTCTTGTTCACGAGGCTGCTGAAAACGATAAATAATGACTGGGCCAGGTTTGCTATTTTAATATTTTTGTGTTTTTCCTGCAATGCTGACTTACATTCGGAATTTGTTTGCAAAGTAGACACAATATTGGAAAACCTGACCCAATTAAGAGAGGTCAGCACGTGGCTTCAACGTGCTCACGTGAATGCCCCTGACGTAATCACGCGACTTGGCGAATCCAACAGAGAAAAAACGGCATTTATATATACACAGCTCGATATCTTGATAAGTTTTTGCACTAGTTTGACCAAATGTATCATAAACTTAGGATTAAGGCAGTTGAAGCGAAGAAAAAATACGCGACAAACTCGTTTTAAGCGGAATGACGAGAACTACTAGCTGACGAGATCTACTCGGATACGAGTAGATCTTAAATTATGGCATGTATGGTGTAATTACTTGCTGTTTGTTGGAATCCATTCTTATTTTCTATACAGAGAATTTGGTAAAAAGAAAGGGAAGAAGAAATCAGGTGTTGACAGTGATCTCTCTGACGATGAAGATGATAATTTTGATGAGATTGATGATAATTTGTCTGATGAAGAGGTGGAGTTCAATGATGATGGAGACTTTGCTGACCAGTTTAAAGATGCTGATGATGTTGATTTTGATGATGATGATGATGATATGGCTGAGATTGATGATGATGGTCCTAGTGTTGGATTTGATGAAGAGGATATTGAATTTTCAGATGATGGTATTTTTCCAATTAAACTCTGTTTCATATGTGTCACAGCAAAAACTGGAAATCTGTGTAGACCTATGTTAGCTTTTGACAAAGGGTTATTCCAGATTTTGCATATGTTATATAGCACTTGTTCCAAGCAGTAGCCTGAAATAATTTGATAACGATCAATTCTTCTTCAATTTGGCTAAATCTTGTCTATTCATTGAAAGTCCATCAACATAACTGCAGCATGAGATGTGTTTAAACAGATATACATGTAGATATTTCAACAATGTCAGATACAGTGAACAAAGATATCCTTTCTAAATGCAGCAAGGAGGCCCAAATGATGCAGATACCTTTATAATACTCTCCAGTTTTATATGTTAAAGTGTATTGTCATAAAAATGAAGGATACAGTTGCAATTCATAATGCAATAGAACCTGCTTATAATGCTACTATTTATAAGGCTATTTTGGCTATAATGCTACCTTGACATAGCTCCCATTGAGAATAAATTACAAAGGACTAGAAGGCAAATGAGCATTTGAGCCACATCATGTGATTTCCAACAATGTGGCATTGGTGACAAGCAAAGGCTCTGATCATACTGCACATAAGTGCAGTCTGATCAGAGCCTTTGCTTGTCACATCAGCCATCTATGGAAGTGGCTCAAACTGTAGCACCAACAGTGAGGTCTCTGATTACCTTGTTTAAATGAGAAGGATGGTCAGAATATCGCAAAGCAAAATTGCCACTTTGTTGTATGTCACATGATGCGGCTCATTTATATGCTCATGTGCCTTGTATTCCTTTGCAGCTTAGTGTCAATATAGCACTTTTCATTCTTTTCTATGGACCCTTAACATAGCGTTATAAATGGACTGTATGGTACATGTAATGCACATATTTTCAGATGACATGCAGGAGTTGGCACCAAAGAGTAAGAAGGGAGGAAAACGAAAAGGAGGGCATATAACAGAGTTTAAGCAACCCTCCAAGAAGGGAAAGTAAGTCTGTCAGATTTTCAACCATCATATGAGCAACAGCACACAAAAAGGGTGCTTGTGGAATATGTTTTGACTAGCCTGTGCATCTCTGCAGTCTGATCAGTGCCTGTGCTGTTGACACACATTTTATATGGACCCTGAGGAATGTTTAAGCACAAAACAAACCTCTTGCTAGACTGCACAGAATCACAGGCTGATTTGTGTCTCAGCTATTGGCAGATATTCTAACCATTTTTTAGTGATTCAACTCATTGAATCTTGGAGCAATTTGTTTTATAGATACCAGAGGTCCAGATAAGGCAGGGTTTTGAAGCTGATTCTGGGATAGATTTTTGTCTCCCTGCAAATAGTAGAAGTGAGATACAAGTATTACTTTTCTGATGTTCTCACCATCACTGTCATTGTCTGCGACGTAAACTTTGCATGTAGTCTTCTAGTTTAGCTCTGTTTTGTGACAGTACACTTACAGAAGAGTCACTGCATTCCATGGAATTCTTGTTCTTCGTTTTTTAACCCAAATTATATGTTGCGACACCTCCATTAGAAAAGCCTCATTGAGGCAATTCAAATAAAGGGTGACAACATACATTTACATTGCAAGTGAACAAAAATCATTTCATAGTCCTTAAAACTCACTATTATCTGGTCAGTTATGATAACTTAAATTTATGTATTTAATCAGCATTGAAATAGCAGTTATTTCTTCATTTGATGTTTACATGTACAGTGGGAACGCAGACTCATCACATTTGAGTAAATCATTTTCTGAGCGGTCGTTTACGCACAAAAAAATAATCCCTTTTTTTCGCCGGAAAAAAATGGTGGGAAATTTTGAACAGAAACAGTCCCAAAATAATGCTCGTTTGATAAGATATGCAGTCATAATTTTCCAACGGACCAGATCAGAATGAAATTTGATGTTTTGTTATTGAAATCAGACGCATATCGGTACCTCAATGCAGTTTGCACACCCAAAACAACGATCACAGTTTGACAACCGTTTTTAAGAAAAATAAAACCCTACGACAGTACCCCAAAGTTATTTTGCAAAGAAAATTGTCCCAAAAACCAAATTAGATGCCATTATAACTGAACCGTAGTTCATACATTCAACTGTCTTTTAGCGTGGTATATCTTCGGGAGAAAGTCTATTTAGTTTGAAAATCGATAATGAAGTTGATCATTTTTACGTATACATGGCACGTGCGTTCGTCAACACACAGACATTTTTTCAGCTGGATCCACTTGAGGAGACCAACTCTTTCTTCATTTATGGTATAGTAAAGCTTGTAATCATTTGGTTTAAACATATTTTATTTCGAACTTTACAATACATATATACATTATAACAATTCAAATAATAGGATTGGAACGAAAGCACAGGTACTTATTAAGTTCCTCTCCTTAACTATAACTAACATGTAAACATCATGGCGATAGCTTGAATATATATACAGTTTCCATGTAAATACATATGTTAAATCGTTTTTGAGCACTAATGATAGAAATGAAATAATTGATAGAAAAAAGTGTCCAGACAAGAAAAGAATTAAAAAAATTGTAGAAAAGTAGCAAAAAGAAAGAGGAGATATACATTTGCAAACAAAACAACGGAGGATGAGAGAGGGAGACGCTGATTTGCAGCGGTAGCCTCATCGAACACTCTGGCAACCATTAATAACAAAAATACCAACCGCATTGTCATTTGTTAAGTAATTTAGCTACTCAGAAACGTTTCGAATCCAAAATAAATTTATGTACCTTTTCAAATATAACCGTATTTATATCGAGTGAAAGATGATCGCTACCATATAGAAGGAGAGATAACGAGGGAATCTGATATTGCGATACTGCATTTATGAGTTCGGTTCGCTGGACTTGATAGTATCTGCAGTGAAAGAAGTAATGCTGGGCGTTCTCCATGCTACCACACTGGCATAAAGGGGAATCGGAAATGTTCCTTATGAAAAGATCTAAGTTAAGCGAGCTACAGTTGGTCCTTAATCTAGTATGTAATATTTGGGCTTTTCGATTACCGGCATAGAAATATTTAGGAACGTGCGGTTTATCTTTGTTAAGAAAGTATTTAAATGTATTGACTGAGTCAGACTGCTTCACCTCATCATTTACGTTATTCCAGGCTCTGACAGTTGATGGTAGGAAAGAATTATAGTACAGGGTTGTTCTTGCATCTATTGTTTGAAGGTTATTAGAGTTTCTAAGATTATAGCGTGAAATATTACTAACAGTCGGAGGTACTAAAGAAGATAAATAGTAAGGAGCTAAATTATGGGTCATTTTGTAAAAGAGAGTAAGCTTATGATTTAATCGTCTTTTTTCAAGAGAGTCCCATCCTATTTCCTTACAGAGAGCACTGATAGAAACTAGTCTGGTGGCTCCTGTGGCTATTCTAGCCGCTTCATTCTGAATTTTATCAAGTTCTTGTTTCTGGTATTGCGAGCAATTATCCCATATAATATCCCCGTATTCGATTAAAGGTCTAATAAATGCCGTGTAAATAATTTCTAGAGATTTCCTATCTAATTTGAATTTAAGTTTTCTCATGATGTTAATTCTAGCCCAAGCTTTTACTGTAATATACTTTATGTGCTGATGCCACGTGCAGTCATTTGAAAAATAGAGACCAAGGTGTTTGTGAAAATCTACTTCGGAAATCTGCTGATTTTGCATAAAAACAGGTGGATGAAGAGGTCTATTTAGTTTACGAGAGATAAGTAAAGTTTCAGTTTTAGAAGGGTTGAAAGTAACAAGCCATGTCGAAGCCCAATTTGAGATTTTACAAAGATCAGTGTTAATACAACCAGCTGCTGTCACAGGATCATCTACAATAATAAAAAGGCTTGTATCATCAGCAAACAACCGAATATTTGAGCCGATATCATTTACAATGTCATTAATATACAATAGAAACAGAAGAGGGCCTAATATTGATCCTTGGGGAACTCCAGCACGAATGTAAGTCCAATCAGACACAGCACCAGGAAGAACAACTCGCTGTTTTCTATTAGAGAGATAATTAGCAAACCAAGTATGGACATTTTCTGAGACACCAGCTGCGTGAAGCTTAGCAAGGAGACCAGCGTGCCACACACGATCGAATGCTTTGCTGATGTCACAGAAAACAGCCCGTACTTCTTTGCCTGAATCTAGTGCTTGACAGAATGTGTTATAAAGATAGGTTAACTGATTGACGGTTGAGTCTCCAGGAAGAAAGCCGGATTGTAGAGAAGACAGTAAATTGTTGTCACGTAGGTGGTTAAATAAGTATTTAAATACGAGCCTTTCAAGGACTTTATCCTCCGAGTTGAGCAATGAAATAGGTCGATAATTGGAAACTTGAGTAAGGTCACCTGTTTTAGGAACAGGGCAAACATTAGCTTCTTTATATGAAGAGGGAACAATACCCAAGCGTAGAGACTGATTGAAGAGAGAACAATAGGGTACTGAGAGCTCTTTAGATAATTCGCGAAGAACACGATTACTCAGTCCATCCAGTCCAGAAGCTTTGCCGACAGGAAGAGTTTTAAGAACAGATTCAACTTCTAATGGAGACAGTACAATGTTACTAAGTGGTGTATTGACGATAGCTGCGGGTAAGTCAGGAATAACAGCATTCTGTTCATTTAAAATTGTATGGCTTTGAAAGAAACTATTTAAAACATTAGCCTTATCTTTGTCTTCCATGTATATATCATCATTGAATTCAAGAGGTGAGATGGATGTTTTGTAGTTAGGAGCTATAAAAGTTTTAAGTGTTGACCACCAGTCTTTTGAGGAAAGTGTCTCGGAGGTGAGTTTTGCTGCAATTTTGTCGTAGAATATTTTTTTAGAATCGCGAATATTTTGAACAACTTTATTACGTAGTGTTTTAAATTTTTTCCAGTCTGATTCTGAGTTAGTTCTTTTTGCCTTCCTATATGCTCTTTTCCGTTTTCTAATGCGTTGTTTGATATTCGAGTTAATCCAAGGTGGTTCTGTGGGTTTTACTTTAATACTTCGATTAGGTATGCATTCTTTAGCAATAGTTGTTACAGTTGTATTCATATTATTTGCGTAAATATTAATATCATTATCCTTAATACAATCCCAGTCAAAAGATGCTGCCTTATTACGTAGTAAGTCATAATTGCCTTGGTCATAATTCCAAATGTGTCGCGTAAATGAAACAAATTTGGGCTTAGAAAACTTAAATATACCATATATTGGACAGTGATACCTTATTTCTTGATTTAGGAAAGGGTCACCAACTCCACTAACTATCAAATGTGGTTCATTATTAACAAGAAGGATATCTATCAATGACGATGAGTTTTCGGTAAAATGTGTAGGTTGACTTATAGATTGATAGAAAGAGAACTGAGTACAAATTGAATCAATTTTTCTCGCGGTTTGAGGATTTAGCACATTTAAATTAAAGTCGCCTGTAATGATTATATCCGAAATTCCTGGTGAGTCTACAGCTAGAGCTATGGAATCTTCAATGTCAGAAAAATAGCTAGAATCAGAGTTTGGAGGACGATAAAACAACCCAAATAGTACACGTTTGCGGTTATTATTCAGTTCTATCCATATGCTCTCAATATTGCGAGATTCTAAATCTGCTCGACGCTTATAATGTAAACAGTCCTTAACATATATCATAACACCTCCGTGGTTGTCGCCGGCTCGATCCTTCCTCTCAGGGTTGTTATATGACTGCATCAGTAACTCATTTGTGTCAATAGTGGAGCTGAGCCATGTTTCTGTGAAGGCTAAAATGTCGAATTCGAAAAGTTCGGCCTCTATTACATCTAATTTTGAAAATATGCTTTGTACATTATAATGCACAAAGGACAAGTTATGAGTAAGATCAAGAGAACTAAATAAAGTATTGGACATACTAGAGGATAAACTATTGTTGCTGCTAGACGAAGATGTTGATAGGGGTCCTGGATTAGGGTGAACGTCGCCACAGCTAGATAAAAGTAGGACGAGCCATGTTACAAACACCACAAAAGAAAAACAAAATGTCAAGTTGGAAATAAAGTCAGCATTTGCCTTTGACGATTTGCCTAGTATTAGTCTCTTGCGATTACTATACAAATATAGGTTGCGAGCCAGGAAGTCACTTTCATGCAAGACCATTAATACTGAAAAAGTACATGTGTTATTCCTGTACAGAGTTGTCAGCGCAAGAAAATGTATCAAAGTAGCAAACTTAAATATGCGGCGGTATGTTGGCATAACGGCTAACCTATTTTTTCCATAAACAAGAGTCATGTAATTGCTGTAAGAAAAAGTAAGAACAAAACAAGTGCCGTCATGCCAACGCAGAAATGTTCAGAATACGTCAAAGTGATCAAAGCGACAACCCACTGCGCCAACGTCCCCTCTCCCAACTCCAGTAAGCGCGAACCGAATAGGAAGTAAAGAGTATTGAGAAGCAAAAAGAGTAAAAGGGCGAATAGAATCATGATATTAAGTAACTAAAGGCAGATTTGAGGTTCACATCTGGAAGTGAAAGCCTTCAAAATATCTACATAGGAACATTGTAATCATTTAGCATACTGTGAATTTATTAAGATTTTGCGATAGTCTGTCTGCCTGCGATTTTTTGGGCCTCTGAATTTAGGCTACACGCTGAGAACGAGAGAAAGCAAAACAAACACACTGGTCAACCACAAAGTTTGACAAACGATAAAGCCACAATACATGTCGCCCCATCTTCAGGTGACAACTCGCCCCAGATTCTAAGAAAACTCCCCCAGACAACTTCCCCCAAGATAACGCGCCCCACAGTCTGAGACCACTCGCTCTTCTAAAGAATTCTGTCCCGAACGACGCCCCCCCCCTACCCCCTCAACACACACATACCATTTCAGAAGTCATCCAACAAAAAGTACAAGAGACAGCTCATAAATCTGCCAAAACCCTGTCCCGCTAGGCGCTAAGGGACCGACCAGGGGGGGGGAGGGGGGGGGGGGGAGGGGGGGGGGGCTGGTATATTTTTTAAAAAAAATCCATCTTTGGAAGAAAAAATATGCAAGTAAAAAATAAATCAGCTCATAAGGGGATTTCAAAAAATAATCTGGCCTCAAAAATCAGTGAAAAAAAATAACCTGGCTCCACCCAAAATTTCCAAAAAAAAAGAGTCTGGGCCCTGCACTTTTGGTGGGAAGATAGCAACTGCCTACCTACCCACCAAAATTCACCTTACCCCTGAGTCTGGACCCTGCACTTTTGGTGGGTAGATAGCAACTGCTTACCTACACACCAAAATTCACCTTATCCCTCCCTCCCCCCGCCCTCCCCCCCCCCCCCCCCCCCCCAAAAAAAAAAAAAAAAAAGAAAAAAAAAGATGGCCACTTGGGACACCCTAGATCTATTTTTTTTATTTATCGGCACATTTACCGTGATCAACCTGCATAGTAAGACAAACAGGTCTGAGCAAGCAGTGTAGACCCAGGAGCAGTCTGATCTGGGTCAGCAATTTTTCCTTAATACCTGCACATTTTGGGTACTCCATTTGTGGGTGATATAGATATGTTCAAAATGTAGGATGCTGTTATCTTAGTATTATGGGTAATTACTGTAACTGTGTGTGACATTTTTTGTAGAACTATTATTTGTTTTTGTTGTTTTCATAGTTTGCAGGCATTAAAAAGAAAGCCTACCTACCTAAGTACTCTCCAAAAATCCTAGTTAATAGGCAACTGCAAACAAAGTACTTTTATGATTGGCCTGTGGCTGAGATGGGAGGAGGGGAAAGGGGCATGAAGAAATACATATTCTATAGAATTAAATGCCAAAAGTTATGTTTTAGCTTAAATCTCATAAAGAAAATTAAAAGGCTCATATTGAAGTTATATTAATAGAAATGATACCATAAACTGAAAAATAAAAAAAAATTATATTTCCTGATTAATTTAATCCATCTTAAATGTTTGCAGCTTCTGACCAAAGCGAAGAAACTTGTAATTACTAATCAGTTATTAAGTTACTAGAGAGAAAACCTTGATGACAGACATTAAATGATGAGTCATGACTTAGGACTTTATTATGCTAGCAAGCTTTTTTATATCATTATAAGTGCACAAAATAATGAATGGGGCATGCCCTGCTAACTGATGGACCCTGTACTTTATGTGGAATGTTGCATAATGCTGTTTGTCCTCCTACAAGTCAAGACTATGTTAGAATGAAAACAATTACACAGTTCCACCATAATTGTTGCACCAGCATCAATGGGCTTCATATTAACACCTGTTGTGCCCTCTCATTAGAAGCACTTCAGCAAGAGCATAGATGGTTCTATTAATGGATCACAACAAATGTTTTTATGGCTGAATAAGACAGAATAAGACAGAGTTCCCAGAATTGCTATCATGCTCCAGCTGAGTCTTTGTATAATCATTATCACAAAACCATCACTTGTGGAACTGTCTCCAGAATTTTTTTTCTTATTATGTACATATGTTATCATTTATTTTGGCTATTTATTTATTCATACTTATAGGGAAAACACTGAAGGGCAATGTCAGACTGCATGTGAATATAATAATTTGATCAGAGCTTTATACATTTAGAATACCTATATAGTACTAATTTGTTCATTTTTTTAACTTTTGATCAAAAGCAACTGTGATGAGACACCACAACATACTGTACATTTTACTTGAAGAGAAATGATAAAGAATAACTCCACTTTGGCTCACTAGATATTGGCCTATTATTTTTCTTGTTTAATCATGTTTATATCTTACCATTATTATGTCCCCCCACCAAAGGTGAGGGGGGACATATTGTTTTCAGTGCGGTTCCCGGGCGTCGGCGTCGGCGTCAGCGTCGGCGTGACAGATTTCTTGCGTGCGCGATATCTCTTGAACCAATAGATGGAATTTCACCAAACTTGCATGGATACATCATTGGGAAAAGTTTAAGAGCTGATTAGATTTTGGTGACCTTGACCTCATTTTCAAGGTCACTGGAGAACTTAGATGACAATTTCTTGTACCCACTATATCTCCTGAACCAATTGATGGAATTCCACCAAACTGGCATGGATACATCATTGGGACAAGTTTAAGAGGTGATTAGGTTTTGGTGACCTTGACCTCATTTTCAAGGTCACTGGAGGACTTACATGACAATTTCTTGTACCAGTGATATCTCTTAAACCAATGGATGGAATTTCACCAATTTCGCATGGATACATCATTGGGACAAGTCTATGAGGTGATCAGATTTTGGTGATCTTGACCTCATTTTCAAGGTCACTGGAGGACTTAGATGTCACTTTCTTGTACCCACTATATCTCCTGACGCAATGAATGGAATTTCACCAAACTTGCATGGATACATTATTTGGACAAGTTTAATAGCTGATGTGTTTTGGGTGACCTTGACCTTATTTTCAAGGTCACTGGAGGACTAACATGGCATTTTCTTGTACCCACTATATCTCTTGAACCAATGGATGGAATTTCACCAAACTTGCATGGATACATCATTGGGACAAGTTTAAGAGATGGTTAGATTTTGGTGACCTTGACGTCATTGTCAAGGTTACTGGAGGACTTACATGACAATATCTTGTACCCACTATATCTCCTGAACCAATGAATGGAATTTCACCAAACTGGCATGGATACATTGTTGCGACAAGTTTAAGAGCTGGTCAGATTTTGGTGACCTTGACCTCATATACAAGGTCACTGGAGAACTTGGATGACAATTTCTTGTACCCACTATATCTCCTGAACCAATGGATGGAATTTCAACAAACTTGCATAGATACATCATTGGGACACGTTTAAGAGCTGATTAGATTTTGGTGACCTTGACCTCATTTTCAAGGTCACTGGAGGACATAAATGACAATTTCTTGTATCAGTGATATCTCGTAAACCAGTGGATGGAAATTCACCAAAAGTGCATGGATACATCATTCGAACAAGTTTAAGAGAGTTGATTTTGGTGACCTTGACCTCATTTTCAAGGTCATAGTCATCTATGTAGGATATCTTTAGAACCAGTGGATGGATTTTCTCCAAACTTGCTTAGATATTTTACTATTCATTACAGGGGATGGGAAATGGGCTGGTGGGGGGACATCAGTTTTTCTCTGAAAAACATTTCTAGTTCAACTTAGAGAATAGATTACCAAGTCCTGAGCCTTTGCCACATATTTAATCAAGTTTTCTGGTTTGCTGGACAGCTGTGCTTTTTATTTGTTTTGTTTTTTTGTGAGTGTCACTGTGACTCAGAATCATATTAGAGAACACATCACATTGAACTAAAATTTTGAGAAATTCTCCATTTTCAATGAAAAGTTAAGGTACCATTCATTATAAATTATATAATTTTTGCATGAGATTTGCCCCTACTGATAGATTTCCATGAGATTTTTGGCAACAGTTAGAGCAAAGCCCTCAAAAGATCACTGAGTATATAAACACACTGTGGCATTTTAATTTATGAACCAAGGGCATTGCAGAGCTGACAGCCCCCACCCCCACCTGATGAGCTAGTATTTGACACACCTGGCATTTCATAATAAATATGTATTTTATTAAATCCCTGGTTTCTTCTTAGGAAGAATCAATAAATTCTTGTTAGTTGTTTACACTCTTAAAAAGGGGATAAACAACTAACAAGTAAATATATATGTTGTAACCCCTCATTAGAACTCCTCATTAAGGTAGTTCCACAGAGGGCCAAAACCTATGTTATAAAAATGCATACTGCAATTTTAATGCTCAAAAGCTCATTTAACAGTACATATGCTGCTTCTCAATGTTGGCTGAAATTATATGGAGTGTAAAGGAGTGTATAAGTATGTATGGCCAAGTTATTTTCTAAGCTTAAAGTTGAAACAAAATCATTACTGCAATTGTCCTACCACTTTCACCATCTGACAGTGTGTCGAAATTGCTGGGAAAATCAAAAAGTACTGACCCTGATTAGACTGCTGTTTTGATAGTACAGTCTAACCCAGGTCTACACTGCACTTTTTAATCAAGGATTTTAGTCAATGAAGTTTTGCAAGTATTTGTTATGGCTAAACATGGCTAAACATCTATTATATTTTGCTTAGTTTTTCATGTAAAAGAAAGGTTAAAAGTTGTGTGCGTGTGTGTGTGTGTGTAGGGGTGGGGGTTGGGGATGGAGGAAGGGTGGAGGAAGAAGGGGGGGGGTTAAGGGGCCTTAAGTTGGGTAGGGTGATCGTGTGAGTTGCAGGAGAGGCTTTGAAATATTGGCACGTGCAGGATTAATTGGATGGCAAAATTATTTTTTTCTAACAGTCCCTCTGATTGTGACCACAATGTACCGGTCTTAATAACTTATAAGCAAGTAAATGCGAAGTTTGAAACAGTTGACGCAGTTCTGTAATTGCGTCACAACTGTCATAAATCGATCGATTTGTTTACAGTATGGTGTAGGCTACTGATCAGAATTCTTTTCCCAATCATTCTGAAGAAGGTATAGAAAAAAAATATTGTTGTATGTTGAATTACTAGATGCGTTCCTCTTCGTGTGTCGGATTTCAGGATTTCTAGAACATTTCGGTAATGTTTAAATTTATTACAGATTATTTTGCTGTCTATCGATAGGGTAAAAAATCCGCCATTAATTTGAGAAAATGAAATAGGGTACCTAAACATTATTTTGCAAAGGAAATTGTCCCAAACACCGAATTACTTAATTTTTATAATGGAGAAAGGGCAGACACCATGGTTTTTCTTGGCATATGTCCGCCGACGGGAGAAAGTCGATTTATTTTGAAAATTGCTGTTGAAATTGGCGGATAAGAGTCGTCTTTACATGATCACATAAAACGTTCGATTGCAGAATACCTCGGTGTTTAGCTCTGCTCTTAAAGGCATAGAGAATTAAATTAAGATGTAAGTAATAAAACCATATCTTATTTTCGGCTTTGTGTAGCTTGATTCGCCGACAAAGCATCACTGAAATTGTTCGTCGATTGAATCTGAGTCTGAGAAATTTCGAACGTTATTTCGTTGCTATCTGTATAAAAATATCACTCTGCCATGGATACGCGTTCCCACTGGTAAGAAAATTAAACTCAGAATAATTTATATATGTCCTTTTCATGTCGTTTTAGGAAGAGTTCGTCAGGTTTGTTTGCAGCAGCTGAGGAGGTATTTGATACTTCTTTTTCTTTCATATAAGCTATGTTTTTTCACAGTTTTCACCAGTGGGGACTTATTTGATATTACACCTCTTTACCTGAGTAAGGTGTGTGGTCAAGCAGTTAGATATGCTCAGTTACGGTGCAGGTCGCATGTTCAAATTGCCATTTGTCAAGCCAGCGACTGGGAATCTGTCAAGCCAGTTGTAAATGGATACATGTTTGGAATTTAGGAAGGGTAAGGTAGAGAAAGGAAAGATGTGGTCTTTGCCCAAGATATAGTGGGCCTCTAACCCCCACTGCTCTTACAGCTACTAGGCTTTGGGAAACAATTACTTTGTTTTTAAGCTATCTGACCAGTAGCCTGGATTGACTTGGTTTGTTGATTCAAGCTCACATTAGATATTTAAGACACACCTCTTGTAATAGATTCTACTATCTTCACTTTTGAACATATCCATTTCTGGGTCAGAAGAGCTATTTTATGATACTGTTAGCATACTGTGCAGATCCTTATCAGATTGGTCCTGAAGATTGGGCAGTCTTCTAAATTAAATTTCAGCAGCTACAGATATGTTTTCTTATATATTTCAGTTTTCCCACATGATAGATGAGAACACTGGCGGTAAGGTAGACTCAACAGGTGCAGAGGCTCTTGCAAATAGAGACAAAGCTGGTAAGTTCTGACATTCTACATGACCTGTATCATGAGAATACCTGCATAATGGAGAGGCTTGTGGCTGAGTGGCTAGAGATCCTTGGTATTGATGCAGAAGATTGCAGGTTTTGAAACTGAGGGTGAGGTTGGGCCTGTAAAATCGATTTAAGCCCCCCAGTAATTCATTACTGACCGTTCCAAGGCGGTAGTTCTGTTGTGGTTCTTTGTTGCCTGTTTTTGGTGTCAGAGTTTCTGTGATGTTTTACCTTATGTATGTTATTATTATTTTTGGTTCGGTTTGGGTTGCTGAGTTGCCACCTTTTGGGAACAAGCTGCTCACTCGGTTGGCCATATGTTCTCTGTATTTTGATTATTTGTAATCTTAGTTGTTTCCAACTATGGTTTGAGGGCTGGATTTGGATTTTGATTGTTTCAGTTCCTGGTCTTTGCATACTTTTTACTTTTTTTGAATCCGGTTCAGTCAGCCCGAGACTGGTATATTCTTCCTTACAATCCAGCAGTAAATGGGTACACTTTTCAAATCAGGGAAGGATAAAGCAGTGAAAGGAGTGGAATGGGCTCCCCCTTTTGTATGCTGTGCTCAAGATACAGTAGGCCTCTACATGGCAAAACCTTTACCTGCATAATGAAGCAGTGCTCCAGATAAGAAAGGTTAACAACAATAATTCTGAGATGATTTGCTTTATTTATCAATGAAAAGATATGTTGTGACCCCTCAGTAGAACCGTCTTGAGACGGTTCTAATGAGGGGCCACCACATATTCTTTTATGGAGAAATACTGAAAATAATCCCTAAATTATCCCTTTTACCCCCTCTTACTGAATTGATTGACTCGACAGATGCAGAGGCTCTTGCAAATAGAGACAAATTGAGTTTGGGGGTTGACATATCCTGGAACTCCCTGATAGACTGAATCACCGCAAAAGCTAACGGCACTCTTGGCTTCATAAAAAGAAACATAAAAACTAAGAACAAAAAGGTCAGAGAGACTGCCTATAATACACTTGTACGCCCTCAGCTGGAGTATGCTGCCCCAATATAGGACCCCCGTACAAGAGAAAAGATACTCCAAACTGAATTGATGTGCAGCTAGTAAAATGCAGATCAGTCATACAGTCTGATCAGAGTCATTCAGCCTGTCTCAAGCTAAAGACAGTTGATGACTGTTTATCAAGTTGTCCAGCTGACCAAGCTGAAAACTTATAAAAACTGGAATAATTGTGGATGAGTGTGCATGGGAATATGCCAGTGTATCCAAATTACAGATCAAGGCCCAGTTTTTCAAAGCATTGTTTGCTTTACAAAATTGTTAGTCAAGGATTTGTTACATCATTCTCTAGTACACATAAAATTTTGGTAACTAATGACACAGTTGGCTTTAAGCTGGGTCCAGAAATTTAAACTCCTGACCATGTTAATGGCGGTGTATAGAATATTATATCATATGACGTCGCATCTGAGAGTGTAATAAAGCCATGCATTAAAAACGATAATCCACTAGTGGATTAAATATGCATATTACGTCGTAACGTTATGCGTTTACTTCCATAAAAACGTTGCGTTTTCTAATGACAAAATCATGACGTTTTAGCGCAAAATTTGCTAATAAAATGCGATTTTAGTGTCATATGATAAATAGAATCTTGCATTCGTGCTCCTGAATTATCAAATTTATTAAACTCGTTGGGGAAAACCGATTAGATGCTCGGCATAGCCTTGCATCTTATATTTTTCCCCAACTTGTTTAATAAATTCAGTAATACATGAGCACTCATGTAAGATCCTCTATGTATTATATGCAGTTTATGTGTTTGTTTTTTCAGATGTAAAGCAGTTGAAATGGGAAGCTGAGCGTGACAGGTGGCTACAGGGGAAATCTGACTGGAGAAAGAAGAAGGGAGGTAAATCAGGAAGAAAACAAGGACAGTTTAAAAATAAAGGAAAACAGTTCAAAAACAAAGGAAAGCATAAAGGAAAAGGGAAGAAAAAGTGAATCATAAGAATCAGGACAGTGCAAGGAAAGTCTTTGTTAACAGATTTTTGGCTCTGATATTTGTTATAAATATATGAGCCACGACACAACAAAACCAACAAAGTGGCTTGCATGCCCAACGAAGACTCAGATCAGCCTGGGCATCTGCCTAGTCTGATCAGAGTCTTTTCTGTCTGCATGAAGGTAGCTGAGACCCTTAGCTACGCTTAAAGCCCACAGCAAAGACTCTGTTCAGGCTGGATGGCTGCCCAGACTGATCTGAGTCTTCGCTGGGTGCACAACCACTCTGTTGGTTTTGTCTGTTGCGGCTCATACGCTGTGACATTGAAAATGTAGTTTATGGCATATGCAAACAGTGAAACCTCAGCCTTGTAATCAGGCAGACTCATCCACTTCTTCACTTTTCACTATAGTTTCTCAAGATTCATTGATTGCTCAACTGGAAAGGCCCTGCTCAGAATATATTGTACAGAGCCTCAGGGAAAGTTGGGTATTGAGTAGAATATGGAATGCATATTATCATCAAATTTTGAACTGGAAGTGAAGTGTCAGAGGATATTTATTTCAACAGACAGAAATTTTAGTCATGAGATATCTCTTGGGAGAGCTGAGACCAATGCAACTAGGCTGATTTGTAGCACAAAGCCCACAGCTGCATGCACTGCACTTGCAGCTGCGAACCTTGTGCAACAAATTCCACTTTGTATACCCCCTGAGAAACTGTCCCAGAAAGCGGAAATAAAGTTTCTGACACTCTTCCTTAATTCCTAACACAAGAAAGTCCTTTTTCCACTTAGGCAATGGCTCAAAGGTATTTAGACTCAGCTGGGCAAATGTGTTCAAGAAGACTTCAAAACCACTGTGCTAACGTACCACTGTGCTAACGTATTTAAAAATGGGCGTATATGTATTGCCAGTCAGCCCAAATGTGGATCTCCCGACAGAAAAAAGAAAAAATTGTGTTCATAGCAAATAGAATATAGCGCATTTGCACTTTCTTTTTTCTTTACATTCCATGCTGACCTTGTTAGCAAGGGAAAATGTTAGCGATGGAAAAGAGTGTGTATTGTCATGAATAATAAATTACAGTGATTTTTATGATGTCCATAGAAACACCTAGCTTTCCAGTGATGCATTAGACTGCTGTTGCTTGAACCTTAGGGAAAGATTCTTTACTACAAATGCTGCATAACTCTGGTATAGACGTGTGTGAGCAGTGTAGATCCAGATAGCTAATCTAGGAGTAGGCTGACCAAGGTCTGCATTGTTTGCCAGAAAGTTTTGTACACACTGCCATACCTAGGGGAAAGTCGGGTAACTTCGGACAAGGGGGTAAATTTGGACATGCCATTGAAAACAGTGAAAATCCAGATGAGACGGCTCATAATGAGCCGTCTCATCAGGATTTTCACTGTTTGGCCAGTTATTTTGTTTCAGTTCCAAACAACAGACCTTTTAAGGAAACAATGTCACTGTCCGAATTTACCCGCTGTCCAAAGTTACCCAACTCTCCGCAAGTCAACTTTTAGCTTTGTGACTTCCTGTTTATCTCTCTGGATGAAGACACCCTTCCCAAGTGGGATCTACTCCAAAAGGAAAGATTTTACTCCCAGAGTTAGAGTTGACCCCACAGTGAGAAGGGAGGCACAATGAAAATGGCAGAGTTGAGTCCCCTGAAAGTGTTGACGCCATACACCTTAATATGGTAGTTATGAGGATTTTGCATGTTTCTGGTATTGTGTTTGGGCATGACTAACGACAGTTTAATGATATGAGCTGTGACACGAGAAAACCAACAAAGTGGTTATGCGCCCAGCGCAGACTAGAATCATCCTTGGCATCCATCCAGTGCGACTAGACTCTCTGCTTAGAGCTTAAAGGGTAGCTAAGGGTCTAGGCTACCTCCATGCGTACAGGGAAGACCTGATCAAACTGGGTAGATGCCCAGGCTGATCTGAGTCTGTGCTGGGCGCACAACCACTTTGTTGGTTTTGTCGTGTTGCAGCTCATACATAGTTTTATACTCCTGGAAGAGAACTATAGGGATAACCAGAGAGGCATTTCACCATCATTGTTTCTGTTTGCAGTTGGTATTGACATCTTGTCTAGTTTACAATATGCAAATACACAGGTGTGTGTTGTCAGTTTGCTGTTTGTGTGGGCTGGTGTAAATTTTGCAGCTGCCTGCCTTAACTCAGTAATGCCCAATGGGCTCACAGTTTGGACAATACATTTCCCACATAAGGGGTGTTGGATCAGATTGCAGATATATTTTATTATACAAGATCCTGTATATAATGGAACAGCATTGGCTCCTATCAGACCCCACATTCTGTGCTGTATGACCTGGGTCTTCATTGTTTGTAAAGGGCCCTTTAATAGATGATGAGTAAATAAGCTCCTCATATCACTGATATGATGTACACTGAACTATGATGCTTTTTCAGATACTCTATTTAAATCAGATGATAAGATCAAGTCCAAAATGTTATCACCACGGGTTGGAATTTCGACATGCTGACATAGAAAGCAGTCCATAACTGTATCTAAAAATAATCCTTCAGACTTTGTGGAAGTATCTAAGGTCTCCCAATTTATGCCAGGAAAATTAAAATCACCAAAAATAACCATTTCCTTTCGCACAAGTTCCTTTAAAATACAATTAAGTTTGGTGTCATTATCCTCACATGAATTTGGCGATCTATATACAATTCCTATAGTCACAGGCTTAGTGTTAGGCTGCAATAGTTCAATCCATACAGAGTTTGTAAAAGATTCTGAATGCGTTGGACAAATTAACTCACATTTAATAGATTCAACAATATAAAGTAAAACGCCTCCACCACGTCCATCCGATGTATCCGCACGATCTTGCCTAAATGGCTTATGATAGCCACTAATACAGTATTCCGAATGAGCAACTGACTCATTAAACCAAGTCTCTGTAATTCCAATCACATCTGGATGGTACAATTCAACAAGAACAAGAAGCTCGTGAAATTTGTGAATAAACAAGTTAACGTATCTACAGTCTTGAACGTATTTACATTACAATTTAAAACAGAACTCTTTAATTTTTTGACTCAGTGGTCAGCCCTCCCTCGGCTGAGTCCACCGCATCCAACACCCTTGACTCAGTTTGCAAATTTTTCTTCTTGCAAATTTCACCCCTTTTAATGAACAAGTCAACCTCTCCATTATCTTTACGCAGTTTGATCTCTTTCCGCAATTCAGTTTCTCTTTTTCTCTGTTTCTCAGTCAAATCTGGAGATACATAAACAGACTGATAATTTTCCATATGTGCAAGGCTTTTAGCAGTCCTTAGAATCTTCCGCTTGTCCTCTAGGGATCCCAAGGTAACTAGTAGCAGTCCTTTTCTGCCAACCTTACGAACACTGACCACCTCAATTTCACTGAGATTTAATGCTTCCGACAGAAAATTTCTAACCAGTTCAGATTCATCGACTTCCTCTTCATTTTGCAGACCTTTAATTACTACGTTGAATTTCCTTCTTTCAATGTCTAATGTCTCATTTAGCACCATACGAATAAGAGAGTCTGAATTTCCAGAACTAACGTGAGAACTTTGGGTAGAGATATCATTGATTTTGCTTTCAAGACTGTCAATTTTGTCTATTTTCTTTTCAAGCTCATTCACCTTACCACGAATGACTTCCATGGATTGTAAGAACTTTATAGCATTAGGGTCACAAACAGTACAAAACCAGTGGAACTGTTTATTTGCAGACTGCAATTTAGTGAACATAGTGTACTCCTCATTACCTACTCCGTCACAGTCAATATGGTACCATCTCGTACAAACATCACATCTTAAACCTTTATCATCATCCACCACTTTCATTTTGCAATGACTACAAATTGACTTATCTGTCAATGACCATAACATTGATGAACTCTGGGCACGATTGCTTCGTCCACGGGAGTTACCCCTCCCACCTCTTGTTGCAGGCATAATTCAAGATGGCCGCCCTGCGACACCCGACAAAATGGGGATTTACACAACAAATTACTCTACATTTTACACCATTTTACACCCTGGGCCAGTGGTTATACAGAATAGGGGGTAGGGAAGGTATTTAGACCAGCTGTAGTTAGTTTCTCATCCCAGGAACATCACTATCGCAAAAATTTACTACGATCTTCGAGAGTGCAAAAATTTCACAACTGTCATGGTGGGCGATCACGTGACTCTCATCGAGGCTCAAGTGATCATGTTATAATTTCTTGTAAACTGTGTATCAAGAAAGACTGCAGTATAAGTTGTCAGGTAGTTCCTGATTGGAAGAAAGCCAATTTAAATCAGATGAAATATGAACTCCAGAATATTGATTGGGAGGAACAGTTCAGTGACACTATTGAAGAATCCTGGTGCAAATTTAAGGATATATTTAATGACTGTATCACAAGGAATGTACCATTTAAACCTAAACGGAATGCTAAATCCAAGAAAATATGGATAACCAGAGAGGTGATTAAAGCTATTAGAAAGAAAAAGAGACTATGGAGAAAATTTAAGGTTACCCGTGAACTAAGTATGTATATTAAGTACAAGGATGCTGAATTGCATGTGAAGCAACTATTGAAAGACTCTGTACAAAAATTTGAGAAGAAAGTGGCCTGTAACATAAAAGTGGACCCAAAATCGTTTTACAAATACGTGAAATCCAAAAGGCAAGTGAAGGATGATATTGGTCCTCTCAGAGATAGTAATGGTCAGACTTCTTCAGAAAAACCATTTATGGCTGAGACACTGAATAATTTTTTTGCGGCAACGTTTACAAATGAGAACACTAGTTTCATACCCGAGGCTGTTAATTTCTTCTGTGGTGATGATGGAGATAAACTTACTAACTGTGTGATTACACCTGAAATAGTGCATAAGCATTTGCTGAAACTTAAGCTTAATAAAGCTCCAGGCCCAGACGGATTTGGTTCCAATATTTAAAAGGACTTATGTGAATTTATTTCCACCTCGCTATCTCTGTTGTTTAATCAGAGTTTATCTCAGTGCTCTGTACCATGTGACTGGAAAACGGCTAATGTATCGCCTATTTTCAAAAAAGGAACTAAGAGTGACCCTGGTAATTACCGGCCTATATCATTAACGTCATTGGTAGGGAAGTGCATGGAATCAGTTTTGCGGGATGAGATTCGCAATCATCTGAAAAGGCATAATCTAATTATTGACAGTCAGCATGGTTTTACTGAGGGACTTACCAATCTTCTCTTGTTTTTGGAGGAAGTTGCTAGTGCCATAGATAACGGAAATCCACTGGACACAATATATTTGGACTTTTCTAAGGCCTTTGATAAGGTCCCTCATCTACGACTATGTAAAAAGATAGAAGCACATGGGATTTCAGGGAATATTAAAAATTGGATCCAGGATTGGTTGAGCAACAGAATGCAGAAGGTTGTCCTTGACGGTATTGCTTCTACTGATCAGCCTGTTAAGAGCTGTGTACCTCAGGGCTCTGTGCTAGGGCCAATTCTGTTTGTAATTTTTATAAATGACAGTGATACTGTTATTCAGAGTAAACTTAAAAAATTTGCAGATGACTCTAAAGTGTACAGAGAACTTAAAAGTGAAGACGATTATTATATTCTACAGAAAGATATTGAAAACCTCTGTGAATGGAGTGATGATTGGGAAACGATGTTCAATGTCAAGAAATGCAAAGTTCTACATTTTGGATTTAACAACCCTAGTTTTAAGTACCATATGAAAGATGAAGTACTACTCTCTGACAGTACTGAAAAGGATCTTGGTGTACATATAACAACAGATTTAAAAAGTTCCAAACAGTGTTCAGAGGCAGTTAAAAAGGCTAACCAGGTTCTAGGAATGATCAGTAGACATTTTGTTGTTAGAGATAAAAATACCATAATACAGCTGTATAAAAGCCTTGTTAGACCTAACCTTGAGTATTGCATACAAGTGTGGAATCCCCATTATGTAAAAGACATCAATCTTATTGAAAGGGTACAGCGCCGAGCTACAAGGATGATTGAAGGGCTAGAAGAAAAGTCATATTTTGAAAGACTCAAGCAGTGTAATTTAACAACCCTTGAATTAAGGCGACATCGAGGAGATTTAATAGAAACCTTCAAAATTCTAACTGACAGAGAGGGGTTTGATAAAAGTGAACTTTTTACTCTGCACTCTTAGGATTGAACAAGGGGACATTCTCTCAAATTAGTTAAACCAAGATCCAGATTAAATTGTAGGAAGTTTTTCTGCACTCACCGCATTATCAACAGCTGCAATCAACTCCCTGACAAAGTGGTACAAGCGACATCAGTGAATAACTTCAAGAACTTACTCGATTTATACTTAGGAAACATATGGGGTTTCAATGAGCCAGTCTCTATTAATCCCTGGGCCACATTCTAGATAGGGGTGTGGCATAAGGTATATAAGGTATATAAGATGAATGGGAATAATTTCTTACCAGCAAGGATTTGTCTCCCTTTTTTATTGGGGGTTTCCTTTAATATTTGCTTTCTTGAGGAGCAGATTCCTTTCTTTGAAGGACTTCATATTTCAATGAAGCAAATAGGAAGTCACAGAATTTGTTTTCCTTTGTAAAAATGACAGAAAAACATTCATCCTCCTAAAACTGAAACCTTCAAGACTTCAAAACCACTTCAGAAACTGAGGGTGAGGTTGGGCCTGTAAAATCGATTTAAGCCCCCCAGTAATTCATTACTGACTGTTCCAAGGCGGTAGTTCTGTTGTGGTTCTTTGTTGCCTGTTTTTGGTGTCAGAGTTTCTGTGATGTTTAACCTTATGTATGTTATTATTATTTTTGGTTCGGTTTGGGTTGCTGAGTGGCCACCTTTTGGGAACAAGCTGCTCACTCGGTTGGCCATATGTTCTCTGTATCTTGATTATTTGTAATCTTAGTTGTTTCCAACTATGGTTTGAGGGCTGGATTTGGATTTTGATTGTTTCAGTTCCTGGTCTTTGCATACTTTTTACTTTTGTTTCCTTGGTTGGCGCATTATTACAGTCTGATCAGAATCCTTTATGTTTGCTTTAGCTATGTAATTTCCCATAAAGGTGGGGGGTGGTGGGTTCTAGAGATGGTGCTGGGACACTTCCAGTGAGGGAGCGTCCTACTAGTTTGGCTAATTGTAGGGCAATGGCTACTGTGCTTGCAGTAGGTGCAGGTGGGGGTTGTTTGAATGTTTTTTTCTCATGCCTGACATAACTCTTTTCTAATCCCTCTCTCTCAGGCATGATAAAGACTGAAATACTGTCTCAAAGGGCGGTTAAATCCAAACCAACTAACCAACCCATATAGGATATTTATAAACCAGTAATACTTTCAGGAAAATAAATGAAAACAAGGCCAAGTACACTCTACTCTTTTATTATATGAAACATCACAAAAAAAAAATAGCTTAAGATTATGGAGACATATAAACAGTAGCACATTATTTCAGATAATATACAAATATTACATAAATCAACAAACATGTCACTGCAACAGTTTGATAAAAAAAAATCACAGTTAAATAACAGCTGAACAGAGGTCCAGATAGCTGGATGGTTTTGGAGTAATGAGACATACGTTGTGACTTCATTAGAACTGCCTCACTGAGACAGTTCTAAGGAAGGTTCATAATATTGTTAGGAGCCTGGCCAGCTCAGTGGATTAAGCGCTGGATTACTGATCTAGCGGACCAGGTTTGAGCCCCACTTGAGGTGAGAGTCTTTCCTACCACAGACGGGTTCCATTGCACACAGCCTTTCATTATCACTTTCCCATCATCCTGATATAACTGAAATACTGTTGAAAAGGATGTAAAATCGTAAGTAATCCATCCACCCATATTCATAACATAGTCATGTACATGCATTTAGAAATAAATAAAAGTATCTCAGACATCTCAAAATGTCATGCTCTTATTGTAGAGTGACATCAAAGTATCATATTCAGTATACCTTATTTATTTGTTTCGTTTTACTCATCCAAAATAGCAGCTTCAACACAACCAAACCAACAAAGAGCAATGTGGGCCCAGTAAAGACTCAGATCAGACTTGGCATCCGCCTAGTTTGATCAGAGTCTTCCCTGTCCACATGGAGCTAGCTAAGACCCTTAGCTACCCATTTTAAGCGCAAAAGGAAGACTGGTCAGATGGGCAGCTGCACTGGCTGATCTGACTCTTTGCTGGCATACATGCTACTTTGTTGGATTTGTTGTGTGGTGGCTCAATTATTTCAAATCAGTGTAATTGTGCTATAGATGTGGTTTTCCTTTCAAAATCTAGATGTTTTATTTTGGAAGGGAAAAAACAATATGGTACCACATTAAAATAATTCATAAAATAATTCAAGTACGTTATTCAGAATAGTTTAAAATCCAAGCACATCAACATAGTTCAAAGCATTTGTTAAGTACAGTCTAAAATTCCAAGCACTATCACAGTTTATGCTATCGAGTACACGAGTACATTCTTAAATCTCAAACACATCAACATAGTTCAAAGCGTGCTATTAAGTATGTTATTGATTATGGTTTAAAATCTTAAGCACAATAACATAGTCCAAAGCATGTTATCGAGTATATTTTAAAATCCCAAGCACATTAATTTAGTTCAAAGCATGTAATTCAGTATACTTAAATATCCCAAGCACATTAACTTAATTCAAAGCATGTTACTTAGTATAGTCAAAAATCCCATGCATCTTAACAGAGTTCATAGTATGTGATTCAGTATACTTTAAAATCTCAGGGATATATTAACACAGTTCAAAGCTTGCTATTCGGTATAGGTAAAAATCGCAAGCACATTAACCGAGTTCAAAGCACATAAACGTAGTTCAAAGCACACCCCAAAGTTGGTTCTAGTTGTCTCTGTAGAACTCACAGAAAGCCATTGACCACTTGTCTGCTGCCTTGTCAGCACTGATGCTGCCGCCTGGTGGTGATGATGTCATAGGAAGCTGAGTGTCAAGGTCATCTTGACCTTCAAGGTTCTGTATGATGCTTCTGGCTGTCTCCTGCACCTGAAATTTATCAACAAAAGGTATGTTATCATTTATATTTATCTGCAGTTCAATTTCATTGGAGGAAGTTGGATGTAAAGATAATACTGAGTTGCAGTTAGAATGCCTGAATAAACTGTAAAGACTCAGACCAGGGGCAGTATTCATAAAGCAACTTAAGTCGTTGCTATGCTGTTGCTAAGGGTAAATTTCTATGTTGGAGATTCCCTACAACTATGAAATTTGGTCTGGAGGAACAGTCTTTGTAAGACTGTTCCTCCAGAGCAAATTTCATAGTTGTAGGGAATCTCCTTTATAGATATTCAGCCTTAGCAACAGCATAGCAACGACTTGAGTCGTTTATGAATACGGCCCCAGGCTGCTCTTGAGAAGCAGTCTGACCAGGTCATCACTGTTTGCCAACAGTTAAATCAAACATCAGCTGATGCAAAAAAAATGAATTGGTCCATATCAAAATCATGGAAAAAGTTGACCGGGCTGTTATAAATATTTCTGGTCAGTATAGTGGAATTAGCCCCATATTCAATTTAGTCTTGACAGATTCTCCTATTACTTGACTATTATAAGGTCTGTGATAGACCTACATGTTTTTTCCACCATTTTACAAAGGGAAACAACTTTGGAGACTTCCTGTCTGCTTCATTGAACAAAGAAAAAGGGGAGTATTTTTGCATTCTGTACGTATGAAAATATAATGTAACTTAAGACATTGTAACTTTTCAACAACAGGCCCCTTCTGCCTAAAAACTAAGTATTGCAAACAAATATTTTATATTACCTGAGACCATTTCTTGTTCTGGTAATTGGTGTACATGACTTTAACCCCTTCACAGAC
Source organism: Ctena decussata (assembly GCA_963989385.1). Taxonomy (NCBI): domain Eukaryota; kingdom Metazoa; phylum Mollusca; class Bivalvia; order Lucinida; family Lucinidae; genus Ctena; species Ctena decussata. The sequence continues at coordinate 75,731,198 of OZ022499.1, read as the reverse complement.
AGACAGACGTAGACTCAGTTGTAGATCTCGTGACTTATTGCCATCTAGTGCTGACACGAGGCTCTGTTGACTCACACCACTAATCTGCTCATCTGAAAGATATAAAAACATTTGTAAATATGGGAGGCAAAAATAGTGGCTTTAAAGTAAGGCACATTGAAACTTGCTACCAGTTCCAAGCTCAATATAGGGTGGAGATTATACTAGACACTGCCATCTTAAATATATCTATATTTATTTTCATCAGATCGATACTCATATTGTCTTACTCATTTGTAAAATAACTATCAAAACTAGTTGATGTGGATAAGCCTGTACTTATGCTAAAGTTTCCATCTACGGTAATTTTATAGCTTTTGGATAGAATAATTTTAGCAAAGAATATTATGCAGATTCAGATATTGTAAAAATGGAAGAGCAGGCGACATTGAGTGAAAATTTGTGAAAATGATTTTTACTGCTGCTAAAGGTTGGACAAAAATTCACAATTGCTGACCATGGCCTGAAACAAGGAATTTTATAGAAATACATAGTGTGTGTAGGTAATGGCAAAATGTAAAAAAATATTGCCCAAACATTTTCTTTCTTTTTCAAGCATTATGGTTGAATTTATGCAATAATAACAATCAAACATGTTTTTTCATTGCATTAACATTTGCCAGGGTCCTCTTAAAGAACTCACGCTGCCATTTAGAAGGACATCCACATGGTCTTTGTACTGAATTCCCTGGATTCTCTGAGTAACATAAATTTTCAAAAGGCAAGAAGTTACAATTAGTATATCTTTAATATAAATGAACAGTGACACAACAAAACCAACAAAGTGGCATGTGCACCCAGCTAAGACTCAGATCAGCCTGGACGTCTGCCTAGTCTGATCAGTCTTCACTGTTCGCATGGAGCTAGCTTAGACTCTTCACTACCCTTTAAGCGCACAGCGAAAAGGGTGATCAGACTCAGCAGATGCCCAGGTTGATCTGAGTCTTCACTGGGAGAACATTCCTTATTGTTGATTAATATGGTTTTTCTGATACAGAGCTGTCTTAACAATGGTAATTTTCTTACCCGTCCACAGCAGCTTCCACCTTTTCCATAGCCAAGTCCTGTAAAAGTCTAGTGTGAAAGCATTTATGAGCTGTGACAACAAAGCCAAGTGGCATGTGCGCCCAGGGAATAGATCAGCCTTGATGTCCGCCCACTCTGATCAGAGACTTCGCTGTCTGCATGGAGCTAGCTCAGACTCTTAGCTACCCTATAAGCACACAGTGAAGACTGATAAGACACCCAGGCTGATGCCCGAGTCTTAGGTGGCTGCACATGGCACTTTGTTGGGTTTGTCATGGTGTGGCTTATATGTATCTTTGAACTTGATCTACTGGTAGTAGTTTTTTCACAAAGGATATGCTATAAAACTTGGTCCTTTCTTGAAATATTCTTTCCTTAAAAAATGTTTTGAAAATTTACTGAATGTGTTTAGACAAAGTTGCATGTCGTAAAGAAACCACATCCTCCAATTCAGAATTTAAAGCTTTCTTTCTCTATTTTGTCAGCATTCTGTTAAGCATAAGGATTTAAGTTCAGAATGTTTTAAATTCAGAATTTCTTTGGTTTTAAGTTCAGAATGTTTTGAATTCAGAATTTCTTCAGTTTCAAGTATATACTGGATAGAAGGGAAAATGTCAAACTGATACCTTGGAACGTAATCAGCATAACTAATCTGTTTGTAGTTCACTGAATCAAAATATAAACTTATTACCACTTTAATCCATTCACGATATAACAGCTCTGTTTAAGCATATTTCTTACACATTAGTTTTCTACGAAAATTTAGATCATTGAAATATCCAAAATATGGTCTGATACACAAAAATGTATGTGATTCCTCTGTTGACATTTCTGACCTTTAAATATGAGATACTGTTTAACCCACAAACTGAACTTAAATAAATTGGTAAATACGGCAATGATACTCATTCTGGGGTTACTAGAGTTACCGGCAAACACCAGAAATGGACCAGGGTCTTGGATAGGTATCACTATGCAGATTGCAAGCTGGTGGAAAACCCTTTATTTTATAGTGCTTTCCGGTAATTACAGGTGCATTCCAGTGTTTTGGTGTGTTTCGGTATTTCTATGGAATTAGGGCCATAACGTCTACTCCCATAATGTCTACTCCCAAAATGTCTACTCCTATTTGGTGTACTGTGCCATAACGTCTACTCCCATTTGGTCTACTGGGCCAAAATGTTTGGCCAGGTTTGGTCTACCCTGTACTTTTAGATAATGATTGTCCCAGGCTATATTTATGGTACAGAAACATTACCGGGATGTTGACATTAAAAAACAACAACCAAAAAACACACACAAAAAAAGCAGATATATCTTTAGATTGCATGATTTCAACTTTAAGACAAAGAGCTGAATTGCAAATCAACAAGAATTTCAGCAAGTTCTAGCTAAGTTAAATTTTCCTCAGACTGAAAACAAAATTGTGTGACCTCACATTTCAATGTTTCTACAATTCACAATACATTTTCTGATGGAGAAAAAAAGTTACATGTACATAGTGGGTTAACAAAAACTGCCTGCTGGATATATCCATATTTATATATCTTCAGTCCAAAACCCCACCCCTTTTTCTCGTTATACATCTATATAAAATGTTGACCCAATGACTATTATCCATACTAAGAGTTTGAAAATTCATAGCTACTTCATGTGTGGGCAAACAGTAATAGAGGTTTTGGCATTGTAGACCAAATAGGAGTAGACGTTTTGGCACAGTAGATCAAATGGGAGTCGACGTTTTGAGAGTAGACGTTTTGGGAGTAGATATTTTGAAATTAGACGTTATGGCACTACCCCTTTCTATGGACTGGTTCTAAATGACATATTTTGGATAATATTACATAAATTCTGGTGATTAATATTAAAGTATATTTTGGTAAATAGTGATGTGTATTTTGGTATATTTTGATGGATTCTGGTATATTCCCGTGTATTTTGTTATAATCCGGTAAGCGTATTCTGGTATTTTTTGTAACCGCTTTTTCCGGTTCTTAAATTTTAACAGCTTTATTTTTGAATTCAATGAAACCCATTATTTCAGTGATACATATACTGTATTAATTCTAATAAATGCCCCTGCTAATAAGCACTCCCTTCTTCTTTTCCATATTTATATATACTTGCATGAATTCCTGTTTGCTTTTCTTGGCAAGGAAGCTCCTTGAAATAGGATCTACTCTTAAAAGGAAAGAATTTGCTCCTAGAGGAGCAACTTTTTCCTCAAAGAGTTGACCTTTACTGAGAAGGATGGCAAAAATAGAGTTGCTTCCTCTGAAAAGATAAATATGTATCACCTTTATATTGATTAGAGGTATTTTGGCAGTGGCTTAATTACTACATATTAGGCTCTTCATAAAGCACCTATGTCGCAAATGCAACATTGTCATACTTCTCATATTCAATAGGATTAATACAACACTTTGAAACAAAACTTACCAAGAGCAGATACTTGAGTCTCAGCATAACCATGGGCTACCAGGAGGTTCTTGAGGCTAGCAGCAGCAGAAATACAATCCATACTGAATATCACAGATAATTACTAAGTCCAATGTGAAATATTGAATACAACAGAGATTAATTACTACTTCCAATTTGACCACACTTTACAATATCCTGTCATAGTATTTTATTTAATAGTAAAATGCACACTATGGATCAGCTTCAATGAATTACAAGAAATGTGACTGTGAGAAGTCAGAGTGCAGTCTTTATACACTTTTGCCCTTTGAAGTTTACTTCTTTCATTAATTACTGAGCTTGTGTTCACTTTGATCTTTGATGGGTTATGATTAATGAACAGGTTCAAAGACAGAGACTGATCACAGGAATTAATAAGTTAATTGACTTTAATTACCAACCTTGTGTTCACTTTGATCTTTGATTGGTGATGACTAAAAACAAATTCTGATACTTAAAATGATCAAAGGAATTAAGGTGTTAATTGATTCTTAATTACTGAGCTTGTGTTCACTGTGATCTTTGATGGGTGATAGTTAAAGGAAAGATGATAATTAAAGTACTGGTGAATGATCACAGGAATTAAATAAGGTATTAATTGATTCTAAATTACTGAGCTTGTGTTCACTTTGATCTTTCACAGATGGTGATTAAAGGACAGGTGGATGATCACAGGAATTATATGCACTCAGTAAATTAAAAAAAAACAAAACATTTTTTACTCATCAGAGGGAAATCTTTTGTCATAATGATGAAAAAAGATTTCACTTTGATGGGTAAAAATCTTCTTTTTCTTTTAATTCACTAGGTGCATGTTACCTTTGATGCAATTTAAATGTGAATAAAACTGCTTAAACAAAAAGTGAAAATCTGTTTAAAAGAGAAAATATTATAAATTATAGGTTGTGTGTGTGTGTGTGTGTTTTTTTTTTTGTTTTTTTTGTTTTATGAAATTATTGCATTGCAGTTGAAATCTTATGCTTGTGTTAAGTTATGTTTTCTGAGCACAAAAAATCATGCTGATAAAATTTCTACAAAATCAAATACAGTGGTTTGTATATCTTGTACCATTTGCATTATGGAGACTTCAGAGATCATCTATAGTTTAGTGGACTATTTATGTGCATTGCCAACATCTCGCATGAAAAATGGATAAGATTTAAATTTGTTCATGAATTGAAACCAATAACTGGTTTCAAATCATGGACAAATTTTTTCTCGTAACATGTTGGCTAAGATACTGATGCAGTGATTGTAAAATTAAAATCAAATATTCTGAGAGGCAAAAGAAAATATACACATTTAAAATGGCCATATTTATCTATTTTCTGCTGCTTAGGTCTTAAATTCTGCATGATATGCTCTTACTTCCAGTACAATGATGTGGTAATGTAAAAATACTAAATAAATGAAATGCTTGACTAGGGACAGTATAGGTACATGCCATCTTTTCCTTTTTTGCATGTAAATCCCGTAAAGTAAGCAAGTTTTGTGATAGCAAAAGAAAATTTTGTGGATTTTCCAGCAAAATGAATTGGAAATGGATTCCAGTTCGGGTTAAATAAAAGGGTAAGTGATAACTGTCAAATGGAGAGTGCTAACAAAGGGTAGTAACTCTGTACGTCCTTCCAATAATACAACCACAGATTGAACTTTTGGCGGCTGGATCCTTGAAATCACTGAGCAAAATTGAATGAAAATCATACTGCATCTTTATCATAAAGGGCAGTCTATGGTAAGCGAATCGAGAGACGAGATGTTTTCCGGAAGTGAGCAAAATATGTGCTCATTTCAAACAAAAATTTGTTATGAACTGGTCCTTTGCCCATAGCTTTACTCATTTTGAATCCCAAAATACCAGATTTTTCTAATAATTTGGTGATTCAGAAGAAAATGGAGAGTTTTGCATGTTCGATTTAACTATAAGAATATTTTTTTAAAAGTTTTATATCGAATTCCAGTTGGTTACATCAGGCTGAACTCACATGCAGCAAAATCCTATTTATAATTTATTTTTTGCCACTGTGGGCCAGAATTTTTTGATTTTTGCCTTTTTGACAAAAATCTTCATATTTTTGTTGAAGAATTGCACTGTGACAAGAAAATGCGACAAAACTTATGGCCACTTATAGGCAAATCCCAGAACTGAGTTTAAAGTAAAATATCGTTTTATTTAATGAGGCAAAACAAGACACTAAAAATTATGCGCTTCTTTTGCTGTTGAGTATATATTCAGTGTTACAGAGGTAGCACTAATACACATTAACATTGATATTTATGGGAAAAAAGTGTATTTTTGTCCTATATGAATACCTGCACTTTATGAAATTTACTTTGATAATAAATTACGGTGATGCTTAACTTATGTCTTAGTGTACATTTTAAACATGAACATAGGGAAGATTTGAACTGACAATACAGGAGTTAGAACTCTCAAGCATATGTAAACTGTATGCTGTGAAACTGGCTGGTCACCATTTTGAGGAGTCATTTGCTGCTTTTGTGCTCTCTACAAACTGTTTGCAGGCTGTAATCCCATAAAATGACTACTTTTGTGTCATTTGGTCTTCCGCACCAGACTGTCTATTCCCTTATAATCAGATAAGACAGAATGTCTGCTCCCAAATCGTTAAGCGCTTAAGCGTTATTATCAAAGCCCTCACATCACAGTGAGCCATTTATTGCGTTTGGTTACATCCTCATTTCAAAAATACATTCTTGGTAACAGAAATCTTAAGATACAAACACAATAGGATCAGAACGAAAGCATAACCTTATTTAGTTCTCCTTCACTTATTTCAGAGGAGCCCCATTAGCTCTGGGGGTAAAGCACTGGCCTGCTAAACCAGTGGTCCTGGAATTCTTTCCAAGTGTAAACAGGGTTCCATTCCCACAGCTTTTCATTATCACCTTCTGTTGACTGGATACGACTGAGATCCTATTGAAAGTGCTGTAAAACCACATCAGTCCATCAGTGTATTTCAGAAGGATTAAGAAATAAAAGTGCTACTTGTAGCTAAAACTCAACAGATTTAATATACAAATGATACAAATTATGACATTAATACAGCAAACTTAACTTCGATATATTTCATTGTATACCCCAGAGCTCTAGCTATACAGTGGGTGGGGGTTAGTTGGCGGATAAGAATTGAGGAGACATTTCTGTCCCTTTTCCATTAAAATGCTTATATTGGCCCTTCAAAATGTAAGTATATACACATGTATATAAAGAGGGACCAAATTATCACGTCCTCAGCTTACACCCTCCCCAGCAAGCTTGGCCCTCCTAATAGTAATGTTATCTGGAGCTCTGGGCTCAGTAGTTCAAAGCATAGTTAAGTTAAAGAAGTCCATAATCAAGACGTATTGTCTTCTAGTACACAAAATCAAGTGTGCTAATATTTTTGGCGGAAAATGAGAGGACATGTTTTCAGCAATAAAAATGCAGTGTTTAAGAAAACAATACATTTGAAGATTTAACATCTCTTTAACTGACGATGTTAGTTTTGAACAACTGAGACCTGGATCATGAGCTGTACTCTATTTACTCAGCTATAAGACAGGAATTCCCCCCCCCCCCCTCTCTCTAGAATGACCCCCAAATATCTAAATCTTAAGTTATTTTGCTGTGAGTGGGTTTTCCCTCCTAAGCCCCCAAATCCATCTTATAAGACCAATCTAGATTTTGGGGTTGTTGCAGAGGGGTAAAACTCCTGTCTACAACTGAATAAATACTGTAAATGGTATATGGATACATGTACTACTCAAAAAAAGTTTTGCATCACCATTTTTTCCTTTTTCCATAGAGCTAATTAAAGCAATACAGCCTTACTTCACTTCTATAAAATACATTTGAGTGTAATAAAGAAAGACAATTATCTTTTCATGAACTATATCATTCCTTTTCTGTATGATAATTGTGAAAAGCTGGCCCTTGAGTCAGTCTGTCCTGATAGGTACAGTCTTTCAAAGAGTAAAAGCCTAGTTTTAAATGATTTTCTATAGTGTTAGTTCAGAGCCTGTACCATAAGTCAGTAAAAACATCTCTGACCCGACAGCACCTGTGCTGTCTTCAAAGTTTGTTGTATGTTTACATAGACATTAATAAGTACATTACAAAAACCTGAAAGCAAAGTCAGGGTTCTAGGTTATAAAACTTGAGAATAATCTCAAACTTAAAATAAGGCATACTGATTGGCTGCTTCCGAGCATGTGCTCGGAAGCAGCCAATCAGTGTGCTTTATTTTGAGTTTGAGAATGTACTCATGTTTTATAACCTTTGGTTGTGTATCCCTATAAATTGAGCAGATTTTGTATTATATCTAAGGGAAAATGTATGGTGATGCAAAACTTCTTTTGTATAGTATATATAAAACATGAATGTAGGACAGTTCTGAATGTAGGACAGTTCGGCCATGGACGTTTCGGCTACAGACATTTCGGCCTAGGACAGTTCTGCCACAGACGTTTCATCCACAGACATTTCGGCCATGGACATTTCGGCCAAAGTTAAAGAAAAGGGGAAATGAAACTATGCTACCTTAAACAATCAAAAGAACTTAGATTATTTTTATTTTTGGCACACATGGCACAAAAATATGTTGCTGGGCTCAAAATAACTCAACCATATCTCTTAAGGGCAAAAATGGGTTCATCACAGATGATATTGCATCAAACATATGTTTACACATCAAGATACTATAGCCATCACATAATTGAAAAAGGCCAAAATGGCCCATGGGTGGGGGTGGCAAATGTGCCGGACTATGGTCAAAATAACCATATAAGTGTTTTGGGGTCACAAACCTAACATCAACACTAAACTCTAACTTCATATAAGGCGCTAGCTAAAGTAATTGAAACAACTGTTCACAGTGTTTTTGCCTCAATATACTCACAATGACCTCAAAGATGTTGAACGTCCAAAAAATATCAAGAAAGCAATAACAAATTATTGGAGTTCATTAGGATACTTTAGGTTACTCATATGACCTAAGTACTTAATTCAATAATAAAAGGTAATTTTTGGATAAAGGACGAAACGTCTGCCCTTGACAATTTCTGTGGCCAAAATGTCCATGGCCGAACTGTCCTAGGCCAAAACGTCTGTAGCCGAAATTTCCGAGCACCATAAAACATAACTGCCACTGTGTTATAATATTAGTACATTTTCTGTCCAAATTATGCAAGTATTCTCAACAATAGGGTTACAACAATTTTAAAAAAAGATTTTGCATGTTAAAAACCTCAATATTTCATGCCAGCTGCATTTTGCTTTATTTGAAAGCTAAAACAGTATTAAGAACACTATATGAGCCGCGACACGACAAAACCAGCAATGTGGTTGTGCGGCCAGCGCAGACTCAGATCAGCCTGGGCATCTGCCCAGTCTGATCAGAAATTTCGCTGTCCGCATGGAGGTAGCTCAGACCCTTAGCTACCCTTAAAGCCCTAAGCGAAGAGTCTGATCGGACTGGGTGGATGCCCAGGCTGATCCGAGTCTGCGCTGGGCGCACAACCACATTGTTGGTTTTCTCGTGTCGCGGCTCATACCGTATTTCTTCTGTTATAAGCTGGGAATTTATCTTTCAAAAATTACCACAAATATAGAAATCAGTATTGTGTAATTCAGCTATAAAATGGGGTTTTCTCTTTCAAAAAACAATCCCAAAGATCTAGATCTGTCTTACAAGACAGATCTAGATCTTTGAGATTGTTTTGGAAGGGAAAACCCCATTTTATAAGTGAAGAAATATGAGCCGCGACACCAGAAAACCAACAAAGTCGCTGTGCGCCCAGCGCAGGTTCAGATCAGCCTGGGCATCCACCCAGTTTTCCTGGACAACAAATATGGTCTACCCTTAACCCTATTGCACTCACAGCGGCCAAAACTCTGTGGAGTTTTGGCCGTTCTGAGTGCAATAGGGTTAAAGGAAAGAATTAGTTACAAGGGAGCAATATTTTTCCTTTAACAGAAAAGACCCATTGAGAAGGGAGGCAAAGTTAAAAATGGCAGAGTTGCTTTCCCTAAAGGGTACCAATTCTCCTTAAAGATAAAGTGGAACATATGTGGATTGATTCATAAGACCTCTTTCTTCAAGTCAAGCTGATTTCGAGTGGGCACTGCATGGCTGGTAGATGTACATGTAGAAGGAACTGTAACTCCAACTGACAGTGTGTGTATGCCTCTCTACCTGCCTGTGTGCAACAATACAGACCTCGAATGTTCATCAAAAGATACACATCCTAATTTCACACTTGTTGCAGCTGACATTTGGCACCAGTAGTATGTGATAGAACAGATAAAGAGCTCCAAATAAAGGGGCCTAGGGGTTGGGGTGTAATGCTATTTACGAGATAATCTCTGCTGTCTTTATAATCATGCTGTCAAAAGCTCCAGATGAGGTTGGGTTTAGAGAATAATTCTGAGATCATGGCCCAGTTTTTCAAAGCATTGTTAGCCTAATGAGCTCATAAAGAGGTCAAGTCCTTAAGTGTTTTACAACTTCATTACAAAATATACTGATATTTTTTTTGCCAAAAAAATGTGAGAAGCTTTTGCACTTTGCTTTTGCAGTGCAAAAGCTTCTCACAATATTTCAACAAAAAATATTGGCATCTGTGAGATATTAACATCTGAAATTTTAACAAAAGGTTAACTAACAATATTGTTAGTTTTGAACAATCGGGCCCACGTCTTTTACTCACCAAGCCACACAATACTAGATCTCTCCTGTCTGCATATTGTCACAAAACAAAGCCAAACCAGAGAAATCAATTAGGGGATAACTGTACCCAAAATTGTCATTTGGGGAGGTAAATTTCATTTTTGATTGATTGATTGATTTGATGCTTAACGTCCACGGTAAACAAATATGGCCATGTTGCGACGGTCAGTTAACCTAACCACACTATTTCTGGGCAGGCTTAGACCTCCTAAGCAGTTAACCAGTACTAAGTGCAAATACTTAACTGACAACTGCCCTTCTTGAATCAGCTGAAGGAGAAACGAAAGTATGTGGCCCGACCGGGTTTCGAACCCAGGACCTCTGACTTATGAGTCAGGTGCCCTACCGATTGCGCTTTACTGCGACAATCTTCAATACAGTTAACCCCATTCTAATGCACTTTTCACATCTTTACTTTAAAAAATGTGCTACTTTGCACCCATGTCAAATGCTTTCAGCTACGTAAAACCAGATGTCAGCCAATGAGAAGCTATGTTACGTAATGATGTCGGGTTGCCGACAGTATATCGCAGGATATTCTGTCGCAAATTTTTGACATTATCCAATTACACAATGCGTTACATACGTATGTGCATTAGAATGCGAATTAAACAACACTAACACAGGCACTGATAAAGTAATACATATGTCTTGCTACTGCTGGTTGCATAAAAGATAATAAAACATGCAGTGGCCCATCATCAGATCTGCCTCTGTGAGGGTGTTCTAATGACGGTCACAACATGTTTTCATTGGGAAAAGAAAACTTATTCCAACATTCTCTTTATCTTGAGCTCTGACGGTGCTGTCCCTCATTTAAAAGTTCCAGTAAGGAGCAACAGCATTTTTTATGGAGAAATAAAAAGCATATTAAAATTATCCCCTTGTCCCCATGCCACACCCCTTGCATTATCTGGAGCTCTAAAATCTTAAAACAGGATCAAGAATCATAATCGTCATCATCTGTCACTGGCTTTGGGGCAGGGGCCATGTTCATTATATTGGGGAGCCCTGGGAAGGAAATGGGCATCCCTGTTTTGTTCCCTTGATCAGAGTTGTGATTCGTAACTGGAGATCTGAAAATACAAAATAAGTGTAGCAAACCATTTAAGTTCCAAAACAGCAGACAACAAAATTTACTTCTGCAAAATTTCAAAACATATTATCATTGAGCTGCGACACAAGAAAACCAACAAAGTGGCTGTGCACCCAGCGCAGACTCAGATCAGCCTGGGCATCCGCCAAGTCTGATCAGAGTCTTCCCTGTCTGCATGGAGGTAGCTTAGACCCTTAGCTACCATTTAAGTGCTTAGCAACAAGTTTGATCTGAGTCTGCGCTTGGCGCACAACCACTTTGTTGGTTTTCTCGTGGCGCGGCTCATTTTGAGAATTAACATCTAGAGGGCAAACAGCGAAGATCCAGATGAAGTGGCTCACTGTGAGCTGCCATATCTGGGTCTAAGCTGTTTCCAGATACAACTATTTTCAATTCTGGTAAAAAGAAGACGACAAAATTTACGTCAACAAAATTAAAAAAAAAAAATTGTTCAAGCCATATCAAATTAAAAATTCAAAGACTAGAAGACAAACAGTGTAGATCCAGTTGAGGCAGCTGTACGCTTTTTGCAAATTCAACTGATTTTAGTTCTGGCTATTAGACAACAAAATTTACATCTGGGAAATCCAAAGAATGTTCGCCCAACCTATATCATTGAGAATTCAAAGACTAGAGGGCTCATAATCAGCTGCCTCATCTAGATCTACACAGTTTGTGAATTCAGCTTTTTCGATTTTTGGCACTGATAATTACTGAAAAACATGGCAGCATACCTTACACCTTCAATAACCCTAAAATTCGTATGGTCGGAGCTTCAGATAAGAAGGGGTAACAGGGTTAATTCAAAGATTTTTTTTTTAATTTCTCAACAAAAACATACGTTGTGACCCCTCACTAGAACCGTCTTGGAGAGACAGTTCTAATGAGGGTCACAACATTTGTTTCTGTTGAGAAATATGGAAAATTATCCCTAAATTATCTGTTACCATTTTTATCTGGAGCTCTGAGAACTAAAAATACCACATCTATCATTGTAGACACACATCAAGGTCTTCAACCAAGAGCTTTATAAACCTTCCTTAGTAAGTTGAGTTCTTTACCCCTTTAAAGCACCAAGAAAGCAGATAACAAAATTTGTATCTGTCAATCTTTTAAAAAATAGTTTTGTCCAAACTAAATCATATTCAGAATTCAAAGACCAGAGGGCAAACAGTGTAGATCCATCTAAATGAGCTTGTTATGAGCTGCCTCATCTGGATCTACGCTGTTTGCAAATTTTTGGCACTTTATGTTAATGATGAACAGGCATCTAATGTGTCCCAATATAAAATTATTATGGCTAACATGTATTAAGCCAATCCAATCCAGATTCCCGAAAGTGTTTTACTGCAAACCGCCAAAGCATCAGCATAACAGGAAATTTATAGCCATGAGATAAAGTATTATACCTTTGACTGTGAGATGATTTGGACATATCTAATGGCTCATTGTTCTGTATATTGTTCCTGTAACTGTTCGCTGGATTAAATTCTTCCTGCTTTAGCTGTGGCCGGAAATGTGTCGCAGGAGAGGAAAAAGGTGTTTCTCGTGACATCATAAAAGAAGATTTCTGATCACTATGAAATGTCTCTTGTGAATTTAAAGGATACTGTGGACTATGCGACATATGAGCAGGATAAAAGTTTGGCTGAACAGGTAACTGATTTGAGAAATTTGTAAGTGAAGGGGGTGGAGGAATCTGATTGGTCAAAGCAGAATATTGCTGTTGCGGTGGTAGCATCTGATTGGGTATATTTTGAAACTGAGGCTGGGGTATACTTTGTAACTGTGGGAGGGGCATCATACCCATATTTGAAAATTGGGGTGGAGATTGCAATTGGGGTAGTCTTGGACTCAAAGGATTATGTGGGACAGAAGGGGGCATTATGTTGGCTAAACTGGCTGGCGAATCAAAAGCAGGATTTGTTTGTGCTGTTGGGGCAGCAGTGGTGTGAGGGTCTTGTACGCCTGACTGGGGAGGAGTTTGCATAATCGGTGGGTGTGCCTTTGAAGTGTCAATTGAAGCTTGAAACTGGTCTGTGTTGGTCTGGGAGGAGTCACTGTCAGATCCTTCTTCATCATCATCTTCACTCTGAATAGAAATACCATATTTATTCAATTATAAGAATGTGTGTGTGTGTGTGACGGGGGGATCCCTTCTAAAACAGTCCCAAAAATTTAAATCCATCTTATAAGACAGATCTAAATTTTTGGGATTGTACGCAACCCACCTCAGAATTTCATAAGACTTATGAAGATATTTGGGGTCATTGTAGAGATAGATTATCTCGTCTTATAGCCGCATGAAGATGGTATAAAACTGAATAGGTAAAGATGTAATAGGAGAAAAGGACTGTGCTGTCCAACTGTGTTGTCCAGTCATACCAAACAAATATCATATCTATTTGGTACAGATCAAATTTTGTTTACTGTCGTGTCAATGCACTTTTAATTTTGGACCAAACCTTGAAATAGGTTGAGCAGCTTGTCATGGAAAAAGTCGGCTCTTTCCGTATCAGCCAGCACACCTTTATATAATATCATTTACTATAGGTCGGTCACGCTATAGTGGCAATGTTTTGTTTACATTTTTAATGTCAACAGTACCTGTACTATCATTACGGTGCAGTTCATGTAACTTCTTGATCTATGGTCATAATGGCACAATACGGTTAGCTGGCAGTTCTAATTTATCTAAATGACACTTTTTGAAAGCTTAAAGACAGGAACTGTCTCTAGTTTAAGAATATCATTGGTAACAAAATTGATAGTAACAAAATTATTCAAATTTATTCTTTCATTCCCGTGAGTTGGATAAGCTGAACTCTGCTATATAGCCGATCAGTCACCAAATCAAAATAAACACAAAACAATAACATTGCCAACTTATCGCGTCCGGACTATATAACTCTGATATATTTCAATGTGGTCCGGTGGTTCAGCTTGCAGTATCGACAATTAGTGTATTAGACTAGATATTACCAGTCAGTGGTTCGATTCCTGTCTTTCCCATTTTTTTTTTTTTTTTTTTGCTTTTTATTTATTTTTTAATTAGATCTATATATTTTTATTTGTTTATTTTATTTAAATTTTATTTCATCTTGATTTCTCCACTTCTAATAATGAATTCCCTTCTTTTCCTATGACTTTATGTGAAACTACAAACAATAAGTAAAAGGCTTATGTAATGCATTGCTTTTTTTTTTGTATCAAAACGAGTATCCACAGGATGAATGGAATAAATGGCAGCTTTAAAGTCTATTCAACAATATTTTAGTCATACCAGGACGATGTAAGTGTGATTAAGAAGGACACTGTACAACAAAGGTTCGAACAGAACATTGACTCATATGAGCCCGAACCTGCGACCCCATGATCCAAAGTCGGGAGCGCTACCCACTTGACTACGCAGGCGCTTCAGCATCAGCTGCCAACACAACGCTCAGCTGTGACAAAACTGAATCTCTGTCTAAGCTGGGAAAAGCATAAAAGTTGTATTTTGAGTAGTGGCATTGGTTGCGGTCGGACAATGATGCTGAGTAACTTTCAGTGCCGGGGCGTCCTGCTAATTTGGATAATAGAAGGGCAAGGTCCTACTGTACCTGCAGGAGGTGCAGGTGGGGTAGTTTGTATATTTTTTCTCTTGCCTATAATCTCTCTCTCTCTCTCTCTCTCTGCCAGACATCTGAAAATAGACTGAAAAATTGTCCCAACGATCTGTTAAACCCTAAACAACCAACCATCCAACATTTTGAGCCGACTTTTACTGCTTAAGCCCCAGTCACACATTCACGGTTCAGGCCACGGTTCACCACGGTTTCACAAACCGTAGCACACCGTCGTGATTCGGTGTAGCACCGTAGAAGCATCCGTCTTGTTCCGTACTGATCCCTGAAGAACCGTGGTGATTCGGGAGTCCCTACGGAAGTTTTAAACTGTTTAAAACTTCCGTGGTGAACCGTGGTGGCTTGTGGGCGTGGCCTAAACCGCAGCACAACCGTAACAGAATCGTGCTCGTTCGCAGCGCTACCGTAGGTGTACCCGTGATTATCCCTGGCTTTCTGTTGGTATTCGTGGACAACCGTGGTAATTTTTTCACAACGAAAACTCATTTTTTCTTCAATTGAAATAAGTTCCCAGACTCAAAAGTTTATGACCTTGGATTACTTTCCTTGTCAATGCAAAATACCTGCTCAAAATTAATTTTCAGAATAAAATTTTTATTTATCAACCGAATTACAAAATTTTTGCTGCACATTTTACGAAAAAATTAGTATTATATAATATGATAAAATACTTTCCTCGTCTGCAAATAAATTAAACATTATCAACAAAAATCATTATCATGACCACCGTTAAACCGTAGACAATCGTAAAAGCCCGTGGCGCTACCTGCTTGAGTCGTACTAGCACCATATCGAACCGTAGTAGCATCGTAAGCTTCTGTAATGCGACCGTGGAATACCCTTGTTGGCCGTAGTGCTGCCGCCTTGCACCGTCGTGAATTCGTAGATGATCCGTACAGACACCGTACAAATACCGTGAGAAACCTTAATGGAACCCTAGCAAACCGTAGTGATGCTGGATTTTTCTACGGTTCACCCCGGTTTGCCGTCTAGGTCAAACCGTGGTGAATCGTGGTAAACCGTAGCTTGAACCGTGAATGTGTGACTGGGGCTTTAGTCTAATCAGCAACATCCAGGTTAGGTTGCATGCTGCGCTGAGGCTGTTTCTCGCTCTTTCTCTGTTGGATATGCAAGTTCACGAGTCTTCCAAAAAAGAGATTTTTAAACAGATTGATTATGCTCGACTATGCCAGACAAAACAGCATGCCAGAGTATCTAAATCTACATGACAGGTAAGTGTTGGACAGTTTTTGTTCCAATTTTCGTAGAAGATTCGCCACATTATATCACCATTTAGTCCGAAATATAAGAGGGACAGAAAAAATAAAAGCAACAAAAATGTGAACTACTTCATGTATCATTTGCGTATATGACGAGGGTAACGGCACAGCAGCTGGATAGAATAAAAACAAGTAGCCCAAAGGGCAACAATTGCTCACCTGAGAGACATTGTAAACCTATAGGGATATTTAAGATGTTCAAGGGCAGCTAAATCGACAGTCAGTGGTCCAATCAGGCTGAAAATTAAACTCATCCAAAACATTATGTATGCCCTCATTTAATACATGCAAGTTTAAAAAGTATCCGATCAACAGCACAATAGACAGAGCTGTCAAGGGCAGCTAACTTCGTAGTGGTTGGCCTGATCTGGCCAAAATTTGAACTTGTTTAAGATATTATGCATTTCCTCAATACCTGCAAGTTTGAAAAGGATCGGATCAGTAGAAACCAAGAAAAAGTGGCGACATTGATTTTTTGGATGCTCAGGGCAGGTACTCCATAGTCAGAGGTGGGATCTAGCCGAAATGCTAACTAATCCAAGCTTTTATCCATATCCTCATTACCTGCAAGTATGAAGAGGATCCCATGAAAAATGAAAAGGTGATGACGTTGTTTTCTCCATTATAAGACTATGGGACTTTTTTCAAACGCTCAAGTGCAGCTAACTCCGTAGTCTGAGCTCGAATCCGGCCAAATTTCAAACTCATCCAAGCTCTTATGTATGTCATCATTACCTGCAAGTATTATAAGGATCTAATCAAAAACCTTGATTGCAGCACCCTGAAAGTCAAACTTGCTCGAGATATTGTCATGCCCTACATTTGTGTGAATTTATTTTAAAATCCGTTGAGAAATGTAGGTGCTAGAGCGATGACAAAGTTTTTCTAAAAAAAGCCACAATGACCTTGACCTTGGGCACAGCATCCTGAAAGTCGAACTTGCTTGAGATATTGTCATACCCTACATTTGTGTCAAGTTATTTCAAAATCCATGGAGAAATGAAGGTGCTAGGGCGATGACAAAGTTTTTCTAAAAATAGCCACAGTGACCTTGACCTTGGGCACAGCACCCTGAAAGTCAAACTAGCTCGAGATATTGTCATACCCTACATTTGTGTGAATTTATTTTAAAATCCATTGAGAAATGTAGGTGCTAGAGTGCTGACAAAGTTTTTCTAAAAATAGCCACAGTGACCTTGACCTTGGGCGCAGCACCCTGGAAGTCAAACTTGCTCGAGATATTGTCATGCCCTAAATTTGTGTGAAGTTATTTTAAAATCTGCTGAAAAATGTAGGTGCTAGAGCGCTGACAAAGTTTTTCTAAAAATAGCCACAGTGACCTTGACCTTGGGCGCAGCATCCTGAAAGTCAAACTTGCTCGAGATATTGTCATACCCTACATTTGTGTGAAGTTATTTTAAAATCTGCTGAGAAATGTAGGTGCTAGAGCGATGACAAAGTTTTTCTAAAAATAGCCACAGTGACCTTGACCTTGGGCGCAGCACCCTGAAAGTCAAACTTGCTCGAGATATTGTCATACCCTACATTTGTGTGAAGTTATTTTAAAATCTGCTGAGAAATGTAGGTGCTAGAGCGCTGACGAAGATTTTCTAAAAATAGCCACAGTGACCTTGACCTTGGGCGCAGTACCCTGAGAGTCAAACTTGCTCAAGATATTGTCATGCCCTACATTTGTGTGAAGTTATTTCAAAATCCATGGAGAAATGTAGGTGCCAGAGCGATGACAAAGTTTTTCTAAAAAAAGCCACAGTTACCTTGACCTTGGGCGCAGCACCCTGAAAGTCAAATTTGCTCCAGATATTGTCATACCCTACATTTGTGTGCAGTTATTTCAAACTCCATGGAGAAATGTAGGTGCTAGAGCCATGACAAAGTTTTTCTAAAATTAGCCACAGTGACCTTGACCTTGGGTGCAGCACCCTGAAAGTCGAACTTGCTCGAGATATTGTCATGCCCTACATTTGTGTGAAGTTATTTTAAAATCCATTGAGAAATGTAGGTGCTAGAGCGCTGACAAAGTTTTTCTAAAATTAGCCACAGTGACCTTGACCTTGGGCGCAGCACCCTGAGAGTCAAACTTGCTCAAGATATTGTCATGCCCTACATTTGTATGAAGTTATTTCAAAATCCATGGAGAAATGTAGGTGCCAGAGCGATGACAAAGTTTTTCTAAAAAAAGCCACAGTTACCTTGACCTTGGGCGCAGCACCCTGAAAGTCAAATTTGCTCCAGATATTGTCATACCCTACATTTGTGTGCAGTTATTTCAAACTCCATGGAGAAATGTAGGTGCTAGAGCCATGACAAAGTTTTTCTAAAATTAGCCACAGTGACCTTGACCTTGGGTGCAGCACCCTGAAAGTCGAACTTGCTCGAGATATTGTCATGCCCTACATTTGTGTGAAGTTATTTTAAAATCTACTGAGAAATGTAGGCGCTAGAGCGATGACAAAGTTTTTCTTAAAATAGCCACAGTGACCTTGACCTTGGGCGCAGCACCCTGAAAGTCAAACTTGCTCGAGATATTGTCATGCCCTACATTTGTGTGAATTTGATTTAAAATCGGTTGAAAAATGTAGGCGCTAGAGTGATGACAAAGGTTTTCTTAAAATAGCCATAGTGACCTTGACCTTGGGTGCAGCACCCTGAAAGTCAAACTTGCTCGAGATATTGTCATGCCCTAAATTTGTGTGAAGTTATTTTAAAATCCATGGAGAAATGTAGGTGCTAGAGCGATGACAAAGTTTTTCTAAAAATAGCCACAGTGACCTTGACCTTGGGCGCAGCACCCTGAAAGTCAAACTTGCTCGAGATATTGTCATACCCTACATTTGTGTGAATTTATTATAAAATCCATTGGCAAATGTAGGTGCTAGAGCGCTGACAAAGTTTTTCTAAAAATAGCCACAGTGACCTTGACCTTGGGCGCAGCACCCTGAGAGTCAAACTTGCTCAAGATATTGTCATGCCCTACATTTGTGTGAAGTTATTTCAAAATCCATGGAGAAATGTAGGTGCCAGAGCGATGACAAAGTTTTTCTAAAAAAAGCCACAGTTACCTTGACCTTGGGCGCAGCACCCTGAAAGTCAAATTTGCTCCAGATATTGTCATACCCTACATTTGTGTGCAGTTATTTCAAACTCCATGGAGAAATGTAGGTGCTAGAGCCATGACAAAGTTTTTCTAAAATTAGCCACAGTGACCTTGACCTTGGGTGCAGCACCCTGAAAGTCGAACTTGCTCGAGATATTGTCATGCCCTACATTTGTGTGAAGTTATTTTAAAATCTACTGAGAAATGTAGGCGCTAGAGCGATGACAAAGTTTTTCTTAAAATAGCCACAGTGACCTTGACCTTGGGCGCAGCACCCTGAAAGTCAAACTTGCTCGAGATATTGTCATGCCCTACATTTGTGTGAATTTGATTTAAAATCGGTTGAAAAATGTAGGCGCTAGAGTGATGACAAAGGTTTTCTTAAAATAGCCACAGTGACCTTGACCTTGAGTGCAGCACCCTGAAAGTCAAACTTGCTCGAGATATTGTCATGCCCTAAATTTGTGTGAAGTTATTTTAAAATCCATGGAGAAATGTAGGTGCTAGAGCGATGACAAAGTTTTTCTAAAAATAGCCACAGTGACCTTGACCTTGGGCGCAGCACCCTGAAAGTCAAACTTGCTCGAGATATTGTCATGCCCTACATTTGTGTGAAGTTATTTTAAAATCCATTGAGAAATGTAGGTGCTAGAGCGCTGACAAAGTTTTTCTAAAATTAGCCACAGTGACCTTGACCTTGGGCGCAGCACCCTGAGAGTCAAACTTGCTCAAGATATTGTCATGCCCTACATTTGTGTGAAGTTATTTCAAAATCCATGGAGAAATGTAGGTGCCAGAGCGATGACAAAGTTTTTCTAAAAAAAGCCACAGTTACCTTGACCTTGGGCGCAGCACCCTGAAAGTCAAATTTGCTCCAGATATTGTCATACCCTACATTTGTGTGCAGTTATTTCAAACTCCATGGAGAAATGTAGGTGCTAGAGCCATGACAAAGTTTTTCTAAAATTAGCCACAGTGACCTTGACCTTGGGTGCAGCACCCTGAAAGTCGAACTTGCTCGAGATATTGTCATGCCCTACATTTGTGTGAAGTTATTTTAAAATCTACTGAGAAATGTAGGCGCTAGAGCGATGACAAAGTTTTTCTTAAAATAGCCACAGTGACCTTGACCTTGGGCGCAGCACCCTGAAAGTCAAACTTGCTCGAGATATTGTCATGCCCTACATTTGTGTGAATTTGATTTAAAATCGGTTGAAAAATGTAGGCGCTAGAGTGATGACAAAGGTTTTCTTAAAATAGCCACAGTGACCTTGACCTTGGGTGCAGCACCCTGAAAGTCAAACTTGCTCGAGATATTGTCATGCCCTAAATTTGTGTGAAGTTATTTTAAAATCCATGGAGAAATGTAGGTGCTAGAGCGATGACAAAGATTTTCTAAAAATAGCCACAGTGACCTTGACCTTGGGCGCAGCACCCTGAAAGTCAAACTTGCTCGAGATATTGTCATGCCCTACATTTGTGTGAAGTTATTTTAAAATCCATTGAGAAATGTAGGTGCTAGAGCGCTGACAAAGTTTTTCTAAAATTAGCCACAGTGACCTTGACCTTGGGCGCAGCATCCTGAAAGTCGGACTTGCTCGAGATATTGTCACGCCCTACATTTGTGTGAAGTTATTTTAAAATCCGTTGAGAAATGTAGGCAATAGAGCGATGACAAAGTTTTTCTAAAAATATGTGATG
The DNA here is from genome assembly GCA_963989385.1 of Ctena decussata. Taxonomy (NCBI): domain Eukaryota; kingdom Metazoa; phylum Mollusca; class Bivalvia; order Lucinida; family Lucinidae; genus Ctena; species Ctena decussata. The sequence goes on along the minus strand of OZ022499.1, from coordinate 75,710,124 downwards.
ACGTTGTTTTCTCCATTATAACACTATGGGATTTTTTTTCAAACGCTCAAGGGCAGCTAACTCCGTAGTCTGTGCTCGAATCCGGCCAAATTTCAAACTCATCCAAGCTCTTATGTATGTCATCATTACCTGCAAGTATGATAAGGATCTAAGCAAAAACAGTTGAGAAAACGTGATGACGCCATTTTCCCCATTATAACCCTATGGGATTTTTTTCAAACGCTCAAGGGCAGCTAACTCCGTAGTCTGCGCTCGAATCCGACCAAATTTCGAACTCACCCAAGCCCTTGTGTATGTCATCATTACCTGCAAGTATGATAAGGATCTAATCAAAAACAGTCGAGAAAACGTGATGACGCCGTTTTCCCCATTATAACCCTATGGGGGCTATCTGTTGCCATGGAAACCAGAGTTCTGAGCTGATCGGCACCAAAACCTAATGCAGCCTTTCCCCCACCCAAATGATGCTTCAGATAAAATTTGATTGCGATCGGCCCACTGGTCTCTGAGATATTTATGTGTGAAAGTGTTGACGCACCCACCCACGCACACACCCACGCACCCACGGACGGACGGACGACGGCTCGACTCCCATCCTATAAGCTCACCTCTGAGCCTTCGGCTCAGGTGAGCTAAAAACTCAGTGCCAATGGCACTGCTAAACATCGTGCCATCATGCTATATCGGAAGAAAGAAAAAATATTCCCACCACCCCCTGCCGCTGAAAAAAAACTAACCCAAAGGTATGCCCATGCAAAACATGTGTTATACGTATAGTGCTTTTCGCTTTACCCACTTCACCACGGCGGACAGTGTTATTTCAGGTATTATTACTCTACACTTATACGGTGCACAATGCTGACGGATAATGACGAGCGCATTCGGGTATATTACGGACATGGACGGACGGTTGTTTTGCTACAGGCTTTATCGTGGTTACCCATTTACAACGTCCGAATGGAATCGGCGACCTTTTGACACGACAGGCTGGAAATTTTATTTATAACAAGAAGCTTCTTCCCCTTCCAAAACAACCCCAAAAATCAAGATTCATCTCGTGAGACAGGTTTAGATTTTTGGATAACCCTTCATTTCAAACAAATGGCCATACAACTATGAGTAGATTCACAATCACTTATCAAAGTACATGTGCACCTGAAGTGCAACAAAAATGTGTACAGAGAGAGCGAGAGCTTTTTCTCACTTTCAGACATAATTTTCATTTGCTTAATGTATGTATTGTGAATCTCAACCTTGCCTATAGGGTTCTACTGAAGGGTAACATGGTATATGGATAAAGAACAAAACCTCACAAGTATCCTCAAAGCCTATCTTGTTAATATCCTCATAAACCACCCTTATCTACATATTGAGGTTTTGTGGATAATAACTGGAAAACTTTTTTATTTCTAAATAAAAATATACATGTACATTCTAACCCCTAATTAGAACTGCCTAGCCAAGTTCTAATGAGGTGTCAAGAAGTCATTTTAACAGAAATTATATGATTATATTAGAACCATATTACCGGTAATCCCTGTCACTTTTAGTAAATAATGTAAAGTAATGCTATATAAACTTGCATGAATTCCTGCTTGATTCTCTGGATGAGGCAGCTCTTTGACATGGGGTCTACTTTCACAGGAAAGAATTTCAATGAGCAAATTCTTTCCTTTAAGAGTTGGCCCCTACTGATAAGGGAGGCAAACAAGAGGGCCATGAGGCCCTGAATCGCTCACCTGAACAATTTGCAAGGTGGCTTTTACTTATCATGTATGAAATTGTCAAAATATGAGTTTTGGGTCAAAAGTCAAAGAATGACCATGACCACTTGTACTCATAAATCTTCATGTACTCATTAAGACAACCATATATACCATTCTTAGGCCAAAATCTTCAAAACTTTCCATGAAATCTTATGTTCTAGCATTTTTCCATATTTGACCATGCCGCAAAAAAGGTCAAGGTAAACCCATGGTCACCATTTGAACAGTCTTGGTGGTACTCTAGTACTCCATGCTATTTACCAAGTTTCAAGGCCATAGGTGTATTGGTTCTGGAGAAGAAAAATATTAAAGATTTATACCATAAGTGGTAATGGCGGCCAAGTTTGTCATGTGACCTGGACCGTTTGAACAAATTTACATTCAATCAACCCCTGGAGGCTCTATATGAAATGTGTTCACAATTGGCCGTTTGGCTTTTGAGTAAATGGTTGAAAATGTCAAAATATGAGCGATTTGGATCAAAGGTAAAAAAATGACTTTGACCTCTTGTACTCATAATTCTTCATGAACTCATTAAGACAACTGTATATACCAATTTTTCAAAACTTTCCATGAAATCTTATGTTCTACCATTTTCCCATATTTGACCTTGCTGTAAAAAGGTCAAGGTCAACACAAGGTCATAATTTGAATAATCTATATAGTACTCAAGTACCCAATGCTACATACAAAGTCTCAAGGCCATCGGTCAATTGGTTCTGGAGAAGAAGATTTTTAAAGGCATTTACCATATATGGGCGTGGCGGCCATGTTGGTAATGTGTCCAGGACTGTTAGAAAATTTTTTCATTCCCTCAATCCCTTGAGGCTCTAAATGAAATTTGGTTTCAATTGGCCCAGTGGCTTTAGAGCAGATTCTTTGAAATTGTCAAAATTTGAGATTTCTGGGTCAAAGGTCAAAGAATGACCTTGACCTCTTGTACTCACAAATCTTCATGTACTCATTAAGGTGGTGATTTGTGGTATATACAAAAATCTCAATAAAACCATAAAAAATTATCGTATCTCCCTGAAAGTTACCAGACTTCTTATTTTTGTTGTTCTCTACAGTTTAGAATACAAAATAGAGGGACATGCTGTTTAGAAAAGTGTTTTTATATGAAAAGATCAAAGGATAACTTTGTGCGAATAAATCTAAAAAATGACCATCATTATTGAAAACGTAACTAGGTCTGAACTTAAATTAATCCATTAAAAAGAGCGTCCTAGCAATTATTTGTTCCAACTCTTTCTCAAATTGTAAGGTAGGCCAGATAAAAACAGTAGCTTTTTCTCAAATGTCTGACCATGTACATAAGTGCATGTATAGTGATTGCATTCATTAATACAGGTAGGTCAGTTATACCTATATCATACTCACAGTATAAATATTACATTACAATGACCAAACCAGGCGTGTTATTGTAATTATTCAACCTCGAAAATCATGAAAATAGACTCTACTGTGTATTTTAAGACATATAATTTGGACACAGGCCACACCTTTTTTTTATCTGCGCAGCCTGATAACGCGCAGCAAAAAAGGAAAAATAATTGCTAGGACGCTCTTCATGATACATTAATTTAAGTTCAGACCTAGTTACATTTTCAATAATGATGGTCATTTTTTAGATTTATTCGCACAAAATTACCCTTTGATCTTTCCTTATATAAATCCCTTTTAACATCAATAAGTCCTGCATTTGGGGATTCTGAATTGTGAGAAACAACATAAAGAAGGCATCTGCTAAGTTTTGGGAAGATCTGTTATATTTTCAGCATTTTATGCAGATTTTTGTCTTTGCCCCAAATCAGTGATAATCACCACCTTAAGATGATTGTATATACCAATTTTTAGGCCAAAATCTTCAACTTACCATGAAATCTCATGTTCTAGCATTTTCCGATATTTGACCTTGTCGTACAAAAGGTCAAGGTCAACCCAGGGTCATAATTTGAACAATCTTGATAGTACTTGAGTATCCAATGCTACATACCGAGTTTCAAGGCCATCGGTCTACTGGTTCTGGAGAAGAAGATTTTTAAAAGGTTTTTACCATATATGGGCGTGGTGGCCATGTTGGTCATGTGACCTGGATCGTATGAACAAATTTTCATTTCCTCAACCCCTGGAGGATCTATATGAAATTTGGTTACAATTGGCCTACTTGTTTTTGAGGAGATTGTTTGATATTGTCAAAATATGAGAGTTCTGGGTCAAAGGTCAAAGAATGACCTTGACCTCTTGTACTCATAAATCTTCATGTAGTTATTAAGATGACTGTATGTACCAATTTTTAGGCCAAAATCTTCAACAGTTTCCAAGATATCTTATGTTGCAGCATTTTGCCATATAAAAGCATAAGGAAGCAAATTTGATCTTACCGTAAAAAAGGTCAAGGTCAACCCAAGGTCATAATTTGAACAATCTTGGTAGTACTTGTGTACCCGATGCTAAATACCAAGTTTCAAGGCCATCGACCTATTGGTTCTGGAGAAGAAGATTTTTTCAGGTTTTTACCATATATGGCCATGGCGGCCATGTTGGTCAGGTGACCAGGACCGTTTGAACAACTTTTCGTTCCTAAGGTCCCAGGAGGCTCTCTATGAAATTTGGTTACAATCGGCCCAGCGGTTTCAGAGGAGAAGTTGTTTGAAATTGTGGACGGACGGACGACGGACGGACGACGGACGACGTACGACGGAGCCTTACCATCCTATAAGCTCCCCCGGAGCCGCTGGCTCAGGTGAGATAAAAATAGTAGAGTTGCAATACTGTTCATTAGAGGTATTCTGGCAGTGGCTGACAAACGACACTTTATTATCCAAATATCAACCCATTTCATAAAATGCAATGCCCAAGGGCATTTAATAGAATTAATACAGTATCATAAAACCCCATCCATATCTGGGTCTCTGAGTAATATGTTTACATGTAGTATAAGTTGCCAACTTTTTTAACTTTCAGTACTCTTCAACTCCATTTGGAATATTGATAAAACCCCAGCAAACAAGCCCCGAGGTTATAAAACTTGAGTACATTCTCAAACTCAAAATAAAGCACACTGATTGGCTGCTTCCGAGCACATGCTCAGAAGCAGCCAATCAGTGTGCTTTATTTTGAGTTTGAGATTATTCTCAAGTTTTATAACCTCGAACCCAGGTTGCCTGAGGAGTCATAGGAGTTTTTTTTATATAAAATTTCCTCCAACAGATATCCTCCTAAACCATAAGGAATTTCAGACAAAAAAGGTAGTTCGACTTTAGTGTGATCTTACTTCTGTTTCTTCTTTCTCCTGTTTTTCTTCTTTTACTATCACATCTTTCTTTCTAGGTCGCCCTCTACCATTGCCTGTCTTCTCTTTTCTAGGCCTACAACACAAAAATAAAACCCTTGTAGCAACAGAACTTTAACCTTTTTCTATTACTCAGTTATATGCAATAGTGGGATATCATTCAAATTAACTCATTGTAGCAACTGTAATGCAAACAAAATGATTTTTTTTTTCATTGGCATAACTTGAACAAGAACCTTACAGCATTATGAATAACATGCACTTTGGCGACATTTTCAAATTCCCTGACTTTTCGAGTCCTTTCTACATGTAAATTACCCTGAACAATCACAAAATTCCCGGACTGTTTAGGAAATCTGATCTGAGTCTACAAGTGTTTACTCTAAACAGGATTGTGTATCCGCAATTCAGAGCTCTAGATAAGAGGGAGTATTTTCTTATTTCTCATTGAAACCAGATGTTGTGACCCCTCATCTGAATCGTATCTTCGATATGGTTCAGATGAGTAGTCACAGCATATGTTTTTATGGAAAATTAACAAAAATTATCCCTAATTATCACCAAATACTCCTTCTTATCTAGGGCTCTGCAAATACCAGTACTTAGATTTTTTTCACAGCAGATCATGAATGCATTCATCATAATAACTGCTCCTGTTTTTCACATACCTTGGAACTTTTGGTTTCTTCACTTCCTGTGAAGTGCTGCATGATGGCACTGAAGATGCATTATTATCTCCGTCTTCATCTGGCTGGTGATCCGGAACGTTGACCACAAGGTCTCGCAGAAAATCAAATGTCTTCTCAGAATGGATGGTCTGCTTTCTATAAAAACACACAGAAAAACTAACCACAAAAACCAAGAAAGACAGATGGATGGACAGACAGACAGACAATTTTCTATCAAACTCCTTTGCAGACAAATCTTATTTTTCAATATGAATAAAGCTTAGTCACACTTTCAGGTAAAGCAACTCTGCCATTTCTTATTTTTGTCTTCCTTTACAATTGGGGTCAACTCTTAAAGGATATAATTTACTCCCCTTGGAGCAAATTCTTTCCTTCAAAAGTTGACCCCATTTTGGAAGGGCTTTGTCAAGCAGGGAAGCAATCAGTCACAAAAGTTGTCTCCCTTGATAAATGATGGAAAAACATGGTGGTGTACCATTAACACAATGATGATAATATTGAGTCCTTATTAAATATTATGGCCATTATCAGGTTTATAAGACTGATCCAATAACTAAGGCACCTCAACATATGTTTTTGATGGAAAAATTCAGTGGTCGAAAGAAACTTCTATGAGCACTTACACGTGAGCAGCTGAAAGTGTCTTGGCATTCCTCCCCTTTGTGATGGTAGCTGTCTTTTGTATAAACGACTCAATGAACAATTCCAATGATCTAGCTGTGACAGTGTCAAGAATAAATGTATACATATACATATACAAAGGAATAAGAAATGATTAGCAATGCCTTAAAAAGATTTACTCTGACACATAAACATTCGCCATGGTATAATGAATGCTGTCTTCATTCAAGTAGTGCACTTTAACTCATTAATGCTCAGCTTCCCAAAACATGGGGAAAGAGAGGTGCATTACTAAGCTTAGTCTAGTGGTTAGAGCAACTTGGTTATGGTGCAGAAAGTCGCCAGAAGGTCGCAAGGTTGGCAAAATGCCGACAAATACAAGTATTTTCCATGCCAGCGGTATTTACCGGTAAATACCGGCAAATACTGGAAAATACCGGCAAATACTGGTTGATTGAATTGACCAGTCTGGAATTTATACAGTAACCTACACTCAAAATCCATAGGTGTATTTCAGTTATACTGGTCAACTGACTTAATAATTATACTGAAGTTTAACAATTGTGTCTCCTTATTTATTTAAGGGTTACTAGAATTACCGGAATCTACCTTATTACCGGAATACACCAAAATATACATTTACATTATCAAAATAAACTTAAATATCGCCAGAATAAATGAAATAAGTACCATTTCCATCTAAAGATTAGCTTTTTCTTTATTGGCAGTGAGAGTAAATGGGCCAATGGATGGGTATTTGATTGGTGTCACTGTGCAGATTGCAAGTTGGTTTGGGTCTTTGTATGGGTCAGTCACTTGCCAGCATTTAATGCAGCACATATTAAATGACATATTAAATAAAATTATTTATATTTTGGTCAAATAAAGTGTATTTCGGTAAACAATAATGTGTATTTTGGTATATTCCGGTAGATTCCGGTATATTCCGGTGTATTTTGGTATATTCCGGTAGATTCAAGGTCGTGAGATTGAACAACTGGCTTCACTATCAGACAACTGGAAAACTCTGTCAACCCAGCAGTAAATGGGTACATTTTTTTGAGTCAGGGAAGGATAAGGCAGGAAAAGGAGAGGGATGGGCTCCACCTTTCATCTGCTGTGCCCAAGATAGAGTGGGCCTCTAACCCCCACTGCCTCTACAGTACACGCAACGTGAAGACTTGATCTGACACGCTCTCGCGTGACACTTAAAATCGCGAGGAAGGGATTAAAATCCACGAGATTCTCTCGCAACTCTCACGCATTTCACACTAAACTTCCTCGCGTGTTTGAAAATCGCCACGTTCCATGCAAGAAAATTCCTCGCATCTCGCGTGAAATTCATAGAGTGATGTATGCGAGAAACTTTCTCGCATCACGCGTGGAATTTTGTCCAGGTAGGTACAATGTACATGTACAGTAAATGCAAGTTTCTATACATATACCTTTACGATTCGCAATGCATTTTTTTCGACGCTGATAACGGTTCAATTAATACATTGTAAGCGTGCGTGAATAACCTAATTGATCGCATCCTCAACGCAAGTATTGTTTGACCGTTACGAATTAAGGATGTGTTGATAAACAATCATGATCAGCGTAATTTTGTTGCAATTACGCAGCGAGTTAATTAGAGAGGCTTATGTTTGAAAGAATATTGTTAATAGGTTACTTAGTAGCAAAATTCTAGAATGATGACACAGACAAAAATTTTCGCTCAGCCGCCACCGATAATAGCCCAATCCATGTCAAAACAGTCACAAAGATCAAAGCGTTTCGATCAGCTTTTGAACTCAAAGTGGCACGTGCCGAAATGTTTACTTATTAACCAATATAAACTTTCTGATGTAAGAGCTGTCAAGTTTCCATTAAAAGCGCACGCGACAACAATGACTTGATTAGCAAATGGGCTGTCTCAGAGGTGATTGACATCCGCTTAACCACTCGCTGAAATATGCAAATTTGTAAACCTGTTGGTTTGACAGCTAAAAAAAAATACGTCACAGCTGCATCCTATTTTCAAGAAATATAGTAAATATGATTTTGCGTCGTGGATCAATAGTCAAAGTGTTTGGATTTTAAAAATGCATCAAAATGAATGAAAAATAAGAGGTGAGAAGTTTGTTTTTTATTCCGATCTCCGCGTTGCAAAATCACATTATCTATATGAAAAAAGAAACTGATTCTGCTGCGCGAAAAATTCTCAAAGTATTCGGACTAATAAACATAATATATATGTATTCATATTTAGAGGTGACTGAACGCATTCAGGGCCTTTGCCGTAATAAAATGTGAAGACGGTAGCATTTGTTGAAATACGTAAACACAGCACGTTTATAGGTCAGTCTCGTGCCTTGACATCAAAGGACGCCGCTCAGAGCACAAAATGGTGAAAGGAATCTTATTCTATACGCTGATAGTAAATATGAGGATCAGCCTGCGCAGTATTGTATACTATGCGACAAACTGGTATGCTTTACGCGTCATAGCGTGAGCGGTTTATGCCGTCTATTTGTTCGGTTATTTCTGGAATGGCTGAAATTGCCGATCGTAATTTTTGCCGCTAAAAATTTTTTAGTCGGCGCCAAAAAAGACCAGTCGGTTGGAAACCGGAATCACAACTTTTTTAGGCCCAAAGTAAAAATATAAATGAATTACCTGTACATGTACAACATATAATGACCTGTGAAATTGATAGGAATCGTTAATCCTTTCCACTCGAAAACACGCGTCACGCGAGATTAAGTTTGACGCCGATGACTCACCTGAGCATACATGGAGTTAATCCTTTATCTCGAAAGTTGCGTGTCTCGCGTGAAAAGAAATTGTTTTCTCGCGAGTTTAACGTCACGCATCTCGCGAGTGTCTCGCATCTCCCACGCATTTCACACGCAAAAACCCCACTAAACTTTCGTGGAAAAGATTAAAATTTCTCGCGAGAGCGTGTCAGATCAAGTCTCCACGTTGCGCGTACTGTATGGCTATGGGAAACCCTATACATTACACAATTTGCATTTTTCTTTCAACCTATACTGCTACACCCTCTCTCAAGGGTTACGAGCACGTGTACGCTCACTACGCTGTACAATCCAGTTTGCATGATGAACCACCTTGTATCCATGTAACTATAAAAAGGATCTTTAACCTGCATAGGGGATGTCTCTTCCTGCATGGGGGCCTCCCATTAGTGTTCTGATTCAAAGGGCAGCACACTTTTTAATGTCATTCTATAAATGACATTAATGAATCCTGCTTGGACTTTGAAATTCTTATGTCGCTATCCTGGTTTGAACTCAGGACCTTTAGCATCTAAGGCAAGTGCGCTAACCACTGAGTTACCATGCATTTAAGAGTTTCAGGCTTTCTTCCACCACAGAACATTCCGATAAAATGATAAGGCCAAAGCCACCTGGTCAAGAGGGAATAGAACAGAAACAATCCAGGATCCGAACAGGAAAAGTAGCAAAACCACACGTTATACCCGTTAAGACAGCAGCGAAAGCGACTGCAGCAAGACTGAGCTTACTTAATAAGTTTTGAATGCTTTGTTGTGCAGCCTTTTATTTACACCCATCTCAAACTTCTTATACAAATCTAATCAAATCTAGGGTTGAGTTGGTGGGTAAATTCGGACATCATTTTCTTTCTTCCTTCCTCTCTCAAGGATTATGAGCAGGCGTATGATGTACACTCAAGTTTTGAAGGGTGAACCTCCTTGAAGCCATGTAACTACAGAAGGGATCTTTGACCTCCACAGGGGATGTCTCTCCCTGCACAGGGAGCCTCCAGTTAATGTCCCGATCTGAAGGATGGCACGCTTTTTTAATGTTGTCCCTGCAAAGGACATTAAGGAAGCATGTTCGGACACCGAAATTCAAACGCCGTTACCCGGGCTCAAACTCTGGACCTTTAATATCAGAGGCAAGAGCGCTAACCACTGAGCTACCACGCTTCTTGCAAACAAAATCCAGATGAGCCGTCTCATCAGGATTTTCACTGCTTGCTCAGTTATTTTTGTTTTAATTCCAAAAAAACTGACATATAAAGGAAACAATGTCACTGTCCGAACTTACCTGCTGCCTGACTTTACCTGACTTGACCCCCAATCAAAGCCCTACAGATCTGAAAGGATACAGATGATGACAGGCACAGCTGCTGCAACTTTACCAACATCCTCGTCGGTCTGCATTATCTTCTTTATTCTCGCCTGAAATAATTAACCCGCATAAATGTACATACAGGAATATGAGGAACATCAAGACCAACATTGAGTATAAAGAATAAAACGTACCGGTGGAAATCTGGCGTTGTATTTCTTCTTTTTGCTCGGCATCTTTTTTTTTCTTTGCCGGAAGTGGTGTTGATGAATGGAACAGTCAAAACCAGCAATAGAATTTTTCTTCTATTTATCATTATTATTATTATTAAAATTATTATTATTATTATTATTATTATTATTTTATAAATGTTCTCCTCTTAATCAATTTTGATGATAAAATAGTTTTAGTCGTTCTGACTGAATTTTGAAACCTCCTTTGAAGGAGAACCGCACCCCTTGTGTCGCAACAGCTGGGGACAAGTCCCGCCATCAAGCTGAGACAAGATGCGAGAATATATTCAACAGGAACACATATGTACACAATTTACCATTTAATTTTTATTAAAAAAATAATATTGGTATAAAGGTGTCTTATTTTCTGATTGTATCTGGCGATGAATTTAAGTGTAGTCCAGTCTAGTCTAGTCTAGTCTATCCAATAAATTGCAAGATCATTGGGGATCACTTTGAAAGACCGTTCGTGACTCTCCACTTCCTACTTCTCAGTTCTCGCGCCTATTTTTGGTTCTTCTGTTCATAGTTTTAATACCGTGACAATACATACTAACATAGGAAATAAGAAGTAAGAAGTAGGAAGTGAGAGTTGAAAGTGGGAAGGTGGAAGTAAGAAGTGGGAAGTGAGAAGTTGTTAGTCACCATAAGTCTTTTATTTTTTTCTGAGAAAGACAGATGGTTACGTTTCACTTGCTACTTCTCATTTCCTGCTTCGTATTTCACCCTCCCTACTTAATACTTCCTACTTCGCACTTCCTACTTCTCTCTTCACACGTCTAACTTATTATTTCCAAGATTCCTACTTCCAACTTTTCACTTCCCACTTTTCATTTCAGACTTCCTATTTCACACTATCTACTTATCATTTCCAACTTCCAACATCTTACTTCATACCGGTACTTCCTACTTATCGCTGCACACTTCCTCCTTATCATCCCAACTTCCTACTTCAAACTCTTCACTTCCAATTTTTCGTTTCCTTCTTTTCACTTTCCACGTACTAGTAGTATGTATTATAACTAAGAACTACTCCATCGTTTAGCCAGCTTTGAGTGGATTCTTTTTTTTTTCATAAAAATCTGCTTCACTTTCATTTTTTTTCATACTCAGAACGTTATCTACTAATTAAAAAAACTGACTTCCAACAGATTGCATGACCTCTCTTGTCTTTTATTATCATTTATTTCCAGCAGTAAAAATATATCTTCTGGTTCCAGCCTTAATGAGGCACAGTTTATTTTTTTTATTAAACTGGGAATTAAAGATCTGTCATGACATCACAACTGACATTATGACATCACAAATCACATGCTCTGTTTCTGGAATATGATCGTTTCAGCAGAGGGTTGCATGCATTCTCTCTGACGCTTATGCATCTTTTAAATTTCTCAGAAGATATTTTATATGAAAATTGAAAATACAATAGCAGGTTAGATTCTTCTGAACTGATTTCATCCTTACTTTACACAAAATGGTAATTTTCTAGAATGGACTTGAAACATGCCACCCCTGTAGCCATAATGGTCTGTTCTGTGAAGTTTGACAAAAGCTTGAGGCCGCCATTTTGCACTGAATAAAAATGCTTTCCAATAAATTACTTTCCAGGGTTATTAAAGGATGTCAGTGAAGTTTAAAACTCTCCTGGACAAGTATGACAAGGAGCAATGAAGGAGAAATAGTTGCAAATTGAACCATAACAAACTGAATTAAAATTTTACGTCGTTTAAGTAAAAACTTTGGAAAAAAGAGAAAACAATATCCTCATAAATTATCCCAAGTAGAGGAATTATAACACAGTTTAATGAATGTCACTCTGTTACTCAATATTTCGACCCCTTTTGGGGTCTTTTTCAAGAGAAATGAGCCAAACTTCACCCTTACACCAACTCTGTTGTTTCTTTCTACCATTAACAAAATATTATCGCTCATTTCTCTCAAAGTGTTATCGCTCACCATTAACAAAATGTTATCGCTCATTTCAAAATGTTTGGCTCATTTCTCTTGAAAAAGACCCCAAAAGGGGTCGAAATATTGAGTAACAGAGTGACATTCATTAAACTGAGAAAACAATAGTTGCTTAACTGGCTCAACAATAGAGTAGGGTGTGAAGTAGGCAGTGAGAAGCACGTAGTGGGAAGTGAGAAGTAGGAACCACCGGTCTTTCATACACCGCAGATGATTTTGCAGAAATCTTTTTTAACTGGGCTCTATTTTCAGATGCTCTAGTTGTCCATTAATATTGTCTTCCCACCTCTTCTACTGCCTGTCTCCCGTGTTTCCTTTTATTGTGCCCTGTAGGATCGGGAGAATGGTTAAGAACAACAGTTGGAGTTACTAAAGATTGCCTTATCTCACCCATTCTCTTCAACATTTTTCTCGAAAGTTCTGATACTCTGGAAGAACATGATGGAAAAGTTGAAATACGTGGCAGAATTGCTACCACGGTTTGCCGATGACATTGATGCTCTTGCTAAAGAGGAATAGAAACCAGAAGCTAGAACAAAACTTTCAAAATGGATAAACTGGAGGTAAATGCTGCGAAAACCAAGCCGATGACAAAAGGCACCCAAATTACCTCCAAAGGAGATCAAGGTAAAGGAAAAGAAGTTGAAAACTGTTAAAGCTTCAATTGCCTCAAAATGATGGCTTCAAGGCTGATGTTCTCTCAACAATGACACAAACAAAGCTGAATCCATTTCGGAATTTTGGAAAGAAGACAAAATATCTCTTGGATCGAAGGTGAAAATGCTGCGCTCTCCTGTCATATTTATCTTTCTGTATGCCTGTGAAACATGGACCTTGACAGTAGTTAGAGAAAAGAATGCACACCTTTGAAATGAGAATATACCGAGGGTTACTGAACATTTCAGCTCTTCTACGACAGGGCTACAAGTTCAGTCCAGATGAATGAAAGAACGTCTCAGCTACGTCAGAAGACCTGTTTCTAGGCTGTTTCCGTCTGAAGTTCATCATGTTCTCTAAATGGCTGTTTGGATCTTTCCGCGATAAATCCTCACTAGTTATTTGGTCTTTGTATGAGTGACACAAACTAGACTGTAATTGATATTTACTTCTGCATTGTGGCCATAGGGCTGCACGTCATAGCATGTCAAAGGCTTCTTTTGAAATCTGTGAAGACATGGTATAAATTTTGCTAAAAATGAAGGTACTTCTCATATGAGCCGCGACACGACAAAACCAACAATGTGGCTGTGCGCCGAGCACAGACTCTGATCAGCCTGGGAAACAGCCCAGTCCGATCAGGCTCTTCGCGAAGGGCTTAAAGGGTAGCTAAGGGTGTAAGCTACCTCCATGCGGACAGCCAAGACGCTGATCAGACTGGGCGGATGCCCAGGCTGATCTGAGTCTGCGCTGGGCGCACAGCCACATTGTTGGTTTTGTCATGTCGCGGCTCATATAGATTTTGAAGTTCAAGATCTATCCTGTAGTGCTACTTCCGGCGCTTCGCCAATTATCTTTTCAGATTGGGGTTTAAGCCTGTTCAAGATGACTGTCAGCATGACTTGCTCAGATAGGTGATGGTTCTGTAGTTCTGTCAGAGCTGCAGGTTGCTCCTTTTAGGGAATGTAATAATCAGCGATTGAGTCATTGAGGTAGGTCATTCATCTGGTATTGCTATAGATCTTTCTTAAAACACCAGTCATGGTCTATCCGCCTGTTTAAAAACAAGTTCTGCTGGTAGATTATCTAGTCTGGTGGACTTTACCTTTCTCAGTGCCGCTACTGCAGTCTATACTTCCTCACGAAGGATCAGGGGCCGTATTCATAAAGCCACTTAAGTCGTTGCTATGCTGTTGCTAAGGCTGAATATCTATAAAGGAGATTCCCTACAACTATGAAATTTGGTCTGGAGGAACAGTCTTTAAAACTGTTCCTCCAGACCAAATTTCATAGTTGTAGGGAATCTCCTTCAAAGAAATTTAGCCTTAGCAACAGCATAGCAACCACTTAAGTCGTTTTATGAATACGGCCCCGGGTGTAGAGTTTCTTCCGGGTGCTGATTGTGGACCAGAAACGCACTATCACAACTCTCATGATTGTATAATTCTGAGCAATATTTTGTCTATCTGCTAGGAATCTCTTTTTTTGTCAGACATTTCCCATACCTGTCCTGGATAGTTGTAGATCTATCCTATTTCTCTGAAATCGCACCCTTCACCAGCCGCTATACTCTCTTGCTTTTGTTTTGTTCAAGCACTTTTCAGTCTCTTCGCTCTGAGTACCTATCATGCCCTCCTTAGCTTTCTTAGGGCCTTACTTCTTATCAGTTCTCCTGTACTCTTTTGCTCCTTCTGCTTTATACCGCGTCTCCTTTAAATTCCTCCTCTCACCACAGAGGGCAAGAACATCTTTAGTGACCCAGGGTATTTTTCTGCGACGGTCACGGGACTTCCCAAATATCTCGCTGACTGTATCAGTTGCTGCATTGCATCACAAAGCTCTTGAGCAATCGAGTTTCAATTTACAGTCTGGGCGCTTACGGTTTTCCATCCAGCACATTTGTGATGGTCAGCCATAACTCTTACAGTTGTCAGTCCAACTCGCTAAAATGGCAATTTAACCCACTGGCAGTGTTCAGTATGACCTGTTGATATTTGGTCCAGCCCTCAACTATTCTCAGTATAAACAGTCTGTATTTTGGTTATTTCTGCAGAGGTATGGCCAAAATTAGGTAAATATTGGTGTGTAGGCCCTATTTGGCTTGTTTTATTTCCAAGGAAAATACATGTTTACTTTCTATTTTTCTATTTTGTTACGATCAAAATTGTCTACAATGCTTGCCTTTTCGCAACAGATGCTATTTGTATAAGTTACTCAAGGCTTTTCGCCAGTTACTCAGTTGACAAGTACTTGAGGGTTTTGGTTTTGTTATGGTCAGCGATAACACCAGAAGAAATCAACGTTACGACTTTCCATCAAGTTTCATCCTTCGGACATGTAGTAACATCTTGTGGTAAAAATTTCAGTAATTATGTTATGGTAAGCCATCATGTCAGTTCACTTAAAGTGCATGGTTAACCATCACAAATATGCGTGATGGAAATCCCCAAGTCCCCAGACTGATTTTCTTAGATGTAGGATGTAAAAACGGAAATTACTACAAACCTACAAAGTGGCTGTGCGCCCAGCGCAGACTCAGATCAGCCTGGGCATCCGCCCAGTCTGATCAGAGTCTTCGCTGTCCGCATGAAGGTAGCCTAGACCCTCAGCTACACTTTAAGCGCAAAGCGAAGTCTCTGATAAGATTGTCCGGATGCCCAGGTTGATTTAAGTCTGCGCTGGGCGCACAACCACTTTGTTGGTTTTCTCGTGTCGCGGCTCAATGTACTTTATAAAGATACGTGATATAAAATAAAGAGAAATTGGTTCAGATGACAGAGATAAGACGTGTCTCTTCTTTAACAGTACCAAACTTACCCCAAAAGTTTGAACACCCCTACCTTTCTATACGTGACTCTCACACCTTTATATTGGAGCAAATCGATTTGTCTTATCAAGGTGATGTCCTACAACACTGTTTGCAGGCAGTGAAGACCCAGAACAGACTGCTACTTAGTAGCAGTCTGTCCTTGGTCGACACTGACCGCTTAGTCACTTCTGTCCAAATATTTAAGTTTATTTCCATAGCCACAATGTCGGTTGAATATAAATATAGACATGTATATTTAAGTTTCATTTTAGCGGTTTCATTATCACTTTTCTTCATTATTAAAGCAGTTTGGATATACATTATATTTGCAATAGTATTAGTCTTGATCTACAAACTTGTTTTGAAAAATGTTTTCAATCCAAAGTTACCTTTAGAGGGCAAGGCTGTTCTTATTACTGGATGCGACACAGGTCAGTATGAAATTATAAAACTACGAAGTCAATTTTTATAGCATTTTTTTTTTATATACTGCTGTAAATTTTTAGTATTGTTTTCTAAATACTGACACTGGGTAACTTTCAGTGCTGGGGCGTCCTACTAATTTGAATAATTGTAGGGCAAGGGCCTACTCTGCAATGGCGCTATTGGCTCTACCAATGGTACCAGTGGCGCCATTGGCTCTACCGATAGTACCAATGCCACCGTTGGCGATAGTGTTCAGGGCTCTACGGTTACCAGTGGAACGGCAGCGTTGACAAAATTGGTCAGTGTCACCATTGGCAGAATCCCGACTGGAATACTGTTTCAAAGAGCCCTTTAACCCAAAACCAACAAACCAACCAAAATCTTAATACTGAAATGAAAGAAGCACTTTGAATGCGGACAGTCAAATCAGTAAGAAAAGGCATGTTTGATAATAACTCGCAGAAAAAGAAATGGTGCAGATCAAATTTAAGAATTTATTATCAGATAATGTCCTGCCGAAACAAAACGGCAAAATATCTAAAATCCGCTAAAATTGTCTGCAAGGCGACGCGCTTTAATTGGAAAGTCAGAGGTTTATTCGACAACGCCAGCGCCTGATAGGCTCCCGATTTACTGGTACCAAGTTTGGTACCTACTTGGTACCAGTACTTCGGCTCACGTTGTTGGCCAGGCCTCCGTTTTTTTTTCTAGAAACCCGTATCACGAGTACTTCTTTTTGTGGGGCTGTGGGCAATGCCATTTCATTACTTCTTCTGCATAACTTTATTCTGTGTTACAGTGTATTTTATATGAAGTTACATCTGCAGGTTTTGGACATGATCTTGCTCGGAGACTGGATGACCATGGATGTATAGTTTTTGCAAGTTGCTTACATCCGGGTAAAAATGGCGCCTTGGAACTGGACCGTACCACTTCAAACAGGGTCCATGTTATGCCTATTGACGTCGGATCAGACAAAAGCGTACTGGCTGCACTGAAGTATGTCCAAAAACGTTGCCCACCAGAAGGTTTGTTTGCCTTATTTAACTCTTACGCGTCACAAAAATCGAAAGAGTTGAATTTGAAACAGCGCAAATCCATATGAGGCGCCGCCTCACCTGGGTCTACACTGTTTGCCCGTTAGTCTTTGAAATCTGATGTAGCTTGGACGAAGCATTTTTAATTTTTCAGACGTAAATTTGTCGCCTTTCTTGGCGCTTTAAGGGTTGATACGCATACTAATGCATATCTTTCGGCATCTATGTTATCTATATGCATAAACTTGCAACCGCCCACTTGGAACACAATGTTAAAGCAACGTTGAATCAACTGAATCAACATTTATTCAATATTGTTTTAACCTTGTGCGTTGACACTGAGGGCGTGTTGGGATCAAACTGAAGGGGTGATGATTGGATATGGTATGGTAAGACGAAATCAGGTCAAGAATCACGACAAATGAAATTCGCAGAAAGCCGGGAAATGAATTATAAAGAATAAAGAACAGAACACACAAGGTTACAGCTGCATTAAGATTTTGGACTGATGTGAGCAGAATTAGGCTTAGCTAAAGAACGTATCACTATTTCTAAGAGATAGTCTAAGACCATTGCTGCATTTATTTATATGTACATATAATACCTCAATAGATCTCAGAAACATGCTAGTCAAAAGAAGTTTTGCATAAGCGTACTTTTTCCATAGAGCTAATTAATGCACTGTCACCGTACTTTTTCATATTTCACCTGAGTGTGTAAAAATCATATGAGTAGAAATGAAATACATGGTCATTTGGTATGATTAACAGTCTTATGTGTCGGTATTATAATGGAAAAAAGTTGGTCTCCGGGTTCCGTCCCTCTTGGTAGATATAAGCTTTTAAAAAGTAAAAGCCTAATTCAGGACGATTTCCCATATAGTTTGTTAAGAGCCAATACCACTAGTCTGTGAGAAACTTTTACCTACCCCGACGGGGATCAGTTCTGTCCTCAATTTTGTCAGGTGTTTACAGAGACATACGTGTGCGAGTTACAGAAACCACAAAGCAAAACATGCAGTCCTTTCATGTACCTCTTGGAAATAAGTTGATTTAGCATTATGTCTATGGGAAAATATAAGGTGATGTTAACATCTTTTGAGTTATATACAAATTAACGCTGCTGATCATAAGCCTACATTTCTGTCGTTCGAATTTCTGCCCCATGAGCATCGAACCGGTCATCACTTTGGTGGCATCAGTAAAAGTTATAATGCGTCACAAATGCCACAAGTCATTTTGACTTTCAGTCTTATTTCAGGTTTGTGGGCCATTGTAAACAACGCCGGTTTTAATGTCATGGGTGACGTTGAATGGTTGACTGTGCCTCTCTATCACAAAGCCGTCAACGTCAATTTCTATGGCGCTGTCAGAGTTACAAGAGAATTTTTGTATTTGGTACGAAAAGCTAAAGGTAAATTAAGCCCTAGACGTAAGGTAACTAGTGATTTAAAATTAGCACAAGGTATGCTTGTAACTGTTACTTTAAACTCTTTTAACTAACACTAATCCTGTCATTTTTATTTCACTTTGCTTTTAAACCTTTTTTATTCTGCACTATCTTACTTTCTACTTCTCTTACTAACACAACCTGTGTGGGCAAATCAAATATTACTCTTGAGAGGGTTATGGATTATGCGAAGAAGGATGGATAGATGATTACCGTTCTGGCTAGCAATAGTTAAAAATATATATTTCTTAATAGTCGAAAGAAGCGCAACTTCTCTTGTATGAAAGACTTATGAAAGTAACAACCCGAAAACCACTTTAAGCATTTCACAACCAAACGGGCCAGTTACTTTCTTAGTCTTAGCCAGTTTGGGCTTATTATTCATTTGAGCAATAGATGCTGCTTCACTTTTATTACTTTTTTTTGCATGAAGAACCGAGACAGACGTTTTATAATTCAATGTCAGTTTATCTTTTACAGCACATCTGATGTAATTGTTCCAATGACCCCATCTCATGGATAACATGAAAATTGGCGAGGTGTGTGTATTTTCTTTCAACTATAAAACTTATTGGTTTCTTTTGTATTGCCTTTTCAGGACGTGTTGTAAATGTCTCAAGCGGGCGTGGAGTATTCACATTCCCGCGCGACTCCGTATATCACGTGACAAAGCATGCTCTTGAAACTTACTCCGATTCTCTTCGTCTTGAAATGAAAAAGTTTGGAGTACAAGTGTCTGTTATCCTGCCGGGTCATTATGGAGCTGCCACCGCATGTCAAGATTCCATTCAGGTATTAAAATTTTGATACGACGCACAACTAGAATCATGGTTACTAATAGGACCCGCCTATGAACTGTTGACGGCATTAATGTTATATGTCCCTTACCAGAAATAGCAATAACAGCTCTCTATTATCATGTTGTTCCTTCATATTTCATACGTTGTTTGGAATTAAGTCTCTAGTAGAGTCATTAAGATATGGGCAAAATACAAAATCATGATTGATTAAAACAAGGGCAACAGCTCTGCGAAACAGGAAGCTGGAGTTACCATTCTTGCACTCTGCACACCTTCAGATAATCTGACGATGCTTTGTATGAAGGCGTAGTTACGGTTCTTGTTCGCTGCACATCGTCTGATGATGCTTCTTATTTGTACCTAGTTTTATGAAATAACGTCAACGGGTATAAAGCTATAGAGCAGAAACTATTTCTATAAAGACAATTACAAAGGGACATAATTCTGTAAGATATATGCTGAGTTATGAATCATGTTCTCTGCACATCGTCTGGTAATGCTTTATATTTGTACCAAGATTTGTGAAAAAAATCTTCAAAGTTTTAAAGTTATAGAGTGGACAATATTTTTATACGGAAAATTATAAAGGGGCATAATTCTGTAAAAATGTAGATGGAGTTACAATTCTTATTCTCTGCATATCGTCTGATGGTGCTTTATAGTTGTATAGAATTGCATCCAGTACAACGTCGTTTCGACGTCATGTGCCCGCAGGCTGGTCGTAGCCTTTATTGTTTGCATATGGTTTAACTTCCCTTTCAGCTTGTCAGGTCTCAAAATTTGAGGCGTCGCGAGGAAGAAAACTGTGATCACCAATAGACTTCGATCAACGTTCGCTTCGAGCTGATACTTCTTCGTACCAATTCGAACGTCCCCATGATTGACAAAAATATGTCAGAGAACATCGGGTGAAATTATTATGTAAAACCAACTGATTTCCGCCTTCTACAAATTTTGGGCAATTATTCCTTAAAACCTTTAGTCGTGTTCCTTCGACCTTGGTCTTAGCCCCTTGGGCCCTCAATATTTTAAATACCATTCTATCTAGTTCCAGCGATACAGAAGCGAGAAAGAAGAAATGTGGATGACTGGCACACTAGAGATGCAGCAGACGTATGGAAAGCCGTACTTGAACACATTGTTGGAGGGTCAAACAGCAGCTCTGAAGACTTCCGCCAAAACGACAGATCCAGTTACCGATGCGCTTGTCGACGCCTTACGAAGGTCCCGGCCGAATACGCGATATATTGTTGGTGGGTCTTCAAGTAAATTGTTTGACAAATCTGCGGTAAGTGTTTTTGCATGACATACTCCCGAGTGCAACAAAACTCTTCTTACAGAAGCGCAGAAGCCAAAATTAGTGCTTGTCATGCCTAAAAATATTGTTTGGTGTTCGGATAATTTCACCAGACATCGATGAAAGAGGGTTTGTTTTGTTTTGGGTTTCACGGCTCTTTGAGACCATATTTCAGTCTAAATCGAGCCATCTCCCGGAGAGAGGGAGAAAGATAAGTAACGATATAGGGGAGAAAAAACGTCCAAGCAACCATCACCCGCACCTACTGAAAGCACAGTAGGCCTCTGCCCTACTATAAAAATTAGGACGGCGCCCCGGCACTGAGTTATCCAGCACCATCGCCCGATCACCAACCCCACCCCACATCCAATGAAAGAGGGATTTTTACCATATTTTAGCATTTAATGTCTGGTGTAAGGGCGGTAATACTCGGCACAACACTTTTCCAAAATATCACCTCAAGGTGACCAAGAGCAACTTTTCTCATTATTCGGTTTAACAGGTAGCAACAAAATCAACAGCGGGAAATGCATTGAATTATATAGGAAGGTCACATTTTACACGATATTATCTCAACTTCAATTAACACCGACTTTTTATGCATATAGGTTCTTAAAATTCGATTCTTCTTTAGTGTTGTAATTATTTGTTCGTAATTTTATGTTAATTGGGGGATTTTTAAGATGTAAATATGACCCCTCAAATGGCATACTTATATAGTAAATTGCAAGTTGAAAATGCGGGGGACAACTCTCTTTATTTCGCAATATCAATTTTGAATACAAAGTTACATATTTTATGCAAATAGATTTGAAATCTGCTATATTTTTTTCTTTTGGTATGTATTTAACGGGAAAAAGGTTGAATGAATCAGAGGAATTTAACGATATTCATAAAATGTTCAATGTTTTCTGCGCGTCAACCCCACAATTTGCCTGTAAATCCACTCCCTTACAAAATATCGATTTTTCAAAAGATGAGATTGTCAAATTTCCGGCCTTGGTGAGATCATGGCTACAGCAGACAACAGTTGCGACATCACGTTTGTTTGTCTTTTCATAGCAGAGCGCAATGTACAAGCTACCTCATTAATCATTTATTTTTTTTCAGATGCTGACCCGAGTGTATCCATATTTAGCAACGTTTGTATCGGACTTCTACATTCGAAAAGTCACCGGTATTGATGATATTCCAATAGCTCAAACGTAGTGATGACGAAATATGTTAGGGCAAACTTTGTAGTTCCAGATGAAGCGGCTCATGATGATGAGCTGCCTCATTTGGATCTACTCTGTTTGCAAATTCACCTGTTTTCAATTTTGATGTTTTAAGTGTTAAACACATTCAACAAGTAACTGCAGAGATTTTGGCCTTTTTATTAATAAACAATGTACAGAACTACGTTCGAAGTATTATTCTTTCTTCTCTTCTAGTGTCTTTCTCGTCAAAGATTTATCACAGCCTGTCCACTTGATAGTCAGATAATCCGATAGCCATGTGGGAAGATAGCTGTAGTACCTTGCCATCGTCTGAAAAGAAGAGACTGTCTTGCAGCATCTCCTACAGAACATCATTTTATTTTTCAAAGTTAAAGATTTATTCCCTCGCTCAACTACGAAAAAAATGTTTTCAAGAAATGAGCCGCGACGCGAGAAACCCAACAATGTGGTTGTGCGCCCAGCGCAGACTAAGATCAGCCTGGGCATCCGCCCAGTCTGACCAGAGTCTTCGCTGTCCGCATGGAGGTAGCTCAGTCCCTTAGCTACTCTTTAAGCACTTAGCGAAGAGTGTGATCAGACTAGGCGAATGGCCAGGCTGATCTGAGTCTGTGCAGGGCGCACAACCACATTGTTGGTTTTCTCGTGTCGTGGCTCAAATATTTAAATAACGGCTCAGATAAAGCCTAAATTGTTTCATACTAATAAAAAGGTGTTTAAACCAACTGTCAGAAGGCAGGAACCGTCATAACTGTCAGAAAAAATGTAGAAAATACGACCTGTTGGGTAGAGAACTATTGGTTGCTCAAACACTATAGTAAGTCGAACATCACAGCAAATAACAGCAAATAAGTTTTTTTTTTTCATTTTTTTTTTCATTTTTACGCAAGTGACGATATGAGTTTTTGACGTCACTGTGAAGTTCAATTTGAAGGCTAAAACCAAGGCGGCCTGCACTGACCTCTTTCAGTGGACTTAATTGAAAAAAGGTGATAACCCCTTACCGCAGGTACGTCAAAATACGAAATTCCGCCATCAACAAGATACCTCGCCTGCGGTCTGTTACTTATGAGACCATCAATTAGCGCATCAATAACTGGTTTTGTTGTAGTTGAGCCACTTTTAGCTTTTGTTTGCTTTTCTTCTATCACTGAATATAGGTAGTCTCGTCCATACGTTTGCCTGACGTCTTCTGATGCATGTTCCCACATCTCGTCTGCTTCCGCCTTGTAGCGTACATACTATAAATAAGATTTCCAGATACCAATTTGCTAAGGGTAACATCATCGTCAGATGACAATAGCTTATATTTACGTACAAAGTTAGATCTGGGATGAAAAATATTTGTGGGATGCGGTCAAGCTAAAACATTACATAGAATGTAAACTCGTCAGAGATAGTTAATTCGTTTGTGGTCTCCTAGCATTGTGGCCACCTGGTAATCCCGCAGCTGCCCGCTTTGCTTCCTGTTTTGTTTTATAATAAAAGACGGAAAATAGGTAAATAATTTATAATTGTTAAATGTTTTTCGTATAGTTTTTCATTCTGTTGTGTAGTATAAGCGTTTTTTTGTTTTGTTTGATTGAACCGTTGCGGAAACTAAGGGCGATCGAGGTTTGGGTCCGGTAAAACTAATTTAAGCCCCCAGTAATCTTTTGCTGACCGTTCCAAGGCGGTACTTCTGTTGCGGTTCCTTGATGTTATATTATGCTGTGTCCGCTTGTCTATGGTCTCTGACGGTTTGGTCACCTGTATTGCTGCCCGATCTGCCTTCTGTTTTGTTTTGTTTTGTAATTAAAATAAAAAAAATAAGTAAAAATAGATGTTGATGCTGTTATTGGGGTAGCTGAATGACCATCTGTTTGGGAAAGAGCTGCTCATTCGATTTACTGTGCGTGTCTTTCGTAAACTTATGTCAATTTCTGTGTGTATGTGCTTCTTTCCCTACTGGTTTTGAGAGCGGAATGTGAGATTTAATTGTATTAATTCCTGATAATTGCCTCTTTTTACTTTTCATACTGTATTTTGAAATGTGGACACTTTGATTGTTTTTACAATAACAAATTGGCAAACGCGAAAATAAATACGTGTACCTGCACTATTATACACTGTATGCTCTACTAGAAACATATCACACTTATAGAACACACACAAAAGAAGGGACATAATATATTTCAAAGTTTGAGTTTGCTAACATTTGAAGTAAAAGTATGTTAATTTGACCGGGAGAGGCTATCAGTTTAACAGTCCATTATAATATGTGCAGTATATATTATCCAAAATAATGAAGGTCTATCATACATGTTCATCGTTCTGAATTCCTGTGGCCATACTGTAGTTAGCGGGCTCCACTACTGAAACCCTGACACCGAACTTTAACATCTCGAGGCGTAGTGAGTCAGCCATTGTTTCTAGCCCATGCTTGGTCACTTGGTAGGCAGAATTCGCAGGGAATGACAGCAGTCCCCTGACGCTGGTAACTATAACAACTCTGCCTAAAGTAAACAGAACAAGAAAATCGAGTTTTGAAATAAACAACCTTATGAAAGTTCCAAAAAAGAAGTTCCTGAGCGTCTTTGAATGTCAGCCTAGTAAAGACCTAAAGTAATTTCAAGTCTATATATGACTTTTACTGTTAACTGTGTACTGTCTACAGCAACACTGACATTGCGCTTGCACAAAGTCGATGTCGCAGCTAACAGCAAACAATTCACAGTGCACAGCGAAGGGTTTACCGCGAAGGAAAACGTACATAAAAAGTTGACATGATGCTAGTATATAGACATTATGGTATTTCAAACAATTCTACAATGTATATGTTTGATTCTTAAATGTTTTGAATCTTTAAATCGTGTGTGTAAGGTTTGGTTTAAACTGTAGTTTATTTGTATAAACACATATTACAAAACAGAATTAAGAGAAAATACAATATTATCTATGTTATACAAATGGGATTCAGAAGGAATTCATTAGACTTATACAAGTCTGTATCCCATTGTATCAATCTAAGGTACTCTAATAAAGTGGTCTGAATATCAAATTCAAACTACAATACCTTACTACATGGATTATACATTTCAGTGGAAAAAAAGGAAAGAGCTAATACCCAATAGCAGGATTCTCGATTACCGAGAATCCTGTCATTCGGTTCCAAACTCTTATTCACCAAAATTCATAACCTAAAACTAAATATCTAAATGTTACTAGAAGAGGTCATAGTGTTATGCATTGTTGATTTATCAATCTAATTGTCGAATTCTATCTAAATTACGAGCTGCGTGGGGAATGGAAAATGCAGTACAATCTAGAAGTATACATAGTTGCTAATTGAACCGAGCTTTAATTACATTGTCTCAAATGTTGTTTGTACGTGCTGACGACAATGCCAGTTTATATAAGAATATTTTCTTCTGCACATGAACAAAGTAACTTAGATAGATAACTTTCAACCATAAATGGACGTCTATCTTATTCCAGTGTCTGCATTAAATATTTGCTAGGTCGCCGAAATTCTGGCATTAAACCCTTTGTTCTATATATACTACAGTTTAGTCTTCTCAGCACTGATCTCCATCTTGAACCTTGTAAAGGTTTTGCCGATACTTTCAATTAGGGCTTCTAGTTCCACATCTTCCTCAGCTAGAGCGTCTTGGTTATCGGCGTCATCGACAAACCGCAGATTGGTAGTATTTCTGTCGTCTGTACTATCATTTCCATCAGAAAGAACGCAGTCCTTTGAGATGAAATGTACCGAAGGTTATTGAATATTTTGTACAATGGGGAGTTTCGAAGAAAGACTCAAGCAGCCATTGGGGAATATGATGAACTCCTGGCCTTAGTCAAAAACGGAAACTAAAGTGGTTTGGTCACATCTGAAGGTCTTCTAGTCTAGACAAGACGATTCTAAAGGACACAGTGAAAAAAAAAAGCAAAAAAAGCAGAAGAGGTAGAGAGAAGAAAAGGTATGGGAAGGCAATAATAAAGAATGGGCAGGGATGGACTTTGCCAGTTCAACTAGGGCAGTTAAAACCCGGACAAGATGGAAATGGATAGTTGCGAAGTCATGTGTGGTGTCCAAACAACCTTGCAATGTTATGGGATAGAATAGATAGAATACAATACCTTTTGTTTGCCTAACAAGGTACAAAAATGTCCTTATTGTTCTGACGGCACCGTAGAAATTGACGTTCATTGCTTTGTTGTAGAGATTAACCGTCAACCACTCCACGTCACCCAGGACGTTGAAACCAGCGTTACTGACTATACCCCATAGTCCTAAACAGAAAGAAAAAATAAGAACTTGAAATTACAGCTAATAAGCCATTGGAACAGAGCACGGATCTAGCTGAAGTTTGCCACTTTAAGTCCTGGGGCCGTGTTTATAAAACGACTTTAGTCGTTTCTATGCTGTTGCTAAGGCTACATTTCTATGAAGGAGATGTCTGTATGTCTGGTAAAAATTCCATAAGAGTTTAATAATCATGCAAAGTAAGGCAATTATATGTTAACAAAAACTGCTAAATGTAATTAAAAATGGTAAATTAGAGTGTCAAAAGACAGTGACAGTTTGGCAGTCAGCAGAAACAGATTTAGAAAGAAAGGCTTGATAAGACTAAGTAATCTGAGACTGTAACTAAACGTGGTATAACTTGGATACAAACATCATATTTGTTAGTGTTCATTAAACTGCCATTTAATGAAATAAATCCGTCAGTCGCACGCGCTTCTTCGGGTCTATTTCATAAGTCACATTTAATAAACACTGTCTTTAAATGTAAAATTTGGCATTGCTTTTTTTTTCTTTCAGTCTTTCAGTTTTAAAGTAAATGAGTCATTTTCACCAATCTTGATCTTATCTTAAAATATATTGTAGTAATCATAATGTTGTTACGTCTATAAATTGACCTGCCTTCTTCTATCACTCATGTGATATAGCTTAATACGTTTAACAGCGGAATTCATTTACTTAAGCTTGACTTATTTCTGTACAGATTCAAATTTACTCTAACATGAAATTTTTCATATTTATCTTGGCTTGTCTTTTCAAACTCAAAATATTTGAGAGTGAAGTTAAACTTTGAAATATAGTAATATATTTTCCTATTCACGTGGAGCCGAAGATGTGTGCAGGGTAGAAATGTTTATTTTGAAACACATATTACATAATAGTTAAACCATAAGGTTCTTCATGAATGTATCAGTTTTGTACATGGGAATTTTAAATAACTTTCTATATAAGTATTATTTTGATTGCAATACTGTGATACAAATTTGAAGAAGTCCATTGACTTTCTGCTGAATTCCATTTGTATTTAAAGTATCATGTTCCGAAATGTGTATATATGTATTGTTGATGTTTATACAAATAAAACAATAACTAAAACTTTTCTCGCTGGACAGCTGCTATTCAGTCGACAGCCCTGGGTGTCCATCGATAGATTTATAAATGAGCCACGACACGAGAAAACCAACAAAGTGGTTGTGCGCCCAGCGCACTCAAATCAGCCCGGGCATCCGCCCAGTCTGATGAGAGTCTTCGCTGTGCGCTTAAAGGGTAGCAAAGTATCTGAGCTACCTCCATGTGGACAGGGAAGACTCTGATCAGACTGGGCGGATGCCCAGGCTGATTTGAGTCTGCGCTGGGCGCACAACCACATTGTTGGTTTTCTCGTGTCGCGGCTCAAATTTTTACCATTTTCGGGTAAGTGGTCCACAACATATTGATGTGCTTTTGCAACGCTTTCGTCACTTCCGACGTCAACAGGAACAACGTGTAGGTGTTCAGAGGATAAGGATTTGAGTTTTTTGGTGCCATGACCACCAGGATGCAAGCAACCTGCGAACACGGTAAAGCCGAGTTCATCTAGCTTTAGAGCGAGATCATGACCAAATCCTGAAAGATTGATACAAACAATAGTAAAAAATTGATACAATAATGAGTTGCATCCTTAGAAAAAGTTTATAAGAGTAAAAATAAATGTTAGCAAACTAAGGAGTGTCCCCTGTCGGCTTCCGTACTAAACCGCAAAACAGAAAAAAAACAGTGATTTTTACAGGCTCATGCGAATAATATTCCGCAAAAAATAGTCCATCCTTAGAATACTGAAGAGTAGATATTTAAATTTTAAATGTTTGCTATTTTCAGCATGTCTGTTGCTACGGCAACCATACCAGAGAAGCTGTTGGCTAAAATGGAACTTGGTAAGAAATATTTCTGCACAAGAACAATCATTATTTTTGCAAATTTAAAGCTTAAACTGTAATAGCCAATTCTCAATTTTCCATTGAAAGTCATTGGTAATTTCGACATGCTATAGCAGAAGTAAATCAGCTGCTTATCACGAAAACAGTTTTTAAAGAATATTTCAGCTGTTCCACCAATATTGCTTCCGAGTCATTTTCAGAATTTCAGTTGATATGGCAACCATGCGAATCAAGCAATTGACACAAAAACCATGTAGCTGACGAAGGACTTAAGGAACAGTTCTGTAAAAAAAAGATATATCTGCAGTATTTAGGCAGTAAAAGGCTATTTTTAATTTCTCCACTCCTAATCAATGGCATAGCAGCCAAAGTAAACAACCGATCGGCATGAAAAACACTATGATGGCAAGTCAGTGGCAACGACGGAACCAGAGCGACTGGCATAAAACAATAGTTATTGTTCCCCTTTCTTAAAGATGCTACATATCAAATTGGTTACAAAGGGCCTTGAAGATTCAGAGGAGATGTCATTCGAAAATGTTTACGACGGACGATGGACCACCGCCTGTACTATAAGCTCCCTCGTGGCCTTTGAGCCAGAAGAGCCAAAATGCATAACAAAAATACCTGACAGCAACGTTACCTGTGTCACAGCCAGTGATATAGACACCTTGACCTTGAACTGTTATAACACCTGTCGTCTGCTTTTGTATAATTTTCATACAAACGTAGAGAATGCAAACACAGATGACATAAGCGAATAAAGATGACGTTACAACACTATAAATCACTACTAATAGTCCGATGAAATACAGAGCCTCTAGAAATCTTGCAAGATTTGACATTTTTATGCAAACTCATCTCTAAGACAAGAAAAGATTATATTTGACCCACATGCATTGATAAGCTTACGGTAAGTAGTGTCACAGTACAATACAAAGTTGCAATGTATATACAGCATATGTTTTTTTTTTAAATTCAAGATCAAATATATGGAAATTGGTTAAACATGGACTTGAATAGAGTGGAATGGAATAATCAACAACCCACTTACCAAAATTTTCTCCAGAACCTGGAATGCTACTTTTATAAGTAGAATTTGCTCCCTAATTCTTTCCTGTAAGATTGTCATCCGAACCCATGAAAGAAGTGGAGGAAATTATTTCTGGCAGTCCATTCCACTCCATTCCATGTTTTAAATTATGCCTTAAATATGAGCAGTATGTCAACTTTTATTTTTCTCCATGAGAGAACATGTTCTTTCCCTTTAGAGAGGCGCCTAGTGAAATGGGAAACAAACGTTTCTTGGTTTCAAATAAAAAAACAACAACATTTTTGTAAGTTATTGTTGAAACATCGTTTTGAAAGTTTGTTTGGATTTGTCATCATGCTTTGTTATTTGTCTCACCTCTTTTTGTCTTCTTATTTCATCCACGTACAGTTTTATGACGCATTGCATACTCATACTTTGTCTCCAAAATTGGCCTTCGGTCATTTACGCGCGCAAGGCGGGGACGTTGTCTCTTTAGTTACTGAAGGCAATGATATTAAAGATTTACACCCTCAATATTTCTATTAACTTTTGAATTTCTCACAAAACATTATATCCTAGGCATGATGATGATTACTATCAAAAGTACATTTATCTGCCAAATTTTTGATTTTTGATAGTCACTGAAAATAGGAGAATTAAAGAAAATACACAAAAGAGCGGCAATAGCGGGTCGCCATTCCCGCCAAAAATGAAGACTGGACACGCCCAGCAATCATAATTGATCAGGTTAAATTCATATCATGAATAATTTGAAGCCCTTTCTTTAATCACTTCAGACAATTATTGGTTGAAAAGAACTCACGTTCACAGATTAGAGGTTAATGTTATTGTAATGTTATTTACTCTACCAATCATAAAATTCAAAACATGCTTGCAGAAACGCCTGTGGGAGTCAATCAATTTATGACGACAAAGTATTCGTGAATATTCAAGAAGGGTACGCATTGATATATCGTCTCTGCCTCCGTAACAAAGATCTTTTCGCTGAAGATTTTTTGTACAAATCTTAAGGGTTCATCACACCACCAAGTGGGTGGGGAATGGTCTGAAATCAGACTTTGAATTATTTTTAATATACTTGTGAAATATGAAGTTTTGCTTATACCAAATGTAATTTCTTAGTGTTAGCAATATATTTTGAGAGTAACTTTAAACATAACATTTAAAATGAGAAATTAGAGGAAAAATACGAGGTGGCCAGGACTTCCATTAGAACTCATAAACCAGAGATAATGGCATAAAACTATTTCGGCACGTTGAAAGCGTCAAGCATGAACTACAATCTCCGAGAGTTGCAAAGCCTGTAAATGTCTACTTTTTAAGAACCCCCTTCAATGTTGGCCTCGTGTATCATAAAGTCAATCAGGTCGCCATTTTTTCATTCATAAAAGTGTAAACAAAAACTTTCAGTACCCTTTCTCAACAAAGCAAGTATTGCACACTGCATGACTGTATCAGTTAAAAGCAACTACTATTCTAAATGCAAACATGTGCATGATATGGACGATCAATGCACAGATGTCCACATTGTAGCAGTACAATCTGCAAGGTCTCAGATAAGTTTCTGTCTTGTTTACATTGCACTCAAGAACACACGAACCGCTTAACAATTTATTCTTGCGCATTTCGCGGGGTTGGTAAAAACCCGAACCAGATACAAAAATCCGGAACTAATTTCCCGGTACCAACTTCACAACAATATGGTTTGCATTAATTTAACAGTCTAAGTTTATCTTATTCATTGTCATGTCACAGTACCCGGTCTTTGAATCCTGTCTCCGTGTCAAAGAAAAAAATGAGACAATATCAATAATGAAATTTGTGATCCAGCAGAAACATGTTCAAAGGTCCCAGAATAACGCATAAATTCACAATATAGTATCTAAATAGGTTCGACATTTCTGAATTTATATTTAGGAAAAAGCTGTAGGATCATATTGTCATAACACTGGGTGATTTTCCGCTTAGATTTACTAATGGAACTGTGGAACCGGAATCGGTACCGGAATTGGGTCCCGGCTTTTGATTTGCAATCTGGGTTTTTAGAATGCTGCACGGGAGACTAATCTTGCTATCCTGAGTAACTCTTCGAGAAACAATTCCGATGATTAAAAAGGTATTAAACGCTACTAAATATAGTTAATTACTACAGCGCTTATCCATGGATTATTCCGTATTTTCAAGCAAAGCAGTCTGTGTTATAAATAATGAAATAAGGTGGGTACTTATTTTATGTCGCACCTTTTTCAAGATGAGTTGTTAGGCCTTTCCGGTCCAAACATAAACAAACTAAACAAGCGATGGAAACTTAATTTTTCGCCAATATATTCTGAAGAAAGCGTTAATCAAGGAAAGTATTGCTGAATAAAAACACAGACAGTTGTTCTGCATCGGATGAAAACAATCTGCGATTGTGTTACGTTGATTAAAGGTATTTAAAGCTTCTAAAACAATTTACACATTTCAATGACACGTGTTTACGTGAAAGTGAAAAAAACACGTGCTAGGCAAGCTCTTTACAATTTTGACGAGTAGGGTGGCACATTCATACAATGAACAGATGTTTATGAGATAGAAAATAAAGTTGTGGGTTCAAGGACAACTCACAGCAGTGACTGTGTATTTTGGCTTAGCTGTGTCCTAATTTATAAATGTATACTGGTGTTGTGGACACATCAGTGCAAATTTATTGAAAATAAATATGGAAAAGAAGATGCAGAACCTGCCCCGGATCCAGGGGGTGGTTCCGGGACGTTTCGTGCCACAACCAGTTCATACCGGGACGTTTCTTCCGGGACGATTCGTCCCATTTTTTTTGTGGTGGGCTTTGGGGCTTCAGCCCTGCCATCTGGGCCTGGTTACATTCAAATATATAGTGTGATATTAGAATCGCCTCGCTAAGGCGATTCTAATGATATATCACAACATATATTTCACGGCGAAATTGACATAAAAACCTCATCAAATTCATCCCTTATAATGTCATATATTTCTAAGCCCACATTCCCCCCCCCCCCCCCCCCCCCCCCCCCACCCACCCACCCACACATTTTGGTACCTCTGAGCCCCACCAGTTATCCAGAACCCCACCAGTACGGCGTGGTCTGGATCTGGGTCTGAGAACTGTATAAGAAAATCTGAATGTGTCAGTGACACCCTTGTGTGTGTGTATTTTTTTTTTTTTTTTTTTTTTTTTTGTTGTTTTTTTTTCACAATAAAACCAATATTTTGGGGCAGCAGTTCAAGGACACATCTTTCATTTGAAGATTTTGCATCGAAAAGAAAAAAGTTGACAGTGATAAATTAAATTTTTCACATTTAATATCATCATATCAGGCAACCAGAGGCCATTCCCATTCCTGTTACATAAGTCTTGTGCCAGACTCCACAATCATATGGTCTAGCATTTTTTCAAACCATATTGTTGACATTTGGAACACATTGCCAGATTGTTGTTTCGGCAGCCTTTAATATTAACGTGTTCAAGAATAGTTTGAACATTCACTGGCATAACCATCCTTTTAAATGTTATCGCACAGGCTACATGACCCACAACAAACAGGTCAGGACAGAAAAGTCAGAAGCGCTTATAGAAAGTGAGAAAGCTCAACTGAGACTTACAGAGAGATTCTATTTTATTGTCTTACCTGCGGCTATCAGAAGTGAGACATAAGTATAAGTCCAAACATAAGTATTACTTTTCTGGCAGCATTATTAGTGTCAGCAGCCTAAACTTTTGTCAACTTTTCTGATTCAGCTTTCTTTTATGACAGTGCCATGACAGGGGAAATACCGTCAACCCTGGAATTATTATTACATTTCCGCCACTAGAAATTTGTCTGTTGGTTAAATTAAAATTAGCCATTCGTTCATTTCCTTGCGAGTGAATTATTCATTTTATACTTGATTTCAGTCCATTTCATGTGAACTTCATGGAAAAAAATAAATAAAAAATAAAGATGTTTTTGTGAAGTTAATTTTTTGGAAGAAAAATATTGTAACTGTGTACTATAGGTACAAAGTATTTGACTTTTACATTAGATTTTTGCACATTGATCCAGATAAGAGGAGGTTACAGGGATAATTTAAAGATAATTTCTGATACTTCTGCATAAAAGATAAGTTCTGACCCCTCATTAGAACCATCTCACTGAGACAGTTCTAATGAGGGGTCACAACATATTTTTTGTTAAGAAATAAGAAAAAGCATCTGAGAATTATCCAAAAAAAAAAACACCTTATCTGGAGCCCTGAATTAATTTTACACATCCACATTTTTTGATGGTTACAGAATTTGAAGGCCAAAAGCAAGTCTTCATAATGAACTGTTATCAACTGTATCCATGAAAATGCTTCAATTTTGTAGGTGAGCTGCCTCTAAAATGTATGTCGTTGAATACTGTCTTAGTTGGGGCATGCATGTTGATTTACAATGTACTTATAAGCTTACTCAGTTACTGGCTTTTCCAACATATTTTGTTTGAGTGGATTATCATTTTCAGAGACCCTCAAATTTTGGCACTTTAAAGCCCTTTGTTCCAATTTTTGGAACAAAGTCAATACCAGTGAGGAAGAAGAAAATTTCAAAAATACAATATTTTTTCTTTCTTCTCAAAAGTTGAAGAGGCATATTGTTTTTGCCTTGTTTTGTTTTTAATTGGGTTGATTTGCATGTATTAACCTTCAATCATCTTCACTGACTGCTAATGTATGTGTGTGTGTTGTGGAGGGGAAGAGTGTGGAGGAATGGAGGGAAGGGATAGGAGAATAATATTTATAGCTGTCCAAAACAGTTGTGCAGGAAACAGTATATTACTCAAAGCATGCTCTTACTTTATCTCCCCAAGATTTATTTTATTGCTTATAATGTCCACCATACCTTTATTTTAGAACTATTTTGTGACTAAAACATGGTGGATATTTCAGATTTTTTTTCAAGTAGTGGGTGTCTGTTGAATTGATTTTTGTATTTGTTATTTGTTTCTGTGCAATTTCATTCTGGGACATTGTAGAGGGGTATTTGGAGATTTTATCAGGGTAATTATTTTTGGATAGAATTTCATCCACATGGACTTCTGGCGTCCTTGGGATAGCCAAGTCTCAAGTATGCTAATTTTCTTCATAATTGCTTTTATTATACATGCTATACCCTAGAATGGTGTTCAGGTGGTATGTAACATTGAAGGCTTGAAAGCTTTGTGACAGACCCAGTTATTTTCAAAAAAATGTAACTCACATTTTTCAACCTACCCCACCCACTTCACATTGTGATGAACCCTTAATTATATTGCATACAATTAACCAGTTTCATAATTCTGTGATTATTTCGTAATGAAATACGAGGGAGTATACCTTTAAAACACAAATAGAAAGGAAGCTGTTGTCTGTGTTTTATTTACATCTATATTAAAACTGGCGAGCAAATCAATGTATACATACCTGTTTATGGATCATATGAACGCATTGCAATATACTTTTATATATGAAGGCAATTTTAACACGAGCAAAAAGACATAGGTGTTCGTCATATAAACGGGCTCTCAGAGTTTCGCATATTTGGAAACTTTGTATACCTCTTCAGTAGTCTCTGTAGATGTGCGTCTTGCTCTGGCATTTTTGTCTTTACTTTAGCGTTGAAGAGCTAAGTATTATCAGCCATACGCGACTTTAATTCTTCAGCCACACCCAGTTTAAAAATTGTTCAGTCTGTTGTTCAGCCACATAGAGTTTAAATTATACGTTGTAGTACTTTCTCTGTCCTCCCAACTGGTCTTTTAGACTCTTAACTTGATCATTTTGAACGTTTGAAATATACAGATGCTCATGAATGTTAGTTTGCTATCACGCTCCGTCATTTTTTTGCCTTTATCTATGGCATAACCAGACAACTTAGACACGTGTAACTGCCAGTGTAGTGCAGAACAGTGCATTCATTGTCTTTACAATTTGTCTTAGAGATTTAGCCTGATTGGTCTGAAACTTTGTCAGCATTTTCGGTAGAGTTTATTATGTCCATGTAGCTTTGTCAGTATCCTCTGCACTGAGACGGTATTTTTTCAGCAACCTGTATTTAAATGGTACACAGCATTGCATACTGCTTTCGCATTTGGTTTAAGAATATCAGCCAGATTGTTTAGAAACTTTCATGCTTTCTTGGTATGATCTATGAATGTGCATCTTGCTTTATCACCTTTTGTCTCTGTATAACTGAAACAGACTGAGTATATTTCAGCTTAGGAGTATATAGTTTGTCTTCCCAAAGATTTTTTCAGTTCAAGCCTAACTTTTTTGCAAATGAATGTGCTTCTAGAAGTAGATATAACTTTTCCATCTGGGTCTTTCAATTATTTTGTCAGTTATGATCTCAAACAAATTATTTAATCTTTAATGGAACATACAAATACAAATTTATTTATTTCGAAAACCTATATCAGCAAGGTATAATTTGAAACAACACACAGTGAGTTTAAGTATAAGCGTGTTTATACCAAATTTAGTGCGACAGACGCGCGTTTCTGTATTTAACTTCTTCAGTCTGAGCATGCATGTGTATTTTCAAGCAACTGATTATCATTATTATTGTTAATTTTTAGCCAAGCGCAGTTTCGTATTGCACAGGTTTATAAGCATTGTTTTTTTTTTTTTGCAATTGGTCTTAGGTTTCAAGTCCATTGTGTGGAGTCGTAAATACCTTAGTCTTCGCAATTAGTCTTACAGTTAAGTAAACTTGTTTTGAAACTCTGGCTGTCGAAAATCTAGTCTTTAAAAGTAGACACCTTTTCTAGAGCCGTTCTGTCGTGTAGAGAAGCCAACAGGAAATCGCTTAAGCTGTCTACCTTTGAAATGAAAAAAAATGGCGGCAAAACATGGTAGTGTTCCCATACACCCGAAAGCCCGCTAGACCGCTAAACATGTGCAACAAGTAATATAAGCTTTTGGCCATGCCGTTGAAGTCAGAGCTTCCATTGTTAATGTAAAACATATTAAAATGAAAATAATTAACGCAATTTAGTAATTAATTATATTTGGCTTCATTTTATGTGTCTTAATATATGACAGAATTGCATTCGAAGTGTTATCGTTTCTTCTTAATTTGTATCTTTCTTGCCAATGTTTTATCACATCCTGTCCATTTAATGATCAAATAATCCGACATCCACGTAGGAAGATAGCTGTAGTACCTGGCGAATGTCTGAAAAAGAAGAAAAACATTCTAAAACAAAAAGCATCTGACTCGGTATGGACTGTCACAGAAAAATCAAATTTAAGGTGAATGTATTCACTTCACAGAGAAGCAACTCTGTCGGCTACATTTTTGCCTTGCTTCTCAATGAGGGTCAAAAAGGATTTGCTTCTACTGTCAACTTTTAAAGTCTTAAAGGCCAAGATGAGAAGTCAATGATTAGAAACCGAAACAACGATTTCCACATCCTGGGTCCGAGGTTATACAACCTGAATATAATCTCAAACTCAAAATAAAGCACACTCGGAAGTAGCCAATCAGTGTGCTTTATTTTGAGTTTGAGATTATTCTCAAGTTTTATAACCTTGAGCCAAACATGAGAAGCGAAAAGCCAATAAGTCCGCTCTTTCCCAGCAGATGGCCGTGAGACTATCATTGATAATAAAAAAAAAGCCATAGACTAATAGAAATTAAAATCTTACAGAGTTCCTTCAAGAGCAGAGAAGAAGCATCGCCTCAGTAATAAATTACTGTGGGGCTGAAACCGGTTACCCTCACCTTTGGTTCTGTTTGGTTCATAAGCAAACAAATTACTAGAAACACACGAAACATCTATTAGTCCTATGTTTTTATATTACATTATAAAAAAAAAAAGAAAAAAAAAGAAAGAAAGAAAGTGGGCAGCTACACAGTTGACCACTCACTACAAATCTGTCAATAAAAGATGTTCCGCCATCTACAAGATATCTCGTCTGCGGTCTGTTACTCATAACAGCATCAACCAGCGCATCAATAACTGGTTTTGTTGTAGTCGCGCCACCTTTAGCATTCCTCAGCTCTTCTATGAGCGCATCTAGATATTCTCGTCCGTATGTTTGTCTGACGTCTTCTGATGCCTGCTCCCACATCTCGTCTGCTTCCGCCTTGTAGCGTACAAACTGAAATAAGATTTTCGGAAAAAAATGTAACAACCCGTCTGCCGTCAATAGTCTCTCTCTCTCTCTCTCTCTCTGTCTTTGAGAGAGAGAGAGAGAGAAAGAGAGATTTAATGAAACCCCAATACGTGGACGTTTCGGCCTATATCCAAAAATTACTTTTTGATTGAATTAAGTAGTCATATGGGTAAAACTTAAAGCTCGTCCTAATGAACTCCACATGATATGTTGTTGTTTTCTTGATGTTTTATGCACCTTCAACATCTTTAAGGTCATTGTGAGCATCTCAAGGCGAAAAGCACTCTTATTCCAACTACTTTGACTAGGGCATTGAATGATATTTGGTTAATATTTTTGTTAGCTTTGTAGCCCTTAAACACTTTTAAAGTCATTTTGAGCATAGTCTGGCACATCTGCCATCATCACCCATGGATGAATGGGGCCTTAATCATTCATGTGATGCCTATAGTGTCTTTATATGCAAGCATACGGCTGATAAATCTGTGGTGCACCCATTTTTGGCTTTAAGAGGAGTTATTTTCAAGCCCAGCTACAATTTTTGTGCCATGTATGCAGAAAACCATTTATCATTTTAAGTAGTTTAGCGTAGCATATTTTCATTTTCCCATTTTTTCAGATTTGGTGTCCATGCCCGAAATGTCCTGGGCCGAAACGTCCTTGGCCGAAATGTCCTACATTCCGTTCGTTCATCGTTCATCCAACGTATACAAATAACTGACAATATGCTCCGAAATGGACATTCATGGCTACCTTCGTCTGTATAGTGCTTATCGTATAAACTGAGAAGATGAAACCTTAAACAGAAATTCGTGTTCGCATGTACGCAATAACGGAAACATTAGCGTGTCAGACCAGTGATTCTCTAAGGTGACTTGTATATACGCGGCTGAATTGATACACTTTCAGCTATGTTGGCCTTTTTACGGAGAAACCAACTTTTCTTCCTTGGGCTTGGGAAATGATGTAACATTACATGGTTAAAATTTGTGTTTGAAAAGCTTTATGAAAATAAATAAAAGGTTAAGAACATACTTTGACGGTTTGACCACTTGGTTTTCAAGTTCATAAAAAAATATATGTTCTTCTTTGAAGCCACGGACTATCTGAACCATTTTTTAGGACCGAGTCATTGTTATTATCTTTGTTATTACCCCCGCCCCCTCCTCACACACACCTGATAATAAATGACTCGTCCCTTATGTAGTGCCTCTATTCGTCCGAGGAACTGAAGTTTGCCCGAAAGGTTGAAATTGGACCTTGTACTATGGTTGGAGGTTGTAAAATCGTGGGAGTTGTAAATTCGTGGGTGTTAGTAATTTGCATAATACTCATGCGTAAAAAAAGTTTCACTAAGTGTTTATTCTTCCAATATTTAGCCATGCATATTTCATAACAAAAGCAAATGCATAGAGCCTAAATAGGGAATAAAACTTTAAAAAAGTTTGACCAATCGCTTTTCTGCCTTCGTTTGCTATTTCTTTTCTGCATACCTGTACATCTCGGATATAAACCTCAGAAAACCTCAGAAAACATTGCAATGATTACTGATTATGTACCTTCAGATGAACAGTTAGTCCTAGTTTATTTCATAATTGTTCTGTTATTTGATTATTATACCAGAGGTCCTAATCTCCATTTCCTTGAAAAAGA
This sequence comes from Ctena decussata, assembly GCA_963989385.1. Lineage (NCBI taxonomy): Eukaryota > Metazoa > Mollusca > Bivalvia > Lucinida > Lucinidae > Ctena > Ctena decussata. The sequence goes on along the minus strand of OZ022499.1, from coordinate 75,670,716 downwards.
AAGTGTTATGTTTAAGAGTAGGGCTGAATCCTGGCTTGTATTATTTTTCAGAGAAAACAGTCTGTGCATACTGTTATTTTGTATTCAAGCGGATATACCTATACAATGATACAGTGAATTTCAACTCGTTCTGTTAATGGCTATGACGCTACAGTTATAAATGTGTTAGTTGTAGGAAAGTCAATGTAGCGCTTTATGAATCGTGTTTGAATGGATGGGTATCTTCCATAATTATTAATATCTGATAAAGATTGGATAATCTATAATCTGTTAATAACTAAAAAGTTTTCAAAAGCATGTATGCCACAGAAAATAATAAACATACGACCTAACGTGGAGGCCCTCCGAGGGGGGTCAGTGCTACCTTGCTCCCTGAAAATAATGCCCAAATCTACCCAGCCCCCTTAAAATACTTTCTCGTGCCCCCCTTAAATTATTTTGCTACTGCTCCCAAAATCCCTAAAAGTAATTCATCTACTCCCTAGCTCCCAAAAAATATTAAAGCCTCCTCCCTAAAACTGTTTGGAAGTCATTTCCGTCTCCCGCCAGAATTGAAGCCTAAATGCTAGCATTTGCAAGTCTGAATGGCCATCAGAAGTCATTTTAGCTTAAAAAGAATGACTAAAATGGTATTGTTTATATGTATCACTGGGGGCACCCAGAAGCCAAAAACAATTTAGAAAATCACATTCTGACAGTATTCCCCAGATCCCTACAATTAAGAGCATGCTCCCAAGCTCTCTGAAAATAATTCCTAGTGCTCCCCAGCTCTCTAAAAATGAATGGCCAGTCTCCCCAGCTCCCCAAAACACATGGGAGGGCCTCAACGTGGGTATGTCGATTTTTCAGCACGGGCGGAACACATCCACGAATTTACAACCCAGTGACATTTGCAGTAAGTAGATCACCCAAGCAGATGCGGGTGAATTTCCTTACATCGAAACGATATTGCTTTACATCGAAACGTACACGATTATTCATCTGGTATTATGGTCTAATTAGGTCATATGAATATATCAAGAAATTCTTTGACATGTGACTGTCACGTGATTTAGTTCTTATATCGACGATTGTACCATCTTCAAGGCTAGTTAAATGGATTTCTCTAGTCAAGACAGACAGACAGACAGACAGACACACACACATCGGTCAAAATAATGATGGCTAGTTACATGTTCTTCGCCCATGCTTCCTGTGGCCCTGTTGAAGTTTCCCGGCTCCACTATTGAAACGCGGACATCAAATTTCAACATCTCGAGTCGCAATGAATCCGCCATTGTTTCTAGACCATATTTTGTCACCAGGTAGGGGGAATCGGCAGGGAATGGAATCAATCCTAGCACACTGCTAACAATAACAACTCTACCTGAAGTTAAGAAGAGAAAGTAGAGGAGATTAATTAATGAAAAGAAAAACACTAAAAAAGGAAATACATGTACATGTAGATTTCTGAATGTAGGAACATACACCGTAACCTTATGAGTAAAATGCATCCGCTGTCTAACACACACACACACACACACACACACACACACACACACACACACACAAACCTGCCGCTGCGAGAACGTGTGTGAAGCGACTAAATGGGAGATGCGCTTAAATGGGATAAAATGCGCCTAAGTAGGAAAAGAAAAAACACACTTATCTAAGAAACAGTTCTTTGGCGCTTAAGTCAGAAAATGCGTTTGTTAAAGTATATGTTACATGTAATACTAAAAACACATGCATTTTTCTTTTCGGTATTTTATTCTATTAAATCAATTATAACCGAGGCATGAGTAAATTAAAATCTAAAAAAAACTGTCTCTGCCTGCTGCTATGCAGTCTGAATAGAGAATTTATCCCGAGCCACACGGTTCGGGATGTGCGACTGGATGCATTTCAGAAAGTATCAACATTTGAATTCAGTTTTATGTAAATGGTTTACATCAAAGGATGTAAAAGTCGCTGTCGATTTTTTTCAGCCCGGTAAACAAGGTTCACATTTTTCATGGTGCGACAGAATTATCATGTATTGTCTGCTACGAATGATTCGCAAATCAGGTAAATGATAGATATATCACAGCTTTTCTCTTGATATCGGCTCGCGCTTACAGTCACTGAAAATGCAGCAAAACATTTTCTTCTGCTTTGCTGAATCACTTTTTGTAACTGCCTACATCTTTTGTGCAGAAACCTATGATGAAGAAAGCAATTCATTCATTTAGTTCTATAAAGTATATTCTGTAATAGTTTGAGTCATCTGACACTTTGAGTCTCGACACTGCCTGTCTGATAGCGCCACAGCTATCGGTGCATTGAACTAAGTACATGTAGTTGCATCACGCTTGTATAAACAGTGCCCAAATTAGTTCTTGTTACAAGTTTTACCTAGTATTTAATCAAGATTTATTGCAAATACAAGTTTCTATGTTTTTTTTTAGGATTTCCGACATGTACTAGCTGTACCGACAGGTAAAATTTGTTCAGTCGACGTCCTGCGGCCATACGTCCGCAATCTTTCTCATTAGGGTCTAGTTGTATTTTAATCTGCCGACCAGTATCGCCTCGGGTTATTTCTTAAGTAGAGTACCTTTTGATTGTCTAACAAGGTAAAGAAACGTTCGTATAGTCCTGATGGCGCCATAGAAATTGACATTCATCGCCTTGTTGTACAAGTTCACCGTCAGAAGTTCTACATCGCCCATCACGTTGAAACCAGCGTTATTGACTATGCCCCACAGCCCTAGATAGAACGAATACCGTAATTCTTCGGTAACAAGACGATTTTTTTACCTTCCAAAATAATCCAAAACAAAACAATTATAAATCCTATCTAGATTTTGGTGATTGTTTCGGAAGGGAAACACCCATCTCGTACCAGAATTTCATATGACTGATTTAGATATTTGGGCTCGTTCTAGAGATGGAAAATCACCGTTTGTATAGCCAAAAAATATGTAAAAGGCCAAAGTCCCAACGTTCCTCGTATTATTGACATGTCAGTAGTTCCGGACGGGTGGTGTGATTTTGAAAGGAACCATGGCTACAAGTCGTGTGATGAAGCAGCAGTTGTTGACTTCACTTTCGAGTAAATTTCATAAAGATGGATGACGTGTGACTTTACGTCCCTTTGAACAGTATTTCAGTTATATCATGGCGGTGGGAGGGTGATAAAGAAAGGCTGTGTCCAATAGAACCCCGTTCACGGTTGGAAAGATTTGCACCTCCAGTGGTTCTCGAACCCGGACCGCTAGATAGGCAGGCCAGCGTTTACCCTATTGAGCTACCGGGGCTCCTGGTAAAGAGATGGGGAGTTTCTGTCAGAAGTTATAAGTTGGTGTACAAATCCAATGAGACTAACAAATAATTGAAAAGGAAAAATATATATTCGACGAGGGTCTTTGCTGAATTTTGAAATAACAATAGAATTTGTTCATTTTACAAAAATACAAAACTGAGCTATTTTGTTAACAGACTAATCCGCTTAGATTTTTTCTTGCTTACCTCTTTCGGGTAAGTGGTCCACAACATATTGATGTGCTTTTACTACGCTTTCATCACTTCCGACGTCAACAGGAACAATGTGTAAGAGTTCAGAAGATGCGGATTTGAGCTTTTTTGCGCCGTGACCACCAGGATGCAAGCAACCAGCAAACACTGTGAAGCCGATTTCATCTAACTTCAGAGCGAGATCATGGCCAAATCCTGAGATATAGCAAAGGTATGAACTATTAAAATGATTTGCCAAATGAAGCTGTTTAACTGAATAAAACAAAGGGTTTCATACCGTTGTGTTAATAGTTTACTGGATATTTTTAATATGTATCGGTATACCGGTAAATCAAATTTGAAAAAAAGATGATAATAATAAAATAATAATAATTATACTAATAATAATAATAATGATAAATTATAAATAAATAGATAAAAAATAAAAACATCGTGTATTTCCATATCTTTGGAAAAGAATCCAATTACGCTTTCAGCACTGAAGACAAAGATACAATTTGATTTTTTTATTCATTATTGTTTCAAGAGGTTTTATTTGCTGTTATGGTTTATACATACGTACAAAATAATTTACCCTTGTCCAGCTTTCGGAAATGTATATTTCATCGCATACAATGGCTACAAATAGCTGGCCATGTTGAATCAGGTTTTCTCTCTCTATATATATATATACCCCTAGGCATGAATCTGGCTATCCATATCCCTAGACATAAAAAAATAATTTCTTTCAAAATGTAATCGTGCAAAGGCGCTTTTTGTCAGTTTTTGAATTAAGTAAAGTTACCTGTGTCACAACCAGTGATATAGACACCTTGGCCTTGAACTTTTATAACACCTGTCGTCTGCATTTGTATAACTTTCATACAAACGTACAGCATGCAAACACATATGACGTACACTAACAAGGATGAAGTTACGACACCATAAACCACTGCTACTAGTCCAGTGAAATACAGAGCCTCCAGAAATTTCACAGCATATGACATTTTGTCGAGGTCTGTATGTAGCCCATGAAATTCAAAATAGAGTACTTGTATAATCAGCTATAAAACAAGAGTAGATTATACATGACCCACATGCATTGATAAGCTGAAATTTAAAAAAAAAGGTCATGCAGTCTGTTATTTATTTCGAAGAGACATTAACAAAATCTGTAGACAGTCCATTTATTTTTTAGGTGTATGATATCAGTGATATCAGTCTGTCATGGATATATTTGTCTCCCTTCTTATAGATGCACGAGTGGTGACCGTGAATTTTGATTCCCACAATCGTTGAGGTGTCGTTTTACTATAAGTTACCTGTTTTGCGATATCACTAACTGAAAACAGTGATATCACAAAATCGAATTTGTGATATAAAGAATATGTGCGACTTAGTGATATCACAAAAATCGAATAAGAGATATTACAAAAAAGAATAAGTGATATCACAAAATCGATTTAGTGATATCAATAAATTAGAGCTAATTTTTGATATGTGATAACACAACATCAAATAAGTGTTATCACAAAATTTAATATTAAGTGATACCACGAAACATATTTACTTTTTGATATCACAACATGTTTTAAGTGATACCACTAAATCGACTTTGTGATATCACAACTTTGATTTTGTTGTGTCACTAATTTATTCCTATTTAGTGATATACATAAATCGATTTATTACATGACAAACTTGATTCTTTGAAGTAGCAAGTAAAAGAACTGTCGGCGTTATCACAAAACTCCTGAAGGTGGTCCATAAAAAGGTTTCGCCACCTTCAGAAGGTTTGAGATAACTCTTCTATGCTACATGTCTTTTACAAAAAAAAACTTTTGCACTGATATGCTTTCCATAATTCATGTAAATAGCACTGTTATATGAGCCGCGACACCTTCAACAAAGTGGTAGTGCCCAGCGCAGACTCAGATCAGCCTGGGCATCCGCCCAGTCTGATCAGAATCTTCGCTGTCCGCACGACGGTAGCTTAGACTCTTAGCGAAGTGTCTGATCAGACTGGGTGGATGTCCAGACTGATCTGAGTCTGTGCTGGGCGCATTACCACTTTGTTGGTTTTGTCGTGCCGCGGCTCATATATAGATTTTTTGAAATCCATTTGCAGACGTTTGAATATTTAATTTCCAAGTAGAAACGGAACAGCCCGTTTATCAGGCATGTGGGTGGCTACTCATAAAGGAAGACTTTGTTCTAAAGGCAGATTTTTTTTCCAAAAAGTAACTCTTCTTGCACTGCTGAAGGAATTCTCGTCCATTGGACAAGAATATCACTTTCTAGCGCTGTCTGAGGTTTTTCTATCTTGGCTTGCTATCTCAGCATAGGCTCTGAAAGCTGTCCCGAAAATGTCAGTTTTTGCTATATAGTACAGCCCAATCAATTACACTTAATTTCAGTAATTCCACTTGCTATCTTTCATGTAAATTGCATGTAGAATATGAAATTGACAACCAAAGATGTGCATGAAATGTCAGTAAAGATTTCTGATTAGCTGCCAGTCTTGAAATTGCATGCACAATGTGAAATTCGATGCCATTTTCGATTTTTATAAAATATGATGGGTGTTAAAAACAAACACTGATGGGCTTGAGACCTCGACAAGTTAATCTCAGGCTCGTTTCAGATTATTTAAGTCCTATACTCGGCAAGTCTCGCAAAAGACTAAATAATCTGAAAACTAGCCTGAGATTTCCTTGTCCCGGCTCAACCTCATCATTGATTCTATTATTCTTGTACCCCAGGGATGAAGATATTCTGGTAAACTTGACTCACTTCTAAAAATCGCACCAGACCATAGAGGTTTATCAATATACCTTAAGGTAGACGAATACTGAATAGAAATATTGGCGGGGCATTCAAACCATTATACCGTCTAAATAACCCAAAGAGCTATAAAACATTTGGGTAAGAAAAAAACAATTTTCACCGTTTTGTTTTCCTAACAAGCAATATTTTGTATTTCTACATGATTTTTTTACACATTTTCCATTAAAATTCATATCTCTAGCACATGAATGCACTTTCATTTCAGCAAATCATATAATCTGTAATATAGGATATTGGAAACAAACTGATAACAAAAATTTGCAGTTTTCTTGTTAATAAGTATATTTTTACATTCTTTGAAAAAATGCAATAAAATTGAATTTCATGAAAAACGTCATGAAAAATATCATCAATCGATGGGGCATGCTTATGCATATTATTTTAGTAAAACTTACATCGTATGTTAAAGAATAAAACAAAAAAACAAACATTTCACCGTTTCGTTTCCTAGAAAAACAATGTTTAATTTCAAAATATCCCCAAAACAGACTGCCCAAATTCTGCACCTGCTGCAAGCACAGCCGGTCCTTGCCCTATTATTTATTTTCCTGTTATTCGGTTCTACCACAGAGTAATGTCGACAAAAATGCGCAGATGGAATGGAAACTGTGAAGATCTTGATCATTCTGGTTCCTAAGGAACAGTCTGGTCTCAGTTTCCACTGTTTGTACAGACCTATTTGCCTGAAAACTTAAGATCTTTACGGTAGATATTGTAAGTGTATATTATAACTGTATATACTCCACAGTTAGTCGATTTGATGATGAACAATAACTCTGTTTGTTTTTTAAACAAGCAAGAACAGAGTTCTTCCGGGATCGTCCACCTTAAGGTCAATGATACACCCCCGCCATCGTCCTGATATGACTGAAACACTGTTGAAAAGGACGTAAAATCGAAAGTCATCCATTCATTCGTCCATCAATACACCTCCGCCATTTTACAAACAACAACTTTCAAAAGGAGGTCTACACTTAATCTCAATACAAACTGAAATTCTTTCAGTAAACATTTCAGATTCTCTCAGACAAAAAATTATTCTCAAGTCATCTAATTTCGAGTTATTGTGTATTTGAATGCTGGCAACGTATTTATATGCTCCCCGAAAGAATATGATTGAAGCGTCCGCCATAAGCAGCCCCATCCGTCCATCTGTAATGCTTCCGAGTGACACGCCTTGTCTTTGCAAACAGGAGCAGCCCAAGTGTTTTGAAACTTGGTGGGTGTGGATTTGCCATCATTTCACCTCTTTGTTCCTTCTTATTTCGTTCACGTGCAGATTTATGACACACAACATACAGATACTTAGTCTCCAAAATTTTTTTTAGGTTATTCACACGCGCAAGGTGGGGACGGTGGTCTCTTGAGATTCTGAAAGCAACTATAACACTAACAGAAAGAAATCTGTTATCTGATATGACTATATAAAACTGGCGAACAAATGAATGTATATAGCCAATATGAACGCATTGCCAATATACTTTTACATATGTAGGCAATTTTACATATGAGCAAACAGACATAGGTGTTCATCATATAAACGGCCCCCAGAGTTCAGCGTATTTGGAAACTTTGTATACCCCTTCAGTAATCTCTGTAGATGTGCATCTTGCCCTGGCATTTTTGTCTTTTTCTTCATAGCGTTAAGGAGTATTAGCAGCCATATGCGAAAATTGTTCAGCAACATCAAAATTTAAAAAATTGTTCAATCTGTTGTTGAGCTACATACTCTACTGCCACTAAAAGTTGATATTCAAAGTTGTGTTATTGGATTTTGGGCTAAGTTAGTTTGTCCATCCACAAATAGCATCTCTTCAAAATTATATTTTATAGCTTAAACATTCTTTGACAACCAGAATCCAAATACTTGTTTCAGATGGTTTGAAAATGTTCGAAATATTTTAATTTCTTATGGTTTTAGCGGATTTGGGTTAAATCAATTTTCTAAATAAAACTTGGTTGATAAAAGCTACAAAACAAAAATTTTCAGATCTATATACCAAAGAATGGGGAAATGACTGTCAAAACAATATATCTTGTATATATTTACAGAATTATTAAAAATGAATTTGGATACGAAAATTATCTCTCAACAGTTCCTGTCTTTACAGAATTTTCAAAACAGAATTTGGGTACGAAGATTATTTCTTAAAAGTCCCGTCTAAATAGAATTCTTTTGGTTATGATAAGAGTGCGAAACCACAAATTACCCGTTGAAATAGGATGTTAAAAAAGAACTCCAAGAGAAATAAGAAAATGACATTTCTGTAATAATGATTTAGATGACGAATATCACTATCTTCTGTCTTGTCGATGGTTACATAGTTTAAAGGGCTACTACACTGTTTTCTTCACTTTTTCCAGAGATAGATTCAATTAACAGGTATCTATTAGAGAAACAGAATGCTGAAAACCCCATCGAAAAATTCTAACTAAAACTGTAATTATTGACAATTAAAGTTTATGCAAATTAGTTTTTAAGCCCCGTCCCCTTTTTCTTATCTATAGCTTTATTGGCATATGTAATTTCGATTCCAGCTATAATCATCATATTCTGATGCAAAATATTTGATTTTTTTTTAATACAATGAAGCAATTTCTTATACTAAATCTATATAAGGAGAAAAAGTATAAAAACTATAAATTAAAGATTTTATTTTAAATTTTAATAATATGAATTACTCAAATGACGTCATAAGAGTCCTTGCATAATTTTCAGCTAATTAAAATTAAAATTCCTTATAACTTTTTAACCGTTTGGAATTTTTCTTTCCGGTTTTCGACATTCTTTTAGATAAAACAATACCAGTTATTTCCAGTGATTTCAATGCATGTTGAAAAACAGTACCAAATCCTAGACTAACGACTTTGTTAAGCTAACGATGCTTTGAAGGTTTAAATAACCGGACACGGGTATTTTATTATCTCAACTTGATCGTTTTGAAAGTCTGCAATCTATATAGATGCTTACGTTATTTTGCCATCACGCGCTGTCATTTTTTACCTTTATATATAGAGCATAATCACAAAGCTTTAGCAACGCAGAACTGTTGTAGTGCAGAACAGGACAGTCATTCTCTTCTCCATTTGTCTTGGAGATGTAGCCTTATTGCTTTAAAGCTTTGTCTGCTTATTTAGTATAGTTTATATATGAGCCTCGACACAACAAAACCAACAAAGTGGCATGTACGCCCAGCAAAGACTCCAGACTCTTCGCTGAGCGGTTCAAGGGTAGCTAAGGGTCTATGCTACCGCCATGCCGACGCAAAGACTCTTATCAAACTAGGCGGATGCCCAGGTTGATCTGAGTCTTCGCTGGGCGCACATGCCACTTTGTTGTTTGTCAATATTCTCTGCACTGAGTTGGTATATTTTTCAGCCTTGGGTACTTCAATGGCTCATCGAACTGAATACTGTTTTCGCATCTGGTTTAAGAATTTCAACCAGACTGATTTAAAACTTTAATGCTTTGTCAGTATAGTCTATTTATGTGCATCTTCCTTTGTCAACTTTTGTCTCTGTATAACTGAAGCAGACTGAATATATTTCAGCTTAGCAATGTCAGTGGATGGGGTACCTGGGCAAGCATTGAAAACTATATCTACACATCTGTTAAGCAGTGCTGTAACACTTATTAGTATATCACCAAATGCGTATTATAAAGTGTTCTCTAAAGCTATATTAATTGTCATATTTCGTTAAAGGAAAAGCTTCTAAACACAGTCTTTGCCGTTTTATTTAATATTACTGAAACAAAACAGGGATGTCTGAAATAAAGTTATTCTGAGAATTCACGAAGAAGAAGCATATAATTTCTGCATTACCCCGTTTACTCAGATGATAAGCAACAGAAACCATGTAATTTTAAGTAAATTTGAAAGGGGATCAAAAACGGCATATCAGGTTCTTTGCTCCTCTAGGAGCAAAGTTTCTTGTCTATAAAAGTAGACCGCTTTTCTAGAAGCGTTCTGTCGTGTAAAGAAGCACACACAAAATCACAAAAGTTGTCTCCCTTTGAAAGCATGGTAGTGTTCCCATACACCCGAGAGTCCGCTAGACCGCTAAACATAAGCGTAGCCCTGTAGAGCTTTTGGTCGCTTCCGATAAGTCAGAGCTTCCATTATGCAAGTTTTATTATTGTAAAACAACATTTAAAAAAAAATATGTTAACTATTTAATATATTTTGCTTCATATCTCGTGTTTCAAAAATCCCGTGTTTTAATATAAGACAGAATTGCATTCGAAGTGTTATCCCTTCTTCTTGTCAAAAGTTTGTGTCTTTCTTGCCAACGTTTTGTCACATCCTGTCCATTTAATGAGCAGATAATCCGACATCCACGTGGGAAGATAGCTGTAGTACCTGGCGAACGTCTAAAAGAGAAAGAAACAAAATTAAAACAACAGTAAGGCATCTGTTTCGGCATCAACCTCCACAGAAAATCAAATCTGAAGTAGATGCATACACTTTAAATTTAAAGGACAGAAACTCTGCCGGTATCCTTCTCTATAAGAGTCACCAACACTTAAAGCAAATAATTTGTTCCTCCTGTCAACGCATTAAGTCAAAGGAATGTAGGAGAAGTCAATGATTAGGAACCGACATAATAGGTTTCTACATCCAGTCCTGGGGCCGTATTTATAAAACGACTTAAGTGGTTGCTATGCTGTTGCTAAGGCTGAATTTCTATAAAGGAGATTCCCTACAACTATGAAATTTTCTCAGGAGTAACAGTCTGAAAAAGACTGTTCCTTCAGAGCAAATTTCATAGTTGTAGGGAATCTCTTTCATGGATATTTATCCTTAGCAACAGCATAGCAACCACTCAAGTCATTTTATAAATACGACCCCAGATTACCAAACGGGACATGAAAACAACAGAGACCGCACACATAGCAAAACAAGACAAGCGAAGAGCCAAGAGGTCAGCTGGTCGCGATCGGCTGTCCTAAATTACGAACAAAAAGTCATTGAGTAACAGAAAGCCGACAACTGTCAACCTCAGCAGAAGCTCGGCCTTTGAACGATCAGTGATAAATAATTGAGGGACTGAAACCGGTCTAACATGCGGCTTTACCCTCGCTCTGGGTTCTGTTGTAGTTAATAAACATACAAGTTACTCGAATATAATATATTATATGAAACAGCTACTTTACTCGGTACCAAGCAAAACAGAAAGCAAAGTGGGCAGCTTACTGCAGATCTGTCAATAAAAGATGTTCCGCCATCAACAAGGTATCTCGTCTGCGGTCTGTTACTCATAAGAGCATCAACCAGCGCATCAATAACTGGTTTTGTTGTAGTCGCACCACCTTTAGCGTTTCTCTGCTTCTCTATGGGCGCATCTAGATATTCTCGTCCGTACGTGTGCCTGACGTCTTCTGATGCATGCTCCCACATCTCGTCTGCTTCCGCCTTGTAGCGTACATACTGAAATAAGATTTTCGCAAAAATGTTACCACGCGTTGGAAGTCAACAGATAGCTCTCTCTCTCTCCAAGATAAAGCTATTTTTGAAGGTAACCCAAGGCCATACAAATCTATTTAAAGCCATACTTAAATGACAGTAAGCTCTGAAACGGACGTTTATAGCCACCTTTGTCTATGTAGTGTTTACCGTACGAAATGAGAGGATGAAAACTACTTCTAACTGAAGTAAGCACGGACCAGTGATTCTCTGTGGTGACTTGTATATACACTGGTGAATTTTTACACTTTCACTGTCAGCAACTCCGCTAGTTCTAAGTTTATCTCCCTTTTCTATAGGATCAACTCTTTAATGTAAAAATTTGCTCCTCAACAAGTGATGACGCTATGTTGACCTTTTTACGGAGAAACCACCTTTTCTTTCACTGGCCTTTAGGCTACTTGGGTAAATGATCTGACACGTTTAACAGTACCTGGCTGAAGTTTATGTTTAAAAGTTTTTGAAGACAAACTTTTAAAACGTTAAGATCATACTCTGACCGTTTGACCAAGGTGATTCAGGTTCCAAAACTTAAATTAAGCTCTTCTTTGATCCCACGGGACTAACTGAAACCAACTTTTATGTTGTGCCTCTATTTGTCTAAAATTATACCCAGTACTAATGAAAACGGGATTCTCTCGTCACATACAGATACACTCGCACGCACATATATTGGTCAAAATAATGATGGCTGGTTACATGTTCTACGTTCTTGCTGCCTGTCGCCCTGCTGAAGTTACCCGGCTCCACTACTGAAACGCGGACATCAAATTTCAACATCTCGAGTCTCAGTGAATCCGCCATTGTTTCTAGCCCGTGTTTGGTCACGTGATAGGGGGAATCGGCCGGGAATGGAAACACTCCTTTCCCACTGCTAACAATAACAACTCTACCTGAAGTTAAAAGAATGAAAGAAACAAGAAATATCTTTAAAAAAGATAATCGGCTTAGATTGAATAGAAGGGTGTACATGTGCATTGTAATATAGATGAGTCAGGTACATGCTGATCTGATTGTACGGATGCGCATGTGATATGCATATTTGTTGTTGGTGTTTCGATTTCGGAAATGCTATTGAATAATGATTGGGGTCTGTCTGTGTTGCACATAACAATGAGGATTTGTTGGCTGGCCGCCCCATATATAACTTTAAAAGAGTGGCAGTTCCAACACAATATCAAAAACTAAGCCAGCAACAATTACTAAATTTCGTCTTCGATTTCTGTGTCAAGTTATTTTGTTGGTTTTATATTTTACATGAGCGAAATAACAGGCGAAATTTCTTTGGCAAAAAGCGATTTGGACCAAAATATCTAGATACATCACGACACGGTTTATACGCCAACAGTCAAATAAAACTGAAAGTAGAAAGAGAAAGCGAAAGTAAAGCTATTTACATCAAAATCCCGGATGTATTTATATTGGCCAATGAAATACTTATAATGTAGGTCAATAGTAAGGTTATACGGCTAAAGCCGAAGAAGCCGAAAAAGACAAGATTAAACGAGCAAAATGAATAACACTGAAAAAATTCATGGAAATAGATTGCTGGATGGGGGAACATACACTGTAAGCCTATGAGTAAAATGTAACCGCTGACTTATGTTATATTAGCATATATGTACTTTCTATGAATAAATATTATTTCAAACAACCGCTGTCTATCGCCTGTGTGCGCGCGCGCACACACACACACACACACACACACACACACACACACACACACACACACACACACAGCCTGCCGCAATCGTGTCATTTTTTCTCCTTTTTTATGAAATATATGAGGGTACTTACCAAAGGGGGTGGTCGGGTGGTGCGATGGTTCTGCGTCTAACTTCCAGTGCCGGGGCGTCCTACTGATTTGGATAAGAGTAGGACAGGGGCCTACTTTGCTTGCAGTAGGTGCGGGTGGGAGTTGTTGGACATTTTTCTCTCGTCTATCATTTCTCTCTTCTTTCTTCCTCTCTCTGGGAGACGGCCCGATATAGACTGAAATACTGTCTCAAAGGGACGTTAAACCCAAATCAACCAACCAACCAACCAAGGTACTTACCAAAGCGGTTAAAGTATTTTATAATTGATGAACGCTTATACAACTGATAATATGTATATCAACGCTTGTTTTCTTTGTCAAGTCTTGTCTTAGCGAGACAACAGTCCCAGGGTATGAAACCATAACGGGCAAGTGTTGTGTTTTGCGTGCGAATGTACAGTTTTTCGGTTTGATAAGACGGACACCATAGCGACACTGAAATCACCGACCGGTACCACATTTTTCCAGCTCAGGGCACATTGGGTGCGGTTTTCCTGGTGTACTGGATTGAAGAAATCGATCGAACATGTACCGCCGGTGGGGGTCACGACAGCCTGCATGAAAAGCAAACTCTCAGTCGACTAGCCAAGGTGCTCCCTGGCTTAACTATGATATTAATAAAGTAATTTCAATTTAACATGATAAATAAAAAAAATCATCCATGAAATGTCTTCGGTGCGCATTACGACAGCATATGAGCCGCGACACGAGAAAACCAACAAAGTGGTTGTGCGCCCAGCGCAGACTCAGATCAGCCTGGGGATCCGCCCAGTCTGATCAGAGTCTTCCCTGTCCGCATGAAGGTAGCTTTGTCCCTCAGCTAGCCTTTAAGCGCTTAGCAAAGAGTCTGATCAGACTGGGTGAATGCCCAGGCTGATCTGAGTCTGCGCTGGGCGCACGACCACATTGTTGTTTTTGTCGTGTCGCGGCTCATATATTAATAATAGCGTCCGTCTTACCTGATACAGGTGTGTGCCACTATGGTTACTTACCGCTGAGCCACTTGGGGAACGTCGTTGGGAGAACTGAAACAGAATACATGATACAACAAGAGTACTTAGAGTGCCTACCTTTTGATTGTCTAATAAGGTAGAGAAACGTTCGTATGGTCCTGATAGCGCCGTAGAAATTGACATTCATCACTTTGTTGTACAAGTTCACCGTCAGAAACTCTACATCGCCCATCACGTTGAAACCAGCGTTATTGACTATACCCCACAGCCCTAAATAGAACGAATAAACGGTCAAAGGTACAACATTCCCCGACTTATTGGCATATCAGTAATGAGGTGATGCGATTTAAACAAAAAAAAAAAAAAAAAAAAAAACGTAGCTACAAGTCGTGTGATGATCAGAGGCCATATACAGTCAACCCTCTTTACAATGACAGCATTTGTTCCAAAACAGTTTAGTGTAATCATATGCTATTTCAATTTTATACAAGTTATGTACAAGTTACAAATGCCATGTAGTAAACAACAGCAAAAGGATCTGAACGGAAGCCAATGGCTTATTTAGTTAATCCTCCGTGGAATATATCAAGTTGTATCAAAATATGGCAGAATTATATCTATGCACGTAATACAGTGACTAGTACTGAGTAGAATAGCAGAACTATTTGTATATAATGATTACAGAAACAGAAACGAAAACAAAGTCAGACAAAAAAATGTACTTGGATCATTTGAACAGATAAGGACTAAAGCAACTTGTCTATTGTCAGGACGAGGTTTACCCGATAGACATTTGATTTAGATAATAGTAGGTCAAGGTGACAGCTTCATTAATTTAGCAGGCAGTTTCCAGGATATCATTTGCTTCAATGATATAATTACTAATTACAGGTAATTGTAGGTAACACTTACGAACCTGACACATGAGTTAAACTAATCGGTAACAATTACTAGATTTTTTATATTAACTGACTGAATTTGCAGATATAAAGAATATATATTTTGAACAATAAAGCCATTTCGTGCAAATCAAAGTGAAATCATATAGACTTTTGCTATTGTAATGAATGCGGTTATAAAGCGGATTGCTGTATCTCTGCTAGAAAATTTTTGCTTCCTTACCATTTTGGGGTATATGTTCAACAATATATCGATGTGCTTTAGCAACGCTTTCATCACTTCCGACATCAACAGGAACAATGTGTAGGCGTTCAGAGGAGCAAGATTTGAGTTTCTTAGCGCCATGACCATCAGGATGCAAGCAAACAGCAAACACGGAAAATCCGAGTTCATCTAACTTTAAGGCGAGATCATGGCCAATCCCTGAGACGACAACGAATATATATCATATGAATCGCAGATCCATTTTTGAGACCCCGAACTCATACAATCTAACAAAGGTGCAAACGATTAAAATGATTTGCCAACGAGTAGAGGTAAAGGTAAAGGTTTCCCATAGCCTTATAGCCGTAGGAGCAGTGGGGGTTAGAGACCCACTGTATCTTGGGCACAGATGATGAAAGGCGGAGCCCATCTCTCTCCTTTCCCTGTATTATCCTTCCCTGGTTTGAAAAAGGTACCCATTTACTGCTGGGTTGACAGAGAGTTTTCCAGTCGTCGGATGGCGACGGTGAGCCGCGAACTCACGACCTTCCGGCGACTTTCTGCACCATAACCGTGTCACTCTAACCACTCGGCCACGGCGCTCTCTGTCAACCAGTAAAAGCTCTAATTTACCAAAACAAAAGGTTTCATATCCCGTTTTGTTAATAACTTACCGTATATTTTTAACATGTATCTGTATACCCACCAATGAATTTAACAACAAAAAATAATAATAAATAAATAACCAATGAAATATGATCAAAATGAATTGAATGAATAAATAATAGAAATATAAAAATAAAAACAGCGTGTATTTCCATATTTTCGAAAAAAAAAATCCATTTACGCCTTAAGAAATAAATTAAACGCCGAAGACTAAGGTATAATTTGACTGAATTTTGGTTCATTTTTGTTTCAATAGGCGTTAATTGCTGTTTATACATGCATATTTACAAAATACTGTATCCTTGCCCAGCGTTCGGATAGCGTCCATCGCATACATTGGCTACAGATAGATGGGCAGGTTAAACCAGGCTATCCATACCCCGAGCCTTGAATGAGCCGCGACTCGAGAAAACCAACAAAGTGGCTGTGCGCCAAGCGCAGACTCAGATCAGCCTGAGCATCCAACCAGTCTGATCAGACTCTTCGCTAAGCGCTTAAATGGTAGCTAAGGGTCTAAGCTACCTCCATGCGGACAGCGAAGACTCTGAGCAGACTGGGCGAATGCCAAGAATGATCTGAGTCTGCGCTGAGCGCACAACCACATTGATGGTTTTCTCGTGTCGCGGCTCAAATTACTTTCAAAACATTATCCAGGCTATCCATACCCCTAGACCTTAAACAAGAGGTCCATGATGGACCTAAATCGCTCACCTGAGTTATGATGAAATAACATGGAAGATCATCTATTTGATGATGGTTCAATTGGAGCAGTTTTGCACTTTCTAATCTATATTCTGACAAAGTTTCATGGAGATTGGATCAAAACTGTGCCCTCTAGAGTGTACCCAATGTATTTCTAAGATCTGACCTGGCGATCTAGTTTTTGATCAGACATCATTCAGTTACAGACTTAAATTGGCCTACATTTCATGAAGATAAACATTCTGATAAAGTTTCATGAAGATTCAATTCAAAATAAAGCCACAATTGTGTACACAAGGCTTTTCTATGATTTGACCTAGTGACCTAGTTTTTGACCTGACAAGATCAAGTTTCAAATTTCGCCTAGATTTCATTAAGATAATCATTCTGACAAAGATTCATGAAGATTGAACCAAAACTGTGCCCTCCGGAGTATCCACAATGTTTTTCTAAGGTTTGACCTTCTAACCTAGTTTTTAATCCAACACGGCCCAGTTGCACCCTTGGTCTAGATTTGTTGGAGATAAACATTTTGACAAAGTTTCATGAAGATTGGAACAAAACTTTGCCCTATAGAGCATTGATATGGTTTTTCTAAGATCTGACCTAGTGACCTGGTTTTTAATCTGACATGGCCCAGTTCCAAATTTGATCTATATTTCATAAAGGTAAGCATTCTGACAAAGTTTCATGAAGATTGGATCATAACTGTGCCCTCTAGAGTGTACACAAGGTTTTTTTTATATTTGAACCTGTGACCTTATTTTTGACCGGACATGACCCAGTTTCAAACTTTACCTAGACTACCTACCTTTACTTGGCCTAGACATTGTGAGAATAAACATTCTGACAAAGTTTCATAGAGGTTGGATCAAAATTGTGCCATCTATAGAGCGTACACAAGGTCGTTCTTATATTTGAACCTGTGACCTTATTTTTGACCGGACATGACCCAGTTTCAAACTTTACCTAGATTTCATTAAGATAAACATTCTGACAGAGTTTCATGAAGATTGGATCAACTTTGCCCTCAAGGGTGTACACGAAGTTTTTCTAAGATTTGACCTAGTGACTTTGTTTTTGACCCGACATGACCCAGTTTCAAACTTGGCCCAGATATTGCAAAGATAAACATTCTGACAAAGTACCATGAAGATTGGATCAACACTATGCCCTCTAGAGCGTACACAAGGTTGTTCTTATATTTGACCTGGTGACCTAGTTTTTGACCCCACATGACTCAGTTTCAATTTTGGCCTAAATGTATAAGGATAAACATGCTGACAAAGTATCATGAAGATTGGATTATAACTGGGCCCTCTAGCATGTACACAATGTTTTTGTAAGATTTGACCTAGTGACCTAGTTTTGACCCCACATGACTCAGTTTCAATCTTAGCCTAGATTGTATAAGGATAAACATTCTGACAAAGTTTGGTTTAAACATATTTATTGTTTCTCAATTACAAGTAACATACAATCAAATATAAATAGTAAAGGTTTAGGGATTGGAACGAAAGCAAAATGCTTATCGAGTTCCTCTCCCTGACATGAAAAAATTGTACACAATGTGGCGGAAAATTGTACACAATGTGGCGGAAGATTGTACACAATGTGGCGGAAAATTGTACACAATGTGGCGGAACGTACACAATGTGGCGGAATGTACACAATGTGGCGGAAGATTGGATTATAACTGGGCCCTCTAGAGTGTACACAATGTTTTTGTAAGATTTGACCTGGTGACCTGGTTTTTGACCCGGCATAATCCAGTTTCAAACTTGGCCCAGATATTGCGAAGATAAACATTCTGACAAAGAATCATGAAGATTGGATCAAAACTATGCCCTCTAGAGCGTACACAAGGTTGTTCTTATATTTGACCTGGTGACCTAGTTTTTGACCCCACATTACTTGGCCTAGACTGTATAAAGATAAACATTCTGACAAAGTTTCATGAAGATTGGATCATAACTGTGCCCTCTAGAGTGTACACAAGGTTTTTCTAAGATTTGACCAAATGACCTAGTTTTTGACCCAACATGACTCAGTTTCAATCTTGGCCCAGACTATATAAGGATAAATATTCTGACAAAGTTTCATGAAAATTGGATTATAACTGTGCCCTCTAGAGTGTATACAAGGTTTTTCTAAGATTTTGACCTAGTGACCCCACATGACCCAGTTTCAAACTTAGCCTAGATTTCATTATGTTAAACGTTCTGACAAAGTTTTATGACAATTGGATCAAAACTGTGCCCTCTATTTCATTCTAAGATTTATTTTTATTTTTAGCTCTGGCGGCCATTTTGTTCAGCGGAGTGGAACCGTTTTAGCAATTTTGGTTCAGGGCCATGAGTTAAACATTTCTATGAAATTATTTTGAAATCGAGCCATTGGCTTCAGAGGAGATGTCGTTTAAAGATTTCTATTTTTAGCTCTGGTGGCCATTTGTTCAGCGGAGTGGAACCATTTTAGCAATTTTGGTTCAGGGCAATAAGTCAAACATTTCTGTGAAATTTTTTTGAAATCGAGCCATTGGCTTCAGAGGAGATGTCGTTTAAAGGTTTTTCTATTTTTAGCTATGGCGGCCATTTTGTTCAGCGGAACGAAACCATTATAGCAATTTTGGTTCAGGGCTATAACAAAAACATTTGTGTGAAATTATTTTGAAATTGGCCTACTGGTCTAGGAGGAGATGACGTTTGAAGAAATTGTTGACGGACGAACGGACGGACAGACGGACGGACGGACGGACGGACGGACGGACGACGGACAAATATCGATCACAATAGCTCACCTTGAGCACTTCGTGCTCAGGTGAGCTAAAAATAAATTACTTTCAAAACATAATCGTACAACGGTGCTTTTTCGTAAGTTTTGAAGCTTCCGATAATAATAGCAAAAGTTTGTAGGAAAAAAATACAAGAATTTACCTGTGTCACAACCAGTAATATAGACCCCTTGACCTTGAACCTTTATAGCACCTTTCGTCTGCTTTTGTAGTATTTTCATACAAACGTAGAGTATGCAAACGCATATGAAGTAAACTAACAAGAATGAAGTAACCAGACCATAAACCACTGCTACAAGTCCGATAAAATACAGAGCCTCCAGAAATTTCACCTCATACAACATTTTGCCGAGGTCTGTAGCCCATGGAATTCAAAATAAAAATTACTTATCTAATTACAATGTACAAGCATAGCAAGCGATAAAACAAGAATATATTATACTTGACCCACATGCATTGATAAGCTGATTTAACTAAGACATGCAGACTGATATTTTATTTCGAAAAGACATTGACACAATGTGTAAACCATGTAACCGGCCCCTTTGTTTTTAAAGTGTATGATATCAATAATACAAGCCTGACATGGATGTATGATCCGCGACACGAGAAAACAAACAAAGTGGAAGTGCGAACAGCGCAGACTCAGATCAGCCTGGGCATCCGCCCAGTCTGATCAGTCTTCGCTGTTCGCACTGAGGTAGCTTAGACTCTTAGCTACCCTTTGAGCGCTTAGTGAACGCTCTGATGAGACTGGGTGGATGCCTAGGCTGATCTGAGTCTGCGCTGGACGCAAAACCATTTTGTTGGTTTTCTCGTGTCGCGGTTCATATTCGTCTCCCTTCTCACAGATGCACGTGAGGAGCCCCGATAATCGCAGCAGATGAAATGGCTCATGACCTTTGACCCAGAACCCTCATATTTTGACAATTTCAAACAATCTTCTTAAAAAACACTGGACCAATTGTACACAAATTTCATATAGAACCTCCAGGGGTTGAGGGAATGAAAATTTGTTCAAACGGTTCAGGTCACATGACCAGCAAAGCCACGCCCATATATAGTAAAAACATTTAAAAACCTTCTTCTCTAGAACTAGACCGATGGCCTTGAAACTTGGTATGTAGCATTGAGTACTCCAGTTCTATCAAGAGTATTCAAAATGATGACTTTGGGTTGACCTTGACCATCTTTACGGCAAGGTCAAATATGGGAAAATGCTAGAACATAAGATTTCATGGAAAGTTTTGAAGATTTAAGCCTAAAAATTGAATTGGTAAATACAGTCATCCCAATGAGTACATCAAGATTCCTGAGTACAAGGTCGTTCTTTCACCTTTGACCCTGAATTTTCATAGTTTTACAATTTGAAACTTCTTCTTAAAAGCCACTGAGCCAATTGTAACCAAACAACATATAGAGCTTTCGGGGAAACAAAAATTTCTTCAAGTGGTCTGGGTCACATGATCAACATGGCCGTCATGCTCATATATGATAAAAGCTTTATAAATCTTCTTCTCCAAAACCAATCAACCGATAGCGTTGGAACGTAGTATGTAGCATTAGGTACTCCAGTACTATCAAGATTGTTCAAATTATGACCTTGGGTTGACCTTGACCTTTTCTACGGCAGAAGATATGGCAGATCTCATATATTTTTACATTTTCAAACATTTCCTCAAAAGCCAAAGGGCCAATTGTAAACACATTTCATACAGGGCCTCCAGGGGTTTATTGAACAATTCTTTTTTTTTCAAACAGTCCAGGTCACGACTAACGTGGCCGCCATACCCATATATGGTATAAACCTTTAATATTTTTCTTCTCCAGAACCAATATACCTAGGGCCTTGAAACTTGGCTTAGTTAAACTGTATGGATGCAGTTTCTATTCTACTCTATTCTATCCCAGTAACTTACTAGGTCGTTGGTGCACCACAGATGACTTCCAAACAATTCCTTTCCACCTTGTCCTGTCTTCAGCTGCCCTAGTTGAGCTGGCAAAATCCATTCCTGTCCACTCCTTGATATTGTCTTCCCACCTCTTCTTCTGTCTACCTTTTCTTCTTTTTCCTTTCACTGTGCCCTGAAGAATTGTCTTTGCTAAACCAGAAGAGACATGGCCAAACGACCTTAGTTTCCGTTTCTTGACCAGCGTCAGGAGTTCATCATATTCTCCAATGGCTGCTTGGATC
Source organism: Ctena decussata (assembly GCA_963989385.1). NCBI lineage: Eukaryota > Metazoa > Mollusca > Bivalvia > Lucinida > Lucinidae > Ctena > Ctena decussata. The sequence continues at coordinate 75,648,701 of OZ022499.1, read as the reverse complement.
TTCCTGCGAACCTCCTCATTGGTTATATGGTCCTTGTATGTTCAGCAACTTTCGGTAGCATCTCATCTCAAAGGCCTGCGTTCTTTTCTGTAACTCTGCTGTCAAGGTCCACGATTCACAGGCATACAGAAATATGGAAATGACGAGAGAGCGCATAAGTTTCACCTTTGATCCAAGAGATATGTTGTTATCTCTCCAAATTGGTTTCAGCTTGGTAAGAGCTGAAGTGGCTAGTGCAATCCTTAAGAGAACCTCCTGTTTTGAGCCCTCATCTGAGACAACTGCTCCAAGGTATTTGGAGCTGCTTACAGTACCCAGCTTCTGCCCCTTTACCTTGATCTCCCTTTGGATGCCATCTGCGCTGTTCGTCATCAGTTTGGTCTTCTCAGCACTGAGCTCCATCTTATATCTTGTGCAGGTTTGGTCGAGACTTTCAACTAGAGATTCTAGTTCCTGCTCTTCCTCGGCTAGAGCATCTATGTCATCGGCAAACCGCAGATTGGTAATGTTTCTGCTGCCTATGCTAACCTTTCCGTCATGTTCTTCCAGAGCATCAGACATGATCCGTTCGAGAAAAAAGTTGAAGAGGGTGGGTGACAGAAGACATCCTAGTCTTACTCCAACTGTTGTTCTGAACCATTCTCCTGAGCTGCCATTTATCAGGACTGCACTTGTAGCCTTGTCGTATAGCTACTCAGTGGTGCGAACTAGATTTGCACTGATATTGTACTTTCGCATGGTGGCCCATAAGGCTGCATGCCATACCCTGTCAAAAGTTTTTTTTTAAAATCAATGAAGACATGGTACAGATTCTGCTGATGTTTGAGATACTTTTCACACAGGATTCTAAGGTTGAAGATCTGTTCTGTGGTGCTCCTTCCTGCTCGGAACCCAGCCTGTTCCCCGGCGATTATCTCTTCGGCTTGTGGTTTAAGCCTATTCAAGATGACTTTCAGCATGACTTTGCTTGAATGACTGATGAGGCTGATGGTTCTGTAGCTCTAGCAGAGCTGTAGGTTGCCTTTTTAGGGAGCGTAATAATCAGCGACTGAGTCCATGGGGTAGGCCATTCTCCTGTTCTCCAGATCCTGTTACAGATATCTGTTAAAACATTAATCATGGTCTCCCCGCCAGCTTGAACAAGTTCTGCTGGTATATTATCAACTCCGGCAGATTTCCCCTTCTTTAGTGCTGCTACTGCAATCTCAACTTCCTCACGAAGGATCGGTTGTTGATCTTCTTCTAGGAGCTGATTGCAGTCCAGAACCGCATTGTCACCGTAAGTCTCATGGTTGTATAGTTCTGAGCAATAGTCTGTCCATCAGCTGAGAATCTCTTGTTCTTCTGTAAGGCATTTCCCAGACTTGTCATGGATAGTTGTGGATCTACCCTGTTTCTCTGAAGTTAGATCCTTCACCAGCTGGTATGCTTTCTTGCTGTTGTTTTTTGTTCAGGCAAGTTTCAATCTTCTCGCACTGATTAGCTATCCAGTCCTCCTTCGCTTTCTTCACTGCCTTTTGAATCCTCTTGTTTGCTTCCCTGTATTCTTCTGCTCCTCCTGCTTCATACCTCTTCTTCTTCAAATTTCTCCTCTCATCACAGAGGTCGAGAACATCTCTGGTGACCCAGGGCTTTTTCCTGCGACGTTCCTTCCCAAGTATCTCACTGGCTGCCTCAGTCACTACTGTATTGTAGGTGGTAATCATGGTATATATGTCCATGTCATCATCCCTAAGACCAATGAGTGGTGCAAACGTTCCACCTATTGTTGCTTGAAAAGTGCATGCCAAATCTGGGTCCCTTAGCTTCTCAAGATCAAACTTTAGTCTTGGCTGGGTTGGCTTTCTAGCCGTTTTCAGACGAACTCGGAAGGTCGTCATCACCAAGTCATGGTCACTTCCTATGTCTGCTCCAGGAAAACTCCTTGTCCTATGGATGTTGACTCCTGATCGGAAGCGCTTCCTCACCTAGATTTAATCAATATGACTGTGGTGTTTCCCATCTGGACTGTGCCATGTCCATCTTATTGATGGTTTGTGAGGGCCAAGGGTGTTTGTCAATACTAGGCTGTTACAGGTTGCAAACTGTGGAAGTCTGAGACCTCTCTCATTTGTCTCGACATTGCAGTAGTGTAGGGTCCGCAAACGTTTTCCCAGTCTGCCTGTGCATTCTTTTCCAACTTTAGCATTCCAATCCCCTTGTACAACCAGAATGTCCTTCTTGGGTGTTTGGTCTATGATTTCCTGGAGTTGCTGGTAGAAGTGTTCTACCTCAGTGTCGTCATGCCAAGATGTTGGTGCATAAACCTGTATGATGGTGATGTTGAATAGAGCTGCTCTCAGGCGAACTGAAATCAGTCTGCTGGAGACTGGTCGGCATCCCAAGACAGTACGCACCATGCCCTTATGCACAAGAAATCCAACCCCATACTCATGTTTGTCCTCTTCTCCACTGAAATAAACCTTATGTCTGTCGTCTGAGACATCTCACCGAAGTTTTTCCAGCGCATCTCACAGAGCCCCAGTATGTTCCAGTGGTACCTGTTCATTGCATGAGTCAGCTCCTCAAGCTTCCCAGCTGGCCTCAGAGTCCTCACATTCCAGGTTCCAATTGAGACGTTCTCCCTACCTCTGAACTTCCTAATCTGTGTTACACTATGCAGTTTATCGTTCTGATAAGAACTACACAACATGGCTCTCAGCAACTTCCTGAGCGATGGCAAAATCTTTGGCATGCCAAAACATTGCCGAAGAACATTGCAAAGGCTTATTTTCGTGTTGAGATCGTGTGTCCATTTTGCTATCGCAAGGTCATCGTGAGGCATCGCGTCCTCTTTACTTCGGTGCCATCGGGCATTTTTTCGCCTCACGAAGACATTACGAAGGAAACAAGAAGCAGCCGGATTGTCTTCAGAAGGCAACACGACTTCGTAAAGCCCTCGTACTGCCGGTGTGACGAAGTAAAGTGACCCCGATAAAATAACAACCCCCCCCGGTCATTATTCTTTAAAGAATAGTGACTCCCCGGTCATAATATTATGACTCCCCGGTCATAATACTATGACCCCTATACACGAAATAAATCGACCCCTCGCGAAGAATTGCGATCCCAATAGAATAACGACCCCCGGTCACTATTCTTTAAAAGAGACCTCCCCCTCCTGCCGGTCATAATATTATTACCCCTCCACGCGAAGTTGAATGACAATTCGCGAAAAAGAAAAGAACTTCACCCAGTCTATCAACCCCCTTCCCCACAACCACCCCGTACAAAAATAATAAACAAATGAATAGAGAAAGAAGGAAAAATAAAGTCATTCCGAGTATACTGTTCGCACCTATGGCTCATACGATTTCATTAACCCAGTCAAGTCTAGCGTACTTAAAAAGGGACAAAGGCAAACAACGAAAACAAGATCAGATGTAGCAGAAATGCGCGCCTGATCACTTTCTTCATTATTTGCATAAAATTTACAGCAATTGCTATGAAATGGAAAACAAGAGGGACATGAGGTCCTGAATCGCTCACCAGAGTAAAAAAAGGTCAAAGATCAAAATACTGTCATCGCTTGAACAAACCTGATACTATATGAATCCCAAAATGCTGGATATCATATTTTCAATATCATTAGATGTTTGGGAGAAGAACAATTTTAAAGGTGTATAACACAAGAGCATGATGGACATCTCGGTCATGTGACAAGAAAATGTTGTTTCCCTGACTCATGGAGATTCCATGTGACATTTTGCTTCAATAAACTAAGTCATTTTGACAGAGCTGTCTGAAGCTGTTGAAATACGATCAAAGAATGGCCTTGACCTCTGGTAATAATTTTTTTTAAATACTCATTAAGTTGATTGACTATACCAAGTCTTCAAAAATATGTTATGACATTTTCGAATATAAAGAAAATGTGACCGTTTTATAAGAAAAGGTCAAGGTCAAACCAATATCATTCGAATAAATCTGAGATTAAGTCAGTGCCCAAAGCAAGGTTTCAAGGCCATCAATATTTTGGTTCCAGTGCATAAGATTTTTAAAGTTTGATTTCCATGAACTCTTATGTTCAAGCATTTTACCACATAAGAGCACCAAAAAGCAAATTCGACCTTCCCGTAGAAAAAAGACAAGGTCATCCAAAGGTCATCACTCGAACAATGTTTTTAGTATTTGAATACCTGATGCTACATATCGAATTTCAAGGCCAGTGACCAACTGGTTCTCACTGGATGGTCGTTATTCTATGGGGAACCCACAGAATAATGATCGCCGGTCATTATTCTATAGATAAAGTGACCCCGTTTCTAAAACATACTGACTCCCGTTAACCCCCTCCATGATAGCTATAAGATATTAATTCCTACCTAATCGACCAATAACTGATTATTAACTACTGCAAGTTTTATTATTAGTAATACTTGTTGATGTTGTTTGGAAGGATGTGTGTGTTTGGGTTGAGGGTTGGTGGGTGGGGGAGTGTTACAATATCATAATCTTACGACCGCAGAGTCATAATATTATGACGGTGTAGGGGGTCACTATTCGACAGCTGCAGTAGCAACAGCAACATCAACAAGAATTAACAATAATAAAACTTGCAGGAGTTAATAGTCAGTACTCAATTAGGTGGAGACTATCATTTTATAGCTATCATCGAGGGGTAAACGAATGTCAGTATCTTTTAGAAATGGAATAATTTTTCTAAAGAATAATGACCGCAGGGTCGTTATTCTATTAGTTCCCCATAGAATAACGACTCTCCGGTCATTATTCTTTTAAGAATAGTGACCCCCTGCCCCGTCATAATATCATGACTCCGCGGTCATAGCTTTGATATGTTATAAGGCATCCCCCTCCCCCACCCCCTACAAAACATACACACACGCACACACACACACATCCTTCCCGACAATAAAACTGGCGGAAGCTCATAGTCAATTAGTGGTCGATTAGTGGGGGTGGGGGGTTAATACTTTATAGCTATCATCCAGGGGGTTAACGTGAGTTAGTATGTTTAAGAAAAGGAGTCACTTTTTCTTTAGAAATAATGACCGGGGTTCGTTATGGGTTCCCCATAGAATAACGACCCCGGACCCCGGTCATTATTCTTTAAAGAAAAGTGACCTCCCTCCGGTCATAATAATATTGCCTTCCCGGTCATAACATTATAATATTATGACCCTGCCCCCCCCCCCCCCCCACACACACACACACACCACACACACACACTTTACACACACATACCCTTCCGACGCGAAGTTAAATGACTCCTCACGAAGAATTGTGACCGCCTAGAATAACGAACAGCGTCACATTCTTTAAGAAAATTGGCCCCGGCCATTATCTTTTAAAGAAAAGTACCCTAGGCATAATATTATGACACCTCTAGACGAAGTTAAATGACACGATACATGAAAAAATTGCTTATAAAGGGATCAAACATGAATATTTCGGTATATTTCAAAATTTCCTTTCAAAGGTGTTGTTCTGAATTTCCTATAAATAGCACTTTGTTCATTTTAAGCCGATAGACTTAAATGTTTGGTGTTTTTACAATTGAATGACATTGAAAATCAGCAAAGTTTTATAGAGATACTTTCCTTTGCCACTTTGCATGTATGCGTGGATTTTTATATATACTTTATATGTGAGTGGCATGCTTAGGCAAAGGGGAGGCGGATATAGTATACAGCTAAGAAACTGAAAAGTGGGCGGGGTAATTAGACCATCTGCAAATTAGAATAAGGCTAGCATACTGTCCATTTATAAAGTATTGCATACTATGAGCAGCTATAGTATTTTCTTCATTGTAAGCATATTTAATAAAATAAATTTTGTAAATAAGACAGATCGAAAAATATATTGAAGAAGACTGAAAATGTCATGTACCCCTCTTGAGAAAGGCAGTGAGAGTAAGTGTGCAGACGTGATGTTTTTTTCAGACTCAACATCAACAGCAAAATCTCTTTATAGTGCATAAGTCTACCTGTTAATGCTAAACTCTTATATTGAAGTAACACCATAAGTCAATAAAAAAAAAAAAAAAAACATTGCCATTCATCTTAATTTGTGACACTGACTTTAATTTTTTTAGGTTGGGCCTATATCTTGCACGCGATACATTGTCTTTATGTGGCTATTATTTGTTTCCAGTTATTTGAAAGTCTACCAACAAATGACAAAGTTTACAGGTCAGACACGCCATTCTGTTGGCCAGAGTCATATAGCAGGACACCATTATCTTTAAAAGATCTCTGTGATCTTGACCTTCGAGTTAGGTACCTAGGACTTGCGAGCGACACATCGTCTTGACATTTATGCCAAGTTATTTTAATATCAATCATCAAACAAGAGAGTTGTAACAGAGCGGACACAACATCCTGCATGCATAAGCATTATAAAGACGCAATTGCTTCATAGGGAGACATAATATTATGACCGAGGTGGGAATCACTATTCTTTAAAGAAGAATGACCGGGGGTCACTATTTTATAGATGGCATAAGGGGGTCGTTATTTTTTAAGGGAGTCAGTATTGTATAGAAAAGGGGTCACTTTTTCTGAAGAATAATGACCGGGGGTCGTTATTCTATGGGGGTCACTTTACTTCGTTACACCGGCATGTAGCCATCGAATTATAGTACGATGGCATCGAGATGGGACTACGATGCCGGCGAAAACAGCCGTAATGCCGACATGTAGCCCTCGAATTGTAGTACGATGTCATGGAGATGGGACCACGATGCCGGCGAAGACAGCCAAATTTGAATAGTTCAAGCGTTTCTTTTGTGTCATGATAACGTGGACATATTAAAGGGCAGCCTCAGAGCATCTTTCACAGTAATGTGTAACTCCCAAAGCTGTAATAACAAATATTATGTACACATCTTGTCTTTATATATATATATATGGCAAGCCAGTTAACTAATTATCCTGTTTAAGAGACATATGATATAAAATTTCCTTTCAAAAGGAAGGCTTGCACAGCTAAAACAGCGGAATTTTCATGTTAACCCGATTGTTAGTGTACTTTCTGTTGCTTACTTTTATTTAGCAAAGTATTTAATTTCTGACTTCTTGAATGGTGGCATTATCCACGGGTGTAAGGTAAAAACAAGTGTAGAATTTATTTGAAAAACAAATTGAGGAAACACACACACACACACACACACACAACAACAACAACAACAACAACAACAAAACAGTTTTCCAACAGTTTGGCCGGCCGTTAGTCATGTCTCAAGGAAAATAAGTATATGGACCTATTTCAAGTCTTTTCATTACGGCTGTTGAGTCACATTTAGTCTGAATCAAAATTTTAGGAAAGACTGTTTCAAACCCATGTCTGTGGAATCTTGGCACATTGGAACTTGGCATCAAAAGAAGAAATAAATTAATATTTACTGAAGTTTATTTTTGGTTTAGGTGGCTTCAGTGGCAGTGACTGGAACAAAATTTTGACACTCTGAGAAGAAAATGCATGCTGTTATTGTTTGGAAAATAATTTGCTTTACACCATTTGGGAACAACAATGCACGGAACCTATTGCGTTCGTATTTCCATGAACTCCCGACAAATGAAATTTATCTTTTATATTTATGCTATGTTTTACATCAGTTTTGTTTACTCATTTGTGAAGTTCTGACTAATTTAACGCCAAGCAAAGGACAAAGAATAGTTATTAACCAACGTGTTTGGTAGTGAAGTACAGCAGCCGTCACTATGACATGACGTATATCAAACGTTACGTCGGCCAATCATCTATTTGAATTATCCGTGACGTTGCTTACGCGTAAGATTGCATGAATGTGTGTTGTTCGTGGATGTATGAACATCGTCAGCCCAGTATATGTTCATCTAAGGAAATCGTCGACGTGTGTTAATATTTCTCTGTACATTTGTATAGCTGAACTAAGAAGGCAACATTAGGGCGTGTTATAAAAGCAAGGAAAATGTCCACACACCCCAACCCGCACCTACTGCAAGCACTGTAGGCCTTTGTTTTACTATAATCCAAATAAGTAGAAAGCCCCGGCACTGGAAGTTATACCCAGCATCATCGCACCAACCAACCAACCCCGCCGTTGTCATAAAGCTGTCAATGAATCCCTAACAGTTTCAAATTTTAACAATTCTGAGTTTCAAATGTTAACAATTCTGAATTGTCCCCTTTTTCTGTATCATTGTTCAGGCTATTCATGAACATGTTGATGGCCAAAAGGAAATTTATCAGATGGCAAAAATGAGTACATAATATATCGCTTTGCGCAATGGAAAGGTCTGTTGCAATGCGTAAGCGTTAAGTACTCACCGACTTTTACATACATAGCACGGTCAGTTCTGCATATAAGCAAGCCACACACATAGATAGATGGAATATTTTTTTTCAGTTAATGTGATATGGGAAAAAAATCGTCAAAAGCGCTTGTTTCTAAATCTAAACAATAAATTTGAACTCTGCTCTTTCAGTTTTACGGATACACAGATCAGCCCACTCCGGCATAAGCGCAGTCTTAACAGTCCTCAGCATAAAAGATGTCTTCATCATGGATCATCATGAAGAATATATATGCCGAAAAAGACTGATCAGATCCCATGAATGCACCGGGGCTGGACAGTGTGCCGGCTGCTCTGACCAGTCAGATTATGCGATGCCCTAAGGCCTATTTCACGCGACGCCGCTGCATGATTTTTGGAAAAGCTAATGCTTTGCGCTATTGCTATATATAAACACTATTTCTTACACAGGTTTTGGGGGCAACGTCGAAATGAGAATTGAAATACTACTACTGCTACACAGGTTTTGGTATATTTCTTCGGATGCAAAGCCAAATACTTTGCATTAAATTCAGAATTTCATTTTTAATGCAATCAGTTTATAAAAAGCAAAAGAAATGTGGCCAAGTTCAACATGTTCAAGGCACTTGTAAAAGAAAAAACGTGCTTTTTAACGGAAATATTAAAAAGGTACAAGTACTATCAAAAATAGAATCTGTTATTTTTAGCAGATAAGGTAAATCGGATATGGATAAAAATAGACAAAATCGGATGAGGTCTTTGTTTGTTATGTCTGTGAAGAAAATAATGAAGAAATGCAGTCCCAAACCGGAACGAGCTTTCCAATCTCTTTGGCTTAATATTGCGGCCCTAAAAAAGTTTAGAACGAATCGTTGCAGTACACACTCTCCAGGTATTTTCCGACTAAGTGTGACGTATCGTTTCTCCGAAAATAACTCGGTATCACTAAACCACTTGAATACTGGCTTGCCGCCGAGACGGCAAGCCAAAAATATATAAGAGATCTAATATAATAAAGTATTTAAAATGATGTATCCTATATCTAAATTAAATGAGATATCTTATACACTATATTAGATATCTTATATAACATGTAAGATATCTTATAAGTTAAATAAGATTTCTAATATAGCAGATAAGATATCGGTTTTAATAAATAAAATATCTTATGCCGTATATCAGGTATCTCATATGGGATATAAGATATCTGATAATTATCGGGCGTGTGTCCGGATGGGAGTCGAGCCCGCGACTCCTGCATGAAAGGCGAACACTAGTCGAGGCATCCCGCATGCGCGTAGGCAGAGATGAACGCATGTACGCACACAAAACTATACAAATTTATGCACAAAACCACGTACACTCATAGCCATTTCGGGCTAACATGGAAAAGCAAAATGCCTACCTGTTTTCCCCCAAACAAATATATGACAGACTGATGGACATATGCATGCGGTTCTAGCATCTGTTATCCATCGATATTTTACGGACAGATACTCGTATTTCTGTGTTAGTTATGAACCGCACTTTTAAAATTGGAGAAGGAGCAAATTCCACTATGTAGCGTGTTTTCCTGCAATCACATTACCAGGGGAGAAATCCACTATAGAGGGGGAAAACGGCTATACACGTATAGTAGATTTTCCCCGAGGAAAATTGGCTATATGCAGTCATTTTTCCGGTGGGAAATTCTACTATGGAAAAAAAAGCACAGTCATTTTTCCGTAGGGGCGAGGGGGACTACTTGGGCGGGGAGAAGTTACTCTCTGACATTTGCCAAATACATCATTGGTTGGAGGTCAGTCGTGAAGTGGGTATATTACGAGCGCGAACGAGTGATATATTCACTGGTGACTGACCGCTTGTTTCGATTCTAACATACAAGAAACGACGAAAATACAAGTGTATCCTTTAGGCTTTTCCAGTTCTCCGCCATGATTACATAAAGAAATCTCGCCAACAACTTTGACCGTAACAGAGGCGTTTGCATGTGTTTCGTAAGTTTTTGATGTTGGAAAATGAAAACACAGTCATGGAAAAGGATAATTGAAGTCATCAAACAAATCAAAATGACGCCCAAATTGCGTCGGATAACTCACTCAATACATGTATATCACTGGATTTTACCATTGGCTATATAGGCAACCAGTGTTAGAATATTGGTCAGCAGTTTTATGCAAAACTATTCTTGGATCGGTTTGAGAAGAATAGAACACCTAAAATAATTACCGTAGTTGTCCGAAAAAATGGAACGATTTGGATTTACATAGCAGTAATGCGACCAAAAGGTGAAGATGGAATGGCAAACAGACTGGTTGTCGGTCAGTCGTCAGTGAATACATCTATCGCGCTTTGCGCTCGTGATATATCAACTTCACGACTGACCTCCAAAAAGTAATACAGTAAATTACTGTAAGCAAGAATCTATTTTTTTAGATAACGTCATGCATTAGAATATGAATACTGAATATATCAAGCTCGTTTGGAAGAATGATAAGATACTTGGTAAAACCACACATCTTATCTTTTTTCCCAGCTCGTTCAGTGGGTAGCTCCGGTAGCTCAGTAGGCTATGCGCTGGCCTCCTCATCTGGAGGTGGAAATCTTTCCGACCATTAACGAGCCTCCATTGCGCACAGCCTTTCGTTAGCACCCTCCCATTGTCCTGATATAACTGAACTACTTTTAATAGGGCGTAAAATCGCAAGTCTTCCAGCCATCAAACTCGTTTATTAAATTCATCAGTACATGAACACACGTGCAAGATCCTCTTTTTAATCCTTTGTAATGGACTTCTCCAGGTTAGGCTTGGAAAATTGACTAAAAATGCACTTTTAGAAAATGGTTGCCGGCTGTCACAGTGGCATACAATCCAGACCACAGGAATCATATTGCTCCTTAAGGTGGGTTTACACGGTGACACATGTTGCATGTATCATGCAACCATTTTTTTCGCAAGTAGGTATTGTTTACCGCTGATTCAAGAAGGACAGTTGTCAGTTACTGGCGAAAGTATGTGCACTTAGTACTGGTTAACCGCTTAGGAGGTCTAAGCCTGCCCAGGAATAGTGTGTGGTTAGGTTAACTGACCGTCTCGACATGACCTAAGCTGTTTACCGTGGACGTTAAGCAACAAATCAAATTAAATCAAAGGGTCTTGTTTAGACGACGAGATGTTGCATGCGTCAGATTTGCATCATGCAACAAATGTTTTTGGGTGTTTACACGGTGACACAGGTTGCATGACAGGATGTTTACACGGTGACACAGGTTGCATGACAGGATATTTACGCGGTGACACAGGATGCATGACAGGATGTTTACACGGTGACACATGTTGCATGACACGTGTGTCATGCAACGTGTGTCGCCGTGTAAACGCAACTTAAACGGTCGTGTCGTACTAAATTCCGCAAGGTAGCACAAGGTATCTTAAGGTAACACAAGGCACCACAAGGTAGGAACAAGGTACTGCAAGGTAGCACAAGGTATGTACAAGGTGGTACAGAGCATAATACATAATCGTCTACCTATTTTATTTAAGCGTTTTTTCGTTGTTCTCTCGATTAAGGTACGCTTGCCTTGTCTTGGAGTTTGGAAAGGCCTGTGTACTTTTGACAGTCATGACAGCAGAATTTCAAATCTCGACCACACCGAGTTTTCCTAAGACTTTGGCGTGTCATTGAAATGCAATCAGCGTGGATTCCTAGATGAAATGAAGAGCAGCAAATGCAGTTGTTGACACAATCACTTTTCCAGTTTTATTTTTCGTTTCCCCACAATGATCTCTCAGTGTAAGCTCTAAACAGTGATTAAGGATACTTACGAATGTGACTATATAGTGAGTTTAGTCATTTATTAAACAATCTAGTTCTATCTTCCCTGTACCAACTTGTACCTACCTTGCGGTACCTTGTGCCTTCCTTGCGGTACCTTGTGCCTACCTTGCGGAAATACAAACATTGCTCTTCATACATGGCAACTAAGCAGGCAGTAAATGTTGGAAAACATTGAATAACGTTGATTCAATGCTGTTTCAACGTTGTGTGCCAACCTGGAAATTGCTTAAAGTTTGGGCATGTTTCTGAGACAGTTTCCTTTAACTTCCATACAAACATATTATAATCGCATTAATGATAAGAAACCATTCAAGAATTGTCATCAAAACACTGAGTTTGTGACTTCAGATACTGTAAAATATGGTATGGTATGATGGATTGGTATGGTATGAAAATCCTATACCATACCAAATACCATACCAAAACGGCCATACCAAAAGTATTATTTGGGCATTATACCCATCATTATCAAATGCATGACAACAACGTTAACAAGATCACCTCTGGGTGATCTTGTTAACATTGTTGTCAAGCATTTGATAATGATGGGTGTAATGCTTACATAAAGGTGATCTTGTTAACATCATTGTCAAACATTTGATAATGATGGGTATAATGCTTTTATCAAGGTCAGACTGCTATTGACTTTCAGAGACTACAGATCTAAAAGAAGATACATGTTAATAATACTTTTGTTATGGCCGTTTGGTATGGTATGTGGTATGGTATGGGATTTTCATACCATACCACATACCAAACCCTCATACCATACCATATTTTACAGTATGCCACTCTAGAAGACAAGTTATTGGTTCTTCTTGTTTTTTGTTTTTCCTGCTAGCGTTTTATCACAGCCTGTCCATTTGATAAGTAAATAGTCTGACAGCCACGTGGGAAGATAGCTGTAGTACCTGGCCATCGTCTGAAAGTGAAATATAGAAACTAAAAACCCCGATTTTATTTTTGCAAGGAATACTCAGTCGGTACAGAGGTATCCTGCTGCCCACATTTGCCGACTTGTACAATATCATATTCTATTACCATAGTTATATACTTTATTCTTAGATATTTACATTATCACTGCAAAGCTCTCTGTAAACCCAATTAAGTGATGCGGGAGTCAATGTTTTTACAAGTCAATAATTACATTGTGTCACGCGCTTCAGAGTGACAGCTCATCCCACTAAATAGCACGTGCAATCTTCAACATGCCATGTACTTGAATGGCTAGTAAGCATTGAGTGACAGCTCGCTACGCCTACTTGCACGTGCAATCTACAACAGGAGGTGGAATTTACTGGTAGGCAGTGACAATGCGGCTGTTCCAAACTATTGCAAAATTCGGCCGGTAATGTTTTTAAAACGATTCTTATATATGTATTTCTTATTTTTCTTTATTTTTTTATTGATCAAAAGCATCGTTTAATAATATAAATATAAGGAATGAATGTTATTTTTTGAACGTTTACTGAAGTATAAACTACATCGGGTCACGAGCAAAGTTTACGTAAACCCCTTCGGGGTTCACTTACTTTGCTCGTGACCCGATGTAGTTTATACTTCAGTAAACGTTAAAAAATAACATTCATTTCTTAATTAATGCAAATTTCAACAAAGATGACCTGCGAACATTTAACCATTGATATATAGTTGAAAAACATACACGCTTACTAGTAATACGAATGTGGTAGACATAATAACAAAACATGCGGTTTTTTTTTGATATGAAGAATAGAATTTTGATTCTGGCAAACCGTGTGCAGTTATTATCCCCTACTATGTGCTCATGCAGCGCTGCGAAATGTCCTTTTACGACACCAGTCTCAGCTTTGTATTACGTACTCGTATATAGCCACACACATGGATGGCTAGACTGGTATCAGTCCATTAAGGTTCTGCAGTACACTTCGGCCATTTTGGACCATATTTCTGCATAAAATCACATCTAATCACAGCCCAGATAAAGCAAATTTTTGAAATAGAAGTGGTTCTTTCCCCTAGATATAATGAAACTGTATCTCAAAATGAACAGAATGCTATTGTGAAAGGTACCTTTGAAGAGTTCTCATTTTTTTCGTTTTTCTCTCACATGGTCAAAATTTGTCTAAGTCCATTTTATACAAGAAAGTGTTGATATTATCCCCCTGATGTCACATGATAGTATTCAAGCATTACTGAGTTTGTCCTCCTGAACACACTGTTCACCCAGATACAACAAGTTGGTGCCCATGCCAAAACATGCTCGTATAAGTTTATGGGAAAATGCACTTTTTGAAGTGCATGCTACTATTATTTGTCTGTGTATTGTTACAGAAGTGCTAGGAATTTGCCATCAGTGTTGAAGGCAGCAAGTTCCAGCAGCTAAGCCTGGGCAAGTAATTGAAACTGGGGGGGGGCTTCGAGCCTAATGTGAAGCCATATATCAGTTATGAATCATTCTTTCTATTCTGTAATGTTAAGTGCTTATTTTGAACAGTCTTTCATAACAATGTTCTGTATCATCAGTTCAATATAATGATTAAATCGTCCATCTCTGTGATTTACTTGTCTTTTAAAAATCATGTTATAACAAGTGATAAACAGCCTAGACTTCTCATTTGCTCCTTACTTGGAGCCCTTGTTTGGCTGGGCACTCCTTTTTTCAGAGAATAGTCCACTCTTGATATCTGAAAGTCAAAGTTCATCTCAAACTACTGGTAGCTCAAAGTCAATTTTCTGATCCCGGAAAATTTATTTTGAGATACCAGTAGTTTATAATAACAGTAGATGAAATATGTCCAAACCATTTTCTTTGATTTAAGAGGGTACTTTGAAATATCAGTGTTTGAGATAACAAGAGTTAACTTAACTATATCGTAAAAACTGCATTATCGTAAAAACTGCATTATGGGACATCTACGTTTTCTCAAGATATCTGTAAGCGACTCTTATTTCAACATCCTACTGAAAACCCTGGAGGGATTTTCTTTCTGTTCACAGCGGCCGAAAATGCTGAGCCCTATTGTCGATGGAAATATCATTAAAATCATGCAGAATTGACAATGTTTAAAAAACCCAAGGTTTGGGAAAAAGGCAACAATTTCTCAAAATACTTGGAAAAGCTCTGGCACATGTACTACTTAAATCAATATACCGGTAAAAGCTTAAACTTGTCATGCATTTTGCAAATTTAAAGCCTATTTTATTTCTTCCAATAAATCTCTCTAACAAACTGTTCTTCCCTTCTTTTTCTGTAAAGACTGACAAAATAACAAAGAGATTAACTCCAGACCACCATTTTTTATTCATTGACATAGTTTTGTCTAAAGAGTTTCATATATCGACCCTAGGACTAGCACTGCCCCTGGAATTTATTAAGACATATACAGTACTTTCTGAGTGAGGTGCCATTATGGATAGCTAATTATGGAAGTTCTTTGCACGTTTGTTTTTCGTATAAAATTTATAGTCTCTCATACCTGCAGGGGAGTTTTTTATGGCCCTACCAAACATTTATCACCTAATGCAGCGAGAATAAAAAAAATCTGATGGATGAGCTTCTGGAATCAAAGAATGAAATTAGCAGACTCTGTTCATGTGCAGTTATTTAAATTTGCAACTTTACTGCCCATATACCCCTGCCCAGAAAGATTGGATAGAAAAAAAATGAATTGGATGAAAAAGTCAGCTACAAACAATCCCCATAAAGCACCTACTGCAAGAACAGCAGAGCCTTGTCCCAACATTGGCCAGTATCAGCAGTGCTCCCCAGTGCTAAAGGCTGTCTTGGCATCTTTGCCCCCCTCTCCCCCCCCTCCCCCCCCCCCCCCCCCCCCCCCCCCCCCATTTATCTCCAAGTGTTAGAATTAATACTATATTTGTGATTTGTGACATGAAATTAAAACTGCCCATAGAATGAATGTTTTCATATATTCTCACCTATTTCAATTGTTCTGTGTACAACTGGATATCCGGAGTGTTTGACAGCTATGCTGTGATACATATATTTGCTTGTAGACATTTAAAGCCTTGCATTTGGAATATTGAGTCAGAAACTTGATTCATGAAAAATCTCATGCTATAATTTAGATACAGAGTTTAGAAAATAAATTTCACAAACATGTGGCTGAAACAGAATATGTTAGTATCATGCATCTAAATCCATTTGATAAGACAGTTATAGATTTTTGGATTGTTTTTTAAGAGAACCCCCCCCCCTTCCCTCCCCCATTCTTGAAGCTGAAAAAATAGTGATATCACTCATTCAATGTCACATCAACATATAAATTTACACAGTCAGAGAAGGGCTGCAACAGGCAAAATTATGCAGCTATTAAAACGATGGTAATACCATTTTAGCTACCTATACAAAGTGTGGCTGTTGACCGAGAACATGGTGGCAAAAATTACCAGTAACTATGAATGATACTATTGTTAGTGGCTGTCGACCGAGCTGAAAGTGCTGTTGATTATCTCTGTCAACAGCCACTTTTGCATGTATGGCTAATGAATGTTTCGGTTGACAGCGCAGGTAGGAAAATTGATATTACCCACTTTTAAATGTGGAATATTCAACCTGCATATCAAAGATATTTTTAAGGGTTATTCCACAACATATGTCTAAACAAACATACAACCAAATCCACATACCCACCCACACACCAAATTTTTGACAGAGACATGATGCATACTGACATATGTGGTCAGCAGAAACAATGCTGTTTGCTATAGGACTTTATAAGATTGTAAATATGGCAACAGTTTCACAGGTAACTTCCACAGGTGAAATAGGTATTAAATATAAGTCCAATAAAATGATACATGTGTGTTTTCAGTAACATTTGATTTCCAATATAGACATATCAGACTCGTTTTATATAAAAAAACTATATATTGAGACAATAGGGAGCCAATATGGATGACTAAGGGAATACCCAAGAAATCTTTCCAAACATGTCATGGTGCAGTGGAAAAACTCTAGATATCACTGACTTGCCTGAAACATGCAACTTTTTAATGTAAGCCTAAGCAGGGTATATGTCAACACTTTCTTGTATAAAATGGACTTAGACAAATTTGGACCATGTGAGAGAAAAACGAAAAAAATGAGAACTCTTCAAAGGTACCGTTTACAATAGCATTCTGTACATTTAGAGATACAGGTTCATTATATCTAGGGGAAAGAACCACTTTTATTTCAAAAATTTGCTTTATTTGGGCTGTGATTAGATGTGATTTTATGCAGAAATATGGTCCAAAATGGCAGAAGTGTACTGCGGAACCTTAAATAGAGCAGTATATTAAAATGCATAGAAAATAAAAATGTATATCATGCTCTTTCACTACATTTCGATTAATGTCTGATTTAATGGGCCCATGTATTTCAGTTATGGGCAAGTAATAAAATGTTTTGCAGATAGCAGTTTACTGGATGTGTACCTTTCCATAAAAGGCAATGTATAAATGGATGGCATACCTGAGTAAATTTTCCCTTTCCAAAGACAAACATGTGCAACTTACGAACTATTATGATATGACGAATTTGCAGTGAAAGAATAATAGTCATCTCCAGCACAACATACTTTATGGGCATTGCAGGAATAGACTGTCACGGATGTCTCGTTTCGATTTATCGATACATGTAACTGTAGTGACGGTAACTCGAAAAAAAAGCAACCGACCTTATCAAGATTTTTTTTACCGCAACTCAAACACATGAAATACATATAACTCTAAAAGCAGACGACAAAATTTACGTCTGCAAAAATAAAAAAATGCCTTGTCCAAGACATTTCATATTGAGAATTCAAAGACTAGAGGGCAAACAGTGTAGATCTAGATGAGGCGGCTTATTATGAGTCGCCTCATCAGGATCTACGCTGTTTGCAAATTTTGCTAATTTCGTCAAAGGAGCTTAAAGAGTTAACTGTCTTGATTCGTGCTAAATAGTAGTCCTAAGTCAGTTCTATGAGAGACAACAAATTTATCATTTCTACATGTAGCATTATGATTCTATGCCCTTACCGCAGGTGGGTCAATAAACGAGTTCCCGCCGTCCACAAGGTATCTGGTCTGCGGTTTGTCGCTGATCAGACCATCCACTAGAGCATCTATCACCGGTTTAGTATTGTTAGCTGAGCCGGTGATAGCAATTCTCTGCTTCTCTATCTGTGCATCTAAATATTCTCGTCCGTATGTTTGTCTGACGTCATCCGAAGCGTGTTCCCACATCTCGTCTGCTTCTGCTTTGTAGCGTACAAACTGAAATACCATTTATGACAAAAATCGTTCGCATCAGTTATGTCAAAAGGGTCAAAACGTAATATGCTATAATCAATTTTTCACCAGATCCCAACAAAACAGAAAATATTCAATGCTAAAAAGAAAGAAAAGAAAGAAGGGATAATAAGGATAGTTCAGGGATGATTTTCCTTATTTTGGCATAAAATCGTATACCCTCATTAGAACCGTCTGGGCCTATACCCTCGTTAGAACCGTCTCGCCAAGACGGTTCCAATGCGGAGTAACAATACATGTTTTCGTTGAAAAATAAGAAAAATTATCTTTGAATTATCCTCAGTACCCCCTCTTATCTGGAGCTCTGAAATATAACTCAGAGTGAAAAGATAAGAAATGGTCAGTATATTTGATAAGAAAAGCAAAATCAACCGGAGTCTACTATCTCCGTTTCTTCGATGTGTTCCTTGCATCCCAGAGATCTAACGTTAACTTTTCAGAACTTATTTCTAAAAGAAGAAAAACAAACAAAAAAAACAAACGAGAAACATAATATATCTTCCTGTATATGCCTGGAATTGTTTGAATATTTAAGCCGCAACACGACAACAACAAAGTGGCATGTGCGCCTAACAAAGACTCAGCTCAGCGTGGGCATGCGCCCAGTCTGATTAGAGTCTTTGCTGTGCGCTTGAAAAGTAGCTTAGGGTCTATGCTAGCTCCATGCGGACAGCAAAGACTCTGACCAGACTGGGCGGATGCCCAGGCTGATCTTAGTCTTCGCTGGGCGCACATGCCAATTTGTTGGTTTTGTCGTGTCATGTCTTATATAGTTTGTATATAAACGAGATCAGTTTTTCTCTCAACGTGACAGTTCCACATGCGCTGACGTAAGAGGATGCTCCAAAATGTTCTGTCACTGGGTACGAAATTTGTTTACATACATGCTTACTTACCATCGAAGCACAGATCAGTCAAAAGAGCAGTCCTGTTTCAGACGATATAACTTGGCTGAATGTATGTGCTCAGATATGGCAGTGACTGGACACTTCCTATATTCTTGTGCGTTATGTTTCTGTTTGTAGAGATTCATGCTTTATATACTGCTCACAAAAAGCAGGGGATACCTTGACACTGAAGTGAGTACAAGATTTTATAAAAAAAGGTTGAATTAGATTATTATTGTAAACTGATAGACCACTATTCAAGTGACAACTATCAGCTAAAACAGAAACAGTCACTGCAAGACACGTGACCAATGACAACTGATAAATGACTCTAGGGTCTAGACTTCAATTTCGCATCGGCTTAAAAAATCTTTTGGACCCTCAAGTTCTATGAATATTTAAATTCTTCATAATGTCCCGAACTGAAAACACCCACTTTGGTAAGCTTTATTGCGTTATTTAATGCGTGAGGGCCCATCCAAATGTCACCATTGGTGAGACAATTCGCCGCACAGTGGTATCGTTTACGCCTGCCGTTTGAAAAGAGTATCTTAATCTTGTTAACTGAAGCCATTGGCGTCCGTCTTTCAAAGTTTGCATAAAAATGATGAGTCATTGCTGCGCTAGATTCGTGCGAAACTGGGGTGTCGACTTTTTGTCTACTCCCAATTCACTCCAGGTCACGTGATAAACTCAAGGGTATCAATATTCATACTGAAGGTCTTTATGAATTTTTGTTTTATGAATTATAAGAGTTTAATGTTCGTCTGGTTTTTTTCTTAATTCTGCTTTCTTAAATTCTTTTAAAATATCCATTAATTTTTGTGAGCAGTATATTTCAGTTACTACATATTACAAGCTGCTGAAATTTTCAGGGTTGTTTCCTGTTGTATTTATGTGGAGAAAGCATTAAACTATCGCTATGAATGCATCATACGCGACAATTCTCGTAACGACGTTCCCCAAGTGGCTCAGTGGTACATAACCATAGTTGCACACACCTGGCGACGACGTTGGATATCTATGGTGTCACGGCAATATGTTGTCATGTGATTTTTAAGGAATCACGGTAGCATCGGTTTACATACATTTGATTCACAGAAAAGTTTAATGAAATACTTCAATAAAATTGTGCCGCGATGCGACAAAACCAACAAAGTGGCATGTGCGCCCAGCGAAGACTCAGATCAGTCTGTGCATCCGCCCAGTCTAATCAGAGTCTTCACTGTCCGCATGGAGGCAGCTTAGACTTTTAGCTACTCTTTAAGCGCACAGCTAAGATTCTGATCAGACTTGATGGATGTCCAGTGTGATCTGAGCCTTCGTGTGGCGCCCATGCCACTTTGTTGGTTTTGTCGTGTCGCGGCTCAATTGTTTGTATGTTTATCAATGCACAGTACTTAGAACATGCAAGGAGCGATCCACTAAAGTCTTTGTTAATACGAAGTGCTGTGAACTATCCAAAATGCAGTGAATGACTTTGAGATTTTTGGGCTATACTTTTGTTTCTAGAGACGTATGGGCATGACCTGTGTTACATGGCACTTGCATCCCCTATCAGAGCGCTACTGCACCTGCATCTGCATGTAATGCCTGTTTGGAAAGGGTATAGCTCTTTGGAAGCAGATTGTGAAATACTTGTAAATCGTAAAGATACAAAAAGCGAGTTGCTGCTGCGATATGATTATTAAGTGTAAATAGCGCTTAATGTATTCGAGACGTAAAGCCAGCGACAGAACGTTTCGGACAATCCTCGTATAGTTAGTACTGGGAAGTATTGTGTTCATTGTATTTCATTTGAGGATATAAAAGACACTTTTTATTATGTTCAAATCCATAAGTAAAGAATATTTTGTTACATGCTCGTTGTCCTGGCATGCAGTGGCAGTACTGAAGTTACCGGGCTCCACTATTGACACCTTTACACCAAACTTTAACATCTCGAGTCGTAATGAATCCGCCAATGTTTCTAGCCCATACTTGGTCACGTGGTAGCTGGAATTTGCCGGAAATGAATACAGTCCCTTCACACTGGTAACTATAACAACTCGGCCTGAATTTGAAAAAAATCCAAGTTATACAAAATTTCTGATAATTGGAGATTCAAAGTAGTTTTGAGAGGATTTTTGTTCTTCTCCATTAAAACAAAAGTTATTACAACCGCCTCGGCGAGGTTAATAGGTTCAAAAAATAGATATACAATTAAAAATCGACATGTTGGTTTACACATCATTTTTGTTAGCTCTCCCTTAATTTAGGCACAATATGACATGAGCCTGAAAAACCACACTGATAAATCATCTTTTTTGCCCTATTTTCATAGTAATGGAGGCTCAAAGGGAGAAATCTAGAGCACGCATCCCCTGGGCGTGTGCCTCACATTATGTTGTTGTTCTAATTCTCCCGACGATCATGGACGATGCTCCCCAAAGAGCTTGCACATTGATGTCGTTGTTCTAGTTGCCCAAGAGGATCAAGGGAACTAATCCATAACTTTCATCTCCTAGCACCGAGTCTGTTCAGTGCTTGTAAATTGTAATGAATGCGTATGCATATACAGACCATTTGGATCATTTGTGGCACAAATCAGTACATAAAGACTATCTGTACTAAAGAAATTTATTACTGGAGCGACTCTACTGAATTAATTCTCTATGCATAAAATAGATTTATATCGTAGACAATGTGATTTTATGTATATGTACATTTACATTTTTTGTAAGATATGGATAATACATCCCCTTTAAATCAGAAGCGGTTTATCATATCAAGGAAAAGTAAGCATAAAAATTGAATCTTTGAAATACATAAAATAGTTTCAGATATAAGAATACCATATAAAATAGAAAATAACAATAATGCCAGTCAAATGCAGAAAAAAGCCCGATATCAGCTGGCTGGTGTATAGGCTTTGTCTGTGCCAACCACTGTGACTGCCTCATACTGTACATATGAGAAAAATTTGAATGACTAGATATGGTTGACAATGGCCAAACACAATGCATGTAAGATACTGACCTTTTGATTGCCTAACTAGGTAAAGAAATGTTCTCATTGTTCTAACGGCACCGTAGAAGTTGACGTTCATAGCCTTATTGTAGAGATTTACTGTCAGCCACTCGACGTCACCCATTACGTTGAAGCCAGCATTGTTTACTATACCCCATAGCCCTGAATATAGAATACATAAGAATAATATTAAATCATTTGAGCCGCGACACGACAAAACCAACAATGTGGTTGTGCGGCCAGCGCAGACTCAGATCAGCCTGGGCATCCGCCCAGTCTGATCAGAGTCTTCACTGTCCGCATGGAGCTAGCTTAGACCCTTAGCTACCCGTTAAGCGCTTAGCGAAGAGTCTGCTCAGACTGGTTTGATTCCAAGGGTGATCTGAGTCTGCACTGAGCAGACAACCACATTGTTGGTTTTCTCGTGTCGCGGCTCAAATTTTGAGAGCCTGACACGTCGGACTAACACACAGCCTTTTCAATAAAGACTGAAATGCAACTGGTAGATTATTTAATAGTACTATGTAATCCATTGTAAGTTCCTCTTAATTATTACATGAATGATTTGAAAGATTCGGTCTCCCATGATATGCACAAACAGGATTGTAGACTCCGTGCGGTTTGTACATACAGACGTTCGACTTACAAAATAAGTATTGCAGAACAATCACAAGACAGAAAAGGGACATGTTAAGAACATTGGCCTGTGAGACCAAAGATAAAGTTTACACAGACTTTTATCATTGCCCTTTTTTCAGTACCTACTTTGTTTACGACAAACATTAACAAACTACACAGAGATTTAATACTAGTAACTCATTATGGCATAGACAACTAGATCTAGAGCTCCATAGCTTACCTTTTTCGGGTAAATGGTCCACAACATATCGATGTGCTTTTGCAACGCTTGCGTCACTTCCTACATCAACAGGGACAATGTGTAAGCGTTCAGAAGAGGAAGATTTGAGTTTTTTGGCGCCGTGACCACCAGGATGCAAGCAACCCGCGAACACGGCAAAGCCGAGTTCATCTAACTTCAGAGCGAGATCATGGCCGAATCCTGGAAAATTAATGTAACAATATAACAAATGTCATGGTCTGTCACCTTTTTAGACTCAGTAAGGGAGCTAAAATGTAGTCGGGTCATACTCCTTTAGTTTTGCTATCATAATTGCAATACGACCCCTGATTAACTATGTATATACAAGGGCTGTTACGAAACGAAAAAGAGCTGCCACGAAACGAAAGAGTCATAATAATAAAACGACCTGACCAGGTCGTTTGGTAACTACGACCCTTTTTTGTTTATTAACAGCTCTTTTTCTTTTCGTAACATCCTTAAAAACATAGTTAACCACGTGTGAATACCTCGCATTTGTTTCTTGTCCGACACTAGTCAGGCTGAGTGTGTCTGAACATCGTAAACGTGATTTTCTTTTATGTCGTTTGTGTTCTTGTGTCCGCTTATCCATTGTGGCTGCTTGTATGTAGTCTTCTAGCAATGTGGTCACCTGTGTAGCTGTCCACTTTGCTTTCTGTTTAAAATATAAAATTAGTAAAGATATTTTATATTTTTGATATATTTGTATGGTTTTTCAAGTTTGCTGTTTTGCCACATGAATCACGATGGTAGCTAAGTTGAAGGTTGGAGACCCCAGTTATCATAATACAGATCGTTTCCAAGGCAGTGCTTCCGTAGTGGTTTACATTATTGTTTATTGAGACGTTCTCAGTTAAGCTGGGCCATTCGCGGACAAAAATGGCCATATATACGACCGTGCCAGAATTCAAGAAAAAGTCACGACCATAATGCTCATTATATCTGCTTCAAAGCTTTGAAATATTTTCAGATAATAGTTTTAGATTATGGAATACAAACCATGTTTAGAGACATACCCTAACAAATTATTAGAAATGGCGTATTCTATGACGTTATTTAGATACGTTGAAGGACGATGTCGGTTACGATTTCTTTGACATGCGTAGCATTGCACATTTACTAATCTACTGACATTTGATTATTTTGGCTGGTCTCAATTTTAATTTTTTTCTTTGCTTTTAGGAAGGAAGGGGTTTTCTGTGGAGCGCTGCTGAATCAAATGACGTCAACGCATTCAAAACGTGGTCTCAGTGACGTTGTGACGTAGGTTACGTGTGACGTAGGTTACAGTACACGCTTTTTAACAGTTTTATACTATTTAATGTTTCAGTGCATGAAATCTAAGCACACCATCTAGTAGCTGTTACTAGGCAGGACTTTGCATATGAGTTTCTGAGCGATTGCTTTGCTCAGTTTTAAAAAAAGCCCGTGACGTTAGGTTACATTCTTACAGAAAATGCTGGGGTAATGTATTTTAAAGTCGAGTAAAATATACAAAATGGAGCAAATTTGCACAAATGATATAAAACATTGAGGAACACATATTTCTTCGTGTGATCTTGTAAGTTTTATGATGTCGGGCCATTTTAGTTAATATGTGTATCATAAATTTACCGCTGTCACGTAGGTTACATAAAATTTGCGACATTAAGTCTCAGTCTCATTTCGTTGCTAAAACTACCCTTTAGATATTGGTTATCGTCTGAATTTAATAATGGAACTCGATTTTAAGCAGTGATTTATCTTTTTTAGCCGTGCGGCATTCACATATCTATGCAACGGCAATATTGCGACACTTTAAAAACGTCGCCTTTTAAACCAGGGTATCATTATTCGAACCAGTGTAAAATGTCTAACAGAACGCATGTATGTCGTGGTACTTTTATCTACTTCTTTAGCACGCCTACCAATCGCTCTCATGCGAAACCACGGTTCAGAACGCCAATCCATGAGAGGAGTTTCCGGTTTTGCATGAGGGGAGCCAAAATCGTAAACAAATTTGACATCGGCACAAGGTTTGTGGTATTTATTTTCTCTGAAAACTATTTATGCAAAATATAAGAATGCTATTTTGTCACATATACATTGGTTCTTCGGCACATGAAAGGATTAGGCACAGGGCCTTGCATTTTTCCAGATATGCATTTAGTACGGCGGAGCATGTGTTCCAGGTCAGTCTCGGCGATATATACATGTAAGGAAAAGTCGCATTCTCTTGCTTGATTTTGAGTCTCTGACCTTGTCAGTCGCAAAGAAGTGAACAGAACTACTGTATGCGTGAATCTGAATGTTGGAAGTAAGTTTATCGTGCTGGACAGTTTAGAATTTAGAAAATATACGCGAAAACTTGGCATCGTCAGTCCGGTTCCGCATGAGATAATAGAAAATATAAGGAATTTTTATCAAACACAAAAACAGCTTCTGAACTATGATTGGATCAAAAATAACATGAGCTTAGTGATAAATCATTATTTTATACATTGCAGATGACTTTCTGGCTGTTTTTATTCCCCGTTTGTCTTTTATGACCTATTGCAAACCCTCTTTCAAACCCCCTTGCATGCCTCAAAAGCAGACACACGGGGGTTAAAACAGCCAGAAAGTCATCTGCAATGTATAAAATAATGATATATCACAGAATTCAAGTTAGTTTTGGTCCAATTATTGTTCAGAAGCTGTTTTTGTGTTTGATAAAAATTCCTCATATTTTCCACAACTCATGCGGAACCGGACTGACGATGCCAAGTTTTTGCGTATATTTTCTAAATTCTAAACTGTCCATCACGGAAAGCTTACTTTCAACGTTTGGATTCACGCATACAGTAGTTCTGTTCACTTCTTTGCGACTGACAAGGTCAGAGACTCAAAATCAAGCAAGAGAATGCGACTTTTCCTTACATGTATATATCGCCGAGACTGACCTGGAACACATGCTCCGCCGTACTAAATGCATAGCTGGAAAAATGCAAGGCCATGTGGCTTATCCTTTCATGTGCCGAAGAACCAATGTATATGTGACAAAATAGCATTCTTATATTTTGCATAAATAGTTTTCAGAGAAAATAAATACCACAAACCTTGTGCCGATGTCAAATTTGTTTACGATTTTGGCTCCCCTCATGCAAAACCGGAAACTCCTCTCATGGATTGGCGTTCTGAACCGTGGTTTCGCATGAGGGCGATTGGTAGGCGTGTTTAGACAGTAGGCAACTTGTCAGAGGATAAACAGGACCGTTATTTTGTAATTTAAAGAAAGGTAATGCGAAAGACTAAATAACAACTAATGACCAAGCTTAACTGAGAACGTCTCTATTATGTCCGCTTATCTGAAGTCTTTAGTCTTCGAAAATCTGTGTTGACTGTTTGTTCTTTACATGCATTCTGATATACGTTGTTTGAGGTAAAAGAAAGACATATATGTTGAATGTGATTATGTTTTAAGGCTTGCTTTGTGACCGCCTACCTGGGAATGCTCTGTTCATATTTCTATCCGCTGATATTGTCATTGCTTCATCAGATATCATATACTCGTTTGGTGTCGTATTTGAC
Organism: Ctena decussata; assembly: GCA_963989385.1. Lineage (NCBI taxonomy): Eukaryota > Metazoa > Mollusca > Bivalvia > Lucinida > Lucinidae > Ctena > Ctena decussata. The sequence goes on along the minus strand of OZ022499.1, from coordinate 75,621,964 downwards.
TATATCAGTTCCTGATCACTGCCTTTTTACAATACTTTGGGTGGACCGAGTTGTATATGACGAGTTGAATATAGATCTATATAGCCCTGATTAACACCTACATTGTTCTCATTTGAGCGGAAAAATTAAAACTTATCATATTTACGCAAATCAAATTTAGAAATCCAAAAAAAGGCGAAATCATTGTGGACTCGAATGACTAATTACTTCTATAGCGGGTTAAGCGCTGGCCTACTGATCTAGCGGACCGGGTTCGAATCCCGCTGGAGGCGAGAATCTTTCCTACCGTAAACGGGGTTCCATTGCACACTGCCTTTCATATCAACTTCTCATCGTCCTGATATGACTGAAATACTGTTGAAAAGGACGTAAAACCGCAAGTCATCCATCCATCAATATTTCTATAGCCGAAATAATATAAACATATATAAACTAAAATAAGAGCACCACAAGAGGAGCAATATAGGGGAGAGTCGGGTAACTTCGGACAGCGGGTAAATTTGGACAGTGACATGGTTTCCTTTATATGTCAGCTTTTTGGAACTAAAACAAAAATAACTGGCCAAACAGTGAAAATCTTGATGAGACGTCTCATCTGGATTTTCACTTTTTGCTATGGTATGTCCGAATTTACCCCCTGCCCGAAGTTACCCGACTCTACCCTACCTCCGTTTCAGCCAATCAGTACTCTCAGGCAGTTCTATAGTCCTGATTAACACCCATACACAGATGGTATTGCGCACATATGAATACTCTGTAAAACTAATCAAAAGGATGAATCTACAAAATTAAGTAAGGGTGAGCAACAATGCCTATACTTAACCCTCAGCTTCAGCCTATATAATGCACTTTGCTATAAAGATTCATCAAGATATTACAATTGGTTGCCTAGTTATGGAGCACCCGAAAATAGTCTGAAAAAATAACCAAAGGCTGTAACTCCGAAGGTAAGAAAGGGTGGGGGACAACCATTCTTATACGCGACATGCCATCTCGATCTCATATACATTGCTATAAAGTTTCATCAAGATATTCTTGTTATGGTGCGCACCGGAATAGCCGTATTAAACCAATCAAAGTGACATAACTCCAAAAATAAGATTGTGGTATTTTAAAATCATTCTCACACGCTTACATGCCATACACCATCTCAACCTAATACATCTACATCTACCAGTTACGTGCCTGGCCAATATTGGCATAGTTGCATTGTTATATGCATGCTATGAAGTTTCATTAAGATATTCCGAAGGGTTACCTAGTTATGGGACGCGAAGAACAGCCTTTAAACTAATGGCAGTGACATAGCTTCAAAACTAAGAAAGGGGGAGCAATCTTCTTTATACTGTACATGACACACAACCTCAACCTAATGCACTTTGCTATTAAGTTTCATCAAGATAATCCACACTGTTACCTAGTTATGGCGCGCACAAAAATAGCCTTAAAAAGTAATCAAATGGGCTTTACTGCAAAACAAGGAAGGAGAAGCAAACATTCTTATACGTGACACACTGTTTTGACCTCATATTGCTTTAAAGTTTCATCAAGCTATTTCAAACGGTTTCCTAGTAATGGCACGCACAAATAGTCTGAAAAAAATATCAAAGGAATGTAACTCCAGAAATAAATAAGAGGGACAACCTTTTTGTATTTGATACGCAGCCTCATCAAAATGTTCCTGTTGCTATAATCAAGTTATGGTGGGCCCAAGAATAAGATTAAACCTATTCAAAGGGGCGTAACTCGGAAATCAAGCTTTAAGTAACAAGGAGCAATTGTTTATGTATGCCACACGCCACCTTGACCTTATACCTATTGCTATGAAGTTTCATCAAGATATTCAAAAGGACTACCAAATAATGGCGTTAACAATATACATGTATGTACTGTAGGCCTAAGAATAGCATAACAAAATATAATCAAGGGGACATAACTCGGAAACTAAGACGGGGGAGAAACCATTCTCTATTCAATACACCGTCTTGAGGCGATACATATTGCTGTAAAGTTTCATTAGGATATTCCATACTGTTCCCTAGTTATGGCGTGCACAAGACTGGTTTAAAAAGCACTAATCAAGTGGGCGTTACTCGAAAACTAAGAAACGGTGTGGGGTGTGTGTGTGTGTGTGTGTGGGTGTGTGGGGGGGGGGGGGGGGGGGGAGGGGAGGGGTAACCATCATTGTATGCGACACGCCGTATTTCAATCGATTACTATGTTATGGCGTGCACCAGAAAAGAGTTAATGACCACGCGGACGGATGGACGGATAGCTGGACGGACAAATCCATAACATAATAGGCCCTACGTCGATTTTTTCCTTTTCAAAACAGCGTATAGTAACTGTATAATCACTAGAAAATCGAAAATCGAAACAAAAAGACGAATGAATGACGGTTGGTTGGTTGATTTGGGTTTAACGACTCTTTGAGACAGTATTTCAGTCTATATCGAGCCTTCCCCGTGAGAGAGGGAGAAAAATGTATGACAAACGAAAGAAAAAATATCCTAATAACCGTCACCCGCACCCACTGCAAGCACAGTCGGCCCTTGCCCTACTATTTTCCAAATTAGTAGGACGCCCCGGCATTGAAAGTTACCCAGCACCATCGCCCGACCGCAACCATCCCTAGGTCTAATGAATAACAGAAAAGGTAGAGTTACCTGTGTCACAGCCAGTGATATAGACACCTTGACCTTGAACTTGAATTGCCCCTGTCGTCTGCTTTTGTATGACTTTCATACAGACATAAAGCATACATACACATATGATATAAAGAGAAAATGACGATGTAATGACACTACAAATCAATGCTAATAATCCGACGAAATAGAATAGCTGCAAACTTTTTACTAAAACCGACATTTTGCCTACGTGTCAGCTCCTAAAAGTATCCATTTTCTGTATATATGTGACATGAATACATTGATAAGCTTAAGTTTCCTGTTTAGTATGTTACGGTCATGTGAAGTAAACAGCTGTTTTGCCAATGACACACACATTTTTACATTTAAATTATATATTTATTCTTGGATTATTGAACCCATAAACACGTTCGAACGTATACAGATATACAGCATTTTATCCTTCCGGGTTTTACGCAAATTTTATACTTGCGAACAAATACTTGATATGGTTCCACCGAACATCAATACGTCCGACCCATATGCATATGCCGATTTTTTTAAGTGTGCTGATAAGCGTCTATTGAATATTTTTGTACAGTAAGGTAAAACAGAACCTAGCTTTTGGCTGGAACATATTCAACATTTCGGTTGATGGTAAATTCTTTAAAATGATTTTACTTTATAAAGGTGGCCTTTAAGGATCAGGCTTTAAGACTGTTTTGACGGTAATTATGTTTTTCCTGTTGTATCAAGTACAGGAAACTGTAATTTACGATCTTACGGGCAATAGATAATTGTCGATTCTGCATGCCAGAAATCGCAATTGCAGTAGTAGAAAATATACTTTATTTTGTACATGTAATAATCTGTCCGCAGACAGTAACTGTACGTGTTGAAATGACAATGAGGATGCAATGTATTATTTTCTTAGATAGGAAAACTAAAAGTTAGCCATTTAAAAATCTTAATGTTCTGCCAACTAACTCTACCCGGCTGCATCCTTTTAATTTAAACATGTTACAATATTATATTCCTATAGCTACTTAATCGGATTTTTTTCAGGCTGTCCGCCACGTAATATGAGACAGTTGAAGATTTCATTAGAAAATTTTCAGTTCTTCCCAATATTTTCTAATATACTGGGGCTAATGGCTGACACTGGAGCTATTGAGTTATATTAGGTGTGGGTTGATGGACGTTGCATGAGGTGGGTCAAAAACTCTTGGGCTATGTGTGTGCGGCGTGGACTCATGTCGGCATGTGCATTTGCGCGGACAAAGCGGAGTCTTTATATTCAGATTTTATGGTAGATATACAGTCAACTCCCGATGTCTCGAACATTGATATCTCAAAATATCTTCTTAAATCAAAGAAAATATTTCATATTTTTATTTACATTTCAACTCCTGTTATCTCAAACTACTGAAATCTCAAAGTAAATTTTCTGGTACCAGAAAATTTACTTTGAGATATCAGTAGTTTGGGCTGAAAATTGACTTCGAGATATCGAGAGTTGACTATATTTGCGAACAGAGGAGACTCTGATTGGAGTCTCTGTGCGAAGGTGGATTTGGGTTCTTGCTGTACGTGTGTGCCAAGGGATGCCTCTTCATTTGATAACTTACAATTCCTGTCTTTCTATTTCTCTCAGTTATTTTGACTTTTTGCCTTGTCTTACGTGTGCTCACCGTCATGGTCCCAAATACTGAAACAGAAGTGCCTGCTGTACTGGGCGATGTGGTCTTGGACTGCTGCTAATGGAGCAGGCTTATCTGAGTCTAAACTGTATGACGCATAACTTGCATACTTAAGCGGATGCACTGAATGTATTATCCCAGTGTTTTGTATCATTGCGGTAATTGTTGGTCATGTTGCTGCTGTGTAGGATGGTGTAGGGGGTACGGCTGTTATAAATGTTTTAGAACCTGTAGCCCGGTCCAGTCGCTACTGTTTCAGTAATAAAATATGTTTAAACTATTAAAATATTACTTGTTTCACAAAAAATGTGTTCAGTCTTTTGTCTGCAATAAAATTTACAACTTGTCAGTCCTTTCTTTAACCAGTCTCTTTCGTGAAAGAAGTCATTACAATTAGTGTAGATGAATGCCCTTTAGTCATTAATTTTTCATTCTACAGTGCCTCTGCGAAAGCAATCTGCAATTTGAATTTATCAACAGGTGATATCTGTGGGTCCGTATAGGGCTACCTTCGAATATAGCTTTTCGACCTTATTCGTACGAATAAAGCTACCGGTTTGAGTAGCTTTATTCGCAGACAAAATGCGCCGCTTTGAATATAGCTTCCGCTGCATTATGACATGATGCCGACTTTTATTAAATAGTAAGAGAGGGATGGAAGGATGACTTGCGAATTTATGTCCTTTACGTCAGGACAATGGGAGGCTGTATGCAGTATAATCCTGTTAACGGTTGAAAAGATTTTCGCCTCCAGCAGGAATCGAACCCGGGTTCGCAAGGTCAGCAGGCTAGAGCTTAAGTCAATAAGCTACTGGGGCTCCTTAAATACCGGAGGAAACAATAGATTTAGCCCCTGTCCGTCCCGAAATACTAGACCTTGCGATCTTAAAAAGTATCCAAAATAAACTTATAATTTTTTTTAAATAGATGGTCACAAGTCCGATGTATATGTTATGGTGTATAATCAGGATCTGATTCATTATGGCTGGACACAGGTACGATACATATATTATAGTATATAACCAGGATCTGATTCATTATGGATGGTCACAGGTACGATGCATGAGTAGGACATTATAACCGATACAGAAAATTTCTAACTACTTATGCCCACTTAATACGAAGCATCCCTACATCAATGCCTTTCAAGTCAGCGAAAAAAATTCGTTCCTATACACCAGTAGTATTACAGCCGATCGAGAAAAACTCAAGTTTGAAAAAAAAGTTACGGTCTCATGCACAAATAGGTCATATTGGCCGATGTTAGCTTATTGATTTTCTTCAAACTTGGCATAATGTTTCAGCTTGACATTCCAATTCATCAGAGATCACAGTGACAAAAGTAAATACTTTCTCTTGCAACCTAGAATTGCCACCTTTTGCTCAGAGTGCGATTGAAACATGTCGATTAGGTATAGCTGCACTCATACCCCTGGTGACTTAAGTTTCCAGGTTAAGTTTAAAATAGTTTATAATACACTTCAGCATTATGCTGTGACAATAACAAGTTTGATAACCCTGGTCATCGATCCGAGTAAGAATCGTCGTAACGTTGTCCCTTGTGAATCCTTCGAATCCTGAAAAATGTCATCCAGCGAAAGACAATGTAATGTAAAAGACAAATGTGACAACTATCCTGGTCACGGCACCAGTGAAAATCGTTGTGACGTAGTCGCAATACATCCCGTATACAGGCTCAAAACATGTCAAGTTTTGTCCCTTAAAAGACTATGGACAGCCCTGTCAGCCTCTGGCCATAAAAGATCGATTAATTACGACCTGTGATCTCCAACGGTTCAGTTTACGGCTTGTAATACGTAAAGTGGTATAGTGTAATAATACGGTGTAACCATTTTAATTGTTACGCCTTTAATAACCAGAGTCTAGTATAACTGCAAGATTTTGTACGGGCTGTGTGGCCTAGTAGCTAAGAACGCTGATTTTGACACATTGCCATGATCGCTGTGGGTACAAGTCTCAGTCGGTGCACAAGTGGGAGAGTCACGTTCTGTTTGCGAAAGGTCAGGTAGGTTATCTCCGGGCCGTAAAACCCATATAAAAATCAGTTGCAATACTTGAGACACCCTGGTCCTGCTTAAAAATAGCCAGACCATGTAAAAATATCTGTGGGCGTATACCTCGTTCAGCGTAGACAGCGGGAACAGTATGATATGAGCCGCGACACGACAAAACCAACAATGTGGTTCTGTGCCCAGCGAAGACTCAGATCAACCTGGGCAGCCGCCCAGTTTGATCAAACTCTTTGTTTAATGCTCAAAGGGTAGCTAAGGGTCTGAGCTACCTTCATGCGGACAGCGAAGACTCTGATCAGACTGGGCGGATGCCCAGGCTGATCTGAGTCTGCGCTGGGCGCACAACCACACTGTTGGTTTTGTCGTGTCGCGGCTCATATAATTTAAAGATGACTGAAATTCCTAAATTCCTTTGCTAGTAATAAGTAAATAAATAAATAAACTAAACTAAAGTGAACAAATAAAAAAACAATATTGAAGAAGAAAATATAACATTTGACAGCACACCGTACAATCCATTACCGTTAGAAATCTACGTACTGGGACACTTAGAGCAATACCCACATAACTTTTGTTATTTTTTTTCCATATATTAGAATTTGAACAAGTTCACTAGCTTTATTAGGAGACTAGATGACTTATAAAATAGTACAAATCTTGATCCGACTGCACATCCATGTCTACAGTCTACACTATTTGCTAAGACAAGTCTGTCTAAATACTTAGTTTTCACCGTTATTTTTCAATGTTATCTCTTCCGTTTAAAAATGGACACTCAGTTTCATTCATATGCATTTTATGGTGTTTTAGCTTTGTTTCCGTATATTCTTTATACATCTTCTTTTTGGCTATATGTCCTATGTACCCTGATATTGGGTTTTCTTTATAGTAAGATTCGGAGACGGAATGTGACATATTTAAATCCTCGAGGCCACGGAGTGGTTATATCTGGATGTGATACAGGTGAGTTACCTTTTGGCCTTTGTCTGTGCTAATTTCATGATCTAGTTTAAAAGAAACTTCATTTTATAATCTTAAGAGGCTTACACCCAGACTTCATCACATAATCTAAGTTTACGACCAAACTCAACTTCATTACAATCAGACTTGTTTCACTTCTGGGGGGTTCAACCGAAGCTCTTTCATAGTCTCAGGTGTACATCCAAACTTCCCACTGGGCACACAACCTTGAATCAACCTTGATTCAACGCCGTCATGACGTTGAATCAAGGTTGAATCAATGTTGTGTGCCTGCTGGGTTCCATTCAAGATCTTAGATTTACAACCAAACTTTATGTCATAACCTCAGGTTTACAATCATACTTTTAATAAATCTCAGGTTCACAGGAAAACTTCCATTCATATTCTGTGTTTTACAAACAAACCTTATTAAAGTATCTAATTATATCAAACTTCTTGTCTAAATCTAAAATTTACAGTGAATTCTCATTACATAATCTCAGGTTTCAGCCACACTTCATTAAATAATCTTTATTCTATAACTAAACCACGTGCCATCGCAGGTTTATTCTATAACTAGACCACGTGCCATTGCAGGTTTACCATGCTTTATTTCATAATCTTCTGCTTACAGGTAAACATTTTAACAATATCATGGTTACACCCAGTCTTTATTCCAAAAATCTTCGGTTAACAGCCGATCTTCATTGTTATCTAATCAGAAGTGAACAACCAGTTTCAGTTCATAGTCTCAGGGCTACACCCAATCATCATTTTAAAGTTTTACTTCTACAGCTAAGCCCAGTCACATAATCTCACTTCATTTCATGTCTTCGGCCAACCTTCATTTCATGAATCTCAAGGTCTACAACCAAACTAGTTTACAGCCGGATATTATTTCAAATCACAGGTTCCAATTAAAACATTTTTAAAGTCTTAGATAAAACGTAACTCAGAACATGAATTTCATCTCTCTCGTTCACAACCAATCCTGTTTGCTTCCGTGGTTTACAGTCAAAAACTCATGTTATAATTAAAGGTTTATAATCAAACCTTTTTCATACCCTTTCCCAGTATTTTACAACTAAACCTTTTCATCAACTCAGGTTTTAAACCTAACCTTATTTCTACATCAAATATTTTATCACCTCAGATTCTCAACCAAAACATTATTTCATAATTTACAACCATACTTTATTAACCAAACCCCACTTCATAGTTTTGAGCTTACAACAAAACCTTTATTTCGTAATCTCAGGCTTACGAGCAATGACCTCAAAATCTAACTGATGGATGATGGATGGATGACTTACAACTTTACGTCCTTTTCAACAGTATTTCAGTTAAATCAGGACGATGGGACGGTGATAATGAAAGCCTGTGTGCAATGTAACCCCGTTTAAGGAAGGAAAGATTCTCGCCTCAAGCGGGGTTCGGACCTGGTCCGGTAGATCAGTAGGCCAGCACTTAACCCACTGGGCTTCCGGGGCTCCTCAAAATCTAATTGCTTCATCTCAAAGACAGCCAAGACTCCTTCTCATTTCTCCAGCCCTGCAGACTAATCAGGGTATTCGATTTTGGCTATATGGATGCGAAGGCTTTTCTCTGATTAAATTGTGATGAAATTTTGTAGTCGAACCGAAAGGCACATTTGAGCAACGTGCCCTTGGCTACAAGCAAAGGCTCTGATCATACCGCACTTGAATGCAGTATGATCAGAGCCTTTACGTGTCACATCACCCATCTAGCATACAGCCAACGGTGAGGCCTCTGTAGCATAAACACGGCGTAAACGATAAGGATGATTTGAATATCATACGACAAAACTGCCACATTGTTCGAAGTCACATGATGAGGCTCATTTCTTGTGTTGTAAAAGTTATTTATTTTTCATGGATGGACTACATTGTTCAACTTGGCAACGAAGATGAATTGGTCATGTATAATATGGAAGATCGTTCGTTTTGCACGTTAGATATTTGGCAATAGCATTATTCTGTTTAAGACAGATGTTGATGCTATATCAACTGAAAACTATCAGCAATTTTTTGTCTCTTTATCAGCCCCTTGGTTCACTTTATGCCCAGCAGGCACATGACGTCGAAATGACGTCGTAATGACGATGCGACGTCATGACGTCGCATAGACGTCCGTACGCCGTTATTTCGACGTCGCGTGCCTGCTGGGTGGTGAATGGGTATGCTTCCAAAGGAAGCAACTCTGCCATTTTCATTATGCCCCCTTTTCAGTTACAGACAGCTCTTTAATAAAGGACCAAAAAAAACTCCTATAAGAGCAGATTCTTACTTCCAGGAACAATTATTTTCTTTCAAGAGTAAACCCCACATTTCGGAAGGGTAGCTTTGCACAGTGAACCGAACAGGAAATCACTAAAGTAACTCTCCTTTGTAAAAATGGCGGAAAACACGCAAGTGTACCCAATTACCTTAACTGCACGCTGAAGGGCAAACAATGCAGACCTTAATCAAACTGCTTCTTCATCTGCGTCCATTCTACTTTCTCATGCACTTTCGTTTTAACTCTTAAAGAGCCAAAAATGAAAATAGTTAAATTTCCAAACAGCGTAGATCCAGATGAGGCGGCTCATTATGAGCCACCTCATCTGGATCTGCACTTTTTGCTCTCGAGCCCTCTCAGTATATGGTATATATTGGATGAAACTTTTTTTTTAATTTTGCAGACGTTAATTTTGTCGTCTGCTCTTTTGGCGCTTTATAATCATTGTCGACAAAATTTCAGGGATAGGACATGATCTTGCAAAGGAGCTGTACAAAGGGGGATTTACCGTGTTTGCTGGTTGCCTACGACCAGATGGCCCTTGCGCAGAAAAACTGCGATCCTGTGGAGAAGACAGAATGTTCGTGGTACCACTGGATGTGACCAAGGAGAAAAGCATACGAGAGGCTTTGGAGTTTGTGGATTCCAACTTGCCAGAACATGGTTAGTTTGAGCTGTGCTAGGTCTATATTATCACTCAGGAGCGTAGCTGAGTAAGTCATGCATTGTCCTGCTGATCTAGCGGTCTCGGTTCTCGATCCGCTGGAGATGGAAATCTTTTCAACCGTAAAGGGGTTTCATTATCACCCTCCCATTGTCCTGATATGACTGAAATATTGTCAAAAGGGACGAAAAATCGAATCACATATCCATCTAATCCGAGACTTCTCTGACCGTTCACTGTTGTTTTGCTAAAGCCGCCAAGAACATCAAAAGGCTTTAGAAGTAAGAGAAGGCTCGGATTACCATCCATCCATTATTACATAAGGGAATCACAACGAAGCTGCAGACATGAAGCATGCCTGATCGACCTGCACAGGTGCACAGGATGACCAGATTATTTTCTGCTTGCACATATACTATATACTGAACGTAAAAAGAAATGTCGACAATGTGTGGCGTTGTCCAAAACAAGCCCAATCAGTTATTAACTGACAGGGGCCTTAGATGAAAATGATAGTTTATGTTTTAAAAACATAAACTATCATTTTCGTCCAAAGTGCAGGATGTAGCTATCACGATTGCTATACAGAATAAAAGAGTTAGCTGACTTTTTAAACACACACAGAAAACCATTGCATCCATAGTGGACTTATTTTCCAGTATGGCCAGTTGTGTTCAAAATTGGTCTATATAGTTCTGGCCCTTTGACGTTCAGTATATATTTTCAACGTTGCGAGTTTTGTCATGTCAATTACATAATTATCCTAAAATGCTATTCAGTTAGCATGGTCACTGAATGAACGATATGTAACTTACTTCAAGTTTAAGATTTGGTACACCCCTATCTTATTTCACCATTGTTTCAAAGGTTAACAAGTTGTGACTTCCGGATTCCCTCCAAGCTCGACGAAACCCGACCTCAGGGGCGGATCCAGGAATCTTGGATAGGGGGTTCAAATTAGTTGAGGGGATTCGATTTATGCATTTTGTCAATTTTTTCCTGAAATTCCCTATGAAATTTAGATAATTTGGACTGAGAAGGGGGTTCGTTTGAACCCCCTGAACCCCCTCTGGATCCGCCACTGGACCTTCAAGAGACAAGGAAACAGTCTATTTCGCTGTCATGAAAGAACAAACACGGATATAATGACTATGTACCAACAAGCTGTAACTACGACATCCCTGGGGCCGGGGATTAGCGGGGGGGGGGGGGGGGGGTGACTTTCGCCATGCAGAGCTCCGGCATTATGCTGTGCAGGGCGGGGACTTGTTTTTGCCGAAGGTTTGCATACGCCCAGACCAAAATCAGGCAGATTAATTTAAAAACTGTCCCGTCGCTTCAGGTATATTATCAAAAGCCCCGATCCAAGACATGCTAAGGCCCCGCTATTCCTGGTCTGGATAGGGTGGGAAAGAGACAGCCGTGGTTACAAATCACCAGAGCATAAAACAAAGTAGAATTCTGGAAATTTCAATGTACCTGTATTTTGCAACTTGATGAAAAACTACCCCGCAACTAGACTCAACACAATTCGTAAAGCACTACCATACAACAAAACACTGCCATTAATGTCTTGTCTTTTTTTTTATTATTTCTTCCAAAGGTTTACGCGGCATCGTCAGTAACGCCGGAGTGATAGTGATGGGTGACTGTGAGTTACTTCCCCTAAATCTGCTCAGGAAGGCAATGGACGTCAACTTCTTCGGTGCTGTGGAATTTATACAGAAGTTTCTACCACTAGTTAGGCAATCAAAAGGTATACATATACATGCAATGTAGTTATAGTTTCCATGTTTCTTTGAAGTGAACTGGATACATTTTCAGGGGAAGCAACTCATCATTTTATCTCCCTTCTCAATCAGGCCCGATATTGTAAAACTTTTTTCGTGCTCAACTCAGCTGAGCATGCAATTTTCTCTGCTGATAAGTATGAAATGCCAACTAATGTTGGCATTTTCATATTCATAAACTGAGGAAAATTCATACTCTACTAAACTGAGCATGAAAACAACTGTACTTATCAGTAATTAGCTATTTATTAGCAGGTAAAATTTCATGCTCAGCTGAGTTGAGCATGAAAATAGTTTTAAAACCTCAGGGCCTGGGTCAACTCAAAATTCTTTCCTTTTGAATATACCCCTTTTATGGAAGGATTTTGTCTCAAACAGACAGGAAGTCACAAAATACGGTTTCACTTTGTAAAAGATGGCACAAAACAGCGAGGTTTATCAATATGCCTATACAGATTTTTTTTAATCACTTGGACACTTTTATTCTCATCCTAGTAATAGTTGTAATACTAACGGCAGTCCACATTTCACATCAAAGTCATAAATGAAGTAAAACATTTGCCTAAATGGCAAAACATTGCATACCCTGATCAAAGTGCTCTACTGATATGTTACAGAACTGCATCATCGAATTTTCGAAAGAATAATTGGATAAAATTGAGAAGAAACTAAAAAGGCTAGGTTGGCAGACTTTTTGCATGGACAGTTGTTGTTATTGTGATGCTTTACCTCTACAGTAAACAGCTATGGCTATGTCGGGACGGTCAGTTAACCTAAGCACACTATTCCTGGGTAGGTTTAGACATCATAAGCAATAACCAGTACTAAATGTGCATACTTTTGCCAACAACTGACAACTGCCCCTCTTGAATCAGCGGAAGGAGAAACAAAAGTATGTGGCCGGACCGGGTATCGAACCCCGGGACCTCTGGGTCTTAGACGCGCTACTGACTGCCCTACACAGCCTGGCTTTGCATGGACAGAAAAAAAGAAAAGTAATTTTCCCTCATAGGCACAGTTGTGATCAACTCAAGTGTGCGAGGACTCTTCACTATGCCTGGAACCCCAGCCTACAATGCCAGTAAGCACGCCCTGGAGACATTCGCGGACTCTCTGAGATTAGAAATGAAGAAATTTGAAGTGAAAGTTGCCCTTGTAGAACCTGGGAAATTCGGTACTGCCACTGCTATTGTGTGCCCTGAGCAGGTATTATTTTCTTCTTTTTTCCAACATACTGTTAAAGGATACTAAGGTAAGCCAAAAAATGGTCCCACTCGTTAATTTAATGTCATTATCTAAGTGAGATGGAGCACTTCATTTGATGAAATAGCAGTGTCACTGGACTGTTGCATAATGGGATTAGGGCACCAAATAAACAAGAAATGTGTCTTTAAATTCTAAAAAATTGGGACATCTAAAAAATTACCGTATTTGTCATAAAAATGTTACAATTTGGTTTTACAATGCAGTAGTGTGGCCAAATGATGCATGATGCAATAGCAAACAGTGTAGACCCTGATCAGACTGCTCCTTGGAGCAGTCTGATCTGTGTCTGCACTGTTTCCTGCAACCCGTCTGTCCCAAGGCTTAGAATTTTTACGGTACATAAACCACTGCATGAGCATTGACATCTTAAGGTGAATGGGTACACTTTCAAGGGAAGCAACTCTAACGTGCTTTTTACCTCCCTTCTCAATGTGGGGTGGAGTCAACTCTTAAAGAGTTTGCTCCTTAGGATGTGGTCTACTAATAAATGGAAGAATTTTCTCCTAAGGAAGCTAATTCTTTTTTTAAGAGTCTACTAGTACTCTTAAAAGAGTTATTTCCTCGGGAGCAATTTTTTTCAAATTTGAATAGACTGTCTTTAACCAGATGGTGGTGGTCGGGTGATAGTGCTGGTTATAACTTCAAGTGCTGGGGTGTCTCACTTATTTGGATGAAAGTAGGGCAAGGGCCTAAAGTGCTTGCAGTGGGTGCGGGTGGGGGTTGTTGGATATTTTTTTCTCCTCTATCATTTCTCTTTTCTTTCTACCCCTCTCTGGGAGACGGCCCGATATAGACTGAAATACTGTCTCAAACGGCCATTAAACCCAAAACAACCAACCAACCGTCTTTATCCAAGGGAAACAAATAGAAAGTCACAAATGGAGTTTCTTCTTTGTAAAACTGGCAAAAAAACATGGTGTACCCATTTAGGCAAACAGAAAATGACTGATCAGCCTGCAGGTAAGACGTCTGTGTTTGAGTGGTTTATAGACTTTTTTTTTAGAAATCTAGGATCAGACTGCTCTTGTCATTTGTTTCAGGCATAATGTCTTTGCCTAGAAAGTAGATAGGAAACGTAACCTATTATTGCCCATTGGACTGTTCTTTCTGTATGTATTGGATGAGTCCAGTTGTCAGCTAAGGGCTGTTAAGTTCATTCTTCTTATTTTGATTTTATTCTAAAGAGAAAAACTTGTTTGTTTTAAGCAAAAAGCGGAAAACCCTGATCAGACATTTTGCGGTGTCTGATCTGGGTCTGCACTGTTTGCTTACGTCCCATTATGTGATGCTAGATAACTGGGTTAAATATTTTCCATTTTTATTTACTCTATCTCATTTAAAAAGTCACAATTTCAAATGATGCATTATTCCATTATTATGCTTTTCAAGGTGCGACGGCTTGAATCAGAAATGGAGGAGATGTGGTCAAAAGCCTCTGATGAGGTAAAGGAGACTTACAGCAGACATTACTTTGAAGTTCCACTGAAACCCCTGCAGGAGGGACTTACAGGGGCCAACAATGAGACAACCCCAGTAACTGATGCTATAGCTGATGCCCTTACAAGCAGTGATCCACACCTGCGGAATGTTGTTGGGGGAGGGGATAGCTTCTATGATTCTGATGCGGTAAGCATGTTTTGTCATTCTCTGGCAGGTTTTCTTTCAAATGATACATAAACTTGTAAGGTGAATGGAACACTTTCAGGAGAAACAACTGTTATTTTCATTTTTGCCCCTTCAAATGGGGTCAACTCTTAAAGGATAGAATTTGCTCCCCTAGGAGCAAATTCTTTCCTTAAAGAGTAGGGCTCTTTTTGATTGGGCTTTGTCCTCCAGTTAAGCAACTAGAATGTCATAAAATTTGTTCCCCTTTGTATGTGGCGGAAAAATATTGTGGTGTATCCATATGCCTTAAAGTCTTTCTTTCTGTTGATTATTGTTTTATTAAACCTGACATCAGCAAACTTCTAGACAGGGTTTTATTGTTTAGCAAGCTGACAGAAAATGTTTAATGTAAAGTACAGCTGAATTTTTTTTCCAATTATTTTGGTCAAGAACAGCAAGTCTAAATTATTAAAAAAAATAGCACAACAAAATTTTAGTATAAACATTCTTTATATTTTTTTTTTATACATTCTTAAAATTTTGTCTTACCCGTGCAGTATGTCTGACCCAAATCACATTCGCCTTTCTGACCCGGGACAGCACTGTTTGAGTTTTGGTCTAATTAATCAGGGTAGATACAGTAAAATGTTTGTCATATTTTTTTTCAGATGTTAGCAAGGTTCAACGGTATTCTTCCAACAAGAATCACTGATGCTATCATCACAAGAATGACTGGCTGTGATAAGTTTCCTTCCAAACACAATGATATAAAACTATTCTAAACTCAGTATTAGTATTTAGTCATGATCATCGAACAACTAGATTGGTATGTTCTGTTCTGTTCAATTCTCGTATCGACGTTACCCAAGTGGCTCAACGGTACGTAACCATAGTTGCACACACTTGGCGCCGTGTGTCTGTCCAAGAGATTGGTATGAGCATTTACTGGCTTTTTTATGTGGGTTGAATCTATTAAGCAGATGAAACACCTCTTTTCATAGGCTGTTTGTCAAAAAGTGAAGGGCAAAAAATTGATTTAATTTGGTTACTACTGAATGTTTTTTCTTAAAACTCTGAGCATCTCATACTATTACCCAAACAAATTTATCCTCAAGCAAGATATTACAGATTTTTTTCTCTAAATTAAATGAAAATCTATCTGATCAACAACATTAAAAAGTGCTTCTAATCATTGAAGTTTTATGTTTGGTTGGTGCATTTTTTGGAACAGCCAATGTTGTATAGACTATAAATATACATCTCTTATGTTAGTATTTACTCCCTTTTAAGGTGACTAATTTATGAAAGTCCTTTTCTAAATGCCAAAGAGTAGTGTCTGAACACATTTGAGACCACATGGCATTTTATAAAATATTTTGGTAGTAGTGTAGAAATTGTAACAGTAACAATGGCTATTGTGCCTTTATGGCTGCCTCCTATGTATGAATGGTATAAAATACAGAAGGTTAATCCTAAATGTTAATAAAGTAGCTCTTTACTTAAATGCAATGCAAAAATATCTGATTTCCTTGCATCAGACTGTATGGGTAATAAATTAAGGTATGCTAAATCAATTTCCCCAGCACACTACCCCACCACCTTCACACACTTTTTGACAAACTGCCTATGATGGCATCATTTTTTTCATTTTCTCCACATGCTAATGCTATGTATTAAAACAAAAGCTGACAATGTCACTGAAGTGTTTATTTCAAAATATTCTTAACATAAATTAGGAAAAGTTGAAAAAATAAAAAAGAAAATCACAGACAGCTTATCAATAAATATCTCAACCGGGTTCTTTTCTTTGAAACTAACATATATGGCACATACATAATATTACGCATACTTTTTAAGGTGAATGGTCACTTTCATGGGAAGCAACTCCCACCATTTTCGTTTAACTTCCCTTAATGTGTGTCAACTCTTAAAGGAAAGAATTTGCTCCTCTACGAGTTGAGGCACAGGAAAGGGTACCTTAAGACATAAGTGAACAGCTATGACACAGAAAAACTCATGCAGCTGTTGTGTTTTGAGGGTTAAGGGCTGGCCTGTCGATCTAGCCATCCCAGTTTCAAAGTTTAAATTCCTACTTAGGGTGGGGGGGGGGGGTGCTTGCTGATCTAGCCATCCCAGTTTCAAAGTTTCATCAATTCCTGCTGGGGGAGGCGTGTAAAAGGGTTTCCACTACACCCAGCTTTTCATTATCACCTTCCCAGCATCCTGATATGACTGAAATACTATTGAAAGGCCGTAAAATTGCCATCGAGCTGTATAGCTTTTCAAGGCAAAATCAGGTAGATATTATATCCAGCGACAAATAAATTAATTTTTCCCTTCTTGCTTTTGTTCATTATCACAGTTTCAGTTTCAGACATGCTTCAATGCTTCAGCCCAGGCCTCAGCTTATGTCATTCATTGACTAGTAAAAAAACACACAAAATACTGCCTTAGAGGTGAATGAGTACACTGTCAAGGGAAGCAACTCTTCCTTTTTTGATTTTTGCCTCCCTTCTCAATGGGGGTCAACTCTTAAAGAAAAGAATTTGCTCCTCTGTAGGAGCAAATTCTTTCCTTTATGAGTAGACCCCTTCTAGAAGCGCTACGTCTTTCAGGGAAGCAAACAGGAAGTCATAGAAGTTGTTCCCCTTATAACAATGGCAGAAAAACCTGGAGGAGTATCCATACACCTTAATATAATAGTCCTACCAAGACGGTACTGACAGCAGTAACAGCACCCAGAAGCTTTAACAGTAATGAGTAAACACTTTAAGCACCAGTGACGAAAATAGCAAAATTTACAAACAGCATAGATCCTGATGAGGCGGCTCATCATGAGCCGCCTCATGTGGATCTACACTGTTTGCCCTCTAGTCTTTAAATGCTCAATATGAAATGTCTTGGACAAGGCATTTTTTTTTAATTTTTGCAGACATAAATTTTGTAGTCTGCTTTTTGGTGCTTAAACAGTTAAGAATTGTTAATACAGCTGTTATCTGGTTTGCAAGAATAATTCTATCATACTTTTATACAGGGAGCCAAAATTTCATTAAAATAATATCCGAAACCTCTTATTTTGAAAATGGACCTTGCTAAAGCATGAGGTAGAAAGCTTTAATGGGTTAACAGTCCAGAGTATTGAACGATGTACCTGAGGTAGGTTATTCTCACCAAACTGGACTGTGTGGCCCCTCATTAAAACTGATTTGCCGGCAGTTCTAATCAATCCATATCATGTTTTATTAAGAAGGATAGAACATTCCAACATGATCATCGCAACTTAGTTGTATGGGTACACTCTGATGATTTGCACTAGGAGGGACAGCTTCTGTGACTTCTTGTTTGCTTCTCAGGATAATGTAGCCCTTCCAAATTGGGGTCTGCTCTTAAACAGAAGAATTTGCTCCAAATGGGAGCAAAACTGTTAGAGCTGATCCCTTCTGGGAAACACAAATGAGCCGCGGCACGAGAAAAACAACAAAGTGGTTGTACGCCCAGCGCAGACTCACATCAGCCTGGGCATCCGCCCAGTCAGGATTAGACTCTTTCTCTAAGCCCTTAAATGGTAGCTGAGCAGCCGGATGCCCAGGCTGGTCTGAGTCTGCACTGGGCACACAACGACTTTGCTGGTTTTCTCGTGTCGTGGCTAAGATGACAGTTGCCCCTCCATGAGAGGGCATCCATACACCGTCACAAATTCCATAGAATGCTGTGTCTTGCCTGTCACACGGCCTGAAAACCATTACCAATGTCTGCTAGACACAGGTGGAAGACTTATTTGATTCACAGTTGTGCAAGCAAGACCTGTCCCGGTACAGGATAGCTCGCCTGCAGTGCCTTGCCCATCACATAAAAAACTTTAACGTAAAACTTTGTGTGAAGCCCCCGCCCACGCCAAAACTGACGCAGACATCCAAGTGACAACAATAGCTCTCTGTACTTTCGTACAGGCAAGCTAAAAATGGTCTTCCTAATGATACTCTATTAGAGTAGTCTCTGTATCTTGGCTCACACTTTTGCAGCTGAATCACCCTTAATGACATTTGATAATTTGTACAGCTGTGGCTTTCTTCGTTTCTGAAAAAGAAATAAAAAAGGGAAATCACACTGAAAAAAGAATACAGTTTCTGATTAATAATAATTGCCTTGATTAGAGTTTATAAGGTGGTTTAAGAGTGTTTTCCTGGTTAACTTCATACTAGAGCACCTGGACAGGAGCCAATGTATACCTTTGGCTAGTGCCACCACATAAATAACCCCAATCAAATATTCAAGAAGGGCAGTTGTCAGTTACTGGTGAAAGTAAGTGCACTTAGTAATGGTTAACCTCTTAGGAGGTCTAAGCCTGTCCAGGAATAGTGTAGTTAGGTTAACTGACTGTCCTGACATGACCATAGCTGTTTACCGTGGACGTTAAACAATAACACAACAACAACAATACCAATCAAAAATGCTTCATGCAAAACATTGGAGTTAAAGTTGATAAACAGATGGACAGACAGACAAAACAAAAACTATTTACCCTATTGTACTTCATATGCCGGGGGTATAAAAATACAGATAAAGTCATCTTCTTTAGGTTGGCCCAACAACCTCCCAAAGTTATGGGGTAGACTACATGTAGGCTAGACATTTTAAAAATCAATTTAATATAGCTGCCAAATGATTGTCCCAGGGAAAATGATTAAATATGCTATACGAAAAAAAATTCCACATAACATTATCCATGACACTTTTTGTCTAAGCCCTTAGGGCAGACTTAATGTGTTTGGTTTTGCCCATGAAGGAATTCTAGCATATGTCACTTGAAGAATGAAGTTTTTTGTACTACCATCACAAATTCTATTACAAGTATTGGCTGTGGGGCTACTTTCATGTCATATTGTTACTTTGGACTTGCCCTTGTGCCCTAAGGGACCTTGTGCCCTAAGGGACTTTTTGTCTTTGCTTGGAAAATTCAAGGTGAATGGGCACATTTTCAGGGGAAGCAACTCTGCCTTTTTCACTATGACCTCCCTTCTCAAATGGGATCACCTCTTAAAGGAAAGAATTTGCTCCCCTGGGAGCAAATTCTTCCCTCTAAGAGTAGACCCCATTTTGAAAAGGCTTCTTAAATCCAGGGAAGCAAACAGGAAGTCAGAAAAGTAGTTTCCCTTCATAAAAATGTCGGAAAAACATGGAGGGGTAGCAAAACACCTTAACAGATAGCAGTGCAAACCTCTTGTGGTAGTTTAGTTGTCAGCTGCTCTAACTGAAGGACAGGCATCACAGAGGGTCTACCATGGGCACACTGGAATGGTAGATCACATCTTGACAGATCCCTGATTAGGGCTTCACATTCTCTGTGGGATAGGCTGTCACCAAACTTTATTGCACCTGAAATGACATTTATGAAAACAAATATTAGCCATTCCAAGTAGGTACATCTTATAATACCAATTTATCAAATAATCAATCATAATAGATCTACGAAGTATGCTTGATTGTTTGTTCAATCTGCCTTGATATATACAGAATATACCACTGTCAGATTAGTATAAACCATATCTGAATTGCAAACCAGTTTAAAATACATGGAACCCCTTTTTTTCTAATAAAAGCCGAGCTCCAAAGAGGAAAGCTTTTTATAATAAATAATTTTAGGTTAAATTTTCTAATTTTCATCCCCCGACCAAAAGGTTCGGGGGATATACTGTAAAGCACTTAATATCTGCGGTATCAAAATTTCGCGGTTTAAAGAAAATGACATATTGGCGCATGTTAATTTTGGCGGTCTTAATGTACCATGGCTCCAGATAATAAAGAAAATCTGACGTAAATTTGTGACAATTTTTTTCTGATTTTCTATTTAACTATACATTGTGGCATCTATTAGAACCGCCTCATCAAGGCGATTCTAATGTGATGCCACAATTTATAGTTTAATGGGAAGGTAAAAAAAATTCTAAAATGCTCATCAAATGAACCTCTGTTATGCCCTGCATATGTATGAGTATTATGTAATATTGGCGGACCTATATTTTAGCGCTCTTTGCCTTGACAGCCAATATCGCCAAAATTCAGTAACCGCCAAAAATAAGTGTTTTACAGTAGCGATGAGCCTGACGTCTGTCCATCCGTCTGTCTGTAAACATTTTCTTGTCTGCTCCATATCTTGAATACCCTTTGGAATATTTTCATGATACATCACAGTTATGTAGAACAGGTCATGGCAATGTGTCGCCTGCAAGATTGGTAACTCTTGCTTTTGTAATTTTTGAGTTATCTCCCCTTTTGTGAATATTTTGGCAGATTCGTGTCGGCTCTGTAACTTGAATACCCTTTGGAATATTTTCATGATACTTCACAAATATGTAGAGCAGGTCATGACGATGTGTTGCTAACAAGAATGACAACTCTTGGTTTCTTACTTTTTTAGTTATTTCCCCTTGATGGTTTTAGGTGTGATTTTGTGTCCGCTGCATAACTTGAATACCCTTTGAAATATTTTCATGATACTTCACAGATATGTAGAACAGGTCATGACGATGTGTCGTGAACAAGAATGACAACTCTTGCTTTCTTTTTGAGTTATTTCCCCTTGATGGTTTTAGGTGTGATGTCGTGTCCGCACCATAACTTGAATACCCTTTAGAATATTTTCATGGTACTTCATAGTTATGTAGAACAGGTCATGCTGATGTGTCTCAAACAAGAATGACAACTCTTGCTTTCTAATTTTTTGAGTTATTTCCCCTTGATGGTTTTAGGTGTGATTTAAAGTCCCCTCCATAACTTGAATGCCCTTTGAAATATTTTTATGATACTTCACAGATATGGAGATCAGATCATGACAGTTTGCCTCATAATTTTTTTTTTCTTTTTTTTTTTCAGATTTGGATTCTTTGTACAAATTCACTTACTAGAGAGCTCAAAATTAGATTTGTAGGGCTTGTACTTTAGGAGTTATTCACAAATTTTGAAATGTTGAATGTATCATATGCAGTGCATTGTCTTCATGGTTGCTATTTGAGAGTTTACCTCTTTTTAGCAATCTGGCATACTGTGTTGGTCTGAGTATCAGATAATCATGCATCTGTTAATCAGATAATGTCAATAAGGAGCATAAAAGAATGACAGAATACTATTCATATGCGTTTTGAAGGGCACCCTGCTTACCAAGGCACAGGGGGCCTTCGGTCTGGGGATTTGCTATCTCCTCTGATGGCTATTTTTCCATAGGGTGGTACATTTTTCCCAGCACCACGATCATTCAGATTTTAAGACAGTCGTGGGGATAGCCTCAAAAGGCTTATAGAACATAGCATATTGCCAATTTTAAGACAGTCTCATTCTTTCATAATTATCAATATTACATCAAACAAATTGGCAACCAACACATTTGTCCACAAAGATCATCTTGTTCATCCACATATGAGCCGCGACGCGAGAAAACCAACAATGTGGTCGAGCGTCCAGCGCAGACTCAGATCAGCCTGGGCATCCGCCCAGTCTGATCAGAGTCTTCCCTGTCCGCATGGAGGTAGCTTAGACATTTAGCTACCCTTTTAGCACTTAACGAAGAGTCTAGTCAATCTGAGCGGATGCTCAGGCTGATCTGAGTCTGCGCTGGGAGCACGACCACATTGTTGGTTTTGTCGTGTCGCGGCTCATATAAATCAACATATTGTCACCATACAGAGTTACTACTACTATTTTGGGAGTGTAACTGCATGCACTGTGCCAGTATTAAACTTACCATGACATGCCTGTGAGCACAGAGCCTTATGTAGAACTGTTGGAAATTTCTTTCCTGCTCCACCAGTTGATACCAGAAGCTGGGGAAAACAAGTATAACATTGTAACTGAATAAATGTCAACTGTGTGCATGCTCGCTATATTTGCGCAAATTCCGAACTTCCCAAAATAAAGCTTGTTAAGGAATATGGGTAGATCTCCATGCATTTTTTTGCCGTTTTTGTTGTGTGAAGTAATTTTTGGGACTTCCTCTTTAGTTCCCTGGATGATAAGACATTCTAGACTGGGGTCTACTCTTAAAAGAAAGAATTTGCTCCATTAGAACAAAATCTTTCCTCTAAGGGTTGACCCTCTTAAAAGAATTTGATCCATGGGAGCAAATTCTTTCCTCTAAGAGCTGACCCCATTGAAATGGGAGGCAAAAATAAAAACAGAAAAGTTGCTACCCTGAAAAACTTGTTCATCTTGAAACAAAAATGCTCAACCATACCATACTGCTCCAGACAAGAAGGGGTAATAGGGATTTTCCTAATTTTGCATAGAAACATTTAACCCCCAATGAAAGTAATTATGTCTACTGTCAGAATTGTTACAGATTTGTTGTTCTTTTTTCAACAACAGTGAAATACACACCAATTTTGATGAGAATTTAGAACAGGTCTGTTACATCAGCATAAAACTATCTCCACACATCTTTTATAAAGTACAATCTTCCAGATTGAGAATATACCAACCTATTCAATTTTAGGAATTGGCATTAATCATAAAGGAAGGAGTTGATTCATTTCCAGCAACACAGAATATGATCTACCTAATAAACAAGAATTCCACCTTTATAATGTCTCACATATTTTCCAAATGCCACAGGGATGGAGCTCAACCCAAAAACTGGAAGAAGTTGACTGCTTGGGACAGAAACATGACACCTTTATCTGGCTTTATCATACATCTGCTGCCAAATTCTACCTGATAACAGGGTTATGATAACATCATGTGATATCATATCACTATAGAACTGTGCTTGCCTGATTGATATCAGGTAGAGCATTAGGAAGCAATCTCTGAAAATGATTGGCTACATACTGATGTTCAACATCATAACGTTTGATTGGTTAAATGATGTCACCCACTTATGTCCTAAGGCATTCGCGACATCAGCAAGTTCGAACAAAACTGTTTGCTTTTCATCTGTTGGACGCTTTTTATGCCTCAAAATCTTCTACTGATGCATAATAGATAGAAAACCATGGAAGTGTCTTTTGATATTAAGTTTATCAGGCTCGTCCAGAAACACCCTGGATTGGCTAGGCAAGCCCTGCCATTCCTACCCTGTTTCTGGTCTCACCTGATAAACTTGATATCAGAAGACACTAACATGGTACTCGCTATCTTGATTAGCCAAAAACCAGAGAAAATCAAATTCTTTGATACTTACATCAACATGCTCTTTGATCAAGGCCTGAAAATAATGACAAATATGCAGACAACAATAATATTATGACACACCACTGAATGTCATGATCCAAAATGTAAATATGAGATTACTGAACAAATCTAAACTGTAAACCGTTAGCTGTAATTCTCATAAAACTTGAACATGTTGATTTTACTATTTGGAATTCTAACAAGACGTTAATCTTTTCCCCACTGAGCCCATAGGAAGTGGCTTCGTGTGAAAAATTATGATGAATCAAGTTGGCTTATATCGAGCATCAGATGTAAAGATTAACTTCTGTTGATGACCACCTCAAACTTGTCCTTTAGAAATTTTGCCTTATTAGTCTGTATTATGTAAGAATCAAAATATTTTTCCCTACCAGTACATTAGTGTTTATTATCATATGATGTAGTATCTAAGAGTGTATTAAAGCCATGCATTAAATGATAATCAACTAGTGGATTAAATATGCAAATTACGTCGTAACATTATGTGCGTTGACGTCCATAAAAACGTTGCATTTTCTAATGGCGAAATCATAATGTTGTAGTGCAAAATTTGCTAATAAAACGCAATTTTAGTGTCATATGATAAATAGAATCTTGCATTTGTGCTCCTGTATTACTGAATTTATTAAACTCTTTGGGCAAAACCGAAAAGATGCTTGGCATATCCTCGCACCTCATCTTTTCCCCCAACTCGTTTAATAAATTCAATAATACATGAGCAGTCATGTAAGATCCTCTATTTAACATATATTGTCGGCGAATGCAAATATCAATTAACTTCTAGGTTGGGCTTTCTGGCAAGGGTGATATAACTATCAATACCTGAACTATATTCCAGGCCACTGCATCTCTCATGCTCTTGACGTAGTTCACATCTTTTTCCATGATGCATGCTGGGATAGTTTCTATTATCACATTAGTTCTAGTCTGAGGATCAGAGTGAAACTTTACACCTGAAATAAAGAAAAAATCAGGGTGTCCACTTATCCTTCACTTAAAAAATCCCTGACTTTTCCCTGATTTTCCCCTGACATTTTAATGTTTTCCATACCCTTCTTTACAGATCTAATAGTTAATTTTACCCTTTACTTCAACAGTGCTAACCAAATCAACTAGCAATTGGGGGTTACTCTTAAAGTAAAGAATTTGCTCTCAAGGTAGCAAATTCTTTCCTATAAGAGTAGCCCCCAATGAGGAGGGAGATACCTGAGCTATTGCTCTAGAAAGAACATCTTTTCCCCAGGAGCAGAATAAGTATATTTTCTGAAGACTGCCACACCATAGCCACTAATTTTCAAATTCCCTGACTTTTTCCTGACTTTTCATGTTCTTTTCAAATTTCCCTGACCAACCACTAAGTTCCCTGACTTTTCCCTGAACTGGAAATTTAATTCATTTTCCAGATGTTTTTCTCTGACAGTGGCAACCCTGAAAATATGATACAAAAGGGTAAAAAGCAAGATCTTGCATATGAGACACCACAGACCAATATAAACCTGTGCATGGTACACATAAAATATTTGATCTAGATTATGAGAGGCAATGTACATATAAACCTTCAGTGTACACGCAGCATTAGCTCTGAGCACAAGGTAAGATGAGTACCTGTTGGTACAGGGTTGTCACTCATCCTCCACTTCAAAATTTCCTGATTTTTTCCTGCTTTCCCACCACCATTTTAAGCATTTCCATATCCTTTTGCAGACTCAAAAGTTGAGTATACTTTTACAGGTATCACTTGAAAATTGGGGAGAATTTGCTCCCCCCAGGGAGCATATTCTTTCCTTTACGATTAGCCCCCAATGAGGAAGGGAAATAAATACTGTTGTTGTGGATTATCTTTCCTGAAACCTTATTGTAATGCTTATTTTGAGACCTTTCCTCATTTTTGATAAAAACATATATACAAGAGGGCCAAGTGGCCCTGGATCGCTCACCTGAGCAAAAAGGTTAAAGGTCAAACAAGGGTCATAATTTGAACAAACCTGATAGTTTGCAACCATTTCCAAATGGTTCTGAAGAAGAAGATTTTTGAACGTTTTTCTATGTATTGCTATGGTTCAAACCCTGGAGCCCCTGGGGCAGGGCCATTTTGGACCCTGGGGCCATCATTTGAATAATCTTGGTAAAGGACCACTAGGCAATGCTAAAAGCTAAATTTCAAGCCTCTGAGCCAAGTGGTTCTGAAGCAGAAGATTTCTGAATATTTTTCTATGTATTTCTATGGTTCAAACCCAGAACCCCCTGGGGCGGGGCCATTTTTAATCCTGGCACCATCGTTTGAACAAACTTGGTAAGGGACCACTAGGCAATGCATCATACAAAATTTCAAACATCTGCACTAAAGGGTTCTGGAGAAGAAGGTTTTTAAGTACATTTTAATTTCGAACCCAAGACTGCCTGCCCCAGGGCCTTTTTGGATCCCAGGGCCACCATTTACACAAACTTTGTAGGAGTCCACCAGGCAATGCATCATACCAAATTTCAAGCATCTGAGCCAAGTGGTTCTGAAGAAGATTTTTTAATAGTTTCCTATGTATTTCAATGGCTCAAACTCAGGACTCCCTGCCGCAGGGCCATTTTGGACCATGGGGCCATCATTTAAACAAACTTGATAAAGGACAACAAGGCAATGCATCATACCAATCTTCAAGCATCTGAGCCAAGTGGTTCTGAAGAAGAAGATTTTTGAATATTTTCTATGTAGTTCTATGGTTCAAACCCAGGACCCCCTGGGGCGGGGCCATTTTAGACCCTGGGGTCATCAT
Source organism: Ctena decussata (assembly GCA_963989385.1). Lineage (NCBI taxonomy): Eukaryota > Metazoa > Mollusca > Bivalvia > Lucinida > Lucinidae > Ctena > Ctena decussata. Next base: position 75,595,070 of record OZ022499.1, on the reverse strand, counting down.
TTGAACAAACTTGGTAGAAGACTACTAGGCAAAGCTACATACCAAATTTCAAGCATCTGAGCCAAGTGCTTCTGAAGAAGATTTTTTAAATATTTTTCTATATATTTCTATGGATCAAACTCCCAGCCAGGGCCATTTTGGACCCTGGGGCCACCATTTGAACAAACTTGGTAAGGGACCACTAGGCAATGCTACATGCCAAATTTCAAGCATATGAACCTTGCGGTTCTGAAGAAGAAGATTTTTTAATATTTTTCTATATATTTCTATGGTTCAAACCTTGGACTCCCTGCCCCGGGGCCATTTTGGATCCTGGGGCCACCATTTGAACAAACTTCGTAGAGGACCACTAGGCAATGTTACATACCAAATTTCAAGCATCTGAGGCAAGCAGTTCTGGTGAAGAAGATATTTAAGTATTTTTTAGTTTCGAACCCAAGACCCCCTGCCCCAGGGCCATTTTGGACCCTGGGGCCACCATTTGAACAAACAAGGTAGAGGACCACTAGGCAAATCTACAAGCCAAATTTCAAGCATCTGAGCTAAGCAAATCTGGAGAAGAACATTTTTAAGTATTTTTTAGTTTCGAACCCAAGACCCCCTGCCCCAGGGCCATTTTGGACCCTGGGGCCACCATTTGAACAAACTTGGTAGAGGACCACTAGGCAATGCTACATACCAAATTTCAAGCATCTGAGCCCAGCAGTTCTGGAGAAGAAGATTTTTAAGTAATTTTTAGTTTCGAACCCAAGACCCCCCGCCCCAGGGCCATTTTGGACCCTGGGGCCACCATTTGAACAAACTTGGTAGAGAACCACTAGGCAATGCTACATACCAAATTTCAACAGTCTGAGCCAAGCAGTTCTGGAGAAGAAGACTTTTAAGTATTTTTTAGTTTCGAACCCAAGACCCCCTGCTCCAGGGCCATTTTGGACCCTGGGGCCACCATTTGAACAAACTTGGTAGAGGACCACTAGACAATGCTTCATACCAAATATCAAAGCCCTAGGCCTAGCGGTTTCAGAGAAGATGTCATTTAAAGCAAATTGTTGACGACGGACGACGCACAACGGACGACGGACACTGGGTGATCACAATAGCTCACCCTGAGCCTATGGCTCAGGTGAGCTAATAAAACATGAATTGTTAGTCCTCATTAGTACCATCTTGCTGACATGATTTTAATGAGGGGTCACAACATATGTTTTAGTAGACAAATAAGAAAAATATCTCAGAATTATCCTTAAAACCTCATCTGATATAGATTTCTGTGGGAACATTTAAGATTAATTTTGTGTAACTCGAGCATTCATTAAAATACCATATGGCATCATTGTCTTGACAAAAACACAGTTTACAACCAATATAATAACCGCTTAACTACATCTAATTGATATAAAATGGAATATGATTGTTTTCTGTGTAAGATTAGATATTATTTTCTTCATGAATACTATAACTAGTATTTTTAATCCTGGCTATGCCACTTGTGAAAATACTGCTTTTGGTGTTCATTCTGGTTCTGTGGAAAAAAAAAAATCTTACAATGAAAAAAATCAAATATCCTCAACAAGATTATCTTTTTATTTGCATAAACTTTTACAAATCACATTAAAACTCTCTTTTTTTTTGGTATTTTTTATTTGATTTTTTTTTCCTTATTTTTAAACTTTGCTTTTCAAAGTTACATTTTATTTCATATGTCAATTTGTTTTCTTTGTATAATAAAATCTCCACCAAAAATGCACTCTCATTTCCCCAGCATATTCTTACCTATTCTACTGAACTCTTGTTTATAAGAGGTCACAATTCTAATTTCATCTGCCGTCAGCTCTAGGCATTTTGGTGGGTCAACTTTATATACTTCAAGTTCACCAGCATCAACATCACAATCTACATAGGCTTCTGTAACAAATTATCCGCTCTTTATTATCATGGTAAAAAGAAATCAAGCATTTTAAGAAATAAGGATAGTCACCCCTGTGTTAAGAGGTCATTCTGTTAGGGGTTTCCTGTCTTTTTAGCAGCCACCTCTTTGTTGTCCCCTGACTGCCCAGAACCAACATACAGTGCAAATGAATCTGTATTAAGAGGTCACCTGTCTTAAGCAGCCAATTTTTGTGTATCCCCTTTTGGGTAACCTCTTAAGACAGGTTTTACTGGTTTGATTGTAACAAAATGTAGGTATGGAGTTTACTCACAGACACTTGAAGTTTTAACCTCTAAACCACTTATATTACTTTTAACACTTGAAAGCCAGAAATGAAAATAACTGAAACTGCAAACAGAGTAGATTCAGATGAGGTGGCTCATCTGGATCTACACTGTTTGCAATTTCAATTATTTTCCTTTCTTTGAATTTATTGAATTCTCAATATAGTATAGCTTGGACAAAACATTTTTTTTTAAGTTTGCAGTGCTATTTTGTCATCTGCTTCTTTAGCACTTTAAGAGTTACATTGGAAAGCTAAGATACAATTTATGACGAGTAGTGAGGATCATGACCTGTCCTGTATAGACTGCAAACTGAGGTGTCTAGGCCAAAAGAACCGCACTTGTTACCTGCAGAAATGAATAGATGATATTTTACCTTCTGTCAAAAGTTCCAACCTAATTCTCTCATGTGCAGCATGCTGATCTATTACAGCAAGCATATCTGGTCCTGAAGATAGAAAAAGTTACAATGAAGAGGCTTCAAGGAAATGAAAAATGCAGGCTTACTGTTAGGCTAAACAGTGTGAAACTGCAAACAACGACACACTATATTCAACAATCAGGGCTGAACAAATTCCAAATTGGTTTGGTTAGATTTAAAAAAAAATTCAGACACCACAAATTGATTTGATTATTTTATGAGGTTGGAGGGCAGATGCAAAATATTACTTCTTGACAGCCAATCCACAGTCATCTGCTTTTCCCATTTGCCCAACAAATTTGTTTTAACCAGGACCATTCATGATATGTAAACACTATTTCAATTCAGCATGACTAAATGACTGAACTAAATTAAATTTTAGAACTATTAAATGACAGTAAGATTATTATGAGTTCCTCTGTGAAGTACTGATGATTGCATATTTAGGCCCAATTTCACGTCGCAGTTAGAACTCAGATTAACAAGTCCGTGGTCTATTTTACCGTAAGGTGCAATGTAAAATTTTGGTGTTCCGAATGCTAATCCGTGTACATGTACTAAGTGCAACGTGAAATCGGGCCTTAGAGTTTATGAAAATATCCCAGAGTGCAGAGGACTCATATCCTGGGCACAAAATTTGGCCAAGCATTGGCAACTCATAAAATAACAGACAATTGTGACATTTCAACTCTGAGATAAGCATATACATGTATGTGAAGTTTCACATACAGATTCAATAGGGTTAATGAGTTATAGCCCTCACAAGAAATTCTGGAAAGGGCACATAACTCATAAATCAGGAGATCCAGAGTTGTCTTTCTTATTGTCTTTCTCATGCTGTCTCATTAAGACAAATGCATCTGTGCAGATTGTACACAATATTCCAATTTATTTAAGAGCTATAGCCAAGACCTGAAATTTTGCTAAGGACAAATAACTTAATATGAATCAAATAGTTATCTTTTCAATCTACAACCTATCAACTCAGTAAGACAAGTGCATTAACCATGTTTGATGAAAAATATTCCATAGGGTTAAGGACCTAGAGCCCTAACAAGATTTTTTGCAAGGGCAGATAGCTCATAAATTTAGAAATCAACAGTTGTCTTTTATACCAGAACAGACATTTTTTGTCACTAAGAAGACTGAAACTGTGAAATTTTGTGTAATATCTCAAAGGACTACGGATTTAGAGCCCAGACAAGAAATTTTACATTTCAAAAAAACAGTATCAGTATCATAGCTCTAGATAAGAGGGAGTATTTGAAGATAATTAAGGATAATTTTTGTTATTTCTGCATAAAAAACATATATTGTGACGCCTCATCTGAACCGTCTCAACGAGACGGTTTAGATGAGGGGTCACAACATATGGTTTCAATGAGAAATAAAAAAAATTATCCCTCAATTATCATCAAATACCCCTCTTATCTAGAGCTCTGAGTATCAGTAAAGAGCAAATAACTCATGAAGTGGTTATGCCAGAACCTTCGTTGTAGTTTTTAAAGGAGAAAACTTCTGTGGGATTTCATTTACTAGTATTTCAAAGACAAAAGAGTTACAGCCCCGACATAAAAATTATCCCAGGAGAGATAACTCAAGAACCAGCCATGCAAGGTTATCTTTTTTCTGTCTCGTGCACTCTAGATGAAAACTTCTGACTATATCCAACAGAAATAAGTAGTTATTGCAAGCAACAGATGCAGGGACCTAATGATGGAATCTCTGAAGCCTGCTATTAGCAATGGTCCCTTCTTTGCCTGTGGCTGGGGGACAAAGCATCCCAGATTTATCAACATCCAGACTTCCTTTTCTGAAGCTGTGAACATGACTGTAAGCTAAAGAAAGCAAATGCAGTTAATGGACGAAACCCCAATGCACAGACTCTGATTGTCAAAACTTCCAACTTTCCGACCAAACTAAACATTTTTTTTTCCCAAAACTCACTGGGTACTATCATCAAAAAGGACATTTTTAAGGATTTTCATGTAGTGACTATTGCAGCAGCTTTACTTACTTGCATGATTAGAGGAAGGATCAGTCTTCATTAGGCATGCAATAAACTTCTTATCCACCTGTCCAATTACCTGTCAAGAAAAAAAAAATTGCATCTAAGTTTGTATGAATCAAATTAATTTATTCATTCTATGTTTCTGAGATTGAGCTGAAAAATCAATATATGAGCCGCAACATGAGAAAACCGACAAAGTGGCATGTGTGGACAGTGAAGACTCAGATCAGCCTGGGCATCCGCCCAGTCTGATCAGAGTCTTTGCTGTGCTGCCGGCATGGAGGAAGCTTTAACCCTTAGGTACACTTTAAGTGCACAGTGAAGACTCTAATCATACTGAGCAGATGCCCAGGCTGATCTGGTTCTTTGCTGGGCACACATTCGTCTTTGTTGGTTTATCATGTCGTGGCTCATTTTAAAACTGTGTTTATAGGTCAGGATAATTATGCTTTTTGTTTTCAATTTTGGCTCCATATAAACTACACTACTCTCTGTTCCTATATCAAATCAAAGAAAGTGTACAAAATTTGCACAGATTACAAATATGAAAAATAGTTTGTTTTTTTTGTTTTTTTTCAGGTCTGATGCTCAACCACAATACATTTTGCATGCAAATACGAATACCAAAATTAACTTTTGAGACCCACAAAAAAGCAATACTATGTTCCTTACTGTCATAGTACTCCAACTTTCCTACAATTCCTGTGCCCAGATCATTAGCCCCAAGGCTAGCCTTCATGAAATTTAAGCTTTCAATCACAGCTTTTTAGGCACACCACAAGGTTTTCCCACCATTTACTCAAAAGGAGAAAACTTTCATGGCTTGCTGTATGCTTCCCTGGATGATAAAGCCCTTCCTAGACGAGCTCTACTCTTAAAAGAACAAGAGCTGTCGCCTGACAGCATAGCTCGCCTGAATAGGTGCTTGCCCATCACACAGTCGCTATGGTGGAGTGGACTGCTATGTATAAAACTTCAGGCAAGCATGTCCATAATGCCAACACATTTATAAACAAAAGCTATCTCAGAAATGTCTTAAAATGAAAAAAAATCCACATGAAATTTCAAAGTCCATGAGCTTGAGGTCAAAGAACTAAGGGGTAGGGGGGAGGAGGGCAGGGCTAGGATGTATCAAAGCTTTTAACTGTTATCTAACATCAGTCCAAGTATAAGTATCAACTGAGTCCATTGTGGCACTGTGAAATTATGTCTTCATTAATATAAAACTAATCAAAATCTTTAAGACAAAACTCAAAGTCTATGACCTTGACATCAAGGTCATCCAGTCGGGTAAGTATATAGTGTTTTGTAAAAACTCAAAAAAGTGTCTAACATCAGTTCAAGTGTAAACTAAATCTCTGCCAAGCATTATGAATCAGTACGCAATTAGAAAACTTTAATAAAGACCAAATTTCCTAAGTCCCTGACCTTGACATCAAGGTCACCGAGCAGGGCTGGGGTAGTACTCTGTAAAACTTTGGACTAATATCTAACTACAGTGCAAATATAAAAAGAATTCATCTATGGGTTCAGGAGATATGTGTCATTAAAAAACTTTAACCAAAACATCCAATTAATAAAAAGACAATTTTCTAAGTCCATGACCTTGACATCAAGGTCACTGAGGGGGGTGGGGGTGGTACCTTGGAAAACTTCGGACCAATATCTAACTACAGTGCAAGTATCAAAGGAATCCATCCATGGGTTAAGGAGATACTGGGCTTTAGAAAACTTTAACCAAAACATCCAGTCCCAAAAACTCTCAATTTTCTAAGTCCATGACCTTGACAACAAGGTCAAGGAGTGGGGTGGGGGTGGTACCATGTTAAACTTTGGACCAATATCTAACTACAGTGCAAGTATCAAAAGAATCCATCCATGGGTTAGGGAGATATAGGTCTTTAAAAAACTTTAACCAAAACATCCAATCCGGACGCGGACGCTGACGCGGACGCGGACGCTGACGCGGACGCGGACGCGGACGCCGACGCCGTGGTGACAACAATAGCTCTTCCTGAACTTTCGTTCAGGCGAGCTAAAAATGAGCAAATCCTCTTCTTTAAGAGTTGATCTCCATTGTAATGAAAGACCAAAAAATGGCAAAGATGCTTCCCCTGAAAGTGTATCCATACACCTTTCATTTTCCATGCAATTACAGTCAACCCTCTTTATAACAGCACTCACTACAACAGCCGAATTCTTTACAACATTTTGGTTTGCACAGAATGTAAATACTGCTCAAAATATGTATTCTTTACAACAGCAAATTCAGTTTAACAGCAAAATGTTTGGGATCAAATGCTTTTGTTGAAAAGAGGGCCTACTAACCTTTAAAGTATTTAAGCAGTACTCCACATCAGAAGGGGAAACAGACATAATTTAGGAATAATTATCCTTATTTCTGCATAAAAATGTAAGTTGTGACCCATCATTAGAATGGTCTCGCCGAGACGATTCTAATGACGGGAAATAATGTATGTTTTCTTTGAGAAATTTATAAGAAAAATTATCTGGAATTGTCCTCAAAACTCCATGTTATCTACGGCTATGTTTAACATTTCCCTGGCAATTTCAATTCTGTGTGTTGCAGTATTTCACTAACCTCAACAATATTTAACATTTCACTAGTGTCATACTATCAAGCCATCTTTAATGACAAGTCAAGTGATCGTATAGTTTTCTAAGTTTATTAAAGTTAACATTTCCGCTACTACTAACTACCCAGGTTCATAATAAGTCAAATTCATTGTTTCTTCTTTGTTATTTCCTAGTTACACCTTAAACCCAATCAAAAGCCAAAATCCTAATCCACGAGCGCGATGCGCTCAGGCTTATATAATGAAAGGTCATGTACTTTGTTATCCTAAAGTTCATAGAGCAATTTCCATGGTGATATTTCTTACGTATTTCATACTATCTGTATGCCTAATGTGTCATTGCCAAATAAGTTCATGGCATATACTCTGAATTGCTATTTCTTGGAAATTGTACATGCGCTTGCTCGAGTTACAGTTATGAATCATCAACCCATTTAGGCTACTTAAAATATACTGGTTTCTGAGACACACCTAGTACTAAGAGTTCTTAGTCCTAATAAAAATTGCTGAAAATCCAACTGCAAGTGCACTCTGTGACACTATCAGCTACTAACCTTTGCAGTATTCGACACTTCCCTGGAAATCGATTACCTTCACAGAATTTAACATTTCACTAGCAATTATTATCCCTCAAAGCACTGAACGTTTCCCTAGCAATTACTAACCTTTACATATTATTTCACATTTTCTTGGCAATAACTATTAGACCTTCATAGTACCGGTATTTAACAGTTCCTTGGCAATTACTAACCTTCACTGGGGGTGGTTGTGGTTGGGTGATAGTGCTGGATAATTTTCAGTGCCGTGGTGTACTATGTACTAATCTGAATAATAGTAAAGCAAGGGCCTACTGGCAGAAGGTGCGGCTGGGGGATTGTTGGACATTTTTTTCTCTCCCCTATCATATCTTTTTTTTTTCTCCCTCTCTTTGGGAAATGGCTTGATCTAGACTGAAATACTGTCTCAAAGAGCTATCCAACCCCAAACAAAATACCAACCAACTAACCTTTACAGCTTTTAACATTTCTATGGAAATTACTACTGCATAAGCCATTGACAATTACTAACCTTTACAGTGTTTAACATTTCTTTGGTGAATTTGCAGGAGTGGAGAGCTCTGTAAGCCTTTACTGTACTTTTAGGAAGTGAGTTGATTTCCATATTAGGTACACTCTGAAAACAAAGTGACATTACCATAGTGACACCACAGATAAGAGGGGTATTGGAAAATTTTCGTTAATTCTGCATAGAAACATATTTTAGTGACACCACAGATAAGGGGGAGTATTGGAAAATTTTTGTTAATTCTGAATAGAAACATATTTTAGTGACACCACAGATAAGAGGGAGTATTGGAAAATTTTTGTTAACTCTGCATAGAAACATATTTTAGTGACACCACAGATCAGAGGGAGTATTGGAAAATTTTTGTTAATTCTGCAAAGAAACATATTTTGTGACCCCTCATCTGAACCGTCTCATCGAGACAGTTCAGATGAGGGGTCACAACATATGTTTTTATCCAGAATTAACAAAAATTATCCCTAATTATCACCAAATACTCCCTATTATCTAGGGCTCTGGTTACACTCACTATTTTAGACAAAAGTGGCTGAGCAAGCAGGAAGTACTGAGTGTAGAATCCCTATCCCAAAGTTATGGTATATATTAGGTGTTAAATGCAAATGAAATTTGTTTTCTTGAATTACTGAATTAAACTGGATAAAGGAAAGGTCAAGTTTACACCAGCTTAAGTTTTTTTGCTGTAATAGCTGAGTTGAGCATAAACAACTTGGCGCTTACATCATAAGAGGTTTGCTGCATTTTGCCTTTCATATAAAGAAAAAGTTGTCAATATGCTGTGTTTTCCTGGTAATTCCAAGAAGCAAACTGTGTTTAGATCTGATATACATAGATCTAATTAACTTCTGATTTGAAGTTAAAATTTTCCTGTTTTTGATTCTTAATCCCATTTAACGTAAAGTTTGCTAAAGGTTGGAAAAAATAATTCATCATAAGTGTCCGTCTATGTACGACAGGTAAATATCACCCTCAAGGTCAGAATGTCAACCAGGAGTCGGCAAGCCTCATTCCTGAATGAAATTGTGATCCCTCAGGAGGAGATTTCCCTAAGCTACAGGAACGCTCATAATGTATTTTTATAGTCTTTCAGAGCTCTAGATAAGAGGGGTATTTGACGATAATTAAGGGATAATTGATTTTATTTGCTCACTGAAACCATATGTTGTGACCCCTCATCTGAACCATCTCGTCGAGACGGTTCATATGAGGGGTCACAACGTATGTTTTATCCTGAATTAACAAAAATTATCCCTTATTATCACCAAATACTCCCTCTTATCTAGGGCTCTGGTCTTTATTTCAGGAATTTCTGATTCTCAGAATTATAAGCATGTTCTAGAATATGCAACAAAGTACTAATGGCCATTAAATGTTAAAACAGCCATAGAACATCAAAGCAGCACTGGATCAACTTCCATGTAACATCATGACATTGCATCAATTTAAGTGTGCATGCTTAGTGGGTGCACACTTTATAATCAGATTAAATATTTGTGAGGCTTATTATTTTGTGAGCCAACATATTTGCATATTTGCAAACATGTGTATTAGCAACAAGAGGGCCATGGTGGCCCTGAATCGCTCACCTGAGCATTAATCAGTTCACTGGCTCTGGTGAAGATTTATAAGAGTTTTTACCATACATGGGAATGGCGGCCACCTTGGTCATGTGACCAAGATCATTTGAAGAACTTTCAATCCTTTGACCCATGTGCAGGCTCCATATGAAATTTGATCTGCCCAGTGGTTTCAGAGATGTTTGAAAATGTTTATGGATGGATGAAAAAGGCAGCTAACACCAATACTGTAAGGCTCGATCAGGTGAGCTGAAAATGGCAGAGTCGCTTCTCCGAAAAGTTCCTGTTCATGTTGAGTTCCTTTGATGGATTTGAACTAGACTTAACTAGGCAAACACAGATGATAGAATGGTAGCATCATTATCTCACTGTGGTGAAACTAATGTATTCCAAGGAGTTTGTGGCTGGCATCATTGCAATGTTAGTTCTGATTCTTGCAACATAACTTAATTTAGATTTGACCTAGTGACCTAGCTTTTGACCCGACATGACCCAGTTTCAAACCGGATATTGTAAGAATAAACATTCTGACAAAGTTTCATTGAGATTGGATCAAAACTGTGCCCTCTGGAGCATATACAAGGTCGTTCTTATATTTGACCTAGTGACCTAGTTTTTGATCCGACACAAACCAGTTTCAAACTTACCTAGATGTCATAAAGGTAAACATTCTGACAGAGTTTCATGAAGATTGGATCAAAACTGTGCCCTCTAGGGTGTACACAAAGTTTTTCTTAGATTTGACCTAGTGACCTAGTTTCTGATCTGACGTGACTCAGTTTCATAAGGGCCATATATATATGGACAATAAACATTTTGACATAGTTTCATGAAGATTGGATCAAAACTGTTCCTTCTAGTGCGTACACGAGGTTTTTCTAAGATTTGACCTAGTGACCTAGTTTTTGACCTGACATGACCTACTTTCAAACTTGGCCTAGAGTTTATGGAGATAAACATTCTGACAAAGTTTCATAAAGATTGGATCAAAACTGTGTCCTCTAGAGCATACACACGGTTTTTCTATGATTTGACCAAGTGACCTAGTTTTTGACCCTACATGACCCAGTTTCAAATTTGTCCTTCATATTATGAGGATAAACATTCTGATAAAGTTTCATGAACTTTGGATCAAAACTGTGCCTTCTACAGCGTACACAAGGTTTTTCTAAGATTTGACCTAGTGACCTAGTTTTTGACCCTACATGACCCAGTTTCAAACTTGGCCTAGAGTTTATGGAGATAAACATTCTGACAATGTTTCATATAGTTTGGATCAAAACTGTGTCCTCTAGAGCCTACACAAGGTTTTTCTATGATTTGACCTAGTGACCTAGTTTTTGACCCGACGTGACCCAGTTTCAGGCTTGTCCTAGATATTATGAGGATAAACATTCTGACTAAGTTTCATGAACTTTGGATGAAAACTGTGCCTTCTAGAGCGTACACAAGGTTTTTCTATGATTTGACCTAGTGACCTAGTTTTTGACCCGACGTGACCCAGTTTCGAACTTTTCCTAGATATTATAAAGAAAAACATTCTGACACAGTTTCATGAACTTTGGATGAAAACTGTGCCTTCTAGAGTGTACACAAGGTTTTCCTAAGATTTGACCTAGTGACCTAGTTTTTGACCCGACATGATTCAGTTTCGAACTTACCCTAGAGTTTATGGAGATATATATTCAGACATTGTTTCATATACATTGGATCAAAACTGTGTCCTCTAGAGCGTACACAAGGTTTTTCTATGATTTGACCTAGTGACCTAGTTTTTGATCCGATGTGACCCAGTTTCAAACTTGTCCTAGATATTATGAGGATAAACATTCTGACTAAGTTTCATGAGCTTTGGATGAAAACTGTGCATTCTAGAGCGTACACAAGGTTTTTCTAAGATTTGACCTAGTGACCTAGTCTTTGACCCGACGTGACCCAGTTTCGAACTTGTCCTAGATATTATAAAGATAAACATTCTGACAAAGTTTCATGAACTTTGGATGAAAACTGTTCCTTCTAGAGTGTACACAAGCTTTTTCTAAGATTTGACCTAGTGACCTAGTTTTTGACCCGACATGACCCAGTTTCGAACTTAGCCTAGATTTTATGGAGATAAACATTCTGACAAAGTTTCAGAAAGATTGGATCAAAACTTTGCCCGCTAGAGTGTACACAAGCAAAAGTTGACGGACGTCCATGCGGACGTCTGTCCGGACGTACAACGGACGACAGGGTATCCCAAAAGCTCACCCTGAGCACTTCGTGCTCAGGCGAGCTAAAAATGGAACTCTTGCAAACATCGAGGTAAACATAATAACAACAATAATGCAAGTTTGACGGCACATGCCCCAATCATAATAATTTTCAAATATTACTTACCTTATCAGAAGAATTAAAGACTGGATTACTCCACCCAGTGAACAGATCTTCAACTGAAGAAGCACCTGAAAAAAGAAGAAAAAAGAAAAATATAACGAACATTATAGAAACAGTGTCATGAGACAAGCAGAGGAATGTTCAACTACGTGGACCCCTGCCCAGCGCTGACTGCTAATCCATGTACTGAAACTAAGCTGAATAAAATTTGGTTCCAGGCATATGCAAACTGCCACTGCCCAGATCAGTCAGCACATAATTATGCACATTCTACTTAGAAAATATGTGCTGTGTGCTTTTTGAAATCTACAAGGCTGTTATTGCCTGGACAAACCCTTAAATGAGTACCTATTCACCTTAACCATATTGACCTTGCCAATGTTATCTTCATGAAAACTTTACATCAGCCAAATCTGATCATTTTTAGGTTTTCTTTGTATACATCTTTTCTAATACATATGCCATGATATGATTATAATTGTAATATTAGGCAAATGTTTTGTGAAGACCCTTTCCAAAAGTTAGATGGATGGATGACTTAACAGTTTACACCCTTTCCAACAGTATTTCAGTCATATTGGGACAATGGTTGGGTGATTATGAAGGGCTCTCTTCAATGAAGGGCAGTTTTTGTTTGGACAGAATTTCAGTTCCAGCAAGTCTTGAATCGGCAACCTGGTCATCTGAATTTCAGAAGCCCGGAATTTCAGACGGCCATGCTTTTTGAGCAGTAAATGAAAGGCTCTGTGTACTGAAACACTGTTTTGGTTCAGACTGAACTTCGCTTCCAGCAGAACTCGCACCCACAACAACATAATCTATAGTCTGAAGCACTAACCACTTGGCCTCACAGATGCTTCCACTTCCAAAAGTGTTGTTTTTTTCATTATGTTTAAAATAATTCTTTAGTAGTTTTTTGTTGTGTGTATGTTAAATCATCTGCATGTAATATAATATTACCTTTGTTTGAAACTGTGTCTGTCAATGTATGTGAGTCTCTCCATTTCACCCTGACAGTATCATCATCATCATCATCATCATCATTATCATTATTAGCTTCATCATTACCATCCGCTAAGTGCTTAGCCATTAAACTATGAAGAGTCTGTGTTGTAGTTGGTGTCAAGTTTGCAAGGGAATCATCTTCTGTTGCCCTGTCACTGTCAGTGGTGACATTCTCTGAAATTCAATTTTGGCATTTTAAGGTAGGTACATTGGTACACTTTTGGGGAAAAGTATCTCATGTCATTTTCATTTTTGCTTCCCTTCTATACTCAACCGAATTAAAAACGCAACACCTATTTTTTACAATATTTCATAGCTCATGCCATATGCAGATCATTTTCAGTTTAATTTCTTAACTCAACAGGGATTAACGTTCACTGTCCCAGAAATTCAATTCTGTTGATGAAATGGATCAATCACGCTTGAAAAAGCATTACCTATAGCTATCCCGATTTTCAAAAGTCTACACTAGGTATATGTCTGTCAAGGCGCTTGGAATGTTGCATGCTTGTGCAAGCCTGCGGTTGGAAGCCAAACATTCCATTACCACCCATCAATCCTTTTTAGGCTTGTAGAAAGAGTTGGACGCACCTGGGACACCATAGGTTATCTAATGCTCAATGCAAGGCATACATCCTGTCTCGCGATAGTTCAACCTCTTTTTGAGACTTTTGAAAATCGGGTAGCTCCAGTTAGTGCTTTCTCAAGCGGGAACCATTTCATCAATAAAACTGAATTTCTGGGACAGTAAACATTAATCCCTGTTAATTTTAGAAATTAAACTGAAAATAATCTGCATATGACATGAGCTATGGAATATTGGATAAATTAAGTGTTGCGTTTTTAATTCGGTTGAGTATATATTAGGGTCAACTCTTAAAGGAAAGAATTTGCTCCTACAGGAGCAAATTCTTTCATTTAAGAGTTGACCCCACTTTGGGAGACTACATCATCCAGGGAAGCAACCTGAAGGCACAAAAGTTGCTCCCCTTTGTAACAGGTGTTATCTCAACTGTTAGCATAGTGTAACAAAATGGGGCTTAACTAAAAAACTTGACAAATGTTTTTGCCACCAAAGAAGCAATACCTAGGTCTTGCTTCTGCTAGATGCAGGCAAGACAAAAATGGTGGAAAAATATAGAGGTGTATCCAGACACCTTAATAAGTCTGTATTTATCCTAAATAATGGTGAACTAATGCCTGAGCAGTGTGAAGCCAGATCTGGGTCCAGTTGTTCAAAAACTAATGATGTCATTAGTAACTCAGATGTTACATTTCGAATGAATTGTACATATGAACTATGCCATTTTTGCTGAAAAATTGTGAAAAGCTTTTGCACTATATATTAAGCTCTTCATATTTTTCTCAGCAAACATATTAGCATACTTTATTTTAGGTGTATTACAAGACTTAATAATAAATCCCTGATTAAAGACTTTAAGCCTTTGATGCTTTGAACAACTTGGCTCAGATTACTCCTAAAGACTGTTTGCTATTAGTTTTACAAAACATCCTCATTAAGGGCACACTTTATTGTCCAAATTCAAAGAGAAAAAGCCCATACCAGAAAAGTTTGAGGAATCTGAGTATTTATGGAAATACATGTATGTGGCACCTGTCTTGGAACTACAGAATAGTCCCTTTATTATACCAATACTTAATGAAGGAAGTATGGGTATATTGTATTCAGGTCCATTAGTCTGTTATCCAGCCAGTCAGTCTATCCGTCAGTCATAATTGCCACAGCATGACAGCTTACTGTAGTTAGTTTGCTAGGGCACCATGTCTAGATGCCCACAAACATTTTATTTTTGAAAAGCATATACTTTGTTGACCCAGATGAAGAAGGGAGACAAAAATAAAAGTAGCAGAGTTGTTTCCCCTGAAATTGTACCGATTCACTCTAAAGTATGTACTTGTTTATACTAGCTTTACTTTTTCCCTTGCAATACCAACAGCAGGGAAGCAAACATAAATGCCAGACATAAGATTTAAGCTGTTTAAAATACCTTGTTTAGCTTCAGATGCCTGAGAGACTTTCCACTGGTCTTCTGTCACAGTTGTTCCAATCAAAGAGTGAACATAGATCTTCTTGCCTGAAAACAAGTGTTCTAGAGCTATCACAACAGCAGTGATGTTTGTGCATCTACTTAATATTTAAAAAATAAAATAAACATGGTAAAACCTAACAAATTCATACAACATACTTTTCAAAGCATTGCAATAAAATAAATAAAACAAACATTTTTTTGTAAATTTCATCTACACAAAAAGTCATGTCCTCATCAGGATGTGCTACAATGCAGGCCTTTCATCAACTCTTGTCTCTTGTTTTTTTTTCTTGTATGACCTCCTGTTTTTCAATGGAATACAACTGTTTCTCAAGAAATTTAATTCAATTACACTGTGAAACACCTACTATTTTTTTGAAGATGGCTCTGGGACTCCTATTTTCAGAGATTCCAGTGATAGCCCAGACAATGTACTCTAAAATTGGATGCTGTAATCAATAACTGTAATTCTCTAATCCTAAAATTGGATGAGATTTAATTTCTTTTCTATCATCATATGAGAGGCTTTTCAGTTCCAAGACAAACCCATAAATCTAGATCCAGCTTATATAATAGATCTAGATTTTTGAGACTTTGTTGTTGATGTTGTTTGGGCCATCTTACAGCACAATTACACAACTCATTTAGATATGAGCCGGGACACAACAAAACCAACAATGTGGTTGTGCGCCCTGCGCAGACTCAGATCAGCCTGGACATCAACCCAGTCTGCTCAGACTCTTTGCTAAGTGCTTAAAGGGTAGCTAAGGGATTGAGCTACCTCCATGTGAACAGCAAAGACTCTGATCAGACTGGGTAGATGCCCAGGCTGATCTGAGTCTGCGCTGGGCGCACTACCACACTGTTGGTTTTCTCGCGTCGTGGCTCATATTATTATTTTGGAGAAAGAAAAACCCATTTTATATCTAAATAAATATACTAATGTGTCAATTTCTGGCTAAATGGCTAGCTCACACTTCTCCATTAACTGAAGTCTGATCTGTATTGTACTGATAGCTCAGACACTGTAAACTGAAAATTGCTACAACTGTAAACTCACATCAAACACTTATATTTATTCAGATTGTACAATGCAAATCAACGGTCACAAATTAAATTTTTCGTACCTGTTTTTGGGTCTTTTAGTTGAATCCATTTTCTTTGCTCTGAGTCTGTCTCCAAACCATGATCAGTAGAATCTTCCTCAGAACTAATCGTTGGCACCACCTGTGCTGTATTTAGATTTACACTTGTCTTCACAGGCTCCTCCAATTTACCTGGGACATGTTGAGTTGTTTCTCTCTGGCAGTCTATGCAGCCATCTGTTTGGACTGATCTGTTTGCAGATTCAATATCATGCTCAATATCTCTGTTTGTAATCCCTGATGTTGCAGACATTTTCTCTTCAACTGATTTGTACAGGTTTATACTTTGGTCTTTATCTGAAACCTTATTCTTATTTGATTTATTTTTCTCTTCCCAGAGTTGTGAATCATAATTTTCCAAACTTCCATCCCATGAGGAGAAAATTTCTGCATTATCTGGAGTTGGCAGGAGTAGTGTGTCGTCCCCTATATCTTCACTAGCTACAAATTCCTTTTCAATATTCCTAAAATTTTCTCTCTTTTTATCTGGACCCTTAGTATCACTATTTTCCAGGCAAACACCTTCCTGGTCTTGCGTTTGGTTCATCTCATTATTGACAATAGCTTTATCTGATACAGTTGGTGAGAAGATATCAGAAAAATGAATTTCTTTTGAATGAGTTTTTACAGATTCTGCTGATGATGTAGATGTTTTCTCATCCTGAGATGCTGTGAGTAGCATCTGTGAAATTCTTAAAGACTTACTGCTAAGCAATGCATCTTCAGAATCATTTTCCAATACTGAAACAGACTTTACTGTAGATTTATTTTCACTACAAATCTGTTTTTCAGACTGTCCAGCTCTTTCAGAACTACTAGTGTTACTATGTCTTTGTTCTAAATTTTGCTCATTGTTGAAATCCTTTGGAACCATTTGAGCTTCCTTATCCTGAGTGATAATGCATTGTGAATTACTTCCTTCTGAGGAAGCAGTGTCCTCCAACTGATTTAGTTTCTCTTTGCTCTCAGCTATTGGGACTTCTTTACTGTTAGTAGTAAATCCTTGTGAATCTCCAACATGACAATCTGGTAAACTTTTCGGTGACAATGAAAGACACGGAGAAAATCCTTCAGAGCAGGGGCTCATCATCATGAAGGATGTCTCAATCCTATCTTTGGTATACAAATCTTGAGAAATGCTGACTTCTGTCATCTTTTGGCTCAAACCTGTCTGGCTGGCATCCATTTGAGGACTAAAACCCTGTGTTGAAAATGTAAAATGTTCACTATCAGTGACTGAAACTGAATCAACTATTTCACTGCTAGACAGTCTTTTGTGAGTGCCATGATTTCTTATTTCAAGATTATCAGCTGCAGAAGCTTCACAACTTAGTTCTGAATTTGTTGAAATAACACCTTTGTTGTTTGTTGAAGTATTATCAGCCAGACTAGATAAAGTTTCACAAGCTCTATTGACATAATTTATAGGAATGTCATTATGCTTATCTGCATAAAGTTTGTAGGAATCTTGACATTTACTTTGATGATTGTTTGGGATAGTCTCAAAATTGTCAAGTTCAGTGACTTTTGCACCATTAATATTATTCATTTGCCAATCTGCTGTTTCATCAAAGCTACCACTTTCCAGCAATTTCTTTTCACCTGAAGATGTCCTACAACTTTGTGTTTTGTTAGAGTTAGTATCACAGTTTTCAGAAATTTGTGCTTCACCAGTAAAAGATTCGTTAAACTCTGGATATCTAAACTCAGCACACTGATCAAACATTGACATAGATGAAAAATTTTCTGAAGTTGCAGTCTGAGTGCAGCTGGGTGGGGGAAATATTCTGCTTGTATATGGTTCTGGGTTTTTAACAAAAGATATGACAGCATTATCTCCACAAGTGATTTCCGTACCACAAGGTATTTCTGAAGAGCCACAGGCACTTGGGACTGATATGGTAGCAGTCTTTTGTTTGGACAACCTTGACAGTTTGCTAGCAACTGCTTCAATTTCATTAGAAGTGTACTGTCTTTTTCTGTTCTGGCATGGGATGTTAGAACCTACATGCATATCTTTTGCATAATTTTCATTCTTACTATTGCTGCTGCTGCATAAGTTTCCATACGCAAAGGCTGAGTAATTTCTATCATCAGAGACAAAGTTGTTATCAAGTAAGCTTCGGAAGTCATTACTCTTATCATTATTTCTCCTTCTGTCTTCATCTGATAAGCTAAAAAATACCTTGTTATTATCATTTAGTAGTCCTAAGTTGTTAGAAGTTTCCACTGAACTATCAACAAATGATATCCCAGATCTACAAAGTCTCCCTATGTCTTTCCTATGAAATGACATAGCATTACTTTTGTCTGAATTATCAGCATATGCTGTATGGTGCAACTGTCCATCACCAGTTTCAAATGAACCAGCTGAATGCAATGGTATATTTTTCTTGAACTTTTGCAAAGAACTTGTATATTTTTGAGGGTAGCAACCCACTGATTGTCTGGCTTGGTCATCAAATCTATCACCACCTCTAACATCATATAAACTAAAGTGTGCTTTCAGCTTTTCATCAACACTTACAGGCTTCTTCAAAGAGGCAACTGGTTTGCCAACAATTTTTCTGAACTCAGACAGGCTTGATTTTGAAGACACTGCTACTGCTGACTCAGACACCTTCATTCTACTGGATTCTTCTTCATATAATTCTTTAGCATGCCCAGTTTCTGTCAAACTGTTAGATGTGTTATTATTTGATACCATTTTACAAACACTATTGTCACCCTTTTCATTTACAAGTTGTTCATTTTTATTGCTTTCATTTGAAGAGCTAAAAAATTCAGTCATACCATTTGCCCCATCTTTCCTGACTTTTGTAGTTGGGTTACTGCAATTATTTTCAGATGATGTCAATACTTTTTCTGTTTGTCCATGAGCTTTTTCTTGATACTGCTGAGAATCCCCAGAGGACTCAGAGCTATCATCTAATTTACATATACTCTGGTCAGTTTCAATTTGACTTAAGTCTGAAATATTCTGTGAAGAAGAATCAGTATGCACAACTTTTCTTATCTTATTTCCAGCTTTCCATTCTTCAATAGTAATAGATACTGGTGTCTTGAACAGATCTGCCTCAGCTGACTTCCTTTTTACCTTTTTTGAAAACAATGTATCTTTCATATTTGATGGAGAAATAGCTTTACTAAGGGGAACATTGGCTTCCTTTTCAGTTCTACTTTCTCCCTCCTTTTCAGCTGAAAGCTTGTCATTGATAGGTTTTGTAACTGTAGCTGCTACATTAGTCAGATTTTCTTTTTTCAAGAAGGTATTTATAATCTCTTTTGTTAACTCTAATAGAGAATCCCAGTCTTTAAACTCTATTAATGTTTTAGCAGGGTCAAATGTTATATCATACTTTGTCAACGGGCACTTAATGTTGAGAGCAAACACTGGATACCTTTCAACTTGTCTTCCAGGACTTTTTACAAAGACTGATTTACTTTCTGCAATTTGAGGGGTTTGATCACTACCATATTTTGTCTTAAAGATAGCTGAGTTTGTGAGCATTTTATTAACCATTTTATGGATGCTTGTTTTTAACACTAACCTTCCATTAACATACACAAACTGAAGTTCCTTTTTTGAATGACCTTCTTTTCCAAGAAAGCCTTCGACTGTAAAATAACCCTTTGAATCCTTTACCTCGACCAATGTACTTGCTTTGGCTGCTCCAAAAAGATGTTTAAAGGTCAGTAAACTATTGTTGGATTTATGTGTCTGTACTAGAATCACACCACTTGAATCGTTTCTCAAGCTAATAGAAACTGCAGGTTTTATCAGAGCCAGTCCCTCAACTCTCTGTCGGATTCTTTCAAGTTCTAGACTAAGATTTGTCGATTTTCGTCTGACAGGGAACTTACTGAACAAATCATGGACAGTGACTGTTGTTCCTACACTGGGCCTAGGCACTGTAGATTCTATTACCTCTAGTGGCCTCCCTTCTTGGAACAGTTTACAATAGGTCTTACTAGAGTCCTTTATTTTTGTTATTATTTCTAGAATGGCACAGGACTCTCTAATACTTGCTAAAGCCTCACCCCTGTAGCCAAAATATTGTAGATTTTGAAGATCTGTCATGGAATGGCATTTACTTGTGGCATATCTGCAAATAAAAGTACACATGTATAATTTACCATACTTACCCTATATATTTGGACACTTAATTTGTGCCCTAAAGGTCAATGGGTACACTTTCAGGGGAAGCAATTCTGTTTTTTTCTTTCTTTGCCTTCACTTTTTAAGAGGGTCAAGTGTTAAAGGAAAGAATTTGCAAGTTCTTTCTTTTACCAGTAGACCCCATAAAGGAAGGGATTCTTCACCCAGGGAAGTAAACAGGAAGTCACAAAGTTGCTCCCCTTTGTTAACAAGAATTCAGTGGAATGCTATGTCGCACCTGCTATGTGACCTCACATTTAGAATTCAATGAAAGCATCAGTTTGATACATATTTGGTCAAAATCCATTTGGACTGTCCATTTCATACTTTTCCTATTTTTAGTAATGGCGAAAGGCAGCTGTTTTGGATGATCGATTTGCAAAAAATTGAAATAGCTTCATGCAAGGATCATTCTGACACAAAGTTGATCCAAATTTACTCAGAGGTTCTGGAGAATTGTCATTTTCATGTTTTTGCTTTTTTTAGTAACAGGGGCCTATGGCTATCTTGGACTGCCCAGTCACATAAATTTGAAAGAACTCCATTTGTGGATCATTCTGACTGAATTTGACTGATATCTGTTCAGCATTGAGATATTGGCATTTAAGCAAAACTAAGTTCGTAAATAAAAATAAGGTCACTGTGACCCAACTCTGCTACAGATTTTGTTCATTTTGATAATTCTGAAAACCAAGATCCCACTAATGCTTCATGCAAAATTTCAGCCAAATATACTGAATGGTTCTGGAGAAAAATGGTTTTGCTATTTTAAGTAACAGTGGCCATCTTGGTATCACGACCAGGCTGAATTTTATCATTCTGAAGCCTTGTAGTCTGATCACACTGCATGTGACGTTTGAGAACCATGGATGCAGTGGTTTCAGAGAATAAGTCATTTGAATGGATTTACATGCTAGGGTCTACGTAAATTATTCTAGGGTCGAAGAAAGGTCACTGTGACCTAATTCTGCTACAGATTTTTTTGTTTTGATAATTCTGAATAGCAAGGTCCCAATAATGCTTCACACAAAATTTCAGCCAAATATACCAAGAGTTGATTTTATTGGTTTTACTATTCTTAGTAATGGCGACCATCTTGGATTCTCGACCCAGCTGAATTTTATCATTCTGAAGCCCTGCAGTCTGATCATGCTGCTAGTGAAATTTGAGAACCATGGATGCAGTGGTTTCAGAGAATAAGTCATTTGAATGGATTAAAATGCTAGGGTCGACCTAAATTATTCTAGGGTCGATGTAAGGTCACTGTGACCTAATTCTGCTACAGATTTCTTTTGATTGTCATAATTCTGAATACCAAGGTCCTACTTAAGCATCATACAAAATTTCAGCCAAATATTACCAAGTGATTCTGGAGAAAAAGTTGATTTTCTTGGTTTTGCTATTTTTAGTAACGGCAGCCATCTTGGATTCTCGACCCGGCTGAATTTTACAATTCTGAAGCCCTGCAGTCTGATCATGCTGCATGTGAAATTTGAGAACCATGGATGCAGTGGTGTCAGAGAATAAGTCATCTGAATGGACTAAAATGCTAGGGTCGACATAAATTGTGAACGGACGGACTGACGGAAAACCGGACGCACATATTGCACCTTGCTAAAGCAGGCGAGACAAAAATGGCAGAAAAGCATGGAGGTGTATCCATTCACCTTAACCAGTTATGATAATTATAAGAAACTACCCAATGATCAAGAGGCATTGTGGTGGAATTGTTAGAGCGACTTGGTTCTGATGCAGAATGTTGCCAGAAGGTCGCAAGTTCAAATCTGGGTTTAGCCATCCAATGACTGTACAACTCTGTCAACTCAGCAGTAAATGGGTACCTGTTTCGAATCAGGAAATGATAAGCCAGTGAAAGGAGAGGGATCAGCTCTGCCTTTCATATGCTGTGCCCATGAACAGTGGGCTTCTATCCCCTCTGCCTCTACATGTACTAGGTTTTTGGGAAACCTTTACCTTTGATCTGTCAAACAGGAGGTTCAAATGGGCCTGATATATTTTAGCTGGGTATGCTAACAGGATGCATCAAAATCTTTCCATAGTCTTTTTTGCCTAAATCAGAATAAACATGCTCACTTATCATTGGTCAAAATCTGTTTAGTGGCTCTTAAGGTGCATTTTATCGGTTTTCACTTTTTCAGTAACAGTGGCCATATGGGATAGTCAATTTGCTTTTATTTGCAAATGAATTTCCTTTATGACTTAACTCCCATTTAGAAGGGAAGCAAAAATGAAAATGGCAGAGCTGCTTCCCTTGAATAAGTACAAATTCAACTAAACTTCTACAAAGGGCAATGTTTCTCAATGATATTCTTTAGCACAAGAAGAGAATGGGATGTAAATAAGAAACTGGCAAAATATACTAGCCAAAAGTTCTAACTGGGGGCTCCAATTGCTGTGTTTTGCAAACAAAAGGCTATATTAGGCACAGAAACTGATTAATATCTCCCAAGTTATGAGTGGTTCTCACCTTTCTCCCATTAATTTGAGCTGATCCTGTGGCACTCCAGTTCCATTATCCACCACCTGGATCTTGAAACAGTCTAGATCGACCCTCACTGCCACACAGGTGGCTCCAGCATCAAGGGAGTTAAGCAGCAGTTCTTCCACACATTGTGTTACACTTGTCACTGTGACACCTGACCTCAGGTAGGACCTCACTTCATCAGGTAGCTGTCTTATTGAAGTCATTCTTGGAACTGAGTCTGAAATACATTAAAGGTAGGTTCCTGGACTAGCGATAACAATTATGTCCACAAAATAATTTTTTTTTTTTTCTGAGCAGTATTGAATTCTCTTACTTTTCTGAATTTGTTGCTACTGAGAAACTCATCAGATGTTGAAGAAAATAGTCGTTTTCCCTTTTGGTTTATTTTCTTTCGTTGGAATTCCAGTTCTAAAAATAACTATGTTTATTATGTCTTTAAGTGGGCAATTTCTGATGCCATTCTCCAAAGGTTAATTTTCCCTTGCCGTGAGCTCTCCTAGAGGTCCTGGCACGGCGGATGGGTTAAAACTATCCCAAAATGCAATGCAGCATGACGTCAGCCACGTTATCTATTTTTGGCGCGAACTAAAAATAGCGCTAACTGGTGTGCGAAGCAGAGTTAGGAAATCCCTTGCAAAACAACTTTTCTAATATTATTTTGATTTACACTTTTTAGTGAAACTTATTCATTCCCTTTTATAAGTGCTTTCCAACAACTTGGATGAACGATCATCAAAATTATGATGCATTCCAAAGTACAGGAACCTACCTTTAACATACAATATGTATAACATGCAACTGTCATAGCAACAGTCAACATGCATCCTAAAAAACTCATTGGGTAAATATTTATTTTGTTAATTATAGAGGATCTTACATGAGTCCTCCTGTATTATTGAATTTATTAAACGAGTTGGGGAAAAATATAAGATGTGAGGCTCCCCTTGTGAAAATTAAATGCAGCTCTGTATAAAAGCTGCGCAAAAGCCGGCTTTTCTGCAGCTTTTCTGCGTATTTTTTAAAAAGCTGTAGAAAAGCTGCGTTTCTTTTCAGACCTGCGGAAAAGCAGTACATTTTTTCAAATAGCTGTGCAAAAACTGTACTTTTTTGTGTGAGCTGCGCAGAAGCTGGATATTTAATTTGGCTAATTTCAGAAAGCTGCGTCTTTAAGTCTGAAAGCTGTAGAAAAGCTGAATATTCTTTTTTATTCAACAAATAAATCATAAAAATAAAATCTGCAGCTCCTGAGAGCTGTAGAAAAGCTGCAAATTACTTAAATTTAAGTCCAAACCATCTTAAACATAAAGACGCAGCTAGTCTACAGCTTCAAAAAGCTGCGTATTTAAATTTTCAACAATTGCCTCACCTAAAACTGAGATTTTGTTTTGCCATCTTGGACTATATACAATATCTAGGGTTGTGGCATGTTGGTTGGGTATGGTATATTTTGTTAATTTTCTATCTTTTGTTTCTAATGATTTTGAGCACAAAGGGAAAATTTGTTCTACAAATTAGAATTGCATGAAGATCAACGTTTGGTTTAAATTACGGAAAAATGAATATCTGAACATTAGTGTCACACATGGACACAGGGGCCCAGTTACATTTGTTTGCTTAATAATTTGAATTGATTGGGTGCATATTTTATAAAGAAAATAAAGAAACGCAGCTTTTACGCAGCTCTGTAGAGCTGCGTAAATTTATCAACATTAATCTGGTATTATGTAATATTAAGCAATATTACCTTGTTACTATGGCAATTTTCCCTGAGGGAGCCATGTGGCATAAAAATCTTTCCAAAAAACTTTTTAAGTCATCATTTATAAAGAGTCAAGTAAAAAGAAAACAGTGACTTTAAGGCTAAACATGTGGAGATAATGTTTGTAACTTGTTCATTTTCACTGGATTTGGATTCTGGTAAGATTTAATTTTTCTAGAATTTCATTTTGTTCTTAATCTTATAAATTTTGCATTATTTAAGACCACAGACAGATAGATAAATTGACATACAAGCAGACAGACAGACAGGCAGGCATGCATGCAGCCTCCCCCCCCCCCAAGTGACCTCCCACACACACACACAAAATGGGAAAGACTTGAATTTGAATTCCTTTTGATTGTTTTCCCCCTAAATTCATCATTATCTGTGAGTAAAAGTCAAGGGAATGGGATAAGCACTGAAATTTAATAGTTTTATGCTCAGTTTGTATTTTAGTCACTGCATGATTTCTAGTCAGCTATCTGATATTACCATATCACTGTTGTTACCTTTTAAAGGTGTTTGTATAGCACTGTTTTATTATCTTAAATTCTATTTGTTTTTCTTTTTGACCTTTCTGTTATTCTGTCCTCATCCAGAACTTTTACAGACGCAGGTTTCTGACAGATACGCAGCTTTTACGCAGGTTTGCTTTTCAAGCAGTAGAAACGCAGCTTTCACCTAAATCTGCGTTGAAGCTGTGGAAACGCAGCTTTGACGCGGCTTTGACCTAAAGCTGCGTTGAAGCTGCGTAAATGCAGCTATAATGCAGCTTTGTCATAAAGCTGTGTTTTAGCTGCGGAAACGCAGCTTTAACGCAGGTCTGAATCAGAGCTGTAGAAAAGCTGCGCAGAAGCTTCGTAAAAGCTGGCGGTATTGGCACCTCCTGAAAAGCTGCGTTTCTGCAGCTTAAATGCAGCTTTTGAGTTTGACGCAGCTTTTATGTGCCTCTGCGTTAAAGCTGCGTTAGAGCTTCGCTAAAGCTGCGTAAAAGCCGGCTTTTCTGCAGGTTTGTATAAAGCTGCGTTAAAGCCGGCTTTTTTGCAGCTCTGCGGAAAAACTAGCTTTTCTACAGCTTATATACGCAGGTGCCAATACCGCCGGCTTTTGCGAAGCTTCTGCGCAGCTTTCAAAGCTGCGCTAAAGCTGTAGAAAACCCTTGCGAAAATTAAACGCAGCTCTGTATAAAAGCTGCGCAAAAGCCGGCTTTTCTGCAGCTTTTCTGCGTATTTTTTAAAAAGCTGTAGAAAAGCTGCGTTTCTTTTCAGACCTGCGGAAAAGCAGTACATTTTTTCAAATAGCTGTGCAAAAGCTGTACTTTTTTGTGTGAGCTGCGCAGAAGCTGGATATTTAATTTGGCTAATTTCAGAAAGCTGCGTCTTTAAGTCTGAAAGCTGTAGAAAAGCTGAATATTCTTTTTTATTCAACAAATAAATCATAAAAATAAAATCTGCAGCTCCTGAGAGCTGTAGAAAAGCTGCAAATTACTTAAATTTAAGTCCAAACCATCTTAAACATAAAGATGCAGCTAGTCTACAGCTTTAAACAAGAGGGCCATGGTGGCCCTGAATCGCTCACCTGAGCATTAATCAGTTCACTGGCTCTGGTGAAGATTTATAAGAGTTTTTACCATACTAACATTTGACCTAGTTTTTGACCCGACATGACCCAGTTTCAAACTTGGCCTGGATATTGTAAGAATAAACATTCTGACACAGTTTCATTGAGATTGGATTAAAACTGTGCCCTCTGGAGCGTATACAAGGTCGTTCTTATATTTGACCTAGTGACCAATGTTTTGACCCGACACGACCCAGTTTCAAACTTTACCTAGATTTCATTAAGATAAACATTCTGGCAGAGTTTCATGAAGATTGGATCAAAACTGTGCCCTCTAGGGTGTACACAAAGTTTTTCTAAGATTTGACCTTGAGCCGACGTGACTCAGTTTCATAGGGGGCTTAGATATATGGACAATAAACATTTTGACATAGTTTCATGAAGATTGGATCAAAACTATGCCTTCTAGTGCTTACACAACGTTTTTCTAAGATTTGACCTAGTGACCTAGTTTTTACCCGACATGACCTACTTTCAAACTTGGCCGAGAGTTACTGAAGATAAACATTCTGACAAAGTTTCATAAAGATTAGATCAAAACTGTGTCCTCTAGAGCGTACACAAGGTTTTTCTATGATTTGACCTAGTGACCTAGTTTTCGACCCAACATGACCCAGTTTCAAAGTTGTCCTACATATTATGAGTATAAACATTCTGACAAAGTTTCATGAACTTTGAATCAAAACTGTGCCTTCTAGAGCGCACACAAGGTTTTTCTAAGATTTGACCTAGTGACCAAGTTTTTGACCCGACATGACCCAGTTTCGAACTTGGCCTAGAGTTTATGGAAATAAACATTCTGACAATGTTTCATAAAGATTGGATCAAAACTGTGTCCTCTAGAGCGTACACAAGGTTTTTCAATGATTTGACCTAGTGACCTAGTTTTTGACCCGACGTGACCCAGTTTCGAACTTGTTCTAGATATTATGAGGATAAACATTCTGACAAAGTTTCATGAAGACTGGATCAAAACTGTGCCTTCTAGAGCGCACACAAGGTTTTTCTAAGATTTGACCTAGTGACCAAGTTTATGACTCGACATGACCCAATTTCGAACTTGGCCTAGAGTTTATGGAGATAAACATTCTGACAATGTTTCATAAAGATTGGATCAAAACTGTGTCCTCTAGAGCGTACACAAGGTTTTTCAATGATTTGACCTAGTGACCTAGTTTTTGACCCGACGTGACCCAGTTTCAAACTTGTTCTAGATATTACGAGGATAAACATTCTGACAAAGTTTCATGAACTTTGGATGAAAACTGTGCCTTCTAGAGCGTACACAAGGTTTTTCTAAGATTTGACCTACTGACCAAGTTTTGACCCGACATGACCCAGTTTCAAACTTGTCCTACATATTTTGAGGATAAACATCCTGACAAAGTTTCATGAACTTTGGATGAAAACTGTGTCCTCTAGAGCGTACACAAGGTTTTTCTATGCTTTGACCTAGTGACCTAGTTTTTGACCCTACATGACCTACTTTCAAACTTGGCTGAGAGTTTATGGAAGTAAACATTCTGTCAAAGCTTCATAAAGATTAGATCAAAACTGTGTCCTCTAGAGCGTACACAAGGTTTTTCTATGATTTGACCTAGTGACCTAGTTTTTGACCCGACATGACCCAGTTTCAAACTTGTCCTACATATTATAAGGATAATCATTCTGACAAAGTTTCATGAACTTTGGATCAAAACTGTGCCTTCTAAAGCGTACACAAGGTTTTTCTAAGATTTGACCTAGTGACCTAGTTTTCGACCCAACGAGACCCAGTTTCGAACTTGGCCTAGAGTTTATAGAGATAAACATTCTGACAATGTTTCATAAAGATTGGATCAAAAATGTGTCCTCTAGAGCATACACAAGGTTTTTTCTATGATTTGACCTAGTGACCTAGTTTTTGACCCGACGTGACCTAGTTTCAAACTTATCCTAGATATTATTAGGATAAACTTTCTGATTAAGTTTCATGGACTTTGGATCAAAACTGTGCCTTCTAGAGCGTACACAAGGTTTTTCAAAGATTTGACCTAGTGACCTAGTTTTTGATCCAACATGACCCAGTTTCGTACTTGGCCTAGAGTTTATGAAGATAAACATTCTGACAATGTTTCATAAAGATTGGATCAAAACTGTGTCCTCTAGAGCGTACACAAGGTTTTTCTATGATTTGACCTAGTGACCTAGTTTTTGACCCGACATGACCCAGTTTCGAACTTGGCCTAGATACTATGAGAATAAACATTCTGACAAAGTTTCATGAACTTTGGATGAAAACTGTGCCCTCTAGAGCGTACACAAGGTTTTGCTAAGATTTGACCTAGTGACCTAGTTTTTGACCCGACATGACCCAGTTTCGAACTTGGCCTAGATTTAATGGAGATAAACATTCTGACAAAGTTTCATAAAGATTGGATCAAAATTGTGTCCTCTAGAGCGTACACAAGGTTTTTCTATGATTTGACCTAGTGACCTAGTTTTAGACCCGACGTGACCCAGTTTCGAACTTGTCCTAGATACTATGAGGATAAACATTCTGACAAAGTTTCATGAACTTTGGATGAAAACTGTGCCCTCTAGAGTGTACACAAGGTTTTTCTAAGATTTGACCTAGTGACCTAGTTTTTGACCCGACATGACCCAGTTTCAAACTTGGCCTAGATTTTATAAAGACTAACATTCTGACAAAGTTTCGTAAAGATTGGATCGAAACTGTGCCCGCTAGAGTGTACACAAGCAAAAGTTGACGGACGTCCGGACGGACGGACGTCCGGACGTCCGGACGGACGTACGACGGACGACGGACATCACGGTATCCCAAAAGCTCACCCTGAGCACTTCGTGCTCAGGCGAGCTAAAAAGCTGCGTATTTAAATTTTCAACATTTGCCTCACCTAAAACTGAGATTTTGTTTTGCCATCTTGGACTATATACAATATCTAGGGTTGTGGCATGTTGGTTGGGTATGGTATATCTTGTTAATTTTCTATCTTTTGTTTCTAATGATTTTGAGCACAAACGAAAAATTTGTTCTACAAATTAGAATTGCATGAAGATCAACGTTTGGTTTAAATTACGGAAAAATGAATATCTGAACATTAGTGTCACACATGGACACAGGGGCCCAGTTACATTTGTTTGCTTAATAATTTGAATTGATTGGGTGCATATTTTATAAAGAAAATAAAGAAACGCAGCTTTTACGCAGCTCTGTAGAGCTGCGTAAATTTATCAACATTAATCTGGTATTATGTAATATTAAGCAATATTACCTTGTTACTATGGCAATTTTCCCTGAGGGAGCCATGTGGCATAAAAATCTTTCCAAAAAACTTTTTAAGTCATCATTTATAAAGAGTCAAGTAAAAAGAAAACAGTGACTTTAAGGCTAAACATGTGGAGATAATGTTTGTAACTTGTTCATTTTCACTGGATTTGGATTCTGGTAAGATTTAATTTTTCTAGAATTTCATTTTGTTCTTAATCTTATAAATTTTGCATTATTTAAGACCACAGACAGATAGATAAATTGACATACAAGCAGACAGACAGACAGGCAGGCATGCATGCAGCCTCCCCCCCCCCAAGTGACCTCCCACACACACACACAAAATGGGAAAGACTTGAATTTGAATTCCTTTTGATTGTTTTCCCCCTAAATTCATCATTATCTGTGAGTAAAAGTCAAGGGAATGGGATAAGCACTGAAATTTAATAGTTTTATGCTCAGTTTGTATTTTAGTCACTGCATGATTTCTAGTCAGCTATCTGATATTACCATATCACTGTTGTTACCTTTTAAAGGTGTTTGTATAGCACTGTTTTATTATCTTAAATTCTATTTGTTTTTCTTTTTGACCTTTCTGTTATTCTGTCCTCATCCAGAACTTTTACAGACGCAGGTTTCTGACAGATACGCAGCTTTTACGCAGGTTTGCTTTTCAAGCAGTAGAAACGCAGCTTTCACCTAAATCTGCGTTGAAGCTGTGGAAACGCAGCTTTGACGCGGCTTTGACCTAAAGCTGCGTTGAAGCTGCGTAAATGCAGCTATAATGCAGCTTTGTCATAAAGCTGTGTTTTAGCTGCGGAAACGCAGCTTTAACGCAGGTCTGAATCAGAGCTGTAGAAAAGCTGCGCAGAAGCTTCGTAAAAGCTGGCGGTATTGGCACCTCCTGAAAAGCTGCGTTTCTGCAGCTTAAATGCAGCTTTTGAGTTTGACGCAGCTTTTATGTGCCTCTGCGTTAAAGCTGCGTTAGAGCTTCGCTAAAGCTGCGTAAAAGCCGGCTTTTCTGCAGGTTTGTATAAAGCTGCGTTAAAGCCGGCTTTTTTGCAGCTCTGCGGAAAAACTAGCTTTTCTACAGCTTATATACGCAGGTGCCAATACCGCCGGCTTTTGCGAAGCTTCTGCGCAGCTTTCAAAGCTGCGCTAAAGCTGTAGAAAACCCTTGCGAAAATTAAACGCAGCTCTGTATAAAAGCTGCGCAAAAGCCGGCTTTTCTGCAGCTTTTCTGCGTATTTTTTAAAAAGCTGTAGAAAAGCTGCGTTTCTTTTCAGACCTGCGGAAAAGCAGTACATTTTTTCAAATAGCTGTGCAAAAGCTGTACTTTTTTGTGTGAGCTGCGCAGAAGCTGGATATTTAATTTGGCTAATTTCAGAAAGCTGCGTCTTTAAGTCTGAAAGCTGTAGAAAAGCTGAATATTCTTTTTTATTCAACAAATAAATCATAAAAATAAAATCTGCAGCTCCTGAGAGCTGTAGAAAAGCTGCAAATTACTTAAATTTAAGTCCAAACCATCTTAAACATAAAGATGCAGCTAGTCTACAGCTTTAAAAAAGCTGCGTATTTAAATTTTCAACATTTGCCTCACCTAAAACTGAGATTTTGTTTTGCCATCTTGGACTATATACAATATCTAGGGTTGTGGCATGTTGGTTGGGTATGGTATATCTTGTTAATTTTCTATCTTTTGTTTCTAATGATTTTGAGCACAAACGAAAAATTTGTTCTACAAATTAGAATTGCATGAAGATCAACGTTTGGTTTAAATTACGGAAAAATGAATATCTGAACATTAGTGTCACACATGGACACAGGGGCCCAGTTACATTTGTTTGCTTAATAATTTGAATTGATTGGGAGCATATTTTATAAAGAAAATAAAGAAACGCAGCTTTTACGCAGCTCTGTAGAGCTGCGTAAATTTATCAACATTAATCTGGTATTATGTAATATTAAGCAATATTACCTTGTTACTATGGCAATTTTCCCTGAGGGAGCCATGTGGCATAAAAATCTTTCCAAAAAACTTTTTAAGTCATCATTTATAAAGAGTCAAGTAAAAAGAAAACAGTGACTTTAAGGCTAAACATGTGGAGATAATGTTTGTAACTTGTTCATTTTCACTGGATTTGGATTCTGGTAAGATTTAATTTTTCTAGAATTTCATTTTGTTCTTAATCTTATAAATTTTGCATTATTTAAGACCACAGACAGATAGATAAATTGACATACAAGCAGACAGACAGACAGGCAGGCATGCATGCAGCCTCCCCCCCAAGTGACCTCCCACACACACACACAAAATGGGAAAGACTTGAATTTGAATTCCTTTTGATTGTTTCCCCCCTAAATTCATCATTATCTGTGAGTAAAAGTCAAGGGAATGGGATAAGCACTGAAATTTAATAGTTTTATGCTCAGTTTGTATTTTAGTCACTGCATGATTTCTAGTCAGCTATCTGATATTACCATATCACTGTTGTTACCTTTTAAAGGTGTTTGTATAGCACTGTTTTATTATCTTAAATTCTATTTGTTTTTATTTTTGACCTTTCTGTTCTCATCCAGAACTTTTACAGATGCAGGTTTCTGACAGAGCTTTTACGCAGGTTTGCTTTTCAAGCAGTAGAAACGCAGCTTTCACCTAAAGCTGCGTTGAAGCTGCGGAAACGCAGCTTTGACGCGGCTTTGACCTAAAGCTGCGTTGAAGCTTCGTAAATGCAGCTATAATGCAGCTTTGTCATAAAGCTGCGTTTTAGCTGCGGAAACGCAGCTTTAACGCAGGTCTGAATCAGAGCTGTAGAAAAGCTGCGCAGAAGCTTCGTAAAAGCTGGTGGTATTGGCACCTGCGGAAAAGCTGCGTTTCTGCAGCTTAAACGCAGCTTTTGAGCTTGACGCAGCTTTTATGTGCCTCTGCGTTAGAGCTTCGCTAAAGCTGCGTAAAAGCCGGCTTTTCTGCAGGTTTGTATAAAGCTGCGTTAAAGCCGGCTTTTTTGCAGCTCTGCGGAAAAACTAGCTTTTCTACAGCTTAAATATGCAGGTGCCAATACCGCCGGCTTTTGCGAAGCTTCTGGGCAGCTTTCAAAGCTGCGCTAAAGCTGTAGAAAAGCTGGGGTTTTTTCGCAAGGGGAAAAGCTGGTTTTTTTTCGCAAGGGCCTGCCAAGCCAAGGAGTTTAATAAATTCAATAATACAGGAGAACAAATGCAAGATTCTGTTTATCATATGACACTAGAATCGCATTTTTATGATTTTATTAGCAAATTTGGCACTAAAACATCACAATTTCATCATTGGAAAACGCAAAGTTTTATGGACAGCAACATATAACGCTACAGCGTAATTTGCATATTTTATGCATGGCTTTATTACACTCTCAGATGCGACGGCATATGATAAGAATGTCCTCTAAAATAGTATTCATTGTGATACAAAAACACACACAAAAAACACTCAAATCCACACCACTGTTCAGTGCTGTAAGCAAGAAGTACATAAGGATAATTTATTTTAGTGTCACAAAAAGTATGTTGTGACCTACTACTCACCATGAAGGCCCGTACACCATATTTTATGGACAACAGGAGTTTTCCCCCAGATTTATCCCTTAAAGCATCAAAAATTAAAATTGTTGAATTGGCAAACAGTGTAGATTCAGATGAGGTGGCTCATAATGAGCCATGAGCCACCTCATCTGGATCTACACTGTTTGCCCTCTAGTGTTTGAATTCTCAATACGATATTGCTTGAACAAGACATTTTTTGAAATTCTGCAGACATAAATTTTGTTGTTTGCTTTTTGGCGCATTTAGGGTTATCATCTAAGATTCTCTCACAGCTAAGGCAGGGTTTTGAGAAAATGCTGAGGTAACTTATCTTTCCTCAACTGAAATGTTAGTTGTAGCCCCTTATTTAAACTGTCTCTGTGAGATGGTTCTATTACTAATAAGAGGTCACGACATATGTTTTATACAAAAATATCAGAATGGAAAACACCACTAAATTATCCCAATTACCCCTTCTTATCTGAAGCATCACTCTTTAAGTCTTTGTTCCTCATATCTAAAGCTCTGTTTCTTTATATATTTACGTCTGATAATAATGAAATCATCAGCTCATGGAAATGATGTACCAAATAAAATCTACCAAAATATCTCTCTAAAATCTAGAAACTTGCACCTTGTATATTGTATCAGTGACCTATATACACCTTTCCTATAAATTGATAAAGTCGCGCACGAGTTATCTACCCAAGTAGGCTGTGACGTCATCTATAGGAGCATCCCATATAATTCAGTACAACTGCAAGCACACAAAACATGCATAAAGCAGACGTTTTGTAAATGTGGAGTGCAAAAAATTCATTGAAAGACCAAATTAAAGTATAATTGCCCTGTTTCATGTGTCAATTTTTATCAATATATTTTTTTTATTTATTTTAATATAATAAGAATCCCGACAAGTCGCTCATGATTTTCATGACCCCTTTCATCGACGCCGTGTTATAACACCCCGGCAATACATTCACGTTTGATCAATATAAAAGAGTTACATTTCGTATAAATAAGTTTTGTAAATCTGAAAAGTTCTTTCCATTTTTCCGACTGGTAAAAAGTTCAGATAGCATTCAGATAGTAACTACGCATTATTACCGGACAGATTATAGCGCTGATATTTATGGTTTCTTGTGCGTTACACCGATTTAAAAGCATCAGCATCCAGACAGTTTTCCGTAAGTTTGAACCCGAGGTTGAATTTATATTATTTTTTCCATCTCTTACTTATCTTCGGTATTATTTATTTGACCGTTTCCATTTCGCGGTAGTTGTTCTTAAAGCTGCCTTCGAAACACGCGTGTCTAGGTAATACACAATCATAATAATGTGTTTGTTTATTGCGGCAATGCGCACGATTCGGTGATTACACAAACGAATTCCATGTGTCATTTTTAACGTGTGTCTGCTTTATAATCAGCTAATCATTCGTTTTGTATCTTTGTAATAACGGTCTGAACATCTTCCGCGATTTTCTTTCTTTTCCTTATGTTTTGGAAGCTGTACTGGTGATACATGCTCTTTCGATTACGGTAATTTTGGCCCGAAATTTTAGTCAGAAATCTTTTAATTTTATGTCAAATTCCCATATGCTGTAAGTTATAAAGCTTATTTTCCGACAAAGAAAGAGCTAAATATAGTTAGAACAAAATAGTTGTCTTAATCTTAACCTTTGAGTGTTAGTTTTGAATATACGGAAAACCGGCATTTATTTGGTTACACAATGAAAAACAATAGCCTATCCTATAGATGACGTCATAGGCGTAGCAAGGGACAAAACTCGAACAGACCCTGAATTATAGGAAAGGTGTATTGTGGTACCTGTGACTTGTGTCTCCGGTTAAATATAGGTATTTTTCCTATCGAAGCGTGTCGCACCGCTGGACAGGCAAGAGCTGGAAAAATCGATAATTTCATCGCCCGCTTATTTCACATCCGGACTCATTTGATTGCATATAATTTCTGCTCATATAACCATTGTTTTATTTTATCTGAGAAAATATTGCGTTCTAACAAACGTTTGCGTTAAACTGTGTACAGAATTTCTGACATTTTAATTGATACCAATCTTGATGAGCTTTTATACAGTAGTTTTACTTTTCGTTGAAAAAATGGGTTAGTGGGACTTTCAAGATTAATTTTGTAAATATGGAGGTTTTGTTACTGTCGGCGAATAAAAGGATTACAACTGCACTAATTATGCAGGGATTAAAAGATTAAAGAATAGTGACCACCAATAGGGCTTCTACGTTTACACGGATAAACGGCAACGGTTCGTGTATATGTGCTAAACGTTTACAAAATTCATACATCGTTTAACCGAACCTGAACACCTGGTAAGTTATAATAACTTATAGTCGTCATTAGTCAGTCTTAACCAAATGTACTTGACGGCGTCTTCGGAAACGTCAATTAAAAATCTTTATTTTCTAATTTCTGTGTACCCTTACATGAAGCATTACATGTACACGTTTTGCCAGAAAAGTGTTACGTCATAATCGGCAGCTAATTTTATAAGGTACAGATCAAAGGAAAGTAAGTGAACTCCGGTTAAACGTCCCACCAATAACGAGGTCATATTATGGAGAAGGGACCTCGGTTTAAAGTCTCCTCCGAAAGACCGGAGAAGCGGGGGATCGAACTTGTGACCCCTGGATTGGTAGTCTGGAGTGTTATCCACTATGCTACAGCCGCTCCCTAAGATCAAAGGAAAGGTTATGTCTGCCGACAACACGTGTTGTGCAATAAAAAAAATAGGACTATCTCGGATAAGCTTACCGCGAAGGTGAGATAATTGCAGCTTGTAACGTTGACAGTAATTATCAATTAACAGGACAATTATGTCCGATGTTTTATAAATCTAATCCACGTAATTATCAAATACGGTGGAAATAATTGCTGTCATCGGTTACTGTAAACCTCGAGTTGACCCCCGAAAATGACAGTGCATTATTGGATGTCACTGTGGTAATTATTACAAGTATAAGGTATGGGGGGCGTCTCATAGATGTCACATTCTAAAAATAAAATTTCAACCGTAATGGTCGTTTAAACGGAATCGTTTCGTTTTCTAGCGCTCGTGTAAACGTTTACAATATTTTGTAAACGTAGATGCCCTTACCACCAATGACTCCAATCAGCACTTCTTTACAATAGTCAAGTTAACTACTACAGGATAATGAGCTACATGCATGTTTGTGTCATCTTCTTGCTTTTGCTGTTTAATTTCTTTTCTCTGTTGTACGCGAAACACATTCAAAATGTCGTACCGGAAACTGATTTTTTCTTTGCACTGAGATGGGAGACTATAAATGCAGTGAAAGAAGTAAGCCAGTGATCTAGATTCAAACAAGCTGACAAAGCTGGAATTTCTATCAGAAGCTATCAACATACATTGCCATTTTCATCAGTGTTTTCATACATAAATTATTATTCAACATTAAGGTAAGCTTAGAATTTTATGCTGTATTAGAATATAAGTTTTGTGATGATCTTGCTTGGTTTTGGAGTACATTTTTAACGATGTGAAATGAGAATTTTTGGTCGCTGTTAAATGCTTTTATGCATCACTGAACACCCCTCTGAACTTGTTGATTCATGGCAAAAACTGTGAAAAACGCATTTTATTTTGAGATAATTTTGACCCACTAAATCTTCATCAAATTGCATCAAATAGCAATCAAACAATTTCTACTTTATGAAAAATGTCAATGTGGGGCTCAAAAAAAAGTTATTTTGGGAGCCTTATTCAAAAATAAACATTCGCTTATTTCTATACCGTCAAAAAACCACCAAAATAGTAAAAAAAGAGTCATGAAAATGATATCAAACAATTTTTTGGCCCTGCCTTTTTCGTTTTCTAATGCTTAAATATTACCTCAAACCTTATTAACCACGGAGTACATAGAGAAGAAGTAATGGTTTTCACAGATTCTGATTGCTCATTGCCATTTTGATTCGAGCGACAAAAGTTTCGCATTTCATATGACATTAAAAATGAACTCCAAATCAAGAAAAGTCATCGCAAAACTTTTATTCTAATACATCATCATAAAATTCAAAGCTTACTTTATCGCTGAATAATGTTTTCACTACGAAAATACTACCAAAGGGCGATGCACATGGACAACTTTTGACAGAAATTCAAGCTTGCTTTATCACTGGCGGTCTAGAAGGGGTGCTGCAGTCGCATGCGCGATACACCTCATTTGAACGAAAGGTGAAGACGCAACAAGTCACTGAATCTATATAGGTCACTGACTGCTTGTATTAAGGAATTCCAGCCATATTTGGCTCACCCTATCAGGGCTTCCACTAACTTTCAAAATTTGGAAGTCCAGACTTCCATGGTGTCAGATTTGGACGTATTGAGAGAATTTTTTGGAAGTCCGAAGTTTTTAGGAATGACTTATGCATGGTTATTTTTACACCCCCCCCCCTTACACGTCCCTCTCTCTCTCCCATACTGTAGTGAACTTTTTGTTCTTCGAAAGGAAGCCTGAGCATTTGCGCAGTCTAATCAGAGTCATTCCTGTTTGTTTGTGAACAATACGCAAGTCCTCTGAAGACTCACCGTTGCACTGTCTGCTATTGCATAATATTCCTTTTCATTGCCGCCAAATGGGCCGCGTCGGAATTACGGTGACTTACGGAACGTATAATGACACGCTTCCACCAAAGAACTTGGTTGTCGCTAGGTCGATGTTCATTATTATTCATGTTAGATGCGAACAAGAAAGACCGGTCTGACTGCTTAGTTGCGCTGGCTGATACCATTGTTAGTTGTCGGTTTGTGTACTGAGGCACCTGTCTCACGATATGACATTGCGTACGGCACGCGTATATACTCACAGCGGCGTCTTTGATCTTTACATCAAAGAGAGAACGTGCTTGACCCATAAACGTGTAGGTAATTGTATATCAACGCTACCGTATATATAATCCCGTAGACCTTGATCAGAATGCGCTATTTCTGTGCACACTGTACGGCATTATTTTCGCACTGGGTTGCATGACGATATGACGATACAACTAGGAAATCGTTTCAGTATTCGTATTTAGATAGTACCATTAATCAAAACAATGTATAGTAACAGAGTGTTCAACCATAACCCGTCGGAAATAGCGACTAATAATATTTACAGTGTATCTTCGCTTTGAATCAACACTTTTCGCGGAAGAGGTTCGTATTCCTAACAACTTCATTGACGACAGTATAGATCAAGACAAGACCTTCGTTGTAAAGGCAAGTGTTAATATGAATAACTTTGGATACAGTTTGTCAATACATGCTTCAGTATTCGTGTATTATGGATACATTCACAAACTTTTGAAGTCGGAATACGCCTACACATACAGGTCAGTTACATTCTCGCGATCGTAAAAATAGATGGACACTTTTCATCCAAAAGCTCAGTCGTCTTGATTTGATAAGTTGTTTTGCAGACTGCCGTAAGAGGTTGAATCTACGAGTGGGTGTTATTTTGATAATCGTTTTTGACAGGTAGGAGGTCCGACGCGTGTGTTGCCTGATTCAGTGCTCCATACAGACAATCTCGATTGGCCCGTAGGCGGTCTTTTCGTCTGGCTGACACCTGCGTTAATCTGATTAATTATGACACATGCTAGAATTTTAAAGACAGTGGCGATATTTTATACGTCGGGACAAGATCAAACGGCCGTATGTGACAATTATCGGGCGTATGCCAGACGCCAGAGGTCCCATTTCTAGACGTACGGGAACAAATCCTGGGCGTAATATACGGCCATACGCCCGTTAACGGAAGCCCTGCCCTATGGCGATGAGGCAAGAAGGGTAGGCTGTTACACGGCTGAACACAAGACAGCATATGGTCTGAAACTCCCAAAAAACACGGGATTTAATGCAGGTTTACAACCATTCACCAGTCACAAATGTTCATGCCACCACTCATTGCTGCTAGGGATGATGACATGGACATAGATTCCATGATTACCACACAGCAGTGACTGACACAGCTAGTGAGATAGGGAAATAATGTTAGTCAAAAAAGCCTCATGATGTTCCGATTATTAGTGCTTGTCGGGTTACTACGCCAGGTTACAAGGATTTACTTTACAATGTATAAAAACGCGTACTACACAATAATACGCACTAATACGCACAGTAGAGAGATGTTAACAATTCTCTTGCATCAATAAATAAAATGGTCTGTTTTTAATTGAGAATATGTTCTAAAACAAGACGCATAAACATTAAACCTTCGATTCAGCTCTTTCAGCAATTTTTTTCACTGGTTTCCGTTCTCAACATATTGGGTAAAACCCATACCATATTGTTGTTGCAGGTACAGAGGGCTTACCGCAAGAGTCAAGTGGGGTGGAGAGATGAGTCAGTCGTTCTCTGTTCTGCAGGGGGTGCGCCAGGGAGGGATTCTATCTACACATTTCTACAAGACTTTTCTTAATGACTTTCTCTTGGAGATGGAATCTAGATCTCTAGGGAAGTATATCGGTGACCTGTATGTGGGATGTCCGACCGTGGCTGATGATGTTCTCCTGGTGTCTTCCAGAGACGATGAACTGCAGCTAATGCTCAATCTTGCTTATATCAACTCACAGGAGAAGAGATATATTATTCACCCCCAAAAGAGTACAGCTTTACGACGTAATGTTAGTAAAAGTGTAAGAAACAATGAAATTATAACTACTTGGAAGCTAGGTTCAAAAGAGGTACGGGTTGAACCAAGGTTAATCCATCTTGGCCTGACTAGGGCAGAAAAATCCGGTCACCCTAATTACCGACAAGAAGTGACAAGAACCGACAAGAGCCGTCAAGGGCCGTCAAGAACCGACAAGAGGCATTTTTATGCATTTTTCTATTAAAAAGCTACTTATTAGACCCTATTCATGTGTTGTATATCCATATTAGCCTCAGGATTGCTTTTGCAGCCCCCCCAAAAAAACAGTGAAATTACAATACTCCATATTTACCCTACTTACCGACAAGAAGTTTTTGTGACGTTGTAAGGGAAACAATACAAAACGTGTCACACTCAGAAATAACCAATAGTTATCTTTCTTTGTCTCTTCATACACTCAAGCACCGCAGTTATTTACCGCAAACTTTAATGTATAGAATCTCTTTCTTGTAAGAAATTATTTGCATTAAACAAGGAGTATAACTTGGGTTTGTTTTAGTTGTCATTTTTCATATTTTTGAAAATATAATTTTTTACTTTGCTGTTGCTATTTAAGACCTATTGCACGATGTGGAGGCTGTACATAGCCTATGTTAACTGCTAGCAGCAGCTGGAAATCATGGCTTTTCTGAAATATGAATGATGCCTGTGATGCAATATGAGTGATGCCCGTGAAGTTGCAATTTGCATTTCAATGGCATCACTCATATTTCAGAAAAGATTTCCTAATGCTGTTAGCAGTAAAGGAAGGTGAAATATAGCATCCACATCGTGCACTAGGCCACATATATTTCAACAGCAAAGCATATTAAAATAATAATAATAATAATAATAATTTTCAAAAATACCAACAAATTGACCACTAAACACATACTACTTTTTACTCTGCTTCTTTTGAAAAATCAAATAATGTGCAATTCATACGAGTCGGTAAATTTAACATGAACATTGTACCAGACCTCTCTCCTTGATTATACCCATAGCTGTGTGTGTGTGTGTGTGTGTGTGTGTGTGTGTGTGTGTGTGTGTGTGTGAGAGAGAGAGAGAGAGAGAGAGGCGGGTCAATGACGAAATATCGGTGTTATTCATTATTTTCGTATGGCGTTAGAAGAACTTAAAAGGGAAAACAGTATTTAGAAATATCTTGTCAGTAACAGTCACCAATGTCAAAGCTCTCTCAAATCCAAATTGGTGTTTTTGAGTTAAAGGAAAGCTACTGATATGGCCATCAAAGCTAACCGTCAAAGCTCAAGTTTTGATTAATAACAACTCAAACTGAGTGACAGCAATTATCCCGGGACTGGCGTACGTTTGTACTAATTGAAAAAAATGTATGAATGAATGAATGAGAGTAATGAATGAATGTATTGGGTTAATATACCCATGCAGTTCACCTTGAAATTTTATGACTTGACAATTTGAGAAAAAAGTGTATTTTTTTATATTTTTGCCTAAAACATATATGATTGGTACACGATATCTTTGAGGCGGTTCTTTAGAGTAGTTTCATATTTACAGGAGAGCGTACGTTATCCTATTGGAATGGATGAATGAATGAATGAATGAATGAGCGCCGTTGGTTAATGCAAACATAAATATATATAAACAACAATTCAAATGAAAATATCAAATGTATCTCTCTCTCCCGCTCTCTCTCTCCATCACGGAAACATCTCCGTACAAAAGTTACCCCCAAACTTGCACCTTACATATAGTAAAAATGATGGGGGAAATCTGGGGTTGATATTAAATTGATAAAAGGTAATAATTTGCCCGAAAAGTCATCAAAACAAATTGTTGGGGAAATTTTTGGACCGGATGGGCTGACAAGTTTGGATACGTCAGTCTCATTTGCACAAAAAGCATCTGAAATTGAAAGAAGGTACGGCGAAAAAGTAGGTTCGTACCTCACGGAAAAGCTCATTCCTACAATCAGAGAACACGTTTTCGAAATTTCAAAAACAGACGAAAGAATTCCAATTAATTGGAAAAACAATCACTGTGGGTCAATAAATCACATTCTAAAACTTAATCTAAATTGGAAACCGGCAAAAATTTCAGATTTGATCAAAATGCTTGAAAAGGAAGTTTCTCTACAAGAGTCTTTGACACGCGGCGCTCTTTATGGCACTGGCAATTTTGAGCTTTCTCCTGAAGCCGCATGTTTGAGAGTACCTCAGTCTGTTTGGCGGCAAAAGAAAGACTGTGAAAAACAAATGTTGAACAGGAAATTTCTTTCTTTTGGGACAAGAAAACCATGTCCCACAACTCTGACATCAACGGATGGTAACTTTGTGATACCGAAAACAAAAGCTGTTGCAAGAAAACCAGGGCAATCAAAAAAGAGAGTTCAAGTAGTAGACAAAACTGTGACAGTATCAAAAAGGAGAAAATTAGTCGACAAGTAAATTGCAACAGCCATTTTACAGAGATTTCGAGGAAAAAAGTCAAAATTCAAAATTATATAGATTGAGTTTTTTAACGAACGAAAATCAAACATCTTCCCATAGGCGCGATATCGCAATGCTTAAAATAAACTTTAAAAAAAGGCTCTTGTCGGTATGGTC
Source organism: Ctena decussata (assembly GCA_963989385.1). Lineage (NCBI taxonomy): Eukaryota > Metazoa > Mollusca > Bivalvia > Lucinida > Lucinidae > Ctena > Ctena decussata. Next base: position 75,552,464 of record OZ022499.1, on the reverse strand, counting down.
ACTTTTATGTTTTGAGAAAAAAAAATAATAAAAGAGGCACAGTAAGGTAATGCTTAAATTTTAAAAAGAGACTCTTGTCGGTTCTTGTCACTTTATGTTTTGTCAGAAAAAAATGTAACAAAAAAAAGAGATGAAAAACATGTGCGTTAATGTAATGCTTAGACTTAGTAGATGCCTATCAATGATAAAGTTTTGGAAATGTAAGCTATACCCTGTCCCCTTTAACGTATGCTCAAAGGGTACGCACTCTATTAAAATTTTCTCATTCTTGAAAATCATTTTAACGCTTCTTGGCGGTATACGGCTAGCTGTCACGGTGACTTTAGTTTTATACCAAAAACTGTATAGATCTGATTCAAATTCTAGTTTTACCATTACAAAAAACTTTTAACAGGTTTAAGTATTGCTTAAAACTTTGAATTATTCCTTTAATACATCTATATAACCTTCATGTCGGTTCTGTGTTGATCTTGAAGTCTGAAACGCTTCTTGTCGGTAGTGCGGTAATAAAGCTGACGCTGCTGATTTGGCTGAAAAATCTGAACAAATCTGAGTCAAAGTGTTACTTTTGCAGTTCTATGATATAAAATAAACACATATTAGAAAAATCCCACCATTTATAATTCAATAGATAGAGTCAAAACCTTCTTGTCGGTGTATGACTGCTCCTAACTTTTTCTTGACGGTAGTTGACAATATGCGGTCAGCTGTCACTGTTAAGTCGGTCCGTTATTCCGTATATATCTGCTTCAAAGTTCTATTTTTGCAAATTTTAGATATCTAAGAACCTATAAAAACAATATTTCAAACTGCAAAGTAGTGACTTAATATATAAAATGCCTCTAGTCGGTATTTGACGGCCCTTGACGGCTCTTGTCGGTTCTTGTCACTTCTTGTCGGTAATTAGGGTGATCCGAAAAATCAGAAACTTCCGTCAATATCACAGAAAGAATAAGTGCAACCCGAAGGACCTTGTATGCCCTGATGAAAACTGGGGTTCATGGTACGAGTGAACTAAATCCGAAGATCTCCTTTAGGATATACCAGGTCTATGTGATTCCCAGGTTGTTGTACGGTCTGGAGACATTGTCGCTGACTGACACCCAAGTCGGTCAATTACAACGGTTTCACGTATCAACTCTGAAGAAACTACAATCGTTACCAGAGCGGACGGTCTCTTCGGCAGTACAGCTGCTGTTGGGCGCTCTTCCAATACAGGCCGAACTACATAAGAGGCAGTTAAGTCTACTCCACTCCATTGCCCGTTCTAGAAATGAGAAGATAAAGGGGTTGATGGCTCGACAGCTGACACTTAAATGCCAGGGTAGTTTCTTTTGTAAGGTTGAATGCATCTTGGATATGTATAACCTTCCTCAGCCCTCTTGTCTTGAAAATTATACAAAGTTCTCTTGGAAAAAGATCACTCGTGAGTCAATATGTCAGTTCTGGACCCAGCGTTTGGTTGCAGATGCACAGACGAGGTCTACCCTGGTTAACTGTAATCTTACTTCGATGGCGGTGGGTGTTACTCATACAGTATGGGAATCAGCTGCAAACAACGTGCATGATATTAGAAGAAGTGTCACTAAAGTACGTATGATGACAGGAGTATATATGCTTCAGTCCACAAAAGCTAGATTCAATCAGTACAGTGTGGATGAGACCTGTCCGTTGTGTAGACTCGGCCCAGAAGATTTACCTCATGTTCTCCTTCGTTGCCCTGCTCTGGCTGAGATTAGAGACTCGTCATTGAAAGATATCAGGATGTTCCTGGCTAGTCAGTTTGGTCAGCAATTTTGGGCATCCCGATCAAGGACGGAGTTGGTGAAGATTCTGCTAGATAGTCACAACCTGATGAGCCTGCAGGGGGCCCGTGTTGCAGAGGAGGTCTTGTTGCAGCTGGAGGCTCTGAGTCGTAGGTACTGTTTCCGGTTGCATGCAAAAAGGTTGCAACTATACAGAAATTTATCCAATTAAGCCATATCCCCGATTTATCAATGTGGCCGCCACCACAAGTCTAACCTGTCTGTACATAGTGTGTATATAGCTGCTATTCCTGGATTTACCTACTTATGTGAAACAACAAATCAACGTAAAACATCTACCGGTCTACGACCTGGGTGCGCCATTCTGCTGGCGGGATTTACAGAAACAGAAACAGAAACAGAAACAGCAGGTAAATTCCTCCACTGTCTGGAGAACGTCACACATATGAATACACCTTATTAGTTTATTATGATATAGCATCCCACTACTTTAATGATTATTGAATGTTCATAGACCTTTTGTTGTTGAGTGTCATTCAATTTACTGGTTCGTTTAATGGCCTTACAACCGAAGCTGTCCCTTCGGAGACAGTTGATGGGTTTAAGGCCAAAATATAATATCCTAGGGTAGAGCAGGGGTTAGGCATGGAACGCCTGCACCTGAGGACTTCTTGTTTTAATCTGCTGGTGACTATGTTACGGAATTATTTATTTATTTTTTGATAACTTATGTGCCACACCACAAACCTGCCATCATGGTCATAGTTTAACAGAGCACAGTATCGGAAGAAAGAAAATTTACAATATAGTGCATAGCATACTCCTCTGGAGACTGATTCAAATTGATGCAGGAAGATACCCCTTTGGGTTTCTCTCAGTTTCAGATCTACAGCGGTAGCTAACGACTAAACAGTACAACGGCACCTCTGATCATGTCTTTGACTATGTTGTACGACACTCTGTCAGCCTTGACCACTAAGTATCGGGTGACCAAGAAAAGAACAAAAAGATAGAATATAGGCAGAAAGAGGTTATGTACAGGATAGTTAGAAATGTACAGATAAAATAAATAAGATTTAAATCAGGACAAGTAGGAGTAATAAAATAAGATAGAACTGGAAGAAGGAAAGTTTTTCCAGTTGCATTTTCACCGCTCTAAATATAACAATCCGGTTATCCTGGGGCCGGCATAGCTCCACCCTTCATCACAGCGGCCCTACCTAACGTTTAGAATGGCAGGTGGAGAATCTCTGCTTACCGAGTGCAAAGTCAGGGGCCTCAGCAGTAGATGCTGGGAGTTTGTTCCAAATGGGAGTAGTTCTAGGAAAGAATCTGTATCTGAAGCAGCCACAGAAGGTGGGGATCTGCCTGACTTCTTCGTGTGACTTCCTCTTATCTTTGTCGTTGCCGGTGTGAGTTACAAGTCCTTGTCGATGTCTACTATGTACAGAGCAGTGAAAGCAGCAGCCCAGCGAGGAGAAGGAAAAACCTACTGGATCTATGTCGACAACCTTATAGAAGTAGGAGGTGATGATGGGAATACACCAAAGCAGAAGCGATTCTGGAGCTTTATCAAAAATACCCGGAAAAACAACACAGGAATCTCTTCTCTCAAAGAAATTGGAAGGCTTTTCTCCGGGGCTAAGGATAAAGCAGACATACCAAGGAAGCATAAGAAGACAGTTACCTGCTCTGACAGATCACTCGATAGAAAGATAGCCTCTGAAATTAGAGAACACGCAAGCTGGTCTGAAATTGCTGTTCGCACATATTTGGAATCTTGTTGTTTATCCAAATTCTCATAACGATGTTGGTCCTTGGAGTTCAGCAGTACGAAACCATTGCCGCACCCCCGGGCACCGCGTTCGTCAACTGTCCCGTGAATAAAAATCACAGGAGTGGGAGACAAGATCTATTTACAACTGGCTCTTCTTGCGCAACAAGGCCACAATGTCGACGAGTGTGAGCCGCCACGTGACTGGGTTGCCACAAGGCGTCTCTCCAGTATAGCGAAGAAGTCCTTATTTATAGTCCGATTTCCGATGGATATTTGGATTCTTCATCAGCAGACTGACATATATAGTATAGTGACGCTTTAAATAGAGAATGCAGCTCGACGGACCTGTAGGTGCTGGAACAGCCATAGAACAAAGTCATGTTGGAGAAATGCTTGGTGATCTCCACTAGAGAGCTAGAGGAAGGTCGAAAGCAGGCATTTTCCTAAAATTTTATTGTGATCTAGAATTTCAGTCAAAACAATATGGTTGGTTTTGTTATTTCTCAGGACAATGAGCCATAATAGGTATCGCCAAGCCAGACTGTTAGTTGTGTGTGCACATGCACAGCGCTATCATAGGGTTGCAACACATACTAAGCCTGAGACATCCAGGCAATCCTAAACAAGAGGGCCATAAGGCTCTGAATCGCTCACCTGAGCTATTGGCCGAGTGACTTTTAAGGAGATCTTTGAAATTGTCAAAATACGAGTCTTGGGTCAAAGTCAAAGAATGATCTTGAGCGCTTGTACTCATTAATCTTCATGTACTCATTAAGACAACCGTATATACCAGTTTTAGGTCAAATTTTTCAAAGCTTTCCATGAAATCTTATTTTCTAGCATTTTCCCATATTTGACCTTGCTATTGAAAAAGTCAAGGTCAACCGAGTAATCGAGTACTCCATGCTACTTACCAAGATTCAAGGTCATAGGTGTATTGGATCTGGTGGAGAAAAACATTTAAGGTTTATACCATAAATGGGTATGGCTGTCATGTTGGTCATGTGACCTGAGCCGTTTGCACAAATTTTTGTTCCGTCAACCCCTGGAGGCTCTATATGAAATTTGATTGCAATTGGTCCTTTGGCTTTTGAGTAAATGTTTGAAAATGGAAAAAATATAGGACCCGCGGGTCAAAGAATGGCCTTGACCTCTTGTACTCATGATTCTTCAGGACCTCATTATGATCCATATACAATTTTTATGGCCACAATCTTCAAAACTTTCCATGAAACCTTATGTTCTAGTATTTTCCCATATTTGACCTTGTCGTAAAACAGATCAAAGTCAGCCAAAGGTCACCATTTGAATAATCTTGAAAGAGCTTGTGTACCAAAAAATGCTACTTACCAAGTTTTATGACCATCGGTACATTGGTTCTAAATAAGAAGATTTTTAAAGTTGTTTTACCATATATGGGCATGGCGGCCATGTAGGTCATGTGACCTGGACCATTTGAACATTTTTCGTTCCGTCGACCACTAGAGCTCAATATGAAATTTGGTTACAATTGGCCCAGTGGCTTTTGCAATGATGTTTGAAAATGTCAAAATATTAGAGTCATGGATCAAAGGTCAAATAATGACCTTGGCCTCTTGTACTCACAGATCTTCATGTTCTCTTTAAAATGATTGTATATACCAATTTTAGTCCAAAATCTTCATAACTTTCCATGAAACCTTATGTTCTACCATTTTCCCATATTTGACCTTGCTGTAAAAACGATCAAGGTCAAACCAAGGTCATCATTTGAATATTCTTGATAGAACTCGAGTACCTAATGTTACATACCAAGTTTCAAGGCAATTGGTCTATTGGTTCTGGAGAAGAAGATTTTTGAAGCTTTTTACCATATGTGGGCGTGGCAGCAATGTTGGTCATGTGACCTGGACGGTTTGACCAATTTTTTGTTCCAACAACCCCTGAAGGCTCTATATGGAATTTAGTTACAATTTGTCCAGTGGCTTTTGAGGAGGTGTTTGAAATTGTCGAAATATGAGAGACCTGGGTCAAAGGTCAAAGAATGAACTTGACCTCTTGTACTCACAAATCTTCATGTACTCATTAAGATACTCATGAAGACGACAGACTGTATTTACCAATTTTAAGACTAAGATCTTCAAACATTTCCATGAAATCTTCAGTTCTGCCATTTTCACATATTGACCTTGCCGTAAAAAGAGTCAAGGTCAGCTAAAGATCATAATTGAAACAGTCTTGTAGTACTCCAGTACACAATGCTACATACTAAGTTTCAAGGTCTTTGGTCAATTGGTTCTGGAGAAGAAGATTTTTGAAGGGTTTTACCATGTATGGGCGTGGGAGCAATGTTGGTCATGTGACTGGATGGTTTGAACAAATTTGCGTTCCCTCAACCCCTGGAGGCTCTGTATGAAATCTGGTTAAAATTGGCACAGTGGCTTTATATATATACCTGATATACCTATGTCGACATCTACTCAGGCCCACTGGCCTCTTCTGATGCATTCTGGTTGTGGTTTCTACTGTCTCTGGTACTTTGCCCGGGTGCGTAACAGGATGGACTGAACTTTGTTGGATAATCTCGCCAGAACCGGTTTAGCCGGCTTTTGAACGCGTTTAGGGAGGGTGCATTTACAATGTCCTCAGTCAGGGAGTTCCAATTATCGACTACTCTGTTTGAGAAGGTATTTGCCCTTACATTTAGGCGGAATCGCTTCTTGAATAGTTTTAATGAATGACCTCGAGTTGCTGTGTATCTGTTCAAGGTAAAAAACCTGTCTCTATCAACTTTATCAATGCCATGCATTATTTTATACACCTGAATCATATCAGATCTATCTCTCCTATATTCTAAAGATGGTAACCCCAGAGCTCTTAATCTTTCTGTGTAGGTTAGATGTTGTATACATTTAACTAATCTTGTAGCACGACGTTGCACATTTTCAATCTGTATTTTGTCTTTTTTGTATATGGGTGACCAAACTGTAGAGGCATATTCTAGATGCGGTCTTACAACAGATTTAAATAAATTCAAGAACATTTCTTTGTCCATATAGGTAAAAGTTCGAAAAATGAGACCCAAATTTCTATTTGCCTTATTCACCTTACTGTTTATATGATCTCTAAAACTAAGTGCTGAGTCAAACAATACCCCTAGATCTTTTTCTGCTGTTACCTTTTCAACTTTGGCTTGCCCAGATTCTATTTCCATTGCATACTCAAAATTTACATCATGGGTTCCAACATGTAGATGTTTGCATTTTTTGAAGTGGTAATTCATTTTCCATAATTTTGCCCAATCTACAGCATTGTCTAAACTATTCTGTACCATAGTAGCTTCCATAAACGAATTTAAAGATGTTTTGAAATTTTAAAAGTATGAGATACCTGGGTCAAAGGTCAAAGAATGACCATGACCTCTTGTACTCACAAATTTTCATGATCATTAAGATGACTATATGTACCAATTTTTAGGCCATAAGCTTCAACAATTTCCAAGAAATCTTATGTTCTAGCATTTTCCCATATAAAAGCACCAGAAAGCAAATTTGACCTTATCGTAAAAAGTCATGGTCAACCCAAAGACATATTTTGAACAATCTTGGTAGTACTCGTGTACCCGATGCTACATACCAAGTTTCAAGGCCATTGGCCTATTGAATCTTTAGAAGAAGATATTTTTTGGGGGGTGGGGGTGGGTGGGTGGGTGGGGGTAATCATATATGGGCATGGCGGCCATGTTGGTCATGTGACGAAGTCCGTTTGAACAACGTTTCGTCCCCACTTCCCCTAGAAGCTAAATATGATATTTTGTTACAATCGGCCCAGTGGTTTCAGAGGAGAAGTCGTTTGAAAGCGTGGACGGAAAACGGATGGACGACGGACAATGGAGCCTGCTTATCCTATAAGCTCTCCCGGAGCCTTCGGCTCAGGTGAGCTAAAAAATCTGGGCCAGTGAGTTTCGCCAACCTGAAAAAAATCTTAGAGAAAATTAATCCAGTCTGGCTCAGGGTCGAACCCACAACTTTCATATTCTCAGTCGGACACTCTTCGGAATTACATCAAACATATCTGCATATAAACAACTATCAAAAGTCTGTTTAAAATATAGAGACTTCTGAAACTAAAGGATTAATGCCTAGTGGACTCTTCTAACTCACTTTTCGGAAATATTTGTTTCCAACATGATTCCCAGCAGGCATATGACGTCGTAACGACGTAAATGCGATGTAATGACGTCGCATCGACGTTACTACGACGCCATTTCGACGTCATGTGCCCCATGGGTTAAGGGTTGTCCGGTGTAGTCTTAATTAATCATTTTCTTTCACAAATTCTAGTAGTTAATGCAGTGCAGAATCTGATCAGACGCCACGTTCTGTCGTCACTGTTTAACATGCCTTATGGGAAGGGCGAAGCCAGGCATGAGTGAGTTTAGGTACATAGCTCCACAGTCTTGTCTGATAAAAAAGCTAGCCAGTAATGAATACATGTAGACGTAATTACTACAAGTCCGCCAACTAATGCAGCACACGGTCTTTCAGTTCAACTGAAAGGTTGACACGCGAACATCAAACAATCGGCCGAAATACTTATTTCTTTTCTTTCTACCTTCAAATTACGACTCGGTCATATTTTAACATTATGTCGTTTGTTTAGAATTTAGCGTTAACAAATAAGAAAAAGATGTGAAACTGATGTGCTCCCTTGTCACATCTGTCATTCCGTATACCTGTGAAGCTTGAGTTTTGATAGCAGAGTTGGAGAGAAGAACGAAGGCCTTTGAGATGAGATTCTACGGAAGGTTACAGAACATCATTTTCGAGGACCATGTGACTTATGAGGATATTTGAAGGAAGATCCAAGCAGCCATCGGAGAACACGGAGAATACTTCTTAGACTATAAACCAGTTCAAGTCAAGATCGAACAAATTTTGGAAAGATAAGGCAAACACGTTTGATCCAGATGTCACAGGGTATACGTTGGGTATATCATACACTTACAAGTACTGCCTTGCGGTACAAGCCGGTTTTTATAGCGACGTGGTAGAGTGCTCGACTTTAGATCGAAGGGTCCCCGGTTCGATCCGCGGCCGGGGACTGAGATTTTTTAAGAGTCCGTGACACAGACTCCTATTCGCGGTGGCTCAGTGGTTTGTGCACTTGACTCTGAAGCCAGAGATCGTGGATACGATCCTCACCCGGGGCGAAGTCTTCCTATGTCCGAACGCGTTTTCTAGCATTATTTGCAGGGATAATGTTAACAAGTGTGCCGTCCTTCGAATCGGGACGTTAACTGGAGGCCCCCCCTGTGCATGGAGAGTCATCACCTGTGCAGGTTAAAGATCCCTACTATAGCCACATGGCTATATGTAGGCTTTCATCCTGCAACATCGAGGTGTACACAAGCACACCGTCTGTGTCCCCCTCGGGGGTTAAGACGTGATAGATAGATAGATAGATAGATAGATAGATAGATAGATAGATAGGTAGGCAGGTAGGTGGTAGATAGATAGATAGATAGATAGATAGATAGATAGATAGATATTCGTACCCACTACTACATGCCAGAATATACCAGTTACATAAAATTCTCATTCTTTACTCGTCTCAACAAAAAATAAAGTTAAAGAAAGATTTGTATCATTTTGGAAAAAACGAATGTTAGGTGAAGAAACAAAGAAAAAATTAAGAACATATAGACTTCTGAAACAGAATTTTAGACTTGAAATATATCTTGAATATATACATGATAAATCTATAAGGAAATGTATTACTTCCGATTTAGTGCTCACAGACTTAGAATTGAACGTGGTAGGTATTTGGGTGAGAAACTAGAAGATAGGTTATGCAATATATGTAATACTGTAGAAGATGAAATTCACTTTTTGTGTCAGTGCCAAAAATATGAAAATCAAAGGAAAGTACTTTTGATATTTTGAAGCATTCAAATATTTTTCCATGTGCAGATCCGGCAAAAACATTTCTTTACATAATGACAATAATGACAAAAGTGTTATAAAAGCTGTAGGTAAATATCTACAAGAATGTTCTGTCGTTTAACTATAATTATTCTAATTAGTCTCAATCTTATACTCCAAACCATTGCTATTACTATATTGAACAGCAAATAATGTTTATATTGATGTACTTGTTTATGTTAACGGACGCATGACGTCGAGGTTACGTCGTGCTGACGTCGATTCGACGTGATGGTGTCGATTCGACGTCTGTACGACGTCATTTTGACGTTATGTGCCTGCTGGGTATGTATGTGTGTGTGTATGAGTGTGCGTGTACTTGTATTGATCCTTCTTTCCATCAACAGTCCGTCTCTGGAATGGTCTACCTGCCAAGGTCATATCTGCACCGACTCTGGATGACTTCAAGCTCCTTGTCAGTGCAGATGTCCTAAGACCGTGATTGTGAACAACATGTTTTTATCTGATTTTAACTGTACATAAGAACCTCCCAGCACGAATGCTTTAAGGTTGTTCACAGTGCGACTATGCCAATATTGGCCATGCACTTAATTGGTAGATGTAGATAGATTGAAATTTTCATATTATTGTAATTTTTCACATATTTATTACCATGATGCTGAATTGTTAAGTTTTGTATGCATGAACTTTTAGAGGGCCTCATGGAAGATTGGCGAAAGCCAAATGAGTAACCCTCTTTAAATAAAGCTTACTTACTTACTTACTTATGTGTGCGCATGCGTGTGCATGTGTTTTTTTTTTTTTTTTTTTTTTTTGGGGGGGGGGGGGGGGGGTTGTTGTTTAATGTTACCATCATTGTTGTATAGTCATTTGCCTATAACCCCTGATTAGGGTATATCTGTGCAATAAAATTTTATTCCTTATTATTCCTTGAGTAGGCCTCGGATACAGTAAGAATAAAGTTTTATGACAAAGGTTACGGGGTTTACCCACAAAAAATTTTATCGCCAAGACGCATGGATGAAATACCGAAACTGTAAGAGTAAAAAGTATGCAAAGACCAGGAACTGAAACAATCAAAATCCAAATCCAGCCCTCAAACCATAGTTGGAAACAACTAAGATTACAAATAATCAAGATACAGAGAACATATGGCCAACCGAGTGAGCAGCTTGTTCCCAAAAGGTGGCCACTCAGCAACCCAAACCGAACCAAAAATAATAAGAACATACATAAGGTAAAACATCACAGAAACTCTGACACCAAAAACAGGCAACAGAGAACCACAACAGAACTACCGCCTTGGAACGGTCAGTAATGAATTACTGGGGGGCTTAAATCGATTTTACAGGCCCAACCTCACCCTCAGTTTCTGAAGTGGTACAAAACATTTAGTTGGTTGTTCGGTTCGCATGATAACCCACTAACTCGTCAATGAATCATCACGGTAAACACATAAATCAAATTTCAACACCATGAAGAAGCAAAGACGAGGACTCAACAGATACAACGGGTCGCCTGACAGGTAGAGATCCCTGTCCTGCCAAACTACCCCAATGGAAATCTGAAGCAAAAGGAGGTCACCAGTTGAGCCCCGGTGGACCAAGCAACAGACAAAAAGGTTCCAGTCCCAACCAACTAAAATATATAGCTTTAGGTCGGGGCCATCATAGAGTCTGACGACCGATCCACCGGTGTGCAATTAAAGAGTGCAGCAAAGTTATCAACCGTGATTGGGTTAATTACTAAGCATGCAGACTGTCGCATAACATTTAAATTATAGCCAATACGTTTGTGACGTATTATTATTTTTCGGAATTGATCAGAAAAATCAGTCCTACCCTTAATCTTTTTGAATTTGTATACTAAGTCACCATAAAATTCTGGTTCCGATAGGCCTTGGTGTAAAAGAAATTTTAATCCGACATCAAATTTTGAAACCAATTCATGGTGTCTGCGATAGAATTTAGAAAAAGCCTTTCTAAGCTTATGATACCGATAGCCTTGTTGAAGAAGTTTAGCAGTTAAACATTTATTACGAGCATTAAAGTCATCTACATGACTACACACTCTAGCAAATCTTATAAGTTGAGAAATATACACTCCATAACAGGGACGACGTGGAACGTCACCATCCAAAAATGGAAAATTAACTATATCAAAGTCAAAGTCATCACGTTTATCATAAATTTTAGAAGATACAAAACCGTTGGAAATAGATAGATGTAAATCCAAAAAGGGGGCCTCGGTATCTGAAGTATTAGCTTTATTCAATTTAAGTTCAGGTGGGTAAATTTGGTTAACCATGCTTTCAAAATAAGGATTATCAATATTCAGAAGATCGTCTAAATATCTAGAGGTTGAGTTAAATGCCTCAATGATATCAGCTTGATTATCAACAGAAAGAGAAGTCATGAAATCTCTTTCATAACAAAATAAAAACAAATCGGCCACAAGAGGAGCACAATTTGTACCCATCGGAATACCAACAATTTGTCTGTATAACTTATTACCAAATCTGATGTAAATATTATCTAAGAGATATGATAAGGCGTCACATACATTCTGACATGACCAAAGACTATATCCTCTATATATTTTACGGTCAGTAGAAGTGAAAAACGCTTTCTTATCGTTACAGGCAATATAAAGGGTATCTTCATTTTTGGAGAACTTTTTGAAGGCCCTCTCAATCAAATCAACAAGTTTTTCCTTTATTAAATTATGGGGTAATGTGGTATAAAGAGTAGAAAAATCATAAGTGGACAAACTAGTCGCACGGAACCCTCTTGACTTCAGTTTACTAAGTACCTCACCAGAATTTTTTATAGACCAAAACATATTTTTCCCTGACCTCTCATACACTGTCTCATAGTACCAAATGACACGAGATTTCACAGCAGTGAGGCAAGAAGTTAATAATTTAGATAATTCTGTAGTAGTACAAGAGCTAGAGTTGGCAATGAATCTAGCTTTATACGGTTTTTTGTGAAGCTTAGGTAACCAATACATGGTAGGAAGTTTGTCTTGGCGTTCCTTAACGTTTACAGCAAACTTTAAAGGCAAACCATTTGAGTGGCTATTAACGACAGTCTTCTCATCTGTAAAAGTCTCTTCGTAAGCCGTGGTGCCATTAAGTTCCTGCTTCAAAGTGTTAATATAGTGCAACCGACAAACAACAACAATGTTGTTTGCGGCCTTGTCAGCAGGAACCAAAACATACTTCCTATGAAAATCCTGGATACCCTGCTTCAAATATCTAAAGGAAGATTTAGGCTTAGGAGGTAAAAGATTAGTATTGTGTGAATAAAACTTTATACGTTTATCCACAATATTAAAGATACTTAGTTTCCATTTCTTTAAAGCGTTACTTTCAACACCCTCTCGTTTACACCAACGATTACCAAAATCATTTAATGCAGATGCAATTTCTTCCCTACATCTGTTGAAATCGATATGGGAAGGGAATCTATACTTAGGACCTTTAGAAACAATGTTACGAATTCTAGAATCCGGGATGATCTTCAAATTTCCAGTCACAACATGACCTGCTGATGGGTAAATAAATTTGGAATCTTTACAATCTCATGAATCAGGAGTATTAGCATCGATGTCAAGATCAGACACAAGTTTATTGAAATTAAATATGATACTTCTAATCGGTTTGTTATACTTATAACAAATAATAGGTGGTTCAGAATTTTGGAAATAATCAGGTATGGAAGATGTAACAGATTTATCCTGAAATATACTAGGTAAATCTATAAAGTCAATACCTTTGTTAATGAAAGGGATTTTAATGAAATTTCTTTTATGATTGATTTCAGAATCAATTAGTGGACGGAGAGCGTGTTGAGTATAACATCTAGTTAAAAGTGCCGCTTCGTACATTTGGTGATTTCTATCGTAAAACCTATTAGCCTCTATATCCAATTTGCGTAAGACTGGAATGGGTAGGGAACTAAGAATTGAAAGCATAGCATGTCGGCCATGTTCCAATAATATTGTTGATAAATCATTAAGAGAAGTGTTAGATTTTTTGGCAGCACATCTTTTACGTTTATCATTTCCTTTTTGTCTTATACCATGAGATCTGGATTTACGTTTTCGAATTTCTAAAAGAGAAAACACATCAAAATCTGGCATTTTAGAGATATTTCCCTCATGGTAGATGTTATCGTTAAAACCAAGTGGAGAAGCTGATTGCAATAATTTTATCCATTTTAATTCAGTTTCGAATCTTTTTATGTTATTGAATCGAGCAGAAGAATTATGATCATATGATAACTTCTCAGATATTTGTACTGAAACATTATCAGGAGAATGACCAGTACGCTTAAAATGTTGGTATAGAAAAGTATCTATCTTTTTAGCCTTTAAAATCTTACGATAGTGCTCACCAAATCTAGTCTTCAGCTTACGACAAGTTTGTCCAACATATTGCATATTACAGTTCTGTGTGTTTCAAGTTAAAACATATATCAGATTCTCTGATTTTCAATCCAAATCAGAATCGTTAATTACTGAAAAAGTCCTACCATTCACAGATGAAGTGATAGTAGAGTCGGTACATAAATGTTCACAACAGTTGCAACTCTTGGCATTGCACTTAGAAATGCTAGGATACATACTAGGTCTTTTGAACGGATTAGGGTATTTACGTAAAACTGGTGATTTAATTGGGGACAACCTTACTCGTAGATTGTTGCGAAAAATGTTAGCATTTGATGCTCCATGTAGATCGACAGATGATGCCGAAAACAAATTTAGAGGTCTCATTCTAACTGTAGGTAAAATAAAGAACTGCAAATAAAGCGTCTAATCCCATTAGCGCAGGGAACCAGCTGTTTCTAGGCGGCAAGTAAACAATATGGCGAAAAAAACATCTGAATAATATTTTCGTTAAAATAAGCTATTAAACGTTTCTCGTAAGTGTTTATTATGGTGTTGTACAATAATCTTTATGTAAATATGTTTATTTATTTGCTAGACATCACGTTACCTCCTATACCATGGAGACTGCACTGTAATAACAGTGCTAACTGCGGCGTTAGTCACTCGCCATATCTGTAGCACACCGCCGTATGCTCTGGGCACACTGCTCCTCGAGACACTTTCTTTCTTTCTTTCTACCGATACTGTCCTCGGTCAATTTTGACCATGATGACAGGTTTTGGTGTGGCGCATAAGTTGTCACAAAAAAAAAAAAAAAAATAAATAAATAAATGAATTTGTGACATAGCCACCAGCAGATTAAAACTATTTACAAGAAGTCCTCAGGGGCAGGCATTCCATGCCTAACCCCTGCTCTACCCTAGGATATTAAATTTTGGCCTTAAACCCATCAACTGTCTCCGAGACACGGGGGTGGTTCGCGGAGAAGCAAATGTGACACTCTGGTTCCAGTTCCTTGACCGGCCAGTATGTGATGGCCCGCAGTTTCGCTCCCTTGGTCCACAGATATGACTGTTAGATCTAGTTCTAATTATGGCTAATTATGGCCTTAAAACAAACCAAAACCAAACTAAACCTACATGGTACATTGACACAGTCACGCTTGACTGTTATGCAGCTTTGGAGCACTAGGTGATAAAACTTGTTTTACCTTTATAGGACTTTCAGTGCTTACTTGTGCAATATATCATTCTCATGCCAAAGTCTTGTATCAAGATGCACCCCATTGTTGTAATCATTATAATTCAAGTCCTTAATGTCTGAAGTATCTGAAATGTAAAATTAGGCATTTAAGATTGGATTTTTCCAATCAGTGAAAATGGGTGTGGAATATACTTCTAGCAGCCTAGCCCATTCCTGAAATCCTTAAGTTCTAGTCAAATTCAATATGATAACTTTATTTTTCTTAAGTTAAACAATTAGATATTCATAAATATCACTTAAGGGTGCTCTTAAATACTTGTTAATTAATTTTTTAAATTTTAACTAAAAAGTACTCCGCAAGGGCAGATCACAGGTGCTTGAAGTTTAGACATGACTGTTAAACACTTCAAAACGTCAAAAATCGGAAAGATCATATGTCGTTTAAAAATGTTGTACTGTGTTGTATTGGAAACTTTGGATGACAAGGTTTCTAAGCTAGAACTCCAAGCTCCTGTGTGCAGATATAAATGTCATGCGCCAATTCTGTAAATTCGAAAAGAATCGCTTAATGCAAGCAGTGAGAATGTCAATCAGCCTGCGCACCTATGCAATGTGACATTTGCCATTCACTTGGACTTTTTAAATCACTGGTGTGGGACTGCAGGCCTAACGCTAGATTTTTTTGTCTTTCGTCTCCACTTTTGTCAAACTGATATTACGGTGATTTATATCACTAATTGGAGGTCAGTCGTGAAGTGACTATTAGGAGAGCGAAGTGCTGTACATGTATTGGGCAAACAAACCACTTGTTAGCAAGACTCTATTTGCTAAGTAACTTGCAATAACTAGAACAGTTGCAAAATATGTTCAGGAAAAGAAATACAAACAAATAAAAAGAAGCAAAATGGCAAAAACCCAGTGCCCTCAATCCACCTCATATAAAATTTTGGGAATCGAACTTGCAGAGTTAGCCTAAGTTTCTTAGAAAACTGCGCCATTGCATTAGACAGTCATTGTGAGCAAGACTCTTTTTCGATACTAACACGCAGGAAACGACGAAAAAGCAAGTCCTTCAGATTCTTCAAGTTTTCCGCCGTGACATGAAGAAATCCCGCACGCAACGTTGACTATAATAGAGGCGTTTACAATTATGTATTTCATTACTTTGTGTTGTGAGAAAACGACGTTATGTCATGGTAATGAAAATTTACGTCACTAAAATAATCAAAATGACGACCGAATGACACTTAATAACGTCACGCTAGTCCGCTTAGTGATTTGTCACGCAATATGTCACTAGATTTTAACATTGGCTGTATAGGTGACCAGCGTTAGAATAGTTGATATTGTCTCGGAATGACTGACAGAGAGAGAGAGAGAGAGAGAGAGAGAGAGAGAGAGAGCATATATCCTCTATTACTGTCTTCTTTACTAGAAGCACGTGCGTAAAAGTCCTTGGAAGTTCTTGTCATCATGAGTGACCCCACCGTTCTAAAGTGTCCTGAATAACGTACGAATCTGCAAAGAGCAAGAAAGGAAAACAACAGCAGATTGGTGCAGAAGGTCATGCAAATCAGATTAAATTCATTGATTAATCGATACTTTGTTTGTTGTGAGTGCAAATGACCAATACAGATTAGAACGTCTTAATAGGGGCTTAAGAAAAACATTAACAAAATAAACCAAAAAGAACTTAGATTTTAGATGAAATAGTGAACTGGTATGATGAGTTCCCAAACGTAAGTACCATCTACAAGTATCGATACTGCATTTAAGTTATTTACACATTCGCGTCGTCTAGCAGCATTACAATAAATCACAGTGGCGTGATTGCATATTCCTTCACAAATGCCCATGCGCATAGCTGTTTAATGCTTTGGTTGAATGAAACAAAATCCAGGGACAAATCAGGAAACTATCGTGCCATCGTTTTAGGCTTGCTTAATCAGAATCCGGACCGAAACTTATTAATATCGCGTTGCCAGATGTTATGTTGTTGCCATACAATAAGCATTTTGCTTTCATTTGATCAGCGTCGAAGCCAATCTGCTTTTTGCGGAATTGCGTCTCAGTCAGTCTGCTTTTCGCGGATTAAAGTCACCATAGGCCATGCACTTCGAACGACGATAAATATGATTTCAGGCATTTTCGATGAGTTTGCAATGGACTCGTACTATAAAAAGGGGTTGGGTAGTGGTCGGGCGATGGTG
Organism: Ctena decussata; assembly: GCA_963989385.1. Taxonomy (NCBI): domain Eukaryota; kingdom Metazoa; phylum Mollusca; class Bivalvia; order Lucinida; family Lucinidae; genus Ctena; species Ctena decussata. Next base: position 75,535,189 of record OZ022499.1, on the reverse strand, counting down.
CTGGTTATACCTTCTAGTGCCGCAGCGTCCTACTTATTTACTACTGTGCTTGCGGTAGGTGCGGGCATGAGATTGTTTGGATATTTTTCCTCTCGTCTATCCGATTTCTCTTTTTTTCTCCCTCTCTTTGGGAGACAGCCCAATAAAGACTGAATACTCAAAGGGCCGTTAAACCTAAAACAACAACCAACCAACTACTATAAAAAGCAATCGCACGCTTGTTTCGTTTCATCAACATTTACCGGGTCTCTCGGAAGAAGCTTGAATACTCGGCTAAAGCTCCGTGTTTAAATCATTCCTCGGAACTTGGTAAATGTGTGGACCAAGCATGGCTTCTCATGCATTTTAACATTTGCCATGTCCCTTCGCCCCCCCCCACCCCCACTGGCTGTTATTAATCGAGACCGAACTTAGTACCATTTGCCAGGTCCGAGGCCTCGGCCTCGGGTTTCAGCAGCTTCTTTGGGATCTGGAAAATGTTAAAGCAATGAGAAACTATATTTGATACCCATTTTCTGCATAAATGCAACCACAATGATAGCTACACAAATTTGGAAAATGTTCAGGCACTTTTTTTTAGCCTCCTTGCCATTACCTAGCGGATACCTTCTCGCACTATACTATTGTCCATCGGACAAACCTTGGTATGATTCGGAGATAAGACGTTATTCTCGAAAACGTGATCGTTTAAAAACAAAAGCAGCAAATTCCGGTAAGCAAACTGATTGGATTAATTATAAACACGCACGTAATAAAGTAAATAATCTCATAAAGCTCGCCAAGGAAGCTTTCTTTAATAATATTGAAAACCTTCTCTTTGAATCTTATAGTGGCAATAAACGTAATTATTGGAAGATTATACGAAATTTTGTCAAAGATAATACTAAAACTTCTGCAATACCCCCTTAAGTTCTAAGTCTCCTGATGGCAATGTAGTTGTTCATTCTACCGACGAAGCAAAGGCGGACTGTTTAAATGATTATTTTGCGTCAATTTCGTCTGTTAATGATGCACAAGTATATTTGCCACCTTTTGAAATCATTAAGCACTATAGCAATTGAAGAAGGTGAAATTAATAAGGATATTATCGAAAATCTGAATCCAAACTAAGCCATAGGTCCTGACCTTGTCAGCAATAAGATGTTAATAGGAACCGTCCACAGTTTACTAAAACCCCTTTGCATACTATATAATAGAATTTTACGTGATCACTCCTTCCCGTCTTCCTGGAAAAAATCCCTTGTTTTACCCATATATAAGAAAGATGATAAAACGTTAGCTTCAAATTACAGACCCATATCTTTGTTAAGTAATGTAGCTAAAGTAATGGAAAGAATAGTTTTCAAAAAGATTCACAATTACCTAATATCCAATAATATATTTTATAAGTACCAGTCCGGCTTTCTACCCGGACATTCAACCACTTATCAGCTTGTCGATATTTTCCATCATATATGTCAGTCGCTCGACGAGAAACAGCATTCATGTATGGTCTTTTGCGACATCTCTAAAGCATTTGACCGCGTATGGCATAAGGACCTCTTATTCAAACTTCAACAATATGGCATTGACGGTGATGTCCTCGAATGGATTAGTAGTTATTTATCAGACCGACAACAGAGGGTTATTATTAATTCATCTTTCTCATCCTTTAGGAACGTAACTGCGGGTGTTCCCCAAGGCTCTGTACTCGGTCCTCTGTTTTTTTTTCTAATTTACGTCAATGATATTTCTGAACATCTTTTAAGTTTAACAAGATTATTCGCAGATGATAGTTCCTTATATTTTTCTGCCTCAAATTTGAACGACTTGGAAGGAATCATCAATCATGACCTAGCCATCATCTCACAATGGGCCAAACAATGGCTGGTCAAGTTTAATCCCAGTAAAACTGAAGCAATGTTGTTCTCATTCAGTCTTTCCCAAATTGATGTGCCAAAGCTGACTTTTGACAACACTCCCATAACGTTCGTTGATAACCACAAACATTTAGGTATAACTCTGAACAACAAAGTTCGTTGGCATGATCACATACAAAACATAATCAAATCTGCTAACGAAGTTATATGTATAATGCGCAGGCTTAAGTTCACATTATCGAGAGTTGCACTTAATCAAATATATTTAGCATACGTAAGACCCATTTGAGAGTACTCATCTATCGTTTGGGACGGCTGTACTAATCAAGAGCTCAATTCCCTCGAAAAACTTCAAAACGAGGCAGCAAGAATAGTAACCGGCCTTACACGATCAGTTTCTTTGGATGATTTATATAAGGAATGTGGATGGGCTCCGCTTCATGAAAGAAGAAAATTTCAAAAACTTTGCTTCATGTACAAATGCAACAATAATATGGTTCCTGATTATATATCTGATCTCGTCCCACCTTTCGTAGGTGAAATTTCTAGATATCCTCTTCGTAACGCAAACGATTTTATGAGTCCTCGAACACGAACGGAGACTTTTCGGAAGAGTTGTTTCCCTTCTTCAGTTGCATTGTGGAATAGCCTAGACAGTTCTGTTCGAGACATTGATTCGTTTAAAGGATTTAAAAATTCACTAAAATCTTCATTATTTCCTAAAATAACTACCTTCTCGAGTAAGGGAAATAGATACCTATCCGTAATCCGTTGTAGAATTCGAAACGGTTGTAGTAATCTTAACAATGATTTATTTCGAAATCATCTCAATGTGTCACCTTTATGTTCTTGTAACAATGGTAACGAAACAGTCAATCACTTCTTTTTTGAATGTCCCCTTTTCGATGAACAGCGACTTACTTTTTTCACAAGAAAAAGATGCTATCACCCTCTTAGTATAAATGCACTTTTGTTTGGTAAAGACAATCTCAGCGATACCGATAACGATGTTCTGTTTATAGAGGTCCAATCTTATATAAAAGATACGGGGCGTTTCAAATAATTTAGTATTATCTTCTGGGTGCATGCTTTCTTTCCGGGCAGACGGAGGATGCGAAGCCGAACACCTCGTATGTAAACATGAAAACGAGTAGTTCGGGAGCGACTGGATGTTGCCCCCGGATTATTCAGATTCATGTTACTATGTAATCCACTTACTTTAACTTTACTCGTATTCATTTTCTTTTCACCTTCTTACTTAGCTATTTTTCATCTTTCTTTGACCTGTTGGTCGTTTCTTCAGTCATATTGTTGTTCCTTATATTCAAAGTCAAAGTTGTTCAAATGTATAGCCTTGTTGACGATTTGTATATACTGCTCTAAGGGAAGGGCTGTAACTAATGTTGGTAGAACTTGTAGCCCAACCCTATTGTAATATTATTGGACAATAAAATATGTTTAAACTAAACTATATATCCATTTCTTTAGATAAAAATCCCCGTTTCAGGCATGGTCAGCCATCACGAATTTTGACAAATCTTTAGCAGCAGTACACAAGTCAAAATCAGATTCATTAAATTTTCGATTTCAACGTTGCTTGCTTGACTTTTATCGATAACTGCAACTACAAACTGTCTGCTTGATTCTGTACTGACGGACTATTGCCCTGAAACTTGCATACGAAAACAACGAAAAGCCTGCCACTATCAGCGCAAGAATCGCCTTGTCATTGCATGGATTTGTGTATGTTAAAACACGACTGTAAATAGTTTGCGGCACAGGTATTTATGTAATAATTACACTCCCTTTGATTTTCCTTAGATGAACCTATTTCGGAGAAACAGTGTTCATACTTCCATAAACAACAGTCGGTCACACGACGTCGTTGGTACGCAACGTCACATGTAACAAAGGACGCCATTGACCGTGTAACGTTCTGTTGGACGTCACGTGATGGAGACGGCCGTTTAACATAAGCGGCTTACCTGTTCTTTAGTGACAGCTTTTCGTCGTATATTTTACAAATATTGCTCTTACAATCGAAAAATGATGCTCAAAATAATTTCAAAACAAAATGTAATTATAAGACATAAATTTCATTTTCCGAAGTTCATGGAAGTATGAACACAAAAGGTTCCGTGCAAAGTTAACGTGAACGCCCTTCGGGCGTCACTTACTTTGCGCGCGACCCATTGTGTTCATACTTCCATGAACATCGGAAAAATGAAATTTATTTCTTAAATAAAACAGAATCTTACACTCGTGGTCATTTCATACGAAATTTACGAATCTCGCCATAGGCTTGTTTCATAGAATTCATATGAAATGACCACTCGTGTATGGTCGTCTATATGAATCAGCATAATATTATTATGATCCCTATAATAAACCTCAGCGGCGCCATGCAGTGTTTCACGACATACCGGTTATTTGCACTATTGCGGCATTATTCGGCGTCACACGACATAATGTATAAACATTACGTCATGTGACTTAAACGCAGCACGCCATGCAATGTCCCGCGACGAGGGCACTAAAATCGCAAAAAGCAGTATGTGTACGTCTGTCCCATCAGCAGACATTCCTTACAGACCTCAGTTTTTTGTGATTTTAGACATATGCTTTCAAATTTGTTGTTTTCCTGAACAGCTGAAGTTGCTTAATTATCTTTACAGTCTTGGGAATTTGTACTCGCAGATCTGATGAACATTACATTAACTTCTGTAAAACCTACTTCATAATTTATTTAAGCAGAGGTTTTGCCTTCTATCTCATAGTTACTGTGTTACATTGTTTACTTTACGTCAAACAGCAAACTAAGGTGCGTGCCGGCCTCTATATTATTAAAGGATGCTATTGATCTGTGCGTAAAGTTTTGGCTCCATTGGGTGATTTAATTGGAATTGGACTGGCAGCATATGCATAAATAACGCGACAGAAAATGCTAGAGCAAACAGTAAAGATACAGATCAGACTGCTTCAGACGGAGCAGTCTGATCAAAGTCTGCACTGTTTGCACTTCTGGAAGCAAGTTTCTGACATACCATAGAAAAAAGTCAGCTTGTTTAAAATGAATCATAATTACAATAACTTGTCCAATATTTAGTGTACTTATGGTAAATGCAATTTTAGCGCATCAGGTAAAGTTCTACATCTAGGGCACATGGATTTTTGTTATATTACAGAACTTGTGCAGGAATTTAGATTATTTTAATTCATGTTGGAGTGAAATATAAACTGTACAAGACGTCACACCATAGGCTTTATCGAAGATTATATCGACTTAGATATTATGAGAGTTACCTAATGCACTAATCTGTAATGATTTAATTCGTATATGATCATTAAAGCTAAACAATACCAATATATTTATTTTTTCTAAATCAGTCCTCGAACAGATTGTTGAATTATTTCGAATCTACTTTGGCGTCAATGTGTTGAAGTTCAAATTTTCTACAATTAGGTATAAATAACTCTAAAATGAACGATATGTGGTCTTTTGTTTTCTTAATGGATAAAAAGACAAAAATCTCTGGAAAGGTAACTAATAGACGTCACGTTTTATAACAAGGGAATGTGTAGATTATATTTCATTTTATACTAAGCAGTGAATTCAATGCATATCTAGAACAAATAAAAGTGATATTGTCTACAGTGAAAACTGTCGTATCAATTCACTAGTGACTGATACAATTTATTTTTTTTTTCTCTGAAGCAAACCGCGGCTGTTTTTGACAACTTTGGGATTAATTTCTTTCCAAATAGGTCTGAAATGAAGCGTTCTTATCTGACATATATGCTTCGGACGTCAGCACGTCAAATCAAGCAATTTACGTCACATTTGGAATCACTGTTTGAGCTTGAGTATTGCTAATTTGCACGCGACGTCAGTCCGATGGCAGCTTCAAGCGGCTTTCTTTATTCGCCAATTTCTTTTCATTCATAAAAATTACATTACAAACCGTTTTCTAGGTAAAAAAAAACTGTGTTTACACTTAATATGGTAAAATTGTGTTTACACCCAATATTATACCTTCTAATCGCGCTGAGACAAGCAAAATTACCGGGAAATGACTAGGAAAAAATATTTGTGAGCGGTTTGTTTTAAACATAAAAAGACAGTTAACTTTCTTAAGGTGAACACCAAACACATTTCATTTACTTTTAAAGGTGAATACCAAACATATTTCACCTCACATGTCGAAAATATCAGCAATTTCAACACATTCGGTGAGATATATTTGGCATTCACATAAATATCCTCTCTTGTTGACTTCAAGGCTACTCTGCCGTTTTTACAAAGGCGAACAACTTTTGTGATTTCCCGTTTGCTTCCCTGGAAATGTAAACCCTCCCAAAATGGGATCTGCTCTGAAAGGAAAGAACTTATTTTTCTCGGAGCAAATTATTTTCCTTTAAGAGTTGTCCCTACTGAGAATTAAGGGAGAAAAATATATAAAAATGACTGAGTTTTTTTCGTTGAAAATCTACCCGTTCACCTTACTATTTATTTTTCAGAGATACCAAGACTCCTGATGAGTAGAGTCGCATACGAAACGAACAGGTCGACGTTTGGAGGCGCTTCACAGATTCCTCGTGCTTTAAACACAAACCAGCCAATCAGAATGCAAAACGGAAATCACGTGACGAAGCCGTCTCGGCTGGAGCAGTTGCAGAATGGCTTCCAGCAGAGGCGCCTGAAAGAAAAAGAGGAAAAAATGGTTCAGATGTATGAGGAAAATCAGATGAGAGCTCTACAGAAAGTGAACCAGAAAGGTAGTAAAGGTGTTCTGCGAGATTTTTTTGAGGAGAGAAGAGCGGCGGGACAGGAGAAAAACAATATGGCGCCCTCAATGAATCACATGTTGCGACAGAAAAAGTTAGAACATCAAGGAGTAGATAACAGATTCGGATTTAATGGCTCAACACTCAGCCAAAATGCAATTCAAAGTAAATATTCCAAAAACAATAAATTTGGACAGCCAGCCAAAACAAGCGCTGGTCGTGACAGATCTAACTTATTGGCACCAATAAAAAAACCTGAACAGCCTAGTGAGGTTCCGTTTCCAAACAAACCACAAATGGTTCGTCCGAGAACATATGGGAGTCAAGTATCAAATGGGACTAGAGAAAACTTTGACATAGTTCCTAGGAGTGCTCCCACTGGAGCATACGACACTACTGATGAAAGTTTAAGTGATGACACACCACCCCCAAATTTTCAAAATCTTAAACACTTACACCAAAAAAGGATCCTACTACAAAGTCAAAGGAGCAATCGTAGTATTGCCTCAACGTGTTCAACCCAGTCAAAACCATTGAGTGATTTTCAGCGGTGGCAGATGGACCAGGACAAGAGTCGGGAAGAGCGATTAAGGAAGCATCGGGAGACGAGTCTGCCACCACCAGAGGACGAAGGATATGCCGAGGAAGATGAGTTGATAGATCCAAATGAAGAGATTAAGAGAAAACAGTTAGAATTAATAGCTCAGATAGAAGCACAACAGGCAGAACTGAACCGTCTAAAAGAACAGCGACTTAAAGAAGAACAACATGTAAGGCTAATACATTTGTTATGATGTTTTAATTTTTACTTTTCAATGCCTGGCCTTTTCCTGTCAGTGATCGAGTCCACTGGGGTACAACTGTTGTATTTTTGCGGCAGAGTTCCGTTGTTGGTGTCTCTGTACAGTCCTTATTTTTGTTCTACAGAGTGTTTATGTTTGATTACAAAGGTTGGATTTATGTTTTCTGTCATGATTCATTGATGAGCAAGCAAGCCTCCACACGCACACCAAGCAATTTGATATATGATTATCATAGCATAACCTAGGACAGGTGTTGATATGTCAAAGTATCCGTGTTAAGTTCCCCGCCTCTCACTCTCCCCACCCCCAGCACACACCCACTACTAATAACAACAAGAAAGCCTCCACCCGCGGACCAAGCAGCTTAATTAATATTGGATTACCAGTGGCAGTACCTAGGACAGGTGGTCATATGTCAAAAGATCCGGGTTAAGCACTCTCTCTCACCCCGCCCCTCCCCAAATGGCCATATCCTTATGAAAGCCTCCACATATGGACCAGGCAACTAAATATTTGATAACCCATGGCAGAACTTAGGACACGGGTTCATCCGGATTAAGCCCCCTGTCTGTCTCCTGTCCAATTCGAAGAAGAGGGTCAAATCACACTGTCGACTCAAAAGAGCGTTCAAAAGGCCACGTTGTACTCAGCCGTTCTTAGTCTGTTTAACAATTTTATGAGTCTAACTGTTGTGCTGTTCCACACCGATCTGGCATTCAACACATGTTTAAAAACGGCCGGGCCCGTAAAAATGATAATCTCAAATTAAATTAAGAAGTTTGCAAAAACAGTCGTGGTTTATAGTACGAAGCCTTTCTTCCTCTTAGTCAGACCTGATTCTCGAACACATTTCGTTTATAAATATTGTGCTGTAATAAAGTTCTTCACCAATCCGTTGTCATTGTCGTTGTAGCCCAATAATTGTTTTCAAGCATTTCTTGAATATGCATTTCAATTCATTAAAAGTTTTGATTCCTGTTTCAAGAATCGGGGATCGGGCGGTCCTTTGGACTATCCTTCTGAAACAAACTTACTCTGTCGAGAGAACCGAGCAAGTTTCCTCTACGTTGTCTTATTCGCCCATGTTGAATGCCAGACCAATGTGAGTTTGGAAGTGAAATTCAGACGTTAACTTTTGCAATGATCGCCAGCTGATATTTCAAATTACAATTTACGAGCGGTGGTTGGGGGAGGGGGGGGGGGGCGGTTGGATCATGTACTTAACAGTTTTGATAAAGTTATAAGTATCAACATTCGCGCTTAAGTTTATAAACAGCTCGGAAACCTTGGTATAAACGCACAAGTCGTACTAATTGATAAACCACAAACAATTGTACAGTCACAGACAGAGAAGTTGCGCACGCTTTTCTTGGTACTTCACAAAAGTTTGGGCGTATAAGGATTATTAATTTGATATAAAGATTAAGTCACTTTTATCTCTTACAGGAAGCACGAGAGAAAGAGAAAAGACGTAAACATGAGGAAGACAGAAAACGGCGCTTGAAGGAGGAGGAAGAAATGAAGAGAAAAGAGGAAGAAGAAGAAAGACTTAAAAGACAATTTGAAGAAGAAAAACTTAGAAAAGCGCAGGAGGAAAAGAAACGAATGCGCATTATGTCGGATAGATACAATAGTGCTGAGGAGGAGATGGACGACGACCGACTAACCCGTCGGTCTAATCCCCCTCCGGCACCTAAACAGCGAAGCTCGAGAAAAGCGTCACAGCCTAAACCAGCACCACCACCGCCGAAAACACAAACGTCATATAACCCTGGTAGCGAACACACTGCTATTTATGATCAAGCTATAAATGATCAGGATGCTTATCAGAACGAAAACGTTAATATGGCCAGCTGTTATAATTGTGGTCGAAATTTTGCAGAGGATAGACTGGAGAAACACGAAAAGTTTTGTAAAAATCTGACAAAGAAGAGAAAAGTTATGGACCCTTCAAAGACGAGAACACGTGGTACAGAGTTGGAACAATATCAGTCACACAAGAAACCTTCACCACAGGTAAATATCATTGCTTGTGTGTAAAATGTGCCGATTGCGGTCCTAGCAAAAACTACCCCACACCCAATGTTGCAATGTGTTTGAATGTCTAAACCATGTTCACCATACTATACGAGAATACGCTTTTTAGCTCACCTGAGCACGAAGTGCTCAGGGTGAGCTTTTGGGATACCCTGATGTCCGTCCGTCCATCCGGACGTCCGTCCGTCAACTTTTGCTTCTGTACACTCTAGCGGGCACAGTTTTAATCGACTCTTTATGAAACTTTGTCAGAATGTTAGTCTTTATAAAATGTAAGTCAAATTCGAAACTGGGTCATGTCGGGTCAAAAACAAGGTCACTAGGTCAAATATTAGAAAACATTGTGTACCTATTAGAGGTCACAGTTTTGATCCAAACTTCATGAAACTTTGTCAGAATGTTTATCCTTACAATATAGGAGCGGCTGTAGTGTAGTGGATAACACTACGGACTACCAATCCAGGGGTTGCAAGTTCGATCCCCCGCTTCTCCGGTCTTTCGGATGAGACTTTAAACCGAGGTCCCGTCTCCATATGACCTCGTTGTTGGTGAGACGTTAAACCCGAGTTCACTCACTCACTCAGTCACTATCCTCACAATATCTAGGACAAGTTTGAAACTGAGTTATGTCGGGTCAAAAACCAGATCACTAGGTCGAATCCTAGAAAAAACTTGTGTACGCTCTAGAGGGCACAGTTTTGATCAAAATCTTCATGAAACTTTGTCAGAATGTTTACCTTCACAATATCTAGATTAAGTTTGAAAGTAGGGCATGTCCGGTCAAAACCTAGGTCACTAGGTCAAATATAAGAACAACCTTGTGTACACTCTAAAGGGCACAGTTTTGATCCAATCTTCATGAAATTTTGTCAGAATGTTTATCCTTACAATATTCAGGCCAAGGTTGAAACTGGGTCATGTCGGATCAAAAAACTAGATCACTAGGTCAAATCCTATAAAAACTTGTGTACATCCTAGTGGGCTCAGATTTAGTTCAATCGTCATGAAAATCTGTTAAAATGTTTATCTTTATAAAATCTAGGCAAAGTTTGAAACTGGGTCATGTCAGGTTAAAAGTAAGGTCAGAGGGTCAAATATAAGAACGACCTTGTGTTAGTTCTAGAGGGCACAGTTTTGATCCAATCTCTATTAAACTTTTTCAGAATGTTTAGTCTTACAATATCCAGGCCAAGTTTGAAACTGGGTCATGTCGGGTTAAAAACTAGGTCACTAGGTCAAATATTAGGAAAACCTTGTGTACACTCTAGAGGTCACAGTTTTGATCCAAACCTAATGCAACTTTGTCAGAATGTTTATCCTTGCAATATCTAGGACAAGTTCGAAACTGGGTTTTGTCGGGTCAAAAATCAGGTCACTAGGTCAGATCTTAGAAAAACTTTGTTTACGCTCTAGAGGGGACAGTTTTGGTCCAATCTTTTTGAAACTTTGTCAGAATGTTTATCGTCACAATATCTAGGCCAAGATTGAATGTATGTCGGGTCAAAAACTAGGTCACTAGGTCGAATATAAGAACAACCTTGTGTATGCTCTAAAGGGCACAGTTTTGATCCAGTCTTCATGAAACTTTGTCAGAATGTTTATCCTTACAATATCCAGGCCAAATTTGAAACTGGGTCAAGGTGGGTCAAAAACTAGGTCATTAGGTCAGTAGGTCAAATCTTTAGAAAAAAAACTTTGTGTACACCCTAGAGGGCACAGTTTTGATCCAATTTTCATGAAACTTTGTCAGAATGTTTATCTCTATCAAGTCTAGGTAAAGTTTGAAACTGGGTCATGTTGGATAAAAACTAGGTCACTAGGTCAAATCTAAATAAAGTTATGCTGCAAGAATCAGAACTAACATTGCAATGATGCCAGTCACAAACTCCTTGGAAAACATTAATTTCACCACAGTAAGATAATGATGCTGCCATTCTATCATCTGTGTTCGCCTAGTTCAGTCTAGTTCAAATCCATCAAAGGAACTCAACATGAACGGGAACTTTTCGGAGAAGCGACTCTGCCATTTTCAGCTCACCTGAGCTTTACAGTATTGGTGTTAGCTGCCTCTGTCATCCATCCATAAACATTTTCAAACATCTCTGAAACCACTGGGTAGACTGAACTCAAATTTCATATGGAGCCTGCATGAGTCAAAAGATTGGAAGTTCTTCAAATGATCTTGGTCACATGACCAAGGTGGCCGACATTCCCATGTAGAGTAAATCTCTTATAAATCTTCACCAGAGCCAGTGAATTGATTAATGCTCAGGTGAGTGATTATGGGCCACCATGACCCTCTTGTTAAATTGCGTCGGGCGCTTTTTGACAAGTGTTTTTTTTTCTGTAATTAACAGTCGCAATCACTATCTATTTAAATGTTGTCATATTTCTATACCTATCGAAGAGCTTGCCCTCTAATTTAGTAACTATAACATAGTCAAGTATTGGATACAAACACATGTATGTATTTCACGTGCATTTGACGAAGTCCACGGTTAGGCACATACCACATACTGTATATACAAAATGCTAGCATGGGAAATTTTGTCAACTGATTCATTATTATTCATTCATGCTTTAAAATCATGTCATAAGTCGGTTACCTTGTTAAATAATGTAATGCCACCAAGATCCAGTGTTTTGGGTATACTATGCATTTAGGACGCGTAGCCCTGTCAGCATCTTACACTGTAGCAGGGTTTTTGATAACAAAGGTCACCGGTACTGTTACCATACTCCTTTTGTATGGTATAACAAATGAAGCTGAAAATATTTTTTTCCGTTTATATGTATTATGTTTTACTTTTTGTATCTTATTTAGACAAAGGAACTGGTAAATAAGATTTTATGTGAATGTGTACACTTCCAGAGGACGCATCTCTGTCATTTTCATTTTTGCCTTTCTTCTTGAAAGGGATTAACTCTTAAAGGAGAGAAATTGCCAGAGCTATAGATTAGATGGGGTTTTATGAATAATTCCAAGACGATTTTTCTTATTTCTCAACAAAAACATACGTTGTGACCCCTCATTAGAACCGTCTCGCCGAGACGGTTCTAATGAGGGGTCACAAAATATGCTTTTACGGAGAAATATTCAAAATAATTCCAAAATTATCCCACTTACCCTTTCTTATCTAGAGCACCGAGTCATGCTCCACCAAGATTAGATTCTTTCCTTTATGAGTGGGCCTCATTTCGGAAGGGTTATGTCGACCAGGGAAGCAAACAGGAAGTCACAAATGTCGTCTGCCTTTTGTAAAAATGGTGGGAAAACCTTGAAGGTGTACACTTACACCCCATTAGCACTTTTAACTTTTTCTCCTTTATTTTCGGATCTAGATTTTTTTCCGGGTTTTCCAGATTTTTCGTAGAACACGAAATTAAATAATTTGTGAATGCACTTTGGAAAATACATTCCGATTATGTATATATAGTAAACAATTGCAATTGCATTAGTAAGCTCCGGTATCAAAATACCGGGGCTTTCTATTTAAATGCAATTGCAATAGTTAACTATATACAGCAGTTCATTCTGGGCTCTCCAGAGAGATCTCGACGTGCTTGAGGTTAAGACGCTATCATCACTGGTTGGAAGCGTACAGTACATGTGCCTCGAAGTCCGATCTGTATACTGGGCAAATCTTTGTCTGTTGTTATGACCTTCAGCGTGTGTTTGTGCGAAATGTGTTTTTTTATTGTTTGGATTTAAACCACTTTGTAAGAGTGTTTTATCTATTTATATTTTCCATAGTGGTCGTCTTTGGAGATGTCTAGATGTTGCTTTCTTTTTCTAAATCTATATTTTCATCTGCAAATCACTGGTGTTTGTAATAAGACCACTTCACGTGTAACCAGAAAAACGACGGAGTTTGCGTTTTAATTGAAAAATATTGTTAGTTAATCTCTTTTAAAGATAGATTAATAATCTTTTAAGAGCTTTATTTAAGAGCTTTACTCTTGATATATAACCGGCAAGTACGGTACGAAACAAGACGACAAGCAAGACTGAGTATCCCCAGATTTTTCTGAGTTTATGGGATGTCTCACTGAGAATCAGTTTTGTGACACACGATACAGAAAAGTTTTTGCCCCCTCCCCCCCCCCCCCCCCCACACACACACACATCGTTTTCTTCGATAATAACTGCCTTTACAGAGTATGATATCTAACAAGATTAATTAATCCTGAACCGAAATACACCATAAAACATTTGTAATGAAGATACGGTTGTTTCATGTAAAATTGATAGCAAAATTTAAGAAATGTTACCAGCGCAGCTTTCGAAATCGAAAGTAGAATAGTGATTTTATCAAGTTAAATGTGAAAATGAAGCACATCATAAGGGACGAGTCATTTATTATCAGGTGTGTGTGTGTGTGTGTGGGGGGGGGGTTACATTTTCATTCGAGTCCCCAAAATTTTTCCGACCCCCCCAGTCTCACCAGAATTTTTTTCCGACCCCCCAGGTAGGTGACAAAAAAGTTTATGACCCCCCCACCATCCCAACACCCCAGCTACCCTTCACCCACATACTGTATTACCTTTTTTTAAGTCAGACTGACCTTAGTCCAACCTGTATGAAACACATATAACATTTTCTTACTTTGACAGGTTGATAAATCATGCAGGTTAATGGTCTTTATATTTTGTCAGCATATTTTGATATTTAGCACTTTTTCTTCCTGCATATGGCCATCCAGAAATCTGTTGTTGAATGTTCAATAAAAATTAATAGTTATGGAGGGGGGTCTTGGGGCGCAGCCCCCAGAAGCCACAATAGCTTTGCTCATGATAAGGCAGCTGGAGAGCTGATATCACAAATGCATGATTTAATTTAATCCAGAACAAAATCATCCGCCCGACATGATTTTATAGACAATTGCATACTGTCTTACTAGCAAATTTATGAAAAATATCTTTTTTGGATATGAAGTGCCAAAGTTTTTGTGTGTCATTTCTATAAATGTCTCTTAGCTTGAGTTTAAGTTTACAAGAATACAAGTGATGGGGGGTCTGGGGGGCAAAGCCCCCCCCCCCAGAAGCTGAGAGATTTTTTAAAAAAAGAAGACTGATGGAAGAATTCTGACCCCCCAATATGCCGAATAAAATATATGACCCCCCCCTGCCCCATGGCTTTTTTATTTCCGACCCCCCAGTACATCACCAAAAAAAATTCCGACCCCCCCTAAAAGTACCCGGCCCCCACCTGGTAATAAATGACTCGTCCCTAACAATCTATGGGAAATCAAAGTGGCATGTCGAAAAGACCTGTAGTTATGCTTATCGAACTAGCGGTACTACATGTACCTACACTTAATGGTTTTAAAACACAAAATAAACAATTTTGAAACTTACCCGCCATATTGGGACAAAGATGTGTCCACTATACAGATCGGTACAACGGGTCAGTTGTACCGTACGCTCCCAACCAGTGGTCAGTATGTTGTCACCCATAGCTGCAAGGTTATGTTAAGCATACCCTTTCTCATACAAGGGCAAGTGACATTCGCATTTATCAAGTAAAGTTTTCTAAACTATTAGTTCATGATCAACTCATTTAATTCCGTGTTGTAGATGAATTAAATCATTGCTGCTGTCTGTTATTCTTTCTTCTCATTGCGCAGTCGTAGGCATGCAATGGTGCCAGACTTCAGATAAACCAACGTGATTTAAGTTGACTGAGTATACTTTCAGTGGAAGCAACTCGGGCATTTTCATTTTTGCATCCTTTCCAATGGGGATCATAAGCTCTTAAAGAATTGTTTTCTTAAAGAGCTAATTCTTAACTTCAAGAGTAGATTCCACAAGGGAATGACCTCCCTCAGCTAGGGGTCCCGGGTTCGATTCCGGCTGGAGGTAGAATTCTTTTTTTTAATGGTAAATGGGTTTCATTGCACGAAACCTACATTATCACCATTCCATCCTCCTGATATGACTGAAATACTGTTGAAAAAGACATAAATTCATAAGTCATCCATCCATCTATTATTTTGCATACATGCCGACTGTTGCATTGGAATCGGATTGCCATAAGTGACATATATGTTTTTTAATATGGGATCAAAATAAATATTGAGCTTACATGCCCCTCAAATTTTGAGTCTGTGCAGAAACTGAAAGATTGATAGGTGGCACGCTTGAATCAAGTTGAGGGATATTCTGATCTGACTTTAATCACTTCCCACTGGACAAACAAGGTTGAATAAACCTTGATTCAACCTTGATTCAACATCACGACGTTGAATCAAGGTTAATACAAAGTTGGTTCAACCTTGTGTGCCTCCTGGGTTCCTTCTCTATAACGCCATTCTCATGCTTTTAATATTGTACAGTTCTGTAACAACTAGTAACAGCTTTTAGCATGGCTTTTTTCAAAGCAGGCTCGTTATACCTGTTTAACATGGGGGCATAATTGTATGTCAGTGTCAACAATTTAAAAGAGCATTTGCTTGAAAAGCGTGCCCGATAGCTCAGTCGAAAAGGCGCCAAGTGAGCAGCGAGGTTTGTCTCTAGACTGGCTGTGTAGGTTCGTACCTGACATTGGCAAGTATGAGTGGATGGTTGTTCCCTTCGGAGTTGAGTTGGTTGGTTTCACAGAGTACTTCCCAGCTCCAATACAGCTGAGAACTTCTGACTTTCTTCTACCACAGACTGTGACAGTCCTTTGATATAATGATTAGATAATATCAAATCAGAGTATGAAGGAGAGGAAAAAAGAATGAATAAATAATAATAATAATAAAAACTCTCCTGTATGGAGAACTCATAGCACAAGTGCAATTTCTGGAAATACGCTGATACAAGAAAGCCTAAGCCTTGGCTATGTAAAGGGTAGATGCCATAAATGTTCTGCCATGCGTGAAGTTTACTCAAATTTTCAAATATTTTTCTTTATTGTATAGACTTTCAAAAGTAAGGTAAGGCTATCGAACGAACGAAAATATACCGTCTTATTCGGTAAGCAGAGCTCCTGATAAGTAGGGGTTACAGGGATATTTAAGGAATGGGTTTCCGTATTTTTGCATAAAAGCATAAGTTGTGATCCTCGCAGAGACGGTTCTAATGATAAGTCACAATATATGTTGTTATTGAAAAATAATAAGAATTATCTTGAATTATCCTCAATAACCCATCTTATCTGGAGCTCTGGTTAAGGAAGGTACAATGTACCTGACATAACCAATTATGCATAGCTCATAGCATTAATTAGATTTCAGACCAGAAGTTCTGGAATAATGTAAAGCATGGCTAAGATTTTCCTTAAATTTTGTCATTGATATAACTGCTTATAAATAAACTGAACAAAAAAAGAAACGTTACATACATTTACGTTTAAAATTGTCGACATCACGAGACGCAAAGAATCTAAAATGAACTTAAACTCTTTGATAGTGTATCTGCATCTGTTGTGTTGGTATTCACAATAAATACCTGACAAGTGTTAGCCTTTGTTAAATTTAGAAATTTGAATGACGTTTTCTGGAAAAAATGGTTCGAATGCGGATGTAACGTTTTTTCCTTTGAACGCAGATGTAACGTTTCTGTTTTTGTTCTGAATAATGTTAAAAGTATTCCGCCATGTGGGAAACTTATGTCAATAAAAATAACATTTGGTTTTACATTTTTATCGGAAATACGCTATACAAAACGTGGCGGGATACTATTGCAAGAGACAATAATAGTGGTATTATTTCAGCCAAAGAAGAGCAACTGGCGAGCCCAGCATGAAAGTTTCATCAACTCTATACGCTATGCGAAGAAGGTGACAGAGATAGAGAATTCTGGTGGTAATCTTGCCGACCTCCCGCCACCACCCGCCGCCGAGAACCCAGACTATGTTCAGTGTCCCTACTGCTCCAGGAAGTTCAACCCTGGCACAGCGGAGCGCCATATTCCGCATTGTAAGAACACAAAGGCACGCCCAGCTCCACCTAAGAGGAGATGAGATACATGAAATGTGGTAAATCGGTGACATTACAATTCTTTAATCGAGCTAAGCATACAGTACACTGTATGCGATATTCAGTTCAGTGTGGATGCTGGGTAAATACCAATAGACCAATAAGGATCAATTATGAGTGCCCAGTTCGGATATGGAACGGGGATTTTCTCTCTAGATTGACTCCAAATAACTAAATCAGTCTTATGAAATTCCGCTGTAAGATTGGTTTTCCTTACAAAACAATCCTAAAAAATCTAGATCCATCTTAAGAGATGGATCTAGATTTTGGGATTGTTTTGGAAGCGGATCTAGATTTTGGTATTGTTTTGGAAGCGGGTCTAGATTTTGATATTGTTTTTGGAAGCGGATTTTAGATTTTGGTATTGTTTTGGAAGCGGATCTAAATTTTGGTATTATTTTGGAAGGGAAAGCTCGTCTTATAACAGAAAAAGTACAATATTAATAGTTAAAAACGTTTTGGTCATAGGGTCTCGCTTTATGTTCTTTGATGGTGCTATGATGCCATTATTCTGATGCATGTTTTTAATTCTGGCTGCCTTGTTAGACGTTTATTCAACATTCCTCAGTGAGGTGGAAAGATAATAATACATTTGTAGCTTTCCCGTGAACCATGAGAAAATCTATAATATAGCCAAAGATGGAATATATAGAGAATACCATGTCAGTGCCTTTTGATATCAAGTTTATCTGGCGAGAAACAGCGTAGGAGTTTTTCTGGTCGAGCCTGATAAACTTGATATCAAAAGACACTATCATGGTTTTCTATTTATCATACATCATTAAAAGATTTTAAGGCGAAAAGGGAGTCAAACAAATGAAAAGCAAACGCAGTTTTGTTTGAACTTGCTGACGTAGCGAATGCATTATGACGGGAGTCGGTGACGTCATTTAACCAATCGAACGTTGATATCACGACCAACGTCAGTATGTAGCCAACCGTCTTCTGAGATGACTTCTGAAGGCATCGCCTGATAACATTCGTGCAAGCGCCGTACTAAAGTGACATGATATCACATCATGTTATCGTACCCCTGTTATCAGGTGAATTTTGCAGCAGATGCATGATAATTCTCAATAGCTCCATTTCTACATGGTCATACTTAACTATTTACAAAAATATATGGCATACGTGCCCATCACTCTTAGCTTGCAGAGGGTATGAGCATACATGCTTGTGTGAACATTTTAATCCCGGATCAGACTGATTTTGAGGTGCAGTCTAATCAGAATCATAGTTGTATCATCCCCTAAAAATTAATGCCAAATTCAAAGGCCTTTGAAAAGTCAGCAGAATAAAGATTCTTTTCCAGATGATTCTTCCAGCCATTTATTGCCATACCTGGATTAGCCAGAAATATATGATTATATTTCAGATTGTTTTGTTATTGTAGAACAGTTGGATATCATAACCAAATCTTGCATTATCCAGTCAATAGTGTTTGAGTTGCATCATGGTATCACCCACACCTGGCTAACTATGTTTTCAAGGATATTACGAAACGAAAAAGAGCTGTTACGAAACGAGAAACAAACATTCAAGTTCTTCGCCATTTCGTTGTCATGGCCGTTGAACAAACAACGACCACAACAATGAATTGGTATTGAAACTATATTTTTGACAAATTTGTTTAGCCACGATGACCAGCTCGTTTGGGAACTGTGACTCTCTTTTTCGTTTCGTAACAGCTCTTTTTCGTTTCGTAACAACCATTGTATATGCATAGATAAGCAGGTGTGTAATCTTTGTTTAGGTTTACACCTTCATCTTTGTTTCCTATCTTTGAAAGGGAGAAAACTTTGTCACTTCCTGTGTGCTTCTCTGGCGATGATCCCTTCTATTATTCTTACAGGAAAGAATGTGCTCTTACCGCAGAAAATTCTTACCTTTCTGAGTATACCCCCTTTAATAAGGGAAGCAAAACTGAAATTGTCTGAGTTGCTTCTCCTGAAAGTGTACATGTTTACCTTAAGGCGTATGAAAATTACTTATGCGCAGACTAGCCCCTGGACATGTGCTGTATGGCTAGGACTGTATAATTTAGTTGAAATATACAGTCATTGTCTGCGTATAGAACTGTCTGAATAAGACTGCATCTGTGCAAGCTGGTCTAAACAAGTGCTTTTCATAATTGATTTCCAAGGTGAAAATAAACTGCGCGTTTTCAAACTGGTCTGGTATTCAACAGAGGCAACAAATGCAACGTACGTTGCAACGAAAATCTGACCATAAAACTCGATTTTTTTTCACATACTACTTAATTTAAATTCAAATTATCACTCGTTCGGACCCGACAGTTTGTTAGACATTAAAGTACAACCATTTAGAAAAATGCCGCCTAGTGTAAATACAGTGCAAAAATATACATGTAGTTTCTTCACCATTTTGTTGTCATGGCCGTTGTACAACAACGACCACAACAATGAATCGGTAATGAAATTATAAATTTGCACTGTGTTTTTATCAGCCGATATTTTTTTTTAAAAAAACTAGCTTGACTGAGAAGCGTAACAAATTGTCGAGTCCGTCAGAATGAAGATTTGAAATTAAGTAGTACTGTATGCGAAAAAATCGAGTTTTATAATCAGAAATTTTAGCCAGGCATGTACGTTGCCTTCGTTGCCTATGTTGAATGCCTGACTAGTGTGGTTTTCCAGGCGTGTATGTGATCATTCTGTGACGTTTGCACACCCTAATTTGTAACCTTTGTGAAATCCATATTTCAATCAGCAATAATCTACAATGTAATTAAACATTTAGATGCGCTGATTGATCGGAGCCTTGCTGTTCGGACAAAGCTGGCGATGAAATGTATCTGATAGAACCTTTATCATTTCACTTTAAGACTTATAGTTGCAGAGTTGATCCAGATCAGACTGTTCCTGAGGGAAAGCCTTAACCGTATACACGGTTTGCATTTATTTGATTTTCCCATAATTAGCTCTCAGGTTGAATGTATTGGAGACATCTTGGAAAAATTAACTGCTTATGGCATATGAGCTATTGCATCCATTCTCACCTGAAATACCAGCTGATAGTGAAGGTGGAAAATGACAATACTGTTCGACAAATGAGCCACAACAAAGTGGCATACGCGCCCAGCGAACACTCATATCAGCCCGGTCGTCCTCCCAGCCTATGGGCACGGAGGTAGCTTAGACCATAAGCTACCCTTTAAGGGCGCAGGAAAGACTCTGATCAGACTGGGTGGATGCCCAGACCGAACTGAGTCTCACTGGGCGCACATGCCACTTTGTTTTGTCGTGTCGAGACTCATTTATGCACACTTTTTACTTTGAAGTAAAAGGCCTGAAGGAGTTCCCAGAAAAACTCCTGAAGTTTGCAAAACCAAAATTTTGGTTTGGTTACTTTCAGAAGAATTGGAAGATTTCCACCAATTTAGCTTATACATGGGCTGAAAGTTAATACTAGTAATTTTGCATACATATGAGTTGAATGGCATAGTTATATATTGGCCATTATTGCTTAAATATTGGTGCCACAGGCTGTTCTAACATGACGTTAACGCTCTCACGTTGCTTGTAGATACTGCTAGCAATGCCAGAAACATGATTTTTTATTGTCGTGTATGATTTCTCATTACATCTTATGCCTTGATTTTAAAATCATATTTCAAACTCACAGACATCATGTGCCATATAGGTGATTGCTGTTTAGTTTATTTCTTGTCACTCAAATTCTTGTTTAGTGGTTTAGTTTCTGGTCATTTAATGCTAAAATAAGGTATGGTGTGACTGTTTCTTCTTATTATTTTGCGTCACTTTAATGAACACATATATTTCTGTTATATGTTTTATCAGAAGTACGTTGATTGTAGCTTTACCAAGGTTAATAATTACATTGGATATGAATCAATGTTTGTTCACCATAAGATGTATCAATAAGATTTGTCTCTCCAAGGCCATAAAAGCTCTTATTTTATAGACTGGCCCCGAGGTTATAAAACTTTTTTCATGCTCAACTCAGCTGAGCATGAAATTTTTTCTGCTCATAAATTTCAAAATGCCAACAATTGTTGGCATTTTAATATTTATGAGTAGAAAAAATAGCCTTCTTGGCTTATCTGAGCCTGAAAAATGCTGAATTTCTTGGTATTTTTATATGGACATTTTAAATTTCATGCTCAGCTGAGTTGAGCATGAAAAAAGTTTTATAACCTCGGGGCCTGATAAACTATTATGGCCCTGAAGGGTGTCATTTCAACTTTTTGTGCAAGATGTAGTTATATTTTCTAGAAAACTTGTGTTCAGTCTCCACTTTTATCTTGGGACTATTTCGGGTTATACAGGTCATAGTATAGCTTTAACTATTTTAACCATTTTTTGTATGGATGTTGTATTTCACTCGTCATAAGAAAGGTATAGTCAGTAACAGATCAGAAATTGCATTTAATTTCTAGAAAAAAAAATCAGATCATTTAGGGGATAACTGTATTTAAAATTGTCATTTGGGGAGGTAAATCGTCGGTTTTATGGTCGGAAATTTCGTTTTACGGCGACGCGCAAGCGGAGCCGTAAAACGGAATTTGCGACTATAAAACCGACGATTTACCTCCCCAAATGAGAATTTTCAATATAGTTATCCCCATTCTAATGCACTTTATCAAATTTTCACCGTTCAAAGTGTACTTTTTGCATCCATTGCAAGCGCTTTCAGCAGCGTAAAACCAAACGTCAGCCAATGAGAAGCGACGTTTTATAATGATGTCGGGTTTGCGACAGTATATTGCAGAATATACTGTCGCAAATTTTTGACGTTATCCAATCAAACGTTGCGGTATATTTGTAAGTGCATTAGAGTAGTTATTTTAAGTCAAAATCAACCAGAGGGCACGACAAGATGAACATAAGATGTATCATTTGCGATTCGCCGACCCTAAACTCATGACTGCGTATCTCCACAATCAGTATGCGTTCAAAATGTAAAAATTAACGAATTTCCAATGTAATTCAATTGTATTTTTTTTTGCATTAATAAATTTTACTTTCTTTGCACATTATGGCAACGAGCCACTCACAAGGTGCAAGAATTGAATATTTTCATAATTTGATCGCCACAAACACCACATTTAAAATGAAATTGGCCAAATCATGCATAGACTGATCTGAAGTTTAAAGTGTCCTCTTTCATTAATGCAAAACAGGGATTGAATTACATTACCAGTTTGGAGCACGAATAAATACGTTGTCTGATTTAGTCAAGGTTTTGCTAAATGTGTTGATTGTGGAGATTGGCAGCTGTGAAACACTCATCCACTTGTTTCTTCACACACCGCATTGACTGAATTTGTCATAATATTACCTCAAACACATAGGGAGTGGATACCAGACCAAAGGGCTCGGCGGCCAAGGCGGATCTTGTTGTCAACGGTCCCACATCCGTTTGGTGGTCTCTGAAACTATACCAATTTGATATGTGTTAATAGAGTCTACAAATTTGAGCCACGACACGACAAAACCAACAAAGTGGCATCACTAGCGAAGACTCAGATCTGCCTTGACATCCACCCAGTCTGATCAGAGTCTTCACTGTACGCATATAGCTAGCTTAGATCCTTAGTTATCCTTTAAGCGCAAAGAAAAGAATCTGATCAGACTGCGCGGATGCGCCAAGGCTGATCTGAGTCTTCCCTGGGAGCACATGCCAGTGATGCCACTTTGTTGGTTTTGTCGTGTCGTGGCTCATCTTTGTCACTAGATGGGTTCACCAGGATAGAGAGAGAGAGAGAGAGAGAGAAAGAAACGCTTTCTTTCTTAATTAATATAGAGCTCATTACATATTTCTGCTGTGTACAGACTGTCTTGAGGGGCCACGCGACGGGTATTAAATGCGACTGCATGTTAAAATAGTTGTGACTAAATGTTGGTTCATTTGTACTGTGGTTTGGCGATCTAGTAAGACTGTAGTTACCAGAGATTATATAGATCTAACTGTTTGTCGGTAATTGGGTGTCAGAGCATTGACGCGTGTGTTGATATGTGTTGAGTCTGCCAGTTTGAAACCCCATAAATCAGGCATATGTTTAAAGCAAAACCAAGATCTGTCTGAGAAATTGTGAAGTCTAATCCAGGCCTATATAGTTTAGTGTCTTTTATCTAAACGTTTATAAAAACTGTATATTTTGAGCTATAATTGAAGACACTGGTGTTGTGGTTCCTCAATTTTGTTGTAACGGCCAGTGAGGTTCCGATGAACGAGTCCTTACCAAAACCTGGCCCATCAGTTTGAATACCCTGATTTTGACAATTACTGTCCGGGGTTTTCCATACTTTGGCTCAATTTTCAGCCGTACCACAATGAAATATGCCTTGCAGCCAAGACTGACTATGTCAGTGCTTTTGCGTCGATTGTCAGTTGATAACTTACCCCAGTATATGTGATTGTTCATAGGAACAGGGAAGACTTCAACATACGAGCCACGACACGAGAAAACCAACAATGTGGTTGTGTGCCCAGCGCAGACTCAGATCAGCCTGGGCATTCGCCCAGTCTGATCAGAGTCTTCGCTGTCCGCATGGCGGTAGCTTAGACCCTTAGCTAGCCTTCAAGCGCTAAGCGAAGATTCTGATCAGACTGGGCGGATGCCCAGGCTGATCTGATTCTGCGCTGGGCGCACAACCACATCGTTGGTTTTCTCGTGTCGCGGCTCAATTATGTGATTGTTCATATGAATGGGGAAGCCTGTGACTTCAGCATATACAACAATGTGCTTGTTTGAGTCGTGGTTCTAATGTCTTTTTGTTTGATTGTTTGTAGATTGACAGTTTGCTCGTTTTTTTGTGATTTTTGTGCTATGTCAAAGAACCGTCCATGCCATAAAATATCAAAATAAAAAGTAATCAGATGCACTTGTCGGTTTGGTTTTCTTTTATTTCCAACCGGAATTTTACAGATGCGGGTTTTTTACACTTTTCAATGAATTATAGAGAGATTTCTCGGTGAAACGAAACTTATAATCTCACTTGTGGAATTATCACTAAAGATTTTACTGTTTCAAAAATAAGATATTTGTGAAATAGTCTTATGCATTTGTTGATTAATTGATTGAACCTTATCCAGCTTGACATAAATTACGTTACGCATGTTTGCACGTCATTACGACGTTAATGACGTCACTTAAAGCGCCAAAGTAACATTGTTAGTACACGCGACGTCAAGCCGCCTAAGTCTCATGAAGGCAATCTTTCATAGCAAGTTTTTGAGATGTGATTATCAAAATGAAATTTTAAGCCATTTTCAAGTTGCAAACCAAGTTTACAACCAATATCTAACTCAGTAAACACGCCGGAAGCATCAAATTTGACGCAAAACGGCTAGATAAAAAGTTGTTTCTCTGTCGTTATGGCTGACGCATTTAAATAAGCTGAATTATTGCAATTTTAAAGCATAAAAGAAACAGAAATTTTGACTATTTCAGTGTAAGATCAATTTTTATTTCACTCATGAACACCAAAAGTTGTATTTTCACTCGTGGCTTCGCCACTCGTGAAAATACTGCTTTTGGTGTTCATTCGGTGAAATAAATTTCAATCTTACACTGAAAAAGTCAAATATTGTATTTATTATAGTATTACCTAGTGACATCTTCTGTCTCCCGTCCATGTTTCTTTTTTTCTTTTGTGGGATAGGGTGGGTGATGGTGAGCTGGGGAAATTGGCTAGACATGTGTAATCTATACGCAGATTTCTAGTATAGGAGCAAATTCTTTCCTTTAAGAGTTGATCCCCATTGAAAAGGGAGGCCAAACTGAAAATGACAATACACAGTTTCAAGCCACACCCAGAATGCCACTCAAAGTCACATGATAGTGTATATCTGACCAAATGCAGCGACACTTATTGCCCTCGTGAAGTGACCTGGCAGGGCGGAGCTAGCGTTATGGATCAGTGCATTGTCAAACAGGTAATTCCTATACACCAATGCGCCTTTACACATTTGTGAGATTTAGCTAACAATTATAATTCATGCATGATACGCGATGATTAACGAATACTTACGAATATCTTTCCGATTGGTTACGAAAATGTTGCTTTACCTATTTCATAATGCATTGAACCAAATCAATAGCCCCGCCCTGCCAGGTCACTTCACGTGGGCAATAGCACGTAACATAGTCTCACAAACAAAATCGCACGTGGTTCAATGTCTTACATAAGTCCGTGTTAATGGGGGATGTATACCTGTTCGAAGTAGGCGTGGTTCTCGGAACTCTCCATTGTGTGCCCATTCACCATAAAGTCTCCTGTTGAAGCTCACCCAGAACAGATGGATGAATGAATGACGCGATTTTAGTCCTTTAACAATGTTTTAGTTATATCAGGAGGATGGGAGAGTGATAATGAAAGGCTATGTGCTATGGAACTCCGACTTGAAAGATTCCCGACTTGAGCGAGAGTTTCGAACCCAGGACCGCTAGATTAGCAGGTCAGCGCTTAACCTACTGAGTTACCGGGGCTTCTCATCCAGAACAGACTCAAGCCGCAAAGAAATATCACTTGCTAAGAATGAAGTTGCTGAGAACGAAGCGGACGAAGCACCTCATGATAGATACAAACGGTAAAATTCGTCTGTGAGAACTACACCTATTATTGGTCTGGTCATACACCGAAACGGCATTAAGGCGGTAATGGCAATTGAAGCCCAATCGGCAAAGTCATATTTTGACTTTCACCCAAACAGCGTAATATTTATGTAACATTGTGTGGAAAGAATATCGACTCAACACTCCTGAAGAACCATAGCTAATGAGAGACTATTAAGGTCACCAGACAGCTTGGAAATATGATAGAAAGAATTATGGAAATGTCTTGAGCTAATGACTACATTCTCCTGCAGTAGCGCCCTACAGAATAATTTTTGGCTTATATATAGACATCAACACGCCGTTCCAATGATGAAAGCACATTAAGTGTAAAATATGACAAGCAGAGGACATTGTTTTCTATGAACTAAGTAAAAAAGGGAAAAAAATTGATAGGTAACAAAACAAAGTTATTGAGAACAATGGTATTATCACAGAAGCGCCAGAAATCAGTGTTAACTGAACGGACGATGGTTGTTATTAATGTATTGGAACTGAATCAGATAACAGGTAAGTATTTATTTTTTGTATAACAGTCAACTCTCGATATCTCGACCACTTATATCTCAAAGTACCTCTGATATCAAGTAATACAGTTTGGACATATTCCATATAGTTTTTATTTAAATTTCAACTCCTGTTACCTCAAACTACTGAAATTTCAAAGTAAATTTTCTTGGACCAGAAAACTGACTTTGAGATATCAGTAGTTTGGGATGGGCTTCAACTTTGAGATATCGAAATGGTTGTATTTGATATGTTTTAATTCATATTTCATAATTTAAGGCTAACAGAAACTTTACTGTTGCGTTCCATTCAGAAGATTGATTTAAGTATCTTGAAATAGTTCAAACACTGCAACTAAACTATCATCAATTCCATTGATGGAGATAGAATTGTTTTAGCTTTGTATCATTTCAGCAATAATTTGAGCCGCGACACGACAAAACCAACAATGTGGTTGTGCGCCCAGTGCAGACTCAGATCAGCCTGGGCATCCGCCAAGTTTGACTAGACTCTTCGTTAAGTGCTCAAAAGGTAGCTAAGTGTCTCAGCTACCACCATGCGGACAGCGAAGACTCTGATCAGACTGGGCGGATGCCCAGGCTGATCTGAGTCTGCGCTGGGCGCACAACCACATTGTTGGTTTTGTCGTGTCGCGGCTCATTTATGATTAACCAGTAACATCATTGGTTCCTTTTTGTTTTTAAAGAAATTAAACAGAAATTTCAATTACAAACAATATTTGTGCATCTTTTGTTGTGCCGTGTGGTGGCCGTAAAATGTGAGTGGGTGAGTTGTGGTTTAGCCACAGGCGCTTGAAGTTTAGACCTTGAAACACATCAAAATGTCAAAAAAATCATATCAGGGTGGATGATCACGTGGTTTTCACGTCACAGGAAATACTGGAAATTCCAGTACAACGATTGCTTCGTGGTTAGTATTTTACAAGATAAATTGTTTGTTGCCAAATGTAGTCTTATGGAATGAAGCGCAGTGAGTGCGTGCTCATAGTACTTTTAACTTGTGTTCTTGTTTTTACTGAGAGTTTACTTCTTTTCACGTTTAAACCTCCCGTAGTTTTGGAGCAACAACATTATTCACGTGCCACAGCCTACTTTCGGTTTCGGATGTTGGGGATGGGGTGGGGGTGGGGGTGGGGGTGGGGGGGGGGGAGTCGAACTTTTAAACTCATGATAAAATCGCGAACATCGTCTGAAAGTACTTATGACTACACATTCACTGCGCTGCATTTTGAAAGAATGCATACAAAACAATGAAATTATTAACTAAAACGTGAAGAAAATGACAAGAGAGCATGTGATCATCCACTTTGATATGTCAGTTTAAAATGATTAATACTGTACAGTATTGTATTGGACACTTTGGATGATAAGGTTTGGAAATGTTTCTAAACTAGGACTTCAAGATCCTGTGATTTTACATTCCAGAAACAAATTTCAGTCATGTCGAGACGTTGCCGCTGAATTTGTAGGACTTTTACCCAACCTGGGATCAATGAAACTCCGGTCTAGCCACAGCTACTAGCAGCTCTGCCGCAGAGGCACCAGGCAGGGGCCGTATTCATAAAGACACTTAAGTCGTTGCTATGCGGTTGCTAAGGCTAAATATCCATAAAGGAGATTCCCTACAACTATGAAATTTGGTCTGGAGGAACAGTCTTTGTAAGACTGTCCTCCAGAACAAATTTCATAGTTGTAGGGAATCTCCTTCTAAGAAATTTAGCCTTAGCAACAGCATAGCAACCACTTAAGTCGTTTTATGAATACGGCCCAGCCCATCTAGTTCGCGGACCCCGATGCCGTAAACAATCTCCTCGTACATCGTCAGGGTGCAAATAATACATTTTCTAGTCGTTTAGAAGGAATCACTTGGCTCATTCTGAGTCAGTTAAGAAATAGAGTTCTACTGAAGCTGGTGCTAGGGGGCGTTGGCAGTGTTGCTACGGTTACCTTAAAGTCTCCATAGTCCTATCTGTGGTAAAAACGCCTAAACTCAAATCATTGTAAAAGCCGGTTCAGCCTTCACTTTTGGTAATAAAATGTCGGTTGATGTGCATATATTGAGTCATATAACTGGCAAAAAGTAGAGAAAACAAGTTTATGAAAAATAACAAAGCGCTCCACAAACTGATATTTCCTGTTCTGGTTTCCCGTCTAGCAATGCTATATAAACATAGGCGGGATAGTGGTTGAGGCTCCACGCCTGCACATTGTATTTTTACCATTTTATTCAACCTAATGAAATCGAAAGTAGGTCATTTTAGTTGCCAACCAAAATGACCCAAATAAGTTCTCAAACCCTTTTTATGTGAAAGTCAAGGATGTTTTACTTGTTTAAAGCTGGCTAATCACGGTCATATACACTGAGGAAACTATAATGAGAAGCTTGCAGCGATACCTCATGATAAAATTTTTCACGCTGATAGAGCAATAGGGCCTTTAATTAATGCACAAAAACAGACTAAATTAAACCAAGTCTGATATTTTCGTTTCTTTGGTGTGTCCCTTACTTCCAGAGGATCCCCCTTTCATTATTTATTTTACTATCAAACTTTGTAAGAACTACTGTATAAACATCTTAATTTGACAAGTTTTGAACAAATTTCTGTAATATTGACCAACAAATTATCATTTTATAGATATTTGTTCAAAACGTTTCAACGTGTTCAAGGTAAGCTGTTAATACAGTAGTAGGTCTATCGGGGTGACGGTACCAATTCATTTCCCATAGACCGCAATACAAACATTTTGGAAAATACAACACCTTTCCTGCGAATCACGGCTACTTTAGACCATAGCTCCTTCTAGCTGGTGGACTCAAAATTTAAACAAGCAAAGAAAAACAATACCTTATGCTGCATTTAAGAGAGCCGGGTAAACCCAAACCCAACAACCGTCTGCGGAACTGCTTTCTGATGAAAACAACTGTCAAAAATTCAAAGAGTTTAGAAATGCAAAACAATAATACTGGTAGACATTAAATAATTCAACTCCCTAATTTTACATGTTCAACCATTGAATTAAAAAGAAAAAAAAATAACATTAACTCAGCATCCATTTTCAGCCAATAGCAGCAGCTAATGTTTTCTATGTATTCAAATTCTCTGCCAAAACCCTTGTGTACCCATAAATTGATGACGTAGTAGGTACTTTCACTCCTATCTGTGTTATGGTTTCGTATTTAAGCTAAACAAGCGCGACTGTCTTAAAACGGTAAATTACTGATAAGCATGGTTGTTTTCTTGCTCAGTTTAGCTGAGTATGAATTTAGTTGGCATTTCCAAAAAAAAAAAAAAAAAAACAACTCTGTACACCTGCCGCCATCTGTTTTAAAAGGGAAGAACTTTTTTTAGTTTAAACATATTTTCTTTCATGAACATGACAAAGTACAACATTTCACAATTACAAGATTAAGGATCAGAATGAAAGCGATAATACTTATTTACTACTTTTCCCTAGCAAATATGGCCTGTTGATTCTTAGGCGAAAGACATTTTCGAATTTGTAAAGCCTGCAAACTGGTCCTATAAAAGTTGTATATATAATTTCTACAGATTTCCAGTCAATTTTGCATTGTAATTTTGTCATAATGTGTATCCTATTCCGAGATTCATTCTTAATGTAACCAATATGGGTATGCCAAGTACAGTCATACCTAAATGTTTGTGGGTCTCTACTTCAGAAATTTGCTGATTTTACATATAGATTGGAGGATGAACGGGATTACTTTGTTTACGGGCAGGGAGGCTTTGTGTCACTTCCTGTTTGTTTCACTGGACGGAAAAGCCCTTCCAAACTTGGGTTTACTCTTAAACAAAAACAATAGGCTCCTTTGGGAGCAAGTTCTGTTCTTTTAAAATTGACCCCAATTGAAGAAGAATGCAAAATAAATACAGTCAACTCTTGATATCTCGAAGTCGAACTTTAGCCCAAACTACTGATATCTCAAAGTAAATTTTCTGGTACCAGAAATTTACTTTGAGATACCAGTTGTTTGAGATAACAGGAGTTGAAATGTAAATAAAAATAGGAAATATACATGTATTCTTTGATATAAGACGTTACTTTGAGATATCAGTGTTCGACATATCGGGAGTTGACTGTATGCCAGAGTTGCTTTGCCTGAAAGTGTATCCTCTAACCATAACAGATGGAATGGTGAAGTAGACAGAAATAAAGCTAAGAGCCGGATAGTGCCATGAAATGGTGAAATTGATAAGCTACATCGTCCCCGAGTGCAGTAGAGAGAACAAGACAAGTGTTGTGCCGTGTTGCGGCCGTAAAAAGTCTCCGAGTACATTATCCACAGTGCATATTATATTTTTTCTCCTCCTTTGAGATCAGAGGATATATTCTGAGAAATCTGAAAGGGGTGCCTATAAGGCCTTTTTCTGCCAAGGAGCAAAATGTTTTATTTTTAGCTGATGATTAGCCTAAAGTGTCCGTTATACTGAATCAATAGTGGTTAAGCTCCGTGAACTCTTCTTTTGGAATAATGGGGTTATTGAAGTGGGTAGAGTAAATCAGCATGAACCAGGGGAGTCATATCATAAGCTATATATCTCTTTAAAATTTAATGGCAATTATGTAGACCTTCATTTATAAGTTCAGACAATGTCTTTGGTGACATCTTTTCTCAATTTCTACCTTTCAAAGTAAAATCTTATGTCTGCGAAATTTGTTTTAGAGACACTATCAATTTTCATTAATTTTGGTACTTTGAATTCAATATATTCTACCATATTTCTAGAACCAATGGACGACTTCTTACCAAACTAAAATGGGTTTACCATTTGGGAGAGTGCAAACTGTTGATTAAATTTTGGTGACCTTGACTTTTGTTTCAAGGACACAGTAAGACTTATAATGTTAATCTTAAGTCAAGTTTTGACGATTGTCTACACATTAGCTCCTGCATTGGTATGAAATTATGACCAAAGTTTGAAATTGGTTTAGACTCTTATTCTAGATCATCGTCTTTTATATTATTTGGACCTATTTTTATATTAACCAGTCTTTGGATCGATTGCCCAATTAAAATTAAGAAATCACAGCACGCTTTTCTCACCAGATATTGTCAGGGTCACTGATGAGGCTTTATTAGCCGAAACTACGTAGGCTGGCCCAGGTTCCTTCTTCTGAATGTATTCTCTGGTCTTGAAGGAACTCTCCAGGATTTTAATTTTACATGGTGCTATCAACCTGCAAAGTCTTGGTCAAAGTAAAGTAAAGTGAAATTGCGAATACACAGAAGTAGGTAAATGCGAATAATTTTCATTCTGGAGCACATTATTTTGTCATAAAAACTCCCGAGACACTTTTCTTTGATCGCGACCCAGACATTATTATTGCCATTTATCGACAAATGTGTCATTAAAAGCCGATTGTCCGGAAAGTCACCTACGAACCGAATGATTTATTATGTATTGATGATTGCTATCCCTGCTCGACGTCAAAAGTATTGAGCGAGGGCGTAGGTTGTGCATACCTTTGTTACCCTGTACGCTCTCACGTCTTACGAGAGCCGACTTCACTTCGAACTATTGCTCGTCCTATAGTACCTACATAGTACGGACTGAAGTATTATCACGTGACCTTGCTAAAGTTACTATGCCTCGAACCGCGGTAACTGTAGCTCTAGCTGATTTCCAGCTATTCATCGAAGCGCGTAATGGCGACAACCAGAATTGAATATGATTGGTCAGTTCTTTAAACGAGGGGTCTGTGTGTGTGTGTGGGGGGGGGGGGGGGGGGGGGGGGGTGCCACTTATCGTAGCCTTTACCATAGAAGATACATGTATAATTTCAAGTGACGTTCTTCTCCATTGTACCCAATACGCACCGTGACACTTGGTTACACGAATGCGCTTATCGCGCCGCCTTTCGAGTTTTTTCGAGTATATTAAGTGTAGCTGATCCACGTGACTCTTATGATACCGTTCACGGACTATTTGTATGTGAACAAGTACGGGCGAAGTCTGTATTCGTCCTGATATTCTTCTTATAACCAAACGGGTTGACACGAGGAAAAGTGCAGAGTACTGGGATTAACTTTGCTGTTTGATGTTGCTAGCAGTGAAGGCCTAGCTCGCTTGGTGAAGTATAAATACTCGCCGCGACACGAGAAAACCAACAATGTGGTCGTGCGTCCAGCGCAGACTAAGATCAGCCTGGGCATCCGCCCAGTCTGATCAGAGTCCTCGCTTTCCGCATGGATGCAGCTTAGACCCTTAGCTACCCTTTGAGCTTAGCAAAGAGTCTGATCAGACTGGGCGAATGCACAGGCTGATATAGGTCTGCACTGGGCGCACAACCACATTGTTGGTTTTCTCGTGTCGCGGCTCAAATACTCGCCCAAAATCCAGAAGATCGAAAAGAATAGTTTTGGTCGAGCACCTAACTAAATTTCGTTGCAGGCACCATCAAACAGCAGAAGTTAAACCCAGTACTCTACACTTTACCCCATGCCAATCCACTCTGTGATAAGAAGAATTGTCAGGAAGAATACAGACCTCGCTCGTATACAGTAGTTTAGGACGATTACAAAAAGTCCGCGTACAGTATCAAAAAGTCACCAGTGTTAGCTACACTGATATTTTACAAAAGAAACTTTTGTCACAAAAATACACGTGCATCTGTTTGTCCTAGGTTTTAATCTTATTTGACGTGTTATAATAACGCATATTTTGAATGACAGGTTGCGACAGATCAATTTGCATTTCGCATACCACAGGTTTTAATGTGTTGTAACCCTGAAAACACCAAAAAGCAGACGACAAAATTTACGTCTGTAAAATTAAAAAAAAAAATGTTTCATCCAAGCTATATCATATTGAGAATTCGAAGAAAAGAGGGCAAACAATGTAGAGCCAGACGAGCCGCCTCGTCTGGATCTGCGAAGTTTGAAAGTTCTACTGTATATTCCGTTCTAGAGCATTGATGGTTAGAAAAGATTTTGTCAGATCGCATCTCATGTCGTAGAACTAAAGAACCTGATTATTTTGAGACTTATATAAATAAGTTCATTGACAAACGGCTTGGTAACAATGATAAATATGTCTGCAGCATTAAGTATTTGCAGGATAGGAAGGATTGTAATTCTCATCATGGGAAGAATAAACACGTACTCTGGGAGTTCAAATCTAATGAGCAATGACTAGAGAAATGGTTCCCTGTGCAAGAGGAGCCCGGTAGTTCAGCGTTTTAAGCGCTGGTCTGCTGACCTAGCAGTTACGGGTTCGATTCCCGCTGGAGACGGAAATCTTTTTAATCACAAACGGGAATCCATTGACGCATCCTTTCATTATTTCCCTCGCATTGTCCTGAATTGACTGAAATACTGTGAAAAGGACGTCAAACTGCGCCATCTATGCAAAGTAAGAAGAGAGAAGATTCAGATACGACCAAATAAGGAGAAGACAAATAGCACAGGGTATAATCAATTCAGCTAATTTGCGCTTCCTGCAGAGACTGTACATCATATTTGGCTTCCGCCGAGACTGTCCGCGAACTATTGCTTCCTGCAGAGACTTCTGTCCTCGAAAAATGGCTTCCTGCAGATACTGTCCGCGTGATTCTGCTTCCTGCCGAGAGCCTCGGCAGGAATCAGAATCACGCGGACAGTCTCTGCAGGAAGACATTTATCATGTACAGAAGTCTCGGCAGGAAGCAAGAGTTAGCGGACAGTCTCGGTGGAAGCCAAATATGATGTACAGTCTCTGCAGGAAGCGAAAATTAGCGGAATCGATTATACCCTGTGAATAAATCTATACATATTTTTCTCAAATGTCTTGTCTTTTCTTCATGTTTTACTTTGTATATTTTGGTAGTTTGTTATTCATGAAACTTCAGAATATGATTGTTATGCAAAACATAGATGCAGAAATACGATGCCTTGCTGCTGAAGTAATCTGGTATAAAATGTTTACTACCTATGTTATTTGTCTGTCAGCACAAGCGGTGCTGTCTTAAGCTCAAGAAAACACAAAATATCTACTTAAGACAGTTGACCCCTTAATACAGTGACTCCTAATCAAAGGTTTGACTGTACTTGTATTTGCGCGAGCTCAAGTTGACCATGTCGTTTTCATTTCAATATAATTACAGCCGTTCCTCCATGACTTTTTTTTTTGCGGCACCATGTTTTAGTTCTGTAACATATTATATACTTGCTTCTGCGCTTCTGATTTTCTTCCCTCGTTTTCAGACATACAAATGCATCCTATACCTGGTGTTCTTTAATTGAATAAATTCATACGTCGAGGAAAGAATAATTGAATTTATTTTTCTTTTCAGCTGCAAATGCAAGTTCATTCAGTGGTATGGACGGGGCGGTAAGTCTGAATGCTGTATTTACAAAATTAATGATAAATGGACATAACAGCAGCAGCAAAAAAAAAAAAAAAAAAAAATTAAAGAAAACAATAGACAAATAATAATGATAAGAAAAAAAAATAAAAAAATAGGAAAAGCGTGTAGAACCCGTTCAGACCCATGTGGAGCAGTCTGATCAGGACCAGAATCTGTGCTATTTGTCATTGGTCAACAGTTGTAGATACGCAGCCAGTAGAGACCACGCCGACCTCGAAATGTGTTTCTGAATTCTCAAAGAGTGCCATTCTTTAAGGGGTATGGGTATACCTTCAGGCGTTTCATTTTTTTTTCATGTTCTCTTTTTGGTGTGTGTGTGTGTGTGTGTGTGGAGGGCGGGGGGGGGGGGTGCATTTTTTGTAATTTCCTACTTGCTATCCTAGGCAAACGAAAAAAAAGGGGTCTACTCTGAAAGGAAAGAATTTGTTGAAAACAAAACTCTCATGTTAAAAAGGGAGGCAAAACTGAAAATGGTAGAGTTGCTGCCCCTGAAAATGTACCCGTTCATCTTAAGGAAATAATAGGCTCTTAGAGTCTTAGAGAGAGAGAGAGCGAGAGCGAGAGTGTTCCTTAGAGAGAGAACCCATCCATATGAAAGAGCAATTCTAGTACTAGTGACTGTATTTAGCGAAAACTCAAATGACAGGCTACAGAGACCCTGTTTTTTTTCGAATTTATTACTGGTAAGAACGAAATCAGAAAATGATCATGAGTGGCAATAGAAACAACCACATACTGCATAATCGGATGACTATCCCTTGCCCAAACAGTTTCTGTGACTAGCTTGTTCATCTTTTCTGTTAGTTTGAAAGTCTATGTGCTTTTAATCATCAACAAGCCACAAGTTCCGTAGACGTTGTGATGTTATTCTTTGACTGCGTGTCTTTTCAGCATACGTGGTGGATACATCAGTTTGCAAATGGGTCCCGACTAAGTTTTATAGCGGAAAAGGAATAGTCTGATGATTCTGCGCTATGCGCCGAGTAGTCTGAGTCCTTAGGGCATAGAGAGACGGACTGTAGTTTGGGAATATTGTTTATGATGAATGGGTACACCTAAGGGAAAGCAACTTTGCCATTTTTGTCTGCACCCCTCCCCCTCTTCTAAATGGGACGCAACTCTAATTAGAGAGGATTTGCTCCATAAGAAACAAGTTCTTTCCCTGAGGAGTTTACCCCATATTGGAAGGGTACTTTGTCGTCCACAGAAGCAAACAGGCAGTCACAAAAGTTGTTCTCCTTCGCAAAAACGACAGAAAAACGTGGAGGTGTACCCATTCATCTTATAATTAATTTTGCTTTCTTTGCAGGGTATATCTACTGAGATGCTGACGGGTATACTAGCCGGCTTCGGTTTCTTTGTCGGACTGATAACTCTGGTTGTGATACTGTGGTGCTTCTGCTGTGGTACTGGATGTAAGAAGAAAAATCAGCACATGAAAGTGGCGCCACTGTAGACGGGATTACAGTTAGTTTTGTTTCGGTTGCAAAATTTTACTAGTCACGGTGCAATATCTGAAACTGAATACACTATTTTTACGCTGAGTGGACAAAAATACATAAGTTGTAGGGGTACACCTCCCTGTTTTTCTGTCATTTTACAAAGGGGAACAACTATCGTGGCTTCCTGTTTGTTTCCCTGGACAGCAAAGCCCTTTCAAAGTAGGGCAAACTCTTAAGAGTGTACTCTTATTAATGAGGAAAGCAAAAAATGAAAATCCCGGAGTTATTTCCCATGAAACTTTATCCATTTACCCTGAAATTTAGATGAGGATCAAGTTAGCAGTAAGCAGTCACTTATTACTATCAATGCAAATACAGTCAACTCTCGATATCTCAAAGTCAAAATTCATCTCAAACTACTGATATCTTAAGAAAATTTTCTGGTCCCAGAAAATTTACTTTGAGATATCAGAAGTTTGAGATAATAGGAGTTGAAATGTGATTAAAATAGAAAATGTGTCCAAACTGTATTTTTGAAATAAGAGAATACTTTGAGATTTCAGTGTTTAAGATATCGAGAGTTGACTGTAACTCCAGCAATACTTACCGCGTTGTTTCCCTTTGCTAACAGTGACATGAGTGACAGTTCAAACTTAGAAATGGCAAAACAAATACTGCCAGTAGTGTTACAGCTTCCCAAACTAACAGACGGATGGATGACTGAATACCTTGCCATTCCACACCCATTTCAACAGCATTTCTAGCATATGAGGACGATTGCTGGTGATTATGAAGTCTAGTCTGTCTTATAACTTTGCAAGGTCGTCGGGGCACTACAGATGACTAGACACCAGTTCACTTCAACGTAGTCCTGTTTTCAGCTGCCCAGGTGGGGCTAGTGCAATGAAACACCATTTAGGGTTGCATGGACTCTCGCCTTTAGCGGACTCGAACCAGCGACCCCGTGATCTGAAATCGGGAGCCATAAGCACTCGGGCACGCGAAAGCTTTACACACAGTCACTACTCATTGCTGGTAGTAACAAGCAATGCCAGGAGTCAATGCTAAGCAGTGACAGTCATCGTTTATCACTGCTAGCAGTGAGGAATGCCTGCGGGCAGTGAGTACTGGCTGGTTACTGCCAAATGGAAGTTAATATACTCAAGCCGTGTAACAAGGACGGAGTAGTCTTCGCTTTCTATTGTAAAGCTCTACACAGTACACATTGATTGTTAATGCGAACAAAGTCTTTTCTAATCAGGCACAGCTGAGGTGCAGGCTGACCTGGGCCTAGCTGCTCGCACCTATGGCAAGACACCTTTCTCGCTTAGTGATTCATACAATTATGCATTAATAAAGCACATCAGAAACACATTCTAATTACAAAGAATAATGAAATATATTTTCTGTTAACGAAAGTGGGAAAGGGAAGGGAGGGAATAGCAGAATGAATAAAGCTTTATATAGCCGATCTATTTTATTTTAGTAATGCCGTATCATAATGTTCAGGCCTCGAGGTTATAAAACTTGAATACATTCTCAAACTCAAAATAAAGCACACTGATTGGCTACTTCCGAGCACATGCTCGGAAGCAGGCAATCAGTGTGCTTTATTTTGAGTTTGAGATTATTTTCAAGTTTTATAACCTCGAACCCATGTCAGATCTGTCCTAGCGGTCTAACTAACTTTGCACGAGGGGATTATATGCTAGCAAATTATTCAGCTTTCTTTCATTAAAGCAGATATATCAACAACTGTATTATTAATAAGGTGGCCAAGATAGGTCACGTTCACATGAATAAAACGGTAAATCTCATATGAAGAAAGAAAATAATCTCGAACTGCGTTAAAAATAAGTTATCGAGGTCGTGTTTAATGTAGAATTTGCAGTTACCCCGTTCTAATGTGAGTCTACCTGCTGCTGTTGCCGTTGTGTGAAACAACTGTCAACATGATTACTTATAGCAGTTATTAAGACATTTCGAAAATGCTCCAATTCATAAAATGATGATATTGTTATAGACAAATGATAATAGTACGGGCGTAAAAGAATTTTACGACATTAGAATCCGCTTTGTAACTGATTTTGTTAAATGATTCGAAATTATGTTCTTTCCAATTTAACGTGATTCATGGTTTTAGGCTTTTCTCCGGTATGTGCTGAATGTATGTCATTTGGAACGAGTTAAATCAACTACTTATGGCACGGGATTATTCATTTTGTCTTGAAAACATAAGCGCAAGTACTTAAGGCACAGGATTTTTCATTTTAGTTTGAAAACATAAGGACATGTACTTAAGGCACAGGATTGTTCATTATGTCTTGAAAACATAAGGACAAGTACTTAAGGCACAGGATTTTTCATTTTGTCTTGAAAACATAAGGACACGTACTTAAGGCACAGGATTCTTCATTATGTCTTGAAAACATAAGGACACGTACTTAAGGCACAGGATTCTTCATTATGTCTTGAAAACATAAGGACGCGTACTTATGGCACAGGATTATTCATTTTGTCTTGAAAACATAAAGACAAGTACTTAAGGCACAGGATTTTTCATTTTGTCTTGAAAACATAAGGACACGTACTTAAGGCACAGGATTCTTCATTATGTCTTGAAAACATAAGGACACGTACTTAAGGCACAGGATTGTTCATTTTGTCTTGAAAACATAAGGACACGTACTTACGGCACAGGATTGTTCATTTTGTCTTGAATACATAAGGACACGTACTTAAGGCACGGGATTATTCATTTTGTCTTGAAAACATAAGGACACGTACTTACGACACACGTTTTTTCATTTTTTCTTGAAAACATAAGGATACGTACTGAAGGCACAGGATTATTCATTTTGTCTTGAAAACATAAGGATACCTACTTTAGGCACAGGATTGTTCATTTTGTCTAGAAAACATAAGGACACGTACTAAAGGCACGGGATTATTCATTTTGTCTTGAAAACATAAGGACACGTACTTACGGCACAGGATTGTTCATTTTGTCTTGAAAACATAAGGGCACGTACTTAAGGCAC
The DNA here is from genome assembly GCA_963989385.1 of Ctena decussata. Taxonomy (NCBI): domain Eukaryota; kingdom Metazoa; phylum Mollusca; class Bivalvia; order Lucinida; family Lucinidae; genus Ctena; species Ctena decussata. The sequence continues at coordinate 75,495,762 of OZ022499.1, read as the reverse complement.
GGGATTATTCATTTTGTCTTGAAAACATAAGGACACGTACTTACGACACACGATTTTTCATTTTTTCTTGAAAACATAAGGATACGTACTTAAGACACAGGATTTTTCATTTTGTCTTGAAAACATGAGGACACGTACTGAAGGCACAGGATTGTTCATTTTGTCTTGAAAACATAAGGATACGTACTTAAGGCACAGGATTGTTCATTTTGTCTTGAAAACATAAGGACACGTACTTAAGGCACGGGATTATTCATTTTGTCTTGAAAACATAAGGACACGTACTTAAGGTACAGGATTATTCATTTTGTCTTGAAAACATAAGGGCACGTACTTACGGCACAGGAATGTTCATTTTGTCTTGAGAGTATAAGGACGCGTACTTAAGACACGGGATTATTCATTTTGTCTTGAAAACATAAGGACAAGTACTTAAGGCACAGGATTTTTCATTTTGTCTTAAAAACATTAGGACACGTACTTAAGGCACCGGATTTTTCATTTTGTCTTGAAAGCATAAGGACATGTACTTAAGGCACGGGGTTATTCATTTTGTCTCGAAAACATAAGGACACGTACTTAAGGCTTACGGCACAGGATTTTTCATTTTGTCTTGAAAACATGAGGACACGTACTGAAGGCACAGGATTGTTCACTTTGTCTTGAAAACATAAGGATACGTACGTAAGGCACAGGATTGTTCATTTTGTCTTGAAAACATAAGGACACGTACTTAAGGCACGGGATTATTCATTTTGTCTTGAAAACATAAGGACACGTACTTAAGGTACAGGATTATTCATTTTGTCTTGAAAACATAAGGGCACGTACTTACGGCACAGGAATGTTCATTTTGTCTTGAGAGCATAAGGACGCGTACTTAAGGCACGGGATTATTCATTTTGTCTTGAAAACATAAGGACAAGTACTTAAGGCACAGGATTTTTCATTTTGTCTTAAAAACATTAGGACACGTACTTAAGGCACCGGATTTTTCATTTTGTCTTGAAAGCATAAGGACATGTACTTAAGGCACGGGGTTATTCATTTTGTCTCGAAAACATAAGGACACGTACTTAAGGCTTACGGCACAGGATTTTTCATTTTGTCTTGAAAACATGAGGACACGTACTGAAGGCACAGGATTGTTCATTTTGTCTTGAAAACATAAGGATACGTACTTAAGGCACAGGATTGTTCATTTTGTCTTGAAAACATAAGGACACGTACTTAAGGCACGGGATTATTCATTTTGTCTTGAAAACATAAGGACACGTACTTAAGGTACAGGATTATTCATTTTGTCTTGAAAACATAAGGGCACGTACTTACGGCACAGGAATGTTCATTTTGTCTTGAGAGCATAAGGACGCGTACTTAAGGCACGGGATTATTCATTTTGTCTTAAAAACATTAGGACACGTACTTAAGGCACCGGATTGTTCATTTTGTCTTGAAAGCATAAGGACATGTACTTAAGGCACGGGGTTATTCATTTTGTCTCGAAAACATAAGGACACGTACTTAAGGCTTACGGCACAGGATTGTTCATTTTGTTTTGAAAACATGAGGACTCGTACTTAAGGCACAGGATTGTTCATTTTGTCTTGAAAACATAAGGAAACGTACTTAAGGCACAGGATTCTTCATTATATCTTGAAAACATAAGGACACGTACTTAAGGCACGGGATTATTCATTTTGTCTTGAAAACATAAGGACACGTACTTAAGGCACAGGATTGTTCATTTTGTCTTGAAAACATAACGACACGTACTTACGGCACAGGATTGTTCATTTTGTCTTGAAAACATAAGGGCACGTACTTAAGGCACGGGATTATTCATTTTGTCTTGAAAACATAAGGACACGTACTTAAGGCACAGGATTATTCATTTTGTCTTGAACACATAAGGACAAGTACTGTTCATTTTGTCTTGAAAGCATAAGGACACGTACTAAAGGTACGGGATTATTCATTTTGTCTTGAAAACATAAGGACACGTACTTAAGGCTGCACAGGATTGTTCATTTTGTCTTGAAAACATAAGTACACGTTCATGAGAAACTCTGTTTCTGCATTTGCACAAGTTAAGAAAAGTGCCATAAAAAAGCAAATATAATGAAAATATCTGTTGTATGCACATAATTAAACTTAAAATATTGAAATGTTTTGATAACTGCTTTTTTTTCATAGCATGCATTTTGTGTGCTAGTTGTTAGGAGGCGAAGAGCATAGGTGTGTTCGCATAAGCACATATTAAATGAGCTGCGACACGAGAAAACCAACAAAGTGGTTGTGTGCCCAGCGTACACTCAGATCAGCCTGGGCATCCGCCCAGTCTGATCAGAATCTTCGCTGTCCGCATGGAGGTGGCTTAGACCTTAAGCTACCCTTTAAGCGCCTAGCAAAGAGTCCGATCTGACTGGGTAGATGCCCAGGCTGATCGGAGTCTGCGCTGGGCGCACAATCACTTTTTTGGTTTTCTCGTGTCGCGGCTCAGATGTTCATTTCATTAGTTGTGAAGCAACTTTAGACTGTTGTGACTGACAGTTCTGGTAAACAATACGGCGTGGTGTCACTCTGTTGTTGTCTGTATCCATAAAAGTTATAGGACCTTTGCCTGCAAAAGAACGAGAGTATATTCAAAAAATCTATCTTGCTTTCGTTTCAGTCTAACCAGTTTACATAATTAGACTATGGTCAGAGTTCACTGTAGATTAATTCCTGTCACATAACAGGTAAAGCCTTAATTGAGTCTGTGTGAATGTAAGTGTGCCTGTGTGCATCTGTGTTTCGGTGTGTAAGTGTGCCTGTTGCCGTAGATTGGGTGATATGAAATAGTGCAAAACGTCTGAATACCTCATACATTTGCATATGCTGTAAAACTGAAATTTCATTTATTTCATTTTACATATACTATGCAACGACGTAAAGGTAAATACAGAAATTTTGATGCGATCGCACATAAAATATGAGTCGCGACACGACAAAACAAAGTGGCATGTGCGTCCAGCGACGACTCAGATCAGCCTAGGCATCCGCCCAGTCTGAGCAGTGTCTTCGCTGTCCGCATAGAGTTAACTTAGATCCTTAGTCGCCTTTTAAGCGCACAGAGAAGACTCTACTCAGACTTGGCCGATGGTTTTGTCGTGTCGCGGCTCAAATCACCTTACGTCGCCGTCCATAACATTTCTAGTAAATGTGAAACACCTTTCCATGCCTAAAGTATCGTTTAAAAAAGCTGGTCGTATGATACATGTAAACAGGATCTTAAGCCCAAGGACATCTGATATGAAATTTATGAAACCCTTCCATAGATTGTTTCAAAACTTTAAATAACCATTCCTTTAAGGTGGTGATAATCACTGATTTGGGAGAAAGACAAAAATCTGCCTAAAACGCTGAAAATACAACTGATCTTCCGAAACTTACCAGCTTCCTTCTTTATATTGTTTCACATCATTTAGAATCCCAAAATGCAGAATTTTTGATGTTAAAAAGTGTTTTATAAGTAAAGATCAAAGGGTAATTTTCTGCGCAGAAATCTTTAAAGATAATATCGTTATTGAAAATATACTAAGTATGTGTTGCATTACAAAGAGCGTCCTAGCAATTATTTGTTCCAACTCTTCCACACATTATCAGGCTGAGCAGCTAAAAAAGACGTAACCCGTGTCCATTTTTTGTCAAAACACACAAGTGAGACTATTTTAACAAGGTTGAGCAATTTCATTTACACACGTGTCATAGTATAAGTAATGTAATATTTATATTGTGAGTGTTATAAAGGTTTGCATGCCTACCCTTTATTCAATAAATGCATCCATTGTACATGCACCTTGATTATGTTGAACATTTGAGAATAAGCTATTGTTTTCATCTGCTCTACCTTACAATTCGAGAAAGAGTTGGAACAAATAATTGCTAGGACGCTCTTCATAATGCAATAACGTACTTTCAGAGCAACGTAAATTTTCAATACCGATGTTATTTTTTTCAGATTTCTGCGCAGAAAACTACTCTTTGATCTTTCCTTATAAAAACACTTTTAAAAACATGTACCTCTATTTTGTATTCTAAACTGTAGAGAAAAACAAAAATAAGAAGCCTGCTAACTTTCAGGACGATTCGTTATTTTTATGGTTTTAAGTAGATTTTTGCATTTACCATAAATCACCATCTTAAAGACTTCTACATACCATGCATACCTTGTGTTATATATTTCCACAAAGCGGTTGCTTGATTCCCTAAATACTTACAGTCTTACCCTGTAGTGTAGCACACAAAGTTATTCTTGTCCTCACAGTTCACTGTGCTCCAACGATACTGATCGTCTTTGCGCATAGCTACACAGTTCTCCGTCGTATTCTGACCCTGGGGGAAGCCCGGGCTCCAGCTGGCATATGTAAGGGAGCTTTTGTCTGCCATCCATTTGAAGTCGCCGGGATTTAGGAGGTCGGTGCTGTCTAACCAGTAGTTACCAGGGAAAGTCATTGCTGTGTTAAGATTAAGGAAACCAAGCCTGATAAACCCATATAGCGCCAAGATACATATGACAAAAGTTACATCTGCAAAATTTCTAATAAATTCCATGACTCGGACGTCATCTATCGACCACGTGTTAGCCTTATTGATCCAAATCTGGAGTTTTTGCGCAGGGCGCGAAAATCCTTTGGTGGAGTTTTTGCATTATGACCATGAGTCAATGAATGTTCCGTAAATCTGTGATAGTTCCGGGAGGAATGCGATATTTCACAGACATTCACGGAAAATTCCGTAACACACGGTCTTGGTGTTAAATAAAACCAAATCATACAGTATGAACTTTATTTGTTATTATCATTATATTTATTTATTTATTTTATTCATTTTATTTATTTATTTATTTTGATCTGCACTCTAGACATATATTTTAAATTCCATTTCATTTCATTCTAATTATTGCATGCTGTTGTAAGGATAACGTTAGCGTTTTAACGTTATTAACGTCCCTCACAATAAACGTTCGTTTCCATAACATTCATTCTCCGTAGGAACAGCGCTGTTAGCAGTGCTTTAATATGAAATAAATAGGCGCTACCTATAAAACGAGCACTGCTGGCAACTTTTTCTCATAACTAACATGTAGGCAATTACAGGTATGTCGATTCAGATAGTGCAGAAATGTTAGCGGTCTTGCAATTTTCGACGTTTTGAAACCACCAAACTGAAGAAAAAAATATTTATGTAATATCTTCAAGTGGGATACACAGTTAGTACAAAATCAAAAATCAAAAGTAATTTCCCTTACAGCCCTTAAGTATTTACTTCTCATGTTCTTTCCTATGAGACATCTTACCATATGGCTAAAGATTGGAATATTCTAAACCTATTTCATTCTTATCTTAGAATGCATTCTGTAAATGGATATTGCTGTTTAGTGTTATATGTGCCAGTACTAACATGCAGTCCTCTAGGACTTGAACCTAGTATCTTAAAAACAGACAGCACCAACTGCAGGACTGTTACATAAGACTGACACAAACCCCAGATAGTGACTGATTGCCTGATTATCAAATGTGAATATCAAATTTAACCAGTGCCTACCTCTCCAAATTTTTAAATAACTGTTAATATCTGCTGTTGTAATGAAATTGTATAAAAAAATAATGCTGTCTAACCTATCTCAAGGGTAACTCTGTTAAGGGTCACCTATCACATGTAGCTACTTTTCTGTGCCCCAGAGGACAATGAACCTCTATTAAGTGTACACCTGTCTGCCATGACTCTGCAGCCAGTTTTTGTGAGGCCCCTTCATGACCCCTCAAGACAGATTTGACTACATGTTGTATGAACACTGGGCCACTTAATCAGACTTTAACTGCATTTTTCATTGAGACTGATCGTGAACCATCATGTTGCAACTTTACTGAGCATGAACTGGGCAAAAAGTATTAGTATGTATGTTTTTCTGACTTGATATGAAATTAAGGCATTGCCTTCTAAGTGACACCAAATCCTCGAAGTATATGAATGTACTGTTGTAAATGTACTTGATATCATTTAAAGATGGAAATTGTATGTTTAGCTTTCTTTTGTCAGAAATTCGACAATCAACTGATATGCTTGTTTTTCATATGGATTGTACAGCCAGTCAAGATTATTTCAGTCATTTTCAACTAAATCAGTTGAACAAATTTGTTGCCAAAATGTGTGATCCCCTAGAAAATAACATGATCACCTGCAAATATAAGATCTCAAAAACTTTCAAGCAAATGTTAACTTACGAAGAGACGGACAGACAAACGGACATCGGACAAAAGATATATACACCTCCTCATACTTTGTTTGCTGGGGGTATAATTACGGCCTTGCTAATATAATTATATAATGTAAAGTCTGATTTGATAGTTGTCATCTCACCCCTGTAGATTTGAGACTTGCAAGTGCTTAAGACAAGCAACAGGTCTTATCAATGACAAAACAAATTGCAAATAAAAGCTCACCTCCATGATGCTCATATATCTATATCCAGAATCTCCACAACCACAACCCCCCATCAGCCAAAGTAGTAAGCCAAAGAATCTCATACGTCAAGCAACAGTCCCTTAATCTAACTTATCTGCTATACTCCAGGGAACAACAAACACTGGAGGGGCACCGGTGTTTAAATTTGAAACCAAAGAAAATCGACATGAGCTGTGTTGTCTTGTCTGCAAAAGAAGTATTGCAGAATTATGAATATATTACTGACTTATTTGCATTAATGAAAACTTAGTTTCATGGGCACAGTTGAAAACATTTTAATGAATGAACATGCAGGCGTGATCTCCACTCCATTCCATGGCTTTGTGATGACCTCTTACAGGAAAGAATTTGCGTCCTCTGAGGGAGCAAATTCTTTCCTGTAAGACAACCATTTCAGGCACTGGGATGAAATTGTAGCCAATAGAATGTAGATTATCTAAACCATTCCACTCCAGGTTTATCTATTGCACTTTCATGTTGCATCACAATAGAACTAATATAATAATAAAGACTGTCATTGAGTGTCATTAAGGAATGAATTTCATTTTTCTGAGGTTTATCGAAGTGTAAACTACATTGGGTCACGTGCAAAGTAAATGAACCCCGAAGGGGTTCATGTAAACTTTGCTAGTGACCCAATGTAGTTTACACTTCGATAAACATCAGAAAAATTAAGTTCATTGCTTATATTTACATTTATTTCAATCAAATCTTTCATGAAAAAGTTTACATAAGCGCTAAAATTGAAGCAGTAAAACATGTATACGCAGCTTTTCTGCTAACAGCAGAACAGCATGCATGACGTCATGAAGTCGCTGACGTCCAATCGGGTTGTAGAGAGCCTTTGTTTATTTTGACGTCATTGACGTCGCGTGTCTCAATGTAATTATTGGAATGTAAACTACATTACGTTCCAATGGTTTACTATAGGACTTTTCAGTAAATACACAGGGAATGTAAATATTAAAGAATGAACTTGTTCCAGACATCAGAGAAATTTGTTTCAGAAGTGACTCTCATGGACAATCCTACCTTCAATGTTTTAAATAGGAATCAAAGTTTTACCGAATCTAATGCATATTCAAGAAATGCTTGTAACAGTTTTGAAGTTTATTATAGCAAGGGCATTTACTAGGATAAATATGGTATATTGGTACGTAGAACTGTTTGAAATGGTTTTGTGTAATTCCTTAGAACTCTTGTACTACATAACTCTTGTACTACATGGCCGTCTCCTGCCAGTGATTCACTTTTTCATCTGCAGAACATATTAAAATCCGAGCAAATATAAGATATAAGATTACTGGGTCTGGATAAGTAATACATAAAACTTCAAATTAAACTACAGTAGGTCTCTCTGTTACAAAACACTATCCTTAAGTTTCCTAGCTAGTTTGAGGGGTTGGGGGGGTATCTGACAACTAATTTTGAGTATGTGACATTCCAGCTGACAAACAATTTTGAGTACCCTCTGGACATTCCGGACATTTTTTGTACCGTGTGAATCCTAATAAATGCCCTGCTCTAATAAACGCCCTTGCTTCTAACCTGTCGTCACCCTTCTGTATGTCTCTTCTTCATGACCCAGAAATGACATCTTACAAATTGTGAAAATACAGACAAATTAATTTTTTAGATTGTAGCATTTGCTCAGCTTTCTTCGAAGTCAAGAAGGTCACCCATTCTGGTACTAACCGCTATCTCCTTTGCTTAATTTCTTGAAAGAGCCAACCACCCTACCTGAATCTCCATAAAGATGCTGCCAGCTTCTACAGCTAGGCTGTAAAAGTTGAAAATATATATGTACCACACTGATTTTTTTCTCTACATAAGTGGTGCCCATAAAAAGTACCAGTCCCAATTCAAAATGTATCTTTTTTTTCCCAACTGCAAGTTGAAAAATTCCCAATTGCAGAAAAAAATTGTTCTAGGGACCATCTTACAACATACATTTACTTGCTTGCTTAGAGAAATAGCAGATATATAGCAATAATTGAACGTAAATAGTAACTAAATACTATATATTCAGTATCATGTCCCCTATCCCACCACTTGAGACTTAATAAAAGGTTTCCAAAATTCCAAATTATAGGAAAATACGATGCGCTTTTTCCCAATTCCGTGGGCACCAGCACCATTCCCAAAATAGTGAAAAAATCACTGTACCAAAACACATTTACACTATCATAAGGTGCAGTACCAGAGCAGGACATAGTCACTATGTCCTGCTCTGGTACTGCACCTTAATATCACAGTCCAATTCCTGCAGACTTCTGACATCAATACACTGAAGGGATCGGTCTATCAATGGAACCCATAGTTCTACAATGAAGAACATAATTGGCCCTATTCATATTTTTCGTTGTTATTGGACATCTTTTTTCTTTTAAGTTGGCTGTATTACGTTCTACCGATGCCAAAATATCAAGCATAGCAAATCAATTACATGGGGTTACAATGGAGTTACACTGTTATGCTTACCACTGCGATTCAGCAATTACTACCAGCATTCAGACTATTTATATTGTTCCGTTCACATCTGTATAGTCAGTGAAAACAAAGCACTCATCCAGAAGTTTCAATACTGCCATCCTGTTGATCTCGAAAGCACATGAGCGTTGAATTGTAGAGTAAGGTATACGCAATCCCCATTGTAACCGTTGATTAGTCAATCCCCATTGTAACCGTTGATTAGTCAAACATATTTAGTTATTATTGCCTTTTTTCTTTTTTCTATCTTTTTTGACAGCTCAGTGATACTTTCAATGAAAATGTGATATTTTTGGACTTTCGCTGTATCTGAACGATACATATTTCTTTAGTTCATGAAATGAAAAAGAGAATTTCTTGAGAAAATTATTTACTTTTATTTTTCAAAACTACCGAGTCATAAGAAAATGCCCTGTCAGACAATTGCATAAAATTTACTGAAGACTCAGATCAGCCTGCACATCCATCAAGTCTAATCGGCATGTTTTCCGAGAATATGGATCTATGGAGCCTGGGCAAAGAGACTGCATGCAGGTGCAGCAAGACTGAAGCTTTACTGGTTGCATTGGTCAATATGCACGTTTTCATGTGACGCAGCCCAATGATTATATGATTGAGCTGGGGTGGAGGGGGTATGGTGGGACCAGAAAAAAAAATGAAGAAAGAAGTCTTCTGACTGATTTTGATGCAACAGTAGGGCGGTGCATCAATGTCGATATGACATTGTTTAGAATTTGATGTCGTGTGCATAGATAGAGGAGGCGAGAATAGATGAGAAAAGAAAATGACACACAGACGCACATGTACACAAACTTTTTTTCCATTGTAACAGTATGACGGCTAGCCCAGAATACATACGGCCTAGTTGCAAAAATAAATCTGTATTTTACATTCACCTGGTATGTGTCGTCATCAAATTGGTTTCCCAATATTCCATTCTGATCACTTTAGCACTTGTTAAGTACCTGCAACAGGCTGTTGCCAACGAATAAAAAAAAAGTGAGATTTAGAAAAGTGAGATTCAGAACTTTTTGTCAGTCAAATGATGGTGGTTAACACATTTTTGTATGACTTTTTAAATGCTGTCAGTGTTTAGTAATTTCCTTGGTCATCACAGGAAAACCAAGTTTAAGCCGCTTGGATTCACGGTCGGCATTTGGTATACCACGTCCATTTTTAGCGGAAAGTGAGCGAGTGAACTCGGATTTAACGTCCCACCAACAAGGTCATATGGAGACTGGACCTTGGTTTAAAGTCTCATCCGAAAGACCAGAGAAGCAGGGGATCGATTTGTCGGCCCCTATATTGGTAGTCTGGCGTGTTATCCACTACACTACAGCCGCTCCTTTTAGCGAAGACACGGCCATGTGGCAGCCATAATAATAATACCTCGACACTGATTTTAAGGGACTGGGGAACCCAAACTTTGCAGGTCGTGAAAACTAGTGACAATGGCAAATTACAATGGCAAATTTCCCTGATTTTCAACGATTGGCGTTGTTTTGTCACAGCGCGTATGTAGAATAGCTGGATTTTACCTTTCTTTGTGGCTCTGGGCACTGGAAGGCCCAACATCGAAGGCTGATACGGATAGAAACTATTCTGCAGCAACATGTGTTCACGTCAACATTTTTCTGTTTCTATTTGCACTGTCATCGTTACAGGACTAGTTGCACCCTCTTTTCAAGGTTCACCGCATATCAGAAAATACTAGGTTTATAGGATTAGTGATTTAGTCTAGTACCATGTTATGAGTGTAATGACAGTGATGCACACTTAGAAACTCAAGCGCCAGTGGGTTGCCACTGTTAATTTTAACAGAACTTTGATTCTTTTTCTCTCTTTTCGAGAGACCAATGCATTGCGTTTCTTTTTTCACCGTCTATTTTGCTGTACCTTGAGCTATAGCCAGGTTGTGACCATTGTGGAACGGAGAGCTGCAATATGGCATGAGCCATGACACGGACCGCTTGTGCGCGAAATCTCATGATGTTGTGAAGATTGAGGTTTCCAGACGCTCAATAAACCACTGAACTGGCCTAGTTGTGTCATGATATTGGTCGATTTGGTGGCCGTTTCAAGTCTTGAACGTGGGCATATAATATACAGGTTTATACCTTGATTCCGAGGCGGTTTGTTGGTTGGTTTCAAAATAAAACTTTCTGCCGCCAGCGACTTCTTGAGAGGGCTCTGATTGGCTGTATCACTCATGTGACAATCAGCGTTCGCAAATGTCAGACTGCATCGCGAGTTATTGCGAGCTAAAAGCATATCCCAAATGTTTAAATGTAAACCAGTCGTTAAATCCTGTGGAGAAGACACTGGTTCCCCATTTTTGCACTAATTTCAATTGCACGATTGCAAAACTCAGAACCCAGTAAGGTGGTCGTCGCAAATTTGATTCCATAGATTTATACTTGATGGTATTTGCGATACCCAGATACGAGCTCTGCTCGATGGCTGCTTCGCAGCCATCTCGCAGTGCTCGTTATTAACAGTGCACGGATTTAAATGTTAGTACCGGATTTCATGTGAGCCTTAGCACAAACATCCGTGCTTTGTTAGAAATACCAAAAATTCCGTGTTTTGTCAACAATACTACGGATATTTCCGTAACTTTCGGAACTTTTCGTAATTCCGTGAAGCATCCCGGGAAACGTCCGTTATAGTGGCATTCGTTCTTTGTTCTCCGTCTAGATAGTCTGCTACTTTCCGTGATTTAATTAAACAATGCACGGATTTATCCGTGTTTTGTCAACAATACTACGGACATTTCCGTAATTACGGAACTCTCCGTAATTCCGTGAATCCGTGAAAGTTCCGTGTTTTGTCAACCTCCTTAATTTTGTTGCCGGATACTCTGTTGAGTATTTGCGTCTATTCTATTTTATCCCATACCCTTACTAGGTCGTTGAGGCACCACAGATGGCTTCGAAACAATCCCTTTCCACCTTGTCCTGTCTTCAGCTGCCCTAGTTGAGCTGGCAAAATCCATCCTTGTCCACTCCTTAATATTGTCTTCCCACCTCTTCTTCTGTATACCTCTTCTTCTTTTTCCTTTCACTGTGCCCTGCAGAATCGTCTTTGCTAAACCAGACGTGGCCAAACCACCTTAGTTTCCGTTTCTTGACCAGCGTCAGGAGTTCATCATATTCTCCAATGGCTGCTTGGATCTTCCTGCGAACCTCCTCATTGGTTATATGGTCCTTGTACGAAATGTTCAGTAACCTTCGGTAGCATCTCATCTCAAAGGCCTGCGTTCTTTTCTCCAACTCTGCTGTCAAGGTCCACGATTCACAGGCATACAGATATATGGAAATGACAAGGGAGCGCATAAGTTTCACCTTCCATCCGAGAGATACGTTGTTATCTCTCCAAATAGAGTTCAGCTTGGTAAGAGCTGAAGTGGCTTGTGCAATCCTTAAGAGAACCTCCTATTTTGAGCCATCATCTTAGACAACTGCTCCAAGGTATTTGAAGCTTGTTACGGTAACCAGCTTCTGTCCTTTTACCTTGATCTTCCTCTGGGTGCCACCTGCGCTGTTTGTCATCAGTTTGGTCTTCTCAGCACTGATCTCCATCTTATACCTTGTGCAGGTTTGGTCTAGAATTTCATTTAGAGCTTCTAGTTCCTGCTCTTCCTCATCTAGAGCGTCTATGTCATCGGCAAACCGCAGATTGGTAATGTTTCTGCCGCATATGCTAGCCTTTCCGTCATGTTCTTCCAGAGCATCAGACAAGATCCGTTCGAGAAAAATGTTGAAGAGGGTGGGTGACAGAAGACATCCTTGTTTTACTCCAACTGTTGTTCTAAACCATTCTCCTGTGCTGCCATTTATCAGGACTGCACTTGTAGCCTTGTCGTATAGTTGCTCAATGGTGCGAATCAGATTTGCACTGATATTGTACTTCCGCATGGTGGCCCATAAGGCTGCGTGCCATACCATGTCAAAGGCTTTTTTGAAATCAGTGTAAACATGGTATAGATTCTGCTGATGTTGGAGATACTTTTCACACAGGATTCTAAGGTTGAAGATCTGTTCTGTGTTGCTCCTTCCTGCTCGGAACCCAGCCTGTTCCTCAGCGATTATCTCCTCGGCTTGTGGTTTTAGCCTGTTCAAGATGACTTTCAGCATGACTTTGCTTGAATGACTGATGAGGCTTATGGTTCTGTAGTTCTGGCAGAGCTGTAGGTTGCCCTTTTTAGGGAGTGTAATAATCAGCGACTGAGTCCATTGGGTAGGCCATTCTCCTGTTCTCCAAATCCTGTTACAGATATCTGTTAAAACATCAATCATGGTCTCCCCGCCAGCTTGAACAAGTTCTGCTGGTATATTATCAACTCCGGCAGATTTTCCCTTCTTTAGTGCTGCTACTGCAATCTCGACTTCCTCGCGAAGGATCGGTTGTTGATCTTCTGGGGACTGAGTGCAGTCCAGAACCGCATTGTCACCGCAAGTCTCATGGTTGTATAGTTCTGAGCAATATTCTGTCCATCTGCTGAGAATCTCTTGTTCCTCTGTAAGGCATTTCCCAGACTTGTCCTGGATAGTTGTGGCTCTACCCTGTTTCTCTGAAGCTAGATCCTTCACCAGCTGGTATGCTTTCTCGCTGTTGTTTTTGTTCAGGCAAGTTTGGACCTCCTCGCACTGACCAGCTATCAAGTCCTCCTTCGCTTTCTTCACTGCCTTCTGAATCCTCTTGTTTGCTTCCCTGTATTCTTCTGCTCCTCCTGCTTCATACCTCTTCTTCTTCAAATTTCTCCTCTCATCACAGAGGTCGAGAACATTTCTGGTGACCCAGGGCTTTTTCCTGCGACGTTCCTTCCCAAGTATCTAACTGGCTGCCTCAGTCACTACTGTATTGTAGGTGGTAATCATGGTATCTATGTCCATGTCATCATCCCTCAGACCAATGAGTGGTGCAAATTTCCCACCTATTGTTGCTTGAAAAGTGCATGCCACTACGCAGAATATACATCATTGTCACTTTTTTCATAATCTGAGGATGGATTTTGTGCGTATATACGCAAAATTGTAATAGCGTCGTGAATATTTTTGCCCACGTCCGCAAATATTCCATGCACGTGTATTTTGCGCATGTGTACATATATGCAAAAATTCCACCAGCGGATTTTGTGCGTATGTACGCAGAATTGTAAAAGTGGCGTGATTTTTTTGTCCGTAAATATTCCGCGCTTGTGTTGTTTGGAAAGTCCGCATATGTACGCTGAAAATCGGACTTAAGTTCAACCCAGAATGTTCGTCACAATCCGAATTTGTTTTGAAAATTGGCGCATATCCGCAGAAAATCCGAACACTGTGATGCACGCGTAAAAACCCCAAGAAGCATCAGGACGAATTAGGAAAAATACGTATATACCTGTTTGGTTGGCAAAACAATGTTCAGCACCATGAAAGAAGCATAATGGTGGCTGTATATAAATATGCATTATTGTATTGCTTTCAAACAACAATTCACATGTTTGCGATTTAATTTTCGATTCACACATTTGATGTTAATTAATTACTGATTTCAAGAACCAATTCTTTATTCACTCTAGGTCACATATATTGCAACAACAAGAGGCACATACATTTACAATATGCAATTAAGTATTGGTAGCATGGTGGCAGAAAGTATGCATGTACAAAGATCAAACAAATAAATAACCACTAACAGATTGCATTGAAAGTGGGAATACAACATAGGTAAATAAGTCATTTCACGAAAAGTTAGCGTGTCATTTTTCCCTTGTTTTATATGATTTGATTTGTTTAAAGAAATTGTATGTCAAAATGGTAGCACAATAAAAGGAAAAGTCTTTAAGTCGTACTGAAAATCAGCACTTTTCCATGCTCTATTTACGTTTAGACAATTTGATCACTCAGTGCTGACGTGGTAAGAAAAAATGTCCATGTTCTGTCCAAAATGTGATCATAATATTATGGATATTAAATTTCATTACAAGGAATAATTTCGACTGCCATGTGAGTATAAATATGTACATGTATATATTATCTCTGTACCTCTCTCTCTCTCTCTCCCTCTCTCTCTCTCTCTCTCTCTCTCTCTCTATTCGTTCATGTGTAAACGGGTCCGACCCTTACCAGCCATGGCATAGCCAGTCTGCTCTAAGAAACATCCGCTACACATCCCATGCCAGTTTGAATATCAGACTGGCATGGAGCGTATAAAAGAATGTTCCGAGCAAAATAATTAAATAAAGAAGAGATCAAAAGTGTGCCATGACTGGCATTGATCCGATCCGAAAGGTCTTAAATGATACTGGCAGATTTATGGCATATAAAAAGTAAGTATGTTAGTATTGTTACGGTTCTACTGGAAAACACATGTACTATCTACATAAAGCCAACACATAAATAAATATATAGAAACGTATATACAGGCATGAGACACGGGCGCTTCACCAGAGGGGTCGACATGGAATATGCAAGGAAATCACCTAAATGCAACTAGCTTTGTGCACGCTGAAAAGAAATCATAGCTGAAGACCTTTCCAGGGTCCCCATCTCGAACACTCCGGTGAGACTTCCGTATAGCGTACTTTATACAAATTAACAATTTACGTTGATTAACGTAATAGTGATCTTAGCAGCGTTAAATGTTGACACAGCCTGGTCCTGCGAAGTCTCGTCTAAGTTCCCGTATCGCATTTGCAGTATGTGAATCCACAAACTGCAAATAGCGAGCCCGTTTGGGGCATGGTTACCCAGACCAGCCGGCGCAGGAGTGCTGGATAATCACCAAGTTTTTTATCACTAGCCAAACTTTGAGAATCAACATAAAACATGTTCTATGAATTATACATTGTTTAGTGTACAATATCAGAAATGGGATGTCATCATACTGCAACCATAGCCTTTGTAATTATGTTTATGAATTTGCATAAATTTTTCAATTCCGAAACGTTTGAGGAATTCATGAGTTGTTTGAATTTCAGTACATTTGGATGTTGGCGATAGTACAATTTTATATGATTCAGTTGTTCTGTTTTAAAGTGTTCGCATTTGAGGATATAGTGAAACTCATCGCCGACTTCTTTATGGCAAAGATGACAAACTCTTTCATGAACGGGGGTACTATTCCACCTGCCCAATTCTATTGGCAATCGGTGGTTTCTTGTGCGAAATGCAATGAGAATTTTACTATAATAGTTCGGCAGAAGCAGAAAATATCTACTGCATTCAAAAGTGTCTTTAAATAATCTAAAATTTATACCACTAGAAGAGGCATCGACTAGAGATGACCAGGTTTGTATGTATTGGTCTTGCAATCTTTGCGAAATTGCTAGATTAAACCATTTTAGACTTTGGACATTTTGCGACTCCCATATGCCGGAAAAACCACAAGTATTAAGAATATTTTCTACATTTTTTATATAGCTTGATTTTATTAGATTACCTTTATACATTTGATAAATAAGTGTATATATTAATGATGAGAGTTTATTATCTTGATTTGAAACAAGTTTTGACCAAAATGACATTACTCTGGCTTTGATATCTAAACTAATTGGCTTGATACCTAATTCTCCGTATATCATATATGTGGGTGTCGATTTTTTAAGGTTCAACGCAAATTTCAAAAACTTCAATTGTATTCTTTCTAAGTCATCACAATTTCCATAGCCCCAAATTTCACTGCCGTACAAAAGTATAGGTTTAACAGTTTTGTTAAATAATTCTATTTGTAAATCAATTGTTAAATCAAGAGTGCGTGTTTTCCTAAATAATGAGAAAAGGGCCTTGTTTGCTCGCTCGGCTAAATACATTTTTGTTTTATTAAAGGCTCCACTTCTGGAGAGAAGAATTCCTAAATACTTATATTCATTAACTATTTCTATTTCACAATTATTAAAATGAAAATGTAGATGGTTATTTAGTCTGCCTTTACTAAATATAAGAATTTTAGTTTTTGGCACATTTACTACAAGTTTCCACGTTTGACAGTAGTTTTCAAAGGCATTTAGTGCTTGTTGTAAATTATGCGAATCTTCACTAAAAATCACTGTGTCATCAGCGTATAGCAGTAAAAATATTTTTAGAAATGCATATATATCTTCATCCGCAAATTCACAGTTTATGCCGGAGATGTTATGAGATGTTATGAGTGCTGAAATAGTGTTCAAGGTCATTAAAAAAGATCGAAAAAAGGATAGGGGGAAGGTTCTCTCCTTGCCTTACACCGTTACAACAGGGAAAGAAAGGGGACGTACCATCTTTGTTTTTAATTCTCGATTTACTGTTATCATACATATTTTTAATTAAATTTAAACACTTGCCATTTATATTATATGATTCAAGTTTGTACCATAGTCCCTCTCTCCATACGGTATCGAATGCCTGTTTGAAATCTATAAATGCGCAGCATAATTTTTTATTTCTTGATCTTAAAATGTCTATTAACGAATTTATAATAAAAATGTTATCTGCCGTAGAAAAGCCAGTTCTAAAACCCGCCTGGCTATCGGTTATTAAGTGTCTTTCACTCGAAAATTTATTTAATCTATTATTTATAACTGCTGTAAATAGTTTCCCAAGACAGCTTAGAAGAGTTATGGGCCGATAATTTTCTGGATTTCGTATATCGCCTTTATTTTTGTAAATTGGAAGGATGTTACCTAAAAGCCAGCTATCAGGCAATAAACCAGTGTCAAATACGATGTTAAACAACTTTGTATTTATAAGTGGGTAACATTATGTCAATAGTCGATTTAATGTGCTCATTTAATATTTGGTCAATTCCTGCTGCTTTATTCATTTTGAGATTTTTAACGGCTTGAAGAATTTCGCTTTCGGTGATGAGTTGATTTATATCTTCATTTACTTGACTAGGAATTTCCTCATTTAAATCGTTCGTTTGTGTATGTGATGTTTTGCTGTTTATGTTTTTAAAAAAGTTATACAAGTCATTCAGGGGAGCTGCATTAGCTTGGGTAGGTTTTTCGTCATTTAAAATACGCCAGAACTCTTTGGGCGTAACTTGGGCCCGCATATGTAAATTTTGGGCATGTGGCTGCTGCTGTGACTGATGTACATATGGCTGGTGGTTTAGGTCATTTAAGGTCATCTGATTGGAAGCACCATACAATATTTCACGCGCTTGTCCCATCAGGTTCTCGGTTTGAGAAGTCATTTGATTAGCAGCGCTTTGTATTGGGACCTGTGTATAGACAGTGGGTGGGGTGTTGCTCACCGGGACCGTATCCTGAAAACTCGAATTTCTCCCCTTTTGTTGAGATTGACTGTCATTTTTGTGGCCCTTTTTTGATCCACCCATATTCGAGTCTAGTATAACTCTATTCTAACACAGCTAAAGTCTCATTAAACCTTTAATAGTCCAATAAAAACAACATTTCGCGCACCTTAAAATTTTTCCTTCCGACCACCATGGTTCCCGGTCCAATAACCGCCACTGCAAGTATTGATTAAATTACTGATAATTATCAATTTAGTTATAAGCATATTAGATAATGGAACTCGCATTAAGGGCGATGGGCATTGATGCGAAAAATTCAGAACCCTTTTTTTGGACATTTGAGCGAATTTAAGGTGGACAGTTTAGCGAAATCTACTACCCATTGTACAACTGTAGCGGATTTACAGGTACGTTGTAGAAGATTATCTTGTGTGACGTAAAAAAAAAACTTAAGCTGGAGCCTGAGATTATCCATGTCGACTTCGAATTGACGATCATGAATTTCATACGAGACTTGATTCCTGGTGCCCGGATAAAATGCTGTCGTTTCCACCTGGTGCAGAAAAGATACACAGTTTGAGATTAAGTCGAGACTACAAAGACAGTTATGACATTGGAAAATGTTTAAGTGAAATTTTTAGGGCAGCATTTCTTCTGCCAAGTGATGTAGAAGACAGCTTTGTAGAAGATTTCATGAGTGGCATCCCAAGTCACTGTAAATGTGTAAAGTTTGTGAAAAAGATATATCCTGCTCAAAGTCACTTCTTATCCCTTTTGTGAGTTATGGCAAAAGGCTTGGGTTGACTCGAATACCTAACAGAACACTCTTTGGCTGGCTAATGGAAGGGGCACAAGACAAGGCGTCTGCAATGATGGAAAAAGTCCAGGTAATTTCGATTATCCGCTCAAAAAGGTTATTTTCCGTTTCGCTTTAAGCCTTAAATGTACACTTTTTTGCCACTCAAACATCCATTGTTTTGGCTCAAATGTCCTGTCAATTTTCTCAAATGGCTCGCGCCGCGCATTAATTCTACATGCAGTATCAGCAGGGATCAGACTATATGTTTGAGATTAATTACAAAAAGAGATGGTTCTGTAATATTCAGGTTCTGATATTTCAGAATATCTATTTTATGTCTGTCTGTTTGTCTCCGTAACTTTGAACACTTCTGACTTCAACCTGATTTTGTCAATGTTTTTTCTCAGTTCTTTTGAAAATAACACGAAGTTCAAAAGCTTGAACTTATAAAATAATTCATTTCATTTCATTTCATTTTCAGTTTCATTTTCATTTTCATTTCCTTTCATTTCACTTTCCGTTTTCCTTTTTACATGCTACTGCCACATCGTCTAGACTTTTGTAAATTTTCGCTATGAATATTTGTGATAGAAGGAAAAAAAATGTATATTTTGAAGCACTTCAGCACGCAAATAAATCATGTTTAATTTCATTAAGGAAAATGTAAGCCTTACACCTGATTTGTGAAAAATATAAAAAAAATGTTGATTTAGATTCATATTTTAGTCAAACAGTCATGCGCGTTAGGTGTTTAGTATTGTATCAATCTTTCTGTCAACCATATAGGGGGAAATCCCCAGGTTTCTTATCTGTGACGTCACATTTTATCTTCTATCCAATGATTAGAGATCAAAGAGTGTATATCCAGATAAGCCGCCAAATCTTTACCTATGCGGTTTACAAATTCAACTATTTTTAATTGTCAACATTGAAAGAGACTGTCCAGTTTCACTTAGAGACATTTACCCTAATGTGCTTAAGTATTAGGACACCTAAAACCATAAAGGACTTCTATGCTTAAGGCGTGAATTTTCCCCACGATTAAAAAGTTATACGGATCATTGACTTCGGCTTTGCATTTATGACTATGACATGTAACTTGCATGACAAATGAATTTTCAAGTGAAGTGCTTGTGTCTATGTAAAGTACGCTAAAAATACGTTGACGTTGACGTCATTGTTGAGATAAATTGTAAATTATCCTCAAACTGATCGTTGAAATAATGATTTATTGTATGCATTTCACCCTTTTTGACTTACATTACTTACATAACAGTTAACACTGGATAGTTTTGACTATATGTATGTGACCTTGACCTCATTTCAAGGTCATGGTACACAATATAATCCTTGAAGATCACAGTGCTACTGTTGACCATTCTTCTTCTTTGGCTTACTGAGTATCGTTCCCCCCGCCGTGACCCAGCTTCCCACTCATATATATTGTGTACTTGCATCGCATAAGTCTGCTGCATGAAGGAAATGCTGGGTCACGGGGGGGGGGGGGAAGTACTTGTATTTTAATTATAGTGAAGCGTTCTCTTTTGGCCGCTTTTACCGGAAGTATAACTGTGGTTTTGCATGTTTAAATGCCAGTCAGGCGTAACAAGATGAAAATCATTGCTTTGTATTGTGATGTGCGTGTATTTAGCATGCATTTTTGACAAAAAATTATGGAATGAATGACTGATTTCAATATTTGTATTACCTCAAAAAAGGAGGTATGCGAAAAACTTGAATTAAGGGTAGGTAGGGTCAGACTGGACTATCTCCCCGTGTATTTGGGTATAAATCACAAATGATCTGATTTCATACGATTTACATATTTGTGGAAGCTCTGCTAAGAAAAATCTGCACAATTTATACTTTTTGAAAATTCGGACCTGTCGCGCCGGTTTAATGGGGAAAATCCTCGCTTTAATCATAGAAGTCCTTTTCCATTTGTTCCAAATGGAAAATTAATGGTTTTTAGGTATCCCAATATTAAAGCACATGATGGTACATGTGCTTGTATGTAGGAAATAAAAAGTGTATATTTTTGAAGGCAAAGCAGCCGGGCCAGGTAGCGCAGTCGGTAGGGCATCTGACTTATAAGTCAGAGGTCCTGGGTTCGATACCCGGTCTGGCCACATACTTTCGTTTCTCCTTCCACTGATTCAAGAAGGGCAGTTGTCAGTTACTGGCGAAAATATATGTGCACTTAGTACTGGTTAACCGCTTAGGAGGTCTAAGCCTGCTCAGAAATAGATATATTAGTTTATTTAAGTCTCATTTTGGTGTACATCATATTATATACACACATATATACATATATTAAAACAAACATATAAAATACACCAAACCATTCTGTACAGAATTATAAGAGACTATATAAAAAAGTAAGTTTCACCTAAAAATTTCTATTACAGTTGATTACCAACCTACATATAGCTGGACTCTCCCGCCCCGACTAAACGGAAGAGTTACTGACATCCAGGGCCGAGTTCCAAGTGATTGGGAGGGAGACCCATCTACATGTTCCTCGGCCCGGGGTGTCAGTAGTTTATTCATTTCTGTCTCCAGTGGTTTTAAACATAATATACATCCTGTATTTAGATCTTTAAAATTGACTAAGCCATTTTGAATAAGAATTATAAGGTACTAACATAGCATAATTTGTATACATGTACAATCACAGCAAATAAAATACAAATTATGACATAAAATATTACTAATGTTTAAAACAATGAGGCCAGACAATAAAAAAAGAAGAAATAGCCTCCATCCTGCGCACTAAAGGGCCACGGGAAAGAACCTGCAAGCCACCACATAGTGACTCGCCAGGAACTGGCACCGGAGCTTCACGTGGCCCCCCGTCTCTCGAGGAAAAATGTGCCCAGAGCAGACGGCGGTCCAAGAGTTTACAGGATGGATGCCCCAATACTGAGTGTGACGTCATTGTTATATAAACAAATAATGATAAAACTAAAATGAGAAAGTAAGTCATTGAGTACCAAATCAGACTCATAGAAAACTCAATATCACAGTTTTATCCCTTATTTATGGTGGCTGGTTTGTGCCATTTCGTCTTTTCGTCTTTTCGCCGCGAAAAGACGCCACGCGAAAAGACGAAAAGACGAAAAGACGCCATGCGAAAAGACGAAAATACGAAAAAACGCCAGGCGAAAAGACGAAAAGACGAAATAACGCCAGGCGAAAAGACGAAAAGACGAAACCCGCCACGCGAAAAGACGAAATTGCAGCGCGAAAAGACGAAAAAACGCCATGCGAAAAGACGCCATTTGAAACTCTTAAATTGTCGTCTTTTCGCGTGGCGTCTTTTTGTCTTTTCGTCTTTTCGCCTGGCGTCTTTTCGTCTTTTCGTCTTTTCGCATGGCGTTATTTCGTCTTTTCGCATGGCGTTATTTCGTCTTTTCGTCTTTTCGCGTGGCGTTATTTCGTCTTTTCGTCTTGTCGCGTGGCGTTATTTCGTCTTTTCGTCTTTTCGCATGGCGTATTTTCGTCTTTTCGCGCCGAAAAGACGAAAAGACGCCATGCGAAAAGACGAAAACACGAAATAACGCCACGCGAAAAGACGAAATAACGCCATGCGAAAAGACGAAAAGACGAAAAGACGCCAGGCGAAAAGACGAAAAGACGAAATAACGACACACAAATACCCTTTCATTGATAACTGTATTGATTCCTAATACTAAGACAGATTTGTCTGAGTAAACAATATAGACTCATATCAGACTACTGCAAACGCAGCTACAGAAGCAGTCTGATCACAGAATTTGCCACTGAAATGCTTTTTTATATATCTTTTTGACTGCTAAAAATTGTAAGGATAGACTATAAAATTAACGTGGGGTCGGCAACATTTTGGGTCACTATGGTACCGTTTAGATTGATCAACAAATTTGTGCCTTGTTGACTGAGATCAAACACAGATTTAATCAAGATAATCAGTATCTAGCAGCAGTCTTATGAAAATTAGGATGGATTTATTTTATCCGACAGAAAAATAAAAGTTGTTAAAAGTGAAAAGGATAGCTAAAAGTATTAGTATGGGGTCGGCAATAATTACAGTTATTGATTAAAATAATCTGGGCCATGTTGACTTAAAAATTAGCAGACGCAAATTTACTCATTCAGGAGCGTAGGCAGACCTATTACGTTGTTGTAGCAAGTATTTTTGAGAAATACAGTCAAACCTGTCTTAAGGGGTCACCCAAGGGAAGGACAAAAAAGTGGCTACTTAAGTCAGATGACCCCATAATACATTTCATTTACACTGTATTTTGGTTCAAAGGACCAAGGTGGCTGCTCAAGACAGGTGATCCCTTAATAGAGGTGACCACATAAGCAGGTTTGACTGTATAGCTGAATGTGTACACCTCCAAGAAAGATCTCTCTAATACTGATCATTCTGTCCCCTTCTGTCATATTTACAAAGGGGGTCAACTTTTGTGACATTCTATTTGCTTTCCAAGATAGGGAAGTGAAGCAAACAGAAAAAAATAGATTCTTAAATAGGTCTACTTTTAAAGGAAAGAATTTGCTTCTAGAGGACCAAATTCTACTTTCAAGAGCTGACCCTCCTTAAGAAAGGATGCAAAAATGCGAAATTGCTTCCCCTGAGAGTGGTCCCGTTCACCTTAAGCACAGATGCAAATATGTTGAAACCTGTGTCTCCATGCCTCCTACGTAAAAATAACCGTCTTTTTTTAATTTTTTTATTTATTAAGTTTGAACAAGTAGAATTTCATATCTCGAGCTGTATCATAACATACGCAGAATGGTTACCAATGCAGAGCCTGACCAGACCACTCTTTTCCCAGGACACACATGTCCTAGGAGTTAGGATCATAATGGTAACATGGTCCAAATTTAGTACTTAATGCTAGCACCTAATCTACTATTTGCTTGTAATGTATTTTTTTAGTAAACTGTGTTACAATATTATTGTTCAAACTGAGAGATCGAGAGAATTGGGCAAAACGTCCCACCAATGCTAAGGTCATATGAAGACAGGACCCCGCGGTTTAGAGTCACATCTGAAGGACCACTGAGGCGAGGGTGTTTGTGTGTGTGGAGGGGTGGGGTGGGGGGGGGCGGTCGAACTGACTGCAACCGCTGGTCTAGTCTAGCCTATCCCATAATCTTGTGCGGTCGTTGGGGCACCACAGATGACTCTAAAACACCCCTTTTCCACCTAGTCCTGTCTTCAGCTAGCAAAATCCATCCCTGTCGTTTAAAGAAGACTTGAAGAGGAAGTAACAGTAGTTGTGCCCCTTTGTAAAAAAAGGCGGAAGGAGGCACATTTTCAATTTAAAATGGATCTCTCACAGAGGCGCATTCAGATTAAAAATACTTCCTATAAGAAAATGTTATAGCTTGAGCTGCAGCTAAATGATACCATAATATTCTTAAATATTGGGACACATAAGCCAAAGAGAAGTCTAATCAGGCTCTGCTCTGTCTGCGATTGGCACGTCTTTAGAAAACTATAAACTTGTCCAAATTTTGGGTTAGCTGCAGTTAAATGTATGTCAAATTAGGGAAAATACCGTATCATTATTTTTTTCATACAGCGAAGTACAACAATGTTTCAATGTTTGTATTCCATAGTTTGAGAGAGATTACATGGTCAACAAGTGGTTAATCTTTTAGGCAGTTTAAGATCAAAATTAAGATATGATGAAATTTGTTTGGAGTGTTTTACTCCAAAACATTAGGACGGCTCATTTTCTTTTCTGTCCGTTCAGTAGAAATACGATAATGACTTCTTTCCTCATATTTTTTGGTAATGTTTTTAAAAGAACAGTTTAGCGGCAAAAGCTGCAAACCGTGATCAGTACACTTCTTTACAGATTGCATTTTGATCAGGGTCTACACAGTTTAAAAAAGAAACACCTGTCTAAGTATTCAGAGTATTAACTGCATTTAGAATAGGATATATTGATATATCTTAATGCAAAACACGTGATGCGAAAAGACGAAAAGACGAAATAACGCCACGCGAATAGACGAAAAGACGACATAACGCCACGCGAAAAGACGAAAAGACGAAATAACGCCATGCGAAAAGACGAAAAGACGAAAAGACGCCACGCGAAAAGACGACAATTTAAGAGTTTCAAATGGCGTCTTTTCGCATGGCGTTTTTTTAGTCTTTTCGCGCTGCAATTTCGTCTTTTCGCGTGGCGGGTTTCGTCTTTTCGTCTTTTCGCCTGGCGTTATTTCGTCTTTTCGTCTTTTCGCCTGGCGTTTTTTCGTCTTTTCGTCTTTTCGCATGGCGTCTTTTCGTCTTTTCGTCTTTTTGCGTGGCGTCTTTTCGCGGCGAAAAGACGAAAAGACGAAATGGCACAAACCAGCCACCATACTTATTACCCTGAACCCGTCCACATGGCATATGCATCACCAGAAAAAGACAGTATCAAGAGCAGATGACAAGTGGCGGAAACCGATGTCCAAACAGCATGACACCTGAAATAGTGTGGTTATGCTAACTGAACGTCACGACATGACCTTAGCTGTTTACCGTGCGTGTAAAGCAATAAACCAATCAATCAAGGCAAAGCAACCTGTATAAGTATAGGAGTAAATATTTTTTGTAAGGCCCTTACTACGTGAATATAATTGCCAACCTTTGTAAATTTGATTGCCTCCATGTGGTTATAAATTAAGGAAAGGAAATATTTGGTAAAGGAAGGTTTTGGAATTACAAAGGTTACCTGTATTACCTTCTTTCGTTAAGGTAAATAAATACACTTTCCGGGAAAGCGACTCAACCGTTTAATTTTTGCCTCCAATTTCAATAAGGATAAACTCTAAAAGGAAGAATTTGCTATAATAGAAGCATTTTTCCCTTTTAGCGAAAATTCTTTTGTGGAATGATTTCCAGGGAAGCAAACAGGAAGTCACAAAAGTCACAAAAGTTTCCCTCCCTTGTTAAAATGGCTGTAAAACACGGAGGTGTTCCAACACACCTTAAGGACGATTATTCACTTACAAAGGGGAATTAAATTATCTGAGAATGAATCATTTGTTTGAGATAATTACACTTTATGCATTGTATGAATTTCGGGTAGTATCTCACTTATAATTCGAGAGGGGCATGGCATGGCATACACGGTATGTCATACTCCTCTGGAATTATAATTGAGGCGACGTCATAGCTCTGTTACCCTAGCAACTATGGAATTACCAACTGTTGTGCTTAGTACCTTGGCAGAATACGTTTCAATGGCGTCACTTAAACATCAATATGAACTCTTAATTTCTATGGTAACAAATACATGCCGTCATTGGTTCCGGAGCAAGGCAAACAATGTATGCCATGCTCCGGCAATTTTACAATGACATTACAAACTAAAATTAAACAAATGATTATTGTCAAGCCATTTAATTCTGTGTTTAATGTCTCACATTATTGCCGAGTAGCTATATAGTAGATAATCGGCTCTGAATACACACTAACAGACCTGGAGCCTGATAATAATTCTGGGATATTTTTTTGTTAAAAACATAGATTGTGACTTCTAATTAGAACAGCCTTCGCGGCTCAGTTCTAATAAGGGGTCACAACATATATTTTGATGGAAAAATATCTAAAAGTATCCGCTCCTAGGAGAGCAGATTCTTCCCTAAAAGATTTAACCCCTTAATAATAATAACAAAAATGAATTGATGAAATATTTCATGCATTACCTCCGACGTGGTCTAACTATATACATTTGAAATAGAGTTTAGATAATAATATTTGATAAAAGTAACTTTAAATAAAAAAAAGATAAATGTTAAACGATCGCGGACCGCGCTCGAAATCGCATTATTGGACATAAGTAATTTATTCTTACGTCACAATCTCGTGCATGAAAAGGAAAATACCTGTACATGATCACATGACACACGTGGTCAAAATCGATTTTCTTACAGACCGTGAGGAAATAGGTAATTTGCATTTTAATTTGAAGATTATTTTTGATTCCACATTTATCGAAAAAACATGCATTTTCTAAAAACTTTTAAGGTTAATATGAGACTACATATTGTCTAACCAACTTTTGTTAAAATATTTGTTTTTGAAAACATGAAATAAACGACGGAGACAATCTTTAATGAGTTGACCGAAATCGAGAAGGGAGGCAACAATTAAAATGGCAGTTATTTACCCTGACACTGTATCTATACCCGTTAAGACGAGTCATATTTTTACCTTCTGAGTTTTTCATAACTCCTGCAGCGGTGTTCTGCTGGTCCTGAGATGTTATCTTTAAAAGATGGCCTCCAAAAATGCCGCAGTATGTCTGAAAACAAGATAAACCACATAAATATAACATATGCATATATATTTTATAATTGGAGTATGGCGAATGACAAAACCGCTTAATAAAATGGGAAAGGGGTGTGTGGGTTATGGTTGCATTCGGACGATGGTGCTGGGTTTAATTTACTGTGCCAGGGTGTCCTTCTTTGGGTTGTAATAGGGCAAGGGCCTACTGTGATTGCAGTAGGTGCGGGCGGTGGTTGTTTGTATATGTAAGCTCTTTTCCTTTCTCCTTCTCTCTGGGAGACGGCTCGGTGTAGACTGAAATATATTTGTCTGAAAGAGCCGTTAAACCATAAAAAAACAAAAACAACCAACCTATCTAATTAACCAGAAGTAGACCCATGATTAATAATTTGGGCATCTTAAATATCAATAACTACATGCAAACTTCTTTGGATCTATTACTAGTAAATTCAACCCTCAGGCCGCTACTTTGGTTCTTTATCTTGATCTTGAAACGATATCTAGCTGGGCTTCTGACTGGCTGGTGGACTTTAATTAAAAAAAATCTGATATAAAAAAATATACCTGTTACTTGCCTCTAAAATGAGTATCGCAGAAATTTCTGCCTCATTGAATCACAAGCACTTAGGTATTACTTTTTTCGAGTACTTGGACAGAACACATCAAAAAAATGCAGAGTCAGCTTGGACCAGGCTGAACCTTCTGCGGGAGCTTAAATTTAAAATGATAAGACCAGCACTTGAAAAAATCTATATACACTTTTTGGAAGGACTCCAGGGAAGCAAACAGGAAGTCATATACATATCTGCCAAAATGAATGCAGGACATACAGGGCACTACACGTTAGGGCTTGAAAACACATACTGCATTTATGTACATTCATGGTAGATTTTTGCAAGCCGTTTTTTTCACCTGTGGTATGTTCTCACAGGTGTTTTCACTCATATATGGCATTACATATACTTGTATGTCTGCACATACATACATACATACATACATACAAACTATAATGTAGATTAAAAGAAAATACAGATTATGTGAAAAATACGGTGTCGGTAAGGAGTTAGAAATCGACAAAAAGAGAGAGTGTGTGTGGGGGTGGTGGTGGTGGGGGGGGGGGGGGGGGTGGGGGGGAGGCAGAAGAAAACAAACAAAACCGGATTTTACAGGACAGTACACGAGTGGTCAACAATGGACTCTTGCCAATGGGCCCAGGCTGACTTTATTGGGACGGTTACTAAATATTTTGATGTGTTTACTGAAAATTGTACAACCATGTGCATGATTATTTATTCGAGGGTGATTCAATAAGTAATTGGAACTACACTGTAACTTTTTTTAATATATAACATAGAATAATGGTTCTTTGTCTACATTTTATTCAGGTGTAATGTGAATTGTAGCCGACGCCTCAAGGCGTAATCTTTGTTGACGTAATTGGAACTACACTGTAACTTTTTTTAATATATAACATAGAATAATGGTTCTTTGTCCACATTTTATTCAGGTGTAATGTGAATTGTAGCTGACGCCTCAAGGCGTAATCTTTGTTGACGTCACCAGAAGTTAACGTTAAATCACGTCACTGAGATCATCGTGGCCGCTTTCTCCTGGGAAGAAGAACGAACTTATACAGACATCGAAAGTTACAGACAGAAAAACGCAAGAGAGATTCACGCTGCTTTGCAAGAAGTATGCAGTGACAAAATCAATGTTTAAAAAAATAGGTGATGTAACAGTATTGAAATCAAGCCTTGGATTGACATGTGATGAATTAGCGTTGGAAGTTGGCATAAGTAAGGGGTCATTGACTACTATAATTTGAGATGGGCTTGGCATGAGAAACGTCACAGCTAGGTAGCTATCCCATTATCCGACGTCAGAAAAAGTGGAATGTCGCCTGGAGGTCGCCACCGATCTACTTCTTGCTTCCAAGAAGATGGAAATGAGTTCCTATCTCGAAATGTAGCGTTGAAGAAACATAGATGAGGCCTTAGGACCAGAGCTTAAGTGACAGGCGGCAGAAAAGCACATGCCCGATTCTCCCAGGTCAGGAAAGTTTCGCCCCACACAAGGGAAACTTAAAATGTTGATGATATATCCATGGAATACTGACAAGACATCGAGTCCCGATTGGTCGAACTATAAATGGCAAATACTACAAGGAAAACATTCAAAAATGCATAAGACGGGCTATTCGTAAAAAGCGACCTGAGCTGTTAAAAGCCACCCAATAATCCTTCATGACAATGCTGCACCGCATATTTCAGATGGGTGACGCCACTTCTGTGCTCCTAGGGTTGAGAAAAGTTAGCTCATCCTCCCTACTCTCCGGATATAAGCCCTTATGATTTTCTTTACACTAAAAGAACAGCTGCGCGGAGTTCATTTCGGAGATTTAGAAGATTAAGAAGTTGTCGTGGCCAATTAAGTTAGGGTATATGAACGTGGTTGCTTAGCGACCGAAGTTGCTAACCTACCAAGTCGTCGGAAGTCTGTCATTGAATAGAAGCGATATTTCTTTGAAGGATTAAAAAAAAAGATAAGCCATACAACTTTTTAGTTCAGAACTAATAAGATTTTTCGCATACCTTACTGAATCACTCTCGTATAGTTCGACTCTCTTGTTGTAATCCTGATTTTACGGAATAAAGGTAAGTCGCCAATAACACAAGAAAGAGAATACGACACTCGAATTTACAGCATATAATAAATACCACTAAACTACGGTAAACTCACCTTTGCATCTATGTAGGTGACATTGAGACCGACAACCAGATAACATTTCGAGGAGTGTCGACAATAACCGTCAGGACAGTACGCTGCTGAAACAAAGAAATGCCACTCAGGCAAACTAGTTTTATGTAAAATTTAATCACCATTCGAGCACAGTAGGCATGAACCGTCACGAAGTTAGTGCGTCCGTGACAGCCGTTAGGTTTGCTTCACCTTAACAGTGCTGACGCTAAGTTTATAAAAGTTTTCACTCAGCCCGACAAAGGTCTTTCCTAAGTTTGCTAGGAAGGGTCTTCCTGTACGTAAAAGGCGACATTACACAGGCTCATATTTCGATATATGTAATTTTGGCACACGTATTCTATTAATACTCGAGTTAAGTAAACTCATATGTACGATCGTAGAAACATCGGCACATCCATATTCTTAAGATAAAACAAACGTGTGAAACCCTAATGCCTATGCAGAGGTGTGATCAGGCGCTAGCAGTTTTAGTAAGCATCACCTGCCTATTATAATACACCGCCATGTCTATGTATCCGTGAGACAAGTCAGTGAAGTAGACAGTCCAGTAACTGCAAACCTATACTTTGGCCGTGGCCAGCAATAGAAGCGGTGACATTGTAGAGATATCAACGAGGTCATGGGATCTCTCATAGAGCTTTGCAAGTGTTGACACTAGTTTCGTTCAACTTCGTATGCAGATTGCTATTCAAAAATGGAGAAATAACTACGAAAACGTGAAGCCTTACCACACCTGTAACAGGTACAGTAAGGCTTCAAGTTTTCATAGTTATATATTTGTCATAAAGCTTAGTACATGTAATAGGCAGAAAAAAAGGGGTTAAGATGTAGAAAATATGAATACAAACACAAAATACTTACTGTACGCGAAGCCAAAAAGGTAAACAGTCACAAGCAGATAAAATGATTTTCCCGTCATCTTCATCGCTATAACACACAATAACGTTACACCACAAGGGCAACCAATATGCTTATGAAGCAATTTTACTACTGCAATTAGGACTGCAGTGGCAATTAGCTCAAATTTCTAAGTACCAAAAAATTCTAAGTACCAAAAGGTTTCAAGTGCTGGGTCTGAAGTGTTTTTTCCTGCCTGGAGGTCGCACGATACTTGCACTTTACGAAATAAGTCTGAATTATTCAAGCAGTCTATTATTTCAGCTTTATTAAAACTTTTTTTTTCTAATCGTGTAGTGCTATATTCACACTTATATCCAAGGAGTGCCACAGTCAAAGCAAGCAGTCTTCCAATGACACCAAGAAGAACAATTGTAAAACATGAAACCACAAAACGTTGACACACAAGTAGGCGGCCAGCAGAGCAACTAACTCCCTCTTTACGCCATGAAATGATCACAATTCTAGTCAGGACAAAAATATCAACTTCTCAGCGTTTAATGCCATTATCATTTCAGTAATTAGAGGCAAAATACGTCATTTAAGAAATATTTACACTTGCCACTGACTTCCCATAGGTGAACCCTTTAGAGCAATTAGCTTCATACATCGATGAAGGACAGTTGATCATGTGACGTTGTCGTCAAAAGACGTCTTATGTCAACAAACGTCTTGATTGGTACTTTTAACTTTCGATTGACGCCATGTCAGGACGACGGCTGTTTAACTTTATGGCAGAACACGTCGTTACTAACTTTCTTCGACCCGTATTTTGCCTATTCTTCACTAAATTACCACGAAAACGGCACAGAGAAGGTCACAAATAAAGTGTAAATACATGTATAAGAATAAAAATTTAATTTTTTAGCGTTCATCGTGTGAAGAAGCCAGTGGTCGTCGCTAAAATTCTATAAGAAGCGCTTCGCGCTTCATGGAATTTTAGCTTCGCCCACTGGCTTCATCACACGACGAACGCTGAAAAAGCAAGTTTTAATCCTTAATTGAAGTTTGATTTTTCAGCGTTCATCGTCTGATGAAGCCAGTGGGCGGAGCTAAGATGCCATGAAGCGCGAAGCGCTTCTTGTAGATATTTAGCGACGACCACTGACTTCTTGACACGATGAACGCTGAAAAATCAAAACTTTATTCTTATATTTACACTTAATTTTCATACCCTTCATGTGCTGTTTATATGGTAATTTAATATAGAATATGCAAAATATGCGTCGAAGAAAAGATTGTAACTACTTGTTCGGCCATTACAATAAACAGCCGTCGCCATAATGTGGCGTCATTCGAACGTTACGTGGACCAATCAAGACCTTTGTTTACCTTAGACGTCGCTTTATGACAATGCCACATGATTGATTGTCGTTCATCAGTTTATGAAGCCAGTTGCTCTAAAAGGTTTACATATGGAGAATCAGTGGCAGTAGTAGTAGTAGTATTTCAATTCTCATATCGACGTTGCCCCCGCACATCAGCGGAACGAATCCATAGCTGCAGTAACGGGGCGGAGGATCAGTGGCAAGTGTATATATTGATATTTTAAGCGCATTAGATAGTGAAAACAGTTGAATTGGCAAACACCGTAGATCTAGATGAGAAGGTTTATAATGAGCTGCCGTATGCGGATCTACGATGTTGGCTCTCTAGTCTTAGAATTCTAGATATAGCCTGGACGAAACATTGTTTTTAGTGGGGTTTTTTTCAGACGTAAGCTGTTTCGTCTGCTTTCTTGCGCTTTAGGTTGAAATCGGATTTTAGCCTCCAGTGTTGTTTTTTTTTCTTTTCCTAGAGACCGTTCTGATGTTCTTCTTCGTATGGCTTTGTGGCCATTCGCTATGTACAGAACTTTTCAAATTATGTCCTATAGTGCCTTGTCGTTTTGTTTGCGTCATGTGACTTTAGATAAATATGAGCTTTATTTGCTATTGAATATTACTGAATTTAACATAAAAACTTAGGTAGAGGAAAAACGTCATCGAAAAATATATCTGAAATTTTGATATGTTTTAAGGAAATATGTATACATGAAATTATTGAAATAATTTTAAGTTTTCACCGTGTAAATTTTTCATAAAGTAGATTTGTTAAACAATACCCCGTGCTCCGATGATGTCGTTTCTTTCAACGTCATAGAGAGATTATTCCTAATAATGATTCCAAGTAAATTTTGAGTTCCTAGTAAATCATCTATAATCTACAGGATATAACTGCACGTAAAAAAGCAAAACAAAACAAAAACTGAAATAATATCTTTTACCGTCTTCCAGGGAGGAAGGTTTAAACATGCCAGGTGTTCATGTTTTTTTAATAATGTTTATTCTGCATAACGTGAAGTCTTATCTATTGCACTCTTACAAACTTCGTATTTCCCGACGTCAATTACTTCCGAAGTAGCAACTGGGAAAAAATGAGCCTCTCACCTGTTTGAATTCTTCAGTCTAGAAAACGGAATGAGATATTTCTTCAGTTTTTTCTTTTCTCATTTTCATAGTTTTCTAGAATAACTCGACACTAATATATTAAAATTAATAGATAGGTCAGGCACCGCTCTTAGCCCCAAATTTAGTTTGACGCTAAAAAATCGACGTTATCTGAACAGGGAGTACGGCTTAAAACATTTACTTTGAGAAATGTTTACACGATAAAATCTTGATATTATTTCATCAGTATTCTAACTTCACATTTAATTAATTTGAGACATATTTTTCGTTGACGGTTTTTTTCTATTTTCAGTTTTTACTTGATAAAAACTTTTCAACAGCTAATGAAAATTAACGTTTTCATCAATTCACCCATAATGCGTAAAGAATGGGCAGAAAGTATAGCACAGCTTGAGTGATCGCTGGACGGCACGCACTTTGGTATGAAATTTGTTTCAATACCTCAACGGACTGCAGAGCAATGTCGATTAATGCGGATATCTGAGGGTTATATATTTTTGTATAAAAAAGTCAAGCCATCACATTTTCACAACTTCATTTATTTTGGAATTATTTGTTTATGGTGAAATGAAAGTCATTTAGTAAGTCACAAATGACTTAAGTTTTTGGTGCTATATTGTTTGACTAAAAACTGAAAATTAGGTTTGTCCTATTTTACCCTAAAATACATGTTTGCTGGAATACAGGGTACAGAGGTCATGGAATTTAACAGGTAACATAATGTGCACTAACAATAAGAGGACAAAAAAACTATTGTCTCCCACTATTGTTTGAATTTGATCGCTGAGGTAGAAGTCAGTATGAGGAATCCTTCAATGAATATGAAACACGAAAACTTTTATAAACTACTGACTCTAATATTTAATTTGAGTGCTAGTTTATGAGGCCAGTAAACAATGCAAATTGTATATAAAATTCCCTTGTTCACCTTTTTTGTCCAGTTCATTGAGGACCAGTTGCTGGTACGGTGACCAGAGTTAATTACCCTGAAACATATTTGCATAGTTCAGTGTAGGGCTGCACAATGGACCACGAGTAATAACGATTACAGGTCAATCGTCACAGGCGTGCTTCAGCTACCTGAACGCTTCACATTATCACTGCTTACGGCTGGCAGTGACAAACACTAAAAGCAATGAATGCTCACCCTTAGCAGTCAGAAACACTGTTGTAACTGCTATTCCTGAGTAGTGACTTCGAGCAGTGAGCAGCGACTGGGAGTTACTGGTTACACACGATTTATACGAGGGTCATCCAATAAAGAAGTTGGATTTTATATATAATTTTGACTGTATATGTTTTTCATATAAAAATCTTACCATTGCGTGGCATATCTTATTGATCAAACAACAACCCAGATTTTTGTCTGACCGTTGATTTCTTTTTGCCTAGCAACGACAGAAGGCAAAGGGAATGCTCCTGGCCAGGTTTGTAAAAATGGTTGCCATGGTTACTGGAACCCTCCTTTTAATTGCAAAAATACTATGTATCATATCTTACTATGTTTGAAACATACCTTATGAACGTAACTCATTTTGGACTGATATCATTGAAGAAGCTAGGAATTTTAATTAAATAAATGCAAAACTTGAGCATTGTAATTGGGGGCGGGGTGAGATAGGTGTTATAAATTAAAAGGGAATCTATACAATGGTAGGCACTTAACTCTAAAAGGTGAGATATACCATTAAGGTAATGATTTATGGTTAATGTAAAAATCTGCATAAAACCACAAAAAAGTAAGGTATCTCCCTGAAAGTTAGCAGACTTCTTATTTTTGTTGTTCTTTACAGTTTAGAATACAAAATAGACGTACATGCTGCTTAAAAGAGTGTTTTTATAGATCAAAGGGTAATTTTGTGCGCAATAATCTTAAAAATTAACATCGTTATTGAAAAGTAACGTAGTGCTGAAGTGCATTTAAGATATCGCATGATGAAGAACAACCTAGCAATTATTTGTTCCAACTCTTTCTGAAATTGTAATGTAGACCAGATGAAAACAGTAGCTTTTTCTCAAATGTTCAACCATGTACAAGGTAATGTACACTGGACGCATTTATTAAATTATAGGGTAGGAAAACATACCTAAGTAACACCTACAGTATAAATAATACATTACTTACATGATCAATGGTGTGTAGATGAAATTGTTCAACCTTGTTAAAATAGTCTCACCTGTCTCACCTGTGTGTTTTGACAAAAACATTTGGACACAGACCCCATCTTTTTTCATCTGCTCAGCCTAATAATGTGTGAAAGAGTTTGAAAAAATAATTGCTAGGTCGCTCTCCATTATGCAACAAGGAACTCTCAGCACTAAGAATATTTTCAATAACAATATTAGTTTTTCAGATTATTGCGCACAAATTTACCCTTTGATCTTTCCTTATAACAACACTTTTTAACATTAACAAATGCTGCGTTTTGGGAGTCTGAATTGTTAGAAACAACATAAAGAAGGCATATGCTAAGTTTTGGAAAGATCAATGGTATTTTAAGTATTTTATGCAGAGTTTTGTCTTTGCCCCAAATCAGTGAATATCATCACCTTTAATTACAATGCACATATTCAGGAAACACACGATTGATTTGTTTTATGTTGCTTAGCAACAGGAAATCGTGCGTAGTACTTTAGGTGATATTTCCTGGAAAAGACTGGTTGCCAGGCAACCATTCGTCAAAGGGCTTATGTATGGTCCAAATGGTATAAGCAAAATTAAAACGCAAGGTAACCAAATATAATGACTTAGCCGGTGCTTTGCATTTCGAACCATGGCCGAATAGTTGTTAGCAAAATAAGATGAAACTTATATGTCAGGGAGGTTAGATATTAGTCTTGAAAATAAAGGTAAAATTCTTAGGTCACGGAGTAGGGTTCGTAAAATAGCAAACAAGTCCCACTCTTTATTGAATGACCCTCGTATATGTTTGACAAGGAAAATGTACTATCCGACAGGTGAGTCCTGCAAAAAGACACACCAGCCAGATAAATCGCGGTGACAGATCAGTCTTCGATTTTCACTGTAAAGATTTATCCTGGATCCGCTCATTATTTATGCGAACAGGGACTTCTCTGACCAGACACCACTGAGGCGCAGGATACCACTGAGGCGCAGGATAACCCGAGGCTCAGCTATTCGCACGTGGGTTGATTGGACACCGTTCTCGTATGGTGAGTGGTTCATATAATCATTCATTATGTGCCAACCAGAAAAATAACAACAAAAATAATAGAAGCATCGAATACGACTGCGTAATACCCCGCCACTGGAAACCAAAACCCCTTCTTTTATATTTTATACATTTTTTTATCATGACATGAAGCTCATATTACCTAGATGTGTTGCACGTTTCAGATAATTCTTGTTCATCTTTGATTTTATACAGATTATTTTCATAGTTTTGTACATGTATATAGCTTTGTGGCAGGGGCAGGTAACCTATGTGGACTTAAAACTACTTGTAACAGAATGCTTATGTTATTTCAATCATTTCTATGAAATTTCATCGAGATATACCGAAAATCTGATTTTATATTGGTTTTCTTCATGATATCATACATGCATACAGCTTATGTCAGGGGCAGATAACCAATGGGGGGGGGGGCAAAATTTTGATCAAGACATAAAGCTTATATCAATATGATAATTTTTTACAAGTTTCAGAAAAATACCTTTCGACTCTAAACATTTTTTTTCATTATTTCATACATTTATGTAGACCAAGGGCAGGGCCAAATAATCCAGGCGGACCAACAGAAAGCTTACGTTACTTTGATCATTTCTATGAAATTTCATCATGATATTTCAAAGTGTAAAGCAACTACAGACCAAAACTATTTTTAAGACCATGCCAAGGGCAATAATTCCATAAGAAGACACCGAAATTTGCCCATTAACAATCCTAACCGAGTTCTTCCCATGCCAAGTTTGAATAAAATCCATGAATAAATACTCAAGTTATTGAACAGAAACGAAGTGCTCACGGACGGACGGACTGACGTTCGCACGATGGACGGACAGACACACGGACAGTCAGCGGGAAACATAATACCCCGCCACTTTGTTACATGTTTCAGAAAAATCCCTTTCGACTCTAATTTTTTTACATTTTTTCATTATTTCATACATGTATATACCCTTAGGGCAGGGGCAGATAATCCAGGTGGACAAAATTCTGCTTTTAGCAGAAAGCTTATGTTACTTCGCTCATTTTGGTGAAATTTCATCATAATATTTCAAAGGGTAAAGGAACTACAGACCAAGAACTATTTTTATGACCATGCCAAGGACAATAACTACATAAGAAGACATCGAAATTTGTCCATAAACAATCCCAACCGAGATCATCTCAAGACCAGTGCACATGCCAAGTTTGAATAAGATCCGTTAATAAATAATCAAGTTATCGAACGGAAACGAAGTGCTCACGGACGGACGGACAGACGTACGGACGGACGGACGAACAAACAGACACACGGACATCCAGTGGAAAAACATTAGACCCCGCCACTAACGTTTGGCGGGTATAAAAACCCTGTTTCAGGAAAATCCTGTTCATCTTTGATTTTATACATATTATTTTCATAATTTTATATATGAATATAGCTTTGTGGCAGGGGCAGGTTGCCTACTGTGAAATTTCATCAAGATATACAGAAAATCTGATTTTATATAGTTTTTTCCACATGATTTCGTACATGTATACAGCTTTTGTCAGGGGCAGAAAACCACTTGGGACAAAATTTTGATAAAGACATAAATCTTATATCAACATGATAATTTGTTACAAGTTTCAGAAAAATCCCTGACGACTCTAATTTTATACCTTTTTTTCCCATTCTTTCATACATGTATATAGCCCTAGGGCAGGGGCAGATAATCCAGGAGGACAAAAGAAAGCTTACGTTACTTTGATCATTTCTGTGAAATTTCATCATGATATTTCAAAGTGTAAAGCAACTACAGACCAAAAACTATTTTTAAGACCATGCCAAGGGCAATAACTCTATAAGAAGACATCGAAATTTGCCCATTAACAATCCCAATCGAGATCTTCTCAAAGACCGGTGCACATGCCACGTTTGAATAAAATCCGTTAATAAATACTCAAGTTATCGAACGGAAACGAAGTGCTCACGGACGGACGGTCAGACGTTCGTACGTACGACGGACGGACAGACACACGGACAGCCAGCGGGAAAACATAATACCCCGCCACTTTGTTACATGTTTCAGAAAAAATTCTTTCGACTCTAGTTTTATACATTTTTTTTTCATTTTTTCATACAAGTATATAGTAATGTCGGGTATTGTCGACCCAGGGCAATTATCGACCTCTTATCTATTTTAATTGATGTAATCTTAACCCCAATTAATTCAGAGAACTGACAGCAGTTGTAACGTAAACTGCGTCTTATTATCGCCATAATATCTTACCATCGAATTGTAATTCTCACTCAAAGGACATTTTTGGGCGAAGAAAAACTTGATGGTCCAGTCACCTCTTCCTCAGTTTTTAGCTGCTACGAACATTGTTAATGATAGATATATCACTTATACCACGACCATTCAATGTATACCAACATTCCTACCAAAATATCATTTTAAACTTTGATCCAGTAAGGCCGTGCTTTGTTTCAGCGGGAATCTGCTAGTCTCCGAGCACTGATGATGACATCACGTGAGGGGTCGATAATAACAGAATGAAATATAGAATTCTGCAATTATCGACACCATTCTACCACACTCCTCCCAATCATGTTTAACTTAATAAATAAGTCCATGAAATTACTATGCACCATAAATAAAGTGATTTTGGATATATGTGCCTCATAGTTCTCATGTTGATAACTTTTATTACTTCGAACTTTTCAATATGCTGAAGAGGCTAACTCTATCTATACTGACAATAAAAATAAAATAATACATAATTTATATGACTTAGCAGAGCGTCATCATCTTATTCTTGTTTTAGATATAATAAGAAATATCTGTGATAAGGTATTGATATTTAATAGCGCAAAAACGATAGTATGACTATGTACGATACGACTTTTTAACTTAGCATTAAGATAATCTATACTTGATAATAATGATAAAAGTTTAGATCCTTTAAGAGCAAAGAAAACATTCATAAGTAAGAAGTTGGGCCATACCGCGGTTTCGGCTATTCAAGCCTCATCAGTGACCCTTTAAATCTGGCACAAGGAGCCAGAGGAAAAAAAAAAAAACAGTAAATTTGCAGGTTTAACATGGCAGTCATCTCAAAGACTGATATAAGTCGAAAAATACCAAAATATTTCAAATTTGTTTAGAAAATGAATCTAAACGTATGATCATTTCTGACTTCTCAGAATATATTCCATGATCTCAAAGGACCAAAAGGAAAATATAATCTGCACTATAGATGAGTGCGGGGAGACTTTTTACGGCCGCCACACGGCACAACATCCAGCTGCAGTGATAGTAAATAATGATAAAAGTTTAGATCCTTTAAGAGCAAAGAAAACATTCATAAGTAAGAAGTTGGGCCATACCGCGGTTTCGGCTATTCAAGCCTCATCAGTGACCCTTTAAATCTGGCACAAGGAGCCAGAGGAAAAAAAAAAAAAAAACAGTAAATTTGCAGGTTTAACATGGCAGTCATCTCAAAGACTGATATAAGTCGAAAAATACCAAAATATTTCAAATTTGTTTAGAAAATGATTCTAAACGTATGATCATTTCTGACTTCTCAGAATATATTCCATGATCTCAAAGGACCAAAAGGAAAATATAATCTGCACTATAGATGAGTGCGGGGAGACTTTTTACGGCCGCCACACGGCACAACATCCAGCTGCAGTGATAGTAAATAATGATAAAAGTTTAGATCCTTTAAGAGCAAAGAAAACATTCATAAGTAAGAAGTTGGGCCATACCGCGGTTTCGGCTATTCAAGCCTCATCAGTGACCCTTTAAATCTGGCACAAGGAGCCAGAGGAAAAAAAAAAAAAAAAAAAAAAAAAAAACAGTAAATTTGCAGGTTTAACATGGCAGTCATCTCAAAGACTGATATAAGTCGAAAAATACCAAAATATTTCAAATTTGTTTAGAAAATGAATCTAAACGTATGATCATTTCTGACTTCTCAGAATATATTCCATGATCTCAAAGGACCAAAAGGAAAATATAATCTGCACTATAGATGAGTGCGGGGAGACTTTTTACGGCCAGAGTCTTTCCACATATATTACTATTTATATCCATATTACAGCAGTATTTTGATTCTAGTGGCTTGCAAAATACAAAGGATTAATCGAGTTTTAATTCAGTTTCATATTATACGAAATGAATACTTTATCATATGAAACTATACATATTTGAATCAAGATTAATAAATTCATAAAAGTCAACTGACTTTCTTCTGAATCCTATTTGTATAATGTCCTTACGTACGCAGCTTATAAATCTTGTTTTGCATGTAATTATACAATGTAATTAAGTTTAAACCAAGATATTCTGATGCTGTGAGTTTGTCTTTGGTATCAACTGGTTTGAAAATAGTTCTGTAGCACTGCCACTTTGATTAGTGTTCATCCTTTCTAACAAAATATTTAAGGGGTCGGTAATAGCCTCTGTGGGCCGATAATTGCAGAGTGCACAACCGTCCTTCTAGAATTGATAACTCTCGTAACAAGTATGTTAAACGGCGTCAAATTGGTTGAAAATAACCACTGAAAATTGTTATAGGTAGCGTAGCATTGTTGTTGGGACTTACAACGTTTGTAATTGTTGAAGCTTAATTTTAACCTTAAAGGGTCGATAATACCCGACATTACTTTAGTCCCAGGGCAGGGGCAGATAATCCAGGTGGGTGAAATTCTGCTTATAACAGAAAGCTTATGTTTTTCCGATCATTTCTGTGAAATTTCATCATATGCTAAAGTGTAAAGCAACTACAGACCAAAAACTTTTTAAGACCATGCCAAGGGCAATAACTCCATAAGAAGACATCGAAATTTGCCCATTAACAATCCCAACCCAGATCTTCCTAAGACCAGTGCACCTGACAAGTTTGAATAAGATCCGTAAATAAATACTCAAGTTATCGAACGGAAACGAAGTGCTCACGGGCGGACGGACGGACAGACAGACGTACGTACGACGGACGGACAGACACACGGACAGTCAGCGGGAAAACATAATTTCCCATCACTAACGTGTTCCGGGGTATAATAATATATGTTATTCTTATAATGGAAGTGGAAAGGGGGAAGGATGACCAAAATGAATAGAGTTTTACAGTCAATCTGTTTTATTTTGATTATCATATATATACAACTGTACACGATCTGTCCTACCGTCCTAACAATAACTTACCACTAGGATACTAATTGTTAGCAATTATTGGATACATCTCATAGATCACATGAATACAGTGGTAAATCTTTTTTTTTTTTTTTTGAAAAAAAAAGAAGACTAATCCTGAATCCGCGGCCGGTAAGACAATTTATTATATCTCAGGTCTTAGGAGGCCGATTGCACTCCCCGTACTGATGTCCTTTGACTGAAGCAACTGTCATCGTTTTATGAAATATAGCCAGTTTTGAAGACACTGCGAAAGAGTTAGCTTAGCAAAAGATGGCTTTTTGAAGTATCCTAGTAGCTGGTTTCAATTCATAAATGATGACATTCGCTATAAAGGGCATTAGAACAGGGCATGACATTTGAATCGGCATTGTACGAATTGAGATATAACTAGTTTTCTTACCCGGTTCAGAATAGTTTCATTTCAATTACGAGAGATCATGTGGCCGTGATATTCGTTGGCCATTTTGTCTTAACACACCACCTTGTATTCACATGGTATGTATTGAATGATATTTAGAACAAAAAAAGGTAATTATTAACTATATAGGGCACAAATTTGACAATTCGTCTGCGAAAACATACAAATATGTTCATAAGATTTTTTTTCTGCTTTTGCACAAGTAAATTCCTTTGCATAGAAAAATCAATAAAAAAAGAAGAAAATAATCTGTTTTATGTACATGTTATAGCTTTAAATAGCTAAGAAATGTTTTGATAACGACCTCTCTCTTTACTACATGCATTTCGCATGCTAATTATAAGCAGGTGTATTCACATAAGCGCTAAGTTCAGTTAGACTGTTGTGATCGACGCTTCAGACAAACAGTAAGGCGTGGTATCAGTCGGTTGTTGGTACCCAGCATAACGGTTATAGGACCTCTGTCTGCAAAAGAACAAGAATGCAGCAAATTTCAAAACATTTAAACCACGGATTTAGACTTTCAAGGCGGTACTTTCGTTGCGGTTGCCTTTGTTTTATGTTCGGTGCTGTTTAATTTATTGTGTTCTCATTTTATCCCTTCTATAATAGAAATAGCAAATAGGTAAAAACAGTTGTTAAATGTTTTTCGCATAATTTGCTTAGTCTGTTGTAACCCTTCTGTTGGTCTAAATTATTTAGTTCAGTAAAGATAGCTGAGTTGCCACCTATTTGGGAAAGAGCTGCTGAATCGGCTTATCACTTGTAATTTATTGTTTGTTGGGATGTCTTTGTCAGTCTTTCCCTTTGATGTTGGGAACAGGGTTTGAGATCTGATTCAGTCAGTTCTTGAAGTGTAGTTACTTTTTAAATTTTCAAGGCGAGATGTTTTTAAAAGTTTGATTTAAAGTTTAAAATGCGGTCTAAGAAAATTTCTCGAAACTTGCTTTTAAACCTAGGATTGAAAACTTGAAACCTAGAATTGAAGCTGAAACCTACAGGGGATATTCAAAAAGTTCCCGGAAAAGTCCTAAATTCTTGAATTACTTCAAAATAATTTCAATCTGTGGCACTTTGGTGTATTTGTGATTTGTGTCATAAAAATTGTTTACTTATGTCCGGAATTATGCACGCACCACATACGCCACGGCCAGTAGCGTAACCCGGCCCAACTTATGTTTTTATGCCCCCGTCATGAAGTGGGGCGGAGCATATAGTTTTGCTCTTG
Source organism: Ctena decussata (assembly GCA_963989385.1). Taxonomy (NCBI): domain Eukaryota; kingdom Metazoa; phylum Mollusca; class Bivalvia; order Lucinida; family Lucinidae; genus Ctena; species Ctena decussata. Next base: position 75,452,351 of record OZ022499.1, on the reverse strand, counting down.
TCCGTACGTCCGTGCATACGTCCGTCAAACTTTGTAGTACTGTTCTTGTCTCCGCAACTCCTTCTACAGTATTTCAAATGAGAATTTTTGAACTTGCAACACAGTTCAGAAATGCATTGAACATGTGCATATTTTGACCATATTTCACAATTGTAGTACTGTTTGTGTCTCCGCAACTCCTTCTACAGTATTTAGTGCAGGGAATTGAAACTTGCAACACAATTTAGATATGCATTAAACATGTGCATAAAGGAAATAGAACTTTGATCCAGGTCATTATGGCAGAATTATATCCCCTTTAATGGCATACATATTTTGACCATATTTCACACTTTGTAGTACTGTTATTCTCTCTGCAACTCCTCCAATAGTATTTAATGTAGGGATTTGAAACTTGCAACACGGTTCAGACATGCATTGAAACTTGTGCATAAGGGAAACAGAACTTTAATTTAGGTCTTTATTGCAGAGTTATGTCCCCTTGAATGACATACATATTTTGACCATTTTTCCATGGCTTATATACAAGCTCACCTTTTGTCATCGCTCTAGCGGCTTCATTTATTAACCGATTTTGATATTACATAACAGCCATATTGGGTATGGCAATACCTGAAATACGTTTGCGTTTCATGTTAGTAGAATCAAGTGCAAGGTCACAGTTGTTATTTTTAGAAAAACTTGGGCATCGCTCTAGCGCTTTTATTTATGGTTTGATTTTCATATAACTTCACACAAATGTTAAGTATTAAAATGTCTTGAATAAATTACCGTTGCAGCACCGCAGGTTGAAGGGCAATGTCACAGTTGTTATTTTGTAGAAACATATTATCATCTCTCTACCCCCTATTATTAATTGTCAGATTTTGGTGTAACTTCACCCAAATGTTTAGTGTGGCAATATTTTGGACAAGTTCACAATCCGTAATTTTAGGGTCAAGGTCATATTTGCCATTTTTGTCTTAGAAAATACTATGTTATCCCTCTGGAATGATTTTGGCATAATTTGACACAAATATTTAGCATGACAATATCTGGGACAAAGTCATGTTTCAGCATTGTAGGTCCAAGGTCAAGGTCACATATGCTATTATAGATATATGTAAATTTGTCATGGTTCTAGCGCCTTTATTCGTTAATTGAGTTTGATATAGCTTCACACAAATATTAAGTATGACAATATCTTGGACTAGCTAACCTTGTGGGGTTGTAGATCCAAAATCAAGGTCAAAGTTGATTTTTTTGTAGAAAAAACACTTTGTCATCCCTCTAGCACCTTTATTTAATGACAGATTTTGATATAACTTCACACAAATATGTCTTAAGACATTACTCATCTAGTGAGGCATATGGCGGGGCATTCATCACCTTTGGTGATTGTCTAGTTTCTTTTTGTTTTTCAATAGCAAATTGTGACCGTGCAATGTCGGCGAATAATTAACAAAAATATTAATTTCATATACCCTTTTAAACATACGCCTTATATTTAAGTTCATTGCAAATGTTGCAAGTTTTCATGATCCTTTCTACGAAATGATGGCTAAGTTAGGCTTGCACTTAACTCAGTAAATGTAAGAGAGTGTGATTATTCAAGCGCAGAAAACTTAATTACTATACAAATAAGAAAAGTCATCATACGGTTTCATTACGAAGAAGCCATGCCGATTTGTTATAAACGTGGTTTATGCTTCTAGTCGAGCCTTTCAAGCTACGCGGCATCAAAATCTTGATACCTGCAGCACCAGTGGTTGTCTAGCGGATGTCTGGCTTCACTAGAATTGCTCAAGGCTGCGTCACCAAGTGTTACTAAAATTCTGGTCGAAGTGATCGGATTAGCTCTTTTGTATTTGAAGATTTGTTCTGCATACCTTTCTAAATCTAAACAGGAGTTACTTGTGGCAGAAATTATTAAATCATAATATTGATGGTAAAATGTTCAAAATTATTCACAGCTTATATGCTAATGCTAAATCTTGTGTGAGAGCTGGCCACATGAAATCAGAGTCATTTGTAAGTAATATTGGGGTACGACAAGGAGAGAACCTTTCTCCGATCTTATTCTCTCTGTTTCTGAATGACTTGTCTGAATTCATTTCACATGCTTACACTGGTCTGGTTAATATTTCGGAAATGTCCCAAATTTTGCTTAGTAATGATGAAATAGAAGTGTTTTTTAAGCTTTATATTTTGCTCTATGCTGATGACACAGTAATTTTTGCTGAATCCAAAGAAGAACTACAATCAGCATTAAATGCTATGTATCTTTATTGTAAGTCTTGGGATTTACAAGCTAATCCAGCCAAAACTAAAATCACAATATTTAGTAATAAAAAATTTGATCACAATTTTGTATTTACATATAATGGACAGAATTTAGATATAGATGATAGTTTTGTATATTTGGGAACTCTGTTTTCATACAATGGTCGTTTTATAAAGAACAATTTAAGAATGGTGGATCAGGCCAGGAAAGCCATGTTTTCTATTTTAAGGAAATCTCGTAAGTTACAGCTGCCAGTAGATTTACAGTTGCAGCTCTTTGACAGTATGGTTGTACCAATATTACTGTATGGATCTGAAGTCACTGGTTTTGAGAATTCGGAAATTCTCGAAAGATTATGTAAGTAAAAAGTATGCAAAGACCAGGAACTGAAACAATCAAAATCCAAATCCAGCCAATACTCAATTTTATAAAACTATTTTGAATGTTAAAAGGACAACCCCTAATGTTATGTTGTATGGTGAACTTGGAAGGTACCCTATTAATATTTTGTCGAAATCTAGAATGGTGGGTTGTTGGCAACGTATTGTCAATGGAAAGCAAGACAAGGTGTCTTTCAGGTTGTACAAGATTTTACTTGCTATGCATCAGGGAGGCTTCTTTCATTCAAAGTGGTTGTTAAGTATAAAAGATAGTCTTATTTCAAGTGGTAATGATATTGTTTGGCAGTCTCAAGATAATGTACCTCTAAGCATCTCTAAATCAGTCAAGTTGAAACTCATTGAAAAATTCAAACATGAATGGAGTGAGTCTGTTTTTACTACTTCTAAATGCTTGAATTATAGAATATTTAAGTCTGAATTAGTTTTTGAGCAATACTTCGATTTGTTGCCTGATGACTTGGCTTCCGCAATTTGTCATTTCAGGTGTTTAAATCATAAATTACCTATTGAAATTGGTAGGTTTTGGGGGGTTGAAAGGGACGATAGAATTTGTGAACTTTGTAGACTGAGCAAACTTGGTGATGAGTATCATTATTTATTGGAATGCACTTACTTTGGGGAGCAAAGAAGAATGCATCTTCCCAGAGCTGTGTCCAAGCGTCCGAACACTGTCATTTTCGAGAGTATTATGAATAGTAAAGATTTACCTGCATTATTTAAGTTAGGCAAATTTTGTAAGGAAATACTCAATACCTTTAAGGTAATTCATGGTAACTGGTAACTCGCGTCAGTTTGACTATAATTAGTTAACATTCAATTCATAAGTGAACCAGTACAAAGCTCCTGATATTACATATATTCCGAAATTGAGTGTCACATTTAATAGTATGCCATATAGACAGGAGGGGCGACTCCGTTATGGCCTGTCTTACTGGTACTGGCGGAGTCGCCTTGCTTGTTTCAAGTTTTTCTTTAGTGCACACATGTGTTACACTCGGGGTTGGGGATGTTGGCTGATGGGTTTGTTGTTCTCCAGCGGAACATGTTGTGGCCCCTCTTTGGAGCTGTCCCGACGGAATAGCTCTAATGAGGGGTCATTGCCTTTGTTTTTGTGGAGACTTGTCCCTGGATTATCAGTAGATAATCTCAGGGTTCTATTCCATTTAAATCATTATCAGGAGGTTTGATTTATAATTCATTTGGCATCATTGCTCAGGATAGGGGTGGGTGGCATATTGCTGCATAGAATTCTGTGTTGTCACTTCAGAATTACCACATCTGAGTCAGCTAGTTTGAGTGGTACTGATGAGGGATCAATTCAATGTTTTCCTTAGGAAATGTTAAACCCTTCTCAAACCCCGCCCCTTATCTGGAGCTATGCGGTCTCTGATTGTCGTCATTCAATATGCTAGTCTGTTTTGAAGCTTTCTTCAAAATGTTTTTGATGTTATTTGTTATGTGTTAAAGTGCTTTTGGACCTATACCTCGGCTAGAGGTCTTGGTCTTTAATAAAATCTTCAAAAAATCTTTACATAGTAATATTTGCACTTGCCACTGGCTTCCCATTGGTGAACCCTTTAGAGCAACTAGCTTAATACACCGATGAAGGACAATTGATCATGTGACGTTGTCGTCAAGCGAAGTCTTATGTAAGCAAACGTCTTGATTGGTTCTTGTAATGTTCGATTGACGCCACGTCAGGGCGACGGCTGTATAACGTTATGGCTGAACACGTCGTTACTAACTTTCTTCGACCCATGTTTTGCCTATTCTACACCAAATTACAACGAAAATGGCGCAGAGAGTTTCACAAATAAAGTGTAAATAAGAATAAAAATTTGATTTTTCTGTGAAGAAACCAGTTGTCGTCGCTAAACTTCTACAAGAAGCGCTTCGCAATTCATGGAATTTTAACTCCGCTCACTGGCTTCATCACACAATGAACGCTGAAAAATTTCAATTCTTAAATAAAAAGACTATGACCTGAATTTAATAACGCATGGTGATGCAGCCTTGCATTGAGATGAGCAAGACATTTGCTAGACAGCTACTAGAGCTTCAAATACCAAGGTTGTGATGCCACACTGGTGTAATAAACAAGAAAAACATAAATCATATATCAAACGAATTACCATGAATTTCAGTTTATGATACTTCATCTGCTTTATAATGAAAAGTCACTTATCTGCCCCTCACTTTCCCCGCCCCTTACATTTACTAAGTAAAGCGCAAGTAGCCTTAGTCCTCAGTTCATTCGAAAGATCCAAATAACTGGAATAACTTAAAAGAAAATATTATTAATTTCAAGCTGAGACAAATGGTGTTTTAAAATTATATAATAAATGTTTCTATCAGTTTTTCGCGGCTATGGAGCGTTGCTTCTGGAAACGAAATGAACGTAACGCAAACTGGACCAGCGGACGTTACTGGCCGCGACGTTGATGCCAGCTAGACAGAATTCAATAATTTTATATGCCATGAATCATAAATGCATTCAACTTCAACGAGTTGAAATTTTATTGTTAAAGAGAAAATAGTACTTTTCCGGGAACTTTTTGACCATCCCTCGTATATTTGAAACTTATTGTGCATTTGCCTTGTCATATGACACCACCACACTTTACATGTCCTGTAACTTTAACACACAATATGAGGTAACTTCTATGCCTAAAATATCCCGAAAACCTGTGGTCATTTGATAAAAACAAATATGAAACTTGATGAAGGCTATTTAATTTTTGAAGCACCAATCCCTTGTCTAAGATCTGCTATGTATGATGCACACCTTGGTCTGAAAAAACTTGGTTCTCTATCATTATAAACTGTTTTGCAGTCGTTTGGCCTGATTAAAAAATACTTACAGGCTTACCCTGCAGCGTAGCATACAAAGTTATTCTTGTCTTCACAATTCACTGTACTCCAGCGATACTGATCGTCTTTCCGCATAGCTACACAGTGTTCCGTTGTGTTCTGGTCCAGGGGGTAGCCTGGACTCCAGTTGGTATATGAAAGGGAGCTTTTATCTGCCATCCATTTGAAGTCGCCAGGATTTAGGAGGTCGGTACTGTCTAACCAGTAGTTACCAGGGAAAGTCGTTGCTGTGGTATGATTAAGAAACCAGAGTTGGTTTGTCCAGTTATTACACATATAGAGGAAATGAAAGTTAATATTTTTCTAAGTGAAGTAACCTGTTTAAATCGATGAAGGAGTCTTTTTTTCATAAGTAAGACAATCACAATGTCCTTCCTGCAAAAAGTTACTGCCCTTACCTATATGAGGGCAATAAATTGCCTCCCTTTGAAAAATTAACTGCCTCCTGTGGGTGTGCAAATATTTGTCATGGAGAGACACGGTATTATAATACCTGCCTTGGTTTAAGTGGATAAATACACCTTCAGAGGAAGCTGCCTTCAGTGTTTGCTGCCTTCTCAGTGGGTGGGGGAGACGGGGGGGGGGGGAGGGGGTCCACCTTTTATAGATAAAGTTTGAAAACATTTCAGTCATAACATACCCTTTCAAAATAGGTCTAGTCTTACATGAAAGAATATTCTCCTGAAGGTGAATCCATATGAGCCGCGACACGACAAAACCAACAATGTGCTTGTGCGCCCAGCGAAGATTCAGACCAGCCTGGACATCCGACCATTTTGTGCAGAGTCTTCGCTTTACGCTTAAAGGGTAGCCAAGGGTCTAAGCTAGCTCCATGCGGACAGCGAAGACTCTGATCAGACTGGGCGCATGCCCAGACTGATCTGAGTGCGCTGGACGCACGACCACATTGTTGGTTTTGTCGTGTCGCGGCTCATATACTATATAAAGAGTCATGTTCTTACTCTCTGATTTTTTCATTACTCCTGCAGCTGTGTACTGCTGGGCCTGAGATGTTATCTTCAGAAGATGGCCTCCGAAAATGCCACAGTATGCCTGAAAAAAAGATCAAACACATGAAACAGATACATGTACACATATATTTTCATTTGGCGTAATGATAAATTTAAAATACGAAAGTATATGAAGATACATTGAAAATTAAGATGCTCTTAGTGTAATATCATATACAAAAGAAAGGACTTGTTGGCACATATCAGAAAATAGGTGGATTCTTTTAAAATAAGCATCGTGAGGGCCTCAGTTGTATTCTGAGTTGAAACTCACCCCGTCCAATCGAAACGTCGGAAAAATGGTACGAACGCCGGATATGCGGTATTTTCACGCCGGATTGCGGTATTTTTTTCTAAATCTCCGCCATTGATTTTTGGAGTGCGTTGTTAAAGACTGAGAAATTAATAGCTATTAACGGTGAGTGAGTATGACGAATAAGCCTATCCGGATCTACATAGATTTTACTAAATGCCCAGATTTCATTTAGGGTAGAAACTACGTTTGTTTGTCTTAAAAGGTGGACGAATACGGAAGAACTCTGTTCTTACATGTTTAAAAAACAAAACAGAGTTATTGTTCATCATCAAATCGATTAACTGTGGAGAATATACAGTTATAATACACACTTACAATGTCTACCGTAAAGATCCTAAGTTTTCGGGCACATAGGTCTGTACAAACAGTGGAAACCGAGATCAAACTGTTCCTTAGGAACGAGAATGATCAAGATCTTCACAGTTTCCATTCCATCTGCACATTTTTGTCGACATTACTCTGGAAGATTTTTGTCGACATTCCCTGGAAGATTCACTTATTTCTGCTGCTGAGGGTGCAGAGGATTCAGTTACTAAGTTTACTTCTCTTATAAGGGCTAGGGACTAGCTTCCCTGATTCACAGGTCCTGGTGAATGATTGTCCTTGGACGTATCACCAGTAAACAATTCTGATTCTGATTCTGATTCTGACTCTATGGTAGAACCGAATAACAGGAAAATAAATAATAGGGCAAGGGCCGGCAGTGCTTGCAGCAGGTGCAGAATTTGGGCAGTCTGTTTTGGGGATATTTTGAACTTAAACATTGTTTTACTAGGAAACGAAACGGTGAAATGTTTGTTTTTTGTTTTATTCTTTAACATACGATGTAAGTTTTACTAAAATAATATGCATAAGCATGCCCCATCGATTGAATATATTTTTCATGACGTTTTTCATGAGATTTAATTTTCTTGCATTTTTTCAAAGAATGTAAAAATATACTTATTAACAAGAAAACTGCAATTTGTTGTTATCAGTTTGTTTCAAAGATTATATGATTTGCTGAATTGAAAGTGCATTCATATGCTAGAGATATGAATTTTAATGGAAAATGTGTAAAAAAGTATGTAGAAATACGAAATATTGTTTTTTAGGAAAACAAAACGGTGAAAATTGTTTTTTCTTTTCTTACCCAAATGATTGATAGCACTATGGATTATTTAGACGGTATAATGGTTTGAATGCCCCGCCAATATTTCTATTCAGTATTCGTCTACCTTAATATCTGAATGGAGTTTTGTTTTTTATGTTCGGCCTCTCGTTTTGACCGTATTCACGTCCACAAGCTTCGTACATTTTTCAATTTTTATTAAAAGGGGACACAATGAGTGGGCTAAACTGCAATTTAAAGCATCCCCATACCATTTCCGAACACTGATTGAGGCATACAAAACGTCTTCGCTGAAATATGGATTAAGAACACCAATCAGGAAGCGGCCTGCTACATCGTCTTCACAACCATTAAACTAGGTACACCCAAAAAATTAAAAAGCGTTTTGTCTCCTTCCAAAACTATGTCACTGACACCTCGCTCAGTTACACCATTGAAAAAAGGCCTGTCACGCCTTTGGGGAAACACTTAAGAAAATGAGAACTGTCAACGAAGATAATGAATGGAAAGATGTTAAAGTTATCCTTATGGACCCTGTACAACAGCACACTGTTGAATTGCCTGGATATGAAACACACGCAAAAACAGACAGCAACGCCAACAATGATAAATACGAGTTAATTGATACAGCGTTTAGCCAATTCTTGGACTTCTTTGAACTTATTGTGAGTAAGAAATTTCCTCTGAGCAATAAGTCGTTGCTCCTTTTTTTCGACAAGGTCCTTTTGTGATTTATGCAATAAAATATGTTTAATATAATTTCTAGAGCTAGTCCAATGTAAACATTCAGTTGATATACAGTATAGTTGCTTGCAGTCCGCTTATAGCATATATGTATTTTGACTCCTTCCACTTTTTACCCCCCCCCCGAGACTTAAAGTTGCTTATACCATACACCTGTTTTTTTTCTTCAGTTCTCTAGAGTCCTTCATTCTGTTACGTATAATTGAACAAACTTCCTTCCATCGATACGATGTGAGTGGCTGCTTTTCATGGAGATATACATTAAAATCATCCTGTAGATCCAACATAATACCACTGAAAGACTTTAGTTCGCTTTCAAGTCTAGATTTAAGTTTTGTAGGGAGACTGAACAAGTTTCATTGTCGTTGGTGTGCCCGATTTTAGTGTTTTTAATTTCGATCTAACAGGTTGTTTCTTGCACAAACTTTGCCGCGGCAACGCTAACAGTGGTTTGTGTGGAAACTTTAGTAAATCAGTTTTGTATGCAGATGTGTTGGATTTTCATCAGAGATCAGAGATCAATAACTGCTAATTAATTTTCTTTTCTTTTTTTATTTCAGCAAACATGCGCAAAAAGTCAAAATTGGCTTTGAATTCGCACAGTCGACAAAAATTCAACACATCTGCATACAAAACTGATGTACAAAAGTTTCTACATAAACCACTGTCAGCGTTGCCGCGGCCACGAACAGTGGTCAGTTTGTACAAGAAACAGCCTGTTATAACGTGGTTAAAATCACCAAAGTCGGGCACATCGACGACAAGGATACTTGTTCAGTCTCCATACAAAATGTTTTCTCTGAAATGTTGATCAAGAACACCAATCAGGAAGAGGCCTGTTACATCGTCTTCACAACCATAAACTAGATACACCCAAAAAATTCAAAAGCGTTTTGTCTCCTTCCAAAACTATGTCACTGACACCTCGCTCGGCTACACCCTTGAAAAAAGGCCTGTCACGCCTTTGTGGAAAACACCTAAGAAAATGAGAACTGTCAACGTAGATAATGAATGGGAAGATGTTGAAATTATCCATATGGACCCTGTACAACAGCACACTGTTAAACTACCTGGATATGAATGAAACACCCACAAAACCAGACAGCAACGCCAACAATGATAAATACGAGTTTATTGATACAGCGTTTAGCATTCTAAATGAAGCTAGTTTTGGTTTAAACACTATTTTATTTTCATAATAATCATATAATGTACAACAAATACAAGTTCAAACAATACAAAAATCATACAAATGGGATTCAAAAGAAAGTCCAAGGACTTATTTAAATGCAACGCTGGTTTTAGTGAACGATTCTTGGACTTCTTTGAACTTATTGTGAGTAAGAAATTTCCTCTGAGCAATATGTCGTTGCTTCTGTTTCTCGACAAGGTCCTTTTGTGATTTATGCAATAAAATATGTTTAATCTAATTTCTAGAGCTTGTCCAATGTAATCATTCAGTTGATATACAGTATAGATGCTTGCAGTCCCCTTTAGCATAAAAGAATTTTGACTCCTTCCACTTTTCACAGCCAGAGACTTAAAGTGGCTTATACCATTTTCCTGTTTTTCTCTTCAGTTCTCTAGTCCTTTATTCTGTTACTTATTATAATTGAACAAACTTACTTCAATCGAGACGATGTGGTTGGCTGCTTTTCATAGAGATATACATTTAAACCATCCTGTAGATCCAACATAATACCACTGAAAAACTTTAGTTCGCTTTCAAGTCTAGATTTAAGTTTTGAAGGGAGACTGAACAAGTTTCATTGTCGTAGGTGTGCCCGATTTTAGTGTTTTTAACTGCGATATAACAGGCTGTTTCTTGCACAAACTGACAACTGTTCTTTGCCGCGGCAACGCTAACAGTGGTTAGTGCGGAAACTTTTGTACATCAGTTTTGTAAACAGATGTGTTGGACTTTCATCAGAGATCAGAGATCAATAACTGCTAATTAATTTTCTTTTCTTTTGTTTCCAGCAAACTTGCGCAAAAAGTCAAAATTGGCTTTGTATTCGTCCAGTCGACAAAAGTCCAACACATCTGCATACAAAACTGATATACAAAATCCACATAAACCACTGTCAGCGTTGCCGCGGCCACGAACAGTGGTCAGTTTGTGCAATAAACAGCCTGTTATATCGCAGTTATAATCACCATTTGAAGTCGGGCACATCGACGACAATGAAACTTTTTCAGTCTCCATACAAAACGCCTTCGCTGAAATATGGATCAAGAACACCAATCAGGAAGAGGCCTGTAACACCGTCTTCACAGCCATGAAACTACTAGTAGGTACACCCAAAAAATTTAAAAGCGTTTTGTCTCCTTCCAAAACTATGTCACTGACACCTCGCTCGGTTACACCATTGAAAAACGGCCTGTCACGCCTTTGTGGAAAACACCTAAGAAAATGAGAACTGTCAACGTAGACAATGAATGGGAAGATGTTGAATTTATCCCTATGGACCCTGTACAACAGCACACTGTTGAGTTACCTGGATATGAAACACCCGCAAAAACAGACAGCAACGCCAACAATACGAGTTGATTGATACAGCGTTTAGTATTCTAAATGAAGCTGGTTTTAGTGAACAATTCTTGGACTTCTTTGAACTTATTGTGAGTAAGAAATTTCCTCTGAGCAATATGTCGTTGCTTCTGTTTCTCGACAAGGTCCTTTTGTGATTTATGCAATAAAATATGTTAAATCTAATTGCTAGAGCTAGTCCAATGTAATCATTCAGTTGATATACAGTATAGATGCTTGCACTCCGCTTATAGCATATATGTCATTTGCCCCTTCCACTTTTCACAGCCAGAGACTCTGAAGGGGCTTCTACCATACTTCTGTTTTTCTTCAGTTCTCTAGAGTCCTTTATTCTGTTACTTATAATTGAACAAACTTCCTTCAATCGAGACAATGTGAGTGACTGCTTTTCATGGAGATATACATGGATGGACGGACGTTCTAACGGATGGACGGACGAGGATTGCTGGCTAGCTGGCTGGCTGGATATTTTTACGGGCGATTTTATTACTGAAAGCATTTTGGCAGATTTTTAATAGCTGGCTGTTTCGAAAGTCAAAATCAAAACCAAGTATAGATATATAAAACCAGAACAATTTTGCCGTTGTTTACCGTGACTAAGGTGACGGTCAACTGTTGTAAAACTGACATAAATGTTCTTTAAAATAATCCTTAGAATAATGCTCAGAATTTTAAATGGATATACTGCATAAAAATAACTGATATTTATGATGTATTCATGAATGTTTAAAATCACAAAAGACAGCCAGATACCAATTTCCATTAACGCTGATAAATGCTCGGAAAAGAAATGCCATCTTTCGCCTAGAAATATTCTGACTGTGTACATATTCATTTAACTACTGGAGAAAATAAGCACTTTCCTAACAATCCGATACCATTTCATCCGGTGTTACTTTTAATTTTTAAGACTATACCTTTAACTCCCTTTCCTCGGGGAAAAATTCACCAATCATTTCCAGGTAATGGTATGGGGATGCTTAAAATTGCAGTTTAGCCCACTCATTGTGTCCCCTTTAAATGAAAATTGAAAAAGTACGAAGCTTGTGGACGTGAATACAGTCTAAGCGAGAGGCCGAACATATAAAACAAAACTCCATTCAGATATTAAGACAAACAAACGTAGTTTCTACCCTAAATGAAATCTTGGCATTTAGCCAAATCTATGTAGATCCGGATAGGCTTATTCGTCATATACTCACTCACCGTTAACAGCTGTTAATATCTCAGTCTTTAACAGCACACTCAAAAAATTTATGGCGGCGATTTAGAAAAAAATACCGCAATCCGGCGTGAAAATACCGCAAATCCGGCGTTCGTATCATTTTTCTGGCGTTTCGATTGGACGGGATGTAACTGCTTTCTAACAAATGAGGATTATCACTTATTCTGCTCTAGGGTATTTATTAAATGTTAAACAATGAGTTGTCTCTGTTTTATCAAATTTTGCTTAAACGGACAGTTTTCATATGATTCGATGGGCAGAACGTCTTTTTAATATTATTTCTATGTCTATGTGTTTTTGTGTTTGTTTTAACTTTTCTATCACACTAGTTTTATATTCAGTGCAATTTATAAATACAGGGCAACGTTGTAATATCTTACTGATTTGAATTTGGCTTAATAGTTCAGCTATTACCATAATACATACATACATACATACATACATACATACATACATACATACATACATATATGTAAAAAATGTATATTGATATACAAAGGTAAATTAAAAGTACACGTGTGTTGCCGGTAAGGGGAGTAAGAACCGCCTTGTTTACATATTATTGTAAATCTAATTTTGCGTAATTTTGATGATTTGCTTGTGGGACATTTCTTCACTTTTCAGAGCCACATCCAAAATGTCGTTCAAAAGTCATCTGTAATCTTTTATTGTATAACTGGCCAATGCTACGACAACTTAGCACGTGACATAGTTCCACAAACCAAATCGCACGTGTTCAAGGTCCAACAATAAGTCCGTGAATTTACCAACAGTAAACGGAGGGGTGTATACCTGTTTAAAGTAGGTTTCGGAAAGGTGAATTAATGTGAATGTGACAACCGAGTTTACAGTTAAAAATAACACTCAATCTACGGTAAACTCACCTTTGCATCTATGTAGGTGACATTGAGACCGACAACCAGGTAACAGTTCGTGGAGTGTCGACAATAACCGTCAGGACAATACGCGGCTGGAACAAACCAAGAAACATACGTCACTCAGGCTAATTAGTTTATGTATAATTTAGGCACGGTTCGAACATGTACGCCATGAACCGTGACAGATAAGTCTGTCCGTGGCACCCATAAAAAATTGCTGCACCTCATCAGTGCTTACATGGCAACCCAGTTTCTATAATAGTTTCCACTCAGCTGCTTGATAAGAAGTGTCTTTCAATACGTAAAAAGTGAAAGCATTTTTAAGCTGCACATGCTAAGATTTCAATGCAGATGTATCCTATTAATGATTAAAGAAGGTGATGTTCAAGTTAAGTAAAATCATATGGACGTACTCGTACATCGTAGAAACATTGGCACATCTAAATTCTTAAGATAAATCAACAGTATGATACCCTTTGAAGGGGTGTGATCAAGTTCTCGCGAGTAGTAGGCATCACCTACCTATTATATTATGTACAATACAACCACGATGTCCATGTATCGGAGGGACTAGTCAGTACTGTAGAAAATCCGGTAGCTTTCAGTTACCGGCCTTTCTACGTCACTGACTAGTACCTCAGATACATTGACATATTGCTGGCCAACAACAAAGCATAGGCTTTCAGTTAACGGAATTTCTGCCTCACTGACTAGTACCTCAGATACATAGACATATTGCTGGCCACCACCAAAGCATAGGCTTTCAGTTACCAGACTTTCTACTTCACTGACTAGTACCTCAGATACATAGACATATTGCTGGCCACCACCAAAGCATAGGCTTTCAGTTACCGGCCTTTCTACTTCACTGACTAGTACCTCAGATACATAGACATATTGCTGGCCACCACCAAAGCATAGGCTTTCAGTTAACGGAATTTCTACTTCACTGACTAGTACCTCAGATACATAGACCTATTGCTGGCCACCACCAAAGAATAGGTCTTCAGTAACCGGACTTTCTACTTCACTGACTAGTACCTCAGATACATAGACATATTGCTGGCCACCAACAAAGCATAGGCTTTCAGTTAACGGACTTTCTACTTCACTGAATAGTACCTCAGATACATAAGCATATTGTTGGCCACCACCAAAGCATAGGCTTCAGTTACCGGACTTTCTACTTCACTGCCTAGTTCCTCAGATACATAGACATTTTGCTGGCCACCACCAAAGCATAGGTCTTCAGTAACCGGACTTTCTACTTCACTGACTAGTACCTCAGATACATAGACATATTGCTGGCCACCAACAAAGCATAGGCTTTCAGTTAACGGACTTTCTACTTCACTGACTAGTCCCTCAGAAACATAGACATAATACTGGCCACCACCAAAGCATAGGTCTTTAGTAACCGGACTACCTCTTCTACTTCACTGACAAGTACCTCAGATACATACACATATAATACTGGCCACCAAAAAAGCATAGGTCTTCAGTAACCGGACTTTCTACTTCACTGACTAGTGCCTCAGATACATAGACATATTGTTGGGCACCACCAAAAAATAGGCTTTCAGTAAACGGACTTTCTACGTCGTTGACTAGTACCTTAGATACATAGATATATTGCTGGCCACCACCAAAGCATAGGCTTTCAGTTAACGGACTTTCTACGTCACTGACTAGTACCTCGGATACATAGACATATTGCTGGCCACCACCAAAGCATAGGTTTTCAGTTACCAGACTTTCTACTTCACTGACTAGTGCCTCAGATACATAGACATATTGCTGGCCACCACCAAAGCATAGGCTTTCAGTTACCAGACTTTCTACTTCACTGACTAGTACCTCAGATACATACACATATTGCTGGCCACCACCAAAGCATAGGCTTTCAGTTACCAGACTTTCTACTTCACTGACTAGTACCTCAGATACATAGAAATATTGTTGGCCACCACCAAAGCATAGGCTTTCAGTTACCAGACTTTCTACTTCACTGACTAGTACCTCAGATACATAGACATATTGCTGGCCATCACCAAAGCATAGGTCTTCAGTAACCGGACTTTCTACTTCACTGACTAGTACCTCAGATACATAGACATATTGCTGGCCATCACCAAAGCATAGGCTTTCAGTTACCAGACTTTCTACTTCACTGAATAGTACCTCAGATACATAGACAAATTGATGGCCACCACCAAAGCATAGGCTTTCAGTTAACGGTCTTTCTACGTCACTGACTAGTACCTCAGATACATACACATATTGTTGGCCACCACCAAAGCATAGGTTTTCAGTTACCACCGGACTTTCTACGTCACTGACTAGTACCTCAGATACATACACATATTGTTGGCCACCACCAAAGCATAGGCTTTTAGTTAACGGACTTTCTACGTCACTGACTAGTACCTCAGATACATAGACATATTGCTGGCCACCACCAAAGCATAGGCTTTCAGTTAACAGACTGTACCTCAGATACATGGACATATTGCTGGCCACCACCAAAGCATAGGCCTTTAGTTAACAGACTGTCTACTTCATTGACTAGTACCTCAGATATATAGACATATTGCTGGCCACCAATAAATCATAGGCTTTCAGTTAACTGACTTTCTACTACACTGTCTAGTACCTCAGATACATGGACATATTGCTGGACACCGCCAAAGGATAGGCTTTCAGTTAACGGACTTTCTGCGTTACTGACTAGTCCCTCAGATACATACACATATTGCTGGCCACCACCAAAGCATAGGCTTTCAGTTTACGGGTTTTCTACTTCACTGAATAGTACCTCAGATACATACACATATTGTTGGCCACCACCAAAGCATAGGCTTTCAGTTAACGGACTTTCTACTTCACTGACTAGTACCTCAGATACATAGACATATTGTTGGCCACCACCAAAGCATAGGCTTTCAGTTAACGGACATTCTACTTCAATTACTATTACCTCAGATACATAGACATATTGTTGGCCACCACCAAAGCATAGGCTTTCAGTTAACGGACTTTCTACGTCACGGACTAGTACCTCAGATACATAGACATATTGCTGGCCACGAACAAAGCATATGCGATCAATTACCGGACTTTCTACTTCACTGAATAGTTCATCAGATACATAGACATATTGTTGGCCACCACCAAAGCTTAGGCTTTCAGTTACCGGCCTTTCTACTTCACTGAATAGTACCTCAGATACATACACATATTGTTGGCCACCACCAAAGCATAGGCTTTTAGTTAACGGACTTTCTACGTCACTGACTAGTACCTCAGATACATACACATATTGGTGGCCACCACCAAAGCATAGGCTTTCAGTGACCGGACTTTCTACTTCACTGAGTAGTGCCTCAGATACATAGACATATTGCTGGCCACCACCAAAGTATAGGCTTTCAGTTACCGGACTCTTCTACCTCTTCTACTTCACTGACTAGTACTTCAGATACATAGACATATTGATGGCCACCACCAAAGCATAGGCTTCCAGTTACCAGACTTTCTACTTCACTGACTAGTACCTCAGATACATAGACATATTGATGGCCACCAACATAGCATTGGCTTTTAGTTAAAGGACTTTCTACCTCACTGACTAGTACCTCAGCTACATACACATATTGTTGGCCACCACCAAAGCATAGGCTTTCAGTTAACAGACTGTACCTCAGATACATGGACATATTGCTGGCCACCACCAAAGCATAGGCTTTTAGTTAACAGACTTTCTACTTCATTGACTAGTACCTCAGATATATAGACATATTGCTGGCCACCAATAAATCATAGGCTTTCAGTTAACTGACTTTCTACTACACTGTCTAGTACCTCAGATACATGGACATTTTGCTGGACACCGCCAAAGGATAGGCTTTCAGTTAACGGACTTTCTGCGTTACTGACTAGTCCCTCAGATACATACACATATTGCTGGCCACCACCAAAGCATAGGCTTTCAGTTTACGGGTTTTCTACTTCACTGAATAGTACCTCAGATACATACACATATTGTTGGCCACCACCAAAGCATAGGCTTTCAGTTAACGGACTTTCTACTTCACTGACTAGTACCTCAGATACATAGACATATTGTTGGCCAACACCAAAGCATAGGCTTTCAGTTAACGGACTTTCTACGTCACTGACTAGTACCTCAGATACATAGACATATTGCTGGCCACGAACAAAGCATATGCGATCAATTACCGGACTTTCTACTTCACTGAATAGTTCATCAGATACATAGACATATTGTTGGCCACCACCAAAGCTTAGGCTTTCAGTTACCGGCCTTTCTACGTCACTGACTAGTACCTCAGATACATAGACATATTGTTGGCCACCACCAAAGCATAGGCTTTCAGTTAACGGACTATCTACTTCACTGACCAGCCCCTCAGATACATAGACCCATGGTCTCCCACAGAATATTGTAAGTCCTAAAACAAGTTTTGATCTGCGACAACAATTTTTGGGAAAGTAGTTTCCCTGCATCAACTTGAAACAAGCTTTGGCATGACGGACAGAGAGACATTGACTCGGTATGCAGACTGGTAAAACTGAACTCAAGTCGTATGTCTTGTCATAAAGCATAGTACATGTAAAAAGCAGAAGAAAGAGTTCGGATGTGGAAAAAATGAATACAAGTACAAAATACTTACTGTACGCGAAATAAAAAAGGTGAAAAGTCACAAACAGATGAACCAATTTAAACATCATCTTCAGCCCCCAAAAACATACAATAACGTTACACAACGATAACCAGCATGCTTATGAAGCAATTTGGCTACTTCAGATAGGACTGCAGTGCCAATTAATTCTAATTTCTAAGTACCAAAAAAGTTTCAAGTGTTTTGTCTGAAGTACTTATTCTGTCAGTAGGTCGCACGATACTTGTACTTAACGAAATAAGTTTCTTTTATTTAAGCAGTCTCTTATTTCAGCTTTATTAAAACTATTCTTATATACTCCTATAGTCGTCATACTTGTCAGTGAAACAAATCGATGAAAATATATCAAAGAAGTGCCAAAATGAAAGCTCGCAGTCCTCCGATGCTTCCAAGTTGAAAATGTGTAAAAGTAAAACCCATAAAACGAAGGTCTATACACAAGTAGACGGCTAGCAAAGCGACCAAATCTCTCGGTAAATACAATGCAGACAGGACTAACAAGAATAAAATACAGTTTCCGTGCATATATTTAATGTCCTGTCATTTCAGTAAATAAGGATGACACTTAAGGTGCCTTTAGTTTAAATTATTTTATTCTCAAAAACATATCGTATATATATCTACATACACAAAATTACAAAAGTGAATAGGATCTGAACGAAAGCTATAAGCTTATTGAGTTCATCTCCAAAAAATGCATAATATTAAAGATGCCAAAGTGGGTTATTAAGTATGTATCATAATGTTATGTTGATGGACATTTAACATGTAAACTATTCTGAAATATTGTAATCTTTAGAAAAGTAAAATGAGAGAGAGAGAGAGTGATAAAAAATAATTATACTAATAAAAAAAAACATAAAAAGAAAGTGGCGGAAGCGACAACGGACAGGGAAGGACACATTGCCAACTAATCACATATATATATAATAGATATAGCGCGACACAGCAAATTGTAATTGTCTTTAACACTGGTTGAGAGCGTACAGTACGTGTGACCCGTTGTACCGATGTGTATAGTGGAGGCATCTTTGTTCAAATGTGGCGCTTAAGTTTTAGAACTGTTTATTATTGTGTTTTAAAAATATAAAGTAAGGGAGTTTCAACTTAGTACCGATAGTTCGACAAGCCTGACTACAGATCTTTTCGACATGCTACCTTGATTTTCTGTAGATTGTTATGATGTGCTTTATTTTCACATTTCATTTGAGAAAATCACTACTCTACTTTCGATTTCAAAAGGTGCAGCCGTACCATTTCTTCAAATCTGTCCGTTAATTTTACATGAAACGACCGTAACTTCGTTACAATTATTTTATGGTGTATTTCGGCTCAGGATTCATTGATCTTGTTAGATATCATGCTATGTAAGGGCAATTATTTTCAAAGAAAATGATAGAGGGGTCAAAATCTGTTCTGTATCGTGTGTCACAAAACCGATTATCAGTACTGTATGCTGTGTCTCAGTTATGCTGTATAATATGTGATAACATAGCATAGAACTCTTTTCAATATTTTCGTAGGATAGGCTACACATATATTACAACTAATGTTTTGGGCATGTAGAAACTTGGCCTAATAACAGCTTATAAACCGAAGAAGGAATATAAACTGTCAATTTCGCTGCTTACACAAAACAATCTGGGTGTGTTTACACACTCTTTAAACATATACTCAGTACTTTGACACGGCCATTAATTTTCTCGTTTGTCCCACCTGATGATTGGCTAAGGGCTGACTCATTTATTATCAGGTTGGGGCCGGATGGGCAGGAGTACATTTTCATATGATTCACTTATTTATTTACGACCCCCTCAGTCTCACCAGAATCCCCCCTCAACCCTTTCTCCCCCTCGATAGGTGAGAACAACTTTACGAACCCCCCCCCCCCCCCCCCACACACACACCACAACACCTACTCCCCACAGCGACCCTTCACACAAACAGAATATTACTAAGTATGTGCATTTAGTACTGGTTAACCTCTTAGGAGGTCTAAGCCTGCCCAGGAATAGTGTCGTTAGGTTAACTGACCGTCCCGACATGACCGTAGCTGTTTACCGTGGACGTAAAGCAACAAATCAATAAATCAATCAAAACCATATAAAGCTGTTAATAATATTAAGTGGGGTCTTGGGCGCAGTCGCCAGAGACGACAGCAGTTTTTGCTGATGGCAAGGCACCCCAGGAGATCTGATACTACAAACGCAGGAATTTATTTTACTTGAGAACGAAATCGTCTTCTAGACATGATTTTATAGACCATTGTATACTGTCCAACTGGCAAATCAAAGTTGAAATAACAGAATCTGAAAAAACGTAGGAGTAATTGAGGGAGAGGGGGCGGGGGGGGGGGGGGGAAGAGGCGGTCTGTGGGGCGAAATTGAAGACTGGTGGAAGCATTCTGAACTCCCATCACCATATGTCAAACAAAACATATGACCTCACGCTCTGTTCGCCCCTGCACCTCCCCCCTCCGAGAACGGCTTATTGTCTATTCTATTCTATTCTATCCCATAACCAAACTAGGTCGTTGGGGCACCACAGATGGCTTCGAAACAATCCCTGTCCACCTTGTCCTGTTTTCAGCTGCCCTAGTTGAGCTGGCAAAATCCATCCCTGTCCACTCTTTAATATTGTCTTCCCGCCTCTTCTTCTGTCTACCTCTTCCTCTTTTTCCTTTCACTGTGTCCTGTAGAATCGTCTTTGCTAAACCAGAAGACCTTGAGACGTGGCCAAACCACCTCAGTTTCCGTTTCTTGACCAGCGTCAGGAGTTCATCATACTTGGATCTTTCTGCGAACCTCCTCATTGGTTATATGGTCCTTGTACGAAATGTACAGTAACATTCCGTAGCATCTCATCTCAAAGGCCAGCGTTCTTTTCTCTTACTCTGCTGTCAAGGTCTTCGATTCACACGCATACAGAAATATCGAAATGACAAGGGAGCGCATAAGTTTCACCTTTGATTCAAAAGATATGTTGTTATCTCTCCAAATTGATTTCAGCTTGGTAAGAGCTGAAATGGCTTGTGCAATCCTTGAGAGAACCTCCCGTTTTGAGCCATCATCTGAGACAACTGCTCCAAGGTATTTGAAGCTTGTTATTGTACCCAGCTTCTGCCCTTTTACCTTGATCTCTCTCTAGATGCTATCTGCGCTGTTTGTCATCAGTTTGGTCTTCTCACAACTGATCTCCATCTTATACCTTGTGAAAGTTTGGTCGAGACTTTCAACTAGGGCTTCTAGTTCCTGCTCTTCCTCAGCTAGAGCGTCTATGCCATCGGCAACCACAGATTGGTAATGTTTCTGCCGTCTATGCTAACCTTTCCGTCATGTTCTTCCAGAGCATCACACATTATCCGTTCGAGAAAAATATTTAAGAGGGTAGGTGACAAAAGACATCCTTGTCTTCTTCCAACTGCTGTTCTGAACCATTCTCCTGTGCTGCCATTCATCAGGACTGCACTTTCGCCTTGTCGTATAGCTGATCGATGGTGCGAACTAGATTTGCACTGATATTGTATTTCCGCATGGTGGCCCATGAGGCTGTATGCCATACCCTGTCAAAGGCTTTTTTGAAATCAGTGAAGACATGATACAGATTCTGCTGATGTTGGAGATACTTTTCACACAGGATTCTAAGGTTGAAGATCAGTTCTGTGGTGCTCCTTCCTGCTCGGAACCCAGCCTGTTCCTTAGCGATTATCTCTTCGGCTTGTGGTTTAAGCCTGTTTAAGATGACTTTCAGCATGACTTTGCTTGAATGACTGACGAGGCTGATGGTTCTGTAGTTCTGGCAGAGCTGTAGGTTGCCCTTTTTAGGGTGTGTAATAATCAGCGACTGAGTCCATGGGGTAGGCCATTCTCCCGTTCTCCAGATCCTGTTACAGATATCTGTTAAAACATCAATCATGGTCTCCCCGCCAGCTTGAACAAGTTCTGCTGGTATATTATCAACTCCGACAGACTTCCCCTTCTTTAGTGCTGCTACTCCTATCTCAACTTCTTCACGAAGGATCGGCTGTTGATCTTCTTCTGGGGGCTGATTGCAGTCCAGAACCGCATTGTCACCGTAAGTCTCATGGTTGTATAGTACTGAGCAATATTCTGTCCATCTGCTGAGAATCTCTTGTTCCTCTGTAAGGCATATACCAGACCTGTCCTGGATAGTTGTGGATCTACCATGTTTCTTTGAAGCTAGATCCTTCACCAGCTGGTACGCTTTCTTGCTGTTGTTTTGTTCAGGCAAGTTTCGATCTCCTCGCACTGAATACCTATCCAGTCCTCCTTCGCTTTCTTCACTGCCTTCTGAATCCTCTTGTTTGCTTCCCTGTATCCTTTTGCTCCTACTGCTTTATACCGCTTCTTCTTCAAATTTCTCCTCTCATCACAGAGGTAGAGAACATCTCTGGTGACCCAGGGCTTTTTCCTGCGACGTTCCTGCCCAAGTATCCCACTGGCTGCATCAGTCACTACTGTATTGTAGGCGGTAATCATGGTATCTATGTCCATGTTATCATCCCTCAGACCAATGAGTGGTGCAAATTTCCCACCTATTGTTGCTTGAAAAGTGCATGCCACATCTGGGTCCCTTAACTTCTCAAGATCAAACTTCAGTCTTGGCTGGGTTGGCTTTCTAGCCTTCTTCAGACGAACTCGTAAGGCCATCATCACCAGGTCACGGTCACTTCCTATGCTTATTGTAGATCACCAAAATTATTCCGATCCCTCCCCCTCCCCCCCCCCCCCAAACACACACACCTGAATGCACCCGCAACCCCTCCCACCACCCCCACCCAAACCTAATAATAGTAAATCTTCCCTTAGCATGACTATACTATAAGCTCACAAATGAGCATAAAGGCCAAGGTGGGGTAAAAATCATACCCCGTTTTGAGTGACAGACTGTGAAAAATGCCATTTCTGTCACCTTTTGAACCAAGATATTGTGTAGAATAGGTCATACTACCTGCTTGTGGTCATTTCAGTAGACTAGCACTTCAGCCTTTTTCTCCAAGATTGAGTGAATTAATAAGTAATTGCTATTGTAACAAAGCTTCGCTAGACGTTTAAACATTTATATTTAATTGAATAAAACAAAAATGCAATAGATCTTTGAATAAGTATCACACCTAAATAGGACATCCCATACAGTCAAAACAGCGTATCATAGGACAAACCATACAGCAAATATGAGACATCCCATACAGTCAGAAAAAAATGGGGACGCTCAGTCTTGCTTGTCGTGTGGTTTCTTCCCGTACTATAAGGATATTCATCATGAGTAAATCTGTTTATAGATTATTAATCTCTCTTAAAAAGGGATTTACTGACAAGTTTTTCGAATTTAAATTGCTAAATCGTCGATTTTCTGGTTACAGGTGAACTGATCTTATTACAAACTCCAGTGATTTGCAGATGAAAAAATAGGTTTAGAGCAAAGAAAGCAAAATCTAACCAGCTCCAAAGACGTCCATTATTGATAACATAAATAAATGAAACACGCTTACCAAGTTGTTTAAATCCAAATAGTAAAAAATCAATAAACGAGAGTAAAATTCACGCAGACACGTCCTGAAGGTCACAAAACGGACAAAGATTTGTCCACTATACAAATCCGACAACCTGGTCACATGTACTGTACGCTCCCAACCAGTGTTTAAGGTGCCTTTAAGCTTAAAGCACCAGCCATGAAAACAGTCGATTTCGCAAGCAGCGTAGATCCAGATGAGACGGCTCATTATGAGCCGCCTCATCTGGATCTACACTGTTTGCCCTATATGTTCCTAACTGTGCGCTTAAAGGGTTGCTAAGGGCCTAGGCTAGCTCCATGCGGACAGCAAAAACTCTGATCAAACTGGGCGGATGCCAAGCTGGTCTAAATCTTCGCTGGGCGCACATGCCACTTTTTGTTGTGTCGCGGGTCAAACAATTTAGACCCATCAGTGACTGGTCAGCAAATTTTCGATGTCTGGTTGCAACAGAATACTTTCATCACCCAGGGAAACCTGGTATCGAGATGTCGGAGGTTGCTGGAATTCGGAGGGTAAACAAAGCGGTCGCGCGACACTAGGGTAAGTATATATCCTTTTGTATCTTATAAAACAAAAAATCATACGACCGAAATCAAAATAAGATAAATCAAACATATGATGACGAAAGCATAGACAGCGCTGGTTTGTCCTAAACTCACCCTTTAGAATCTGAAATCAGTTTTGAATCAGAAGTTTCAATATTTTAGACAGCAATGCTATTTATTTGCTTATATTCGCAGAGAGGCATATCTAATCTAGTGAATGATAACATCTCCATTTAAAAATAACATCTTTTTTTGGCTTGTGTTTGAGTTTTCAGGTTCCAAAGGGCCTGGTATGATTTGGGCCATATTTGCCCCCCTCTCAAAATTTATTCAAATATTGTTTTTTCCATTACTCACCTTGTCAACAATATAATTCTAGAAAATGGAGATGTTACGGCATGTACAAGGAAAGTTACAGCCCCCCCCCCCCAACCAAAAAAAAAAAAGAAAAAAAAAAAAAAAAAAAAAAAAAAAAAATTCCACCCTCCCCGCCCCCTAAATGTACCCGGCCCCCACCTGATAATAAATGACTCCTTCCTTAAGAGAATCTTACAAGTGATCTGCATACCAAATATTGTTTGATGATATGAGGTCTGTGATATGCATACCAAATATTATTTGATGATTTGAGGTCTGAGATATGCATACCAAATATTGTTTGATGATTTGAGGTCTGAAGCGTGTTTCTGCAACCCTCGGTCTGTTAACAATTAATGGATTTATGGGTTCAAATATCGTACTACTACTATTACTATTTCAATTTTCCTTACGACGTTCCCCAAGTGGCTCAGCGGTAGTACAAGTACATTCTTTCGGTCCCTTCTTTTATGCGCTGTCCCGACTGCAACAACATTGCAGTTGCATGTATCCTTCAGAATCGAGAGTTGTTTCTGTCCTGGTAAGGACCTTCGGATCAGCAGGGTGCTGCAGTGGTCCTGCGTATTATGCAGCAAGGCGTTTGACAAGAAAAAACTCCTAACAGAGACATATTAAAGACAAACATTTAGAAAAGCTTAGTTGCGAGTTCTGTTCGTTCAAGGTGCCCAAGGGAAGGCAGGCACGTTTGGAAAAGCACACGTTAACTTAGCACCCCTTTCCGGTTCCACCAGCATTTCAGAGACCGCAGGCCAGACCACAGCCGGTGAAGGAGTTTGTGACAGCTACCAGGGTTGATTTGATGTAACCCCATGCCGAGTCCAGACCCTACCCCTTTGCCAGACTACACCCACCTTTTTCCTGTGGAGGAGCCGGATGTTTCTGGCACTTGCCTGACTCCCGTATACAAATCTCTACCCGTAGCTCAACCCCTTTGTTGGATGAGCTGCCCTTTTCCCCGCCTCCGGCTATGGCTGAGGGCATTCCCATCCCTGCTGCCCCGAGGCAGAGGCCTCAAGTCCTGTGGCCCCTTCCCCTATTACGGAAGGTGAAAGGCTCACCATTCCAGCGGCTACAAACTTGCCGTCCCCAGCTACCGCGGAAGCCCCAACCATTCCAGAGCCAGAAACCTCCACCCCTGAGGTACTGGCGGCTGTGGCTTCCATTATGCCTCAATTGGAATCAGAGGCATCCCTTGAACTTTGTCCGGACCAACCTGTTTCCGCCCCCATTGATATCTTGGCGGAAGCTTGCCGGGCAATTCCACCGGAAACTCTTGAAGCCCACCCAGTTCCGGCGGATTATCAAACAGCCCCAGCGGATCTTAACGATCCACATTATTTTTTTCATGGCGCCCCCAGTGAGTTTGAGGACGATTCCTTGAACGCACGCCTCATACGTGAGGCAAGGGAACGTGCCTTGGATTCATGGTACGGGAGCTACCGAGTGGAGTTCTCCGCCATGAATATCTTTTGTGTTCAGAAAAGGGAGATAGTGACTCTGCCCGATGGGACAGAATACTCCCTCGCCTCTTACTGGTGTGAGGAGCCCACCCCCATCTCCGAGGTCAATTAGTGGACCTCTTAACCCTTTTTATTCCCTAAGGTAAGGAAATAAGACCCCATGCTCGCTAGACCCACAGTGCACCTCTCAATTCCCTGTCAATCTGACCCCACTCAAGCATTTGTCCCTAATCCGCCCAAGTCCAAGCCCCATTGGTTGTATATACTTGTTAAATGTTCTTTTTTTTTTAAAAATAATAATAAAATAAATAATAATAATAAATAAATGATAATTAGGGTACTGAGAATTTTAAGCCTATTTTGACTAAGGGAAGTAACTGAAACATGTATTAGAACTATCATTTAAGATGTATTACCTCTCCTCATTTTTTTCCCCTGTCAACCCCTGCATCACATTAATTGTTTGTTCTGAACTTTTCATCATAATATAAAGAAAAAAAAAACTTCTGCAATATTACTTTAATATTTTTTTTCTTAACCTCTGCATCACGTTAAGTAAAAAAAATACAAAGATACAAATAGAGAGAAATGAGAATTGTTTATTAGCTTTGTGTGATTTCTTCAGTACCTTCACAGACAGATATTGTCTGTTATAGCAGGGCTAATGTACAAATGTTCGGGACTTCTCTGCTTGCTAGGACATTTTAACCAATATTATCTACAAAGTATTGTAGCAAACTATTTTATGCACATAGGAAAGCTTCATTTGCATGTTCTTGAGAGTAGCCTAGTCTTGGTCTACGCTGTTTGCTCAAGGACATCTTCAAGCATATTTATAAATGCATTGATGTCTGGGTTCTTAGGATCCATATATTACTCATGCAAGAAGAGAAGACTCTGATCAGGTTGTGCAGAGACTGGAAAGCTGAAGGAAAGCACTGGACTGTTCTTCTTGTGACCCTGTGATGTGTTCTTTGTTCCTTTTCCCAAGAGCTGCAAACATAATAATGTAGTCTTATCATATATGGTCAGCGGGAACCAATTGTAGTCATAGAGACCAGAAATTCAAAAAGGTGCAGGGAAGCTCGGAGCTATTATACGTCACATGGTGCTGTTTGATTGGATAATAATGCTGATGAGGTTGAAAATAATGTTTTGATGAACTGTAGAAATCAATTTTGTTTAATTTTATGGATATTGTAAAGAAATAAGTATTTCTTATTTGGACTGTGGAGGCAATATTTTATGATTGGTGATTTTAGCAAATTCTGGCGCTTTTCTGCGGACTCATATGGGTTGCTGTATATCAACATCCTGAAACTGCCAGAAAGTGCTGGGTAAGGTGTTGTTTTTCCTATTTGCCTGCAGTGATCAACATTTTAGCTTGGAATTAAGGCAAATTTGGATGGTCTAGCTACATTGCATAAAGGGTGCCACACTGCCAAAGACAGTAGGGGTCACTATAGAAGTCTATGGGAGAAACAATTAGTTCACGCTGCCCTATACTACATTTCATGTGGAAGGTTTATGCTGCTTGGAAGGTAATTTGTCTAGTTTTCTGGAACTATTTCAGCATCTTTTCATGATTTTAAGCTCCAACAAACCAAAATTATGGCTCAAGTGCTGGAAAGGATCTCTAAAAGTCTAAAGAAATACTCTGCAAGGGGGGAGGGGGACTGTATACTGTGGACAGGCAGCTGTGACCGGTATGGGTATGGGAGAAAAAAAGTCACATGGGGTTTTGAGGTGAAAAAAATGGAAAGCACTCACAGACTAGCATACATGGTTTCTCATAACCTTACAGAACTGCCTCGAGAAAATGAATCTGGGGACTTCATGGAAGTTAGCCATCTGTGCCACCGTAAACGTTGTATTAACCCTGATCATCTTGTGTTCGAACCCCATTCAGTAAATATGTCCAGGGCATCTTGTTTCATTCATTGTTGCTGTTCTTTGGAGCATTCTCCTGCCTGCATCTTCTGATAGGGCTTTTTGATTGCTTGTTTTATGTAAGTATGATCTTTTGAAACTGATTTCTTCAGCAGATTTTTCATTTTGATCTGATTGATGAAGAGTGGTCTTTCTTGATTCTTGCGTTTAATTGTCGTGTATGAGAGCTTCTTTCAAGCAGCTGAGCTTTTCGATAAGCGATCTCCTCTTGATGTTTTTCATACAGTTTGAATAATCTTATTCTTCTCATTTTTCTTTTCAATTTTCGCCTGCTTGACCCTTTGCGTTCCTTCTCTTTTTCAGATATACGTTGTTCATTTAGAAGTGCAGCCGATACCCTACTGTTTGGAGGAACGGAACAGCCTGTTGCATTACAGAGTCGTGCGATTGATTCCCCTGGACCATTATTAGATGAAAAGATGGCACTGTGAGCTCGCCCGGAAAAGTTGCGGGGATATGTGACATTTTTAGGTAAGGATCGTCTGATTACATTGTTAACAGATTCCACTTTCTGTGTGTTTGAGTTGAATTTGGTTTTTTCAAGCATGGTTGGTCCAAGTCGGAAGTTGATGCACTCTCGTAGAATCTTCTCTGTTTCAGTATTGAGGCTTATTTTAAAAGAATTTGGTAGAAATTCATTCTTCAGTATCCAGTTGTTGTCATTTTCTCCTGCACATACACTTGAATGGGCCCTGCAGAGCTTATGGTCACCTGCATAACACCTGAGAATGGCCTCAGTACTTTCAGTGATGCTAATTTTCAGATTTTCAAGGTCTCCTCTGGCTCTCTGATGGCAATTTTCAAATTCCGCCTGACAGCGCAGGCTTAAATCTGTAGAAAACCTGTTTTGCATCTTCTGTTTGAATGATTTTGTTAATCCAGGCATCATATTTAATACTGCACATTTATTCTTTATAAATTTCCTGTGGTTTTCTGCCAGGTGCCGTGTATCGATTTGGTGTTCTGGGGTTAATTTGGTGATTTTGGCCATATTTAATTCTTCGGCTGCCTTATATGCACTGGTATCTGGATCTGTGATTATGTTTTTTACTTCCAGGTTGTCCTCTTTGAGGTCCAGCAAACAGGCTTTAGCCCATTCTTTTTCATCACCAATAGACTGCTCCATTGGAATTTGGGACGAGCACTTCTCAGACATAATGTCACATCCATTTTCATCCTCAACAGAATGAAATCCATGTTTAGAGCACAGTTTGTTAATATTTTCTATAGCTATAACCTGCTTTTTAGGTGTAATATTTTCTACCATTGTGTAGCAGCACTGTGTTGCAGGCTGAAAGGGAGTTCTCCCTATTCCAGAATATAAGGCGTTATTGAAAACACCATCAGACTGCACAGAAATTTCACCGGCCGGCTGGCCTCTTAGCAAATTTATGGTCTTCAGACCCTGTCTTCTTGCTTTCATATCTCTTTTGTTAACTTCTTCTATTACTTTAGACACTTTATTAGCAGTTTTTTGTAATCCACGCCTGGAAGGTGCAGGAATACTTGTACTGAGGCATAGTTTCCTGATACTGCTTGGCCCAATAGGTGTTTGGCTTAAAGCGATATTAAGGCCAACATTGGCTGTGGCAGTTTTTCTCCCTACTTTTCCAGTTTCTATTTCATCATAAAGATTATACTTCTTAGACGTATATGAGCAGCGATCACAAATGACCCGCTCTCGCCAGCAGAACATCCTCTGCTCCTCGGTGGAGTAATCAAAATTAAGGCGCCCTTGGCAGTGGTGACTTGTTTTTTGATGTTCATGGAAAACCTCGTTGAACATACCCCATAGCTTTCCAGCATGAAAAATACGGTAGCAGTTTGAGTTGTTTCTGAAATTAAAATAAAGAAAATGGCAAGTGAGCCCCCCTTTTTCTTTATAATTAGCTCTAGTGGAGTACACTTTGGGAGAGCTGACCTTGTGCCGTCCACCTGTCTGTCCATCTGTCACCTGTCCGTCGTCTGTCTGTCGTCTGTCCATCTGTCCGTGTTTTTTTTTTTTTCTTTTTTTCTTTTTTTTTTGTCTTGTTATCACATCTCTGACACAGCCACTGGAGACAGATTTCTGGAAACTTGTCGGGTAATAATTCTATTTCTGTTGACTTCTTCTCTATTTATCACAAAAAAAAGCACCAAAACTGATGTGGCAGGTGCTCATTGAAAACTTTAGAAATCTGGAGCTCTAGCATAGTCTTTGATAGATCTAGATACATTGTAGTTGGTTAATCAAAGTGTTTCATTGCATGATATGCCTTTAAACAGAGCTTAAAGTGAGATATTTATTGTAGAAGACATAGATATGCTCTTAGCATGTGATACATGCTTGATATTTCTGTATTAGCTATGCAAGCAAGATTATTGGAGTTATTTCCCTTGCACTACTGGGATTTTGTCCAAGTCAATTCTGTGACTTCTATCTAGCAATTTGTACAATTGTGTGATAGATTTATTGAATCTTTTATGTTTTTGATACAAAATATATTACATTTTTGTGAATTGGAGCCACAGTTTTCTTTTCTGTATTACTTTTTCATATGCTATCTGAGAAAAACTTGTGAAAATCTGCCAAAATACGTCAATTTATGTCATATTTTCTGTTGTTATCTATTGATAATTGCAGTTCAGAGACTAAATATGCTGTTGTTCACTTACAAACTAACAAGCTAAGGTATAAAATGAAATACACCCACCTCTCATTAAAATCTGAATTCATCTGTTCAACTTCTAATGGCATGTCTGCCTTTGGCCGCAGTACCATTGTTGACGTGACCCCACCGTTGGATTCTCTCTCAGTGGACTTCCCATATGGTGCGAGTGGGTCCTGACTTGCCATGGAAACTTCAGAATGTGATGGCCTGATGTAATGAAATTGTGTAATATCACCCTGTTCCTTCTCCTCCTGCTTTATACCCTTATTGTGGGGTGCCACACCTTTTCTGAACCAGGTTTTCCTCATTTTTCGTACTCCTTTTCTCGATTTCATGATCCTATTTTCCACAATTGTATGTGTTGCTATTAAGAAAACTAGATAGCAAATGGTGAAGAGATGTTTCTGGAGCAGCATCATATTATATTTTTTATCTTTTGGTATGTCCAGTCTCCAGAAGGAACAGTTTTGTAAGGTCAGGGGTTAGCCAATTATATGCTATTCTGTGTTATTTCTACTAGCATTATCAGCCCTTTTTATCATACATAGATAATGTTACAAAATGAGAATGACATAACTTTTACTAAATGAAATTATGTCCAGAGCAGTTATCCAACAATTATACTAGATATTATTACTGCAGGCCAGCATTCCAGTGGGAAATATGTGAATCTTTAACCAGGGGGTAGTAGCCTGTACAAAGGGGGGGTGGGTGGGGTAAGAGCATAGTTATATGGCCATTAAGATAAAGACAGTGGATTCTTTCTGCCCAGTTTCTACTTTAAGCTCAGCTTACTATGTTCTGCAAATTTCAGCTGACTCTGATGTTGGCTTAAGGAGAAACAGACATTTAACTTTTTTCCTCTCTGTTGGCAATCTTCAGTTTTCCTATGGAAATTTAAAGAAATATAGTAATGGGGGTAGGTGCCTAAACAATGTTCCTAGGCACAAATGAAAGTCAATAGCAAGGAAAGCTTGATGTGATTTTATTCGAAATAGCATGTATTTCAAAAACTTACCATAAAATACTACTTTGAAGAAATTTAGAATTGTCCTATAGGTCAGCGGGAACCAATTGTAGTCATAGAGACCAGAAATTCAAAAAGGTGCAGGGAAGCTCGGAGCTATTATACGTCACATGGTGCTGTTTGATTGGATAATAATGCTGATGAGGTTGAAAATAATGTTTTGATGAACTGTAGAAATCAATTTTGTTTAATTTTATGGATATTGTAAAGAAATAAGTATTTCTTATTTGGACTGTGGAGGCAATATTTTATGATTGGTGATTTTAGCAAATTCTGGCGCTTTTCTGCGGACTCATATGGGTTGCTGTATATCAACATCCTGAAACTGCCAGAAAGTGCTGGGTAAGGTGTTGTTTTTCCTATTTGCCTGCAGTGATCAACATTTTAGCTTGGAATTAAGGCAAATTTGGATGGTCTAGCTACATTGCATAAAGGGTGCCACACTGCCAAAGACAGTAGGGGTCACTATAGAAGTCTATGGGAGAAACAATTAGTTCACGCTGCCCATATGACCAACAAGATTTTTATAATCGCAGCCATTGCGTAGGTTTAGGGGAGGTAACTACCACAGTAATAATTGGTTATATTAAGATAGGAATTCGTACTCGATTGTACGCCGTTTCCTTTTGCTTTGCTTTCGCTGTTTCTTACAGGTCCCACTATCTCCCGGTACTTCTACATTTGGCACACCCTGCTACAGGGTTCACGCCAGCATCGCTAATACATGATCTTTATAGCTTATATCTTAAAGGTAGGTTCCTGGCCTAGCGCTAACAATTGTGTTCACAAAATAATTTTGTCTTTTTCTGGGTAGTATTGAATTCTCTTATTTTTCTGAAACTGTTACTACCGAGAAAATCGCCAGATGTTGTAGAAAATAGTCGTTTTCCCTTTGGTTTATTTTCTTTTGTTGGAATTCCAGTTCTAAAAATAAATATGTATATATGTCTACAAGACCGCAGTGTCTGATGTCATTTGCGAACGGTTAATTTTCTCTTGCCGTGAGCTCTTCCAGAGGTCCTGGCATGGCGGATGGATTAAAACTATCCCGAAATGCAATGCAGCATGAAGTCAGCTATATGATCTATTTTTGGCACAAACTAAAAATAGCGCTAACTGGTGTGCGAAGCAGAGTTAGGATATCCCTTGCAAAACGACTTTTCTACAGTTTTTTTTATTTACACTTTTTAGTGAAACTTATTCCTTTCCTCTTTATAAGGGCTTCAACAGCTTGGATAAAAAAAAATCATCAAAATTATGATGCATTCCAAAGTACAGGAACCTACCTTTAAAGCCCTTTATGTCACCTTATACAAACAGTTACCTGAAAGTTCAGCTAGCACTTTACAGTGCGGATCAATAAAAAGTTCTACTTGATTAACGCTTTAAAATGCAGGTTCCACTATTTACCGGTACTTGCTCCCATAGTTTGGCGCACCCAGCTGCAGGGTCCCTTCCAGCATTGCTAAGACATAAGCTGTAAAACTTATGAAGACTTCATCTCGCCTGATACAAGAATCTCACCTAATACAAGCACTTACCAGAGAGTACAGTCCACTTACGAAGAGCCATTACTAAACAGTACAGGTCATCTAACAAAAGTTAATAGCACTGAAGCCCACCTGCTACAAGCAATCACTAGACAAAAAGAAAAAGCTGTCAAACTCGCCACTTACCTACAGCTTCAACAAATCCAAGAAAACAATAAAATTAACTTGTATTGCTGCCATTTTTCTGCTTTACCACTTGCATCCTATAGATTCATTTGCTTAGGGATAACCTCTCAAGCTTTTTCAAAAGCTAAACTTGTAATGATGTTATGCTATTAGGAAGTACAGTCCAGTTCAATAGAAATATTGAAGTATAGAGTAGTTCAGTGTAAATTACTCATACCATTGAGTATAAAAAGAGGAAGGCTCATACCGATTCTTGATACATTTGTAAGTTCGGGACGAACTATATTTGAAGGTAGGGGGTAATGAAACATCCTTGCTGGATGTTTGTTTATCTCCAAGAACCGGTGTGAAGCCGAATCATACTTCCGCGAGTGTTCAGTCTACAATTGTTACCTTATGCGATTATGTCACAGCATAACCCTTGTTTCCCCATTTCCCTTAGGTCCCTGTGTTGGGCTCATGCCATTGAAACTACATAAATCCATCTTAGTTGGCTCTATTTGGCAAAAATGAATGGTACTGGAAATGTCAACCACATTTCATGTAAGCCGCTATATTAACTTCAGCAGTTTGAGTGGACAGCCAATCAAATCGCAATGTCCGAGGACCATAGTATTTGATTGGCGGATCCACGGACACTTTGGGGTAACTGAAACGACTGGTTGCTAAATGGTCGTAGCAACAGGGAAAGAACCAACATCCAATGCATGAGCTCAATATACGGACCAGACTGCAGGATTGGGTGAGCCGCGGACAACTTTGGGGTACCCGGAAAGTTGTCCGCAACACCCGATTTGGTATAAGCGGGTGTTTGGAACGCTCCATTAGAAACTTTTGTGCCGAGAACCTTTTGGCTGTTTCCACGTCGGTTTTTACCAAGAATCCACATATCAAATCCATTTCAACCTAAACACAACTAACTTCAAATCATAATTACAATCAACTAAGTCAGGCTAGAAGACAGTGAGTAGCAACTCTATCAAGAATTTACGAGTTTCTTGGATTCTTTTGCTGCAATTTATCTTCAAAGTAAATCTTGGATCTGGTTGTGGAAAAACATTCTTGACCTTGCATTTAGTTCTTTATTATTGAAATTGCACCCAAGATTTATTCGGGTGGTTGCATTCTAATTGTAAACTTATAGGCTACGGTCTAGAGGTGCTCGCATGAAGATTTTAAGGCCATGGAGTAAACTAGTCTGGAAGAGGAGCGCTCGGGTCGGATGATATTGAGCCTCAGGGAAATAGGCTTATATCATTTTTACTGTGTGGGTATCCACTGGCTAGTATTCACACTGTGGGTCAAGATTGCTTTAGGAAATAAATAAGTTATCTTGCATAGTTGGCCAAATGTAAGTTGTTAGTTGTAAGATACTTAAATTGCAGCTTGGGAACTCAATTATACTCGGGCCCTCACATCACAAATATTCCATGCTCACTGCCTGACATATCCCTACTCCTACAACTCCCCAAACCAGTTCCATTTTCTATACTATCCTGTGATTAGCGCAATAGCAATGTATCAATAGCAATGTATCAATAGCAATGTGTCAATAGCAATGTACCAATAGCAATGTGCCATTAGCAATTTTGCCATAAGCAATAGCAATATGTATAAGCAATAGTAATCTAATAGAATTGTGTGGTTATAGAAGCAGTAATGTGTGAATATGGAATGTTGCTTTGCATGTTAGTTAATGCTCGGCTAGTTACGCTACCATATTAGAAGTAGAGATGAGTTCAGACTTCGTGATTCAGAACGAAGTTGCTTTGTGCTAAGTGTATTTTGACTTCGTGATTCGGAACGAGGTCTTAGTTCTCACATCATCACCAATCATTAGAGCTAAGTGTACATACTCATACTATCATTCATCTCTTGTTAGAGTCGCATAATTAGTTATATGACATATGTTATAGCTTAGTGATCTGGAACGAAGCATAAGTTAACCATAAGGTGTTCTATCATCAGTAGCATTTAACGCAATTCATGAATGTTAGGAGAAAATGAGATAAATGATTAAGCAGCAGACAGGCTTCTAGCAGTATTTTCTTCCCTTAACTAACTGAACCTAGAGAGGGGGCGCATCTAGCAACGTGAGGGACGTCACATTCGTATTGTAAAAGCACCCTATGAAGCCCATAAATTAACTGGTAAAATGCTAAAAGGTCTCAGTAAGCAACATTTCTTAGATCTGCCAGATAATTTGAGCCGCGACAGGAGAAAACCAACAATGTGGTTGTGCGCCCAGTGCAGACTCAGATCAGCTTGGGCATCCGCCCAGTCTGATTAGATTCTTCGCTGAGCGCTTAAAGGGTAGCTAAGGGTCTTAGCTACCTCCATGCGGACAGCGAAGACTCTGATCAGACTGGGCGGATGCTCAGGCTGATCTGAGTCTGCGCTGGGCGCACAACCACATTGTTTGTTTTCTCGAGTCGCGGCTTATATTTATAAGAGTACTCTAAGATACAGTGAACGAAGTTGTTAAGTGATATAGTAATGGGAAATGTTATCAACGTTACTACCTGATGTTGATAATTATAAATGAAACTAGGCCAGGTTCTACTTATTCTCATATTTAACGATGTCTTCATGGAGAAGCTGCTAATGAATGGATGGATGAATGACTTACAATTTTATGTCCCGAATAACAGCATTTCAGTTATATCAGGATTTTAGCGAAAGTAGGACACTGTGACATGTTTTATGAACGGTGACCTGGAGCAGTATGGTGCATACACTGATAAAGTTTGAAAGGCTATAGAACTATAGAAGCTAGCTGTGCCACAGCCGATTTTAAAACTTGATAAGGCATCATTTTTTTTACAAAAAGTTCACTGTTATCTTGTATTGTGAGAGGTGACCGGGATCGGTTTAACGCATGTACTGATAAATTTTAAAAGGAATGGGTTTTTAGAAGCTGAGATACAGGGCCGACCTAAAAAAATGTCAACATGGTGGAGATTTAAAAAAGAAAGCAAGAGAGAAACTGAACCTAGAGAGGGGGCGCATCTAGCAACGTGAGGGACGTCACATTCGTATTGTAAAAGCACCCTATGAAGCCCATAAATTAACTGGTAAAATGCTAAAAGGTCTCAGTAAGCAACATTTCTTAGATCTGCCAGATAATTTGAGCCGCGACACGAGAAAACCAACAATGTGGTTGTGCGCCCAGTGCAGACTCAGATCAGCTTGGGCATCCGCCCAGTCTGATTAGATTCTTCGCTTAGCGCTTAAAGGGTAGCTAAGGGTGCCCAGGCTGATCTGAGTCTGCGCTGGGCGCACAACCACATTGTTTGTTTTCTCGAGTCGCCGCTCATATTTATAAGAATACTCTAAGATACAGTGAACGAAGTTGTTAAGTGATATAGTAATGGGAAATGTTATCAACGTTACTACCTGATGTTGATAATTATAAATGAAACTAGGCCAGGTTCTACTTATTCTCATATTTAACGATGTCTTCATGGAGAAGCTGCTAATGAATGGATGGATGAATGACTTGCAATTTTATGTCCCTTTTAACAGCATTTCAGTTATAACAGGATTTTAGCGAAAGTAGGACACTGTGACATGTTTTATGAACGGTGACCTGGAGCAGTATGGTGCATACACTGATAAAGTTTGAAAGGCTATAGACCTATAGAAGCTAGCTGTGCCACAGCCGATTTTAAAACTTCATAAGGCATCATTTTTTTTACAAAAAGTTCACTGTTATCTTGTATTGTGAGAGGTGACCGGGATCGGTTTAACGCATGTACTGATAAATTTTGAAAGGAATGGGTTTTTATACCCCGCCACACGTTAGTGGCGGGGTATTATGTTTTCCTGCTGGCTGTCCGTGTGTCCGTCCGTCCGTCCGTCGTACATACGTCTGTCCGTCTATCCGTCCGTCCGTCCGTGAGCACTTCGTTTCCGTTCGATAACTTGAGTATTTATTAACGGATTTTCTTCAGACTTGGCATATGCATTGGTCTTGGGAAGATCTCGCTTGGGAGTGTTAATGGGCAAATTTCGATGTCTTCTGATGGAGTTATTGCCCTTGGCACTTTGGTATATCTTGATGAAATTTCACAGAAACGATCGAAGTAACATAAGCTTTCTGTTACAAGCAGAATTTGTCTGCGTGGGGTATCTGCCCCTGCCCTGGGACTATATACATGTATGAAATAATGAAAAAAAAATGTATAAAATTAGAGTTTAAAGGGATTTTTCATATTCGACAGAAACATTTCTATAAAAGCTTTGTCTGCATACCTGCACTGATGCAAGCAGAAGAGGCAAATTTTAATTTTTAATGATCTGGATCAATTGGCAAAATCAAGAACTTTGTAGAGAATTATCTCAACACATATCTGTATAGTTCTAGCTTTTCCGACCTCGTGACTGTCAAGAAGTTGATTTTCTTTTGTTTTCTCCATTATCATTTCGGTTGCTGTGGTAACAATGTCAATTATGCATTCGGCTCGAAATCACAGCTTTGATATAGGACTATCAAAGGGAAAAATACACTGTAAACGATTTGCCAAAATATATATTTGCAACTCCGAAGTCATAAGAGCCAGTTTTCAATTTTCTTAAGAATATTTCTGCAAAGTTTTTTAGTCCTATGGTCACTGAGAAGTTTTTTGTCTTTCATGTTTGTATTATTTTTATCATTATCATTATTATTGAATTTTACGATATTTAGAATTACGGTTGCTTTTGCAACCATGCCAGTCTAGGAAAAACACATATGGACTCCCACCGAACATTTATATAAACTTTTGCCATTTTATCTGCACTGTTAAGGCAGCAAAAGCCAATTATTAATTTTCTCAAAAATGTCCATGAAATTTTAGTTGCTATAGCAATCAAACGACTCTTGTAATTGGCATATAACAGCACTTTTTGTCCACATCCTTTAGATGATCCATTTACAAAAGGCAATACAGTTACAGATTAGGTGTCGTTTGAAAATGTTGACAAAGAACGAACCATAATCTAAGCATGAAGCTGTACGGTAGCTTTGGCTCAGGGAACCTCATAACATACGTTTTATTAATACTAAAATAAAAAAAATAAAAAAGAAAGAAAAAACTAGTCATAAAAAGAAATCCACATGGCTCGAACTGTCAAATTATACTCGGGCCCTCACATCACAAATATTCCATGCTCACTGCCTGACATATCCCTACTCATACAACTCCCCAAACCAGTTCCATTTCCTATACTATCCTGTGATTAGCGCAATTGCAATGTATCAATAGCAATGTGTCAATAGCAATGTACCAATAGCAATGTGCCATTAGCAATTTTGCCATAAGCAATAGCAATATGTTTAAGCAATAGTAATCTAATAGAATTGTGTGGTTATAGAAGCAGTAATGTGTGAATATGGAATGTTGCTTTGCATGTTAGTTAATGCTCGGCTAGTTACGCTACCATATTAGAAGTAGAGATAAGTTCAGACTTCGTGATTCAGAACGAAGTTGCTTTGTGCTAAGTGTATTTTGACCTCGTGATTCGGAACGAGGTCTTAGTTCTCACATCATCACCAATCATTAGAGCTAAGTGTACATACTCATACTATCATTCATCTCTTGTTAGAGTCGCATAATTAGTTATATGACATATGTTATAGCTTCGTGATCTGGTACGAAGCATAAGTTAACAATAAGGTGTTCTATCATCGCTAGCATTTAACGCAATTCATGAATGTTAGGAGAAAATGAGATAAATGATTAAGCAGCAGACAGGCTTCTAGCAGTATTTTCTACCCTTAAGTAACTGAACCTAGAGAGGGGGCGCATCTAGCAACGTGAGGGACGTCACATTCGTATTGTAAAAGCACCCTATGAAGCCCATAAATTAACTGGTAAAATGCTAAAAGGTCTCAGTAAGCAACATTTCTTAGATCTGCCAGATAATTTGAGCCGCGACACGAGAAAACCAACAATGTGGTTGTGCGCCCAGTGCAGACTCAGATCAGCTTGGGCATCCGCCCAGTCTGATTAGATTCTTCGCTAAGCGCTTAAAGCGTAGCTAAGACCTCCATGCGGACAGCGAAGACTCTGATCAGATTGGGCGGATGCCCAGGCTGATCTGAGTCTGCGCTGGGCGCACAATCACATTGTTTGTTTTCTCGAGTCGCGGCTCATATTTATAAGAGTACTCTGAGATACAGTGAACGAAGTTGTTAAGTGACATAGTAATGGGAAATGTTATCAACGTTACTACCTAATGTTGATAATTATAAATGAAACTAAGCCAGGTTCTACATATTCTCATATTTAACAATGTCTTCGTGGAGAAGCTGATAATGAATGGATGGATGAATGACTTGCAATTTTATGTCCCTTTTAACAGCATTTCTGTTATATCAGGATTTTAGCGAAAGTAGGACACTGTGACATGTTTTATGAACGGTGACCTGGAGCAGTATGGTGCATACACTGATAAAGTTTGAAAGGCTATAGACCTATAGAAGCTAGCTGTGCCACAGCCGATTTTAAAACTTGATAAGGCATCATTTTTTTTTACAAAAATTTCACTGTTATCTTGTATTGTGAGAGGTGACCGGGATCGGTTTAACGCATGTACTGATAAATTTTGAAAGGAATGGGTTTTTAGAAGCTGAGATACAGGGTCGACATAAAAAATGTTAACATGGTGGAGATTTAAAAAAGAAAGCAAGAGAGAAATAATCCTAACCACGTTTGCAACAACTGGCCAGATCCCAAGGTTATAAAACTTCTTTTAAGCTCAACTCAGCTGAGCATGAAAATTAAACCTGCTAAGAAACAGCAAATTAATGATAAGTACAGCTGTTTTCGTGCTCA
The DNA here is from genome assembly GCA_963989385.1 of Ctena decussata. NCBI lineage: Eukaryota > Metazoa > Mollusca > Bivalvia > Lucinida > Lucinidae > Ctena > Ctena decussata. The sequence continues at coordinate 75,412,237 of OZ022499.1, read as the reverse complement.
GTTGAGCTGAGTATGAAATTTTCTTTGCTTATGAATATGAAAATGCCAAGCCATTTTATTTAAAGCATCTGGCACGAAAACTTCATATTCGACAGAAACATTTCTATAAAAGCTTTGTCTGCATACCTGCACTGATGCAAGCAGAAGAGCCAAAATTTTACTTTTTAATGATCTGGATCAATTGGCAAAATTAAGAACTTTGTAGAGAAATGTCTCAACACATATCTGTATAGTTCTAGCTTTTCCGACCTCGTGACTGTCAAGAAGTTGATTTTCTTTTGTTTTCTCCATTATCATTTCGGTTGCTGTGGTAACAATGTCAATTATGCATTCGGCTCGAAATCACAGCTTTGATATAGGACTATCAAAGGGAACAAATACACTGTAAACGATTTGCCAAAATATATATTTGCAATTAAAATCTAAAAAAGTTCCTTCAAGAGCTGAGAATACATACAGAAGTAGGAACATGGGCCAGACTACTTAGTTTCGGCTAATAAAGCCTCGTCAGTGACCCTGACAATATCTGGTGACGAAACCAGAAAAAAGCATACTGTAATTTCTTAATTTTAATTGGGCAGTCGATTCAAAGACTGATTAATTTCAAAAGGATCCAAATAGTATAAAAGACTGTGATCAAGAATAATAGTCTAAATCGATCTCAAATTTTAGATTTCTCAGAATCTATCCTCTGATCTCAAAGGATGTAAATAAAATATAATCTGCACTATGGATGATGTACGGGGAGACTTTTTACGGCCGCCACACGGCACTGCAACACCAGCTGCAGTGAGGTACAATTAAAATCTAAAAACGTTCCTTCAAGAGCAGAGAATACATACAGAAGTAGGAACATGGGCCTAACTCCGAAGTCATAAGAGCCAGTTTTCAATTTTCCTAAGAATAGTTCTGCAAAGTTTTTTAGTCCTATGGTCACTGATAAGTTTTTTATACCCCCGACATACGAAGTATGTCGAGGGGTATATAGTTTTCGTTGTCTTTAATTTTTTTAATCATTTTTATCATTATCATTATTATTGGATTTTACGATATTTAGAATTACGGTTGCTTTTGCAACCATGCCAGTCTAGGAAAAACACATATGGACTCCCACCGAACATTTATATAAACTTTTGCCATTTTATCTGCACTGCTAAGGCAGCAAAAGCCAATTATTAATTTTCTCAAAAATGTCCATGAAATTTTAGTTGCTATAGCAATCAAAGGACTCGTGTAATTGGCATATAACAGCACTTGGTGTCCCCATACTTTAGATGATCCATTTACAAAAGGCAATACAGTTACAGATTAGGTGTCGTTTGAAAATGTTGACGAAGAACGAACCATAGTCTAAGCATTAAGCTGTACGGGAGCTTTGGCTCAGGGAACCTCATAACATACGTTTTATTAATACTAAAATAAAAAAAATAAAAAAGAAAGAAAAAACTAGTCATAAAAAGAAATCCACATGGCTCGAACTGTCAATTCATAGGCTTTTGGTTTGGCCACGTCTGCATATCAAACTAATTATAAACCTGTCTAAAGACAAGCATGAAATCGGCCCGGGCACCTTAGCATTCTAGCCAGGACATGCGCAAATCTAAGCCGCGGCACAACAAAACCAACTAAGTGGCATGTGCGCCGAACAAAGACTCATATCAGCCTTGGTATTTGTCCAGTCTGATCAGAGTCTTCCTTTTGAGTGTAAAGGGCAGCTCAGAGTCTAACTTATAGCTCCATGCGGACAGCGAAGAATCTCATCAGGGTGGGCGCACACCCCACTTTGCTGGTTTTGTCTTGTCGCGGCTCAATTTTCGTTTAGACCTTTGTGCATCCTTAAGATTAAACTTCTACAGGTCCTTATCAAATCACACATAAGAATAAGAAAAATAATGGTACTAGTCGCACATCCACCATGACAGGGTTGATTATTCCAAAGACACCTTTCTGTTTTAGATATAATCGAAGCGAGTACATTTGAACAGTAAGCTGTAAAAAATGGTTGTTCTAGCAGAAGGGTTATAAAAATTCTATAAATTATAAGCTATAATGTTTCTAGATTGATCTGGTACACATTCTGATTCATTAATAGCTTTCTGGCACGTGAACGACCTTAATAGCAACCAAACATTCTCTGAAATATATTTATCTTAATGGGCATAAAATTTCATATGAGTCATAAAAACATATATTTCAGTTAGATGAATATTAGCTATTAGACATGATAGAACGAAGTAAGGCCCTGTCACACTACAACGTTTCAGACAACGTATGCCAACGTATGAAAAATTTATCCAATACGCTGGCATACGCTGGCGATTAATTTAAACATCAAACAACAGCAGGTTTTGGAACGCACACATAGCGTACTGAAACGTATAAATAACTTATTCACAACTTATCCCTAGCGTATACATAACTTATACAATCGTATAACAGCGTGTTCCCAGCGTATCTGTAGCGTTCTTGTCTTATGCCGAACGCATGCACAACGTTAGTCTAACTTACGCCGACCTTATGTATAGCGTGTTGGAGCGTGCTTCGACGATCAGATGTAAAGCGACGGCTCTCTACAACACTTTTTATTGTAGTGGACGTTGATCGATGGACACGCCTAAAGAACGAAAATTAGAGAACTTTGCAGGTAGTAGCTGACCACCTGCATGCCTACCGTCGTCCCAATCATCACCCGACTGCCGTGCCTACGATGGTAGCCAACCTCCCTCTCGCGCAGACTCCAATGCCTCTTTACTGGTATCCGTGGCGGCATCTGCAGCAGCTGTGGTGGCATCTGAAGTATTAATCCCCTCTCAAGCCCCAAAACGACAAGCAGAAGCGGTCCAAGAAGATTCCTTATTTAAAAGTGATGAATTGCTGATCTGTATCCAATATATATATAGCTGAAGCCCAGGCCGCTGGCTGATATGTTACCTAAATACGCTCAGTGCGTTCGTGACACGTTGAATAAGTTCTAAGGTCGTCAGGCATAGGTTGGATACGTTCTGGATACGTTCGGTATAAGTTACAGGTAAGTTACCTATAAGTTAGAAATAAGTTACGCGTACGCTCCACAATGGACCTGCTGGCTGCCGACGTATGTCAACGTATGATTAACTTACAAGTTACGTGCATGAACGTACGCATAACTTACCTGTTGCGTACACCAAACTTATGACTAACTTATAAACAATACGTCGGCGTACGCTGAAAATTTTATGCATGCACAAAATTTTGGGCCGCATTCGACGTACAACGACTTATACCAACGTATTTGAGCGTGCTCGTAACTTGTTCATAACGTACCCCTAACTTATTCAACGTACACCAGCGTGTTTGCTAAATTTCCCATACGTAGGCATACGCTGATGCTATACGTCACTGTGTGACAGCCACATAAGGTTAAAACTAAAAAACGGTGCACCATTTGATGCTCCTTTATTTTATAGTATATGTGCACATGTATGTTGAATTGAATTCAAAAGGTATAACAGTAATGAAGATAATAATAATAACAATAATAAGAAGAAGACATATAAGAAAAACAATGTAAGAATAATAACAATTTAATAATAACAGCCCGGTTTCCAGGTGTTTAACAATTATTGCGGCTCATCGGAGGTCGTCAACATCGATCGAGGGCCGCGATTAATGTTAAACATCCGAACAGTCATTGATTTTTCAGCCATCTACAAAATACTGTAGTTTTTATATTCTATCTCTCTCCTATATGGCGGAGACTAAACCAAAAACGTAAGCAAATCTCCATCCGCCAGTCACCAAACGATGACGTTCTCAAGTGTTGTCGTTCTTGAGTCCCTCGGGTTAACAGGCGCTGAAGCATTATGACCACCCCGGAAATGTCAAAGCGAAGATTCTGTTCGCTTATTGTGACATTTACAAGGTCAACTGACTAGTTCGTTGCTTTTTCATAATAATAATAATAAAACAATAATAATAAACGATTTGAAAGAGAAATGTAGCACCACGGTCAGAGATAACACTTGATCGGAGGAGCCTTAACTAGAAAATCTGGCATGGGAACAGATATTGCTCTTAAAATAAGCAAAACCTTAGTGCGAAAGCCATTTTATTATAGTATTATCAATAATATAATGGTGATTGAATATAACTTGAGCTTGATTATAAGAGCTGCAGTATTTAGAGGACATTGGAATATCTAGAGCTGTTATCTAAAACAAGATTCCAAATATTTATAAGTTTCAGCGCCGTGTGTCACGGCTGAACTAATGTCAGTTATTGACAAGAATCCGAATCGATATCACTGATTTAATGTCACTCCAAATGTTTGCTTTCTAACACTTTTCTTATTCGTCATAGCGACCTGAGTTGCAATTGTTTTCCTCCAGTGAAAGCTGTTAGATTGCCGCTGACGCCTTAGCCCTTTTAAGCGCCAAAAAGCAGACGACAAAATTTACGTCTGCGAAATTTCAAAATATGTTTTCATCTAAGCTATATCCTTTGAGAATTCAAAGAGTAGAGGGCAAACAGTGTAGATCTAGATGAGGCAGCTCATTATGAGCTGCCTCATCCGAATCTACGCTGTTTGCAAATTCAGCCATTTTCATCTTAGGTGCTTAAAGGGTTAACGAGACAGCTGTTATTGTTTTACTTACTTTTCAGATGATTAACGAAGCTAAATTATTCTAGTGTCAGTCAGCATATGTTATTATCGGTCTTTAAAACGTTTATTGGAGAAAATGCGCAAGTCGATATAGTCGGTTGTGACACGAGAAAATCTTATCTGTTGTAATAGTTCGCCCTTTCACAGGGAAGGAATAATCAATTATAGCAGGAGAGAACATCAGAAAACCGGTAAAAAAATCGAGCATCAGCTAAGATGTAGACGACTTTCATGTCAGCGCGTGACTTGTTGAAAGGATATGTTATGAGTTAGACCAGATTGTTGACAAGCTTGTTGCAGACGAAATACGAGTCTGTTATGTGAAAGCACGTGTAATTCTGACATTTCTTGGATTAATTCCTTGAGGAAAAAACATAGTTGTTTAGAAAAAACTGGATAATATGGCTCTATGGAAAATACAAATATGTTTTTTTGTCAATGTCGTGAGGTTGTGATTGAGTGAAATAAAGAAAGATATATTTCAGGATTATTTCTTACAGTGTTGCAGCCGATATGAATGTTGTTTGTAGCGGGATTTCGACGCCAACGCCATCTCCGCGCGTGCAGCGCAGACAGTACCAAGGGTACAGTCGATCGTTCTTGCCGTCATACATGCAAGGGTCGACAACGCCTCCTGTGCATCATAGAGCAGGATCAAGGGAACATAAACATAATCAAACTAATGACTCTTCGTTAAGGGATTCTATACCAGCCATGAGAAAACCGGTAGCGGTCACGTGTCTGGTGCTAAACATTCTCCTACCTGGTCTTGGTAAGTGTTTACCATTATCTCAACTTTATCTAACTAGGGGAGAGACGGGTAACTTCGGATAGCGGGTAAACTGACAGTGACATTGTTTCCTTTATATGTCAGTTGCATTTTCACTGCCCAGTATGAGTCGTCTCATCTGGATTTTCACTGTTTGCAATTATATGTCCGAATTTACCCGCTTGTCCGAAGTTACCCGACTCTCCCCTAATGTCACCAAACCTGCACCCTACGAATGATGCTGTATGGTTGAATAATGAATAATGTAGCGTGTCAGTGAAATATCTCATAAATATTTTACTTTAATTAATGTCTAATTTGTATTAATGGAACATCTTATGTGCGAATAATTGTCCCGATTTGAGGGGTTACCGCAGAGATGGATATTCTTGGCATATGATAACCGCCAGTACAGGGGCTCCAGTACATCCAGCGAAGCAAACAGGAAGTTACATTAAAGTGGTCTCATTTTGAAAAATTTGCGGTAAAACGTTGAGATTATCCATACAAGTTTTAGGATTATTACAGTAAAACATTTTTAGGGTAATTACACAGAACTTCAGATAAGGAGGTCTTTCGAGAACTATTCAGGAATAATTTTCCTTACTTCTCAACAAAATAATATGCTCATATGTATGTATTTATGAAGAAAAAATAAAAAATAAAATCGAAGTAGAGGATCTTAAACGAATGGTAATTTCATATGAAATCTATGAAACGAGCCTTGAAATGGCCACGAGTGTAAGATTCTGTTTATCGTATGACCCTTTAAAATGAGATTTTAAGGCCTTTAAAATGAACATTATTTCAATAAGAAAACGCATTGTTGACGTGGACGTTGTCAGTGACGTTATGTGTACGCGCCAAAGTGTTATTACATTTATACATTTTTATGACACGACGTTATCCACTTAATAACAGCGACATCATATGATAAAAATAATTTCAAAATTATTCCTGCTATCCCTTCCCATCTGGAGCACTGAAATTTACGGTAAAATTCAGATATTCATGGTAATTACTACAAACAGCAGCTCCAAATTGACCAGTGTAGTAAAATTCATATTCTATCACGTGGAGAATGCTCGGAAATGATGCGCGAGATGATTTATCGACAATTATCTGCGTAGGAAAAATACATAGCATATTCGGATGAAGCATACACCATCTGGTGTAGTCATAGTCTTGTGTTTATTTGTACAACAGGTCGAATCAGCTCCTGAAAATGCATCAGATTTATCTAGTATTACCGTAAAACACTATTTTCTGGATAGTCGTGAGTGAGGAAAGCGGTGTTGACCTAAATCAGGTGTCTCCTAAAGGAGCTGCATATTAAGCTCATAGCACATGGACGTGGAAGAATATCATATATGGGACAGCAAAGTAACAATCTGTCCTTTGTGATCTTGTAATTCCTTTTAACATGTTGAATTAGCAAAAGGGAGGTCTTCAGTTATACAGAAGACCTCCATTTTGGCCAATTCAACAGTCTTGTCCACTATAGCAAATAATGACTGATGGTGACGTGGGCCACGTGGGCCGGGAGGGGTTGTGGTGGTGGTGTAAGAGAGGGAGAGAGGCATTGAGAGGGTATGTGAATTTACAGATTACTTGCGAACGAAATTTATATTTCATGCTGTTTTTGTCATTTTGTGTACCACATGTATACGAAACCGAAGGCTCTACAGATAACAAATGTCACGTTTTCTTCCAACTTTCCCTTTCTCACATTGTGAACCAGTTTGATATAAATCATCTAAATGCGACCACTTTGATACCCTCAGTTCCCTATGATTGTGCTTCGTGTCTTTAGCCAATATACTCATTGTATATAACAATTTTGATAATTGCTGGTTAGCTTCCTATTCCATATATTTGCCACTTGATTCATTATTCCGACTGGCATGGAGCATGTAGCGGATGCTTCTTCAAGTCGTTTTATGCCTGGCAGGTTTTATATATGAGCCGCGACACGAGAAAACCAACAATGTGGTTGTGCGCCCACCGCAGACTCAGATCAGCCTGGGCATCTGCCCAGTTTGATCAGACCCTTCGTTAAGTGCTTAAAAGGTAGCTAAGGGTCTAAGCTACCTCCCTGCGAACAACGAAGACTTTGATCAGACTGGGCGGATGCCCAGGCTGATCTGAGTCTGCGTTGGGCGCACAACCACATTGTTGGTTTTGTCGTGCCGCGGCTCATATACTCACAACATTACAAGACAGTTGTGATATTCCTTTTTTTCAATGGAAATGAAGTTTTTATTCCAAATCATCATATGAATTGCCATTTCACGCTATTTCTTTATACATTTCAACTGAGCGATAAACAAATGCTAGTGAGGTGCGGATCTTTTCAGTCTTTTGGTCCTTTGTGGACAATGGAGATATTTGGAGTAACAGAGTTTTGCTGCAACGGAAAGAAGGCAGAATTAGCATCACACAGTTAATACACAGTCAACCCTATCTTAAGGGGTTACCCCAGGGAAACACAAGAACTGGCTGCTTAAGACAGGTGATCCCTTAATACAGGTTCATTTGCACTGTATTTTTGTTCAAGGGCCCTGAAGTGGTGGCTGCTAAAAACAGGTGGTCCCTTAATGGAGGTGACCACGTAGACAGATGTGACTACTTATTCTCAAGAACAGACTCTGTGATACCGAATGTGCTCCATTTTTTTGTGTTTGCTTCTTGCTTATACAAATAATACTATTGAAAGAACTTATGGATAAAATTCAGCAAACATGAATATAAATATGATGGTAAGCGCCTCCTATGAACAGACGCTCGGCGCCCCGTTACTGCGGCTATGGATTCGTTCCGCTGAGGTGCGGGGGGCAACGTCGATATGAGAATTGAAATACTAGTACTAAGCGCCTCCTACTGAATATATTTTACATGATTCTCAACTAAAAGCGATAAAGCAGATGAAAAGGTAATGATCAGGAACCGACACAATAGATTTCCACATCCTGCCCTTAACACCAAATGGGAAAGAAAAACAATAAAGACGGCACAAAAAGCAATACAAGATAAGCGAAAAGCCATGAGGTCAGTTCTTTCCTAGCAGATGGCCGCAAGGCTGTCCTAAGACTTTTATCATGCATCTGCTGCAAAATTCACCAGATATCTGAGGTATGATAATATGATGTGATATAATGTCACTTTAGAACTGCGCTTGCGCCAAAGTTATCAGGCGATGCCTTTAGAAGCGATCTCAGAAGACGATTGGCTACATACTGACTTTGGCCGTGATATCAACTTTTGATTGGTTAATTGACGTCACTGACTTACGTCATAACGCATTCGCGACGTCAGCAAGTTTGAACAAATCTGCGTTTGCTTATCATTTGTTTGCCGCTTTTTACGCCGTAAAACTTCTAATGATGCATGATAAATAGAAAAGTATGTTAGTGTCTATTGATATCAAGTTTATCAGGCTCGACCAGAAACACTTCGGACTGGCTCGGCAATCCTCGCCATTCCTACGCTGTTTCTGGTCTCGCCTGATAAACTTGATATCAAAAGACACTAACATGGTATTCTCTATATAGAAAGCTGACATTCAATGGTGATCGAAAACCACTACAGAAGCAGCGCCTTGGAGCCGGGATTTGAAGTACTCTGTGGAAAATGTTAGCCGGGATATGTGTCGGAGAGATACTTTGATATTTTTCTTAATAATCAACACAAATAATCTACCGTATTAATCCTGATAAACACCCCTGCTCTTAAAAACGCTCCCTGAGTCTTTTCCGAAAATTATGTTATAGTTAACTTGCATGAATTCCTGTTTGCTTCACTGGATAAGGTAACTCTTTGAAATGGGATCTACTCCTAAAGGGAAGAATTTGCTCCTAGAGGAGTAAATTCTGTCCTTTAAGAGTTGACCCGTACCGAGGAGGGAGACAAAATTAAAGAGTTATTTCCTTTGAAAGTGTAACCATCACCTGTATATTGTTTATCATCTATAGGTATTTTGGCAGTGGCTGATTTTTCTACACTTTAGACTCTATAAAACGTCCCCCTTTCGCAAAATGCTACGGTTTATAGGGCGCTGAATATGATTAATACGGTTTGCAGGGAATGAGCCATCTGCGTTTTCCAAGCACCATGTTTTGTTCTCATCAACACTGACCAAAAGCCAATTACTTTCCTAAATAATTTGCTGCTTCAGCTTCATGTGACCTGTATAACAGACAAACGCCGAGAATGAAATGCCTGATTCTTCATTAGCAGAAACCAATAGAAAGATAATAGTTATTTGCACAATCGGACATGTTGTAAATGGGAAAGTGATTTGTGTTCTCGCTAAATCAAATACCGCCATATGATTTATAGCCGACTTTTGTGAGAAACTATTGATTCCTGGCCACCTGGGTGCAATAATAGTCCAATAGTTGACATTTATAACTTATTCTAGAGCCATTTTTTATGGAATGAGCACAAAAATGCGATTTTCTTCCAGGATGCCCTATTTCCCGATAGCACTGAAAACGCCAAAATTGAAAATAGTTTTATTTGGTAAACATTGTAGATCTAGATGTTTCAGCTCATGATACTGTTAGTCCTGTGAACATGAAATAACTTGGACGGAACATTTAATTTAAATATTGCAGATGTATGTTTTTTGCATTTAAAGGGATAACGCCTGGACAAATTGTGCAAAGATCTTACTGTTTGCGTCAAATTCGGCAAATCTTATCGATGTGGCTGCAAGGGCTTATCTGAGAATTGACTCTTTGACCATACATTACGGCACGTTTTCCAAAGCGGCAGCTCATTTATAACTAATACATTTGTTGTATACTTTTCTGCTATTGCGAAATGGGATACAGACTTGAATCAGACATGTGGCTTTCTTCTGAATCCCGTTCTTTTATAACATACAATATATCTGAGAATGAATGTACTGTTCCATATGTTATACAAGGATAATAAAGTTTAAACCAATTAATATATGTAGTGTTTTGTTTGGGGATATTCATTTCCTTAGCAATTACTCATTTACAGATTTAATGTCTAATAAATACATCTATGATCATGTTAATTAAACGCTAATTCCTAGATAATGTATAAAGCTGCTTAACTTGCACGAACGATTAGCAAAGTAATGCATGGATATGGCCAATAATTGACGTAAGTTATGACAGACCGATGCATAATATTTATAATTCAAGGAAGTAGAGAATACAAATTGATCTTATTCTTTTCGAACAAAATCAAATGTACCTATACATGTTTAAAGGTGAACAACAATAATTTGAGCGAAATCTATTGAAATCTTATATATTCATTTATACTTTAAGATCAAGAACGGGGCATCTATATATTGGCTGCTGTTGAGGAATATAAAATATTCTTGATTTCCAATATTCTTTGCAAACAAAACAAACCAAAACTGGTTATCTGGCCCAGAGGTTATAAAACTTGAGTACATTTTCAAACTTAAAATAAAGCACACTGATTGGCTGCTTCCGAGCACATGCTCGGAAGCAGACAATCAGTGTGCTTTATTTTGAGTTTGAGATTATTCTCAAGTTTTATAACCTCGAACCCTGATTGCTAACCATGATAGAATTCTCTGGCGTCAGATACTTTCGGTCATAAAAACAGTGAATTTGGATATTTATTCCATTACTATAGTCTCTGGCAAGCTAAATGTACACTACTGAAATGACGTTTTGCATGACCATATATTTTGCTATAGACACAATGCAAACTCAGCCTATGTTTTAGAGGTATACAAAAATAAGCATGCCTCTACTTTTCTTTAACTCTTAAAGCGCCAGTGATGAAAATGGCAGGATTTGCAAACAGTGCAGATCCTGATGAATAATGAGCCACCTCATCTAGATCTAAACTGTTTGCCCTCTAGTTTTTGAATTTACAATATAATATAGCTTGGATGAAACATATTTTGAAATTTTTGCGGACGTCATTTTTGTCGTCAGCATTTTGGCGCTTTACACACTGAAGTAGCTACAAAGAGCAGGGACAGTTTTAGGTCAGCTTAGTCTAACAACGTTTTTGACTGACTGATGGTAAAGTCTCTTAACAAACTCTCTTGAAAATGATTCTGATTTAGGTTGTTATCCTTTGATAGCCCATATCTACTAGGACAGACGGAATCGAAGACCAAATGCTCACAGTTATGATGTCGAAACATAAGACTATTCAAATTAAATTTTCAATGTGTCTTTCATTGCTACGAATTTAAATTTTATACAGATGAATAAAGCTGTTTTGCTTTATCTTTATGGAAAAATCCATCCAAAACTTTTTTGAATAGTTGATAATTCTCATCATGTATGGGCCCGACAATCATGACAAGATTTTAAGCTCCGAAGAGTGGAGAAGTGTTTTCGAGCAAGCAAAATATTTGCACCAATTCTAAATGTCGGCGATAAACTCTAGACAATGTTTTAAGAGACTATAAAATCAAACAATAAGTGTGCATGTTTCCGCCGTCTCAGATTATACCAGATCGTTTGTATTCAAGTTTTGCATAATGCGTGGTCATTTGAAAGTATGTTGGGATGCAAACTGTATATTCTATAGCATTTAGATGCAGGCTCGATTTATGACGCTCTTTTATGTCAAAGAAATTATAAGTCGCATCCATGCGTTATTCAATCTTGTGTTATATTTCAATGATATTGCAATGCACGATGGACATTTTAATTGCAAACTGCTGCAGAATCGCATGAAGAAAACTGCTTAAAATTTAAATATGGTACATAAATAAAAATTCAGAAGGAAAATCCTCAGGAAGCAGAGAACGCATCAAGTAAACGAAAATAGCAGTTTCGTTTTAATCGAGTTTGTTATGTGAGCCGCCACACGAGAACACCAAGAAAGTGGCATATGCGCCCAGCGAAGACTCAGATCAGCCTGGGCATTCGCCCAGCCTGATCAGAGTCCTCGATATGCGCTTAAAGAAAAGCTAAGGGCCTTAGCTAGCTCCATGCGGACAGCGAAGACTCTGATCAGACTGGGTGGATGCCCAGGCTGCTCTGAGTCTTGGCTTCGCGCCGATCCCTGTTTGTTGGTTTTCTCGTGTCGCGGCTCATGTTGTAATGTTGCAACACTGCCAACGCCCTGTAGCACTGGCTTGAGTGAAACTCTATTTTCAAGCTGTCTCGGAATGAGCACAGTGATCCCAACTAGGATGAGGTAAGGGGAGCCTTTTACGGCCGCCACACAGTACCAGCTACAGTGAAGATAAAAACATTTCAAAGGAAGCTCTTCTGGAACCAAGGAACACATAAAAACGAAAATTGCAGACTCGGTTTTATTGAGTTTGTTCATGGGCTGTAATGTAATGCTGCACACTACCCACGCCCCCTTAGTTCAGGTCATAACGTCCTACAAAGCTCCGAATGTAGTATTTCGATCAGCATTTGTTATTTCCTTATAATCTGGTCGAGGCCAAGCGTATATTTCTTGTCGAGGAATTGTCCGATTGACATTATTCTTTAGTCCTGTTGTCAATCGCCTAGATAATCTATAATATCCTTTACAAAGTTGTGCAGGCTCGGTGTGTTGCACATCACACAAACACTTCAGAACATAAATTAATTAAGAATTGAAATTTGATTTTTTCAGCGTTCATCGTGTGATGAAGCCAGTGGGCGGAGCTAAAGTTCCATGAAGCGCGAAGCTTCATCTTGTAGAATTTTAGCGACGACCACTGGCTTCTTCACACGATGAACGCTGAAAAATAGAATTTTTATTCTTATATTTACACTTTATTTGTGAACCTGTCTGTGCCGTTTTCGTGGTAATTTAGTGTAGAACAGGCAAAATATGGGTCGAAGAAAAGTTAATAACGACGTGTTCGGCCATAACGTTAAACAGCCGTCGCCCTGACGTGGCGTCAATCGAACGTTACGAGAACCAATCAAGACGTTTGTTTACATAAGACGTCGCTTGACGACAACGTCACATGATTAATAGTCCTTCATCGGTGTATAAACCAGTTGCTCTATCGGGTTCACCTATGGGAAGTCAGTGGCAAGTGTAAATAATACTGCATGCCGTTGCTTCGACCTTAAGCCCCAGTCACACATTCACGGTTCAGGCCACGGTTCACCACGGTTTCACAAACCGTAGCACACCGTCGTGATTCGTAGTAGCACCGTAGATGCATCCGTCGTGTTCCGTAATGATCCCTGAAGAACCGTGGTGATCCGGGAGTCGCTACGGAAGTTTTAAACTGTTTAAAACTTCCGTGGTGAACCGTGGTGGCTTGTGGGCGTGGCCTAAACCGTAGCGCAACCGTAACAGAATCGTGCTCGTTCGTAGCGCTACCGTAGGTGTATCCGTGATTATCCCTGGCTTTCCGTCGGTATTCGTGGACAACCGTGGTAATTTTGTCACTACGAAAAATCACTTTTTGTTCAAGTGAAATAAGTTCCCAGACTCGAAACTTTATGACCTTGGATTAAATACTTTCCTTGTCTACAAATAAATTTAACTTCATCAACAAAAATCATTATCATGACCACCGTTAAACCGTAGACAATCGTAGGAGCCCGTGGCGCTACCGGCTTGAGTCGTACTAGCACCGTATCGAACCGTAGTAGCATCGTAAGCTTCCGTAATGCGACCGTGGAAAACCCTTGTTGTCCGTAGTGCTGCCGCCTTGCACCGTCGTGAATTCGTAGATGATCCGTACAGACACCGTACAAACACCGTGAGAAACCTTAATGGAACCCTGGCAAACCGTAGTGATGCTGGATTTTTCTACGGTTCATCCCAGTTTGCCGTCATGGTCAAACCGTGGTGAATCGTGGTAAACCGTAGCCTGAACCGTGAATGTGTGACTGGGGCTTTACAATAACGTCACTTTCAAATTGTGTGCCAAGGCTATTCAGCTGTAAAGTGGTTCATTTCAATTAAGGTGACTGGGTACTTTTCGACAGAAGGAACTATGCGGGTTTCCTTTAACCTCCCTTCTCAACAGTAGCCAGCTGTTCTTAAAAGAAAGACTTTTAATTTGCCATACAGGAGCAAAATCTTCCCTTAAAAGTAGGCCCTTTTTTTGGAAAGGCTCATCATCATCCAGGGAAGCAAATCGGAAGTCAAAAATGTTGTACCCATTTGAAAAAAAAGCAAAACAAACCAAAACAAAAAAGAGGAAATAAGTAAATAGATAAAATAAAGAAAATCTGGAAGTGTAACCATACACCTTCAAACAGATGGTTTATTTGATTGTCACTTCTCATTTGCATGCTAGATAACAGAACTTTAACATAATGTCTGTGTCCTAATGTAATAAAATACCTCATTCTTAGCCTTATTACATTGAAGTAATTTTTGTTGGTCCACGTATGGCGTGCTTGGAATAATAATACATAATCGAAACATTTATTACGTTGAAGTATTTTCTATTGGTTCAAGTTATACGTGCTCAGAATAACAAAATCAACTCGAAACAATCTCAGACGTCGAAACAAAATTTAAAGTGCACTGTTATAGTTACGGAACTGAAGAATACATTTGTTTCATGTGCTTTGAAGCAACAGTTAGTCTGAATAAAATGGTGAGACAGAACAGAAAAGTTTAATTCGGTGTGGGCCCTGCAGTTATATCCAAGTTGTGGTTGGCATTGTACACGAGCCTTTTTTCGATAGACTGCACATCGCTCTTAAGATAAAATCAAATTGAAGTATTTAGTGATCCTAGACTGTTCTTTTGTTGTGAAGTAGTGAGAGAAATCAAACTGAAGTAGTGATCACGTGAAAACTAAAGAAGGTGAGCACGATCTTGAATTTCCATTTCATGTATAACTTATCTAAAAGTTCTGGTTTCGCAAAAACATTTTCTCATTAACTCGTCGGCTGAAATATCAATCACACATGCTAACAGTCTTTAATGAATTGCTTTTATATTTGATTACAAACTGTTTATGGTTTTTGCCAAACAATATTAGAGCCGCGACACGAGAAAACCAGCAATGTTGTTGTGCGCCCAGCGCAGACTCAGATCAGCCTGGGCATCCGCCCAGTCTGATCAGAGTCTCCACTGTCCGCATGAGGGTAGCTTAGACTCTTAGCTACCCTTTAAGCGCTTATCGGAGAGACTGACTGGACTGGGTGGATGCCCAGGCTGATCTGAGTTTGCGCTGGGCGCAAAACCACTTTGTTGGTTTTGTCGTGTCGCGGCTCATTAGTCTTTGAACTGTTGCAGTTGTTATAAACGCACTTTCCGTATGTTTTTGGTTGTACTCCATCATCCTCAGCAGAAGCTGGTCTAACGTACTACTTTTTTTTCACTGTGTCAAGAAACAGCCAAAATTGCTGCCCTTAGGATTTCTTGGACAGCATGTTGTACATATAATAGTATCATGACCATGGACAGTCGCTCTCCAGATTGGCATATAATTATCAAAGGCCCCATAGCTCTATCAGCATGACAAATTTTATCGTGAGGTATCGCTGCAAGCTTCTCGCCATAGTTTCGTCATTGTAAATCACAGAGATTAGCCAACTTTGAACCAACAAAACATCATTGAATTTCACAAAAAAAGGATTCGAAAATTGATTTGGGTCATTTTAGTTGCCAACCAAAATGACCTACTTTCGATTTCGTAAACAATGTAAAAATGGTAAAAATGCAATGTACAGCAGTGGAGCCCCATTCACTAAACCGCTTTTTATATTGCATCGCTCAACGGGAAACCAGAATAGGAAACCTGTATTTTGTAGAACGAATTTTCATCTTTCAAAAACACGTTTCCCATACTTTTTGCAAGGGATATGGATCAATCTATCCACATCATCCCATATTTTATCACCAAACGTGATTATTGAAGCGCTTTTCATAACGATTTGCATTTAGACGTTTTTACTACTTATAGGACTATGGAGACTTTAAGTATTTTACGCAATACTATGCTTTGACTTTAACTATATTTAAGCTGCCTGCAAACAGCAACAAATAACAAACTATACAACTGGGATTATGTGTACGTCTTGTGTTCTTGTCTGAGCAGATAAGACTTTTATTTCCTTCCTCAAGAGTAAATAGGAAAATTCCCAGGAACTGACACAATTCAACCCCAGATCTCACCCAAGACACCATGTGGGGAAAAGACAAAGAAAACTTAGTCACCACCAAAGACATCATCAGTGACAGCCATCCTATATAGCTGGTCACCGGGCTAGTCTTAACATCACAACCAATATTAGGACGGCCGGTAATAAAATTACTGGGGGTGGGGGCTCTAACCGGTTTATGGTCGACCAACCCTCGCCCTTGTTTCTGCCTTTGTTCATCAGACACTTAGTTGTTCGGTTTGCGTGGAAGATTTCTAGCTCATGAGTGAAATATTTCATAAGTGAAATATCTCAAACCCGTTTTGAAATGAATAATAATGACACAATAATAGGAAGAAAGATCCTCTGAAAGCAAGGAACGCATTAGAGAAGCGAAAATAGTAGACTCGGTTTAATTTAATTATGTCATGTGCAGTAATGTAGTGTTGCAACACTGCCTACGCCCCCTAGCACCAGCTTCAGCGGAACTCTGTTTTCAAGCTGACCCGGAATGAGCTTTATTATCAAAGGACAAGAAAAAATACAATCCGCACTGCATGATGAAATATGGGAATTTGTTTTACGGCCGCCACACCTACCTTAAATTATTTTTAAAGGAACAACGCAATAATAAAGCGTCTATATTTAAAATGGTTTTCTCTATTGAAGGATCGTGCAATATGCATAAATAAAATAAAGTCCTATTGTAAGTATTTATAATTCTGTAGGCACATTTCAGCGACGAATCGGCGTCGAAGCAATGTTTCATTAACGTTGGATCAACATATTGTGACTGCTGAGAATATTCTAAGACCGCTGAGAATACCCTACTTTTCGGTTCTTTGGCAGGAATTTGCCTTTCTAAAGTTACCACAAATACACGTATTCAGTTAAATCCGTGTTGTGAAATTCTGCTGTGAGAAGAGGTTTTCCCTTCTAAAACAATCTCAAAAATCTAGATTCGTGTTATATAAGACGGATCTAGGTGTTTGGGACTGTTGTAAGACAAAACCCCGTCCTATAACCGAAAAATACCGGGTATTATATGACTTTAAGGTGAATTAGGGCGCGTTTACACGAGCAAAGTTTCTATGTCACAGAAACTTTAACAAAGAAAGTATGACAAACAGTTTGCGTTTACACGGAGCAAATTATTTGCTAAAGAAAATGTGCCATAGAATCTTTGTCACATAAACTTTGGCAATGAAATATTTGCTGCAGTGTTTACACGACCAAATATTATTCGTCAAAGTTACCTGCAGCAATGAAACAAAATCTTTGTCACATTTTCCACGCTTATAGCAAAGTTCATTGTTATATAATCTTTAGCAAAGTTCTCCGTTTACACGGACAAATTTAATTTATCGAAGTAACTTTAACATATATATTTGTCAAAGAAACATTGTCATATTTTGGCATTTACACGAGCAATTTTTTCTCTGGCAAACCTACTTTGTCATAGAAACTTCGCTCGTGTAAACGCACCCTTAGTCCACATTCATGTTTTCCGCCTCAGCTTTGTGACTTCCTGTTTCCTTCTATGGAAGGTGAAGCCTCCCAAAAGGGGACGTATCCTTGAAGGAAAGAATTTGCTGTTCTAGGAGGAGGAAATTGTTTCCTTTTAGAGTGGATCCCGATTGAGAAAGAAGGCAGAAATGGAAAAGGGAAAATGCAGAGTAGTTTCCCCTGAAAGTTGACCTATTCACCTTAAAAGTTTCAAAGATCGGCGTTCCTCTTTTCTGTTCAACTTATTTTTTTAGTAAATTGCATATACCTAGATGAACAAATCAGACATTTTGGAGTATCACCATTTGTGACACCAAAACAATTTGAAGAACATATTGTACGAGGAAAGTAAATACGTCATCGATTTTATTGGTTCTTAAACATGACAGTGTGACTGTCAGTAGTTGGTAAATTCTGAACAAGAAACTTGGTACTTGCTTCTTTGCCATTTATTACTAGACTAAACACCACAGTCTCAAGAGACTGTTTTGTCAGAACTGCTTATTAGTGACTTCTGAATGCACCAAATCGAAGAGGTGAAATGTTCTCTAAGAAAATGTTCTTGTATGTTTTGACTGTTTTAACCCCTGGTAATTAAGTTATTAGTTAAGAATGCCCGGAACTACAATGCTAAAAAGCACCTGACTCCAACAAGATCAAAGACTGTGATACTGACAGCCAGAAAGTGCAAAAAGCGAGAAACTGGGGGTTTTTGATTTTGCACTATTAAGAAAGTGGGGAACATATCTTAAGCCAGCAAAACGGCTACTGTGTCTTTAGCACAATATGTATCTACTTCGAAAACCAGTGCACGCAAGGTTATTTCAAACGACATTATTTGAAAAGTGCATGTTTGCTTGAAAATAGTGTTCTACGCAGTAATATTTGCTATATCGCCGGCAAACGAAGTATGTCGAGGGACTGAAGTATGTCGAGGGACATATAGTCTCTCTCTCTCTCTCTCTTATTATAACAATTATCTAAAATTTTCCGGCATATAATACATTTCCGACTAATCAGACCCGCTGAAAAACACATAAAACATTTGTAGGAACCTGCCTTTCCTCAACTTAATCTGCGTACAAATAAACAAATAGCATATGGTTTGGTTTTCCGTTTTGCATGAACTAGTCTAGTCTACTATATTCCACAGATGACTTTACAACAGTCCCTGTCTGCAGCTGCCGTAGCTGAGATAGCAACGTCTATCTCTGTCCAGTCCTTAATATTATCTTCCCACCTCTTCTTCTGTCTACCTCTTCTTCTTTTTCCTTTCACTGTGCTCTGCAGAATTGTCTTTGCTAAACCAGAAGACCTTAAGGTGTGGCCAAACCACCCAAGTGTCCGCTTCTCGACCAAGGTCAAGAGTTCGTCATATTCTCCAATGGCTTCTTGGATCTTTCTGTCAGCATGCTAAATGACGACATGGTCCTTGTACGAGATGGTCAATATGTATTGCTTGGACTATTTCTCGTTTATTCATCTGTTTATCTAAGTATTTCGGATTTGTCAAAGTGAGTTCGGGTCCGACTATGATTCTTGTACTTTGATCACTTTTACTTATTTGGTCATTTTCCAATTAAAAAGTAAAGATCTGATCCATGCAAAGTTAGCCTTTTTTAGACCGGACGTCCTCTTTCAAGGCCATATACAAACAGTGCAGACCAAATTCAGACGCCGCAAAGCGTGGCGTCTGAAAAGGGTCTACACTGTTTGCTTGCAAGAATTTCTATGCAAAATGCAGTAAAAATGAAAATATTCACCAGAAGCCCCTAAAACTACAAATGGACTCCTCAGAATGATAAAGATGGACAAGTCCATTGGTCAAAAAGGGTTAAGTACCTTGATATGATATTCAAAGTCCTGTTAATAATGTTGTTTATCACCTTTCTGATTCCTTTTCTTTCTTCGAATTTAAAGCGGATGTAAACTTCACACGGAAAGAAAGTAAACATACGGAAACACTAAATAATTCCAATTATTTTGTAATTTTAGTAGGATATAATGGCTGCAACTTGGCCCATACTCCTGATGTTCAGCTTATCGGCATTCTTTTATTCTAAATTTTGTAATTTTAGTTCTTTTGCCGCCAAAACACTAGACTTCTTTAAGGAGCAAATATTGAACATATTTAAGAATTCATCATGTATATTTGAAATTAAAGCAAGTGAGCAGGAGTTTATGTACACCCCGGCCAGTGCCATCAGAGAGAGAGAGAGAGAGAGAGAGAGAGAGTATTTTATTTTGATAACTCCGCCATGCCGAAGATATTATTGCGACTACGACCAAAAACATCGGCATAAAATGTTAATCTCCCTCAGTACTCCTGAGTAAATATCAGTCTACTCACGGTTCAGGTAATAAGGTAAACTGGTACATCTCCATGTTTTTCTGCCATTTTTACAAAGGGGGACAGCTTTTGTAACTTCCTGTTTTCCCTTTTCAAAAGTGGTATTATCTTAACTATTTTAGAAAAAAAATCTTTCTCCTTTTAGAGCTAGCTATTTCCTTGAAAGGCCCTATTGCTCTATCAGCATGAAATATTTTACTGCAAGCTTGTCACATTTCATGATCGTGATCGGTCGGCTTTAAAGAATTCAAACGTCCTTGAGAATTTGAAAAAGGCTATCTCGGTCATATTAGTTGGCAACTAAAATGACCTACTTTCGATTTTACAAAACTCATTACAGGTTAAAAACACAAGGTACAGGAGGTAAAAATACACGGTAAAAGCGCTTTCAATAGATAGTAATTATACAGTGTAAGGCAAGGATCCCACCCATTGCTTCGTTGATGCTCAATTTCATTGCTCCAGGGGGGAACCAGAAACGAAAACCGTATTTTTATTTGAGCGACTTGTCTTTTTTCCAAAAACAACCAAACTTTGTTCCTTTTTTCATACGAGTGATACGACACAAAAGGCATACCAACCATCACCCGTTCTGAAGGTTGTACCGATTTTATAATTATATGTGCTTTGACGATTTTTACCTCGTGTTCAAACAACTTCCTCGGGACCTAATTTCAGTTAGTTTTTTTTAGCATGCTGGTAAGGTAAAAACTGATTCAGTCTGTCAAAGTAAAAGGCCCGCTCTGGCACAGCCGAAAGGAGTCACAAATCACATACAAACAATTCTATTCTTTAGATACTATATATTTTTACATTTTATATTTGAGATCCGTTCGTCAAAATCATCTTGAAAACAGACCTGATTGATAGCTCACAGCTAATCAAAAATACGTTTATCTGTGCTGGTTCAATATGAGAGTGGAGTCAGATATTTATCAAAATAACAGTTTTCCCCGAAGAACACCAAATTGTGTTAGTTCCTATTACTTCAGTAGTGATAGAAATTATTTATTCTCTATAAAAGACATTTCTCATTGCTAAAGCCATTATTTTGGTTGAAAGACATTAACTAGATTTTAAGCTTTGTAGAAAAATCAATCAGTTTCTTGATAGAATGTTTCTGCAAACAGAAAATTTTCAGAAATCCTTGAAAAAAAGATTTTGTATACAAAATTTTGGAATTTCTGTCTTTCAAACATACTAAGTATGTAGGGAGGGGTATACATATGAGCCGCAACATGACAAAACCAACATTGGCATGTGCGCCACGCGAAATATCAGATTAGCCTGGGCATCCGCCCATTCTGATCAGAGTTTTCGCTGTGCGCTTAAAGAGTAGCTAAGGGTCTAAGCTACCTCCGTGCCGACAGCAAAGACTCTTCTCAGGCTGATCTGAGTCTTCGCTGGGCGCACATGCCATTTTGTTGGTTTTATGATTTCTCAGCTCATTTGTATAAAGTTACCCACCTTTAGGCTTATCGGTACCAATCTTAGTCGAATGTTTACGCATCCATAATAAATCACTCTGACGCAGAATTCTTCGCCTTCTTTCTCATATGGGGCGTACTCTTTAGAGTAGCCATCCTTAGAGAAGGACTCTCTGCCAAGTTAGCAGATACATTTCCGCCAAAGTTGTCTGCTTTCAAACAGGACCGCCCAGGAGGTGAAGTTGTTTTTATGGACTTTACGGCCATTTCAAGAATATTTTCCTTATATCGAGCCGATCGTTAATCGAAGGAGGGCGGCACTCCCGTGGAAAAACCATCTGACTTCCCGGCAGCAAAACTTGGCTTTCTTACATGTGCGCCGGCAGAACCTCGAACCGACAAGGGTGTGAGACATAATGGTTAAGATTCAGCGCTCTTAACCACTAAGCCACGGAGGGTCGTTTGCCCAAGAGGGGAAGCCGTACACCTTGAAATTGTCAGCTCTACTTATGAAACTCAAACTTAGAAATGATGCTCACTACCTTAGCCTTCTACGATTGGCACGGTAGTGATTCGAGCCTGTCTCTGCAATATGAGCCACGACACGAGAAAACCATTAATGTGGTTGTGCGCCCAGCGAACACTCAGCTCAGCCTGGCCAGCCGCCCAGTTTGATCAGACTCTTCGTTAAGTGCCCAAACGACAGCTCTGGGTCAAAGCTACCTTCTTGCGGACAGCGAAAACTCTGATCAGACTGGGCGGATGCCCAGGCTGATCTGAGTCTGCGCTGGGCGCACAACCACATTGTTGGTTTTGTCGTGTCGCGGCTCAATTATAACATTGAAAAGTGATTCACTTTTTACAACTGCTATGAAAATGCTGCATAATTCAACTTTTTAAATGATTCATCAAATAATATGAGTACAGTTGTAGCGGTATCTTACCAAAAACAATCTTAAATCACTGATTATTTGCCAATGCCTTGTTCATCTCCAGCTTTGGAACCATTTTTGTTTGTTTACATGAACAGTACGAATTTGCACAACACGAACGCATTACCATCTCTAAATCAGACACTGCCACAACTCTACTCATATTATTCAACAACTTATCATCACGGGGGTAATATCGATGTGGCTACCTGTGCTTTCGACCGAGTCTGTACTATGCAAAGTGGCTTTCGACCGAGCATACGATCGTAAGCATTATCAATAACTGTAAATGGTACTATTGTTAATGGCTGTCGACCGAGCTGATACTACTGTCGATTGTCTTGGTCGACAGCCACTTTTGCATGTAAGGTAATTGACTGACTCGGTCGAAAGCCCAGGTAGGCAAATTGGTATTGCCCCCGTGATTATGCAGTGTTTTCATGGCAGACTGGTGGAAAGTGAATCACTTTTCACTGTTTTATTGCAGAAATAGGCTTGCATCACTACCATGTCATTCGAAGGAGGTTAAGGTAGTGATTTTCATTTCTAACTCAACCTTTGATACTGTATTTTTTTGTTTGTGAGATAATTTCATCTTTACACTGTGTCAGTCACCACGCATTCTCATTATCCATGAAATAAAATTGAATGTCAAATGCTCATAATGGTCTAATTTATTTAAGACGCAGAATAGAAATTGAAAATCTTTTTCATGACTTGATACCAACGCCTAGTCAATCTATTGATATTCGAAATTAGAATATAGCTTCTAAGGCCAGTGCTATTCACCTTCGTTCCAGAAGTGTGCGTGTGGATTTAGCTTAGTATTATCAATTCGTAGTATGTAATCGGACTTTTTTTTTGCAATGATTGACATGTTTTATGGAAATTTTGAAGGCATATGTCTTTCTGCCATTTTTACAAAGAGAGCCAATCAATGTAATATGGGTCTACTCCTAAGGTAAAGAATTCGCTTATTCTTTCCTCTAAGAATTAGTTTAAACATTTATTGTATCATAAACTGTAGTTAATTATAATATGAGCCGCGACACGAGAAAACCAACAATGTGGTTGTGCGCCCAGCGCAGACTCAGATCAGCCTGGGCATCCGCCCAGTCTGATCAGAGTCTTCGCTGTCCGCATGGAGGTAGCTTATACCCTTAGCTATCCTTTAAGCGCCTAGCGAAGAGTCTGATCAGACTGGGCGGATGCCCAGGCTGATCTGAGTGTTCGCTGGGCGCACAACCACATTGTTGGTTTTGTCGTGTCGCGGCTCATATAAACATGATACAGAACGAAAGCATGAATGCTTATTTAGTTCTTCTCCTTTAAGAATTGATGACTTGGTCCCTATTTGGAACGGAGGCAAAACAAAACTGGCCAAGTTGCTTCCCCTTAAAGTATTTCCATTCGCCTTAATTTGACTTTACTAACGGGCGATGTGTCAATAATGCTGGTGAAGAATGGCAGCAGTACAGACCATGATCAGACTGCTGATACATGTATGAGACTGACAAACAGTGCAGACTATGATCAGATTGCCCCCGATATTAATGGTTAATGGAACTGCCACATACGATAACAATTTCATATGTAATATGTTTCATATAATGATATATTCATATTTTCAAGAAAAAGCAGAGAGAGAGAGAGAGAGAGAGAGAGAGAGAGAGTGAAAGAGAGAGTTGTATGTTGTGGCATCATGATTTAATGCCTTTGGAGATGAATTTGTATACAGTGACAACGCATAAATATGTTAATTGGTAATTTAATCAATAGTTGCCTTGCTTTTTGGTCTCTTGAAGCTACTTGCGACAGTACTAATGAGGCTAAGAAGACATTTTATACATGTAGACAACTAGCTAATAGGAAAGTTATATGAAAATTCTAGAAGATTTACGCAGTTGCTCGTTAGGTTTTCTCATTAACTTAGCTTAAGTATCAATTTCACGTATTAATTAAAACTTATGCTCAGTTTGCATCTCTTATTTTGATTTTTTTAAGTTTCCTATAAAAAAAATGCGGTATATTTTGAAGAAGTGTTTGGGTATATATTCATGATTCAGCTGTAATTTTAAGCTTACCAGCTGAAACACGTAGGCAATGAAATTGGTCAATAGTTATTTGAAACGATGGGTCTCTTTAATTAAGTTCCATTTGTCTTGGGACAAGTTCTTCAGTATGATTTTTACTCTACTAATCTGAGCGTTCTCCGAATATGTAGACAGCATGCCCGATGTGAAACACCAAATTGGCTTCAGATATTTGCTCCTTTAGGGACAAATTAAAATCTTAAAAAAGTTCCTTCAAGAGCAGAGAATACAAACAGAAGTAGGAACATGGGCCAGACTACGTTGTTTCGGCTAATAAAGCCTCGTCAGTGACCTAGGCAATATCTGGTGACGAAACCAGAAAAAAGCATATTGTAATTTCTTAATTTTAATTGGGCAGTCAATTCAAAGACTGATTAGTTTCAAACGGATCCAAATAATATACTAGACGATGATCTAGAATAATAGTCTAAATAAATCACAAATTTTAGATTTCTCAGAATCCTATCCTCCGATCTCAAAGGATGTAAATGAAATATAATCTGCGCTATGGATGATGTACAGGGAGTGGTTTACGGCCTCCACACGGCACAACACCAGCAGCAGTGAGGTTAAATTAAAATCTTTAAAAGTTCCTTCAAGAGCAGAGAATACATACAGAAGTAATAACATGGGTCAGACTACGTAGTTTCGGCTAATAAGCCTCGTCAGTGACCCTGACAATATCTGATGACGAAACCAGAAAAAAGCATACTGTAATTTTTTAATTTTAATTGGGCAGTCAATATAAAGACGGATTACAAATGATAAAAGACGATGATCTAGAATAATAGTCTAAATCAATCTCAGATATTGGATTTCTCAGAATCTATCCTCCGATCTCAAAGGATGTAAATAAAATATAATCTGCACTATGGATGATGTACGAGGAGACGTTTTACGGCCGCCACATGGCACAACACCAGTTGCAGTGAGGTAAAATTTAAATCTTAAAAAGTTTCTTCAAGAGCAGAGAATACATACAGAAGTAGGAACATGGGCCAGACTACGTTGTTTCGGCTAATAAGTGACCCTGGCAATATCTGGTGACGATACCAGAAAAAAGCATACTGTAATTTCTTAATTTTAATTGGTAAGTCAATTCAAAGACTGGTTAGTTTCAAAAGGATCCAAATAATATAAAAGACGATGATCTAGAATAATAGTCTAAATCAATCTCAGATTTTAGATTTCTCAGAATCTATCCTCCGATCTCAAAGGATGTAAATAAAATATAATCTGCGCTATGGATGATGCACGGGGAGACGTTTTACGGCCGCCACACGGCACAACACCAGCTGCAGTGAGGTAAAATTAAAATCTTAAAAAGTTCCTTCAAGAGCAGACAGAAGTAGGAACATGGACCAGACTACGCAGTTTCGGCTAATAAAGCCTCGTCAGTGACACTGACAATATCCGGTGACGAAACCAGAAAAAAAAACATATTCTTTTATTGTTGTCCGGGGAAGCGAAAATGAAAGAATAAAATGGCAAGAAACATAGAGGAATACCAATTCACCCTAAATTGACTTTATATATATATATATATCCGCATTAATTCTTGGAATGCAGGCCAAACAACAACCGCTTCTCAGGCCTTTCAGATGAGACTTTAAACCGAGCTCCCGTCTCCTTATGAGAATATGTGTTGGTGGGGCGTTAAATCCGAGTTGAGGCCCTCTCAGGTGGGGGTGGTCATTGCGCCCTTGTGCCCTTAAAATGAAAATCAAATCTCTCCAGGTCCTTTAAATTATTTCTTCGTGCTCCCTGAAATTATTTTGCCACTGCTTCCTAATCTCTAAAAGTACTATAGCTGCTCCCCAGCTCCATAAAAATTTTCAAATGATTCCGACATTTTTCGTGGATTGATAAGAGTTGCAGGGCATTAAATTTCAGTAAGTAAACATTTATGAATGTGTGGTGTTTTGTATTATGTCAGGTGTGACTGCTCATCAGAAAGTAGGTGGTGCTACTATAACAGCTGAGTATAATTGACACGACAAAACCAACAATGTGGTTGTGCGTCCAGCGCAGACTCAGATCAGCCTGGGCATCCGCCCAGTCTGATCAGACTCTTCGCTAAGCGCTGAAATGATAGCTAATGGCCTAAGCTACCTCCATGCGGACAGCGAAGACTCTGATCAGACTGGGCGGATGCCCAGGCTGATCTGAGTCTGCGCTGGGCGCACAACCACATTGTTGGTTTTCTCGTGTCGCGGCTCAATTATTAATATGCATAAAGAAGGGGTGGTTGGGGGGGGGGGGGGGGGGTCTTACGGGCTGCACCATCCAGAAACCTAAACCCATCAGAAAATCACATTCTACGAGTGCTCCCCAACTCCCCAAAATTACTAGGAGTTTGCTCCTAAGCTCCCTGAAAAAAAATTGCTAGAGCTCCCCAGCTCCCTGAAAATCAATGGCCCCTAACTCATTTAGTGAGGCATCACGGTAATGCTCATAAAATCAGAAGATGAAACAGGGTCAAAACTTTGCACTCAATTCGAGTAAAGGAAAACCCTTTGATGTGCCATAATTTGCCATAATTTACCTGACTAAAGCCACTGGTCGTCAGATGCCAACCTTCTGATTCTGAAAACTTTTGAAGAGTATGCTAGCACAAAGACATACGTCTTAAGCAGTCTCAATTGCTTTAATATAATTAGTTATCCTAGTTTTGAAACGCCAACACAGAAATGTCGATGTACCTTGGTTTGACGTTTTATGACGCTATTCAGCCCACTGCTCCAGGGTATCAGTTTTACGGTGACTGTATTTTTCTGCTTTTCTGCCATTTTGCTTCACATGACTATAAAACCCTTCAAAAAATGGGTCTACTTTTAAAAGAAAGAATAAGGAGAAAACCAAATAAGCAAGTAGCTTTCATTCCAGTCCTAGTAAATTTTGTATGTTGTATTTTATATATGCTATGAAAGAAAGAGAAATAAATACGTTTAAGCCAAAGAGTTTTCCTACAGGAGTAAATTTATTCCTGTAAGGGTTTACCTCATTGAAAAGGGGTGCAATAATGAAAATGACAGACTCTGAGATGCTTCTCCTGAAAGCTTAAACCTTTTCCTTGATTTGACAATGCAATAAATAAGTGTACATTTATTTGGAAAGTCAATGTGAGGTCTCTAAATATAAATCCTCCCTGAATTTCTTTGAATTTATCCTGGACGTCAATTTCGATTTCAAGCGTCCAATTTTGACAGAGAAATGCTGTTTTCGTTTGACGCCTTGCCATTATACAGTATTTCCAGTCACGCAAATTCATGGTAATATAATAAAGTTTAATGCCAAATGTTGACGAAGAATTATTTCATCGCATTACAAACGCAGACTTTAAATGAAATCCTCTTTTGTGCTCAGCCAATTAGGATTGACACCAACGCCTTGTTGTTGTTTCTAAAATTGAGCCGCGACACGAGAAAGCAACGAAGTGGTTGTGCGCCCTTTGCACACTCAGATCAGCCTAGGCATCCGCCCAGTCTGATCAGATTCTCCGCTAAGCGTTTTAAGGGTGGCTAAGGATCTAAGATAGATAAGATAAGATAATTTTATTAACGTCTCACCAATTTTACATGTACATAAACACAGTTAAAAAATCGATATAAGATGTAAAATTGCGACTCAATATTGAGCTATGAGAGACGATCGCTCTAAGATACCTCCGTGCGGATAGCGAAGACTCTGATCAGACTGGGTGGATGCCCAGATTAATCTGAGTGCGCTTGGCGCACAACCGCTTTGTTGGTAAAGTCGTGTCGCGGCTCAAATACTTTGTATGATGCTAAATTAATAGTCTTATATCTCTTCAGAGATACTAAATTCAGTGTATAATGACATAATTTCTTTCTTTTGGTTCTATAATTCCTTTTCTTTCAGTGCATGTCCTTGGATATTCAAGTGGCGTTGTATTGTCAATCCATAAACTGTAAGGTAGTTTTAGGGATGAATATTTTATACCTACCTACAGAGAAAGTATGAAAATTGAGAACTTTGTTTGTCAACAAAAACAGATGTTCACCCTCCTCGCCACCATGTCTCTATCTCTCACCAGCGCTACCCAAACCAACCCCTTAAAGCATGTTAAACTAATATTTCAGTGCAGTATTAAAGAAAAATCTCATTGTTACAAAGAATAAATGTGATGGAAGAATCGTTCTGTTTGGCTTGCATGATGAGTTAGTCGTCCTACTTTTTAGTGTCTGTCTAAAATATTTCACAAAGCATAAGACTGACTTATTGCGACATGAATCTTAGCAGAGTTGGGCTTCAATTCTGTGGAATTATTTGGCTAGCTACAGGTTCTCTCTTCGTCGAAAACTACTACCGTCGTAATTTTGGGCCTTGGGGATGCCTGCACTCGCGAGTTAAAAGGAAGACGTCTCTAGCACGATGTCTGCGGCTGCTTTTCCTCAAGTTTGAAATTTTAGCATATATCTTTCGAAATTTGTGAAATGGTTGACATTCTCGCTGCCTTTTGAATGTTTGCGATGCTTTGCCGTGGTGTTGATTGACACCCCAGAGATCTATCTCCATGTGTAGCATAATGTTGTTTCCGGTGAGAACTCATCTTTGATTCGTCATAGTTTTTGATTTATTATTTCCTGTAATGATTTATTGATGAGTTAGGAAACCTTCATGCGGACCAAATAGCTAACTATATGTTTCGAACAATTGCAGATGCTGAGGGCAAGGGGTTGAATCCAGTAAAAACGGTTCAGTTAAGCTCCCCCTATCACACACATACACTCTCCACCACCCATCCCTCTGTAAATTACTGGCCGTTCCAATGAGGAACTTCTGTTGTGGTTCCTCAGTCTTATTTGCCAGGCCGCGTAGCGCAATCGGCCGGTAGGGCACCTGACTCATTAGTCAGAGGTCCTGGGTTCGAAACCCGGTCAGGCCACATACTTTCGTTTCTCCTTCCGCTGATTCAAGAAGGGCAGTTGTCAATTACTGGCGAAAGTATGTGCACTTAGTACTGGTTAACCGCTTAGGAGGTCTAAACCTGCCCAGGAATAGTGTGGCTAGGTTAACTGACCGTCCCGACATGACCATAGTTGTTTACCGTGGACGTTAAGTATCAAATCAATCAATCAATCAATTTTCAATGTTACTTGTTCTGATGTGACTGTTACTTGTTCTGGTTGTCCATGTCCGTGCTTTCGGTCGCCTGGGTTCGAGGATATAAAACTTGAAAATAGTCTCAAACTCAAAATAAAGCACAATGATTGGCTGCTTCCGAGCAGCCAATCAATGTGCTTTATTTTGAGTTTGAGAAAGTACTCAAGTTTTACAACCTTTAGGCCTGTTGTGTGAGTGGTCTTTTCAGTTGGGGTAGCTGTATGACCTCCTGTCTGGAAAACTTTTCATTCAATTAACCGTGCGTGTCTCATGTAAACTGTTGTCAATTTATGTATATACTTATTTCCCTTTTGATTTTGAGGGCGGGATTTGGGATCTGGTTGTATTAGTTCCTGATCATTGCCTATCTGTTTACTTTATCGGCCATTCACCGCACCGTACATCATAGTAAATTAGTTCTCCTGGCAATAGTGGATCATGAGTGTATCTCTTGAAGTTACGACCACTCTCAATTATCTAATTTGTAACACATTAAATATGTAGTAAGTCTCTGTTTGTTTGAGTATAACAATCCATTAGTGAGGAAAAAAGAGACTATTTAACAAACAACTGAGTTTATATGTGTTGAGACTTTGCTTTACTTTGTATACATATTACCACCATGCTGTCGTATGTGTTTAGTCTTATCGTTTATTGGGACTTTTTTCAGTTCATTTTCTGAAAAAGGGAAACATATAATATACATAACAACAATTAAATCTAAGATAATGAAGCTCTTCTGTCGGTCCTGAGTTGAGCTTTCAGATACGTTGTCTTTTTGTAGTGCTATCAAAGAATACTTTAATTGCTTATTTTGACTATTTACGAATCTATTATAACTGAGAATTAAATTATTTGAGGACGAAGTTTAGGTTTGAGAAAATCACACTTTTCCATTGTATGAATTTCAGATAGCATCACGCGTATAACGAGAGACGACACTGTATGCCATGCTTTTCTCGAATTACGAAATGATGCCATTGATCTGTTACAATAGCAACAATGGAATTACCAACTGTTGTTCTCAGAACCTTAGCTATGTGACGAGTTGATGACCGCACTTAGACATCAATATGAACTCTTAGTTGCTATGGTTACTGATATATGACGCCATTGGTTCCGGAGCATGGCAGTGTTGGCCATGCTCCTCCAGTTTTCAGTGACATTACAAGCTGAAGTTCTTTCAACAGAAACTTCAGATTTTCTCAAACAAATATTTACTCCCAAGCCATTTAATTCTGTGTTTATATCGTTTCCGGGCTTGACGATAATTCAATTATCGCCAAGCCCGGAAACGGTATAAACACAAAATTAAATGACTTTGGGTAAATATTTGTTTGAGAAAAGAAGTTTTTTTTCTATGTTTAGCGTCCACCCTTGCAAGCAAAACTTAGACCCTTAGAATAGCGCACAAAGAAGAATCTGACCAGGCTGGGCAGCTGCCCAGGCTGATCTGAATATTCGCTGAGCGCGCATGCCACTTTGTTGGTTTTGTCGTGTCGCGGCTCAAATATGGTTATCGGCAGGAGAAAGCACCTGATAAATGACAGGAAGAAGAATAAACGCTATGATTGGCAGAGTAATCTGTACATAAGCTGTACCGGCTAATATGAAAAGGAACTTTACCCTGGCCTGATTGCTAATGTAGTGTCATTGATTTCTGCGTCTGGACAAATGACGTCCTTAAATCTTAGTTTCTAGTTATCCTCTTTTTATTGTAAAGCTACTAAATGCTATTCATTTGTGCGCTAAACCAAAGGCAGAATTGTTAGACGAAACTACGCGTTCAGCCATCGTTGACTCTGTTGTATACTGTTGTAGCCCAGTTATGGCATAGAAGAAAGCCCTTTGTTCCTTTGCTTTATTTTTTCTTGATAATAAAATAACCAACACAGTTTTTAAATTTGCCTTGTCACTTTTTTGCTGGTTGATAATAATGAAAACACAAATTTCGTATTTTGCCAATAAAGGACCTGGCATGATAAGGGCTGTTTTTGGCCCCCATTCAAATTTTCTTAAAATTGCATGGTTTCTATTGCTTATTATTTGTGCGTATGGGAACAAGAAGAAATAATATGTTTCGTGTTTGTTAATTCTCCGAATAACATGTTTTCTGACATGCCTGTGTTGTTTCCATAAAATGAAGGAAACTTGCAAGAAAATTTGAGTTTATTACATTTTCCTTTAAAGAAATAAGTCTTTTACAATAGCCTTTGAAAGCTCTTAATGATATGCTTTTGGTGAAATGCTTATACGTAAGATAGCACTGCTAATTACCTATGCACTGCACAAGGCAACTCCAGGTACCCCACCCACTCAAGTTTGCTAGTCCAGAGACGCTAACCAAAGATCTAACATAACAAAATGAAATGTATACCAAATTATTCCTTGTGTTCTGGCTAAGAAAATGAATACCCACAACATATGTTTATTTTGTCTATGAGCGGAGATATGGGCATTTTTAGGTTGAGAAAACAGGGAAAATGTTCCAAACGCTGCCAGTTTGGTAACAAAAAGTTAAAAATAAACACAGAGCCCGGTCTCCAGCACATTTAATATTTTCATGGCATGTAAATATATTAAAATTTTGTCTGTATACAAAATATAAAATGTGCTGGAGGCTGGGCTCATATATTTTGAAAACCTAAAAGGCTACCAAATTCATCATTTTCGTCAGAATCCGCTGGGGGTATAGGTTTGCTCAGGACAAAAATCACAAATATTTTTTGAAAGAACCCAGGTTAATTTTGTGTTCGCTGTTACATTCAAGGTTTGAAATTTCCTATGAATACATTTTTATTATCGAAATACGACTTTTGAAAAATGAGTTTTCTGGGGGCCAAATATGGGCCTTATCATACCAGGTCCTTTTCCATTTGAAGACTGCATGATGAAATCAGTCATAGACCAGTGTCAGAAAAGAAATTTGAAAACAGTTATTATGTGTAGAAATGCCAAAAACGTAAAAAGTAACTGACGGTAACACAGGATGTTACTGACGTCATCTGAGCAGGCATATGCTTCTTTTTAATTGATTATCATTCCAACTGCTGGTGTTTTGAATTTGTAAGCTCTTGTCTCTAAATTAATAAAATTGTAATGTCATTAGGAAGGAAGGAAAATACTACAGAAATGAAAATACCAGCCTCGATTTTATTGAGTCTGACCACGACAAGTAACGTAGTGTCACTGACCACCACTCACACCTTGCATCACCGGCCTGAGCAGAAATCATTTTTTTTTGTTGTTAAATGCGCAACTTCTGTGCTTGCCTTTTGTTGCAGTTTCTATTAATTTTCTGTTTTATAATTTTCATTTTGTTTTCTGTTTATATCACATTCTGTATCTGAATTTAGCTGCTGCTTGCTTCAGTTCATTTGCTAATACACCAAATGCCGGAGGCGCAAGACAAAAACATATTATCTTTTGTCAGAATCATTTGAGCCGCGACACGAGAAAACCAACAAAGTGGTTGTTCGCCAAGTGCAGACTCAGATCAGCCGGGACAGCCGCCAGGTTTTATCAGACCCTTCGTTAAGTGCTCAAAGGGTAGCTAAGGGTCTCAGCTACCTCCATGCGGACAGCGAAGACTCTGATCAGACTGGGCGGATGCCCAGACTGATCTGAGTCTGCGCTGGGCGCACAACCACTTTGTTGGTTTTCTCGTGTCGTGGCTTAATTATTATCTTTTGTCAGAATCATTTATCAGTTATTGGGAAATGAACTCGAGTAGGGAGTTCAAGAGTACTTTCAGATTTTCTTGCATTTCTTGTCCGCACTGGCTGCAATAGCTTCTACAGCCTACACACTCGGAGTTTGCTATGCCGTAATTCTCTAAATGAGCCTCGACACGAGAAAACCAACAAAGTGGCATGTGCGCCCAGCGACGACTCCGATGAGTCTGATCAGAGTTTTCGCTGCCCGCATAGAGCTAGCTTAGACCCTAAGCTACCCTTAAAGAGCACAGCAAAGACTCTGAACATACTGGGTGGGTGCCCAGCCTGATCTGAGTCGTCGCTGGGCGCACATGCCATTTTGTTGATGTTTCGTGTCGCGGCTCAAATTTTCGGACATCTTTACCCGTTGATGTCATTATCAGTTCAGTTCCGTGGATACACTGTAAGAGGAAGCCATAAGAAAATTTGCCTCCCACAGAAGCCAGTTCTTCCGTTTAAGATTAGACTTATTACAGAAGGACCACTTTCTCCTAAGCGGGCAAACCGGATGTCAAAAAAATGTGAACAAGTTCTTCCCCTTAAGATTAAAAACTAGCTGGAATAGCCAGTGCAAACAGGAAGTCACAAAATGTTTCTCATTTATTAATTAAATGTCGAACAACATGGCGGTTTATCAATTCATATTAATTTTACTATCCAGCGAGGGTCACGTGCACGGACAACGAACGTCACGATCACATGATTATATATGTAAATAGCTTACGTTTCAAAAGAAAATACTCTCGAACCAAATAAGAAATTCCACTATATCTCTGGTCTTAAAAGTCCGATTTTTATGCCATAAAGCGCAGTTACCCCGCGCCACCGTCCTTTTTATTTACCAAATGCGATCATTTTATGAAATGAAGCCATTTTCCAGGACACTTCGGAAAACTGACCGTGAGGTCAGTTTTCCAAAGTGTCCTGGTTAATGGCTTCATTTCATATTCCAACGCTGGTTGCTTCAGACAAATGACATTAGTACTGGGTAACTGCTTTTTACAAAATTGAAATGGGCCTTGTAAGACCTGGGGTCGTATTCATAAAACGACTTAAGTGGTTGCTATGCTGTTGCTAAGGCTAAATTTCTTTGAAGGAGATTCCCTACATTGCTCTGAAGGAACAGTTTTACAAAGACTGTTCCTCCAGACCAAATTTCATAGTTGTAGGGAATCTCCTTAATAGATATTTAGCCTTAGCAACCGCATAGCAACGACTTAAGTGGCTTTATGTATACGGCCCTGAGATATAACAGTTTCTCATTCGGTCTGAGATTTTCTTTTGAAGATATTTACCGTTATTACCACGTGATTGTGACGTAAGTTGTCCACCTTGGCATGATAAACAGTACTTATGCTGTTTGTTTTAAGTCTATACTTTTATCATCCTAAGATCAAGGTGAATGGGCAAAACCTGAATGTTTTCCCGCCTTTTTATTTATTTATTTTATTTAAAAAAAAATCGTGAATTCCTGCTCGCTTCCTTTGACAATGAAGCAATTTCAAAAATGGGATCTAATCTACTCTTAATGGAAAACAAACTTGTTGTCCACTCTTAAAAGAAAAAAAAACAGATTTTTTCCTTCAGGAGTTGGCCACCGTTGAGTAGGGTGGCAAAATGAAAATGGCAGAGTTGCTTTCCCTGAAATTGTGTACATTCTCTCTAAGATTATGTGCTAGTCATAAATCAAAGACTAAAGTAAATAAAATAACATTTATAAATCTGATATTTTGGACGCTCTGTCAGAAGCATATAAATGGTAATAATGCATTGGATTTGAGTAAGTACACTCGTTAAAATTTATCACCTATAACTTTTTTACTGGTATCAAGGGACCGTCTGCTAAAAGCACAAAATATCGTACATAAATATAGCGATAAAATCATTCCATTTTCTGACCAATTTTTCTATACTGATATTGCCTAGCAAACGGAAATAAACATGTTCAGATGATGCTTCGATTTTACGGTCCACTCAATTGTATTTCAGTCATATGGAGCCGATTCCCAGGTGATTATAAAAGGCTGTGTGCAATAGAACCCCGTTCACATTTTAAAATATGTTCTGCTTCCATCAGGCACTAGCCTAGCAAGCCAGCGCTTCGAGGCTCCTAAATCACAGGGTATAATCGATTCCGCCAATTTTCGCTTCCTGCAGAGACTGTACATCATATTTGGCTTCCGCCGAGACTGTCCGCGAACTCTTGCTTCCTGCAGAGACTACTGTCCTCGAAAAATAGCTTCCTGCCGAGACTGTCCGCGTGATTCTGCTTCCTGCCGAGGCTCTCGGCAGGAAGCAGAATCACGCGGACAGTCTCTGCAGGAAGCCATTTATCATGTACAGAAGTCTCGGCAGGAAGCAAAAGTTCGCGGACAGTCTCGGCGGAAGCCAAA
Organism: Ctena decussata; assembly: GCA_963989385.1. NCBI lineage: Eukaryota > Metazoa > Mollusca > Bivalvia > Lucinida > Lucinidae > Ctena > Ctena decussata. The sequence goes on along the minus strand of OZ022499.1, from coordinate 75,376,243 downwards.
TATGATGTACAGTCTCTGCAGGAAGCGAAAATTAGCGGAATCGATTATACCCTGTGTAAATATGGTTCTGAGGACACCTGTATATAGGTCAAACAAGTATAGAAATATCTTTCAAATTGAGGCAAACAAATTGCATGATATTCTTCCTTGACCAATCTCACACTAAGTTAACTATGTTTTTAAGACTGTTAGAAAACGAAAACGAGACTGTTACAAAACAAAAAGGAGCCATAGTTCCAAAACTACTTCGTCAACGTGGCTAAACAAATTTGTTTAGCCACGACGACCAGGTCGTTTGGGAACTAGGATTCTTTTTCGTATGGTGACAGCCCTTTTTCGTTTCGTAACAGCCTTAAAAACATAGTTAACCAGGTGTGAGATTGTTCTAGGAAGAAAATCATACAATTTGTTTGCCTCGATTTGTCTTGATTACAACAACAATAATTCTTCATCGTTTGTCGCTGTTATTAGAACCTGAGCTGTCTTGATATACTGTCGGCCATTAACCCAATGTATACTTTGCAACTATTATAATTCGTAATTATTTGGCTTCGAGTATCTCTCTATGAAATAATGTACCAAATGGATCTATTTGTTATGATAGGAAAGAATACGATGCCCTCAGCTGGGTTCTTGTGTTAATCAAGTAGCTAGAGTGCTTTCTCCCATCATACAATATGTTTATGTTTTCTTAGTAATTTATATAGGCCGTCGTTTAAGTGACTAATAATTAGAGAATGAGTACCATAGAGTTCCGTGACATTTAGGTTAGTAGGATGACGTCTTTTAGAACATTTACTGCTCAAAGTGCGCTTGTGCTCCTAAAGTCAATCATAACCACAGGGTATAATCGATTCCGCTAATTTTCGCGTCCTGCAGAGACTGTACATCATATTTGGCTTCCGCCGAGACTGTCCACAGCTCTTGTTTCCTGCCGAGACTTCTGTACATGATAAATGGCTTCCTGCAGAGACTGTCCGCGTGATTCTGCTTCCTGCCGAGGCTCTCGGCAGGAAGCAGAGTCACGCGGACAGTCTCGGCAGGAAGCCAATTTACGAGGACAGTAGTCCCTGCAGGAAGCAAGAGTTCGCGGACAGTCTCGGCGGAAGCCAAATATGATTAACAGTCTCTGTAGGAAGCGAACATTAGCGAAATCGATTATATCCTGTGATATCGTAAACTTTCAGAGGCAGCAACTATCATTTTTATGCCCCCGTGACGATAGTCAGGGGGCATTAAGATTTGCCCCTGTCTGTCTGTCCGTCTGTCTGTTCGTCACGCTTTATGGTATAGAGTTTGTGTAATCAACTCCTCCCACAGTTTTCAATGGAACTGTTTCAAACTTTGCATACATGTTGGGGACATATTGAAGATGTGCATGTGGATTTTTGTTGGCCCTAGAATTAATTTTGACAGAATTACGACCTTTTGAACTTAGTCATTTTAGGCAAATTTTTGCATTGTAGGGTATAGATTTTGTGTAATCAACTCCTCTCACAGTTTTCAACGGATCTTTTTCAAACCTTGCATACATGTTATGGACATATTGAAGATGTGCATGTGGATTTTTGGTGGACCTAAAATTAATTTTGACAGAATTATGGCCTTTTGAACTTAGTCATTTTAGGCAAATTTTTGCATTGTAAGGTATAGAGTTTGTGTAATCAACTCCTCCCACAGTTTTCAATGTATCTTTTTCAAACCTTGCATACATGTTGTGGACATATTGAAGATGTGCATGTGGATTTTTGTTGGACCTAGAATTGATTTTGACAGAATAACGGCCTTTTGAACTTAGTCATTTTAGGCAAATTTTTGCATTGTAGGGTATAGAGTTTGTGTAATCAACTCCTCTCACAGTTTTCAATGGATCATTTTCAAACTTTGCATACATGCTGTGAATGTATTGAAGATGTGCATGTGGGTTTTTGATGGCACTAGAATAAATTTTGACAGAATTATGGCCTTTTGAACTTAGTCATTCTAGGGAAATTTTGCATTGTAGGGTATGGATTTTGTGTTATCAACTTGCTCCACAGTTTTCAATGGATCTTTTTCAAACCTTGTCTACATATGGTTGACATATTTGAAGATATGATGAGGCATATTGATAGGCCTAGAATTAATTTTGACAGAATCACAGCCTTTTTAACTTAGGCATTTTGGGCAGTTTTTTTCATGGCAGCTTATGTGTTCAATGGATTCTTTGTAGGTGCTTTATGGATATACATATCATGTGACAGGCGCTGCACGGGGGCATCATTAGTGTCTTACAGACACAATTTTCTAGTTACATGGAATTTGATGACTTGAGAATAATTATTTGTTTAAAAAATCTGAAGTTTCTGTTGAAAGAATTTTAGCTTGTAATGTCATTGAAAAGCTGGTGGGGCATGGCATACACTGTTTGCCATGAATCGGAACCAATGACATCAAAGATACGTTATCAAAGCAACTAATGGTTTATATGCGTGTCTAAGTGACGTCATCGAGACGTCATTCTGCAAAGGTACCATGTTAAACAGTTGGTTATTCCATAGTTGCTCACATGCCATGCTCATTGTATGACATGCTCCTATTCAATTATATCTGAGATACTACCTGAAATTCATACAGTGCGAAAGTGTGATTTTCTCAGTTCTATGATTCATTCTCAAATGATTTAATTCTCTTTTCCTTTATTTTATTTTTATCATTTTTTTTGTCTTTGCCTTCCTTTTCAGTGGGTGTTACCTCTTTCCTTGAAGAGTAGACCCCATTTTGGAAGGATCATGTTGTCTGAAGCAAGCAGCAAGTAACAATAGTTTCCGTATTGAAATCAGGCCCCGAGGTTATAAAACTTGAGTACATTCTCAAACTCAAAATAAAGCACACTGATTTGCTGCTTCCGAGCACATGCTCGGAAGCAGCCAATCAGTGTGCTTTATTTTAAGTTTGAGATTATTCTCAAGTTATATAAACTCGAACCCAGGCCCGAACAACAGTTTGTATTCTTTTGACTACAACGGACCTTGAGCAGTTCGGTCTCAAATGCATGAAAAAAAATCTACATTATCGTCATCATCATCATCGTCATCATCGATACCATCATCAACGACAACTACAACATAAGTATCACTCAGCTACATGTGCAGTCTGGCCGCAAATGGTTGTATGTAATAGATCTACTATATTTCTAAAATTTCATGCTCTATTTAGTTTCACCAAATATGACAAGAATACAATAAACCAAACCACGATAAACGAAGCTTTACCTTTTTGATCAATGGTAACTTATGAAAAGAGAAAACAACTATGGATTCAAACGACAAAACCAACAAAGTGGTTGTGCGCCCAGCGCAGACCAAGATCATCCTGGGCATCCGCCCAGTCTGATCAGAGTCTTCACTATCCACATGGAGGTATCTGAGACCCTTAGCTACCCTTTAAATGTTTAGCGAAGAGTCTGATCAGATTTGGTGGATGCCCAGGCTGATCTGAGTCTGCGCTGGGCGCACTACCACTTTGCTGGCTTTCTCGTGTCGCGGCTCATATATGAATAGTACCAAAAAATGATTCAGCTGCAGAAGTCGTTTGATTTAAGAAAAAAGGAAAGAAATAATCTATGATTGACAGAGTAATCTGGCCATAAGCTGTACTAGCTAATATGAAAAGGAACTTTGCCCTGGCCTGATTGCTAATATAGGATCATTGATTTCTACGTCTGGACAAATGACGTCCTTCAACCTAATACGTTTCTATTAATAAGGAAGTATTTATCGTCTTTTTATTGAAAATCTGCTAAGAGAGCTTTCTGTTAAGTCTTAAATGATTTTCTTCAGACATTTTGCCTTGTCGAAGGTATACATTTGTCGAGCAAATGTTTGGCTTCTTTTAATTTTTCGAACTTCCTTTTGTTTTCAAGGAATAGCTATGCTTCTCATTGCGTCACTTAAACTTTAATTCGAACCTGAGTTTCATAAGACAATGTAACGGAGTGCTGACATGAGTTAATATTGAGTAGTTACAATTTCTCTGTGTCGTGGCAATACTATAAAATTTTGAGCCGCGACACGAGAAAACCAACAAAGTAGTTGTGCACCCAGCGTAGACTCAGAGCAGCCTGGGAATCCGCCGAGTCTGATCAGAGTTTTCGCTGTCCGCATGGTGGTAGCTTAGACCCTTAGCTACCCTTTAAGACTACAGCGAAGACTCTGATCAGATTGGGCGCATGCCCAGGCTGATCTGAGTCCGCGCTGGGCTCACAACCACTTTGTTGGTTTTCTCGTGTCGCGGCTCAAGTCATGATCTTACAATGGCGAATGATCAGTTCATAATTTATGTCGTCTAGTGGGAGAAGGGAGGGGTGGCAGCTGACAAATGTTACACATCTTTACTGGTCATTACTGATTATGGCGACACTCAGTTAAACCGAGTCTGCTTTGTTTTATTTCATTTCTTTGGTGTATTTCTTTCTTCTGAGGCATCTAAGTTTACAGAACTTATTCTGAGCCGCGACACGAGAAAACCAACAATGTGGTTGTGCGCCCAGTGCAGACTCAGATCAGCCTAGGCATCCGCCTAGTCTGGTCAGTCTCTTTGCTAAGTGCTTAAAGGGTAGCTAAGGGACTGAGCTACCTCCATGCGGACAGTGAAGACTCTGATCAGACTGGGCGGATGCCCAGGCTGATCTGAGTCTGCTCTGGACGCACGACCACATTGTTGGTTTTGTCACGTCACGGCGCATTCTCTCATGAGCAATTCAGGACAGATATTGGGTACCGAATGATAAATGGGAGTAGTAGGTTGATAAGCCTGTTTTTAGCCCGGCCGGGGCATCCCCTAGCCGGTGACTTTGAAGTGAAACTGGAAAACAAACCAATGTTGAGAGAAATAATATAAAACCACGTTTATATTTGATAGAACAAGCAGACCAACATAGGGCTCTACAAGCTGATATATAGTTAAAAACAAAGTCTACATCTAGAGCCTCTGGGTCCGTATTCATAAAACAACTTAAGTGGTTGCTATGCTGTTGCTAAGGCTGAATTTCTATCAAGGAGATTCCCTACAACTATGAGAATTTGGCCTGGAGGAACAGTCTTTGTAAGACTGTTCCTCCAGACCTAATTTCATAGTTGTAGGGAATCTCCTTCATAGATATTTAGCCTTAGCAACCGCATAGCAACCACTTAAGTGGCTTTATGAATACGGACCCTGAAATGCAATAACTCATCCATCTGATACTCCACTGACGACAGAGCAGGAGATATTCTAACCGTTGTTTACAGCATAATTGCTTTCGGTCTATATAATAAATTCGCTGCAGATTGCCAATAAGCGATAGGCAGCGAGGAATTAGTGCTCTATTTATACACAGTGTAACAAGTTGCCCGACTATAAATGAGCAAATAAATGTCGACTTAGATTAACAACACAACACGTCTATCGATCAAGATTGAGCAGCACACAAAACCATTAGATACTTTCTTCCACTATTTCTATCGTATATAGTTTTTCTCATTATTTCACAGTTTATTAAACTTCTCTCTGTAACTTTATACTTTGATTGCCTTTAGTATGCAATGCAACAAATAACATGCGTATTCGTGATCAGCCAATCAGACTAGTTTTTTGTCTCGCCTGAAAAGTAGAAGCGAGACATATGTATTGTTTTTTTTTTTTCCGGTGTCGTCAGCGGCCTCGTCATCGGCGGCGTAAACTTTTGTCAAATTTTTTTTTGCGTTTAGCTCATTTTCTCAAGAGCTATAGGGGCTAGAGCCATGAAACTTGGGACATGCGTACATCTGGAAGAGAAAAGCTTTAAGCCATCATCAATAGTCTTCGCGTTTAGGTCTGTTTCTCAAGAATTATAGTATAGGGGCTAGAGTCATGAAACTTGGTGCAAGCATACATCTGGAAGAGTAAAACTTAAAGCCACTATTAATATTGAGTCTTGACCTACTTTTTATGGCTCGCTGAATTTGCAATATTTTGTCGAGTTTTCGCGTTTAGCTCTGTTTCTTAGGACCTATAAGGGCTAGAACAATGAAACTTGGGCCGTGCATACATCTGGAAGAGTAAAACTCAAAGCTCCCATCAATACCGAGTATTTTCCTAGTCTTACGATTCACCGACCTAGTAATTTTATGTCGAGTTTTTGCGTTTAGCTCTATTTCTCAGAAACTAAAAGGGGTAAAGCCACGAAATTTGGGTCATGCATACATCTGGTCGAGTAAAGCTTAAAACTTTTACTAATACCGAATCTTGACCTACTTTTTGTGGTTCACCGATACAGCATTTTTTTCAAGGTTTTCACGTTAAGCTATATGTTTCTCAAGAATTATAATGGCTAGAGCCATGAAACTTGGGTCATGTTTACATCTGGAAGAGTTAAGCTTAAACCCAATATAATAGTTTTAACGAATCACCGACTTTGCATTTTGTCAAGTTTTCTCGTTTAGCTCTGTTTCTTAGGATTCTCTGTTTATAAGTGCTAGAGCCATGAAACCTGAGTCATGCAAAGATCTGGACGAGTAAAGATCAAAGTCACCTTCGATATTGCCTTTAGACTGACATTTTAAGATTCTTCGACTTAGAAGCATTTGCGTCAAGTTTAGCATTTGTTTCTTAGGAGCGATAAAGGCTAGAGCCATGAAATGTGGTACATGCATACATCTGGAACAGTGAAACTGAAAACTGTCATCAATATTGCATCTTGGCCTACCTTTTAGGGTTCACTGACTTTTCAAAATCCGCATTGTTATCTAGTTTAGTTCTGTTTTGTGACAAAGCGTAGACAGGCGAGACACCGCATTCTGCAGAATTCTTGTTAAGTAATTCATGTAATTTTGTGGGGAGGTGCATGTAGGAAAGTAATCAGGCAGGCTTCTGCAAACTGTTAGCCAAACTATAACAATTTTATTCGACTCACATGTATTTAATTTATATTAGCATAAAATTTCAGCTTTGCATACGAAAAACTGGTGGTTATCACAAAATTCCCGAAAGTGGCCAAACCAGAATTTCGGTTTGGCCACATTCAGAAGTTTTATGATTACTTCTATCAGTTTATACTTCAATGCAAAACGTGTGCAGAAGTGCGCTTTACATATATATTAGAATCAAATACGGAAGCATTGTTACATTATGACTTTGATACCATTTTGCAGAAGCTTGGAATTTTAATTTTCAACAGAAAGTGGAATTTTGCGTTTACCAGGCATGTTTGGATAGATGTATATAAACAAAGATTCAAATAGAACATTCGCATTGATTGAGTCTTTTCCTGAGAAATACTGAAATTTCAACATTGATCATGACGACTCGCAATGCGTTAGTGCTTAAATGTTTTTTTTTTTTTTTTTTTTTTTTTCAGACAAATTGGTTAGTTAACAAATAGTTCATATACTTTAGAGATTGATATTGCTATTAAATTTCACATAAACTGGCAACTTCGGATTGAAAGTGACCTTTCCTTGAAGTATATACACACACACCGCAATTCAAATAATAGATATACCAAATGCATTCCAAAGTATTATTTCCCATTTCCAGCTTTTGCTTGGGTAATTCGGGGTTCCTAGATAAGCAAATTCTTTCCTTTAAGAGTTAACACCTCTTGCGAAGGGAATCAATAATGAAAATGGAAGAGTTGTTGCCCTTGAAATTGTACCCATTTACCTCAGTCAATTTGAAATTGGAGAGCATATTCCAGTAGGCATTCAACTTTGAACAAAAACGTCATATCAAAGTCGCTGTAGCGCTGTATTTGTCTGACATTGTAGCCTGGCCCTAAGGTTATAAAACTTTTCATACTCAACTCAGCTGAGCATGAAATTTAACCTGCTAATAAATGCATGTAGCAAATTACTGGTAAGTACAGTTGTTTTCTTGCTCAGTTTAGCTGAGTATGAAATTTTCTCTGCTTATGAATATGAAAATGCCAACACTAGTTGGCATTTTCATATTTATCAGCAGAGAAAATTTCATGCTCAGCTGAGTTGAGCACAAAAAAGTTTTATAACCTCGGGGCCTGGTTTAAATTGGCTCCTGTAATGACTACGGCAAAGGGGTCAGGAAGCCATCTTCTATGTTTTATAACGTGGATGACTCCATCGTTGACATGCTTCGCCCCTTTAAGAAAGATAAATGTTGCTAGTATGTTGTATCTACGCCACGGGCCGCCTTGTCTTGCCCACGCAGTAGTAAAATGTGCGATACTGGCCATGAACGGATTCAGTCAACCTGGGACTGCTGTTTTTGTTTCTTTTGTACATTCCTTGGTTCAAGAGGTACCATATGACGCCCTTAAACCTGTCCCCGTACTTCATCATAGGGCATATTATCTAATTTCTGGTCATTTCTACTTTGTCATTTGAAAAGGGAGTTCTGCTAAACCGATGTTAGAGGGCATGGTCCTGAAAAGATTTAATCAACCCAAATCTATTGTCTGTATGGTGTATTCCTTTGCTTCCAGATTATGTAACTTCAGAACTTATTGATAATAGCCCTTTGCTAAAGGCACCGCTGGAGGCATGAAGTTTTCATGCCAGCTGGGAATAATACTCTGAACAAGAAGAACTGAGAACTAAATATTAGTATTCTTTCTTGTAAAATATTGTATATCTAAATCGTTTTGAAATAAATATGAACCGCGACACGAGAAAACAAAGTAGTTGTGCGCCCAGCAAAGACTCAGATTAGCCTGGGCATCCGCCCAGTCTGATTAGAGTCTTTGCTCCGCGCATGGAGGTAGCTTTGGCCCTTGGCTACCCTTTAAGCACTGAGCGAAGAGTCTTATCGGACTAGGCGGATGCCCAGGCTGATCTGAGTTAGCGCTGGGCGCACAACCACTTTGCTGGTTTTCTCGTGTCGCGGCTCATAAATCTATTATGTTTCAACTCAGACTGAGCTGGTGTATCAAGGGCATCCTTTTTATGAAAAAGCTTGTTTACGTATTTTACAATTGCAGACTGTACAGTCAACAGAAGTTGCATGCAGTTGTCTCATTCAAGATTCTATGCAGCTAATTTAGCCATTAATATAAAATACCGTTATACACGAACAGATAAGAATCGATTTTGACGAAAATATATGAGCCGCGACACGATAAAACCAACAATGTGGTCGTGCGCCAAGCGCAAACTCAAATCAGCCTGTGCATCCGCCCAGTCTGATCAGAGTCTTCGCTGTCCGCATGGAGGTAGCTTAGACCCTTAGCTACAATTTGAGCTCTTAACGAAGAGTCTGGTCAAATTTGGCGGATGCCCAGGTTGATCTGAGTCTGCGATGGGCGCACAACCACATTGTTGGTTTTCTCGTGTCGCGGCTCATATGTGAAATGCACATCACCATGTTCTCCCGCCTTTTTACAAAGGGTTGGTTACCTTTATTTGGTTGCTTTGGACTCTGGGCTCTTTGAGACAGTATTTCAGATTTCAGTCTATATCGAGCCGTCTCCAAGAGAGAGAGAGAGAGAGAGAGAGAGAGAGAGAGAGAGAGAGAGAGAGAGAGCGATTCTTGCCCTACAATTATCCAACTTAAAAGAACGCACCGGCATTGACAGTTACCTAGCACTAACGCTCGACCCTACCATCTCCTTTTACAAAGGGAAACGACTTTAGTGACTCTGTTTGCTTTTCTGGACGAAGAAATCTTCCGTCTGCTCTTGAAGGTAAGATAGAGTTCCCCCAGGAAAGGAGGCCAAAAAAGAAACTGGATGCTTTCCCTGATATTGTACCCGTTCACCGAAAGTAGATAAAAAAAGATAAACACGATTACGCGACAACAGAATCTGTACTCGGGTTAAACATTATGCTGTAGTTCCTTTATGCTTTTCAGTTTTCCTTCACGTATGGCTTCGTCATCAAGGACATTGCCGAGATATTTTCTGAAAATAACAGATAAAAGATGAAGCCATTGAACTACTGTGGGTCAACAGATGCTCTAGGAGGAAACATTCAGTTTCATACGAACACACAACGGATGAAACGTGTAAACTCTTTCGGCGCCAAATTTTTCAGACGACAAATTTTCGTCTGCTCAAATCATCAGACGACAGATTTGTAATTGGAAATTTTAACAATCTAAAGACATTTTTCATAAAATCAGGCTTTTTAAGTTCATATTTGAATGGCAAACAGTGTAGATCCTGATCAGACGGCTCTTTTAAGAGCCGGCTGATCTGGATATACGCTGTTTGCAAAGTTGCATTTTTGCGACTTTGGCGCCGAAAGAGTTAAATACTTGAAACAATTACATCACTTTTTATCCATTTTTTCTCATGCGATTACATTATATAAGATGTACAGTCTGTAAGGGTGTGCTGCCATAGGCATAGCTGGCATACCATCGCAGATATGAGTGATTTTATAGGGGAGCCATTTTGGTAAGTTTGCAGGAGGATGCCAAAACGCTAAGCCAGAGCTTCCAGTTTGCTATGCAACTGAGCTTTGCTGTCATCAATATTTGCAACAGCATATCTTCACGTTTTCCCGCCATTTTTACATTTATGCTTCCTTTTACGATGTATCGCTTCCAGATGGAGTCTACTTTTTACGGAAAGAATTTGCTCGTAGGAGAAGTAATTCTTTTAGTTAAATGTTGACCCTCCCCCTCCCTCTTTCCCACCCGCCCCTCTCCCTGTTTATTAAGGGAGGCAAACATGATAATAGAGTTGCTGAAAATGTACCCATTCACGCAAGAGTGTGCATTATTTAAAATTATGCGATGCAACTCTTGCAGGCTGGAATTTATAGTAAATTGAATAATGAAATTCGTGCAACGAAACTTAGGGTTTTCTAAACCAAATGAGAAAAAAATTCTCATATGGTTTCATTCCGTTTGTGTTGTTATTTTCAAAGGACGATGAAGCAAAACCATACGAATGTTACACTTCTAGCTGTATCCTCTCAAAATTAACTGGACGTCAATTATACTGTGTTCGAGTCAGGGGCGTAACTAGGGGCAATTTCATAATACGCACAACCATGTTTTATTCTCTACTTCTTGAAGGGAAAGCTAGTATTTCAGCCACTTTGGTAATTGGTATTGAAATCTTGTCTAATTTATAAATTTTCAGCATACAAATATGCAGGTGCGTTTTGAAATTTTGTCAATTTTGACAAAAATTCAATACGCACTTGCGTATTTGCCGTATAGGTAGCTACGCCCATGCTGTAAACTGATACCATTTTGCATGAACATGGGATTTGCAATGAAGAGTACCCTTCAATTCTTTTCTGGTGTTCGATATTTGATGATATATTGGTTTGTGACACCATTCAAAATCTAAGATCTTTTGTATTTAATAATTATAAGCAATTTGCATGTAATATTTTATAATGGTAATGGTGTATGGGTACACCGCCGATTTTTTCTTTCATTTTCCAAAGGAGATGATTTTCTTGACTTCCTATTGATTTCCTGTTCGAAAAATAGCTTCCAAAAGGGACCTTTTCCTAAAGAAAAGATTTTTATGCCCCCGTGACGATAGTCAGGGGGCATTAAAATTTGCTCCTGTCTGTCCGTCCGACCGTCCGTCTGTCCGTCCGTCCGTTCGTCACACTTTATGGTATAGAGTTTGTGTAATTAACTCCTCCCACAGTTTTCAATGAATCGTTTTTAAACTTCGTGTACTTGTTGTGAACATATTGAAGATATGCATGTGGATTTTTGATGCACCTAGAATTAATTTTGACAGAATTACAGCCTTTTGAACTTAGTCATTTTAGGCAAATTTTTGCATTGTAAGGTATGGAGTTTGTGTAATCAACTCATCCCACAGTTTTCTGTGGATCATTTTCAAACCTTGCATACATGCTGTGGACATATTGAAGATGTGCATGTGGGTTTTTGTTGGAGCTAGAATTCATTTTGACAGAATTATGGCCTTTTGAACTTAGTCATTTTAGGCAAATTTTTTGCGTGGTTGGGTATTGAGTTTGTGTAAACAACTCCTCCCCCTGTTTTCAATAGATCGTTTTCAAACCTTGCATACATGCTGTTGACATTTTGAAAATGTGCATGTGTATTTTTGTTGGAGCTAGAATTAATTTTGACAGAACTACGGCCTTTTGAACTTAGTCATTTTAGGCAAATTTTTGCATTGTAGGGTATGGAGTTTGTGTAATCAACTCGTCCCAGTCTTCAGTGAATCGTTTTCAAACCTTGCATACATGCTGTGGACATACTGAAGATGTGCATTTGGGTTTTTGTTTGAGATAGAATTAATTTTGACAGAATTACGGCCTTTTGAACTTAGTCATTTTATGAATATGTTTGCATTGTAGCATAAGTACTTTGTGTACTCCTCCCACAATTTTCAGTGACTGTTTTACAGACATTGTAGACTTGTTGGGGACATTATAAAGATGTGCATGTTGGTTTTTGATGAAAAATAATTTTGAAGGAATTATGGCCTTTCAAACTTATTCATTTTGGGCTGCAATTTTGCACTAAAGGGTACGAAGTGGATTCTTCAAAAATAGTATTTGTGCTTAAAAGGTGCTTTAGGGATGACATACACATGTCCTCCTCGGGGGCATTATTAGTGTCTTACAGTCACAATTAATTCTTATGTTTGTTTCCATTTTGATAATATCTAATATGTCCATATTATGTTTTATACGCTTGCAGCATTTTTTTTTCAATATATTCATTATTACAATAATTGCTCTGTGTTGAAACAGCAGTATGTGAGCAAATGGTGGAGACTGAGATCAGACAGCCAACGGAGTCATGTACGACAATGTGACTGTGAGTGTGTGTGGTGGATGGGTGCGTGTGTGTGGGGCGTGGGTGGGGGATCGGGGCTGGGGGGGGGGGGGGCTTGCCGGGTTGCACTGTTTATCGATGTACTAGTACCAAGCTGTACACTTGTACTGTGTACAGATTGGTTCCAGTACGTCAATATTCAGTGAAGGTTCTGCGAGCGCCAACGTTGTTAAACATGCCTCAGCTTTATAAACCATATTTTGACAGCTTGGTAATCAGCCTTTAAATTAAGAACGCCAAGATTTTTATTTGCTATTTGAGGAGTGCCTCGTGCGGCAAGTTACGCAATTATAAAGATATGTTGGCGTGAGTTTGTTTATTTGTAACGCATAATCGATTGTAACTCATGTGGGACGACATTAAAACTGAATTTTGATATTACCAAAATGCAAAACGGCCCCAGAGGATGAACCGACAGTGTGAATCAATTAAATTGTTGACAAAAATGCAAATGACTTAGATTCTGAAGGCAAGTTTCCCAGTTTCTCAAAATATAACAAACGAATAGAAGGAAAGTGTAAAAAGATTAGACGGCGTCTTTCGCATTTTACTTTCATTTAATTCAGCATAAGGTTAATGCTAAAATGTTTTGCTGCATCCACATTTTTCCATACAAGGAACTTCAATTACATGTTTAAAAACGCATATACATAGTTTCTCAACAACTTTCTATACTAGATCTTTCATGTATGATTCATGAGCAAACTGCAATGGTAATAAATGCCTTTGCACACCCCGATTGGTAGTTTTAACCAAATCGTTTTACCACAGCAGCTAGTAAAGTTATCGCACCCGCCATATCTGCAGAGCATAAATAAATATAGTCCGTTTGCTCGCAAGTGCAAACGGGATCGAAAACGATGAAAGTTCCATCAAATGTTCTAATGTCCTAATGATTCCTATAACTATACATAACAGAATACGAAAATTCCAAACTTTTGGATGCTCTTGTAAAATATTTCCAGTAACAGTAATGCAGAACTTGAGCAGTTTCACTGAAGGGCATCGTTAGAACACCCAAAATATTGTTGATAGGCAATAACATTAAATCGTTGTTTACTACTGTACAGGTGTGTGCGTATATGTATTCACCTGTCCGCATGCGTCACTGGTCAAGTGATTTTGTAAATAAACATTAAACTATTATATAGTTTTGCGAATAATAATCGTATGTTTTAAAATTTGATAATATATGGGTGAAACAAACAGCAGAAAAAATGGATTCAGAATAAAATTTCAATGAATTATTCAAATTTTGTTCTAGGGATAGCATACATTGGTCACATGCTCTAATACGTAAAACTAAACGGAAAATTCCAACAGCCAACTTTTACTCCCTTGCAATTAAGAGTAGAAAATGACATATTTTAGGTCCTTATTTGTATAGAAACATTTTTATGCAAAGCCTCACATTTCTACAAAAAGATGATTTTGTTATGTAAAGGGGGAAAATCGAAAATCTTCTGCTTCTCATCAATTTGGAGAAAATATTGCGGATGCCATTTGCATTTTGGAGCAAACGGACTATACATACAATGACATTGAAGATTGGAAATAATGGTGATATGATAACATGAACTTTGAAATAAATGAAGTTTGTTTCCTTTGTTATGCCCCCGTGACGATAGTCAGGGGGGCATTATGTTTTATCCTTGTCCGTCTGTCCGTCTGTCTGTCCATCCGTGCGCCTAAAATAAGTTTGTATTATCAATTACTCCTACAGTTTTTAAGCAATCAATCTGAAACTTTGCACAATTGTTGCAGACATACTGAAGATGCGCACCTGGCTTTTTGTAGAAAAAAAAATAAATCATTTTTGACAAAATTATGGCCTTTATGGACTTTGAAATTTTACAGGTTATGGTTAAAATGGCAAGTTTGTAAAATCAACTCCTTCCACAGTTTGTATGCTATCAATTTGAAACTTTGCACAGATGTTCCAGGCATATTGAAGATGTCACCCCTTTTTTAAGAAGAAAAATAATTTTTGACAAAATTACGGCCTTTTCGGACTAAGAAGTTTTACAGGTTCTGGCTAATACAGAATGATAGGTTTGTATAATCAACTTCTCCTACAGTTTTAAAGCTATCCCTTTGAAACTCTGCCTAATGTTCCAGACATACTGGAGCTGTGCATGCGCTTTTTTGAAGAGGAAAAATAATTTTTGATAAAACCAAGGCCTTTTCAAACTAAGAAATTTTTCGGGTTTTGGATAAATCAGTATGACAAGATTGTATTGTCAACTACTTTCACAGTTTTTTAGCAATCAATTGGAAAGTTTGCATAGCTGCTAAAGACATACTGGAGATTCTTTTGTGAAGAGAAAAGATTCATTTTTGACAAAAATATGGTCTTTTTAAAAAATTCTACAGGTTTTGGCTAATATAGGATGGCAATTATAAAATAATGAAACCCTCCCAGAGGGGGTACGGGAGAAGAGGGGAAAAGGGAGGTAGCCAGAACATGGGAGCATCATCTGTGTCTTACCGACACAATTTTCTAGTATCTAAATATTTGTAATTTGTTTTCACTAGACCCGGACGTTACTGCACGAAATATCCACTCAAAATAACGTGTTAAAGCGGTAATGGTTATGGAACATGGTACATATGTATACTGCGTAGTCTTTGTTTCAGACCGTCATTAAAGTAGGACAGAGCATAAAGCAGAAAACTTGATTCTTCTCAAATAGAAAGATTATTGACTTTTTCAGTCTGACTTAAAGACCGTTCTGTTATATCGCTCTGCTACATTAATGAAACTGTCGTTGTGTTTGCTAGGTTAACTTTTTCTGTTAAATCTGACATAGTCGCCTACAATGGCGTCCTTTATTACTGCACGCGTCGTTTGTAGCTGCAATGATATAAGGGGCCTTGAAGAAAAATAAACGATTGCTAAGAAAATCACTTTTAACGACTATTGTCGCACCTTCTTTTGCAAGGAGCGATATAGGCGTCCGGCATTTGTCAGCCCGTCATTCCGTTCGACCGCTTTCAATGATTGCGTCGATCCTTAAATACATGTAGCTAAAATCATTTCTCTTATTTATCTAAATCCACAATACCTCAAATCATGGATAGGCTTTATGGATGTTGCACTTACTTGTACATGTACCTTTGACCAATATTTCACGCTCTATCGACTTCCTAAACCGGATTCGACATAAATGCAATGCGACGGACACCATTGTGCCGGTTTCTTGTCGTTGCTTTCTAATCTAAATGGTACGCATAGATCCCAGCTTTAAAGGTCAGTTCTATCATATATCTAAAACTACAATACCTACAGTCATTAAACTTAGCATTAAATAGATGAGTATTTCTGATTTGGTTTCTGGAGCCAAAATTTATGACTGATGAATTTTAGCAAATCGTTGTCACTTTTCTGCAGAATTGTGGTTTCTTGATGTAAATATCTTGAAAGTGCCAGAAAATGCGGGGTAAGACGGTGTTTCCCTGTTTAACCACATTGATCAACATTTTAGATTCAAATTAAAACAAAGCAACATTGTCTGTGGGAGGAACAAATGGTTAACAGGAGAACACCCAAGAATATTTTTCCTTCATTGCTCTTGTGAGCTAAATAGAGCTTCGTGTTAGTAAAGCATCAGAGACATTATTTACTGCAAGTAGCATGTTGTCATATATTGTGGGTCATTTGATACAAGAAAGCTCTAACAGCTAAATGACCACTCAATCAGTTCCTCTCTAGATAAAGACCATTCTTTGCTTTACGTTTAGAGCCAAATGTAATCAAATGTTGTTAGGCGAAGATGTATTGATTAGATAAAAGTTCTAACAGAATTACACGTATTTTGTTTGGCTGTACACAATATAGGAAGAACCAATTAAATGGCGCTTCCAACGATACATTTGTTCTTGGGCCGTATTCATAAAACGACTTAAGTGGTTGCTATGCTGTTGCTAAGGCTAAATTTCTTTGAAGGAGATTCCCTACAACTATGAAATTTGCTCAGAATGAACAGTCTTTCAGTCTTACAAAGACTGTTCCTCCAGACCAAATTTCATAGTTGTAGGGAATCTCCTTTATAGATATTTAGCCTTAGCAACCGCATAGCAACGACTTAAGTGGCTTTATGAATACGGCCCCTTGTCTTGCTATGAGTTAATGAATTTCATCGTATTGTGGAAAAAAGAAAACAAGGGCATGTATCGTACTTTTTTCAGGCTAGAAACGTAGTTAAAGGCGAATGCGACCAAATACTTCTTGCATTGAAAACTGCATAAAATTTCGTATGTATTCTATATCATATATTGGCTCATCAATCTTGAAATAAAATCCATATGTCACCGTATGAAATTTTAAAATATCTGAACTGCAAAGATACCACTCTCGACTGCTTTCCCGAAAAAGCACCAAACAAGCCTGGTAGTTAATATCAATTAAAGGATGACTTTTATGTAGCTTATAATTACGTTGTCTAATCAGAATGATATAGGAAATGTTACTCCTACCATCCAAAGCTTGTATTTCAAGTTGAAACAAAATGTTGCAAAGACAATTTCAGTCGCCGGCCGAAAAATCCTTAAAAATATTTTTCTGTTCGCTGTATTTTGGACCTTACAAAAATACTCTACATTGAAAGTCTCACCAAACATGTTGTTTTCCTGAGACGAACTTTTCAGCAAATAGAAAATTGAAAGAAAAGTAGGGGTCACCGTACTTATAACTTTTTTAATGAACAAACTCTACCCCTACCCCCACATTTATTACGAGGCAATCGTTTATATAAAAAGCTTAAAAAGATAGTGTGTTACATCCAGATAACTTGAAGTTTGCTTTCACACAACAAATAAGCATACTATGCATTGAAATAAATCATATTGGTAAGTGAGTTGCAATTTAACTTACTCACATGATGAATAAATATAAAAATTGCAAAAAATGCAAAAATCATAATATTACTATTTTCCTTAAGTTAATGGCCAATTTTTAAACCCAAACTAACAAACAAGCCCAACATGATATTCAAACCACAAACTTTAGCCATTTCCTTACCGAGTTATGATCAAATATTGACACTGGGGTAACTTTCATTTTTTGCAAATACATCAAAATGGCGGAAAAGGTCGCATATGTCTTTAAGTATATATAACAAGAAGGGCACTGACGAAGAAATTTGCCAAGCCACCATTAATTTCTTATCTTTCTTAAAAGTCCGAGCCTACAACCAAAAATCTGTATCCCACAGTTCAAGTACATAGTCATGCATTTTATAGCACTTGCTGGATTTCACAGAGCCTCGTTACAAGTATGCTGTATGCAGCAGCCAAAATAACTTCCAAAAACTTGCTTAAAATCTAAGCCAAACGTTAAAATTTCTACATGGGTCATGTACAACTGCTTTCATGAAGACCTTACATGGAGATTTTAGCATGTCACATGCAAAACTGATTTACACTTCCAACAACAACAACAATTATCTGTACTCCGAATACCATGAAAAGTTTGTTAAACCGACTGAAAAATATGCATAATAAATTATGAAATAAAAAATATCAAACTAGTTGAAGTTGAATGTATTAGAACACAGCAGCCATTTTAAAACATAATGACATACTAGTGATCTGATTGGCTGAAATTAATATTCTATTCTATCAGCCACTCATATTGCTAGTATGTCGCTTTGTTTCAAAATGGATTACCTTTTCCACTTGTTTTAACAACATCTTTTACCAAATACATATGGATTTCAAACCGTATGAATTCAAGATAATGAAAGAAAAATATTATTGTCTAAGTCTTCGCTCGCGTGAGACTTTTTTTTGTGGTGGTGGTGGTGGTGGTGGTGGGGGGGGGACAAGGCGGGGGGGGGGACAAACCGAAAAAAAATATATATTTACATTTTTCATGCAAAAGTCTCTATAAACCCATTTAAAAGATGCGGGAGTTAATGTTGTTTACAAGTCAATAATTATACATTGTGCCACGTGGTTGATACTTTCGAAATGATTCTAAATTGTGAACTGACCTCAAATTTTGAGTGACAGTTCACCTCACAAACTAGCACGTGGAATTTACAACATGCCATAAACTTTACTGGCTAGTATACATTGAGAGTTAACTGTATTCCGATTTTCGTTCTTGTATGTTTCCTTTGTTTCCAAAGGCAGCCTTTATAGATTTTATTATGGAAAGTATTTTACAAGAACATGACCTGGGGCCGAGTGCACAAAGCAGACGTAAGCGTACGCTCGACGTACGACCATCGCAAAGTTGCCGCAGAAATTTAATCCGTGTGCACAACCGAGGTGTGTCGCAAACTTAGTCGTAAAATCGCTCTAAAACTCACGTCTGCTTTATAGTAGACTTAACACTGGCGTAAGGTGTTCATTTTGAGTTATTCCGTTAATGTTTCCTTTAAACATGGCCAGAATGTTACATTGGGTGCACGTTTTGCAATATAGAAGGGTTTTAAAGAGAGGCAGGATAATCAGAGACAGAACAAATCCATTGGATACATATAATGATGTAGAGCTATATGAACGGTTTTGTTTGCCACGCCATAGGCTGCCTGAACTGATAGATGAGCTGCGACCAGACTTAGAACATCAATTCGACGCGCGTACAGCCGATATCCAGACGCTTGTGGGCTTGAGATTTTTGGCAAGTGGTTCCTTCCAAAATGCAGTGGGTGATTTGGTTAACATTAACAGATCAACTGCACGTAGACTAATCAGACGGGAATCAGGTCTTTACATTTATGCTTGATCTCTTCCAGAGTCCGCTGCTGGTTCCCAATTGCATTTACTGCGGACTGTATTTCTTCCCATTTTTGTTTTTTCTTTCTTGACGTGGACACAGAAAATTTAGAATATAGGATCTCAGAATTGTCCTTACACATCGCCAACAATTTCAATATTTTATTTTTTTTTTCAAATTCTTTTATCTGATAGACATTTTGTTTAACTCAAAAGTACATGCACGTTTGAAAATGTTTAATGATCATTAGTTTTAAAGAAAAACACCAAAAGATTAAAATATGTCGTGCAGATTTATGATTGATCCATAACATGCAAAAAGGTGCATATGCCATATGCGAACATCAGAGGCTCATACCAGCCTGCCCATCCGCGCAGTCTGAAAACTATGCATGGAACCTAAGCATTTTACAGGTACAAAGTGAAGGATCTATCTAATATCACGGACTCACAGACTGGTTTCAGTCTTGTCTGTTCGCAGATGCCTTAAGCAACCTTTATGCCTTAAGCGGCT
Source organism: Ctena decussata (assembly GCA_963989385.1). NCBI lineage: Eukaryota > Metazoa > Mollusca > Bivalvia > Lucinida > Lucinidae > Ctena > Ctena decussata. The sequence goes on along the minus strand of OZ022499.1, from coordinate 75,356,250 downwards.
CATATCATATAAGAAAACCGGTCATCGAACACACGTGCTAATTTTATTTGAGAGCACTACGCTAGTCGTACTCTAGTCGCAACTACGCCTGACTTACGCCTACTTCGTGCACTTGGATTTTAATACAGTCGCAAGATTGACTTAGTTGCGCCGACGTTCGTAGCATACGCCGGCGTAGCTTACGCCTCCTTTGTGCACTCGGCCCCAGAGTCGTTTTTTTTTTCTTTTTCTTTTTTTTTCTTTTTATCATTGGACCATCAGTTTGAACACGGGTTTCTTGTTTCAAGTAATACTATGCAAAGTACACATAAGAAAAAATACAGGTAATTATATCTTTTTTATCTTTCATTTTAAATAATTGAGTTAAGTGCAATATATAAGCGTACTCTGTAAATAAATTCTGAAAAAATAGAGTCTCTGCAATTAAGGAATACATACACATATGACACTCAGTTTGTTATTCAGCTTGCTTATAACCAGTAATGAATTTTACAGAGACAGGAGGTAATAAAGATGCAGTTTTTAGTGACAAGCTCAAGAATAATTATTATATCAGCCACAGCGTGTGAACCTTCGCACATGCCAACATCGGTTGCCCAGATAATAAGCACAATCCAGTCAGGCCATGCGTAATTAGTCATTTAATCTTGATTTTAACTTGAAAAACTAGGAATGCGAATGTCCTGATCAGAGTATGCATATGGTATAAAGCAGACTTTATTGTAACACGTCTTAATAAAGTACCGGAAAAAACTCAGTATTGGGACAGATAGGTCTGAGCAAACAGTGCAGATCAGACTGCTGATCACAGCCTTCATCGTTTGCCTTTCTGTCTGCATCTCTTATACATATTGCTGCATTAAAATATTCATTTTAAGGGAAATTACGGTAATTATTTTAGGTGTCCCAATTTTTAATATTTATGGTAGGTTAGTGCCATGCTGCAGTTGCCAAATAATACAATATAACTAATTACTCCCTAGTCACCGGCAAGATGTCATGCTGTATTACCTGTCATAATAAATATCATCATCGTTCATTTTTACATGTTTTACGTATTCATTCCAGTTGCCTTTGTTTTTTCCAGCATACCATGTGGTGCTTAACATATTTGTGTTATGTTTTTGTTTAGTCGAAATCATTTCTTTGCGCTTGTCTCAGTATGGCATTTAACCTTCAGTGTTTGTTTTATGCCTACGATATAGAAATGTGGCTTCGATATTTATGTTATGGTGAAAAGCATGTCTGCAGAATACTCGAACTGTTTTATCTAGTACAACTTCCAGGAACGGATCATGGTACGCATAGCTCGTACTGTTAATAAATTTTGACCTGTAAATTTTGATAAGCGAAGGCAAAATGGATGGAAGGAAGGATGGAGCTGTCAGTTTAGCTGTCCACTTGATTAGTCTTATTACAAGTGTTATTATTTCCTATTTGGTGTCGTGGGCAGGGGCGTAACTAGGGGCAATTTCATAATACGCACAACCATGTTTTATTCTCTACTTCTTGAAGGGAAAGCTAGTATTTCAGCCACTTTGGTAATTGGTATTGAAATCTTGTCTAATTTATAAATTTTCAGCATACAAATATGCAGGTGCGTTTTGAAATTTTGTCAATTTTGACAAAATTTCAATACGCACTTGCGTATTTGCCGTATAGGTAGCTACGCCCTTGGTGGGTAAGATGTGGACTTTGACTCAGTTATTGATCATGATTACCCAGGTACCTCATATTCAGTTCTGATAGAACTCCGAAAACATGTTGGTGGTCGGTCCGTCTTGAGACTGCTTTACTGATTAGTAGGACATTATAGTAAAACATACGTGCACCATCAAAAACTGTGATGAAACTAAGCTGAGGACTCAAAACAATCTGGCCCCGAGGTTATAAAACTTTTTTCATGCTCAACTCAGCTGAGCATGAAATTTTTTCTGCTCATAAATTTTAAAATGCCAACAATTGTTGGCATTTTAATATTTATGAGCAGAAAAAATAGCCTTTCTGGCTTATCTGAGCCTGAAAAATGCTGAATTTCTTGGTATTTTTATATCAATGGGCATTTTAAATTTCATGCTCAGCTGAGTTGAGCATGAAAAAAGTTTTATAACCTCGGGGCCTGGTCCGATAAGAAACCAACAACTGAACCAAGATGCGCCCGACCAACAACATGTAATCAGGATTCTAAACAAATATCCGTCAAAGAGCAGTGTTTTAGACTTATTTCATTTCAGATATTCAGAGTGCTAAGTGATGATGTTTGTATAGCTAATAAATACATGAATGAAGCTTGTACCCGATATTTCATTGAAGGACAAATCATAAAAAAAATGTCCGTTCATCGAAAGTCACAACAGCGCATGCGACAAATAATAATAATACAAAAAAAAAAACACGTCAAATCACCTATCGTGAAAAGATCGAAAAAGCCATAAATACTACTAAAAGAATATTGAAATTACAACCTGTCTGGTACAATAAAAGTCGTATCTACCGTTAATGGCACAGTGGCCAACAAGTAAAATATTTCGATACTTTATTATCTCTGTTGGTGCTTCGTGCCTTTCAATATTCTGTCTTTTCGCGATGAATTGACATTTTGATGTTTTGTGTTTCATTGTTTTGTCATGGACTCGAATGAAGCAACGTTCAACGTTACGTTGAAGTACATTTACAGTATATACTATTTCTTCTGCTTGTTCTCTTTGTAGCATTTGTCATATTTCTACCAAGTATGTAGGTCAATGCCATATTGTGTCTGCCAAGCAATACAGAAGAACTAATTACCTTTCTAATCAGTGGCAAGATAACATGTTGTATTGCCAGTCATAATAAATACTGAGAAGAACACTATGCTACTGGCTTATTCGAGCTGTTGTTGATTTTATAGCATTCCTTTAAGTGGCAACCATATATATATATTTTCTATTTATTATTAAATTTGAGCCACATCATGTGATTTCCAACAATGTGGCAATTTTGTCATGTGATATTGAGATAATCCTTCTTATTGATACAGAGAAATCTGAGAACCCACTGTTGGCTCTATGGCTTGCGTCACTACCATAAATGGCTTATGTGACAAGCGAAGGCTCTGATTAGACTGCACTTATGTGCAGTCTGATCAGAGCCTTTTCTTATCACCAGGCTCGTCTTTAGTTTTGCTTGTATTATTCAAAACGTTTCTTTACTCGACCCAACGACTTCGAGGCGGCAGATGCACAGAAATGGGCGTCATTACAAATATTATAGCTGATACTCACATGATGACGACACTGTAGTCATTATTCTTATCTAACACCTTGTTTTGCTATTTCGGAGACAATAAGACATTTTCGTTTCAACAATATAATTAGCAGAGCTGTTGTGTTCCTCAGCAGTACCCTGGAGCAAATTATTTGTCATGTTTTTGTACTATCCGGTCTGTGACCTATATAGCTTCTTAAAATCTGAGCGGTAATGTTTTACGTCTCTTTGGTATCTACAAAATAACTGATTGAATTCAGACAAGTCAGTGAAAAGGGACCTTGTGACATATGCTGAGACAAAATGATTAACCTACGCATCCCAAAAAGTCAGATCAGAATTCGCATTTACCATTTCTCATCATAATATACTTAAGGACAAAAGTTCTGCACAGAATATACTTTTTAAGGACAAAAGTTCTGCACGGATATTAACATCCGTGCAGAACTTTTGTCCTTAAGTATATTTGGAAAACAATTTAGATGTCGAGACGGACCAGTCTGTAGAGAAGCGCAATCTGTGAATCTTCCTTATCAGCATCCTTTCTCATAGCATTTGATCCGTGACACGAGAAAACCAACAAAGTGGTGCGCACAGCGCAGATTCAGATCAGCTTGGGCACCTGCCAAGTCTGATCAGACTCTTCGCTAAGCGCTTAAAGGGTAGCTAAGGGTCTAAGCTGCCTTCACGCGGATAACGAAGACTCTGATCAGACTGGGTGCGCTACCGCTTTGTTGGTTTTCTCGTGTCGCGGCAAATTTTTATTTTTCTTGAGCAACGTGTTCTTATGTATTTGATTCATCGATGCATCAAAGATTTACTACAGAACCAAGTCAGCTGCGTATATTTTAATTTGAATTCAGCTGGTATAAGGCTCATATTTATCATGGCCGTCCAAAATACAACTTTAGAAAGAAGAAGAGATAAAGAAAAGAAAAAAAACAGTCGGAGACTAGTCCTGTTTTGATATTCATCAACCCTCATACTTAAAGGTGTTAAGAAATACTTTCTGCACTGGAACCTGTATATGACTGTGTATGCCGGGCCGCGAAGCACAATCGGTAGGGCACCTGACAGACGGCCCGTTGTATCTGTTGAGTCCTCGTCTTTGCTTCTTCATGGTGTTGAAATTTGATTTATGTGTTTACCGTGATGATTCATTGACGAGTTAGAGGGTTATCATGCGAACTGACGGCCCGTTGTATCTGTTGAGTCCTCGTCTTTGCTTCTTCATGATGTTGAAATTTGATTTATGTGTTTACCGTGATGATTCATTGACGAGTTAGAGGGTTATCATGCGAACCGAACTACCAACTAAATGTTTTGTACCACTTCAGAAACTGAGGGTGAGGTTGGGCCTGTAAAATCGATTTAAGCCCCCCAGTAATTCATTACTGACCGTTCCAAGGCGGTAGTTCTGTTGTGGTTCTCTGTTGCCTGTTTTTGGTGTCAGAGTTTCTGTGATGTTTTACCTTATGTATGTTCTTATTATTTTTGGTTCGGTTTGGGTTGCTGAGTGGCCACCTTTTGGGAACAAGCTGCTCACTCGGTTGGCCATATGTTCTCTGTATCTTGATTATTTGTAATCTTAGTTGTTTCCAACTATGGTTTGAGGGCTGGATTTGGATTTTGATTGTTTCAGTTCCTGGTCTTTGCATACTTTTTACTTTTAATTTCCACCTTGGTACAAGATGCTTTAAATTCAATTTTAGTGACTATCCGAAAAATCCTTAAAATGATTTTCTTTCTGCAATATTTGGACTATACAGAAAATGCTACACTGAAATTCTAACAAATCAAGTGTATTTTGAAAGCAGAACTCTCCAGCAAACAGAAAATTAAAAGATAAACAGGATTCTTTGAGCTTTTTACTTTATCACTTGACAAACTCTACCCCTACCCCCACATAAGTCATGATGAAGAATATACATTAATAACGAAAAATACGAAAAAAATAATGTAATACATTCAGAAAAATTTCATTATACTTGCACACCATAAGCTGTCATTACATTAATAAAATAAATAATATTTTAGAAAGATATTATCCACTTAGGTTAATCACAACTTGAATAAGTGCACAAAATATAAAATATAGCAAAGTATTCTAATTTTACAATTTTCCTAAAGTTTATGGTTTATTTAGCACGAGCAATGGTAAAATGACCGAGAAATTGTATCTAAACAGCAACATTTAACAATTTCTTAACCCATTTTTAGCAAAATATTAACCCTAGTATAACTTTCATTTTTGACGATATGGCGACTTCCTATCTTTCCAATAAGGCTTTTCAATATTGTTGGTTTAAACTTTATTTTATAGATATAAACATCAATACATTAACACACATTTCTGAACATGATATTTTATACAAATCGGATCTCAGTTTTGTTACTTTTATGGTACACTTTGATCAAAGAGTTTAGATGTATCAGCAAACTTAGATACCAGTTTGTGTATCACTGTTTTGTTTATCATTTTGTCGCTCCGGTTTTCTGGCCCCGAGGTGATAAAACTTTTTTCATGCTCAACTCAGCTGAGCATGAAATTTTTTTGCTCATAAATTTTAAAATGCCAACAAATGTTTATGAGCAGAAAAAATAGCCTTCTTGGCTTATCTGAGCCTGGAAAATGCTGAATTTCATGGTATTTTTATATTAATGGGCATTTTAAATTTCATGCTCAGCTGAGTTGAGCATGAAAAAAGTTTTATAACCTCGGGGCCAGGTTTCTGGCTACTTTCTGTTCTAAATATTTATCCAAATTTAAAATCAGTTTAGGGGGAAACAATGTTTTAAGATCGGATTTAATTCACTCTTTTAATTTATTATTTTTCTGTTTATATCAGAAACCATTAGATTCATCGATTTCTACAAGTTGTTGATGAAAATACTTAATGTTACCATTCTGTCTTCGTAAAATATTCATTCCTGTCCGACTGATGAAAATATATCTAATGTGGTTGACGTGAACCAAGATTTAATGTGCTCAGAGGAACTCTCTATCTAGCTACATCTTTTTACTGTAAACTCCAAAGATATAATTCAACATTTAATACCCATTTTCTTCGAGCTTATATGTCTCAGCAAGTCCATAAAACGTGTGTAATTTCTATCTGATGTATTTTGTCTTTAATGGTTATGGAACACTGACAAATTGAGAGTTACTGTCTAAAAGAGTTTACTTATGTCGACACTGTTTGCATTCATGACATGTTTGTTACAAACTATTCTAGACATGGCATTTAGTAAGAAAACCTGCTGCTTTTTGGTTTAAAGGAAAACACTCACTAAAAGTCAAATTAGGCTTAAATTAAAGAAGTTTATAGAATATGAAGTTTGCCGAAAATTTCATGAAAATCGGACTTAAATTAAGCAACATATGAATGTTTAAAGATGTGAAAATGCTGAGTTGGGAACCAGCAAATCTGTGAGTATATGATGTCATAAACTCACAGTGAAAAATGAAAATTCAAAATAAATCTTGTTTCAAACATATTTCAGTTGAATGAAATGACTAAATCTATTGTTTACTTCATAAGAAATGGTTTTTGCCAAACCAGTCAATAAAAATAAGCAACTTTTGCACTTAATCAAGATTAAAATATTTATCACGTGACAAAAAAATCAAAATGGCGGCCTCTATGGTGGCCATTTTGAATTTTTTAAACCCTAACAGCTTTCTTACTTTAAGTCCGATCTCCTCAGTCAATACAACACATATTAAGCAATATTAAACCATACAGTATATTTATGCAAAATGTCTGTCATTATTGACAACACAATCAATCATTTTATCCATTTTCGGAATACCTGCTCGGGTACTATTCACTCTATCAGTGGGCTATCATTCTCTCAAAGTAGGGCAATGGTAACTTCAGGTTGCCATGACAACCTACGTTCTGGCCGGCTCATAAACGACCAAGAAAACAGAGGGGAAAATGGACAAAACCCTGCTTGTTTACACACTGAGCAGGCAACCAAGCAGTTGCCTTGTTATCTCATGATCTAGGTTTTATGGACGGACAAATGGACAGTAAGACGGTGTGGCTGATGGATGAATAACAATAATACACCCTAAACTGGTCGAATATCTGTAGGACACTAATAATGGATTGCCTTGTTGGATTTATTCTAAAAAGGTAGCTGACAAATATCATCAAAACTAGAATAGGTAAGTATCCAGTATCCATTTTTGATGAGGGTCGGTTTGCAAAAGCTATAAGAATTTAATAAAAGTGATAACTCATCAATATATTATTTTTTTATTTTCGTTTTTTTTTTTTTTTTGTTTTTTTTTTCTTAATTCGTTCAATCTTATCCCATTAATGGCCTCAGCAGTGTATTAATTAAGGTATTAAGGTATTCCCAAGTGAATTAAAAATTTTGTGGCATAAACATAACAAAATACTAAAACAAAATTGATTGATTTATTGCTTAACGTCCACGGTAAACAACTATGGTCATGTCGGGACGGTCAGTTAAACTAACCACACTATTCCTGGGCAGGCTTAGACCTCCTAAGCGGTTAACCAGTTCTAAGTGCACATACTTCGCCAGTAACTGACAACTGCCCTTCTTGAATCAGCGGAAGGAGAAACGAAAGTATGTGGCCAGACCGGGTTTCGAACCCAGGACCTCTGACGTATGAGTCAGGTGCCCTACCGATTCCGCTAAGCGGCCCGGCTAAAAAATAATAATCTAAAAAAGTGAGTATGATTGAAAATTTAAAGAGTAACTACACTTAAGGAACTGACTGAATCAGATCCCAAACCCTATCCCCAACATCAAAGGGAAAGTTGTTGCCATGGCAACGTCAATCATAACACGTTAATATATTAAAACATATCTGTGACTATCACATGTAAACATCATATAACAGTTTAAACAAGTCAATAAAGAATAAAATGCAGAAATACTGCGAAATACGTTAAAATGTTTAGATTTGTGAAAGTTTTGAGGTTGTTACCATGGCAACGGCTACCATAACGCGCTTTAGATATTATGTAAATTATTTATTCTTTAAATACTTCCAATAATAGATGTTACAAATCAAATCAAGAAAATCCAGCATGAAATACTGCAAAAATAAAGTTAATTAAATGCTTTAAAAATGTGTTATTAGAAGTTGTTGCCATGGCAACAACAAATATACCACGCTTATATTATTACTTTTTTTCGGTAATTATTACAGTCATACATCCTATAATAATTTAAACATTTATCTTTTATATGCTACAAAAGTTTTTATATTTGATTTACAATGGTGTTACTTTGACTATTTCTGTGTGTATTTTAGTTGTAAAAGGCTGAGTTATTGCCCTTTAGTACTCAGTAGTCTGACGTCATCATTGTCAAATATGCACGAGCATAAACACTAATTAATATTGTCATAGTTTAACTTCATAAATACTCGATGCGTAGCCCAGAGGAAAAAAACCGCTAATAAATTCTTCCCCACTCCCTTTTTTTACCCAAATTTCCTGCTTGCTACCACACATTGCAAATGACAGATTTTCTCAGAAATGAGCATCAGTACAGGAATAAAAATTATACTTCTTTTAATTAGAGTTACCTAACTAATTTTTTATGACAACAAAATTCATTTCTGACATGGGGCCAAAATCGGCCCTTATTGCACCTCGTCCTTTAGCTATTCATCGAGTTCTACAATTTCAACTCAATTTATATTTAAGTGAGTTATTTCCTTTAAACAATATCTTATTAATCAGTTCACATGTATAATTAGCAATCTAAAGTATCATGATCTGACAGTAAGCTGAAAGCTTATAGTGGTCATCTCCTGGAAGCTTATAGTAGTCATCTCCTGGAAGCTTATAGTGGTCATCTCCTGGAAGCTTATAGTGGTCATCTCCTGGTGCTTTTTATCTAATGATATTCAACAGCATAGATCAGGGTAACAACTTTTGTAATCACCCCCCCCCCCCCCCCTCAGATTCAGAGAGTAGAAGGATCAGTACTGGAAACAGGCAAATGTTCTTAGAAAAGTTTCCTATTGTCAATAAAATATCAAATATCAATGAGATCAACATCAATAGCAGTGCATTCTTCACAGGATAAATCCCCGTCTTCCTAAAATGTTATTGTTGATTGAGAAGTCGAGATTACGTGGCCTAGTGGACTCTTTTCTATCCCAAAGTTCAGACAGGCTCATTTCAATAAGCTGGGTCCATGCAGTTTGCAACAGACCTTTGTAAATGATGCCGGACGTTTGTAGGTTAAGTGTAATGAACGCGTCGATGAGTTGTGTAAACGCGGCCATTTCCCATAATGTTTATTTGAGGTTCAACGCTGTCTTCATTCAAGAACACTGACAAAAATGAGTGAATGAATGAGTGGTATGAGTTTTACGGCGCATCAGCCCAAAATGACATTTCGCGCGGAAAACGCTATAAAAGAATTGCGTAAACATGAACCCACGTATTGCCCAAAAATATTGGTGGAAACAAACAATCGAGAAATGCATAAAAGGCGAGAATCGTTTGACTTTAAATATTATTGTAAAATCTCCCTTTTTCATTATTTTTTTTCTATTTCTGTTTTATCTTTGCATGACTACTCAAAACCATTTTTTCAGCCACTCGCATACGGTTGTCACTGCACATAAATTGATTTTCTATTTAATGGTTAGAAGGCATGCTGCTATGATGTAATAAGATCCTGATTATGTGAACATTTTGAACTGCAACCAATTTCCTCACGCAGAGCGAATTAATATCTCTTTGGCATTTCTTCACACGAGACTGGTGGCGTAAGAGAAGTTAAGACATGTTTCACAGATGACTAATGCAATCATTGTCATCTTCAGCCGTTTCTGATTACTCAGTACCAATCAGTATTAAAAAATGTTTATCCATACCTTTGATCTTTGGTAAATCAGTCATAATCGGCATTTTACTTCAGACGGCGGTCGAGTTTCAGATTAATGGTTTACTTTGATTGTAATTTTTTTTCACCATGTGATGCCCCAATGACAATTTAAGGAAGCCCTTTGTGGAACAAACATTTATTTCGGAGATACACAAGATGAAGTGTGGTATTTTGCCTGCGTAAACCAATGTATGATTGTTGTCAGTCTACGGTTGGCTGTTACCGTACATGTGCTGTTTGTGTTTTAACATGCTTTACATCGCGTCTTGAATATAGTATTAAACAATCGCTCACATATAAAACTCAGTAGAATCTGTTGGCAGATTATATGTGAGAAAGCCTGATGGCTTAATACGTTCCTTTAAACCCAGCGTGATATAGATTACCTATTAACAAAGCTCAATATATCACCAAAAGAACCTACAACTTGATGAGAGAAACCTATTAACTATATCCTCCAGCTGCGATTCTGATTGGTCAATATGTCATTACAGCCGAGCAGCTTATAATTTCAAAATTCATTTTCTTTCAATAAAAAATGGTAGAACCGAAGCTAGTGGAATATCAGTTTATGGAGTTTATAAAGGAACAACCAGGAAATGCCACAACAATAACGCACAGCCCATCCACGACACCAAAGGAAAAAGAAGAGAGAAGTACCATTGTCTTTCTCTCTTCTTTTTGTTTTGGTGTCTTAGGTAAGTTGTGTATTGTTATTGTGGCATTTCCTTGCTGTTCCTTCATAAACTAAATAAACTTTACTAAACGCAACAGCACACTCTGAAAAAAAAAAACAACAACACTCAATCCAACAACGAATATCAAAAGCCATACCAAACACATAAAGCAAACAGAACATCTGTATTGTTCCGCTGTGTGGTTTGCTTTCTCCCTTTTACTTTGGTCTCTTGGATGGGTTTTGTTATTGTTGCCTTTCCTGAATATCTTAATAATTTGAGCCACGACACGACAAAACCAACAAAGTGGCATATGCTATTCAGATAAGAGTCTTTGCTGTTCGCTTAATGTATAGCTAAGGGTCTAAGCTACGCTGATCCGAATCTTCTCTAGGCGCTTGTGCCACATTATTGATTTTGTCGTGTCGCGGCTCAAACTATTATATTTTAGATACTTTACATCAGATGTCGAAAGAAAATTTCGGTTTAGGCGTGAAAAAGGTGTGGGTAAAGCAAAGTTCTCTGGTGTAGTCATTGAGTCTAATTCAGTTAATCGTATTCTATGTGTTTTGTCTAAAGACGTATCGATTAGATAAGGGTCTAATGGACAGATGCTTTTGTTACATTGTAAACAAAACAGGAAGTGCCAATTACGTGACGAAAACCACTACTTAGTTGTAAATTGCTGAATAACGCAGTAGAAATCTGTCCGACGGAACCAAAGAATTTGCCAATGCGCTTTTTATGAGTGCCACAATTATTATTATTATTATTTTGATTATTATTATAATTTTCTTTATGAAGAAAACAGGAAGATTATTGAAGATCAATATCTCAATAAATATCCTTTTTGATGGTTTCTAAAATATCAATATATAAAAGGGTCTTGATTAATAGCTCAGTTCAATATGAACTCCTGACTGCCTTTAGACAAAATACGGCAAGCTACCAATATGTATGAAGATTTGATGGGCCTCGAATGATCCATAAATTTGCCTACAGCTTTTAACGTTAAACTGAAAAGATACTTTTCATTTATCTACTACAGATTTTCTTTTACTATTTCATAATAGCTGCTCTGTAAATTGTCTGCTGTTCTTATCTGATGTTTTCTTTATGGCTACGATACATAACCATTGTTTTGAATGTGCTTATCAGATAATAGCTGTTGTCACGCATATGGGCATAAAGAGTATTAGCCATATAATAAGTAATCTCAGGAGACTTTAGTTGTTATTTTGTTGCACTTGTTATTTAGCTGCAGCCTTGGCTTAAATTACTACAGCTGAAGCGAAATAACTTTGAAATTGCAAAGACTAAGCAAATACAGATTGCCCGACTATAACAGGTACCTTGGTTGATGATATAAGCAATAGCATTATCCGTATTCTGTTAGAAATTATGACCTGCTTAATTTCGCCATTTACCAGAAATTTGGCTTGGGAGGGGGTGGGGAGGGGAAGCAGGAAGAGCGGATTACGTGAAGTTCACACCTGCCAGCATTTTTTATCCCCCGCCGAAGGCGGAGGGATATAGTTTTCTCCATGTCCGTACGTCCAACCGTCTGTCTGTCTGTCCGTCCGTCCGTCCCTCCTTCCAATTGTCCGTGCGTACTTCCGTCCGTCCGGAAACATAATTATGTAACCACTGGATAGAATTGTACGAAACTAAAGATAAATATATATCACTGTAACGCGCTGATGCACGTGAAGTTTCGTCAGACTGGCTTCAGTAGTGCTTGAGTTATTGCCCTGTAATAGACTTAAAATCCATAAAATGAGACATAACTAAGTAATTAATCGTTAAAAGTTCATGAATCTTACACTAAATATACATCACCATTATGCAGATATGCACATAAAATTTCATCGGAATGGCATCAGTACTGCATGAGTTATTGCCCTTGAATCAATTTAAGATTGCAAAATTTAGCCATAACTAAGTTATCAATGAATAGAATTCTATGAAATTTATAGTAAATATGTATCACCATAATACATTGGTGCATCTTAAGTTTTGTCGGATTTGCTTCAGTAAGCAGTGAGTTATCGCCCTTTAATTGATTAAAAATCAACAAATTCAGTCATAACTAAGTAACCAATGAATGTAATTTCATGAAACTTAAAACAATTACGTATTGTCATGACACAGCAGTGCACATGAAGTTTTGTCATACTCACGCCAGTAATGCATGATTTAATGCCCTTGAGTTGATTTAAAATCCATAAATTAGCTATGACTAAGGTGCTGGTGAACAAAATTTCTTTTAACTGAATTAAAAGTGTATCATCATAGTGCAGTGATGCTGAGGCAAGAGCTTAAGAAGAACAGCTTCAGCTTATGCCTCACTTATCCCAGTGTTTTTGCCATTGATCAGGGATGTTTCGGCGGGGGATATAAATTCACCGAATTTGCTTGTCTATTTTATTGTTACTGTAAACACTTGTAAGTAATTAACACAATTTGAAGTTAAGAAAGAAAAAACTATGATGTCCTGGAGTCGGTCATTAATTAAATGGCTGAGCCCAAAATGATTTCAAAGTATTCTTGTACTGTAAAATTTATTTATTACTTTTACCTTCAGTTGTCAGATACAAAAGGTTGAAAAGGTACCTTACATGTTATGTTTCGTCCTCTCATGCGGACTGGAATTCAATGAGTCAGAAACCCATTGTTCTTGTTGACTGGAATTTGCAGAGTCAGAAACCCATTGTTCTTTTGTTCTCATGCTGGCTGGAATTTGCAAAGTCAGAAAGCCATCGTTCTTTTTGTCAAATTTACAGAGTCAGAAAATCATTATTTTCTTTTTGACAAAAAGAACAATGGGTTTCTGACTCTGCGATTTCCAGTCAGCATGAGAGGATGAAATATAACATGTAAGGTACCTTTTCAACCTTTTTATTTTGCAGAGTCAAAAACCCATTGTTCTTTTTGTCGATGTTTTCATCTTAATTTGCATTATGCAATGGATGTTGCTTAAGTTGTCTGGCAGGCAGTGTTTTATGCTTTTGTCACTGCTATAACCTTCTTAAGACATTGTTGTGTCTGGTTCTTGCATTAACTGGCTTATGACCTATCTTATTAGGAATGGCGTTGTGAGATAACACATCTTTTGACATGTTTGAACTGCGCATGTCCAGATTACCCTGAGCGTGTAATCTAGTCAGAAAATGCAAAATTTTGTTTAATTATCCACAATGTCAAAATATTGTCTGTGCGAACTGGGCATGCCCTGACAGGACTGCGCAAACTCGTCTGCGCAGTCCGGTCTGGGCATGCGCCATTCGTATATTAACACACGTTTTCCCACTTCGCAACAAAAATGTTATTAAGACCTCACTTAACAGTCTTAGGTCAATAAAACTTCAGTTAATTTCCACTGGCGGTAGTTCTTAAGCCTAAAATAACCCATATTTATTGTTTTCCTTTTCTTCTTGATAGCTTTGGGAACTTGATTTTTTTCTATCGAGTGGATAGCCGGTAATACTGTAAAAGCGAAATTGCGTTTTAAAGTATATTAGTCTTGAAGAATAGCCACAAAGATGAAAATGAACTCTCAAAAGCATTTATTAGTCCACATTCAATGTAGGAATGTACATATCCTCAGTACTTTTTTTAACACCGTTGCGTGTCTCTAAAAATAGGTTATGAGGCAACAATCAGGAACCGACACTATCACTAACCACATCTATTCCTAAACACCAAATGGGGAAGGAAAAACACCATAAAGACCGCACACAAAGCAAAACAAGACAAGCGAAAAACCAAGATGTCAGATTTTTCCAACAGATGTCCGCGAGGCTATTCTAAATATGTGTAATGTAAAGTCGAAGACAAATAGAACGCCGGCAAACAATGACAGTACTAGTGAATCACAACAGAAAAAAGCGCCTTGGAACGGTCAGTGGGGCCTTAAATCAATTTCACGTGCGCTCAACCAAAGTCTTTTGTGCTTTTTATGCAAATGTCGACCAAAATCACATGGGTCTTTGTTTGAAATGCAATTTATGTATCCAGCCGCAGCCGACTCGATTGTGTATTTCTTGCTGTCTCATACAATTTATCTGATGTCTCCAAACCTCACAAACAAGAATTCATCATATGATAAGAGCGAAAACACTCTTAAAACAAATGACCAAATAAATTGCTGAATCGTGAGGAAATTTCTGATGAGTGGCTGCAACGGTTTATTCTACTGGGTACAGGAGGATACACCTCAGAAATAACATCACAAATTCTATTTTAACTTCTGGTGTTTTTATCATCTTTAGATATGACATATATGATCAAAGAAGATTTTAAACGAGTGGCCTGTTGATACAAAATATATGAAATGACACTACGGCAAGTTTTAATACATTCATTTCATAAAGTTCTGTTTATGATACATGTATAAGGCAATAAGGCAAAATTTGTGGATATATTGGCAAGATGCAGTGGTCTCACATTAAAAGCGTTGTAATGACGGGCGACGTCATGTTACGCATTTTTATTAGGTGATATCTAACGTTTGATTACATCTTTTATTATATGTCCTCGATATAACATACACATTTTTATTTGCTCATTCGGCATCAAGTGCCGGTCAGTATTTTGCGTTATAACATGTATTACTAAATAATGTAACAAATACATTGGAAACGCAGTCCAATGTGACGTGTGCTTCCGCTCCCCATATAAAGCCAGTTCGTGCAGATATATTGGTCTGCACATGAACCCGTATCGGCTCGATCGTTCATCAGTGTTGTGCTTCCGTTCCCCATTTAAGGCGCTCGTGCAGCATTAATGGTCCGCGCGTGGAGCCATATAGGCCCGCTTGTGGATTAATTCTTGAAATCCTGCCTTTATATCGAATTTTGATACTATGTGCATAATGCTGCTAATGACACTAGACCTGGTCATTCGAGAATATGTAACTTCAAACAGCTGTGCGGTGCATATTTTACATCAGCTCACACTCATCAAATGCTCTTACGTCCAGTGGGCACAAAATCTGGAAGCGTCTGTGCAGCGTCATTCTGTCCAATTTGTGATTAACTCATACTGTGTGTTTAAAGGTTTTTTAAGACCCTTGTTGACTAACGATTACCAGGTCTGATAACAAGAGAAACGTTCTAGCAATCAACCAATGAAGGAAAACACCTAACAGCACAGTGTAAAACTTTTGTTTTGTAAACCATGCAGCTTTGGTGTGGCTGCCAACCAACAAAAACAACATTATATTACTAATCAGTACCAAAATAATGTGTTCATAACCTGCAGCAGCTTTTGGGATATCATAGTTTTAGAAATTATTTTTGATATATGTGCAAGTTTTCTTTATATCACGAAGCTTATTTACGGCAGCATAACTGGTCCTGTGTCAGAAACTGGTTGTTTATCCCGAATTTACATATAGTTCACACGAGCCTATTGTGCCAGAGCTCTGTGCACTTACACGGATTTTGAGGACCACTCTAAGATAGTGCTCATTCATGTCCGATAAAATTACATGTGAACGTTTTGAAGAGAGGCAGAGAAGAAACCTTTACGTATTTATTTGCATTATCGAACCCTAGCTCGAATTTAACGCAGTATTAGTTTGCAAACCCACACTGGTATTATATCATTTCATTTTCATTTGTGTCAAAAATGTGGAAGGGGATCCTCTTGAAGCAAAATACTTTCTGAAAGGAGATCCTCTGAAGCAAAATATCGTATACGCGGTAATTTTCACGGGTTGAAATTTTCGCGGTTAAGGGTCAAAAACATAGACATTAATTTTCGAGATTTTTAATTTTTGCGGTTAGCAGCATGCGTGAAAAGCAAAACTACTTCTTTTTTACTGGAGCCATTTCGTTCATTAACCTGCGGCAGGGCTGCCGCAGGTTAATGAAAGAAGTGGCTCAAGTGAAAAGTATCAGCAATTATCGAAGCAAACAGAACTAAACTATATGATCATTGTGTCTAAAAAAGGTACTTTGTAAGAAACAGGAAATTATTTCGCGATTTTAATATTCGCGGTTTCTAAGTGACCGCGAAATACCGCGAAAAATGGAACACCGCGAAAATTACCTTGTTTACGGTATATTCGGAAGGGAGAACCTCTAGTAGCAAGGAACACATCAGAATAACTAACATAGCAGAGGCGGTTTAATTGCGTCTGTTCATAAGCAGTGATGTTATCTTGCAACACTATCCACGCCTAAGGCATTCAGTTGTAATGTAACTGACGGCATTTGTAGATCTCTTTTATTCATACCATTTTCACTACTGTGTACTTTAACCATATTTTATTTAAGGAATGAATGTTATTTTTTAAACGTTTACTGAAGTATAAACTACATCGGGTCACGAGCAAAGTAAGTGAACCCCGAAGGGGTTTACGTAAACTTTGCTCGTGATCCGATGTAGTTTATACTTCAGTAAACGTTTAAAAAATAACGTTTATTCCTTATATTTATATTATTAAACAATGTTTTTGATCAATAAAAAGATAAAAAAAAGTAAGAAATACATATATAAAAATCGGTTTAAAAACAATACCGGCTGAATTTCACAATAGTTTGGAACAGCCGCATTGACACTGTGTACCAGTAAATTCCACCTTCTGCTGTATATTTCACGTGGAAGTAGGCGTAGCGAGCTGTCAGTCAATGTTTACTAGCCATTCAAGTACACAGCATGTTGTAGATTTCACGTGCTACTTAGTGAGATGAGCTGTCACTCTAAAGTGCGTGACACAATGTAATTATTGACTTGTAAACGATATTGACTCCCGCATCACTTATTGGGTTTACAGAGAGTTTTGCAATGATAATGTAAATATTACCAAATGTGTCCGACCACGAGTTCAAACGACAACAATTACATTTCTCTTCTTTATCCCTGTTTAATTAAGCTGAGTCTCTATAAATTAAGCAAAAACTGCGTGTTGCTTTAACATTGTTATACCAAGAAAAACAAAGTCTTATTAATTGTCTTTGTAGAGAAATTAGATTGTATGGAGAGGAATCTTTATTTCTGCAGACATAAGCGATCCGATGTTTAGTATGATTGCTTTAGTGTTAACGAATTTATCACAGTTAATCAGTTAGGGAAAGTTATAGAGACACATGAATGTAATTTAAATGTGAATGTAACTGATTTGCTGATTAAATAACATGGTACTTGAGCTGCGTCATAAGAAACTGTTTAAAAGCAAATTCAAATAGGCCTTCTCTGGAAAACACCAACGCTGGAAATAAATAACATGATTTTTAAATTAAATGAAGTTTGATATCTCAAAAATTAGAATATACTGAAATTTTGAACAAGCTTTCTTTAGCCGTTTATTAGATCAAATGGGACCGATACCAGCAGAGTTTCATAGAGTCAGTTTTCATCCCAAGAAATTCTGCTTCAAATTTAATAGGGATGTATATTATTCAAGCCGTTTCTACTAGCACGCGTGTAGTATATGCGGGGTAATAACCAAGTCCAGTTTAAATGCTTCAAACGCAATCGGAAGGATCAAAACCTACATGAGGCCAATCAAAATATCAGCAGTAGGAAGCAACCGCCAAATATCTCTGAAAGCTATAGTTCCAAATACTTTTTACCGACACCTGTGAACTGGCAAAAACTTTAACTGCAACTTCAACTGCTTTTGCAGGGATATGGGTTCAGTTTTGCTGGGAATGGGTTCAGTTTTAATATTGAATGAGAGCTAGTGGCTGTTGATACCAAAACTTTATTGTCTGCTAAACAGAATGCTGAGGTTGTTCATGCAAAGTTAGCTAAAGAGCTGTCGATAGGTACAATCGTGGGCCCTTTTGACAGTAAACCTTTTAAGGATTTTAGAACTACAGTGAGTTATGTATCTAAAAAGTAAAACAAATCAAAGAAACGAATTTAGATTAATCCATCCTTTCATATCCAAAGAACTCAGGTATGTTATTAAACGAGGAAATACTTATGAGTTTAAACTGTTTCATATTCCTACGACCGTAATGCTATTTTGAGTTATTAGAAAACTCGGTACTGGTGCTTTTGTGGCTAAAACAGATAAAGAATCGGCATTAAGCAACATTCCTATTTATCCCGTCTCTTAGGATATATGTGAGAACGCCGATTTTTCTATATAGGATCTTTTGAAACTTTTGAAAAATAGAATGCACTAGAATGGATATCTTGTATTAAAGGCAGGTGTTGAGAGATGGGATGTTTCCTTTGTAGCCTCCGCATATATTGAGGCTAATATGGCGTTGCATCATTTCAGAGAAATATGCTCGTTTGTAGAAGTTACATCAGCTGCAGAAAAGACATTTTTCCCAGCTAAAACAATGGACTTTATGTGTATTACTCTCGATTCTGTCCATTTAAAGGCTCTCTTACCTAAAGATAAACCTGAAAAACTGACAACAATGTTTTACCATTGACGGGATAAAACTTTTGTAAGTTGAAGGAACTTTTATCATCGACAGGCCTTTTGAACTTGGCTTGCTCCATTATCAAGCCGTGAAGATGTTCTTAAGAAGACCGATTGCTCTTTCGATCGGAATCACAGAGTTACACCATTATGTAAAAATTAAAGAGGACGCTCATTTAGACATTTCTGTTTGACTTGAATTCTTCACGCAAATTATTTTTCTTATTTGAAGAAAATATAAGTAGTGACTCCCGTCAGCTGTACACGGATGCCGCTGGTTCATTAGATTATGGAGCAAAGTTATATATTAAAATGTTTTTATGGGAATTTTCCTTCTTCATGTCATAAAGTCACTTCTACGTTTCCTGAGTTCTGTCCAATTGTGATTGCTGTTGAGCTATGGGTTATTTGTGAAAAAAATAATTCATTGTTTTCTATACTGATATTGAGGCACTGGCAGCTATTATCATTAAGAAATCCACAAATATAAAGCCAATAATGTTTTTGGTAAGAAAGCTCGTCCTGTTATGTCTCCCACCTGATATAGAATTCAAAGGCTGGCATGTTCCATGAAAGCGTAATAACAAGGCTGATACTCTATCTCGTTTAAAGGTGCTAAGATTCCAAGACCTTGCCCCAGACAGTGATTTACGTCCGACTTCTCTAATAGAGAGTGTGAACCACAGGACTATTGCAAGGGTTCAGTAGGGTGCTGAAAGAATCACCCACACAGTCCTCCATAGCAACACATAAAAGTCATAGAAAGTTTTTCATGAATTTTGTATTTCAATTTTCAGTCATTCTATTACCCCCTCCCCCCCCACCCCGACCACCACCACCACCACACGCACATTTCAGCCTCCCTTCCTCGGCTAGTGTCAACGGTAGCTCTGTTTGTCGCATACATGTATCCTTATCATTTGCAGTTGTCGCATATTACTATTACAACTTATTAGACTACTATCGGCAATGTCCACAAATTGCATAAATTCCTGATCAGGCTATTCTTCTTTTTATATATTTTGATTAGTTAGGGGCATATAACAGTTAGCTCCCTCATATAATCTTCGGCTTTCTTTATCAGTTGATTTTTTGAATAATTCAATAGATGATTCGACCAAGCTGTGACATACATTCGCATATTTATGAACCTTTTACTGAAAAGATGTATGCCAGGATATATTTTATAATGTCATTTACCAGTTATTTTTCTATCTGCCTTATTACTAGTTTATTATTAGTTCACTTTCCTTGCTTGGGCTTGGCTGTGTCATATGTATGGGTAAATTAAAATCTAAATATTAATAGTTGTACTAATGTTGAGTAACGTGCGGCTTTGATTTACTCTTTGTTTTCAACAGCGTTTTTATTCTTTGGGCAAGTCAGATTCACACTGAATCATACTGAACCTGACTTTATGGAGTTTCTGGCGATCCTCACAACAACAAAAAACCGTTATTATGTGTATATCTGGGGCAAAACAATTGTCAGATTCGATGAGGGAATGTTGTAATACTAATGTTTTTATACTTATGCAGATTGCACGTGCTTTCTCTAATTACATGATTCTTTGAAGCGCATGTATTTAGACCATTACTTGTTTTAAAGGTATCAAGCTAGTGTTGTAATCGGTGTTTACATTTGTGCATGCTCTATGACCTTTGTGGAAACAAGTCAGTACTTAGTGTGTCGTTTAGTATATAACTGAGCCGCGACGCGACAAAACCAACATTGTGGTTAAGCGGCCAGCGCAGACTCAGATCAGCCTGGACAGCTATCAATTCTGATCAGACGCATTGCCAAGCGGTCAAAGGGTAGCTAAGGATCTAAGCTACCTCCATGCGGACAGTGAAGACTCTGATCAGACTGGGCGGATGCACAGGCTGATCTGAGTCTGCGCTTAGCGCACAAAAACATTGTTGGTTTTGTCGCGTTGCGGCTCAATTATGTTATAAATAAATGTAACTTGTGTTTACACTTCGCTTCCTTTGTTTCCTTCGGGTTAGTAACCAACTTGAACACCCGAAAATTGCATAACCATGAGATGTTTTCCCCATAGACTCCCATACAAAAATGCTCGTGTCCAGGTGGTTCCTCAAAGAAACACCTGGGTCCGTGCAAATATAAGCTGATTTCAAATGATTAGTGTCGTGTGAAAATATACCGTTTGATTGTTGCAAACACGTAACTCATATCAGCCTGCGCATTAAGCCAGTCTGATCAGAGTACCTTGTTCGCAAAACAATCTACGGACCCCGGGAAATAAATCTGGCAGTAGACAGACACTTCGATCAGTCTGCTCGGCTGCGCAGATTGGTTAGAGAACATGTATTTACAACAATCAAACGGTATATTTTCACACGACACTAATCATTTGAAATCAGCTTATATTTGCACGGACCCAGGTGTTTCTTTGAGGAACCACCTGGACACGGGCATAACTCAGAAACTAAGAAAGAGAAGCAACCATTTTTATTCGCGACACATCGTCGGGACCTCATTCTCATACAGCAGTGTAACACCTTGCCATGAAGTTTCATCAAGATATCCCATTCGGTTAGCTATAGTTATGTCTCGCACGACTAACCTGGAAATGGACAGACGGCAGACGGACGGACAGCGCCATGACATAATACGTCCGTTCGTTTGTTCTTTTTTTTAACTGTTGTATAAAAATTAAAAATTATAAAATTCATCAAAAATGGTGATTAAGAGCAAAAAAAAAAAAATCCATCTGAAATACTGCATTATATGATTTTTTACCACTTTAATCTATAGGCAAACTTACGATGACTTAATAAATCCAGATATACACAGACACAATAACTATTTTACATCTATTTCTGTACAATGTTTACAGTTGCATTCGAAGGACTCATTAACTGCACGAGATGATGGCATTGCTGTGTCGAAGTGTAAGTCAGTTACCGGATTCGTGCTCGTGGTGCATGAATTGGAAAGACCTGAGCACGTGGAAATGAAAACACCTCGCGGCTAAAGCCGCTCGGTGTTCCCATTTCCCCGTGCTCAGGTCTTTCCAATTCATACACCCCTCGCACTCATCCGGTAACTATTACGTAGTTGACGCACAGGCATTTTTAAGCTTATTCCTAAGTGTCCCACCCGTGTTGATCCAAAACGGCGACTTTATCGGAGTCTGTCTGTCCCAGTGAAACAAGCATAATTATCATGATCCAAAGCTACTTTATACTGCCGGAGAAACTGTTCTAGGCGAACAGCAAACATTTAATACAATCTAGTTCCAGAACCATAGAGGTTGTTACCGAGCTATAGAGACAGTTTCAAGGAAATATTATTTGCAACACTTGGATGGATGGATTGATTTGGGCTTTTACGGTGGATGTATGTATGGATGGATGGATATTAAGCTTTACTTTCAACTGCATTTCAGTCATATCAGGCCGATATGGATAAAGTGAGATGATGATGAAGAACTAACTGTTGAAACAAAACTGTGAAGCAGTGAGTGAGTGAACTCGGGTTTAACGTCCCACCAACAACGAGGTCATATGGAGACGGGACCTCGGTTTAAAGTCTCATCCGAAAGACCGGAGAAGCGGGGGATCGATCTTGCGACCCCTGGATTGGTAGTCCGGAGTGTTATCCACTACACTACATCCGCTCCTTTCGGTTTTAGAACAATTTCGACACTTGCTCGATATCAACAGAAAGATTGAAACAGCGCCGCCATGCGCCAATGACCAAACGAGTAGGTCCTATTTTCTTTCCTTCAAGAGTAGACCCAATTTCGACTAGGGGCAATTCTTTCCGTTTAGAGTTGACCCCTTACTGAGAAGATAGACAAACATTAAACTAGCAGATTTATCCCCTAAAAGCGTACCAGTCTACTTTAAAATGATTTCTTTCGTCGTGTACAAGTACATGATATTTATTATAAGATTGACATTTATCAGCTAATGTGCTGCGTTGAGCATAAATTCATACCAACGAAATTGGAATGCCTTTAAATAGATAAATCTTCTCCTACAGAAAACATCTGTTTCATTTGTTTTATTATTTAGGAGTTTATCACAATTTCTTCAATTATACCCAGTGTCATTGTAAATTCAAATTAATCGAGACCACAGTCGGATATTACTCGTTTGGTCATTAATTTTAATGATAAATTATCGTATAGGAAAATAATTCTCAACACCTCTACACTCCACAATATTTTTTCTGTAAGATTAGAATTGAAATGCTGGTTAAATTATATATGACGCCATATCTGTTCTGTATTGTGCAAACGACTTCATAGTACATGTAATTCGTAAACGTTGCGCACGGTGTTTGTGCAATTCTTTGAATAGCTTTGGGGCTGTCTCGTATGCTTCCATAGAAATTGTCTACAGGCGCGCTTTTCTTCAGCTTATATAAATCATGTATCAAGCTAAAGGAATTGGATAAAAAAATACCGTACATGAGGTTGTCGTAAGTATTTGTCCGAATCAATTGTTTGCTAGGCCACGTGCTTACAGAATATGAAAATTTTGTAAGCTCTCCTCTGTCTGGAAATACTTTGCTTTTCCTAAAAGTTCAGCACTATAAAGTCGCATGTTGAAACATCGTCTCTACATCATCAACATCAATTGAGACCCAGAAAACGTCAGAACAAATGATAATGCTGCAGCACTTTCTGATACAGGTGGAGCTGTGCCATCAGCATTATCGTTTGCTTCTGACGTTTTCCAGGGTCACAGTATCCATTTAAATCCATGATAATTTTGAACAATAAAGATATAGAGGATCTTACACTTGTGTTCGTTTCATATGCACTTTATGGATTTCGTTAATTTCAAATAGAATGACCACGAGTGCAAGATTCTGTTATCATATGACCCGTTAAAGTGGGATTTTATAGCCTTCAAAATAAACATCATTTCAATAAGAAAACTTATTGTTGACACGGTCGTTGTCAATGACGTCACATGTACGCGTAAAAATGTTATTACACGTGTAGTCATAGAATTTTTATGACACGACGTTATCCACTGAATAATTGCGACGTCAAATGATTAAAAGAAACTTGGGAAAGACAACAATCACAAAGCACAGACCATCTAAAACAAAGAAAGAAGAACAAATGGGAAATACAAACGGTGTATTTGCCAGAACAGACAGTCTCACAAAACGCTTTGCAACAGATTTTTTCCTGTAAGAGTTGACCCCCTTGCAAAGAGAGGCAAACATGACAAACGTTGATTTATTTCCCATGAAAGTGCAACCACTGATCTTAACGAAGAATACGGTGGCTGGCGATAATTACCGATTCGCTTATAGTGTCATTATATGGGCCTAAATCTACAGTTCTTTAATAAAAATTCTGAATCTGTGCAATAGATGTATCACTTATATGTCAAGGCTATGACTTCTCTGTCAATTGCCTATGTTCAAGACAATACTTTGCATTGCAACGTTGCTTATGGCTCATTTGACGTGAGTCTGCTAAAACCGCCTATTGCCTTGTCTGTATAAAATTTGCGTCATTTAGGTATATGTGTTTATATCTCCGAGTTTTTCCGTCATTTTTACAAACGGAAACATGACAAAGTAAAAAGAAGATTTGAGTCGCGATACGCCAAACCAACAATGTGGTTGTGCGCCCAGCGCAGACTCAGATCAGCCTGAACATCCCCACAGTCTGATCAAGTTCATAGCTGTGCGTTTTTAGAATAACTAAGGGTCTAAGCTATCTCCATGCGGATAGCGAAAACTCTGATCAGACTGGGCCGATGCCCAGGCTGATCTGAGTCTTCGCTGGCCGCACGTGTCATTTTGTTGGTTTTGTCGTGTCGCGGCTCATTTTGTCCTGGTGGAGCATTTTTTCTGTTTTAGAGTTGATCTCATTTGGGATGGCGACAAAACTGAAAATGGCCGGGCTGCTCCATACTCATTCAAAAGGTTTCTAAAACATGTTTAAGCCCCCCAGTAATCTTTTGCTGACCGTTCCAAGGCGGTATTTCTGTTGTGGTTCCTTGATGTAATATTGTGCTATGTCCGCTTGTCTATGGTCTCTGGCGGTTTGGTCACCCGTATTGCTGCCCAATCTGCCTTCTGTTTTGTTTTGTTTTGTTTTGTTTTGTAACTAAAATAAAAAATAAGTAAAAAAAGATGTTGATGCTGTTATTGGAGTAGCTGAATGACCATCTGTTTGGGAAAGAGCTGCTCATTCGGTTTACTGTGCGTGCCTTTCGTAAACTTGTGTCACTTTCTGTGTGTATGTGCTTCTTTCCCTATTGGTTTTGAGAGCGGGATTTGATTGTATTGATTCCTGATCATTGCCCTTCTTTTTACTTCTAATGGTATCCACAAACAGCGAATACTCCGATTAGCAATGACAATCTCTTAAATGTCCTCATGAGTATGCACAACCACGCATGTGTAGTAGTTCTGCATTATTATCGCTATTTTAAGTAATCTTCCTGTATTTAAGGTTATTATTTTGCTGATTTTCTTCTCTTGGAAACGTCAGCGTCCTTTTGGCGACCATATTGATTTTTGCAACTAGTTAGAAATTCATTGATTGGCTAATATTGATATTTTGTCCAATCAGCGCATCCGTTCCATAACCTGTTTTACTTGGCCGGTTGTTTCCGTAGAGTTTACGAGAAACACCGGAGTTCCATTCCACCTGAATACCCGGGATTACATACCCTTATCCATACGCCTGTATTGTTTCTTCCCCTGATTAATAAATTTGCATTACGTTCTTGTACTTAATTTACAGAACTTGAATTTAGGCTTTTTATGGAGTAATCGGAAGTCTGAAACTTAGGCTTTGTATTTTATAATTGTTTTTGTTTAAAGTTGAAACTCTTTAGACCCCAGTCCTTTCATACTGACTTGGGTATTTTCTTGGGGAATCATTTTTAGTAATCCTAGCCTTAATTATTCCTACACTTTGAAATTCTAATAATTTTACCCATAGAAATACTGACCTTTTCTATGGACTTAATGCCTTTGACCAGTTGTTAGTAGCAGCTTTTGAACTGCTCTCCATTCCTTCAACTTCAAGAGTAGGTAAGCCTGCCTTTCTTAGTGAACGTTAAAATTACGTTCCTTATTTCTATTTTGTCAGTGAGCATTTAATATGCTCCTCTTTTCTCAGTGAGCAATTTGGCTCCTTCTTTTAAGTAGAGTTTTCAAACTCTCTTCTTTTTCTAAATTATAATTTTATATGCTTCTAAAATTTAGGCCATTTAGGAATTTTTATTACTTTTTCTTCAGCTGGTAAAATTAGGAAACTTCTCTCAACACTTAGGAAAACTTTGTAACTGAAATTTCTCTGCATATTAAGCTCATCACATCTGAAATTACTTGTAAATAATAAACATTTGAAACCTTATTTTGTCTTGATCTCAGTCCGGATCTGGCATGTATCAGCATACGAATCCCACTATACGGTCTCGAGGGTGCCCTCAGTAAAGACTGACGGACCCTTGGTGGACTTATATATATATATATATATGTCTGTCCGTCTGACCTGTGTAAAAAAAGCTATACGATCACACTTTGAAATTTTAATGTTATTTTACAAACACGGCCTTGGTAAAATGAAGTTTTAACAGGTCTTTCGGGCGAAACGGACCTCACCCTCTACACATGTGGTTGCATCCGACTGACACAGAAAAGTCGAATACAATTTATTGCATGAGACTATTTACTGCACCCGAGGGAGCTATAAATTTGTTTACATCTTTTAACTAAACTTTAAATCATATTTCTCATCATCATCTCTAATACGTCTTACAATAAGGTCTCAAGTTGCCATAAATTGTCTGCTCTCCTTCTCTAACCCACTGCATTCTGGGTATTTTTGTCGTCTGCTGAAATTGTCGTCTGCATCAAAAATCAGGAATACTTTGGCAATATTGGCCTAACTAACTCTTGTAGAAATGATGTCTAGGCAGCAAACAATTTGGATCTCAGATCAGGCCCCACGTTTGGGGGGCCTGATCTGGATCCAAACTGTTTACCCAGATACCCCTAAAGGGGTATCCCGAATGGAATGGGTTAATGATTGTTTAGCTGTATGGACAATTGGACACCCCTCTAAGGGAAGCAGGAAAGAAATTGACCTCTCTCTCTCCACTTAAGGTTTGATCTCTCTCGCTCCTGCTCTCTCTCTCTCTCTCTCTCTCTCTCTCTCTCTCTCTCTCTCTCTGAGTACAAGAGTACTCCATCACCACTGAAGAAAGATTCACCTATACCAGGATAGCGCATATCATTTTGTCATACTATTCTCCCCTGTAAAACGCGCTATCACACAAACGTACATGGCATACTTTTGCAAGGTGCAATGGCAAGTAAAAGTATCAAAAACAGTTAATGAGAAAAATCTAACAAAAATTACTTGATAAGTTCAACTACAGAATATTTTTGCTTTGACCTAGTATAAACTGAGGAATGGTGATGGAAAATCGCCTCACCGCCTCACTGGCGACACTAACCAGGTGAAACAAATCCCACTTGACGAAAGCTGATATTTTCTCAAAAGAAAGTGCAGTTTATTAGTGCAAAAGTGCAACTTAATTCAAAATGCTTCCTTATCTAGAGTTCTAGTGAAGAGTATTATAAGGTTATGTATGCTAATTCCTTACACTGCCAGTTTATTCTATATATTCGGTTTTCAATCTTCTGTCAGAATGATGCTGTTTCATTTCCTTTTTTAGACAAGGCATCGTGTTACAGCTCTGTTATATTCGAACTTAGCGAAGAAAGAATTAACATCAGCCAGTCAGAATCTGAGAGCGCTCCCGGACAATGTTAAACCAATATTGAACATTGAATCAATGTTTTCAACGCCATAACGTTGGATCAACGTTGGTTCAATGTTGATTCAGCGTTGTGCGCATGCTTGACTCTGTGAGCTGTGCCACGAGAGAAAGGAACTTAACCCTTCAAATGCCAAAACGCAGACGACAAAATTTACGTCTGCAAAAATTTCAAAATATGTTTCATCCAAGCTAGGCCCTATATCATATTGATAATTCAAAAACTAGAGGGCAGATAGTGTAGATCTGGATGGGATGGCTCATTATGGGCCACCTCATCAGGATCTGCACTGTTTGCAAATTCTGCTATTTTCATCACTGGCGCTTTAAGTGTTAGTGGAGTCATTTCAGTCTGCATGCCCTGCAGTGGCGGATTCAGAGGGGATTCGGGGGTTCAAACGAACCCCCTCTACAGCCTAAATTATTTCATTTTCATGGAGAATTTCAGCAAAAATTGGTCGAACTGCACAAATGGAACCCCCTCAGCTAATTTGAACCCCGTTTCCAAATTTCCTGAATCCGCCCCTGCCCTGATTAGATTCTTCCCCATTTGCAACCGAATCAATACAACGAAAACCATACAATTAAATTGTCGTCGTAGGAGCCCCGGTAGCCTAGTAGGTTAAGCTCTGGCCTGCTGATTTAGCGGTCCCGAGCCAGTTCAAGCCCCGCTGTAGGCAAGAATCTTTTCAATCGTAAACGGGGCTACATTGCATAAACCTATCAATATCGCTAAACCATCGTCCTGATATGACTGAAATACTGTTAAAAGGGACGTACAATTACAAGTCATCCATCCAGTCATCATTTGTTGTCCTACATTTTAAGGCCGCTTTTCACATGCCTCAACAGATTACCTTTGTAGGACAAAACTGATCTCCAAGATAATTGAATTGGGGCGCCAGAATGTATAAAGGATTTGCAAAATCCACCAATATTAAGGAAAATAATCAAATAATGCAAAAGTAATTTGTTGCGACAATGATTATATCGAAGCTATGATTAGAAGAGCTTACGCTAGACTAATTTATCATTATCTCGATGAAACTGGAGAAGTCTTATGCATCTCTCTCTCATGAACGTCAGTCAGTAAATCACTGCTAAAAGTCACTGCTCATTGCTAGCAGTGACGACAGACAGTGTCAGGAATAAAATTGAATGGGTACGCTATCAAGAGAAGCAGCACTTCCATTTTTATTCTTCCCTGTTTCCTCATTAGGGGTCAACTCATAAAGAAAAGAATTTGCTCCTATAGGAGCAAATTCTTTTCTTTAAGAGATTACCCTTTTTTGAATGAACTCGTAGGTCCAGGGAAGCGAACAGGAAGTTTAAAAAATTGTCTCCCTCTGGAAAATATGGTGGTAAAACATGGCGGGTATGCTCAAGTACCTATTAAATCAACTACTCTCCCAAACACAGTACTGAAATTAGTGTAAAACTAGCAAGATTATTTATCTATTCTTATCAGTATTCTCACTTTCTGAGTGGGCGTGGTTAATGTCTGTTTTTTTATTGATTGATTTGTTGCTAAACAGCTATGGTCATGTCGGCACGGTCAGTTAACCTAACCACACTATTCCTGGGCAGTCTTAGACCTCCCAAGCGGTTAACCAGTACTAAGTACATATTTTTGCCAGTAACTGACAACTGCCTTTCTTTAATCAGCGGAAGGAGAAGCGAAAGTATGTGACCAGACCGGGTATCGAACCCAGGACCTTTGACTTATGAGTCATGCGCCCTACCGACTGCGCTACGCAGCCCGGCTCTGGAAGGGGAATGATGCATACTGAAGCAGCAGTCTATGTAATAATGTATTTTATTTGATACTTAATAGTATAAAAGTATCCACTGTTATATTTTTCAGGTACATTTGTGTGCGGATTAACGGTACTATGTGGTGCTAGGATTCGGTTTAAGGACTCAACAAAACAGAAGCTCATATTGACCAACACTTCAGTAGCATTCCTTCAACTCGTCACAGCATTTCTATTTCTCCTTGGCTGGATCTGGAGTATAGTGTGGGGAGTGGCATTCATTACCATATCAAGTAGGTCAAGGGCGTAGCTACCTATACTCAAATACGCAGGTGCGTATTGAAATTTTGTCAAACTGACAAAATTTCAACACACACCTGCGTATTTTCATGCTGAAATGTTGTTTACTGGGCATAATTTTAATACTAACTGCCACCAGACATGAAAATTTGAAACATCTTACACTGATTCTCAAGAAAGTGTAACTTTTGGGTGGTTAAAAAATCGAAAAAGTAAACAAGTCATATAGTGAACACTCACAGTCATTTCACAACTTTGGTATCTCACGAAGCTAAATCTAAAGTATTGCACAGCAAATATCAGGTGAATTCAGGTAACGAGAGACAACGCGAAGGCACCTCAATTTCTCTTGAGTATTCTACGAGTCGTATATACCAATAGACTTGAAGCAATTGCCAGAAGTATAAGTGTATAAAACACCGTAGAGGCAAGTGATTTTGTTTAGGACGAGGTGGGGCTTTAGAAATCTTCACTCTGTTATTTCTGAAAAAGTAAAATGCCCTTCTTCTACCAAAACGAAGCAATACGTCTCATTGTACTTAACTAACATGAAAGAAAACCATTCCTGCAAAACACACAAAGTTAAAGATTTGAAATCCTCAAAGAAAACTCCTATTTTAAACTTTAAAACTTGTCTGTATAAAACGCATATGCTTTATAGAGCATCTAGAATGGTTACGCTGCTATTCATGTCTTCTGTACTGTCCCGTAAAATACACGATCTTAAAATGTGACAGTGAATTGTTAGTGTTTAGATACAAATATTAACATAAATGGCTAAATGCGGTTTTGTTGCATCAACAAGTTCTGTATTTAACCACAGAGAAGTGTTTGCGTTACAATTTGCCAGTTATATCATCAGTACTGCTTTGCATTTCAAGTTCTTTTTCTCAGAAAAAACTTGAAATCTCAATAGCTGTAATATGAGACTTTCCAGCAAGAATATTTCAAGACACGTGCATCTAAAAGTCAAGTACCTTTGAATTGTGTATACTATGTTGTTATATGACAAGATATTACCATAAAATCATCTTATTAAAGCAGTGAAACTTGTTTTTCAATTTGTATTTTACGGGACATTAATATTGTATTTGATCGCACGATTTCTCCAGTCTTCCCACTAAGAAAATATCCAATTTGTGATGACAATAACACTTATATAACACTTATAGATAACTAAACTGCAGAAGAACATCATTTCTAGCGCCATATAAATTGCGAATTAGGCAATTTATTTTTGCAGACTTAAAATTTGACCAAATTTTCCAAGAAAACAAATTAAAATTTCAGTTAAAGAGAGCAGATTACTCAGTCTAAGGAAGAGAATAAAGACACATATATTATAATTAATTCAAAACATAATTTCTAATCCTAAGGTTTGTCGGACCGATTTTTTCTTGGAGGAACTGCTATTAAATGTAACTGTATTTTACGGGACACATTTCTGTATTATACGGGACTGCTCGAAAGTAGATTTATTGCCTAAAATAGACCACAGTGCATCAGTGTTTCATTTAAATTGCCCATTACAATCAGTGGAAAATATTTAGCGCACATATGGACATATCAAATTCAGTTTAAGAAGTAGGTAAATACTAAACCAATATTTTGTTGAATCATGAACTCATAATATGAAAAATTCAAAAACTGAAAATTTCTCCCATGTTGTCAATCTTCTGCAGCGTCTGATTGGCAGATCATGTGTACATTTTAAATGAATAGGACAATGTGCCCTTTTTAAGAGTGTATCAGCTTCTTGCTGGGTCCATTCCTGTACTACCCAGAATTACTGTCCCGTATAATACGTCCCGTAAAATAAATTTATGAAACGTGAAACTTATTTTCTACGAAGCATATTCGTTAAGGGTTATTATAGTTGTCCAATGACCAGTAGGGATTGTCTCCCTTCCACGGCAGGCAATAGGTTTCTTTCTTGTTTATAAACTGGGCGACTATGGCTTGACTCGTAAAATACACTTGAAAAATTACGTTTTTTCAGAACACTAAGGACGCGTCAAAACAAAATTTAAATTTAATAGATAGTAAAATTAATATTTATGGCCTGTCAGGATGACGGATTATGACCTCCTTGGTGAAAAAACAAACCTTGTTAGCCTCATCCGAAACTGATGAATGCTTTGTTAAGGCTCGGACTCGTAGAATACACAGAACTCAGTGACAAGAAACGGTCATGAGTTAAACAAAGCATTGTGTTCCAAAGTATACGCATTAATCACTAGTCGAAAGAACTCGATAAAAGCAACCTTTCCAAGTCAAGACTATTTTCTTCACGCCGAAAGTCTTCAAAAGAATTGAAGTCAAATATTGACATCTTTAATTATGACATGCAAAAAATAGGGGGGTCCTTCAGTATTAGGTATGACCATGTGAGTATGTACGTGTATTTGAATCAATATCATAACTTAAATGTTTAAGGTAGTGGTTGAAACTTCAGAGCATGCACTTATTTGATTTAAGAGAAAACTCAAAACAAAATTATACATGCGTATAAAGCCATGACACCATTCGTTACACTTTCTTGAGAATCAGTGCTTAGCGACTTGACCCTCTGTTATTGCCCTAAATGAGTATAAAACATGATTTTGCGTACTGTGTAATTGCCCCTAGCTACGCCCCTGTCGGTATTTCTTGAAACAAGAACATATGCTTATTCATCAAGATTTCATAAAGATAATAAACATGTTTGAAAATATTTGCACATTCTAATGTGCGAGTTCGGGATTAAAAGGTTGAGGTTTCCCGCAGCCTTGTCGCCGAAGGGGCTGTTGGTTGTAACCACTCGACCACGGTGCCTCTCTATAAAGGTGCTCATTTATTCATGAAAATAATCATGAACTCGCAAGAAAATGTTCGTCCATTAGAAATAATCATCACGATGGTAATACCAATTGCCTACCTGTGCTGTAGACCGATCGTAAGCATTACAAATAACAGTATATGGTACTTGTGTAAATGGCAGTCGACCATGTTGATACTGCTGACGTTGTCTCGGTCGACAGTCACTTTTGCATTAATGGTTTCTGGCCGACTCGTTCGACAGCACAGGTAGGGAAATTAGTATATCCACCGTGATAATGATCTAGCAGGTACATGTTTGTACATTAGAATCAAAATAACCATGAAGTTGCAAAAAAGTTCACATTCTAATGTGCGATCATTTAGGGGATAAGTGTATTCAATATTGTCATTTGGGGAGGTAAATCGTCGGTTTTTATGGTCGGAAATTTCGTTTTACGGCGACGCGCCAGCGGAGCCGTAAAACGGAATTTGCGACCATAAAACCGGCGATTTACCTCCCCAAATGACAATTTTCAATATAGCTATCCCCATTCTAATGCACTTTTTCATTTTAACCTTTCAAAGTGTACTTCTTTGCACCCATTGCAAGCGCTTTCAGCAGCGTAAAACCAAACGTCAGCCAATGAGAAGCGACGTTTTATAATGCCGTCGAGTTTGCGACAGTAAATCGCAGAATATACTGTACTGTACTGTCGCAAATTTTTGACGTTATCCAATCAGACGTCGCGTAATATTTGTAAGTGCATTAGAATTTCTTGTAAGTTCAAATGAGTAGATACTGTTTAAACTAAACTGTGCTTGCTCTAATGTACTTCTTTTGCACTATTCAAATAACTAAGGGCATTTCAGGCCTACAATTCTAAGGCAATAATCTTTCTTGACATTCATAAAGAAAACAGTCTACCTTCAAGCGAGGTCTCTCTCAGTTCCAACTGCTGGTACATAATGAAAACTGACTTCTTTATCCCTAAGGAGCTTCTTTAATGGTTTCACGATAAAGCGGTTGATTTATTGAAATTGTAACAAAAAAGACTGAGATTAATCAATTTGCCGTGACACAGATTATGGGGCTACGTAGTTAGAGCTGTCTTATAGACACTTTCTGCTGATTGTTTTATTGGGGACTAAATGATTCCTTCCATTACGTAGTTAAGATGTTCCGATGATGGGCTGTGTAGACTGTTCAAAACTTTATTCTCGGGCATATATGAATGCTGGCATGCCGGTCGGGGCATGAGCAGTCGCAAGTGGCAGTTCTGCAGTCTAATAAGGGTTCGAGGTTATAAAACCTTTGAAAAATCTCAAACTCAAAATAAAGTACTATGATTGGCTCGGAGGCAGTTTTATAACCTCTGGGCAAGGACTGTGATTAGTACATGTAACTGTTTGGCAACCTATGGTGTACAAGGGCGTAGCTACCTATACGCAAATACGCAGGTGCGTATTGAAATTTTGTCAAATTGACAAAATTTCAACACACACCTGCGTATTTTCATGCTGAAATGTTGTTAATTGGGCATAATTTTAATGCTAACTGCCAACAGACAGAAAATTTGATATATCTTAGCGGATTAACCCCCTATCATTGCCCTCAGTGAGTATAAAGCATAATTGTGCGTATAGTGTAATTGCCCCTAGCTATGCCCCTGGTGTACAGTTCGGTTACTAGTACATATCGGCGGAGTCAATTTTTGTCTCGCTCTTTATACTGGCATCTTTTTGTCACACTTTTCGAAAGAAAATCATTTAGCTATGTATTGGCCTGTGAGGTTGCCCTTGCTTGCATCAGTTTGTAATGTTTAAAGAATGACTGTTTAGTTGCATTTAGACCAGACGCTCAATCTTCACACAAAAACGCAATTTGCTTTGCAATCAATTAAAAATCGCGTTTCAATTAATTACTACACTACGCAAAATAAGATTATACCGCACATAATTCAGCTGTTGATAAAATGAAACTGACTGACTACCATTACCTCCCTATGCAGTGTGTTTATTTCATTGGCCTTTCAGCCAAACAGAACAAACTAGAACTGTCAGAAAATCTGACTATACACCCCCTTTCCCTTTAGCGCGTCCAGTGCATAGGGCCTGTATAAAGCAAACAAATCATTTCACACTATAACACTGCAACAAGTCAATGTCAACTCATATACCAAATATGAACCTTCGCTGAGAAATCTGTTAAGGGAGAGAAAAAGAACCAGGGAACAAATACGGAGAGGAACAAATAGGAGATCACCGGTTCTCTTTCCCACAGTACAATTTGTTGCTGTCAACTGCACATGGAGAAGCCAATTCTTTTCTTTCACAGTCTACCCCCTTGAACAGAGAAGCAAAACTGAAAATGAGAGAAAGTGTATCCATTTACCTTAAAATCAAAAGGTCGTTACGAGAATTGAAACAGAACAGAGCAGAATTAAAAGGTTAAATTGTAACAACTAAGTTACAGCCACCTCCGCTAACTTCCGATAGCGTGTGTCACCAAATAGCTAGTGTACCTGCCAGATCCATCTCTCGACGACCATAACTTCTACACGCTCTTATAGAAAATAGATTTTTGTTAACCAGCCTCGAAATTTATGTAAAAATTAGCATTTGGTCAGCCGGCGAGAAGATGCTGGGTAACTATCGGCATTTGGGCACCCTAATGATCTTGATTTACGGTAGGGAAAGGGCCATTTGAGCCGCGACACGACAGCATGTGTGCCCAGCGAAAACTCAGATCAGCCTGGGCATCCACCCAGTCTGATCAGAGTCTTCACAGTCCGCATAGAGGTAGCTTGGTAGCTTAGTCCCTTAGCTACCCTATACGCGCTTAGCGAAGAGTCTGATCAGACTGGGCCGATACCTAGGCTGATCTGAGTCTGCGCTGGGCGCACAACCACTTTGTCGGTGTGCTCATGCCATGGCTCATTTGTGCTTACAGCAGGTGCGGGATTGGCGGCCGCAGTAGTGTTGGTTTTACTCTTGTCTCGCCCTTTTTTCCTCTGCGAGAGGCTCAGTATACTGAATTACGTTAACTCTTTTCAGACGACAACTTTTCGTCTGCTCAAATCATCAGACGACAGATTTTAACAATCTAAAGACATTTTTCATAAAATCAGGCTTTTTAAGTTCATATTTGAATGGCAAACAGTGTAGATCCTGATCAGACGGCTCTTTTAAGAGCCGGCTGATCTGGATATACGCTGTTTGCAAAGTCGCATTTTTGCGACTTTGGCGCCGAAAGAGTTAAACCAGCCAACTTTAAATGTTAACAATATATTGGCTGATTTATTTAACAAAATAGTTTCACTAAAAGACAGATAAATCAATTTGTCGTGACACCGATAATGGTTCTAAGGCATTAGAGATGTCAGCCAGTCACTTAAAGATTATTGGTTTATAGCACGGAAAATGGCGACAGGAAGTGATTCCCTCTAATACACAAGAAACCCTTCTAATGTGCAAGCATTTTGTTTTAGTACCAAACAACTTAGCCTGTTTTCTGATTATTAGTCAGATCTGTTAGAATTACCGTAATAATCCTATTAAACGCCCATGAGGCGTTGCATTTTACGAAAGGGGGTGTTATTTAGAGCCCGAGGAGTACGTAGTTATTCGGCTAGTCAAAATATTTCTAATAAACAGTATAAACATGATAAAGATCAATGGATATACTTTCAGACTGCCTCCTTTCTTAATAGGAAATAACTTGCTTCTCTAGGAGCGAATTCTTTCTTTGAAGAGTGGACTCAGTTTAGAAGAGCGCCGTCCTCCGAAGAATCAAACAAGAATTCATCCTGTAAAACTGATAGAAAACATGGAGGCTGGCAAGGAAAAGAACCGGGGGCGTTTATTAGAGTAGGGGTGTTTATTAGGATTAATACGCTTTATAGGCCAACTGTCAGGCTTTGAAACAAACAAACCTGATAGAAAGACTCTGTCTTGTACCAAATAAAACAGCTACTGTGCAGGCATCATTTAAGCTTTTAGAATTTAAGAAACATTGAACCAACGACATGATATTCCACATCGACTTTATACAATAATAGCTAATGCAAGACAAGAAGACAGTATTTGTTTACCACTCCTGTTTGTCGAAAACATGACTGGAACATGAGTGAATCTCGCAAAACTGTTAGTCAGGAATCCTCGTACATGTCCGGGCGTTACACATATTCCAGGCATGAAACCACAATTCATCTGATATAATGCAACCAACTTGGCTTATCAAACTTCACAGTAGAACAGATACGCTTACTGTAGATCAACTTAAATTTTTTCTTGAAAGACCACTGGAGAAAGTCCAAAATAAGGTTTCCTTCATTCTGGACCTCTAACCACATTATGCTTCTCTGTTGGACTAGGGTCAAGTCAGGACAATTCGGACAGCAAGTAAATTCGGACAGAGACACTGTTTCTTTTATTATGTCAGTTGTTTGGAATTAAAACAAATTAACTGGGCAAACAGTGAATCTCCTGATGAGACGGCTCATTATGAGCCGTCTCATCTGGATTTTCACTGTTTGCAGTGATATGTCCGAATTTACCTGCTGTCCGAAGTTACCAGACTCGACCCTATTCACATTTTCTCGCAGAACAGGTTTGACTGCATACCTTTTCTTTTTTTCAGATGAATATTATGAACAGTATAAGAGACCAAATCAGCCGACGTTGAAATGGGCCGCAACGCCTGACAGGGATCAAAATGGAACAAACAAGATGAACAGAACTGGCAGTTCCCCGGGCATTAATTCATCCTGCCTTTTAGACAAACCTGTCATGTTTCGCTCATCGTCAGCTGATCAACCTACACGACCAATCATCGTTCTCCAAAAGGCACCGATAATCAGCCAATCAGAGACAGCATTAGCTCACAACAGATCAGTCACAGACGCCAAAACGAGGCAT
This sequence comes from Ctena decussata, assembly GCA_963989385.1. Taxonomy (NCBI): domain Eukaryota; kingdom Metazoa; phylum Mollusca; class Bivalvia; order Lucinida; family Lucinidae; genus Ctena; species Ctena decussata. The sequence continues at coordinate 75,318,482 of OZ022499.1, read as the reverse complement.
CATAAACTTTTGAAAAGACAATCATCGGATAATGAGTTATCCCCCTTTAACTTGACTCAAAGTAGCCTAGAGCAAATTGTGATACATGATTTACCGCGTGCTCCCGTTCGGCGTGGCGTTTTAAGACGCGACGACACCATAACTAGTACAACGAGCTCGGTGTCGGACAAAGACATGATTTAGGCCACAGTTTCACAACTACACTGCTCAAAAGAGAAAGGAGCGCTCTGTATAATTTCATTAAATCTCTATATAAAATTGTTCAACATAAAAACTAATAAATTGGTTATGCATCAATGTCTACTGGTAGACATTTATGTTTAATCTATTTTTATATAGAGGCATGGAATCTAAATACAGTACTTCTTTAAATATTTTGAGCAGTGTATCATGGATCCTCCTATGTTCGTGCTTGTTTTGTCAGAGTATTTTTATAAAAAAATGTGGAAAACATAACAGACTCTGATCAGGCTCGATGGATTAGTCTGGCCGGATCTACAACGTTTCTCAGTCTGAATAATCTGCATCCATATGCAAAAGAATTCAGCGAATTGTAACGAACCACACTGAAAGATATTGTAACTGGCGCGATAAAACTAACCTTTCCGCAATTTAGCGGAAAGCGAAGACGTTGTCAGGACCCTGCTTTTCAAAAGTGATGACATCGTTTGATTACAAGAGACTGCATTGCCATATTCACTGAAAACAAAAACACTGTCACTTTTTGCTAAAATGTTGGAAGCTTTTCGGCGTTTTTAAAGCTCCTTACATTTTTGTTTCAGCATAAATATTTGCCCACTTTTGTTTTGTATGTATTGGGCCAAGCTCGATTGGGCTGTGCGCACAGTCGGAATATTTGGTACATCAATCGAGTGCTCCGGAACTGTGTCCTGGAGCGGTGCGCACTGTTCCAAATGAGAAGGTGGGGTGGACAGCACAATCAAAACAAAATGGTGGACGAGCAGACGACACAGGAAAATATATAAAGAAGATGTAGCTCTAAACCTTGATAATAAAATTTGTATTGTTGTCCCTTAAAATTCAGATTGCATCACTCAAACTGTCATTAAACAGAAGAAAGAGTGTGTTGCGAGGATGGCAGTGTTTTTGCATACAATATATCTGAAAATGTAACGTCTTGTTACCTAACGACGTCGTTAGTTTTAAACACCCGGGCCCTGGCTACTGAACTTCGGTTGTATATGCAGTGATGCCCCTTACACCACTGCAAGTCTAGCGCTTTGCATAGCCGATAGCATATGGGAGGAAAGGATAATAGTACAGTATTGCTCAAATTACATGTATGTTTCCGTATAGTGATCTCACTGACTTTTTGGGAAGTAAACTGAAGAGAAGATCTGGCTCCAATTCCACCACCGTTTCTTAGGTTTGCACTTAAATTCATTTTCTTTTTAACCCATTTAAAACAGTGGATTCTTCAACTAGGCTCTTTAGGCAGTTCCATTTCCAAATGCAAGAGGAGCCCCGGCAGATCAGTGGGTTAAGCGCTGGCCTACCGATCTAGCGGTCCAGAGCCCCGCTGTAGGCGGGATTCCTTTCAATCGTAAACGGGGTTCCATTGCACACAGTCTGTCATTATCACCCTCAAATCGTCTTGATATGACTTAAATACTGTTGAAAAGGACGTAAAATCACAAATCATCCATCCATCCGTACGATTTTAAGGGTGCCAGGTTTATTTATTTTCATACATTTATTTTAAAAATGACAGTATAAAAAAGGGCAAACATTGTAGACCCCGCGTTTGCGGCATCTGATCTGGGTCTACACTGTTTACCAATGTCCCTTTTATGGGTCTCCAGACATTAATGGGTTAATGTCTACAGTCGACGGTGGATCAAAACAAAATGTATTATGTATGGACTTGACTGAAGAAAAGTTGGCGGAATTCGGCCAAGGATGACTAAAGGCTATTTATATTTTTAATTATCTTAGTAACATGATATGCTTGTACATATATGTATAAAAACGACAGTTGGTTGGTAAAGAAATGACATGACAATATTGTTTTATACTTCCATATACAGTCAGTGGCCATAAATATTTCATCTAATTCCGAATTCCCATTGACTTGTAAACATGTATTTTCAAGTTTACCTTTCCAGTTTTTGTGGGTTCAGAAATGAAGGTATCGGGGCGATACTGGTATGAAAATAAAGCAAAACAAATTCGACATTGAAACATAATTTATTTAATTTGATACAATATAATTACTGAAAAAAATGCATTAAAGTCAATGGAAATCCGGACTTTTCCACAAAATATTTATGGCCACTGACTGTATTGGATATAAATATAATTAGCATAAACATGCGTGGGAAAAGTAACATCATTTTCAACACATTTTACGGTGTATGGGTACGCCTTCATTTAACAAAGTGTGACAATTTTTAAGACTTCCCAGTGGACACATGATGTCATTACGTCGCATCGGGGGCAGTGCGACGTCATGTGCCTACTGGGTTCATGTTTGCTTAACCACAGGCGCCTGAAGCTTAGACCGTGAAACACTTCAAAATGTCAAAAATCGGAAAGACCATATCTCATTATTGTACAGTGTTGTATTGGACACTTCGGATGACAAGGTTTAGAAAAATGTTTCTAAGTTAGAACTTCAAGCGCCTGTGGCTTAACTGAACAAAGAAGGCTTTCTAAAAAGAACGTTATTCTTAAAAGAATTTCTCATAGGGGGAGCCAGCCCTTTCCTTTGAGTTGCCCTATTGAGACAGAAGGTAACAAGAGATATGGTGGAACCGATGGATCCTCCCTGAAGGTGTGCAATAGTGAAATGGGTATCCTGATGAAACTGCCCTATATTTACAAGTGAAATTTCATTTAGTACCTTTTATGCTTTCAAAGATAAACCCCGGCCAAGCAAATGAATAAGAAAATAAAAAAGAAGGGAAATAAGCCCAAAATTACTTGCAACAAGGTTATGTATTTTGTGCTCTGCTACTTCCTCTCATTGTCCTCTATTAGAGTGTGAAATTCCATTCAATTCTTTTCAATACTTTTAGAGATATGCTCCGGACAAGCATCAAGTGAGAAAAAATAAGAAGAGAAGTAACTCCAAAATAATTTAAAATAGGGCTATTGTTCTTGTGCTCTGCACGCCCTCTATCAATCTTTTAAGTTTCATTAATTTCCTTCAACTCTTTTTTGAAATATATTACGGACAAGCAAAATACTGGGAAAACTAAGAAGGGAGCTAACTCTGTAATTACTAACAACAGGGTTATGGTTCTTGTGCTCGGCACTTCCTCTCAGTGCCCTCTATCAAAGAGTGAAGTTTCATTTAGTTCACTTCAATACGTCCGAAGATATGCTCCGGACAAGCACAATAAAGCAAATGTTAAGAAGGGAGTTAACTCTGTAACTACGTATGACAGGGTTATTGTTCTTGTGCTCTGCACTTCCTTCATTTGCCATCTATCAATGCATGAAGTTTCATTGTGTTCCTTTTCACACTTTCATAGATATGCTCCGGACAAGCAAAAAGACTGAAAAATCTAGGTAGGGAGATAACTTTATAATTACTTGTGCTAGGTTTATGGTTCTTAAACTCTGCACTTCTCCTCATGGCCCTCTATCAATGTGTGAAGTTTTATTTAGTTCTCTTTAATACTTACAGAGATCTGCTCCGGACAAGCAAAATAATGTAAAAAACTAAGAAGGGATATAGTTTTGAAATTACTTGTGGCATAGTTATGGTTCTTGTGCTCTGCACTTTCCCCCATTGTCCTCTTTCAGTGTGTGAAGTTTCATTGAGTTCCCTCCCATACTTTCAGAGATATGCTCTGGACACAGTGTGACGGACGGACGGGACGGACGGATGGACAAAGCGGCGACTATATGGTCACCCTTCGGGGAGCATAATAAAAGAAACTGGCACCTTTCATCTGAACGTCAGCATATGTGGAAAATGTAACACCATTTTCAAACCATTGTGTGGCCATGAGGAAAGGTACCTTATGAACAACACGAAAATTCACCTTGACAACTTGTGAAGAGTGATTAAGGTGCATGGATAACATCTTTTATCGCCATTTTTACAAAGGGAAACAACTTTCGCGACTTCCTATTTGCTTCTGTAGAAAACCTAGCCCTCCCAAATTGGGTCTATTCTTAAAGGAAAGATTTTGCTCCTATTGGGGCATTTTTTTTTCCATTTTAGAGTTCACCCCACATAAAAAGGGAGGGAAAAAATGAAAATGGTATAGTTGCTTCCATTCACCTTAAGATCTTCTCTTTTTGCGATAATAATATAGATTCATGTCAATCTGTAGTTTATTGATTTTGATTCTAATAGTGATGATCAATCAGACTATTTTGATAAAAAGGCTGATGCGAAGCTTTGCAATTCGCACACACTAGAAACAGCCTTTCACGAGCCACAGTTTAGGTAAATGTGTACACGTTCGGGGGAAATAACTCTGCCGTTATAATTTCTGCCTCCCTTCAAACTGGAGGCATCATTATAATAAAAGTAAAGGTACAAGTGTGCCGAAATACTGGTCTTTTTCCGGTATGTATCATGTGAGCAGCCTAAGGAGCTATGTTCCCGGCCGTAAGGCTTCTCTTCAGTATGTATCGATTTCTGAGAAAGAAATAAAAGCAAATGTCCCGCGCACGTGTCTGTTTAATTGGCTTATATTTCAGACACCTACATGACTCTCCTTTAGAAGTAATTTCTTTCCGTCAACAGCAGGGCCGATTTAGGAGGGGCTTCCTTGTCCAGAAAAATAAAGAAAAGAAATAACAATAGTTGTTTGTCATAGTAGAAATGGTGGGAAAATCAGCTGTATACATATAATATTGAGCCGTAACACAACAAAACCAACAAAGTGGCATGTGCGCCACGAGAAGACTCAGATCAGCCTGGGCATCCGCCAAGTCTGAGATCAGCCTTTGCTGTCGACATAGAGGTAGCTTAGACCCGTAACTATCCTTTAAGCGCTCGGCAAAGACTCTGATCAGACTGGGCAGATGCCCAGGCTGATCTGAAACTTCACTGGGCGCACATGCCACTTTGTTTGTCACAGTGTGGCATGTTAAGGCTTATTCATCATAAAGCGGTTGAATTATTTTCTTTTCTTTTTTCCAATATGACAAACGCTTCAATTAGGAAATGTGAGGGATATACCACATCATCAACAATGAATAACTATCATTTGTTTCATAAAACTTCGTGCTAACAATCACAAACTTCTGGTTTGCCAAAGCATACACTATATGGCTTTGCATGCCAATTGCAAATATGGGTGGTGCCATATCTCCATTACAATTTGGGGGTTCCGTCTGGAATCTTCTTTGATAACTTTGAAGATATGTCAAAACAGCAAGGATGCGTCCGTAGATGACAGGCTGTTACCATAGCTGTTTAACATCTACTGAAGCATCCTACCAGTTTTGATATATCTTTAAAGTTACCAATATTAACCCATTCCATGCGGGATACCCCTTCAGGGGTATCTGGGCAAACAGTTTGGATCCAGATCAGGCCCAACAAACGTGGGGCCTGATTTGAGATCCAAATTGTTTGCTGCCTAGACATCATTTCTACAAGAGTTAGATAGACCAGTATTGTCAAAATATTCTTGATTTTTGATGCAGACGACAATTTCAGCAGACGACAAAAAATACGAAGAATGCAATGGGTTAATATTACTAGTAAGATGTATGGGTACATTTTTCATGCTTTTCCGCCATTTGTACAAAGGGAAACACCTTTTATGGCATCTTGCTTGCTTCTCTGGGTGATGTAGCCCTTCAAAAATGGGTTGTTCTTCTAAAAGCAATTGTTCCCTTTAAGAATTGACCCCTATTGAGAAAATAAACAAAAATGAAAAAGACATAGTTCCTTCCCCTGTAATTGTATCCATTCACTGACAAGGACTGGAACTGATGGTGAAAATGGTTACTTGAAATTTGTTTACCTAAAACTGGTCTCTTAAAACAACATCTTTCCGCGATTGTCAAAACTAACATAGTGGCATGTGCGTCCAGCGAAGATTCAGATCAGCCTGGGCATCCGCACAGTCTGATCAGAGTCTTCGTTGTTCGCCTGGGAGTAGCTTAGACGCTTAGCTAACCTTTAAACGCACAATAAAAACTCTGACCAGACTTGACAGATGCTCAGGCTGATTTGAGTCTTCACTGGGCGCCCATGCCAAGTTGTTGGTTTTGTCATGTCGCAGCTCACATTTATTCCAAAATACTGAAATGCCTTGCAGCTGGAAAAGTAGATTTCACTTTGGGGTAGCATCACTGCGTTTGGACTGTATCATTCTGAACACTCGTTCGTTTTGAAGAGTGTACAATCCAAATTGGGCATTTTAAACATTCGGTTTTGTTCAGTTAGCCCATGAAGAACGAATGATATATGTATATGTATATGAGCCGCGACACAACAAAACAAAGTGGCGCGTGGACCCAGCGAAGACTCAAATCAGCCTGGACATCAGCCCAGTCCGATAAGAGTCTTCGCTGTGTGCTTAAAGGGTAACTAAGGCTCTAAGCTAGCAATTTTCTGACAGCGAAGACTGTGATCAGACTGGGCGGATGCCCAGGCTGATCTGAGTCTGCACTGGGCGCAAATGTCATTTTTTTTGTTTTTGTCGTGTTGCTGTTCATATGTGATAGGTATACTCACCAATCATTATGACCCAATGTATATGTGAAATGAGAATAAATTTAATGTTTATAAAATGCATGTTTTTGACAGCTTTCAGAGCCTAAGCAACAGACAGCAGGCGAAGACAGAAAAATCTCAGTTCTAGAAAAAGGAGGGAAAGAAAAATCCAAAACTGTCCAACGTTCAAGTACAGCAAAATTTAATCTGTATCAGTCCATCCATCAATACAGAATTAAAGAATAATAGCATCATATACGACTGCGTAATACCCACCAATGCAAATATCTTGATGTTTTTCATGCTTTCATAAATGTACAGTACATGTATGTAGCCCCAGGACAGGAGCAGATAATCTCCTTGGATTAGAATTTTAAATCATCGCTGGAAGCTATTACTGCTTTGACCATTTGTTAAGTATTTCATAAAAAAAAATCATTTCAGTTCTGATTTTACATTGACCTTTTATGATTCGAGTCATGTCACTGTGTCAGGGGCAGGTAATCCATTAGGACCAAATTTTGATAATAACATGAAGTTTATATTATTCTGATAACTGGATGCAAGTTTCAAGAAAATCTCTTTCAACTCTGGTTTTATATAGATTTTGATAATGATATTATACATGTAAGTATTCCCATGGCAGAGGCAGATAAACCCGTTGGATTAATTCTGGTTCTTAAAGCAAGCCAATATTACTCTCTTTTAAAAAAAAATCATTTCTGTGAAATTTCATGAAGGTTTACCAAAAACTCAGATTTTATATAAAGTTTTGGTGACTTAATAATAGGAAGCTTATCATGATAGGGAGCTTATATTTTGAAAAGTTGCAGCAAGTTTTGGGAAAATCACTCTCAACCTTGATTTTATACAAACATTTTCATGCTCTTATACATGTATGTAGCCCCGGGACAGGGGCAGATAGCCCGATGGACAAAACTCTGCTTGTGGCAGAAAAGATATAATTGAGCCGCGACACGAGAAAACCAACAATGTGGTTGTGCGCCCAGCGCAGACTCAGATCAGCCTGGGCATCCGCCCAGTCTGATCAGAGTCTTCGCTGTCCGCATGGAGATAGCTTAGTCCCTTAGCTATCCTTTAAGCGCTTAGCGAAGAGTCTGATTAGACTTGGTGGATGCCCAGGCTGATCTGAGCCTGCGCTCTGCGCACAACCACATTGTTAGTTTTGTCGTGTCGCGGCTCATATTATTTCGATCATTTCTGTGAAATTTCATTAAGTAATATTGAAATGATAAAGAAAATACAGACCAAAACCACTTCTGAGACACTGACAAGGGCAATAACTCTATCGGACGATATCGAAATTTGCCCATCCGCATTAACAATCCCAAACGACGAGATATTCCCAGGACCAATGCACATGCCAAGTTTGAAGAAAATCCACCAAAAACAAAAAGTTATCGATCGAACGGAACCGAAGTGCTCATAGACAGGCAGATGGACGGACGGACAAACGTACGACGGACACACGGAGAGCTACCGGGAGTCACTAACACGTAACAGGATATAAAACAAGAGGGCCATGAGGCCCTGAATCGCTCACCTGAGTAAAAAGATCAGTGGTCAAACTAGGGCAATCATCTTAACAAACCTGGTAGTTTAACCTGTCAGAATATGAGAGACATTGGTTAAAGCTCATAAAATAATGTTGACATCCGTTGCTAAAAATGGTCAAGCACTTATTTATTTGACTGTATTTATTAACTTCTGCACCAAAATTTTCTACAAGTTCCATGAACTCTTATATTTAACCATTTTCCCATATAAAAGCTTGACCTTGCCAAAAAATTATCAAAGTTCCTCAGTCCCTGCAGGCTCTCCATGACATTTGGTTACAATTTGCCTAGTAGCTTTTGAGGAAATGTTTGAAATTGTCAAAATAATTGAGAGTCCTGGGTCAAAGGTCAAAGAATGACCTTGACCTCTTTTATTCACTAATCCTCAAGTATGCATTAAGATGACTGTATATACCAGATTTTAGGCCTAAATCTTTGTAGTTATCCAAGATAGCTCGTGTTATCGCATTTTCCCATATTTTGGCTATGCCTTTGAAAAGGCTAAGGTCAACGCAAGGTCATAATTTGAACAATATTGATGGTACTCGAGTACCCAATGCTACATACCAAGTTTCAAGGCCATCTGACAAATGGTTCTGGAGAAGGAGATTTTTAAAGGTTTTTACCATATATGGGTGTGGCGGCCATGTTGATCATGTGACTTAGACCGTTTGAAGAAATTTTTGTTCCCTCAACCCCTGGAGGCTCTATATGATATTCAGTTACAACTGGCAAAGTGGCTTTTGATGAGAAGTTTGAAATTGTGAAAATACGGGAATTCAGGGTCAAAGGTCAAAGAAAGACCTTGACCGCTTGTACTCATAAATCTTCATGTACTCATTAAGATGACTGTATATACCATTTTTAGGCCTAAATCTTCAACAGTTTCCATGAAATCTTATGTTCTAGCATTTTCCCATATTTGACCTTGCCGTGAAAAACTGTCAAGATAAACCCAAGGTCATCATTTGAACAACCTTGACGGTACTCGAATTTTTCTTATCCAAATGTTTTATAGCCCTTTGGGTTATTCAGCAGGTATAATGAAATGAATTCCCCGCAAATATTTTTATTCAGAATCGATCTACCTTAGAACCAAACTTTTTTTTGCTAATTGATTATTTTTAATTTCACCTCGTATAACACGTTCTCAAGCCACCAGACATGTGATAATAATAATTATAATAATATAAAGAAGAAGAGGTAGGAAAACAATATCACAAGAGCTTGAAGTTATAGCTGAGAAAGATTTCTAAACCTTGCCATCTCAAGAGTCCAATACATTTCAAAGGACATAAGAACCTTCCGATTTTTTCACATTTTGAAGTGTTTCAAGGACTTAAACTTCAATCGCCTGTGGACGATATTAAGTAGACAGGGGTTGGACTTTGCTAGCAGAAGACAGGATTAGGTGGAAAGGAATAGTTGTAAAGTCATCAGCAGTGCCCCAACAACCTTGCCAGGTCATAGGATAGACTAGACTAGTATATTGTATCCCTGTCTCCACAAGTCATAAGGCTTCTCTTCAGTATGTGTCCATATAGTTAAGCAAATGTCCGGTGCATTTATATCTCTTTGAGAAATTACTGCTTAATTGACACACTTTCCAGACTCTCATACAGAAACATTCTTATCAGGATCCACACTGCTTGTAAATTAACATCATGTTTTATGAAACATCTTCCGATGGAAAATGCAGATTTGCCCAAAAGTCGGAGGTGGAGAATTCTACACAGAGAAGGATAAAGGTAAATGGAAAGCATCTCTACTTATTTCATTTTTGCCTCTCTAGGAACAAATTCTTTCCTTTGAGAGAAGACTGCATTCTGAAAGAGTTTGGTTGACAAGGGAAGCCAAAAGGAAGTAACAGTCAAGAGTGGAAGTTCACTCCAAACTACTGATATCTCAAAGTAAATTTTCTGGTACCAGAAAATTTACTTTGAGATATCAGTATCAGAAAATTTACTTTGAGATATCAGTAGTTTGAGTTAACAGAAGTTGAAATGAAAATTGGGAATGTGTCACAGCTAAATGCTTTCATATAAAAGGTACTTTGAAATATAAGTGTTCGAGATACTGGGGGTTTGAATTACTATACAAAAGGTGTCTCCTTTGAAATTATAAGACACAAAAACTGAAGGTTTACTATTTTTAATAATAGAAACAACAAAAACAAGGCTCCCGCCATACTACAGTCAGTATGGTACAGACAGTTTAGCTTTATCATACAGTCAACTCTTGATATCTCAAAGTTGAAGCTTTTCCCAAACTACTGATATCTCAAAGTAAATTTTCTAGTCCCAGAAAATTTACTTTGTAATATCAGTAGTTTGAGGTAACAGAAATTCATATTTAAATAAAAAATATGGAATATGTCCAAACTATATTTCATTATATCAGAGGTACTTTGAGATATCAGTGTTCGAGATATCGAGAGTTGACTGTATTTTATTGCAATACACTGTATGCAATGGGAACGGGCCTCAGGTACTCACAACATTACACTTAACATTTCTAATTAGTCAGTTTTCTCCATTGTTTAAACATTTCAAAAGCAAATAAAGTTTTTCATAATAAAACCATGAAATCTTTTCTCAGTCTTCATGAAATTTGTATCTGTATGAATTGATATTTGAAGTATTCAAATTATCTCCCTTTGAAAATTAGTGCAAATCTAAATAGATGAACTCATTTTGCAAATGCATAAGCGATTGTGCTGCATGTAAAGAAGAAAAAATGCATCTGTTTTTTTTTTTGTTTTTTTTTTCTAATTTGTAGCCACAGTAATCTTAATATGCATAAGACTGGAACAAGGGACAAGACAATTTGTTCAGTGTATTTATGGCCTTTCCCCTACAGTTAAACAAGTGTTCAAACATCATAGGTACTAATCAACTTCGCTAGCAAAGAGTGAGTAAGTGAACTCTGGTTTAACGTCCCACCAACACAGAGATCATACAGAGACAGGGGCTAGCAAAACCCTTACCAATTATGTACATAATGTAAAGCAGTTAAAGTACCAATATTGTAAGTCCGAACTCATATCATCCATAACAACATCAACAAATCCGAAATATTTTGATAAACATGAATAATTCCTTGCCAGCAATGCTACCTGATTACTTTCTTTAATTAACAACATACGAAAACATTTATTTTAACATCCAGCAAGTATCCAGACACAGCTAGCAAAATGACAAGCAGTATAGACCCCAACCAATGACTAGTAAAGATTAGTCTGATCGGGATCTTCACTGTATAGACAGACATTATACATTCAGTATTTTTGCTATTGCTAATAAAATGCAGTATACATATGCTGGGCTGTTTTGTTACCGTGACCTCTGACCATGAATAAGCAGATATACATCATCTTATTTTACTCCTATGCAAATCATTTATTATGAACACCACATTCTGCTTTCAATATTTTGGTGTTTAGCAACACTGAAAAAGTTGAATGCAGAAATGTGCATCTGTCACACTAAATTTGGTACCCAGCAAGTGTAAAGCTTCTCTTCAGCATGTGTCGTACATACATGCTTGGTCATCCTCGATTCGGCTGTGTGCACTGTGCCAGGGGCCGTATTCATGAAACGACTTAAGTTGTTGCTATGCTGTTGCTAAGGCTAAATTTCTTTGAAGGAGATTCTCTACAACTATAAAATTTGCTCTGGAGGAACAGTCTTACAAAGACTGTTCCTCCAGACCAAATTTCATAGTTGTAGGGAATCTCCTTTATAGATATTTAGCCTTAGCAACCGCATAGCAACGACTTAAGTGGCTTTATGAATACGGCCCCAGAACACCTATTACAGTTCCAAAATCAAGCTTGCTAATCGAGCAGGAAAGAGTCAAATGCATTGCTATTGAACAATCATGACATGATGGGGTCCATGTAATTTTTTCTGTTTGACAACATTTTTGTAGATGTAATCTGAATTTTAAGGGAAAACTATTCAAATTTATTATGCCTTCTTTTTATATTTTTATGCATTGTCTGCTTGTTTGCCATTTTGTTTTGACTATTTGTTCTGGCCACACCACCTTCTGTTTTGGAACAGTGGGCACCATTCCAGAACACAGTTCCAGAGCACTCGATTGCTGTTCCAAAAATTCCGACTGTGTGCACAGCCCAATCCAGCACAGCCCTGAAGAGAAGCTTTACACTTATCCAAATGGGATGCTCAACATGATAAGAGAAGCTATTCATATTTCAATAAGCAGAATCATAGGCCTTGAATTTTCAGAAATATGGCTTAATTAACAAACAATAATTGAATGCAGAAAGAAACAGCTCATCAAACAATTAGTCCCATATCAGGCTTTCTATTGACTACTTAACTGCATGAGCAGTTTCATCAGCATCTGCATTGCTCTCAATTAAACCTAGTCCTGAGACTCGCGATGTTTCATTCCACTTTGCTGCACTGAAAACAAAAACAGCTGAATTCACAAACATGTAGATCCAGATGAGGTTGCTCATGATGAGCAGCCTCATCTGGAACTACACTGTTTGTCCTCTTGTCTTTAACTCTTTCGGCGCCAAATTTTTCAGACGACAAATTTTCGTCTGCTCAAATCATCAGACGACAGATTTGTAATTGGAAATTAACAATCTAAAGACATTTTTCATAAAATCAGGCTTTTTAAGTTCATATTTGAATGGCAAACAGTGTAGATCCTGATCAGACGGCTCTTTTAAGAGCCGGCTGATCTGGATATACGCTCTTTGCAAAGTCGCATTTTTGCGACTTTGGCGCCGAAAGAGTTAACTGCTCCATATGATATAGCTTGAACAAAACATTTTTTGAAATTTGTGCCACGACATAGGAAACCAACAAAGTGGCATGAGGGCCCAACTAAGACTCAGACAGCCTGAGCATCCACCCACTCTAATCAGTCTTTGCTGTCCTCATGGAGCTAGCTTAGACCCTTAGCCACCCGTTAAGTGCAAAGTGAAGACTCTAATCAGACTGGGTGGATGCGCACATGCCACTTTGTTGGTTTTCCCATGTCACAGCTCACTTATGTCTGCTTGTTTACTTCTTTAAGGGTTACTGAAATGGGCATGAAAAAGATTCAGTAATGTTCAGAGCTCTAGATAAGAGGGAGTATTTGGTGATAATTAGGGATAATTTTTGTTTATACTGGATAAAAACATATGCTGTGACCCCTCATCTGAACCGTCTCTACGAGACGGTTCAGATGATGGGTCACAACATATGGTTTCAATGACAAATAAAGAAAATTATCCCTCAATTATCATCAAATACCCCTCTTATCTAGAGCTCTCTAAATCCAGTCTTATCAGGGTAGGGTCTACATGCTGTCGTCATGGTTTCCAGGGCAGACGACCATTACATTGCATAATTCTTGAAGTACGTGTATACAAAGATTGTGCGCTAACACATTTTGGTAAACTCTGCTCATGAAATAACACGTGCCTCTTGAGATTTTTAGTTTTAAGTGATAACCTTATATAAATGCAGTGCTCCAGATAAGGGGTAACAGAGATAATTCAGGGATAATTATCCATTTTTCTCCATGAAAAACATATTTTGTGACTCATTTTGTAACTTAGACCCTTAGCTACCCTTTGAACACTTAACGAAGGGTCTGGTCAAACTTGGCGGAAACCTAGAAAGATCTGAGTCTGCGCAGTGCGCATGACCACATTGTTGGTTTTGTCGTGTCGCGGCTCATATTATATGGAGCATATTATATGAACATTTGAAGTAATTTCACTGAGCCAATTTTGAAAAAAAAAATTAAAAGTTTTCTTCCATATGAAATGAAGTGAAATAATGTTGACGATTTCACCCTAACTTTATAAGCGAGAGGGATTTTTGAATGATACCATCTTTTGCATGCAAAAAGACACCTATATGGAGCAAATGATATGAACATTTTAAGGAATTTCACTGAGCCAATTTTGAAAAAAAAAAGTATGAAATTTTATTCCATATTAATTTACGTCAAACAATGTTGACTGAGCCAATTTTGAAAAAAAAAGTATGAAATTTTATTCCATATTAATTTACGTCAAACAATGTTGACGATTTCACCCTAAATTTATAAGTGAGAGGGAGTTTTGAATGATACAATCTCTTGCATGCAAAAAGACACATATATAGAGCATATGATATGATCATTTTAAAGAATTTCACTGAGCCAATTTTGAAAAAACAATATTAAAAGTTTTCTTTCATTTGAAATGAAGTGAAAGAATGTTGATGATTTCACCCTAAAGTTATAAGTGAGATGGAGTTTTGAATGATCCATTCTTTTGCATGCATGAAAACACATATATGGAGCATATGATATGAACATTTTAAGGAATTTCACTGAGCCAATTTCGAAAAAATATTAAAAATTTTCTCCCATATGAAATGAAGTGAAACAATGTTGACGATTTCACCGTAATTTATAAGTGAAAAGGGAGTTTTGAATGATACAATCTTTTGCATGCGTAAAGACACATATATGGAGCATACGATATGAACATTTTAAGGAATTTCACAGAGTCAATTTTGAAAAAAAAACATTAAAAGTTTTCTCCCATATGAAATGAAGTGAAAGAATGTTGACGATTTCACCGTAACTTTATAAGTGAGAGGGAGTTTTGAATGATACAATCTTTTGCATGCGTAAAGACACGTATATGGAGCATATGATATGAACATTTTAAGGAATTTCACTGAGCCAATTTTGAAAAAAAAAATATTAATTTTGTCCCATATTAATTTACGTCAAACAATGTTAACGATTTCACCGTAACTTTTTAAGTGAGAGGGAGTTTTGAATGATACAATCTTTTGCATGCGTAAAGACGCATATACGGAGCGTATGATATGAAAATCTTAAGGAATTTCACTGAGCTAATTTTGAAAAAAAAATATGAATTTTTCTTATTGATTTACGTCAAACAATGTTGACGATTTCCACGTTATTTTATGAGTGAGAGGGAGTTTTTAATGAAACAAAGCTTTGCATGCATAAAGACACATATATGGAGCATATTATATGAACTGTTTAAGGAATTTCACTGAGCCAATTTTGAAAAAAAAATATTAAAAGTTTTCTCCTATATGAAATGAAGTGAAAGAATGTTGACGATTTCACCGTAATTTTATAAGTGAGGGGGAGTTTTGAATGATACAATCTTTTGCATGCATAAAGACACATATACGGAGCATATGATATGAACATTTTAAGGAATTGCACTGAGCCAATTTTGATAAAAAGAAAAATGAAATTTTCTTCCATATTAATTTACGTGAGACAATGTTGACGATTTCACCGTAACTTTATAAGTGAGAGGGAGTTTTGAATGATACAATCTTTTGCATGCGTAGAGACACATATAGGGAGCATATTATATGAACATTGTAAGGAATTTCACTGAGCCAATTTTGAAAAAAAAAATATTAAAACTTTTCTCCCATATTAATTTACGTGAAACAATGTTGACGATTTCACCGTAATTTTATAAGTGGGGGGGGGGGGGGGGGGGGGGGGGGGGGGGGGGTTGAATGAAACAGTCTTTAGCATGCGCTAAGAAACATATACGGAGCATATGATATGAACATTTTAAGGAATTTCACTGAGCCAATTTTGAAAAAAAAAAAATATAAAATTTTCTTCCATATTAATTTACGTCAAACAATGTTGTCGATTTCACCGAAACTTTTTAAGTGAGAGGGAGCTTTGAATGATACATTCTTTTGCATGCGTAAAGACACATATACGGAGCATATGATATGAACATTTTAAGGAATTTTACAAAGCCACTGATGATTTTGAAAAAAAAAAAAAAAATTTTTTCTTCCATTTGAAATAAAGTGAAAGAATGTTAACGATTTCACCGTAGTTTTATAAGTGAGAGGGAGTTTTGAACGATACTATCTTTTGCATGCGTAAAGACACGTACATGGAGCATACGATATGAACATTTTAAGGAATTTCACAGAGTCAATTTTGAAAAAAAAAATATGAAATTTTCTTCCATATTAATTTACGTCAAACAATGTTGTCGATTTCACCGAAACTTTTTAAGTGAGAGGGAGCTTTGAATGATACATTCTTTTGCATGCGTAAAGACACATATACGGAGCATATGATATGAACATTTTAAGGAATTTTACAAAGCCACTGATGATTTTGAAAAAAAAAATATATTAAAATGTTTCTTCCATTTGAAATAAAGTGAAAGAATGTTAACGATTTCACCGTAGTTTTATAAGTGAGAGGGAGTTTTGAACGATACAATCTTTTGCATGCGTAAAGACACGTATATGGAACATATTATATGAACATTTTAAGGAATTTCACTGAGCCAATTTTGAAAAAAAATATTAAAAGTTTTCTTCCATATTAATTTACGTCAAACAATGTTAACGATTTCACCGTAACTTTATAAGTGAGGGGGAGTTTTGAATGATACAATCTACGTATCTATCTATCTATGTACAACAACGACAGCCTGTTATAGTATTATAGTAATTGCACCAATATGTTCCTCCAAATGCCTTAGTTAACTTACACACCTGCTTTGCTATCACTGTACAGACAAAAGACTAAAAGGACAGGATACCTCCAGGACAGGCAGACGCAAGGACGGACAAAATAATGAAGGAAGGCATGGACAGGCACAACAAAACAAAAGTATAATCTCCATGAAGTTTTTGGGGCGATGCTTGATAGAATTTGAAGTGAACGGATATACCCTTTTCATATGCGAAAGCAAATACATTCGAACAGACAGACGGACAAACAACCTGACAGAGTAGAGATGTACTCAGACAGACAACTACAGACTAGAGAAAAAAATTAATATTCGAAGAGTATTTAATGTCGCAACGTCTTTATGGGTTATTAGAATCGGGAATAGGGAATAGGGAATAAGTAACCAAGTTGACGCTTCTCGCCTTCAGACCCTGTGAAAACGATATCATAGTGAGGTTGCAATAGCATCAATTATATAGAATAGTAATATTTTTAGGGGGAATCGCTGAAAAACAGGAGGAAAGACAGTAGACTCATAATGTTCCTCAAAGATTCCACGGGTCATTCCCTAGCATTTCAAACCGAATTGGCTGGGACCCAGTTTCTTCCCCCCAGACTATTAGAGACAGGTTCGCTTATTTCTAGAGGTTTCAGTTACTAAGTTTACTTCTCTTGTAAGGCTAGGGACTAGCTTCCCTTTGAACATGTTGAATGATTGTCCTTGGACATCCTGATTCTGCTTCTGATTCAGTCAGCCAATGAAATAATGAGGCCCTCCCAGGGGTTTTGGGGAGCTGGGGAGAATTGCCATATATTTTCAGGGGGCTGAGGATTTTCTAACTTGTTTTGGGCTTCCCAGACCCCCCCCCCCCCCTTTATACATATCAATAATGGCATTTTAGTCATTTTATTAAGCCAAAGTAACTTCGAACACGCATTCAGGCTGACCACTGCTAGCATTTCGGGTTCAATTCCGAAAGGAGGCGGATATATGACTTCCAAACAGCTTGAACGCATTTAGGGAGCTGGGGAGCAGCTGAATTACTTTTAGGGATTTGTGGAGCAGCAACAAAATACTTTCATGGAGTATGAGAAAATATTTTAAGGGAGCTGCGGAGATTTGGGCATTTTTTCAGGGAGCAAGGGAGCACTGCACCCCCCCCCCCCCCACCGACACAATATTATTATCCATAGTTCTGCCCCCCCCCCCCCGACACAATATTATTATCCATAGTTCTGTGTTTAATGGTCACTTTAATCATTACGTTAAATCAACGATTCGTTGCTGAGTCAACGTCGCGTTATGATTAGTTTGGTGACTCTAGGGGGTACTTGCAGTACTCTAGGGGGTACTTGCAGTATGCCCTGGATTGCTTCATTTTTTGTGTTTGGTGGGGACTATATAGATGGGGCATGCACCAGTCTACCTGCTATGGGTCTCTATGATGGTACCACTGCACTGACTTGTCTAGGCGGTGAATGATCTTCATCTTGGGGAATTGTTAATGTAGTTAATGTATCATACCACTGAGACTGCTTTAAGGCTAGTACAGTGGACGCGACATTATCGGATCATCGACAGTATCGGATCACTCATAAGTTATCACCCATTTTTCTCGAAAATGAGGCAAATATTTTTTACCATTATATTACAGTCATCAAGTTAGACCAATGGCAAAGTGCAGGACGAAAAATTCGATCAAAATCTGCGACTGTGAAACCAATCAGAGTTGTTGAAAAGTTTGGCCCCTCTTCAGCGGCGCTTGCATTTTGCCTGTTGCTCGGTACCCCCAAAATAGATATCGGTTATTTAAACTATTTATCATAAGGCGATTGAAACCAATTTTGCTTTGTAATGTGTCCTGGCATCCCTCAAATTGCAGGCAGTCATTATTTTTGTGACATCCCAGTATTTGATGACACTAAAGACTTGAAAAGTGGGGCCCCTATGTGCGACAGTAACGGATCATTATTTAATTTGAACTGAGATACAGGCCTCAGCTGGAAAACTGTATGTTGGATGTATGGTCTGATGCTGAAAACACGTCAAAAATCAACTACCTGAGTGGCTGTTTTGTCTTCTTTCAAATAAGATCAGTATAAAACTAAGACAACATCATAATTTTTTGTAAGATATCCCTATATACCACGCCCCACACGCTAGCGTATGTTGATGAAGGTTATGCGTAGCACAACTAAGCTTCTGCTAAACTTCGAGATCAGCTCGCATGTGTGTGAGCCTAAATGACTGGCGTTCATCGGATGGACATCATTTTAGGCTCGGAGTAATGCCGAATAACTCGTTGACCGACCAAGTAGTGTTTATACACTGGTTGTATTGAAATATCGTTTAGGCGGAAAATCACCGTAAATTTGTTGATCCTGATGAGACACTACGGTCTTATCAGGGTCTACACTTTTCAGAGACAGATTGTTTTCTTTACTGTTTGAGTAGTTCCGTGCAATGGGGCGCAGGGAATTTTCGATTTGAAAATTTTTGGCATGCTTGTACTTTTGTATGCATTCAACTTTTATTTAACAGACATAACCGTTGCTGGTGAAGGACCACATGAAAAATATCGTTGAAAGGCCGTAAATGTTTTCTCTGAGAGTTTAATAGGACCAACTGTTTATGTAACAAAATTATTGAAGTCAAGAAGGTTGGCAGAATACCTCGGAGGAATTCTCCTTTAAAATAAGATCATATGATCCGATACTGTCGCACCTGATTCGTTACTGTCGTAAGACCCTCCTGTAAGTCTCGATAGGTATAAATTTAGTAAATATTTTGACATGGATAGATAGAAGGGATATTTTGCAATTGTTATGTTTAATAACATACCTACTTTTAGCATTCACATACAACAAAACAGGAGTTTTATTGAACTTGATCTGATACTGTCGAGTCCACTGTATGTGTTTATCCTAGTTGTATCATGTATATGGTACTTGTATCATCTGTTAGGAGATATGCTTTATTATTTTGTATCTTTTATTTTGCTCACATTTTGTCATTTGGAATTCTTTCCTTGGTTTGTTTGGTTGCTCATTCTGTACCACTATGTGTGCTCCTATGAGGGCCGAAAATTCGTAATAAAGAGCTTAATTTGAAGAAACACTTTGGAGACAACCCCTCGATCTCAACACATAATTAACACAGGCGGATGTAGATGAAACAGATCCATTAGTCATGTACACATTTCGATAGGATAGAGAAACGCTTAAAAGGTATTTTGTTTTTCTGTATTTTCGACCCTTAGCACAGTCCAGTTGTCATAGTTCAAACTGAAATATACGCCGATCAACAGGAACGAAAGGGCCTAAGATAGATCTTGGCCCTTTTGTCTTTAACTTCTTTAGTTATGTCTAGTTCCCTCAATATTCCCGAGGAAAGCTATAAATTAAAGTTGATATAAAGTAAAACAAGCAAAAAAAAATGTATATCTCCATATTTTCATGATATCCAGAGCTCTTGTATAATAGTTGACTGTGTAGAGTTGGTTGCCGAAGGCATTTGTTTAATGCATAACTGTTAACAACTGTATTTGTGTATAGGGTGACATTAATTGACTTGTCGGTTCATCCTATTTCTTTACGACTTTGAAACGGAATTCTGTAAGGGAGAGTCAGGTAACTTCGGACGGCAGGTAAATTCGGACAGTGACATTGTTTCCTTTATATGTCAGTTGTTTGGAATTAAGACAAAATTAACCGGGCAAATAGTCAATATCTTGATGAGCCGTCTCATCTGGATTTTAACTGTTTGCCATAATGTCCTAATTAACCTGCCTGTCCGAAGTTACCCGAATCTCCCCTAACTCTGACGGTAATGGTGGTTTGGATGGATGGATGACTTGCGATGTTACGTCCTTTCAACAGTATTTCAGTCATATCAGGACGATGGGCTTGTGATAATGAAAGTCTGTGTGCAATGGAACCCCGTTTACGATGGAAAGAACTCTGCCTCCAGCGGGGCTCGAACCCGCGACCGCTAGATCAGTAGGCCAGCGCTTAACCCACTGAGCTACCGGGGCTCCCGGTAATGGTGGTATATGCCCATTCAGTCGAGTAAAGACAAACTTGCCCGAGTCCCTTTATCTTTATCTACAGAAAGGCTGCCACGATGACCGAGTAGTTTTCGGAACTATGACACTTTTTTGTTTTGTAACAGCCTCTTTTTTATTTTGTAACAGCCTTAGAAACATGGTTAACCAGGTGTGGTTGTCGCAGCCCCGGGCTGCTTGTGCGTGTCTGTAAATGAACAGTATATTTCATTAATTAAAAAAATGACTTGTCTGAACTTGTCTTTATTCAGACTTAAATACTTAAGGGACTGTCACATTTATATTGTTTCTCTAATTAAAAGCACCTTTCTGTAAAGTTAAAGGGACTTGGGCAAGTTTATATATACCCGAGCTGCAGCCCTATCCTACCTGAATTTCCGCGAGAGGTGTTTGTACCTTTCTCATTACTGTTCTTGACAATAAACAGCAAAGATCCATACCAACCTGATGCCGCGTGAAGCGTTGGTAATTCTCATCAGCACCATTGCTATTAATTTGCTATACACCGACTAGTTCATTATGGGGGTATACACCTTTACTCTTTTCAGTCTTTTGGTGTTTGGCCTCGCACATCGAGGATGCGAAAAAGATTGGCTGCCAGGTGCATCTGTGGCAGGGCTGCAAGTCCTGGATGTCATTTATCTCAGGTTTGGTAAAAGTCCCACCAATGCGGAAGCAACGTCTCGACATGACTGAAATATTGTTTACTGGGACAGTAAACTACAACTCAACAACAAACACAATCCTTTGGTGTTGGCGCAATTTATTTCCCGTTTTTTTTGTTTTTTTTTCGTTTTGTTTTCTTATGCAGACAACAAACATCTGCCGTCTGCTTCCGTTGCGTGATGTGAAAGTCAAACGATCAATAGTAGTAACGTATATAATCTCAATATTTGGACATTTAATGGTCTATAATGTACATTTCCTTGCCTCTGCTGTCGACCGCGCCAATCAGTTACTATACATGCAAAAGTGGCTGTTGACCGAGACGAGACTGTCGACAGCAGTATCAGCTCGGTCGACCATTAGCAATAATATTTACCGTTTTTGATATGCTGTTGACAGATTCCTGGGTCGTCAGTCGTGACTTTGCACAGTAACGGATCGGTCGACAGCACAGGTAAGCAGTTTTGATAATATCTTCCCTTTGGGGTCTGATGATTTTAAAAGGGATTCGATCAAAGTAAGTGCGAGTCGCACAAAATTCTTTCAAGGTAGGCTATTTAGAAAGGTTTAGATTAAGTCTTATAAATGAGACAGTATACACAAATTGTGTAGACCTAGATCAGACACCGTTAAACGCGGCGTCTGATCTGGGTCTGCACTATCTTCATATAACTAATGGGTATTTCTCACTTGAATAAAATGAAAATAATGAAAATGAACTAAACCAGACACCAGTCAAGCGATAAATGGACACATGGACACATCCTTTTGATAAGGACAAAACAGTCCAGTGGGCATAAAAAGGTTAATTCGGTGCATTTATCTTGTTTATGCACGAAACGAGCATTCTAAAGTTTTAATTTTTTAAAAGATAGAGTATACTCATCCAATTTTACATCTAAATTAGGAAAAACTAAAAAAAAAAAAAAATAGGATTCGCCTCCCCGGCGGACAAAATGGTGACCGAGACTTTGTCTCACTTGGTGAGGTTTGGCGTGAAACGGCATCTGTTCTGCAAGGGATGTGTAATAAAACTTGATGAACAGCGCTTACCCTGATCTGAGTGCCATTTGAACAGTCTGATCTTGGTATGAGGTGCTTGGTCATGTTTAGTATCAATACGGTGTTTGATAATTAATTTGTCTCTGCAGAGGTATTGATTGACAAGAAAGCGTTAAATCAATGAGGCTGGATGCTGTTACTGAAATAGTTGAATTTGTAAACAGCCTAGTTCAATATGAGGCGGCTCATTATAATGAGCCGCCTCACATTGATCTAGGCTGTTAATATGAGCCTCCTCATCTGGATATACCTGTTTGTCGTCTAGACTTTAAGAATCTCAATGTGATATAGCTTGGACGAAACATTTTCTGAAATTTGCAGACGTAATTTTTGTCGTCTGCTTTTAAGCTCTTCAAACTTAAACTGATTTTTCTTGTATAATTTCAGACTGACATAGATGTGGTCTTCTACAGGAATCTCTATATCAGTGAAAGGCCAAGAAAACCAAAGCAGCTGTCATTTAGAAAAGTTTCATCTACAACTGCTGCTGGAAGCAGGGTTTCAGATATAAAGGACGGCACAAAGGCAACCACACAAAGTAGAGGATAGACGTCCATTTTACGCTGTAAGCTAGCGGTGACGAAGTTGAATTAGACATGTTATGAAATAGGCGTGAAAGTCATGTTTAGCCACATAATATGTCGGCGGCAAAACAGACGAAGAACGGATCAGTTCTGAAATTTATTTCAATTGTGATATTTTTAACGACGGTCAACATGGTATTCTTCTACCTTTATCGCAATAAAGAAACGCCGGTAATGTGTACAGCAGACTCCGTAATTAACGCAGCCGCTAAATACTTACTCAGCGGCGGTAATACCACTCTGAATGAAGCTATTCCGACAGAGTGTCCCCGAGCAGGACAAGAAGTTAGTGAAGGGTTTGTTAAAGCTGTTAAGTCTTTAAATAGGCAGTGTCTGAAACAGAAACATAAAAAGAAAAGTCCAGATTATAGATCAAAACCACTGATTACTCTTTTTACAACGTTTGCAGCACATTCGCACAGAAACGATACGGAGAAAAACATAGTGCATAATAATACGTTTGTAAACTGGGCGTCCTTAAAGCCTAGAGTTTATTTGATACTTTTTTCAAATGATAGTAAAGTGCGACAAATGGCTAAAGACTCCGGATGGGATATAGTTACTGCGGTAAATGAATCATCGGAATCACCGCCAGTACTTAAAGATATGTTCAGATTCGCTACGAGCTCTTTCAAGACTCCCTGGTATGGTTATGCTAACGGAGATATTCTGTTTACAGATGATTTTATCAACACAGTCAGCAATATTAATGAAACAATTGGTTCTAGTCAACGAGTATTAATCACGGGTAGAAGAACTAACCTGGAAAATATTACAAAAGATATGAACGTGACTGAATTTGCGACAGTAAGAAAAATGGCAGAAGCAAATGGAAAACTTTACAAAACTGACGCTGAAGATTATTTTGTTACTAGTCAAACATTCCCTTGGAACGAAACTGCCCCAGTTGTAGTTGGTAGGCCAGCGTACGACAACTGGATAGTGGGTCACGCAAGGTGCAGACTTAAGTCCATTGTTATTGACGCGACGGAAACTGTGTTAGCGGTTCATCAGACCACTCGGACTGGGGGTAATATAGAAGGATATAAGAGTAGAAATCCAAATTTCAACTTTGATCTCTTTAAACAACACAAAATCAAAACTGATTTTATTACAGGTCTTACCACCTGTTGCAATTACAAAACTTATAGATCATTTTGTGGTATTATAATTGCAGATGAAAGATCTACTCTGGGTAAAGGCTGTGAATGTGAAAAACCTAAATGAAATGTGTTTATTTTTTATCAATACATGTATTATTATTATTTTTTTTGTTTTGAAGACATACATGTATCTGCAGAGCCCTAGATAAGAGGGGTATTTGATGATAATTGAGAGATAATTTTCTTTATTTCTCATTGAAACCATAATTTGTGACCCCTCATCTGAACCGTCTTGTTGAGACGGTTCAGATGAGGGGTCACAACATATGTTTTTATCCAGAATTAACAAGAATTATCCCTAATTATCACCAACTACTACCTCAGTGGTGGATCCAGAGGGGGTTCGGGGGGTTCAAACGAACCCCCTCTTCAGCCTAAATTATTTCATTTTCATGGGGAATTTCAGGAAAAATTGGTCAAACTGCACAAATCGAACCCCCTCCTCAGCTTATTCGAACCCCCTTTCCAAAATTTCTGGATCCGCCCTTGTCCCTCTTATCTAGGGCTCTGGTCTAGTCAGGTAAAATACCTCTAAGGTAGCAATAGCACAATTATCTCATGATGCAGTATTTTCTGCATGCTGAACAAGTCAGATATAAATACCTCTGGGTAGCAATAAGAGGATTTTTTTCTTATATTTCTTCCCATTCATTATCATTTTCCGTCGTTTGATATCATTTGAGAATGCAGTTTAATCAGACTTATTGAAAGTGTTTCCATGTACATGTACCCTACTGGAGCTTAAGATAAACACTTGTTAATCAGCTGATAGTATTTATATTTGTACTAAAACAAAACTTACCTGTAGATGGAGGTTTTGTGGGATCTGTTGGTATGATTTATCAATGGGCCGTCCCTGAACTTGAGTTAGCAAACAAATGTGGCCTCATTTTAGGGCATTGTGGTTCGTTTTGATATTTCCTGCTTCTGGACGCCAGTCCTCGATCGTGTTTAGCGAAAATAGTGACAGTAAATTTAGGAAGTGTCTGCTGACAACCGGTTGTCACCAGACTTTTTGGACCAAAACCGTCTGCTGACAACCGGTTGTCACCAGACTTTTTGGGCCAAAAACGTCTGCTGACAACCAGCCATATATTTTCTATTAAATGGTTTTTAATTGAGTTTATTTTAACTGAATTTATATTAATATGTTATTATAATAAATATAACATAAATCTTCTCATTATAAAGGCAAATGACTCTTTACTCTTGCACTTTTTGGCATTGTGTTATATTATATATGCGTGGACTGTTTGTATTTTGATGTATGGAAACAAATAATGATGCCTTTAAATTTAGTCCTTATTTATTGCCTGTTTTTGTTTGTGATATATTATCTAATAACATTGTTGCTTTGTGCCTGATAATCATACCTATATGGTCTGTCTTTTATTACAATTAAATCCTATAATTAAGGTGTGAAAATCAAATTCTGATCTTTAACAAAGGTGTATATCTCAATTAAATGTGTTTATTTAGCAGTTGTTTATTTAGCAGTTACTTAATACATTTATCAAATTTGGTGCATCATATTTTATTCATATGGTCTTTACTTATCCGTCTGAAACATATACAACTCAGTAAAAATGGCCCTTGTTGAGCATAGTCAAGTCAAATCTACACCATTACAGCCAAGACCCAGCATCCTTACCCTGTCATATACGGGTTCTGGAATATTGATAAGCTGTGGTCCATTATGGAAGAGATTGCTGCTCCATTTGATGTTACATGTAGTTAAAAAATTGGATCTATAGAATTAGGGATATTTTTTTTAGCTCACCTGAGCCATAGGCTCAAGGTGAGCTAGTGTGATCAGTCAGTGTCAGAATCAGAATCAGAATTGTTTACTGGTGATACGTCCAAGGACAATCATTCACCTGGAAGGACAAGCATTTACCAGGATGATTGTCCAACTTCTGTCTTGTGTTGTCCGTCATCAACAATTCGCTTTACATTACAACTTCTCCGAAACCGTTAGGCCTAGGCAATAAAAATGTACCGTAATCGACCCATTTACCGCACATGCCCCTATAACCGCACACCAAGGCCATTTCCGGACAAACTGCACAAGCGCACACTGCTTTTTCTTTGAAACTTTCACAAAACCCAATAATTGACAGGGAACTCATGAAAAGTATAAACGCAAAGTATTTCCAGTCCTACCCATGTTGCCTCTTTCCAGTCACCCTGCATTTCATTGTTCTGAGTGTGCGGTTATTAAATACATTTTAACCACATCTTTTTGTTGCAATTTTGAAAAAGTTAAGCGCACAGTGCGGTAAATGGGTCGATTATGGTATGTGTGTTCAGGGTATCGGGGTCTGAAAATTTTAGGTAGGGTAGGCACAGCTGTTTTTTTTTATTTCTTTTTTTCGACAGAAATACCTTTCAACATGCATTAAGTTATATATTTTCATAAAACTTGAAAGAAAATCTGGGTTTCACTAGAAAAATTAGGTAGGGTTACCCTAAACACAGGTATCTTTTTATTTGGCCCTAGGGCTTTGATATGGAAAATCTGCTGCTTCAGAACCCCTGGGCTCAGATGCTCGATATTTGGTATAAAGCACTGTCTAGTGAACCTTTACCAAGTTTGTTCAAGTGAAGACCCCAGGGTTCAAAACGGCCCTGTAGCAGGGGGTTTTGGATTCCAAAATAAAGTATACTTAGAAATATTCTTCTCCAGAACTGCTAGAATCAGATGCTTGAACTTTGATATGTAGCACTGCCTAGTGGCTGTTTACCAACTTTGTTTAGATGGTGGCCTTAGGGCCCAAAATGGCCGCCCTAGGGGGTCCTGGGTTTGAACCGAAGAAATACATAGGAAAATATTCAAAAATCTTCTTCAGAACTGCTGGGCTTGAAATTTGGTATGTAGCATTGCTAAGTGGTCTTTTATCCAGCTTGTTCAAATGGTAGCCTCGGGGTCCAAAGTGGCCCTGCCCCATTGGGTCCTAGGTTTGTACCACAGAAATACATAAGAAAATATTCAAAAATCTTTTTAACTCACTAGAGCCATAGGCTCAAGATAAGCTATTGTGATCAGTCAATGTCTGTTGTGCATCATGCCGTGTGTTGTGCCTTTTCTGTCGTCAACAATTTGCTTCACAGGACATCGTCTCCTAAACCGGTGGTTGGATTTTGACCAGACTTGGCAGGAATGAACCTTGTATGACCCTCTCTGAAAATTATTCAAATGGTTCTAGACCATGGCATAACTAGGTCAAATGAGCCAAAATAGATTTTTGGAATGAGAACTTTGAAAATTTTCTTGTCTATAACCACAAGGCCTTGAGCCTTGCTATTTGGTATGTTACAATCATCATCTGGTGGTCCTCCTCCAAGCTTGTTCAAATTATGGTCCTGGGGCCAAAATGGCCTCGCCCTGGGGGTCACATTTTTACATAAGCTTTTATAAGGAAAACATAAAATCTTCTAGTCTAAAACCACTGTATGAGCCTTGGTACTTGGTCAGTAGCATCACCTTGTGTTCCGCTACGAAGTTTGTTCAAATTTTGGCCCTGTGGTCAGATGGCCCGCCCCGGGGGTTGTATGTTTTATATAGGCTTATAATGGTGTAGATATTTAACTTCATTGGTTTCCATACATTAAAGTACAAACAGTCCACATTTTTATGTAGCACAATGACAAGAGTGCAAGAATCATGCAAGTAAAAATGGTCTTTTGCCTTAACTATGAGAAGCTTTATGCATTATTTATAACATATTTATGACAAATTAATACAAATTCTGTTGAATTAAACTTTATTTAAAACCATTTAATAGAAAATATATTGCTGGTTGTCAGCAGACGTTTTTGGCCCAAAAAGTCTGGTGACAACCGGTTGTCAGCAGACATTTTTGGTCCAAAAAGTCTGGTGACAACCGGTTGTCAGCAGACCTCGCCGTAAATTTATCAATAGTCGAAAGTGGTTCTATGATTATGTCTTTTTTGTCAACCCTACAGCGTTAAAAGAAGATAACCTTTAAACTAAAAGCGCCAAATATGAAATTAGTTAAATTTGGATACAGTGCTGATCCAGATGAGGCGGCTCATAATGTTTGCACTTAAGTAGTAGAATTTACGATATGATATAGCTTGGACGCCAAACTATATTTTTAATTTTGCAGTGATGAATTTTGTATGCTGTGATGTGTGTGTAATCGTTACTTTGTTATGCTCACTGTGTAAGTCAGCAATACATATGTAGCCTTCAAAATTTACAACAGATTTGATTTTTGGCAGTGAATTCTATACAATCACGGTATTTCGTCACCTTCAACCCTGGTTAACTCTGTATATACAAGGGCTGTTATGAAACGAAAAAGAGCTGTTACGAAACAAGAAAGAGTCATAGTTTCCAAACGACCTGATGACCAGGTCGTTTGGTAACTGGGACTCTTTCGTTTCATAAATGCCTCTTTTCCGTTTCGTAACATCCTTGAAAAATAGTTAACCAGGTGTGGCCTTGTTCTGCTAGGGGCTGTGCGGAGAACAACAATGCAGACTGTTTATAACATGTCAAAGTTTCCTTGCCGCCAACATACACGCACACATGCTCCTGTCATTGGAGCACGTGTGTGTGCTAGCGGCAAGGGCGAGTGAGACCCTCTTGTGCTTTATTGATATTTTGTCCTGTTAACAGCGAAACAATATTTGAAATAAATTTTGTATATTTTCAGTGTATTCTGTTTCATGTTATTATTTAAACCACGATATTGCATTTTGTCTGGTCCCCTGTATTTTTTTGCTGTTGTTAACCCGTTCATGCCTAGCGTCCCATAAATGGGACATACGCAAACAGTGCAGACCCAGATCAGACGCGGCGTCTGATCAGGGTCTACACTATTTGCTTAAGACAAATGGGTATTTTTCCTTAAAATGAAATAAAAAAAAGATACAAAATAAATAAATCAGACACCCCTTAAATGACAAATAGACTCATCCAATGTTTACTGATAGAAAAGTCCACTGGGCATAAACGGGTTAATCCGATTCTCGTAACGATGTTGGTCTCTGGACTTCAGCGGTACGAAACCATGGCCCCACTTCAGAGCACCGTTTCTGCTCTCGTCTCATCTCCAAAACCCACCAAAGGGAGTGGCACCAACCGTCACGTCAGTTCATCTGTCTGGAACGACCATGGCCCCGAGGTTGTAAAACTTTTTTCATGCTCCTCTATTTTACTTGCTTGCTGATAAGATAAGTTGTTTTCATGCTCCGTTTAGCTGAGCCTGAAATTTTCTCTGCTGATAAATACTAAAATGCTAACTAGTGTATGAAATTTTCTCTGCTTATGAATGTGAAAATAACAACACTAGATTTATCAGCAGAGAAAATTTCATGCTCAGCTGAGTTGAGCACGAAAACGTTTTATAACCTCGGGGCCTAGTTAGACAAGCGTTAGGCGCCACGTTTCAGGGTTGGTGCAACGTGGCGTTGTCTCTCCAGCACCGGGGTCCTTGTCTTCCCATTTCCGATGGAGTTCTGTATTTCTGTGAAGAAGTCTGCCTCTGGAGTTATGTATCTGCCTCTTTAGTTCTGTATTTCTGTGAAGAAATCTGCCTCTGGACTTCTGTATATCTGCGAAGAAATCTGCCTCTACAAATTAGGTGCTATTCTAGTGGAATAGGTGAAATGGCAAAACTGCCGTATCTATCTAAAGGAAGGACATTGTGTGACCAGTTGTCAGTTGTAACATGAAGTGAGACCTTATGAGGTCATCGCTGCTTTTGCAAATATTTCGATATTTCGACATCTCTGGATACGTAAGAGGCTTCAGAGCTCCAGATAAGAAGGGGGAAACGGATAATCGGATAATTCAGTGATAATTTTTCTTATTTCTCAATTAGTCCGGTGGTTTATGAGTGAAATTTTGGATTTGTGGGCACTTTCGCGGCATGACGGGCAACCGGGCTCATTGAAGTCACTAAACCTACCTAAAACCATTTTGCCCGGTTGCCAGCTCAACAGACGTCATATAAGGTCAAAATCGGGTCAAAGGTCATTTGGTGCATTTCTATATACCAGTTTGTGAGTATTATTGAATTAATGTGCACTTTCGCGAAATGAGAGGCAGCTTTGACAAAGGAAGTAAGTAAACATACCACAAAAGCTTTTGCCAAATTGCCGACGTCATATCTAATCATAACTGGGTCAAAGGTCATTAAGTACACTTTTGTATAGTGGCATTTTATATCATTTATTCTAAAAGCAGTCTTTTGAGTTACCAGTAGCCCATAGACCTGCCCCACCAATTTGAATGAGAGGCCTTCTACAATTTTTGATTTTCCAAACTTATATTACATTATTACATGATACCATTGTCTGCTATCTGACTTAATGCGTTTGACAGCTATCGCCAATGTAAATACGTTACCATACCAATGCGCTGAATTAGTATGTTACCATACCTCTTACTCAAATGAATATTGAAACGTATATTAATCTTGCTATTGACGAAAAGCATCGTGCTGCTTTTCTATACAATTATATAAGCTATCTCCTATAGAGCATAACTGTTGCCTACGTTACCGATTTTTTTTCCTCCAATTTAATGTTTCGGATGGATTTACCATTTTACTGAAACCAGCTTATATTTACATTTTACATGAACGCAAATAAAAAGAAAAATGAGAGTGTATCAAACTATGCAGAAAATTACACCGTTACATACGTTACCAGGCATATCTAATCAAAAATCATAAACCAGAAATATGGCCATTGATATTATAAACAGCATTTTACGAGCTGGCACTACAAAGATCAACTTTTATCTTTAACAGATGAGGCGATGCAATTTCTAAATATAGAAATTTGGTTAATAGAGCCTGAACAATGGTCTGCTAGGCAATTTTGTAGATGCCTGGGGCAGTACATTCGCCTCTTCTGAAATATTTTAGTCAGTCAGCTGGCACTCATAATTGAAAGTGACAATTTATCGAGAGAATTTGAACTTGTTCTAGAGTGTTGACAGAGAGCAAACTTAGCTGAAGAACAGATATAACTGTCTCTTTAGTTGTGGTTTTTAGGTAGTCGAACAAGATGAAGATGCAGACAGAATATATTATGGAATCACATTACAGAGAGCAATGACTCTCAATGGGCTTTGTTGTAGCCGCAATTTCTAAAACCATGTCAATATATCATTTTTTTCTTACCCTGTGCTGGTACCACAGACTTTGTAGATGTCTGGCAATATATTGTCTGGAACTGAATTCTACCCATATTAATATAAAAGAAACAACTACCATGACCATATCTCTAGGGGTATTTCGGTAATTGAGCAGGTGCCACAGTCGATGCACAGGTTTGGTAGCGGCATAGGTAGGTACCATGATATATGCTGATGTCTTTCAATAGCCTGACCTGACACCACAGTGTTTACAGACGTGTCTAGTAGATTAAGATGGTACCCTTTTATCTATAGATGTCTTTGTAAAGCCTTATTCGCAGTGTTACGTACGTTACGAAATATGTATTACCACACATGGATATGAGCATTATAGGATGTGCGTTTAAGGCTGCCACTACAGTGGTATTTCAGCATACTGGCAGAGGACATTTGGTGGCCAGAACTAGCA
The DNA here is from genome assembly GCA_963989385.1 of Ctena decussata. Taxonomy (NCBI): domain Eukaryota; kingdom Metazoa; phylum Mollusca; class Bivalvia; order Lucinida; family Lucinidae; genus Ctena; species Ctena decussata. Next base: position 75,286,623 of record OZ022499.1, on the reverse strand, counting down.
TGCTAATCACACAAGATGACTAGTAGAAGCATGAGATTGTAAAACACAGATTTCTTGTAATGTGCTTATACAGCACAGCAGTGGCAAACGTGATGTGTACTCTCGCACTACAGTCGCCTTTGCTGTTTTCACTAAATGCTTTGACTGTTATCACAACCTATTCAGACGAGTTATCTGAGCTGGTGTAACAGTAGGCCATTTGATGTCTGAAGCTTGCGCTACGGTAAAGGTTTTGTTGTTACGAGAGCTTGAACAACAGTTTCAGAAATGTTTCATAGTAGACTGTGTCGATGATTAAGTCCCCTAAGTGATTTGTAGTGTGAACATAATATTTTCACCCCTACATAAAGTCTATATATATTAACACCTTGAATTATAACTGATTTCATTCATTTATGATGTCATAACCGTTGACAAATGTAGTATTAAGATAGCTGGAGCAGTATAGTATAAATCTTGCCTTTGGGGATGGCTGGTGCTATTTTTACAATTTTCACCCGTCCGCCCCCCCCCCCCCCCCCCCCCCCCCACCCACCCCCACCCCCACCCCACCCCACCCCACCTCCTTAATTCATCTGGTTCCATTTGCATTTATATAGTAAGCAACATATTGTTAAATATTTTACATGCACCGTATGCATATTCATGTGAAGACACAGATTTAAGTCAGTGTTATGCCCTTTTTAAAAGTTCAATAGATTTCAGGTACGAAATTTAAACACTTCCCATAACGTAAACTACACAGGCTAACGAAGTCAGTTTTAGTACATTACATGGTTATGCAAAACAAAACATATGATGACTTAGTTGTGAGAAGCAAATGTACCAGCTTCGAATGCATTAATCAGAATGATATGAAACTTCTCAAGTAATAATGACGCGCAAGGCTTGAATACAGCAGACTAGGTTTGATTAAATGTTTTCCTGAGAAATTCTGTAAAGTGCAAAACACGCCTCATGCAACCTGGAGCATCTGTAATTATTTCAGATAGCCTCTATAAGCTCTGTAGTCACTGGATTAAAACTAACTAAAACAATAATCTGATGAAGTTACGGGAGCCATCTTAGCAGCCTCTACAAAGCCGCTTAACGACAGGGTACTTATAAATGAAAGCATTTGATTGTTAAAATATGTAGTTTTCTCATATTTTTTCCATGCAAGTTATATGGTCATCAATCCCATGAGAAATGTATAGAAGAGGTGATTCAGACGAGGACCAACATAATGTCATATGGGCAATAGCAATACTTAGATTCAAATTACTTTATTTGTTTCCCACACACCTGTCTGTCTTAACGTAAATTACATGCGATGCTGTAAACCTTATACAAAAACGTATATGTTACAGTAGTTGAACAAGTGTGCTTTTGAGTAATGCCCTTTAGAATCAAAAGCATGAGGCAATGAGCTTCAAAATATCGGTCGACAAGTTTCGATATTCTGGATTGAACATTTAAAATAATCCTGTATATCTGAAAACTTATTCTCGACATCATGCTGATGTGTATTGTATGTCTAAAGTAGTTTGCAAAATGAATTACTGTCAACTTTACAAACAAGAAAACATCTATAAACACAGAACATACATCATACTATGCTTTTATATTTAATTGAATCGCTTAATAGTAATTTAAATGTCTAATTTACCAATTTGGTAACGTAAACTACATGCGAATGATTTATCTACATTGAATTTTATCTGCTTCACAGCTCAAACTTTTAAAGTTCTTGCATCATTATGTGTAAACACCGTTACAAATAATTTCATGGCTATTTTTCTGCATTAGATTATAGATGGCAACTGTAAACAGTTTATGTATTGTAAACAACACATGCTAATGAAGCCAACTATTTGTAATGTAAATGTTGAGCTATAAATATATGATATCTTGCTTAAAAAGGTATGATTTACTAAATTGAAACGTGTTGTTCATATATTTATGCAGTGCAGTCCTCGATTTATATAATATTCAAGTTAGCTCTATGAATGCATATACATTCAGAAAATAGGTGTACGGACGGACACATAAACAGTATGAAGAAACTGTTCAAGTATGCTATACTATTGCCGCATGAGATTTTCAATATGTTCAGCATTTAACTGCAGTGATATTTATACCTCAAATGTACAATAATCATTTTCTAAGCAGTTTTTCGTGATTTTGCACTTAATGACCTTTGACCTCATTTATTCGGTACACAATGGCCAGTCAGGGTTGGCAACCGCCAAAAAATAAACGAGGACATATCGGTAAGTATTTTTAGCATGGTTGCCCATCATGCCCCGAAAGTGCCCACAAACTCATTTTCTAGAGCACTTTTCTCGAATCCGCCACCTGACTAAATGTTGTTGCCTCTCAACAGAATCGTATCAGCGAGATACATGTAGTTCAAATGAGAGGATCACAATGCATGTTATTTATAGAAAACTAAGGCAAATAATTATTTTCCCTAAATTATCTCTGTTATCCCCTCTGGGCTTGTCTGCGTGCGCCATCAAAATACGCATTCTAATGCACTTACGAATATAACGCGATTTCTGATTGGATAACGTCAAAAATTTGCGACAGTATATTCTGCGATATACTGTCGCAAACCCGACGTCATTAAGTAACGTCGCTTCTCATTGGCTAAAGTTTGGTTTTACGTTGCTGACAGCGCCTGAAATAGATGCAAACTAGAACATTATGAAAAGGTGAAAATGTAGAAAGGTGCATTAGAATGGGAATAACTGTATTGAAAATTGTCATTTGGGGAGGTAAATCATCGGTTTTATGGTCGCAAATTGCGTTTTACGGCTCCGCTGGCGCGTCGCCGTAAAACGAAATTTCCGACCGTAAAACCGATTATTTACCTCCCCAAACGACAATTTTCAATACAGTTATCCCCTTATTATATGAGACTGACATGCTGAAGCAGGCTATTGGCAGTTTTCGGAACGGAACGGACTGGTGGTGACCTCGCAGTTCTCAGTTTACAGTTCATATTTCACATTAATGGTTCGCATTTCGCACTTCGTAGTTCATTGTTCACACTTCATTGTTCATACTTCACAGTTCATGCTTTATACAGTAGTTAACAGTTCATAGTGAATTGTTTACACTTCATAATTCAGACTTCACAATTCGTATTTCACCGTTAATAGTTCTTTTTTCACACTTTATTTTTTAGTTCACGTTTAATACTTCACAATTAAAACTTCACAGTTCATAATTCAAAGTTCTTACTTCATAGATCATTGTTCACACTTAAAAAAAATAACTTCACAATTAATACCTCACAGTTCGTACTTCAAAGTTCATACTTCAGCATTTTTACTTCATAGTTCGTACTTTACCCTTCATATTTCAGAATTCACAGTTCCTACTTCACAATTCATTGCTCATAATAATGGTTGAGCAAAGACAATGCCTCGTTTTGAAGACTAGGAATTGTGTAGTTTGAAGTAAGATCTATGATCTGTAAAGTGTAAACTATGAACTATAAAGTATGAAATATTAACTGTGAAGTCGAAGTAGGAAGTGTGAATTATGAATTTTAAAGTGTGGTGTATGAACTGGCGAGTCAGCTATGAAGTATGAAGTGGGACGTTTATACTATGAAGTATGTATAGTGAATTATGAAGTATGAACTGTGAAGTATTAACAAGGAATTATGAAGTATTAAATATGTAGTGTGAAATATGAAGAGTAACGTATGAACTGTGAGTGTGAGGTTTGAAGTAAAAATATTGAACTGTGACTAGTATATTCTGAAGCAAGAACTGTGAAGTGTGAACTCTGAAGTATGTCATATTTCCGTTTTCTAGTATATAAACTTAAAACTATGAAGTTACTCTGAAGTGTTAATGGTGAAGTTTGCATTATGAAATCCGAAGTCACCACCTGCTATGCATTTTGTTTTTGTTTCATGCCTTAAATGGTAAGCATGTAAACATATTAACAGTTTAATTCGGTTGAAAGACATGCAATCTCATTTTTGTTGTTCTTTTGTTTTCTTTCAAGGATGTTGAGAGGCGCGGTAGTCGAGTGGTTAGAGTGGCTCGGCTATTGTGCAGAAAGTGACCGGAAGGTGGTGAGTTCGCGGGTCACCGTCGCCATCCGATGACTGGAAAACTCTGTCTGTCAACCCAGCAGAAAATGGGTACCTTTTTAGCTCACCATAGCACGAAGTGCTCAAGGTGAGCTATTGTGATCGGTCTTTGTCCGTCGTCCGGCGTCCGTCGTTCGTCCGTCGTCAACTTTTGCTTTAAACGACTTCTCCAAAACTGCTGGACGGATTTTGAAATAATTTCACAGAAATGTTCCTTGGGGGACTCTTTGTCAAAATTGCTAAAACGGTTCTGCTCCACTGAACAATATGGCCGCCAGAGCTAAAAATAGAAAAACCTTTAAACGACTTCTCCTCCAAAACTGCTGGGCAGATTTTGAAATAATTTCACAGAAATGTTCCTTAGGAAGCCTTTTACCAAAATTGCTCAAACGGTTCCGCTCCGCTGAACAAAATGGCCGCCAGAGCTAAAAATAGAAAAACCTTTAAACGACACCTCCTCCAAAATTGCTGGGAAGATTTTGATGTATGTTCACAGAAATGTTTCTTAGGAGACTCTCTACCAAATTTGCTAAAACAGTTCCGCTCTGCTGAACAAAATGGCCGCCAGAGCTAAAAATAGAAAAACCTTTAAACAACTTCGCCTCCAAAAGTGCTGGACGGATTTTGAAATAATTTCACAGAAATGTTCCTTAGGAGGCCCTTAACCAAAATTGCTCAAACGGTTCCGCTCCGCTGAACAATATGGCCGCCAGAGCTAAAAATAGAAACACCTTTTAACGACTTCTCCTCCAAAATTGCTGGGCAGATTTTGAAATAATTTCACAGAAATGTTTCTTAGGAGACCCTCTACCAAAATTGCTAAAACGAGTCAGCTCGGCTGAACAAAATGGCCGCCAGAGCTAAAAATAGAAAAACCTTTAAACGACTTCGCCGCCAAACTGCTTGGCAGATTTTGAAATAATTTCACAGAAATGTTTCTACGGAGGCCCTTAACCAACATTTCTCAAATGGTTCCGCTCCGCTGAACAATATGGCCGCCAGAGCTAAAAATAGAAAAACCTTTAAACAATTTCTCCTCCAAAACTATTGGGCAGGTTTTAAAATAATTTCACAGAAATGTTTCTTAGGACATCCTCTACCAAAATTGCTAAAACGGTTCCACTTCACTGAAAAAAATGGCCACCAGAGCTAAAAATAGTAAAACCTTTAAACGACTTTGCCTCCAAAACTGCTGGGCAGATTTTGAAATAATTTCACAGAAATGTTCCTTAAGACACCCTCTACCGAATTTTCTCAAACGGTTCCGCTCCGCTGAATAAAATGGCCGCCAGAGCTAAAAATAGAAAAAACCTTGAAACGACTTCGCCTCCAAAACTGCTGGGTAGATTTTGAAATAATTTCACAGAAATGTTCCCTAGGAGTCCTGCTACCAAAATTGCTCTACCGGTTCCGCTCGGCTGAACAATATGGCCGCCAGAGCTAAAAATAGAAAAACCTTTAAACGACTTCTCCTCCAAAACTGCTGGGAAGATTTTGAAATAATTTCACAGAAATGTTCCTTAGGAGACCCTCTACCAAAATTGCTAAAATGGTTCAGCTCTGCTGAACAAAATGGCCACCAGAGCTAAATAAAGAAAAACCTTTAAACGACACCTCCTCTAAAGCCAATGGCTCGATTTCAAAATAATTTCACAGAAGTGTCTGACTCATGGTTCTAAACAAAAATTGCTGAAACGGTTCCACTCTGCTGTACAAAATGGCCGCCAGAGCTAAGAATAGAAATAAATCTTAGAATGAATCAGAGGGCACAGTTACGATCCAATCATCATGAAACATGGTCAGAAAGTTTATCTGAATGAAATCTAGACCAACTTTGATACTGGGTCATGTGGGGTCTAAAACAAGGTCACTAGGTCAAATCTTAGAAAAACCTTGTGTACACTCTTTAGGGCACAGTTATGATATAATCTACATGCAACTTTGTCAGAATGTTTATTTTTATGAAATCTAGACCTGATTTGAAACTGGGCCATGTCAGGTCAAAAACGAGGTCACTAGGTCAGTTCTTAGAAAAACCATGTGAATGCTTTAGAGGACACAGTTTTGTTCTAATCTTCATGAGACTTAGTCAAAATGTTTTTCTTCTACAAATCTGGACCAAGGGTGCAACTTGGTCATGTCGGGTCAAAAACTAGGTCAAACCTTAGAAAAGCATTGTTTACGCTCTAGAGGGCACAGTTTTGATCCGATATTCATGAACTTTTGCAGAATGTTTATATCCAAGAAATCTAGACCAGGTTTGAAACTGGGTCATGTGGGGTCAAAAACAAGGTCATTAGGTTAAATCCTATTAAAGCCTAAGGTACACAATAAAGGGTTCATTTTCCATTGAATCTTTGTGAAACTCTGTCTGTTGGACGTATGGATGTTTCTGAGGTTAAGTTCACAGGATACTCAGGTGAGCGATCAAGGGCCATCATGGCCCTTTTGTTTGAATTAGGGAAGGATAAGGCAGCGAAAGGAGAGGGATGGGCTCCGCCTTTCATCAGCTGTGCCCAAGATACAGTTGGTCTCTAACCCCCACTGCCCCTACGGCTATTAGGCTATGGACAACCTTACCTTTTACCTCAAGGATGGCATACTATTGCCTTAATATTGTTAAGGTTTGCATTAGTCTTGTTTAAACAGTTTTGTTTATAGTGCACTTGTAGCTCCAACAGGTAGGCACTTGTTATAATTTTTATGACCAACAGAACGGACTTTATCATCTCTTAAACCCCTCTTGTTTGACAACAGTAGCACTTTTATGTAAATGGGCACACTTTCAGGGCAAACTGTTTTTAATTTTTGCCTCCCTTCTAAAAAGATGTCGGCTCTTAAATGAAAATTCTTTCCTTTAAGAGCAGACCTCATTTTAGAATAGAAGTAAATAGAGTCACGAAAGATGTCCTCCTTTGTAATAATAGTGGAAAGACAGGTAGGAGTGCCCATATCCTTAATCTCATTGTCAGTTTCTTAATTTAGTCCGGTTCCGTAATATCAGTTTCAGCTCATGAAGACTCTAAACGCTTTTGTTATCAACTTTCATATGGTATCACACTCAAGAAGTCGCAATTCCAGTTAGTCGGATGGCTTCCACGAACTCGTACATGTAAAAGAATCCTCAGGATAAACAGAGCGTGTTCCACCGTTGTATAGAACAGACAACATTTTACAAATCCAGCCAGATTCACTCTTTCTATATGAATAAAAGGCCATCGGCCAAAAGTCACCCGACGTTTGAAATGTGTCACAAACTGCAGCCCTTTATTCCATTTCAGAGTAACTGTATGGCCCAAACCAGAAAATATGTGTATAACAGAACCTGGTAAGCAAATAATAATTGAAGCATAAGCAAAGACATGTACCCAATTACTGGGCCTCTATGAGGTTATAAAATACTTAAGTTCAGAACTGGGCGTATATGTGTAAAATCAGGTTACTGAAACTTTAGTCCCTTACAGAATGCCCAAAACATCAAGACTGTATACCCAATAACAAAATAACAAGGGCCATAATCCTCCTAATATGAATCTGATGAAAAATGAACAATGCATTTATGAAAATTCAGCCCATTAATATGAATAGTTCTTGAGTTATCCTTTTACCTTTAAGTGAATGTCTATTTATTATGAAAGGGGAATAACTCTGTCACTAATAGATTTAGCATATCCTAACAATAATCAGAATACTCAATTTACCAAATGCTACTAGCATACCAAATTTCAGCTCTCTCGGTCAAATGGTTTAAAAGTTGGAAAAATGCCAAAAATGACAAAGGGCCATAACTTTGTAAAATATAGGACAATTGAAATTCCAAAATCACATGCACATCTTCAGATCATGATGAAACATTCTGCACTATTTCAAGTCAATCTGATGAAAGATGTGGCAGGAGTTGCGGGGACAAGGTCTGAGTCAGCAAGGGCCGTAACTCCATTAAAAATGGCTGAAACGAAAATCAAAAATCACATGCACATCTTCATACCATAAGAATACAATTTGTAAAACTTCAAATCAATCCGATGAAAGACGTAGGAGGAGTGCGGGGACAAGATTTCGGACGGACGGACGGACGGAATGACGGACGGACTGACACACGGACGGACGAGGGTCATTTCTATAGTCCCCCTCCACCTACGTCGGGTGACAAAAAACGTATACAAATGCCTAAAGTATATGATCAGGGACGAGAGATTTAAGGAAAGTCTTAAATTCATGATCGAAAATTCCTATCGGAATCACCGTGTTCACGTAACCCTTCTGATAATGCTGAATTAAAATGTGTAACCTTTTATTTTCTCATGTTTTTTCGAGGCGCAGCCTCCTATGATTTCCATTTTGTTTCACATTTCTTAAGATTCCATTGGTCAAATAACGCGTATGTCAAATTTTAGCCAATAATATCAAAGGTCAATGAATATTTAATCTTCGTTTTTTTCTCGTCGTACTGCACTGTGAATACTAGCGCTGTGTCTTATATAGGAGAAAACGCGGTGACGTCATCGATAAGGATTTCCAAGGTATTCCCCACACTGGTTGGCAAAAAGTCGATAATCAATCACGCTATATTGAACGTTTATTGGGTGATTTTAAACTATGTAATTAATCATGACGTGTTTTTTGCGCATTATGATGCATATTTTTTTTATAAATGATAACGCTGAGAAATGTAAGTATTTTAATGTGAAATATTCTTCTATTCTCTCACCTAATTCATTTAAATTGGTCCACATGAAGTGCTTTTAGATGTATGTTTTAGCATGGATACTCTAAAATAATGGGTCTGTATCTGGTGTACATTTTGAAATTAAACCGTTTGTTTATTGTTTATAATGAATATATCCGGTATTCAGCGGGTCTTTTGATAAGGAATGTCTTTAATTATCATATGTCAAAGAGAGACGTTCTCAGTTAAGCTGGGCCATTAGCTATTAATTTTGTCCTTCCTATTACCTTTCTTTAAATTACAAAATAACGGTCCTGTTTACCTTCTGACAAGTAGCCCACTGCCTAAAAAAGTAGATAAAAGTACCAAGACATGCATGCGTTTTGTTAGACATTTTTAACACTGGTTCGAATAATGATACCCTGGTTTAAAAGGCGACGTTTTTAAATGTCGCAATATTGCCGTTGTATAGATATGAACGCCGCACGGCTAAAGAAGATAAATCACTGCTTAAAATCGAGTTCCATTATTAAATTCAGGTGATTTCTTATATATTTCCCCGCTGAAACAATATCCAAAGGGTAGTTTTTGCTACGAAATGAGACTGGGAACTAATGTCGCAAATTTTATGTAACCTACGTCACAGCGCTAAATTCGTGCTACATGTATTAACTAAAATGGCCCAGCATCATAAAACTTACAAGATCACACGAAGAAATATGTGTTCCTTAATAGTTTATATCATTTGTGCAGATTTGGTCCATTTTGTATATTTTACTCGACTTCAACGTACATTACCCCAGCATTTTTCTTTAAGAATGTAACCTTACGTCACGGGCTTTTCTTAAAACTGAGCAAAGCAATCGCTCTGAAACTCATGTGCAAAATCCTGCCTAGTAACAGCTACAAGATGGTGTGCTTAAATTTCATGCACTGAAACATTAAATGGTATAAAAACGTTAAAAAGTGTGTACTGTAACCTACGTCACACGTAACCTACGTCACAACGTCACTAAGATCACGTTTTGAAAGCGTTGACGTCATTTGATTAAGCAGCGCTTCATAGAAAACCCCTTTCATCCAGAAAAGCAAAGAAAAACATTTTAAATTGAAACCAGCCAAAATAATCAAATGTCAGTAGATTGGTAAAAGTGCAATGCTACGCATGTCAAAGAAATTGTATGCGACATCGTTCTTCAACGTATCTAAATAACGTCATAAAATACGCCATTTTTAATTGTTAGGGTATGTCTCTAAACATGGTTGGTATTTCATAATCTTAAACTATTATCTGAAAATATTTTAAAGCTTTGGAGCAGATATCATGAGCATTATGGTCATGATTTTTTCTTGAATTCTGGCATGGTTGTATATATGGCCATTTTTGTCCGCGAATGGCCCAGCTTAACTGAGAACGTCTCAAGAACGCCGCGGGTTTCATACAGTGACAATGTCATATTAACTTGTATAATATTACCAACAGTTTTTGGTGGTGTGGCTAATTTAAATATCAAATAAAACTCGATTATTATAATCTATGATATTTTAATATTAATATGCTTGTCCGCTAATAAAATATAAAAAAGCAAACAATTAGAGAGAGAGAGAGAGAGAGAGAGAGAGAGAGAGAGAGAGAGAATTTGTTGTTCAGATGTCATGAGCTCGGACTAAATAATGTGCTAATTACTTATAGTAGTTTCAAAACAGAAGGTTCTCTGCTTATACGTGTATATTATACTTTACCGTTTTATAACATCTTCTTTTGAATCGCAGTCATGAATATAAATTCATTTACTTATTTATTTTTTACATTTTCTTATCCCTAAATCAGATCAATATGTTTTATTAATTTTGCATTACTTCTCGTCGGATACAAGTTTCTATATTTTATTGTCTTTCATTTTCTATTACCCGTGTTCTATTTGATAATCACCTTGAATGTCGAAAAGGTTAAAATACTGATTTTTAGTACCTCCGATTTATTGTATTTTTATTTCATTTATTGATTTTTCTTTTTAAGTCAAAGATATTTAGAGAAAAAGTCCTGTTCCTAAGCGAGTCAATGTATATCGAGTAATTAAATAATATTAAATAACTCTATTTTTTCGCGCGACAAGCGATTAAAACAATATTTGCACTGGTTTTATCGGTTTCTATTTATTCGCAGGTTTCTAAACTATATTTTACGCTTTTCAGAGGTTAATTTTCAGCAAAATTCCATAGAAGTCCACTGTCTGTCGCTATCTTTTTGCCAACCAATCTACCCACGTGATCATCCGATGACGTCACTCCGGGGATTCCCGTTATCTCCTATTAATTACAAATGTTTCTCTTGTTTGTAATTTTAGAAAAGAAATGTTGTCGAAAACAGACGCAGATATTCAAAACTTTATATTTTTTCGTCGTAGATCTACTTTCGATTTCTACTTTCGGTTTAATACACACAAGTGCAACATGTTGATGACTATTTTGAAATCAGGTCAATTTCAAGATTGACCGCGGTCCATTTTGGAATTCCAAATTGGACAGCTCAATTTTGAGATAGGTCGTTGTCGCTACCCAGTGTCAAAATTACGGCATACCGACATAGCTTACTTATTCATGAAAGTTCTTGTCAAATCTTCAACTAGAGACATATAACAAAACACACTTCCTTTTAATCTGCGCCGATTATCTTTTTTTAAAGAGTCTTGTTCTCTCTTTTTTAACCTAAAATTTGAGGAATGACTGGGCCCACATCGCGCAGAGGCACTGACCTCGGTCTGCACAGTTCATTTCGACCCCGCCCTCCCCCTGTTCTTTCCTCTGGTGGGCGAAATACCGGTATCAAACTGTTTTGAATAGCAAGTTGCAATAGCAATAGCTGTTTTGAATCAACGTCGATTCCCCTTTTTGTGCTCAGTAGGAATGCCCCTTTAACCCTTTTCTGACCAGTGGACTTGTCCATTCTTATCATTCAGATAATCCCATTACTAGTTTTAGGGGTTTCTGGTGAATATTTTCACTTTTATTGTACTTTGCATAGAAATTCCTGTAAGCAAACAATGTAGACCCTGATCAGACGCCGCGTTTTGCGGCGTCTGAACTGGGTCTGCACTGTTTGCATAATGTCCCCAAAACGGGATCCGGTCTAAAAAGGGTTAAAATGGCAGAAAATATGTAGGTATGCCCAAAATTTGACTTGACTTTGTGTAGCCATAACATAATATTTTACCCCAAAACAGTGTTTTAATTTGTAAGATTTTAACGAGATGCTACTACTAGATGGTTCACCAGGTTTAAAAGCGGGATACATTTGAGCCGCGACACGAGAAAACCATCAAAGATGCATGTGCGTCCAGCGAAGACTCATATCAGTTTGGGCATCCGCCCAGTCTGATCAAAGTCTTCGCTGTCCGCATGAAGCTAGCTTATGCCCCAGTCACACACACACATTACGGACTGGGCGGATAGTTGTGGATAAAAATCCACAATAATCCGTAGAATTTGTGGGCGTGGCTTATTTTCTTGATTAATTTACGGATACAGTTACCTATAGATGCGTATGATTAAGGATAAATGCGGATATCTGCGGTCAGATAGTTTCCCTTTGAATCAATACGATGAGAGATGATACGAATGTATACGTACTACTTACCTCCCATTACCTTCTGTTTCTTCTAGATGCGGAAAGATGTTGTTGATGCTACGGATAGCCCGTTCGTATATGTCCGGTTTTATTCGTAATGGTCCGTATCGCATCTGCTGATGGCCCATCCGTATTTGTCCGGTGTTATTCGTAAAGGTCCGTATCGCATCCGCAGAGTCTGTAACTGTCCGTATCGTATCCGTAGGGTCCGCAGGATCCGATTCCAAATTTTGAAAATTTTCAAAATTCAGGCGCGGACGAGTAAACCGTATTGATCCGTAACAAAAGGTAACTGAAGGCATTCATGCGCATTTATCCATATATAATCCGTATCTAATCCGTATCTTATCCGTATCTAATCCGTATATAAACCTATCATTCCGAAGCCCAACCCCAAGTTGTGGACTGATACGGTTTCGCGCAGATCGTTACCTTCAATTACGGTTAGTTACGGGTCTCGTTCGGAGTTTTTTTACGGACTTTTACCTTCAGATACGTTTCTATACGGATAACTTACACATCAATGCTGACAGATACGTATTGGTGAGGATAATTGCGTACAGCTAATCTGACTTTGGCGTTAATCCGTAACAATACGCAGAACGAGACCTGTAACTTACCGTAACAATCCGCATGAAACCGTATTTGTCCACAAATTTTGGGTGGACCGCGGAACGATAGGTCGAGATACGGATTAGATACGCATAAATGCGGATAAATGCCTTCAGTTACGGATCATTATGGTTAACTGAATATTTAAACTTTTCAAAATTTGGTGGCATATCCTGCGGACCTTGCCGATACCAAACGGATATGATACGGATTCGATATGGAGAGAGACCACGCCCACAAATTGTGTGGATTTAAACTCCAGAACTGTCCGCCCAGTCCGTAATGTGTGTGTGTGACTGGGGCATTAGACCCTTAGCTACCCTTCAGCGGACAGCCAATCAGTGCGATGATTGTACTCATGTTTTATAACCTCTGGGCCAGGTCACGTTAAAGCGAACCATAATAACGCCGTTGCATAGCCGCACAATCTGAAGAGTGACCACGTTGTCTTACGTCCTGCAAGCAGTACCATAATCCTGCATGGACCTTTCGCTGTGCACCGCTGTCGTGTTGTTTGTACGATGTTTGTATTGCATGTGATCTACATGTACATTGTACGATCAACATTTCAGTTAGCGAACATAACTATCAGACACGGTGGAAAAAATAGAGTTGTTATCGTGAATACAAAAATCTGCATGGAATGCTGAAAATATAACACCTTCCCAAAACTTAGCAGATGCCTTTTTGTGTGTTTTTCACAAATTAGAATCACAAAATGCCTGACTTTTTGATGTAAAAAATGTGTATATAAGAAAAGATCAAAGGGTAGTTTGCTGCGCAAAAGTAGAAACAAAATAGATAAATCATATTTATAAAAAATAACCGTCGTTCTTGAAAACGCTTTTCGATCTGAAGACACTTCACTGCATTGAGACTGACGTCCCAGCTAGCACTTTTTTCAACTCTTTCGCAAATTATTACGCTGAGCAGATAAAAAAAGAGGTAGCCTGTGTCCAAGCTTTCACAAAATTACGAAGAAAACATAGGGGAGTCTACTTTTTCAAAGTTGAATAATTTCACCTACACACCTGTCTTGCTCACAGTAACGTAGTCTGTTTTCTATTTTGTTTTGCAATTTGAAATTATAATTTTAAGTAGGTGAAACTAAATGTTATTGCAGTTTTCAGTTGGGGTAGCTGAATGACCACTTGTTTCAAAAGAGCTGTTTATTCGGTTTACTGTGGCAAGCCAAATGCACACTTATTAGCAAATACTGGGGTTTTTTTTTCAGAGAAAAACCTGGTTTTGCGATTTGATAAATGTATTACTGCTCACGCCCCCTAGCACAGGCTGGCTTTAGCGGAACTCTATACAAACTGTATTCAAACTGACTCAGAAAGAGCCAATGTATTGTGCATGAACAGACTCGATCATAAGCCGGGCCAGGGGCCGTATTCATAAATAGACTTAAGTCGTTGCTATGCTGTTGCTAAGGCTAAATTTCTTTGAAGGAGATTCCCTACAACTATGAAATTTGCTCTGGAGGAACAGTCTTACAAAGACTGTTCCTCCAGACCAAAATTCATAGTTGTAGGAAATCTCCTTTATAGATATTTAGCCTTAGCAACAGCATAGCAACGACTTAAGTGGCTTTATGAATACGGGCCCAGCTTTTTATGTCTTCCTTGCAGAAGATCTTCCTTCAAAATCAGGTTTTCAGTGCAGCTGGTGTTGTGCGATACATTGACTCCAATGTCACTGTGTCCAACACGGGGTGGGGGAAAGGGGTCACTTGGTATTTAAAGGGGTGCAGATGTGCCGCTGGAACTCTGATAACCCACCCTATTCATGTATAACAAAAGTGCCAAAATATGTATACATATTCATGTATTTTGTATCAAATTTGGACCCTATTCATGTATACTGCAGATGCTTAGATTAGCTCATGATTTTGGCGTTAAAGAAATTAGTATGCTGAGAACATTTGTTGTCTTTGTAATTGATAATTGTTTCTTTTTGATAAAAATCAGATAAGCTGGCTTTTATATACAGAGCTTGGAGAAATAAGACCTATTCATGTATATTAGTCTGTAAAATCATACATACCTATTGATGTATCTGGCAGATAAAAAGTAGGGTTATTCCAGCGGCACATATATACCTTAAATGCTTTATAATGGAAGTGACCCCCCCCCCCAAATGTATTGTGCTACCGCAACCATATTAGATGGCTAAAGAAACAAAACGATAGCATTATGATGTACGGGGGAGACCCTTTGTGGCTGCAACATCGCACAACTCCAGATGTAGTGAAAACTTGATTTTGAAGGAAGATCTTCTGCAAGCTGTCCCGGCTTATGATCGAGTCTGTTCATGCGCAGAAAGTGAAATTCACAGCACCGCACCCAGCGAAACTGACTCAGAATAAACCTACAGATCTACATAGACCAGAAAATATTAATTGAGCCGCGACACGACAAAGCCAACAGTGGGGTGTGCGCCCACCAAAGACTCAGATATCAGCCTGGGGATCCATCCAGTCTCCTCAGAATCTTTGCTGTGTGCTTAAATGGTAGCTCGGAGTTAGTCTAAGCTAGCTCCATGCGGACAGCGAAGACTCTGGTCAGACTGGGCGGATGCCCAAGCTGATCTCCGCCATGGCTGATCTGAATCTGATCTGAATCTTCGCACATGCCACTTTGTTTGTTTGTTCGTGTCGCGGCTCAACATTTCTTTGATACAAATTATTCCTATCATAGTTATTTCCCTTATTTCAAAGAACAATCCTATTGCTTTTGAGACGACCCCCAAAAAACATCATCAAAGGAAAACGCAGCATCGCTGATATGTTGTATTTCAGCGAGACTGCCGTGACTTATCATAATCATATGTTGTGTGTCATCGAGATATATTAACTGTCTTTCATCTGTCTAATTCAGCATAGTATGTAAGTATGTTTTAATACAGTATTGTATTTTTTCTTCGATCGTACTTGCTGTGTAATGTATGCAATTAGGCTAATTAATCGTGTCTACTTTACGATTTTACATACCACGTGAAAATATAGTACTATGATACAACAGTTTTCTGTTACACAAATACCTGTGTCATCTGAGGTCAGATTTCTGTTATTAGACAAGCATTAGTGGGCCCAGAAGAAAAAAAAAAAACAAGTTTCAGTTTCCTCGAACAAGAGCCTTTTCGTACCACGCCTACCCGCGTTCGCACCCGTCCCTACCATCAACTTGGGATTCAAAGGTGTCAAGCAGAATTATACAGACTGTGATTATACAGACTGTAGATCGTTCCCGCAATGCGGGGTAAGTCTTCAGAGTTCTGATTGTGATAGCAGTTGCATAAGGAGACGGTGTACATAACATTTGCGGTATGGGTTCGAATCCCGCAAATCCTCGGGGTCGTTGGACTGTAGTTACAAATGACTGGTGCATAACTGTGACTTATCAATTAGACTCTTTCACAACCTCACAATGTACATAATCATTTTAACAAATTTTATTTTGTAAAGTTGTGAGTCTAATTGACATATTACACTCGGGAGGACTAGCCTATTAACATACATGGCGACAATGGATGACACAATGAGATGGGCATCTTCTCCCCATCTCGGCAGATCATCCTCTCAAAAAAGGAGGATGTTCGGATACAGAGAGAGAGAGAGAGAGAGAGAGATTGGGGTTTGTCCACAGGCGGTGGTATCGTACTTATAACCCTCAAGAGGTGTATAAAAAAGTCATTGTACCTATCAAGTACAAAACAGTAATGGTAAAATGACAAACAATTTTTTTTTTTCGTTTTTTTTTATTTTCCACCCTGAGGGTCACAGATATGATACCACCACCTATGGGTTTGTCAGCCTTTCTATATGGGTTTGTCATATTGGTCGAAATATTATATCGACTTTTCGTGAAATCAGATAATAAATGAAGACAATTGTAGATTGACATCCTGATGACCACAGGCAATGGTCATTGTTGTCTATTGCCTAAACGTCAATTAAATGGCGGATTCACACTGTTTGGGGGGTCGATGTGTGGGCCGTGCTGTTTAAAAATGAGAAGGAAAAACATAAGGGGCTCTCACAACATGAGTGGTCATTTCATATGAAATTTATGAAACGAGCCTTCGGCGAGTTTCATAAATTCATATGAAATGACCACTCGTGTGAGATTCTGTTTGTCATATGACCCATAAATTAAGATTCTAATGAACACTATTTCATTAAGAAAACGCATTGCTGACACGGACGTTGTTAATGATGTTACGTCCACGCGCCATTTGACGTGTGGTCATACGATCTTTATGACACGACGTTTATACCCACGGAATAACAGCGGCGTCATATATATATATATATATATATATATATATATCCAGTTATAAGAAGTTGTAGTAATGATAGGGAAATTGTTTTTGAATGGCGAACAGTGCAGGTCCGGACCAGACATTTCGTTTCATACGACCGTGAAAGGGTTGATATTTAAGCATAGTAATGCATTTATGGCTAGTGTCGCACAAGTGTCCCATAAAAGGGACATTGGCAAACAGTGCAGACACAGATCAGACGCCGCAGAACGCGGTATCTGATCAGGGCCTATACTATTTGCATAAGACAGATGGGTATTTCTCCTTAAAATAAATATAAAAATGATTAAAAAAAAAACCTAACCCAAACACCCCTTAACCGACAAATGGACTCGTCCAATTTATAAGGACAGAAGAGTCCACCAGGCATAAATGGGTTAACCCAGATACAGATACAAATGGCATGTGTATTTATGGTCGGATAAGGTTACTACAATCTCTTTCTAGATCAGAGTCTCGCCTGACCAGGGTCTGCACAGTTTGCATTCAACATATTCAGTTTCATCGTCAACATACTGTGACTTTAGTTAGCTGCTTTGTTCTGTATAAATTCTAAGTATTGGGACAGATAGGTTTGAGTTAACAGTGCAAACCCAGGACAGACTGCTACTGCAGTCTCGTCGGGTTCTGCGCTGTTCTTTAAGGACCAACCCGATCAGGGTATATACTGTTTCCCATTCCATCTGCATCGTGCGGGCGCTTTACTGCACTGTAAAAGCAAAAATGAGGTTCAGTAGTTAGGTGTTCCAATAGAATTTTTACGCTAGTTCTGAACATTCCAGATTTCACTATTTCATACCTCACCTGTTAGCGTCACCGAGCTTTCGAGTCTTAGACACTATCATATCTAAATGATAAATGTCTAATATAAGTCATATAAGTTATGCACCATGGTTTGTTCTCCTGTATGAGGTGATAATCAAATAGCTTTAGCAGGTAGATTATCTTCTGAACAGGCGGAGAAACCATGGTGTAACTTTTTTTATACCACCCTCAACAGTGTAGACCTTAACCATTACGAAATATTTGAGCGGCGACACGACAAAACTAACAACGTGGTTGTGCGCCCAGCGCGGAATCAGATCAGCCTGGGCATCCGCCCAGTTTGACCAGGCTCTTCGTTAAGTGCTCAAAAGGTAGCTAAGGGTCTAAGCTATCTCCATGCGGACAGTCACGGAAGACTCTGATCAGACTGGGCAGATGCCCAGGCTGATCTGAGTCTGCGCTGGGCGCACAACCACATTGTTGGTTTTGTTGTGTCGCGGCTCATTTCGTTTCTCTTGCAAGGGTGCATGTAGTAAGAAAATTTATAGCTCTTTACAGTGGGAACGCGTATCCATGGCGGAGTGATATTTTTATACAGATAGCAACGAAATAACGTTCGAAATTTCTGAGACTCAGATTCAATCGACGAACGTGTCGTAATTTCAGTGATGCTTTGTCGGCGAATCAAGCTACACAAAGCCGAAAATAAGATATGGTTTTATTCCTTACATCTTAATTTAATTCTCTATGCCTTTAAGAGCAGAGCTAAACACCGAGATATTCTGCAATCGAACGTTTTACGTGATCATGTAAATACGACTCTTATCCGCCAACTTCAAAAGCAATTTCAAAATAAATCGACTTTCTCCCGTCGGCGGACATATGCCATGAAAAACCATGGTGTCTGCCCTTTCTCCATTATAAAAATTAAGTAATTCGGTGTTTGGGACAATTTCCTTTGCAAAATAATGTTTAGGTACCCTATTTCATTTTCTCAAATTAATGGCGGACTTTTTACCTGATCGATAGACAGCAAAATAATCTGTAATAAATTTAAACATTACCGAAATGTTCTTGAATCCTGAAATCCGACACACGAAGAGGAACGCATCTAGTAATTCAACATACAACAATATTTTTTCTGTACTTTCTTCAGAATGATTGGGAAAAGAATTCTGATCAGTAGCCTACACCATACTGTAAACAAATCGATCGATTTATGACAGTTGTGACGCAATTACAGAACTGCGTCAACTGTTTCAAAGTTCGCATTTACTTGCTTATAAGTTATTAAGACCGGTACATTGTGGTCACAATCAGAGGGACTGCTAGAAAAAAATAATTTTGCCATCCAATTAATCCTGCACGTGCCAATATTTCGAAGCCTCTCCTGCAACTCACACGATCACCCTACCCAACTTAAGGCCCCTCTACCCCCCCCCCCCCCTTCTTCCTCCATCCCCAACCCCCACCCCTAAACACACACACGCACACACAACTTTTAACCTTTATTTTACATGAAAAACTAAGCAAAATATAATAGATGTTTAGCCATGTTTAGCCATAACAAATACTTGCAAAACTTCATTGACTAAAATCCTTGATTAAAAAGTGCAGTGTAGACCTGGGTTAGACTGTACTATCAAAACAGCAGGCTAATCAGGGTCAGTACTATTTGATTTTCCCAGCAATTTCGAAACACTGTCAGATGGTGAAAGTGGTAGGACAATTGCAGTAATGAAGATTTTGTTTCAACTTTAAGCTTAGAAAATAACTTGCCCATACATACTTATACACTCCTTTACACTCCATATAATTTCAGCCAACATTGAGAAGCAGCATATGTACTGTTAAATGAGCTTTTGAGCATTAAAATTGCAGTATGCATTTTTATAACATAGGTTTTGGCCCTCTGTGGAACTACCTTAATGAGGAGTTCTAATGAGGGGTTACAACATATATATTTACTTGTTAGTTGTTTATCCCCTTTTTAAGAGTGTAAACAACTAACAAGAATTTATTGATTCTTCCTAAGAAGAAACCAGGGATTTAATAAAATACATATTTATTATGAAATGCCAGGTGTGTCAAATACTAGCTCATCAGGTGAAGTTGGGGGCTGTCAGCTCTGCAATGCCCTTGGTTCATAAATTAAAATGCCACAGTGTGTTTATATACTCAGTGATCTTTTGAGGGATTTGCTCTAACTGTTGCCAAAAGTCTCATGGAAATCTATCAGTAGGGGCAAATCTCATGCAAAAATTATATAATTTATAATGAATGGTACCTTAACTTTTCATTGAGAATGGAGAATTTCTCAAAATTTTAGTTCAATGTGATGTGTTCTCTAATATGATTCTGAGTCACACTCACAAAAAAACAAAACAAATAAAAAGCACAGCTGTCCAGCAAACCAGAAAACTTGATTAAATATGTGGCAAAGGCTCAGGACTTGGTAATCTAGTCTCTAAGTTGAATAATGGTAAGATATAAACATGATTAAACAAGAAAAATAATAGGCCAATATCTAGTGAGCCAAAGTGGAGTTTTTCTTTATCATTTCTCTTCAAGTAAAATGTACAGTATGTTGTGGTGTCTCATCACAGTTGCTTTTGATCAAAAATTAAAATTTAACACAATTTTCAAATGAACAAATTAGTATTATATAGGTATTCTAAATGTATAAAGCTCTGATCAAATTATTATATTCACATGCAGTCTGACATTGCCCTTCAGTGTTTCCCCTATAAGTATAAATAAATAAATAGCCAAAATAAATTATAATATATGTATATAATAAGAAAAAAATTCTGGAGACAGTTCCACAAGTGATGGTTTTATGATAATGATTATACAAAGACTCAGCTGGAGCATGATAGCAATTCTGGGAATTCTGTCTTATTCAGCCATAAAAACATTTGTTGTGATCCATTAATAGAACCATCTATGCTCTTGCTGAAGTGCTTCTAATGAGAGGGCACAACAGGTGTTAATATGAAGCCCATTGATGCTGGTGCAACAATTATGGTGGAACTGTGTAATTGTTTTCATTCTAACATAGTCTTGACTTGTAGAAGGACAAACAGCATTATGCAACATTCCACATAAAGTGCAGGGTCCATCAGTTAGCAGGGCATGCCCCATTCATTATTTTGTGCACTTATAATGATATAAAAAAGCTTGCTAGCATAATAAAGTCCTAAATATTTGGCCAATAAAATCCTCTGTGAAAATGCTTTTTAATAGGTTGGTGTGTGTGTGTGTGTTGGGGGGGGGGGGATAGACAGGAAGGGGCTACCTCTCATTCAACTGCACTAAACTGCATCCCTTTACAGTCATGACTCATCATTTAATGTCTGTCATCAAGCTTTTCTCTCTAGTAACTTAATAACTGATTAGTAATTACAAGTTTCTTCGCTTTGGTCAGAAGCTGCAAACATTTAAGATGGATTAAATTAATCAGGAAATATAATTCTTTTTTATTTTTCAGTTTATGGTATCATTTCTATTAATATAACTTCAATATGAGCCTTTTAATTTTCTTTATGAGATTTAAGCTAAAACATAACTTTTGGCATTTAATTCTATAGAATATGTATTTCTTCATGCCCCTTTCCCCTCCTCCCATCTCAGCCACAGGCCAATCATAAAAAGTATTTTGTTTGCAGTTGGATATTAACTAGGATTTTTGGAGAGTACTTAGGTAGGTAGGCTTTCTTTTTAATCCCTGCAAACTATGAAAACAACAAAAACAAATAACAGTTCTACAAAAAATGTCACACACAGTTACAGTAATTACCCATAATACTAAGATAGCAGCATCCTACATTTTGAACATATCTATATCACCCACAAATGGAGTACCCAAATGTGCAGGTATTAAGGAAAAATTGCTGACCCAGATCAGACTGCTCCTGGGTCTACACTGCTTGCTCAGACCTGTTTGTCTTACTATGCAGGTTGATCACGGTAAATGTGCCGTTAAATAAAAAAAAATAGATCTAGGGTGTCCCAAGTGGCCATCTTTTTTTTTTTTTTTGGGGGGGGGGGGGGGGGGGGGGAGGGCGGGGGCAGGGAGGGGTAAGGTGAATTTTGGTGTGTAGGTAAGCAGTTGCTATCTACCAACCAAAAGTGCAGGGTCCAGACTCAGGGGTAAGGTGAATTTTGGTGGGTAGGTAGGCAGTTGCTATCTTCCCACCAAAAGTGCAGGGCCCAGACTCTTTTTTTGGAAATTTGGATGGAGCCAGGTTTTTTTTTTCACTGATTTTTGAGGCCAGATTATTTTTTGAAATCCCCTTTTGAGCTGATTTATTTTTTACTTGTATATTTTTTCTTCCAAAGACAGGGATTTTTTTCGAAAAATATACCAGCCCCCCTCAAGAATATCAAATGGTCGGTCCCTTAGCGCCTAGCGGGACAGGGTTTTGGCAGATTTATGAGGAAGGACAAGCTGTCTCTTGTACTTTTTGTTGGATGACTTCTGAAATGGTACATGTGTGTTCGGAGGGGGTAGTGGGGGGGGGGGCGGGGGGGGGGGGCGTCGTTCGGGACAGAATTCTTTAGAAGAGCGAGTGGTCTCAGAATGTGGGGCGCGTTATCTTGGGGGAAGTTGTCTGGGGGAGTTTTCTTAGAATCTGGGGCGAGTTGTCACTTGAAGATGGGGCGACATGTCTTGTGGCTTTTTCGTTTGTCAAACTTTGTGGTTGACCAGTGTGTTTGTTTTGCTTTCTCTCGTTCTCGGCGTGTAGCCTAAATTCAGAAGCCCAAAAAATCGCAGGCAGACAGACTAACGCAAAATCTTAATAAATTCACAGTATGCTAAATGATTACAAGCTTTACTATACCATAAATGAAGAAACAGTTGGTCTCCTCAAGTCGATCCAGCTGAAAAAATGTCTGTGTGTTGACGAACGCACGTGCCATGTATACGTAAAAATGACCAACTTCATTATCGATTTTCAAACTAAAAAGACTTTCTCCCGAAGATATACCACGCTAAAAGACGGTCGAATGTATGAACTACGGTTCAGTTATAATGGCATCTAATTTGGTTTTTGGGACAATTTTCTTTGCAAAATAACTTTGGGGTACTGTCGTAGGGTTTTACTTTTCTGAAAAACGGTTGTCAAACTGTGATCGTTGTTTTGGGTGTGCAAACTGCATTGAGGTACCGATATGCGTCTGATTTCAATAACAAAACATCAAATTTCATTCTGATCTGGTCCGTTGGAAAATTATGACTGCATATCTTATCAAACGAGCATTATTTTGGGACTGTTTCTGTTCAAAATTTCCCGCCATTTTTTTCCGGCGAAAAAAATGGATTATTTCTTTGTGCGTAGACGACCGCTCAGAAAATGATTTACTCAAATGTGATGAGTCTGCGTTCCCACTGTTATATCATGACTTCCACCGGATGGAAGTACATGTAACACGTTTTTTATCATGTTTAACAGCTGTTGAAGCATTGGGTTTCTTTGGATTTGGCTTTAGAAAACCCAAAGTATTGGGACGCCAAATAGTGTCTTCCGAGATCAGACTGCTGCATGGCGCCTACAGACTGAGCATGGTCTGCACGTATTGCCATTTAGTGAACAGTTATACAAGCTCTCCTGCAGAGATGAAAACTCAAAGTATTTCTTGAATGTAAAGTGTACATGTATTTGGCCTCCATGTTTTTTTCGCCAATTTGACAAAGGGAAGCTGTTTTTAGGATTCCCTGTTTAAACCCCTGAACGACGCAGCCCTTCCAAAATGGGATCTACTCCAAGAATTTTCCTAAGGAGCAAATTCGTTGACCTCCACGGAGAAGGCAGACAAAAATGAAAATGGCTGAATAACTTCCTATTAAAGTGTATGCATTTACCTGAAAAGAAGGTAATGGTTAGATGTCCCAATACGTAGAGGGACAGGTGTAAGTATAATTGGTCAGTCATGTTTTATTTTAAATCAGATTATATCAGTGTCTTATGTTTATTTGTTATGCTAACACTCCAGCACAGAAAAGTCCAAACCCTCTTTAGATATTTGATAAAACCATTCAAAAATTGGCCCTTGTAAGTGACTTTATTAATAGAATTGAAATGACCCCGCTCGATGCATATCTCCCGCAAATATTTAGATACTGGCCCTTTGTTGGTTGGTTGAGTTAGGGTTAAGTGAACAATACTTCGGTCTTTCGAACCATCGCAAATAAATTTGGTGGACTTGGCGTGAGATACATGGCACTTAAGTTCTGCCTCAAATGGGTCTTCGTGTGGGTCATTTCTGAGCATTATCGCCTACATCGACACGAGCGCCGTTCCATTCTGTTGACTTGGCTGACTTGTAGGGGAAGCAGTTTCAGGCACTCCATCTGTTACTCCCCTCTTCTCTCCGCCCCCCCCCCCCCCTCGCTTTTCCCCTCTCCCACCACTACCATCAACATGTCCCTTTGCCTGATCACGCTTCCGCAATCATTGCAACTATTTTTCCCTTTCCAATATGATTGCTACCAATCGCGTGCAATCTGTAATAGGCTCAACTGCTCAACGCAAGACCGGTGACAGGTTTGCAGTTTAGATCAGCGACTAGTCAGCGACCAATCGGTGACGCCTCGACGACTGGTTGCAACTGAACAAATGTAGAAAATGTGTGTTTGTGCAAGCTTTCATCAGTGTATGCACCCAGCGGAGTGACTGGACCAGTTGATTCAGTCATGCAGGGAGTCGTGGGCTCGACTCCCATCGGGACACATGTCCGAATATTAGTTTTCAATCTAATAAACTGGGAAATACGCGCCAGCTGGAGTAATTGTGGTTTAACGTCCCTGTTAACAATATTTCAGCCATGTCGAGACGTTGCCTCCGAATTTATTGGACTTCTACCCAACCTGAGAGAAGTTACTCCCAGGTTCTGCTTCAGCTTCTAGCAGCTCTGCCGCAGAGACACCAGGCAGCCCACAGAGCTCTAGGTAAGAGGGGTATTTGATGATAATTGAGGGATAATTTTCTTTATTTCTCATTGAAACTATATGTTGTGACCCCTCATCTGAACCGTCTCGTCGAGACGGTTCAGATGAGGGGTCACAACATATGTTTTTATCCAGAATTAACAAAAATTATCCCTAATTATCATCAGATCTAGAGCTCTGTGCCCATCTGTTTCGCGGGCATCGTTGGGTAGGACCAAAACTGGGCTGGAACAAGTGATGACGATGATGACAGTGCCGCGGTGTCCGCCTTATCAATCCGGCAAAACTGTACATGTGCATACAAAATACAGCAGACACCGAGGTAATGTGTCTCCATGGACTATGGTCTCGCTAAAAGAAGCACGACTGGACAAAACGCGCTTTCACCTGCTCGTTGTATGCGTAGATCTGTCTGCTTGAAGAAATGATCAAAAAGTGTTTTGGGTTCTTTCTTCTGCAGCTATTGCCAAGCAAGAAAGAAACGATATGTCAGACGTGCCAGTATGTGAGCGTGCGTGTAGCCTGTGACGTTTATGTATTTGTCCGTGTGTGTGTTCAGCTATGATGAGAACTGGAAATCCCACTACACACCCAGTTCTTTAATGGTCAGTTTTCGGATGGGGGGAAGAGGGACTTTGGGGGAAAGAGGCTGAATGAGGTCCGGACAAGCCACCATATATATAGTCGCCATTCCTACAGCCATTTTCCACGGGGGACGTGGCGGGGAGCTCTCTGGCAGAAACCGCAATCTGCGACTAACATAATACGATCAGCGACTTCCAGGAAACCATTGCAACCAATCAGCGATCAGCATCAGTCGCGGCTATAGCCTTTTTGTGCATGCTCAACTAATTTTGATCGTCGACCGCTGAAAGACTGTCGCGACCATGTATACCTCACCGCCACTTCTGCAACCTCTAATGATTGTCAGTTTTCTTAGTCGCGGAGAGGCCGCGGCAGTGATTGTCGGTTTTCTATGTCGCGGAGAGGTCGCGCTGCGGTCGCAAACTCTGTGGGGCCGAGCTTTGACTGTGCAGAGATTGTTCCAGAGCACTAGATAAGAGGGGTATTTGACGATAATTGAGGCATAATTTTCTTTATTTCTCATTGAAACCATATGTTGTGACCCCTCATCTGAACCGTCTCGATGAGACGGTTCAGATGAGGGGTCACAACATATGTTTATATCCAGAATTAACAAAAATTATCCCTAATTATCACCAAATACTCCTTCTTATCTAGGGCCCTGTGTTCCCTTGGAAGCAAGCTGCAACAGCAGCTTTAACCACAGAAATATGTGAATCTAGGGGTAGTCCATGTTGCGCCAGGTTCGCCGGTGAGCTTGATCGGAATCTTCGTTGATCAGATACATTGAAGGGCTTCGAGAAGAACCTAGCTTATTAAACTGCTGGGGGCCCGGATTAGACTGGTCAGGTTGCTGAAATGGTCTAGCATATCTAAGTCATAATCATTGTCCAATATACATATAGATATAAGGTTATCGTGGATAAAGGATATTCAATTACCTCATGTGCAAAAACAGAGAAGACGCTGCCTAGCCACGCTGTCTTAGCAGAGGGTAGAAACAGCAGTACCACGACGAGTGAAAACATGACATATGATCATAATCAAAAACGAAAAGACTGATTAGCCTACTCACAGACTGGTTTGAAGTTTTGCCTTTCACACTTGCAGTAAGGCTTCTCTTTACGTGACGTGGCTCAATTTTCGTTCTCTTGACCACCGATAACACTGCGAAGGAATGACTATGAATTTCAATAGTATATTCAGATAAGGGTTTCTCTTCGTTAACACGTTAACATGTCTACATTTAACATGATACGGGAAAACAAACGTGGATGATATTACATACTAAAGGATTATAGTCATTTAAATTGCAGCTCTCCAAATTAGTTAAAAGTATTTCGAGCTCCAAAGGATATAAATTATGGAATCTCATTAAGACTAGATTTTGAACTGCTTTGGATAATTAGATATCTTCAAGAAAGAACAAAGACATGCGACAGTAGATGAAGGTTTCTGTAAACCTGCATCCTCATTTTGCTTTTTGATATCTTAATTTTAATTCTTTCTAGAACAAACAAACAGGAAAAAACCCTGCTGTTATAACAGTTTTTTTTCCTGTTTGTTTGTTCTAGAAAAAAATAAAATTCGAGGAAAATACGTTAAAATGTTCTATCATTTTGTTATGCCTTACGGGTTCTTTTTTCTTTTCGTTTTCTTTTTTTTATGCCCCCGCCACGAAGTGGGGAGGGGCATGTAGTTTTGCCCTTGTCCGTCCGTGCATACGTACGTCACACTTTGTAGTACTGTTCTTGTCTCCGCAACTCCTCCTACAGTATTCGATGCAGGGAGCTGAAACTTGGAACACAGTTCAGACATGCATTGAACATGTGCATAAAGGAAACAGAACTTTGATTAAGATCTTTATTGCAGAATTATGTCCCCTTGAATAATATACATATTATAACCATATTTCACATTTGAGTACTGTTCTTGTCTCCGCAACTCCTCCTACAGTATTCGATGCAGGGAGCTGAAACTTGGAACACAGTTCAGACATGCATTGAACATGTGCATAAAGGAAACAGAACTTTGATTAAGATCTTTATTGCAGAATTATGTCCCCTTGAATAATATACATATTATAACCATATTTCACATTTGAGTACTGTTCTTGTCTCCGCAACTCCTCCTACAGTATTTGATATAGGGAGTTGAAACTTGCAACACAGTTCAGACATGCATTGAACATGTGCATAAAGGAAACAGAACTTTGATTAAGGTCTTTATTGCAGAATTATGTCCCCTTGAATAACATAAATATTTTGACCATATTTCACATTTGTAGTACTGTTCTTGTCTCTGCAACTCCTCCAATTGTGTTTGATGTAGGGATTTGAAACTTGTAACACAGTTCAGACATGCATTGAACATGTGCATAAAGGAAACAAAACTTTGATCCAGGTCATTATGGCAGAATTACATCCCCTTGAATGACATGCATATTTTGACCATATTTCACTTTTTGTAGTACTGTTCTTGTCTCTGCAACTCCTCCAATAGTATTTGATGTAGGGATTTGAAACTTGCAACACAGTTTAGACATGCATTGAACATGTGCATACAGGAAACATAACTTTCAGTCAGGTCTTTATTGCAGAATTATGTCCCCTTGAATAACACATATTTTGACCATATTTCCATAGCTTAAATACAATCTCACCTTTTATGATCGCTCTAGCGGCCTCATTTATTAACAGATTTTGATATTACATCACAGCTTTATTGGGTATGACAGAACCTCGAACAACTTTGCGTTTCAGGTTTGTAGGATGATGGTCAAGGTCACAGTTGCTATTTTCAGAAAAACTAGGGCATTGCTCCAGCGCTTTCATTTATAGATCGATTTTGATGTAACTTCACATAAATGTTAAGTATAACAATATCTTGAATAAATTACTGTTTCAGCACCGCAGGTCCAAGGTCAAGGTCACAGTTGCTATTTTTAGAAAAAAACTTTATCATTCCTCTACTCCTCTATTCATTGACAATTTTGATGTAACTTCACTCAAATGTTTAGTGTGACAATATCTTGGACAAGTTCGTGATCCAGAATTTCAGGTAAAGGTCAAGGTCATATTTGCTATTTTAGAAAATATGCTGTCATCCCTCTGGAATGATTTTGGCATAACTTGACTCAAATATTTAGCTTGACAATATCTGGGACAAATTTACGTTTCATCATTGTAGGTCCAAGGTCAAGGTCACAGATGCTATTATAGGTAAATGTAAATCTTTTTCATGGTTCTAGCGCTTTTATTTTTTAACTGATTTTGATAGAACTTCACACATATATTAAGTATGACAATATCTTGGACAAGTAAACCTTTCAGGGTTGTAGTTCCAAGGTCAAGGTCACAGTTGCTATTTTTAAGAAAACCTCAGTCATCCCTCTAGCACCTTTATTTATTGACAGATTTTGATGTAACTTCACACAAATATGTTTTAACACATTACTTTTCTAGTGAGGCATATGGCGGGGGCATTCATCACCTTTAGTGATTGTCTAGTTCTGTTTGTTGTTGCAAAAAGAATTAAGATTCAAGGGAAAAGGTTCTGTTATTGCAGATACAGAGATGTTAACACAATAACAGACTGACAGGAGTTTAAAATAACTAATTTTCTAATTATCAGTTAAGTGCAATGTTCGAAGGGTCATAAACCCGCAGTTTTTATAGATAAAATGCGGTAGTATTTTGTATGTTTGTAGTGTGCAGATACATGTAAGTGGGCAAAGTGTAGGGGGCTACCAATCTTTAGACTGAGGTCCTACAATACATTACTTTCTATTTTTTCAAAGAAGGCGGTTCACTCTGTTTTTCGGGTGCAGCACGATGTTTAATATCTGTCTTTACGCACAATTCCATGCAGCGATAATACTCTTCGTGCTGTTTTACCCATCTCGATGGAGTGCACCCGGGCTTAGTTGCTCAAAACTAACGACATCTTTAGTTTTGAACATTTAGGTCCTGGCGTACAGGGTTGGGCTTCGAATTATATAATGTACCTCTTCATGGATTTCCAGACTTCCAGATAAGAAGGGCTAACAGGGATGATTTAGAGATAATTTTCCATACTTCTCCATAGAAACATATCTTGTGACCCATCATTAGAATCGTCTCGCCGAGACGGTTCTAATGATGGGTCACAACATATGTTTTGTTTATGAATAAAAATATATCTTTGAATTATCCTCAAACCCACCCCCCCCCCCCCCCCCTCTTATCTGGAGTTCTGGACTGAGCTCTCAAAACGGCTTCGTATCATGCGCTGCATGGGCTTCGAATTTACAAGTACTTGTTGATTGTTGACTATTGTATAGCCAACTTGAGTACATTCTCAAACTCAAAATAAAGCACACTGATTGACTGCTTCCGCAGCCAATGAGTGTGCTTTATTTTAAGTTTGAGATTATTCTCAAGTTTTATAACCTCGAACCATGTTTTGTACGCTGTTTCAGAGCCAGCAACAAGACCATGAGGATTTACTGAACCATGTACTGGTGTGGGCGTGGCGATATTGTCTAGGTAGTATGAACTCCACTAGTCTCACCTTCAGGTTTATTGTGATACTCTCCGCGCTCACTGTGTTCAATATCATTTTCCTCGGGATGTCATGGAACCAAAAAGACGCAATGGAATCGTGCTCTGTTGATACAATCATAACAGGAATTTCAAAGTTCATAACACTGAACGGGAAGTTTCATTTGGATGAAGTTTTAGGCGAGCCTTGTCAAAAATATATACCGGCGGGTGAGCCGGAGGGTATGTTAGCCAAGGCGGTTAGATCAGCTGTTGATCAGTGCAGCAAACGCCCAAGGGTTACACCAAAGCCATCCACCAAACCTATTGTGACATTGTTTTCTAGTTGGGCGTCAAATAATGATACAGAAAAGGATCTTGTACATAATATCACATTAACTAACTGGTTGAAATATAGACCAGAAATTGATATAGTGTTATTTTCAAATGACTCGAAAGTTGAAAGTATAGGAAAGAAATTTAATATTAGAACTTTACCGATATTACACCATGCGGGTGGCGGGGCGCCCGTTTTAAGAACAATGTTTCAAACTGTTCAAAAGCTTTATACATCTAGTCCATTATACGGGTATGTTAATTCCGATATTGTATTCAATGAGGATTTGTTAGAGACATTAAAACATATTTTAGCAGTAACTAATTTATCCGCGCCTGTGTTTATGACTGGTAGACGGACTAATGTGGAGAATCTGACACCTGCGGAGGCAGAGTCATCGGAATCGTTGCAAAAAGTTGCCAAAAGCCGCGGCGGTCTGTTTGGAGCGAACGCCGAAGATTATTTTATAACAAATAAAGCATTTCCGTGGGATAAAATTGCCGACGTTGTGATTGGACGGCTAGCATATGATAACTGGCTCGTTGGATATGCTAGGTGTGCTCTGAATTCCATTATGATTGAATTATCCGAAACAGTATTGGCTGTTCACCAAACCACTAAGTCTGGAAATTTTGAAGGATTTAAACATACAAATGCGCATTACAATGAAGAGGTGTTGAAAAATGCGGGAATTAAGCCGGTTTATGACAACGGTTTCACCATATGTATGCAGTCTTTCACTTACTACACTTTCTGTGGTGATATTGTGATAGGTAAAAGGGACTCTTTCTGGATAAAATGTCAGTGTCCATCTGTGCCGAAGCAAGAAGCGGGAACTACCATTTCACCGAATTCATCCAAATCCTGATGTGTCTGCGCAATCGGAACACCGCTCGGCCAATTCCGTGATTCGGTGCTCCGATGATTAGGATTTCTTACCCATACGCCTCTGTTGGCGGGAAGCACGTGGCGAGCAAGCTTTCTGAACTTGGTATATACAGCAAAGGCTGAGAGTTGTGTAGCTAGTTTTGGTTAATATTCTGACTTTCCGCCTTCGAATCTGTCCTGTAAAACGTATTTGGGTGAAAGGGTACACTTTCATGAAAAGCAACTCTCCTTAGTTTTCTTCCCTTCTCAATGGGGCTTGAAATAATTTTGCTCTTCAAGCAGTTCGTAGACCCCGCTTTGGAAGGGTTTCGTAGTCGGGGGAAGCAAAAGCTTAGTTACAAACGTTGTCACCCTTTGCCGGTAAAAGTGGTGAAAAAAACTGAGCTGTACCCATATACTTTAACAGTGCTTCTATAGGAGCAGTCTGAAATGAGTCTACACTGCCTTGTAAGAAATTTCTGTTGGTATGTGTGTGGCTGCTGTTGGTGTCATAAAAAGAAGCACCAAACGGATCATACTGCAGAAATTATTACCATGTACCATATTAACCTAGCCTGGCTACAGACCCTATGTTCAATATATTCCCTGCAAAGGAACATAGAATCTGACCACCAGAGCAATATACAGATTCGACTGGAGCCAGGCTACATATCAACCCTATTAAACACCCTTGGGCGTTTCATTTTACAATATCGGGAGCGGAAGGGGTGGGGGGGGCTTGGGGAGAGGGCTGATAGCCTAAATTGTACTTACTCAGCCACTGCCAAAATGTACTAAGGTGATTTGGTATACTTTCAGAGGATGTAAATATTTTTTCTCAGCTGGGTTGGGGGTCAGCTGTTAATTGAAGAATTTGCTTTAAGAATACATGTAAAGCCTATTTCAAAGAGCTACCTCATCCAGAGAAGCGAATAAGAATTCATGCAAGTTAATACAATATTATTTTTTGAAAAGAGGCAGGGGTGTTTATTAGTTTAAACAATGTTTTACTCAAATTAAAACCAATGCAAATATAGTAAACATACAGCGGGATTAGATGATAACAAGCTTTGCAACTTATAGACATTAGAGAAGGGATGCTTATTAGGATTAATAGTGTAAGTTATTTATACAGCAGTTTTATTTATTTATTTACAATAGTAATTCGTTTCACTTTAGGGAAGCCCAGGAGGGACCTCTAATGTCATGACTTCCTCCTTCCATTTTCTTAATTCCTAGTTCCATGACTTTTCACTTCCTACTTCTTACTTCTAATTTTGGAAGTCAGATGTATGAAGTTGGAAGTCAGATGTAAGAAGTTGGAAGTCAGATGTCAGAAGTTGGAAGTCAAATGTATGAAGTTGGAAGCCAGATGTATGAAGTTGGAAGTCAGATGTAAGAAGTTGGAAGTCAGATGTAAGAAGTTGGAAGTGGGAATGATTCCCACTTCCTACTTCTTACTTCTGACTTCCATTTTCTTACCTCGAATGTAAGAAGTGAAGCAGTTGCAATTAAGAAGTCATTAAAGAAGGTCACTTCTTACCTCTGACTTCTTGTTTCCAGCTTCTAATTGCCAACTTCTATCTTGCGACTTTCCAATTCTTACTTCTGACTTCAGACTTCTCACTTCCAAGTTTGAAGTAAAAGTCAGAAGTGAAAAGCCACAAGAA
Source organism: Ctena decussata (assembly GCA_963989385.1). Classification (NCBI taxonomy): domain Eukaryota; kingdom Metazoa; phylum Mollusca; class Bivalvia; order Lucinida; family Lucinidae; genus Ctena; species Ctena decussata. The sequence goes on along the minus strand of OZ022499.1, from coordinate 75,253,599 downwards.
GTTAGAAGCTAGAAAGACATTGGCAGTCATGATATTTGAAGTAAGAAGTAAAGGAGCTGGAGGTAGGAAACTGTGAAGCTAGAAGTTCCTCCAGAGCTTCCATACATTAGTCCCTGAGACACAGAGCTACAAAATGAATCAAAATGTTGGACATTTTGCCTGATCAAACTTTGTAGGTTAACATAAGATTGCTAGGGAGCAGTTGGTCACTATGACAACAGTGCTAACCTTTAAAATAAAATCGGACAACGGTATACATATGCAAATTTTCAAACAATGGTTAGTCGAAGATATAACTTGACTAACCTGACTGCAAACAATGTAGATCCAGAGGAGGTGGCACGATCATTATAATGAACACAGGGTATAATCAATTCCGCCAATTTTTGCTTCCTGCAGAGACTGTCCGTTATATTTGGCTTCCGCCGAGACTGTCCGCGAACTCTTGCTTCCTGCAGAGACTATTGTCCTCGAAAAATAGCTTCCTGCCGAGACTGTCCATGTGATTCTGCTTCCTGCCGAGAGCCTCGGCAGGAAGCAGAATCACACGGACAGTCTCTGCAGGAAGCCATTTATCATGTACAGAAGTCTCGGCAGGAAGCAAGAGTTCGCGGACTGTCTCGGCGGAAGCCAAATATGATGTACAGTCTCTGCAGGAAGCGAAAATTAGCGGAATCGATTATACCCTGTGATTAAGCCATCTCATCTTGATGGACTCTGTTTGCAAATTTAGCTATTTCATTTCTGGGCCCAGTTGTTCAAAGCATCAATCCTTAGCCTAACGAGCTCGTTAAGAGGTCCACTTGTTAAGTGTTCTAGACTTTGTAACCAAATAATCTGATATTTTTTGTTGAAAAATATGAGAAGCGTTTGCAGTGCAAAAGCTTCTCACATTTTTTCAAGGAAAAATATTGGAGTATTTGAGATATTTAAAGAAACATTAGGTAACCATGTCGTTAGTTTTGAGCATTTGTTACAACCGGGCCCTGGTGCTTTAAGTTTAAAGAGTTTCCTCCTAAGTTTAAGACAGACTTGCTCATGAGATGTCCAGTGCAATATGATGGATATTAAAAGGGTAGAATGTTTTATAATATGGATGCGGTGTTTTTCTTCGTGGAATAAAGAGGTTAATAGTCATTTTGAAAGGCTTTAAATAGTCATACTCAGTAGCCTATGAATGAAAAATGTTTGTAATTCTGTGAAGCTATAATTTGCATAGAAAGTGTTGTTAACAATTACCATATTTTCCATAATGCTAACCAGTTGTACCTTTATTTTCCAAAATTTTGAAAAGTCATTTTTCTGTCCATTGATGTTTTTAGATTTGCTGGTCAGACTACAATCAAAACAGACCCTGATCAGACTGCTCCTTGTAGGAGCAGTCTGATCAGGGTCTACACTGGTTGCTCATGTGTTACTGTCCTATTGTTTAGTGTCATGGTTGAAATAATATCATATGCTGCTTATACAACTTTTGGACTTTTGTATTACACTGGGATTTATATAATAGTTATGAATAGTCTGTATTGTAATATTTTTAACACAGAAGTGATATTATGTTTCATCCAAATATTTGTACTTGATATTAGTGTGCTTTAGGTCAGTGACATTGTAACTTTATTATAAGGCCCCCAAAAACATGTATAAGGCTCAGCTTACCCCACCTGCTCTAATGTTTTATTTTTAGACCCTACCCTAAACATTTTTTTTTTTCATTTCTATGTTTGAAGAGAATATGAGCAATCAAACTTTTCATCTGAAAAAGAAGATGAAAAGCTATGCAGTGATTTTAAAAGATTCCTTGCTTTGATATAATAACTTTAAAGCTTCAGAAGACAAAAAGCAGGGGCGTAACTAGGGGCAATTTCATAATACGCACAACCATGTTTTATTCTCTATTTCTTGAAGGGAAAGCTAGTATTTCAGCCACTTTGGTAATTGGTATTGAAATCTTGTCTAATTTATAAATATTCAGCATGCAAATATGCAGGTGCGTTTTGAAATTTTGTCAATTTTGACAAAATTTCAATACACACTTGCGTATTTGCCGTATAGGTAGCTACGCCCTTGAAAAGAATATATTTTATTGCAAGTTTTCCTTATTGTTTTACTAGCCAAGGTAGGAGATCTATAGGGAATTCCTGTGAAAAAAACAAACAAACAAACAAACAAAAACAAACCCCTATCAAGAAAAACAAGCAAATTCAAAGAATTTATGTCCCCCGCCATTATTGTTTATTTCAATTAAAGGATATGTCAATGAAAAAAAAAAACGCCTGACAAAAGACTAAGTTCAACTAGCAGAAAAAGTGACAAAAAATTATTTTAGGATTATATCTAAATCAGATGCATATATTAAGACCATGACCAAAACACCTTTGAAGTTTGAAAGGAACCCGTAGGAAAATTCTGACATGATTACAGCAGGAGTCCTGCTGGACATTGACAGGAATTTCATTTTCAGGCTGAATTATAACAGTATGGGGAAAATGATAAAAAATCCACCCAAGATTCCAGCAGGAAAATTTGAAAAATCCATGCCAGGAATCCTAGCAGGAAAACAGAGCTGAAAATTTTGCAAAATTAATTGAATCTAGCATAAAGATTTTTTGCGGTACACTTCAACTACACAGTGAATCATAAGTGATAAATTCAACTTGAAGACTGGCCATGCTGTTCATGCTGTTTGTTTGTACTAAACATATTAAAAGGTTTTCTGTGTTATTTGAAGGATGAATTAATAACAGCTAGTATGAAGAGAATGTAAGTTTAATTATTTTGTGCATCATTAATGCATACATTTCTAAAGGCAGATTTAAGTGTAGGGGTAAAATATTCAATTTATACACAATTTCATGTACCCCACCGGGCACCCTGGACATAAAGATGAAAATGAGTTCAATATATGTGTGGTGGTAACAGAATTACTGTCTGTCATAAAATTGGGTTAAAGAGCAATGGAAGTACTGATCCATGTCTATGATATAATCATAATACCCAAGAGATTGACAAGATATGTGTTCTGTTGTGTTTTATAAAGCCACTGTGTATGTGAAAGTTTTAAATAGCATGTTGAAAGAGTATGTCAAGGTCTTTGTGTAATATGCAACACAACCAAATTCATGCCAAGAATCCTGTCCATATTCCTGCCAGGATTCCTGCCAGGAATTTCAAATTTTACAGTGAGAATACTATTCATTTGAATATTCCTGGTGGGAATCCTGCCTGAATTCCTGCCTGAATTCCTGCTAATTTAAATATTTCACGAAATATTCCACACTGAGTCCTGCTGGAATCCTGTAGGGAATTATATATTATAGTGAAAAGTTCACGTGCAAAACCCATTGGGAAACTTTTTCATGTCCAGATTTTTGCCAAGAATCCTGTTACAATTACTGAAGGAATACTGCTACTGTCCTGCTGAACAATTCCGTACAGGAATCAGCATAAAACTGTAGGAGGAGTTGCACACACAATGTACCCACTATCTATTCACTTTAATAGTAAAAATGTATGAAAAAAGGCTACGGTAAGCTCAACTTGGGGAAAACGTAATAAAAAATAATGTGAGGATTACATCCAAACCACATGCATATCTTCAGACCATGACCAAAATACCTGTGAAGTTTCAAAGGAATCGGCATAAAACTGTAGGAGGAGTTGCGCACACAAGGTACCCTATATCTGGGCACTATGATAGTAAAAAGGCCTAAAGAATGACTAAGTTCAACTTGTGGAAAAAGTAACAAGAAATAATCTCAGGATTATATCCAGACCACATGCATATCTTCGGACCATGACCAAAACACCTGTAAAGTTTCAAAGGCATCGGCATAAAACTGTAGGAGGAGTTGCGCACACAAGGTACCTACTATCTGGTCACTTTGATAGTAAAAACGCCTAAAAAATGACTAAGTTCAACTTGTGGAAAAAGTAACAAGAAATAATCTCAGGATTATATCCAAACCACACATCTTCAGACCATGACAAAATCAGCTGTAAAGTTTCGAAAGAATCAGCATAAAACTGTTGGAGGAGTTGCGCACACAAGGTACCTACTACTTTAGGGGGACGGAAGGACGGAATGCCTAAAACTATGTCCCTCCGCTTTTCTTTGAAAAGGCGGGGGACAAAAAAAAGGTTTCTACTTAGCTGCCTTTATCTTGTTCAGCTGGTAAACTGAACTACACTCCCATTTTTTATTTGGCCTAACCCTTGTGTGTGATCTTTTATCATAATTTTAGAGCAAGTTCTATGTTCCGTAAAAATCTGTTTATTGGGACAGATAGGTCTAAGCAAACAGTGAAGCACTAAATCAGACTGAAGGAGCAGTCTGATCAGGGGCCGTATTCATAAAACGACTTAAGTCGTTGCTATGCTGTTGCTAAGGCTGAATTTCTATAAAGGAGATTCCCTACAACTATGAAATTTGGTCTGGAGGAACAGTCTTTGTAGGGAATCTCCAACATAGAAATTTACCCTTAGCAACAGCATAGCAACAACTTAAGTTGCTTTATGAATACGGCCCCAGAATCTACACTGTTTACCATCCCATCTACACTCTGCATAGTAAAACCAAAGTGTTGTGTTTTCCGGACTATTACAGTCATTATTTAAACTTAAAAGTGTCCAAAATGTTGAATTTTTTAAGGTTGTAAATATATGATATTTGTATGTATTTTAGCATCATGTCTTGCCAGAACAAAACTGAACAAAAATAAAGATAACTGTTAAACAGCATTATGTCTGGGACCCCGAATGTTCAAAGCATCTTTAAGTAGCATAACAGTCCTTAGAAAGTAATTGTTAAGTCATTATAGTGCATGTAGAATCAAGGGTGCTAATACATTTTACTTCTATTTGCTGAAAAATTGTAGGCTCTGAGAATGCCTCATTTTTTCAGCAGAAATGACGTTGTTTTTTTTGTATGATGCATATGTAAATGTTTGAAATAGTACATGTATTTATTTGTGTATATGATGATTATGCACATCCAGAGTGACCCATATGAGCAGCAGTTTGACAAAATCACAAAGTGGCATGTGCACCTTGCACCTAGCGAAGACTCAGATCAGCCTGCCCAGTCTGATCAGAGTCTATGCTGTGTGCTTAAAGGCTAGCTATGGGTCTAGGCTGGCTCCATGCAAACAGGGAAGATTCTGATCAGACTGGGCAGATGCCCAGGCTGATCTTAGTCTTTGCATGGTTCTCATGCCACTTTGTTGTTTTTTGTTGTGTCGCAGCTCATATGTTAAAATCAGACTTGTATAGTTTGGCTGTAAGATGGATTTTTCATTCCAAAATAATTGCTCCAAAAATCAGTGTTCTTGAAAGGGTGGTAAAAACCATATCAAAACACAAAACAGCAACAACAAAAAATACTCATTTACATTTTTGACATATTTGGAGTCATTTTTTGGAAAGAAAGCCCGCGTTTTACAGAGCTCTAGATAAGAGGGGTATTTGATGATAATTTAGGGATAATTTTTTTTATTTCTCATTGAAACCATATATTGTGACCCCTCATCTGAACCGTCTCATCGAGACGGTTCAGATGAGGGGTCACAACATATGGTTATATGCAAAATTAGCAAAAATTATCCCTAATTATCACCAAATACTCCCTCTTATCTAGAGCTCTGGTTTTATATACCGTTAGTATCTTACAATTTTAAATCAAATGCTTCTTTAGTCTCAGGTCACTGAAGTCCTAGTCACTTATTTTTGGCCGTATTTCATATGTCACACACTATAAACCAGTGATGCCAAAATGTACCTTAACTGTATTTAAATCAGTAGCTTATCCAATATTTAGTCATAATGTTGGCCAAATTTCATACACTGCATAGTTGCCAAGATGTATTCAAGTTGCCAAAATGTCAAAAGTAACCAAACTGCTATTCCAGTGGTTGAGTGAAAGGTTTGCAGTGATTTGCATGCCATTTTTAAAAGGGAGCCATCTGTAAAATTTGTGTACACAGTAAAGAGTATGCTGCCTTCAAGATAGCCCCCTATTCAATCAAGGGAAATGCTACTATATCAGGGCCTAGTTGTTCAAAACTTAAACTGATCTGAGCTATGCCCTCTTAACCCTTTTAAGAAAAATATTTTGGGGACATATTCAAAGTAGGCCCAGTTCAGATGCCGCGGAATGCGACTTCTGATCAGGGTCAAGACTGTTTGCTATTACAGGAATTTCCATGGGAAATACTATAAAGGTGAAAACATTCACCACAGAAACCCTTAAAACTAGAAATGGACTCATACATAAGGATGGACAAGTCCACTGATAAAGAAAGAGTAAAATAGGATGCATGCCAGTCCATTTTCAGAAGAATCTCTAAAGTACCCCATGCAATTTATAACATACTCAGATGGCATTGAAAATATTGTGTGTACTCAAACAATTTCACCCTAATCAGTTGATAGATCTGGGCACATAAAAACATTTATTTTCCATTTTGGACAAAAGGAAAATTACCCAGCAGGCACATGACGTTGAAATGACGTCATACTGACGTCGATGCGACGTAATGAAGTCGCATCGACGTCATTTTGACGTCATGTGCCCGCTGGGTAATGGTAATAGGTGTCTCAGTACTTAAGCACATTAAGGTAAGTACTGGAACAGATAGATCTGGGCAAACAACGCTGACCCCGGTCAGACTGCTCTGAAGAAGCAGTCTGATCAGAGTCTACACTGTTTGCCATTCCATCTGCATCTTTTGGATGCAATACTGCAGTCTAAAACCAAGCTGCTCCGTTTTTAGGGCAAGAGTAGTTATTATTTTAGATGTCCCAGTTTTTAGAGTTTTACAGTACAGTGGTAAGGATCAGATTTGATGATATTTCTACATATAGCAGAGCTCTAGATAAGAGGGAGTATTTGATGATAATTAAGGATAATTTTTCTTATTTCTCATCGAAACCATATGTTGTGACCCCTCATCTGAACCGTCTCGTCCAGACGGTTCAGATGAGGGGTCACAACATATATTTAAGCAGACTTAACAAAAATTATCCCTAATTATCACCAAATACTCCCTCTTATCTAGAGCTCTGTATAGTCAAACCTATCTTAAGGGGAACACAAAAACTGGCTGCTTTAAAGACAGTTGACCCCTTAATACACGTAGATTTGCACTGTATAGGGGTTCACGGGATCTCCAAAAGTTGGCTGCTAATTTTAAAGATAGGCGACCCCTTAATAGACCTAGTGACCGCATAAGCAGGTTTAACTGTACATGTATATTCTGATCCCTTACTATAATATCCTCAGTGAGGAGTTTCTGTTGAGGAGCATTTACATGTGTTATATACAATTAAGAATCAAGTAATTATGTCACATTCATTATCAAAATCTTTGTTAGTATCCTAGTCAGAGAAGTTTAAATTGTAGGCAGCTGCTGTAGTACATGTATATCATCTTTTTTGTTCATTTGGATTTTGTTTCGTTACATGCCAATAAAATATGGCCCACCTACAAAATATTAATACCCCACCTACAAAATATTGCCCAACGATTTTGCTGAGTCTGTTTTCCTGATTACCCTTATGTGCATAAATTTTGGGACACCTAGATTAATCAATTTTCCATTTGGAACAAATGGAAAATTAATTACTTTAGGTGTCCCAATACTTACTCACATTACTATACATTAATTGACTGTGTGGTGAAGAATGACAACTCTGATCAGTTTGTCTCAGATGGACAGGTTGATCTGAGTTTGACACATTATTAAGCCATATTAAGAGAACATTTCAAAACCGAAATGTGACACCACTGTTTGAAATGTTCTCTTTATGTGGCTCATGTGCCACCACTACCTGAAATATTCTCTTAATGTGGCAAATGTGACATCACAGTTTGAAATTTTCTTTTAAAATACCTGGCTATGTGACACCACTATTTTCACATGTTCTCTGAATGTGGCTGATGTGACACCACTGTTTGAAATGTTCTGTTAATATGGCTAATGTGACACCACTGTTTGAAATGTTACCTTAATTTGACCAATATGACACCACTGTTTGAAATGTTCTCTTAATGTGGCTAATGTGACACCACTGAGATGTTCTCTTAATATGGCTAATGTGACACCACTGTCTGAAAGGTTGTCTTAATGTGATATACTTTAACTGCATCATGTGTACATTTTCATATCCCAAATAAAATCTTATTGTAACATATTTACCTCTAGTTGCAATAGATTTTGTTGCACATAGCATTTATGGACTCAAATAGGGTCCATGAATGTAATCTGCAAACATTAAAGCTCTGATCAGACTGCACAGACGTGCAGGCTAACCTGAGCCTTTGCTGGTTCCATACATTTATATTTATGCATGTTGCAATTAATAGTATAATTGAAACACACATTCTCTGGAGCTCTTAGGAATCCAGGCAGGAATATTATCAAAGACATGTTCCAGACTTTGTAGTAGAAACTGACAGTCTGCCAGACTTGCATTAAAACAGAAGAGCTTGGAGAAATGTACCTTAGCTACCAGCTTATTTGTAATTTTATCAGACTAGGAAAATTTAGCTGTTCATTTTTATAGTGTAATATCCTTCAAATAGTAAAATTTCTAGACTTTTTCATGGCTGCAGCATGAGTAAACACTTTTATCAGAAAATGTGGATGTTCTGGCTGATCTATTCATTATTTGAATAATTGTAATCGACATTTTTCTGTGTACTGTGTGCAATGTTACATTATGCATTGTGTTTCCACTTGAAAAAGAATACTGGATAACTTTCAGTGATCTGAAAAGGTGCCTTTGACTGGTACTGTCCCAGCGGGTGTATGACTTGATAAATTATGTTGCACTGACATCAGTTAGACGTGATTACATCACATTGACATCAGTATGATGTCATTTTGACGTCATGTGTCCGCTGGGGTATCTCAGGTAGTATGGGTACATCTACGTTTTTCTGCCTTTTTTATAAAGGTAGGCAACTTGTGACTTCCTCTTTGCTTCCTGGATTACAAACCCCTTCTCAATAGAGGTCTACTCTGAAAGGAAAGCCATTGCTCCTTAGGGAGCAAATTTTTTACTTCAAGAGTAGACCCCTATCAGAAGGGTTTTGTCTTCCAGGAAGCAAACAAGAAGTCACAGTTATCTCCCTGTGAACAAAACAGGCAGAAATACATGGCCATGTACCCATAACCTTAAGATATGTAGATGCATTATAAGATAAACTGCTTGATTATGAGATAAATAGGCTGCAACACTCACATAGGGTGCATAATGCATGTGCAGCTAGCAATAACACTGACTAGACTGCATAACTGTGCAGTCAGGTCAGAACTTTTGCTGTTTACCATAAAGAACATAAGGAATCTACATGAGCAGGATAACACTTAGTAACACAGATCACAGGGTATAATCTATTCCGCCAATTTTCGCTTTCTGCAGAGACTATCCGTCATATTTGGCTTCCACTGAGACTGTCCGCGAACTCTTGCTTCCTGCAGAGACTACTGTCCTCGAAAAATGGCTTCCTGCCAAGACTGTCCACGGGATTCTGCTTCCTGCCGAGGCTCTCAGCAGGAAACAGAATCATGCGGACAGTCTCTGCAGGAAGCCATTTATCATGTACAGAAGTCTCGGCAGGAAGCAAGAGATTGCGGACAGTCTCGACAGAAGCCAAATATGATGTACAGTCTCTGCAGGAAGCGAAAATTAGCGGAATCAATTATACCCTGAGCAGATGTCCTGGCTGATTTTAGTCTTTTTGTTCACAGCTGCACTAAGTACTCTTTGTCTGTGAGGTGGCTCTTGTTTTACTGTTAACAGACATGAAGACTTTGTATTGAGCAGTAATAGGCATCCTGACTATGTACTATTAATGATTGTTTATCATGATAGCTACAGCTTTATACCCTGGTCATTAATATCTCAAATATGCCAAAAGCTTCTTACATTTTTCAACAAAAAATATCAGTGCATTTGGTAATAAAGTAGTAAAACACTTAACAAATTGACCTCTTAACAAGCTCATTAGACTAACGATGCTTTGAGTAACTGGGTCCAGGTCAGGACTTTTGCTGTTCGCATATAACATAATGAACACAAGGATTCTACATGAGCAGGATAACACTGCACAGATGATCTGGCTGATTTTAGTCTTCTTGTTCAAAGCTGCACTAAATACTCTTTGTCTGTGAGGTGGCTCTTGTTTTACTGTTTGTTAACAGACCTGAAGACTTTGTATTGATCAGTAATAGGCATCCTTATTATGTACTATTAATGATTGTTCATCATGATAGCTACAGCTTGATGTGTACTGTATTTTCCCATATAACACACCGGCTAGGCGGCAATCAAAAACGCTCTTAACAGTTGATTAATGCAGATCAAAAAATGTTATAAACAGAGTTTTCGATTGCAAATTGTTGCCAATTTGCAATCGAAAAATGATGTTTCTAATGGTTTTTGATCCGTGTTCGTCAACTGCACGAGGGTTTTCGATTGGCGCCCACCCTGTGTGAATAAGGGCACCTCATTTAATAAGGGTTCCCCCTTTTTAGCCTGAAAAAAATCCTCAGTTTCATGTGCCAGATTATGAAGTTTAAATTGAAATGATATAAGTTTGAAAAATGTTGTGTACATATTTTTGGTCTCGAAACAGATGCATTGTACTCATATTGAATACAGCCCATTAATGAATACAGCCAATTTATTTTTGAGACAGCTACAAAATAGTTAATAAGGCGATAAAACTTTGCTGAATGCATTAGGCTGATTATAGCACACAGAGTTATACCAAAACTGACAGGGGCACACCATGATTGCTACAGCTTTATGTGTGCCCCTGCACATTTACCAATGTATGGCCTTCTTATTAGAGAAAATACCGTATTAAACGGACATCAAGAGATACACTACACTGATCAATACCATGAATCCTTATTATGAATACCATTGATGATTGTCATAATACCTATAGCTTTATAGGACTATAGTTTGTAATGTGATCTAGACTGGTCTGTTTTGTGATAGGTTTCTGTAGACACTGTTGATATGTCTGTCTAGACCGACTTGTTTTGTAATATGCATGTTTTTTTTTATTTGTTCTTCCCTCGTAAAACAAAGTAAGAAATGTGTAATACTGTACTTGAAAGGTGTTCTTTTCAGCCTTGTTCTTAAGGTGCATGATTATACTACTGCCATGTTTTTCTACCTTTAGAGGGAGATAACTTTTGTGACTTTCAGTTTACTCCCCTAGAAGTAGTCCTTCCAAAATGGGGTCTACTCTTAAAGAAAAGAATTTGTTCCCCTAAAGGAGCAAATTCTTTCTTTTCAGAGTTGATCCCCATTAAGGGAAACAAAAATGAAAATGTCAGATTTGTTTTCCCTGCAAGTGTAGCCATTCACCTTTAGAATGTGGTCCAGTGTGTCCCCCCCCCCCCCCCCCCCCCCCCTCACTCCACCTAAAGAACTTTTAAAGTGGCCAAGTGACTATCAGACTGTGGTTGTGGTCTCCAGAATCTAATCAACTTTGTGTGCACCAATCTATTAGTGGCCATACATGTAGCTGCTGTGCACTCAGAATTTGAAGTAGATTTGAACGAATGTTCAGAACGTGCCAAAAAATTGTTGGGTCCAAATGGAAAACAGCGCAGACCCTGATCAGACTGCTTCTTTAGGAGCAGTCTGATCTGGGTCTGTTCTGTTTCCCAGGTACACACCTGTGGTCCAATATTTAGGGTCATTACAGTATGTTAGGCATAATAGGAGAAAACTAGCTTTAGTTCAGTAATGATTTAGTGATAATGATGATGACAATGATGATGTTTACTGATCTTGTCAGATTATGTGAGGCCTGGTTCTCCGTGTACTAAGACATTTAGGGGATAACTGTATTGAAAATTGTCATTTGGGGAGGTAAATTGTCGGTTTTATGTTCGGAAATGTCATTTTATAGCAACGCGCCAGCGGAGCCGTAAAACGCAATTTGCAACCATAAAACCGACGATTTACTTCTCCAAATGACAATTTTCTATACAGTTATCCCCATTCTAATGCACTTTTTCACATTTTCACCTTTCAAAGAGTACTACTTTGCACACAACGCAAGTGCTTTCAGCAACATAAAACCAGACGTCAGCCAATCAGAAGCGACGTTTCATAATGACCTCGGATTTGCGACAGTATATCGCAGGATATACTGTCGCAAATTTTTGACGTTATCCAATTAGAAGTCGCGTTGCATTTGTAAGTGTATTAGAATGAATTTTCACCTTTGTTTCACTATAAAGAATATTCTTAGGCTGCCTTGCTCACGAAATAAATGCTCGAACTAAAGAGTAAAGGCTTTATCCAAAAGATAGAGTCACCATATGGCTCTTGAAATTACCTTTTTAAATTACATAGAAATAAGTCTGTGAAAATTTCACTTTTTACAGAAGTTTAGGGAAGGAAATCCAGAACACTTTCACTTCTATGTTTGTATGCACGAAAGAAGATCTGCCATAGAATAGGCCATATAACTTTATTTACATCAAGGCCCAGCTATTCAAAGCATCATTAGCTTTATGAGGTTGTAAATCAACGATGTGATTTTGGTCTCTTGTACACTTATAATCAAGAGTGCTAATATTTTTGCTGACAAAATGTGAGGAGCTCTTGCAAGAGCTCCTCACATTTTTTCAGCAAAAAAATGGCAGTGTTTTGCATACAATGCATTTGAAAATGTAATGTCCCTTTAATTCTAAGATTACTTTAACGTTTTCCCCATTGAGCGCATAGGAAACTGCATCATGTGAAAATTTGTGATAATTCACGTTGCTAATGTCCAGACATGCCAATTTCACGCCTTGATGACGTCAAATGTAAACATTTGCTTCTGTGGATGTCCACCTCAAAACTAGTCCTTTAGAAATTATTGTAATATACTTGCATTTTTAATTTTTATAATGTTACAATGGAAATAATTTTCCCTACCAGTGAATTATTGCTGGTTAAGACATGTTGTCAAGCAGATACGAATACTAATTTACTTCAGCTTTGCTGTTGTGAATTAATATTTCATGATCTACCCTTCAACTTCTTAATCAGCAACAATTCACGGGTAGGATTAGCGAAATGTTTTAGTTTTGAACAGGGTCCAGATTGATTGTACTAAATAGATCAAAGTTGATAGGTTTGAAAAATGTGTGAAATATATAGTACATTATGGATAGAAAATAAAAATAAATTATGTACATCATGTTTATTATCTGTTTTCCATCCACAAACAGTAATTCTGACGCACTCACAAATATATAACCCAACATCTGATTGGATAACTCAAAAATTTGCAATGGTATGTCTTCTGATATACTGACACGAATCCAACGTCATTACCTTCTCATTGGCTGACATCTGATTTTACGTTGCTGATAATACTTGGTCTGGGTGCAAAGTACATGTAGTACACTTTGAAAGGTGAAACTGTGATAAAGTTCTTTGAATGGGAATAACTGTATTGAAAATTGTCATTATGGGAGATAAATCGTTGGTTTTATGGTTGCGAATTCCGTTGGCGTGTCATAAAATGAAATTTGCAATCACAAAACTAATGATTTACCTCCCCTAATGACAATTTTGAGTACAGTTATCCCCAATTACCCTATTGGGACACCTTTACTGTAATTATCCTAAAACTTCAACAAGCTGAAAAGAGCAGAATAATAAGAAATTAGTCTGACTGGGGTCTACTCGGTCTGAACTCAGTGCTGTGGTGAGTAACTCTTTAAGCACGAAAAAGCAGACGACAAAATTTACGTCTGCAAAAATTAAAAAAATGCCTTGTCCAAGACATTTCATATTGAGAATTCAAAGACTAGAGGGCAAACAGTGTAGATCTAGATGAGGCGGCTCATAATGAGCCCCCTCATCAGAATCTACACTGTTTGCATATCATATTATTTTCGTCACTGGTGCTTAAAGTGTTAATAATTATCTTTCACTGACATATACAAGGGCAATTGATAAAGTTTTCCCACATTTCCATGAATATTCGGACATATACAGGTTCAAATAAAGAGACAACAATTTTCTGTAGCAAATTTTATAATGCAACCAACTTTCTGTACAATACTATACATTATATACACATCACAGCCTCATGCTTATATTGAGTTATACTCATTCAAAATCTAAGCCCCTTCTACGAAAAAAGCAACATATAATAGGAGAATGGAAAATATGCCAGTCAGTATACATGTAGATCTAATGCAAGACTCCAAGCAGCCCAGCTATCTCACTTGTCAAGTCCCATCATGCACTAGATATTTGAGCCGCAACGGGACAACCAAAAAAGTGGCATGTGCGCCCATTGAAGACTCTGACTAGCCTAGGCATCTGCCCAGTCTGATCAGAATTTTCACTGCCCGAATGGAGCTCGCTTAGACCCTTAGCTGCCCTTTAAGTGCAAAGCACAGACCCTGATCAGACTGGGCGGATGCCCAGGCTGATCTGAATCTTTGCTGGGCACATGTCTCTTCAATAATTTTGCTGTGTCCTGGCTCATTTGTTTTTCTAGATAAAAGGGTTAATCTGAGTGCACAGTTGTGCATGCTCCCCAATGCCTTCATTGTTTGTACATGCCAATTTGTCAGTATGATCCCTTAAAGCACCAACAAAGCAGATGACAAAATTTAAGTCTGCAAAATTTCACAAAAGGTTTCATCCAAGATACATTAACATCATATTAATATTTCAAAGACAAGAGAGCAAACAGTGTAGATCCAGATGAGGTGGCTCATTATGAGCCACCTCATCTGGATCTACATTGTTTGCAAATTCAACTATTTTCTTTTTTTTTTTTGCACTTTTAAGTATTAAGCCATATCCATTTCTATAGTGGATTCTTCAATCCTGGAAACAAAGCAAACTCTTGTCAGACTGTTCCAAGGAGCAGTCTCATCTGAGACTTTCCTGTTTACTCTGTAAGATAGGGGTTCCCCCTTCCAACATTACCCCAAATACCGTATACATGGTAATTTTTGCTGTGTTCCATTATTTGCAGTATTTCGCGGTCACTTAGAAACTGTGAATATTAAAATCGCGAATAATTTCCTGTTTCTTACAAAGTGTCTTCTATAGACACAGTGTTCATATATTTTGTTTGTATTTGCTTCGGTATTTGCTGGTACTTTTTTTATTTGAGCCAGTTCTTTCATTAACCTGGGGCGGCCCTGCCGCAGGTTAATGAAATAACTGACTCAAGTGAAAAAGAAATAGTTTTGCTTTTCGAGCATGTTGCTAACCGCAAAAATTAAAAATCGCGAAAATTAATATTTATGTTTTTGACCCTTAATCGCGAAAATTTGAACCCGCGAAAATTACTGCGTATACGGTATGTAAGTTAGTCTTGGGTAATTCAGCTATAAGATGGGTTTTTCCATCCATCATATAAAATGGCTCATATGAAATATAATTTTTGGGACTGTTTCGGAAAGAAAGCCACCCTACTCGCCTTCCCACTGTCTTTTAACTGAATAAGTAAACCCTCAATAATTCAAAGCAGGGATTACTTTAGAGGGGCCCTTGTGCTAAAAAAGCACATTGTTTTTCAAAAAGGCCCCTTATCACGCCTACCAATCGCTCTCATGCGAAACCACGGTTCAGAACGCCAATCCATGAGAGGAGTTTCTGGTTCTGCATGAGGGGAGCCAAAATCGTAAACAAATTTGACATCGGCACAAGGTTTGAGGTACTTATTTTCTCTGAAAACTATTTATGCAAAAAATAAGAATGCTATTTTGTCACATATACATTGGTACTTTGGCACATAAAAGGATTAGGCACATGGCCTTGCATTTTTCTAGATATGCATTTAGTACGGCGGAGCATGTGTTCAATGTCAATCTCGGCGATATATACATGTAGGGAAAAGTCGCATTCTCTTGCTTGATTTTGAGTCTCTGACCTTGTTAGTCGCAAAGAAGTGAACAGAACTACTGTATGCGTGAATCCAAACGTTGAAAGTAAGCTTTCCGTGATGGAAAGTGTAGAATTTAGAAAATATACGCAAAATCTTTGCATTGTCAGCCCGGTTCCGCATGAGATAATAAAAATATAAGGAATTTTTTATCAAACACTAAAACAGTTTCTGAACAATAATTGGATCAAAACTAACTTGAATTCTGTGATATATCATTATTTTATATATTGCAGATGACTTTCTGGCTGTTTTAATCCCCGTTTGTCTGCCTGTGAGGCATGCAAGGGGGGTTGAAAGAGGGTTTGCAAAAGGTCATAAAAGACAAACGGGGAATAAAAAACAGCCAGAAAGTCATCTGCAATGTATAAAATAATGATTTATCACAGAGCTCATGTTAGCTTCGATCCAGTAATTGATCAGAAGCTGTTCTTGTGTTTGATAAAAATTCCTTATATTTTCTATTATCTCATGCGGAACCGGGATGACGATGCCTAGTTTTTGCGTATATTTTCTAAATTCTAACCTTTCAATCACAATAAACTTACTTCCAACGTTCGGATTCACGCATACAGTAGTTCTGTTCACTTCTTTGCAACTGCCAAGGTCAGAGACTCAAAATCAAGCAAGAGAATGCGACTTTTTCCTACATGTATATATCGCCGAGATTGATCTCGAACACATAATCCGCCGTACTAAATGCATATCTGGAAAAATGCAAGACCATGTGCCTAACCCTTTTATGTGCCGAAGAACCAATGTATTTGTGACAAAATAGCATTCTTATATTTTGCATAAATAGTTTTCAGAGAAAATAAATACCTCAAACCTTGTGCCGATGTCAAATTTGTTTACGATTTTGGCTCCCCTCATGCAGAACTGGAAACTCCTCTCATGGATTGGCGTTCTGAACCGTGGTTTCGCATGAGAGCGATTGGTAGGCGTGCTTATTCCGGTAAGGGGCCATTTTGTAATGTAAATGTTTAGGGAGGCTATCAAATGTGTTTGCCAGCCAGGGTAATTAATCCCTGTCAAAGTCTTGATAATTTGGACAAAAAGATCCTTAGACTTTGAATAACAGAAGTTCTACTGTGTCTGTAAAAGTATTGCAATTGTGGTATGTTTATCTACATATTTACTAATTAATGTCCTACAATACTATAAGCAAACCACCAACCCATACAAAGGTGCAGCAAGGTTATATGTAAAGTCAGAATATCTGAAGATAAAACCTTCTATTGTGATTTATGAAAGCTTTAAATCCCTTGAGATAACATGAATTATAAAGCAGCCTTATTGTATAGTATTAATCCTATTAAACGCCCCAAACATTGCATTTTACAAAAGGGGTGTGGTATTCAGAGCCTAAAGAGATAATAAATCAGCCACTGCCAAAATGCATCTAATAAGCAGTATTAAGGTGGATAGATTACTTTTAAAGGAAACAACTCTACTTTTTTTACCTCCCTTCTCAGTAGGGGTCATCTTTTAAAAGAAAATAGACCCCATTTCAAAGAGCTAACTCATCATGAAAAGCAAAAAGCAATTCATACTCGCGGATAGAATATTAATTTACGAAAAAAGGCAGGGGGTGTTTATTAGAGCAGGGTATATGTTCTAGGGGGAGGGCAGTAACTAATGTTGTGAGAACTTGTAGCCCAACCCCATTGTTTGTACTTACTGTTTGTACAAATGCAATAAAATATGTTTAAATTAAAATTAGAGCAGGAGCGTTTATTAGGATTAATACGGTATATTGAGATGGCATTGTTCTACTATATCAATGCCATCAGTGTTGATACAATGTGGCAAAACCATTCTCAAAATTGTGATTTTAAACCTTGTAAATACTTATTTAGCTCCAAATTCACAAAAACACTTTAATTCTCCCTATTTCTTGCATCTAGTAGATAGCTGAACTTCCTGGAAAAGAGCCTATCAAGAAATTTTAGTTTTCTATAATAGCCCATTTCCTGCAAGGTGGCTACAGATTAAGAATTGTTATCTTCAGTCCCATGGGATGCACCAGGAAACTAATCCATAACAGCAACCCCAAGAGACCTTTTCCTGCGCACAATCAAAGACCTCTTCTGTATATAAGCCATGTTTTCAGAAAACTTGTTTAATAGCATATGCACACTGCCATCCTAAGGCAAGCCTGCACACATGCCCAGGCTAATCAAGGCATTGGCAGATCTGGGGCCGTATTCATAAAGCCACTTAAGTCGTTGCTAAGCGGTTGCTAAGGCTAAATATCTATAAAGGAGATTCCCTACAACTATGAAATTTGGTCTGGAGGAACAGTCTTACAAAGACTGTTCCTCCAGACCTAATTTCATAGTTGTAGGAAATCTCCTTCAAAGAAATTTAGCCTTAGCAACAGCATAGCAACCACTTAAGTAGTTTCATGAATACGGCCCCAGGATTTTGTGTAGATTTCAAGGTCATGATGTGTTTTTATAGTCAGCCCTTTTAGTAGATTCAAAACATAGTCCATTGTCTCTTTTGGACTCTCTTGATCAGACTGTCATTATAAATACATGTGACACTTCACAATCAGTTAAGAGGAAATACAATGTATTATTGTTATATACAAAACAATATAACAGTAGATTGTATATCCTCTTAAAAGCTTATGTCTGCCTCTTGTGCCAGGAGCCCCGGTAGCTCACTGGTTTAAGTGCTGGCCTACTGATCTAGCGGACCAGGTTCGAGCCCCGCTTGAGGCGAGAATCTTTCCTACTGTAAACAGAGTTCCATTGCACACAGCCTTTCATTATCATCCTCCCATCGTCCTGATATGACTAAAATACTGTTGAAAAGGACGTAAAATCGCAAGTCATCCATCCATCAATCAATACCTCTTGTGCCGCACTACAATAAAATATGGGCTCATCAGGGTGCCTGGTATACCAACAGATTTGTTTCCTGGAACTTCTTCTATGCTCAATTATGACAACTTGGACAAGACAGTGTAAACACCCTTATAAATGTGTATATTGGGACACCTTAAGCTGTATGTTTGATAGATTGATTTGTTGCTTAACGTCCACGGTAAACAGCTATGGTCATGTCAGGACGGTTAGTTAACCTAACCACACTGTTCCTGGGCAGGCTTAGACCTCCTAAGTGGTTAACCAGTACTAAGTGCACATACTTTCGCCAGTAACTGACAACTGCCCTTCTTGAATCAGCGGAAGGAGAAACGAAAGTATGTGGCCAGACCGGGTTTCGAACCCAGGACCTCTGACTTATGAGTCAGGTGCCCTACCGATTGGGCTATGCAGCCTGGCCTTCAGCTGTATGAATACTCCTCTGTGTCTTTCCACTATGTTTACAAAGGGGTGTAGATTTTGATGACTAAGATCTTCCAAAATGGAGTCTGGTCTTAAAGGAAAGAAAACAAGTCGCCCAAGGGCAACGATCGCTCACCTGCCAGTATATCGGCCCAGTGGTTTCAGAGGAGAAGATGTTTGAAAATCTTGACGACGGATGGTCCGACGGAATGCCCTTGACCTTTAGTGACATAATATCTTCATCTGGTCATTTAGTCGACCATGTATACCAAGTATTGTACCTTAGACTTAAATAGTTTCTGAGAACTCCACTGTTTAAGCGTTTTCCAATATAAAAGCCTAACATACCAAAGTTGACCATGCCGTAAATTAGGTCAAGGTCAAGGCAAGGTCATGATTTGTATAAATTTTGATAAGCCCGCATGCCCGATGCTACACACCAAGTTTCAAGGTCATAGGCCTTTTGGTTCTGGAGAAGATTTTTGAAGGGTTTTTACCATATATGGGCATGGCGGCCATCTTGGTCATGTGACCCAGACCCCGGGTATAAAATTTCATTCCCCCATCCCATTGAGACTCCATATGAAATTTGGCTTCAATCGGCCCAGTGGTTTCAGAGGAGAAGATGTTTGAAAATCTTGACGACGGATGGTCCGACGGAATGACCTTGACCTTTAGTGACATAATATCTTCATCTGGTCATTTAGTCGACCATGTATACCAAGTATTGTACCTTAAGACTTAAATAGTTTCTGAGAAATCCACCATATAAGCGTTTACCCATATAAAAGCCTAACGTACCAAAGTTGACCATGCCGTAAATTAGGTCAAGGTCATCACAAGGTCATGATTTATATAAATTATGATGGGCCCGCATGCCCGATGCTACATACCAAGTTTCAAGGTCATAGGCCTTTTGGTTCTGGAGAAGAAGATTTTTGAAGGGTTTTTACCATATATGGGCGTGGCGGCCATCTTGGTCATGTGACCTGGACCAAATATATAAACTTTCTTTCCCCCATCCTGTTAAGGCTCCATATGAAATTTGGCTTCAATCCACCCAGTGGTTTCTGAGAAGAAGATGTTTAAAATTGTGGACAACGCCGACGACGCCGACGCCGACGACAACGGACGACGGACCAAGTCTATACTATAAGCTCACCTTGACAGGTGAGCTAAAAATGGCAGAGATGCTTCCTCTGAAAGTGTCCCCATTCACTTTAATCTTCAATCTACAATTTATTGTAATTGATTAAACTACTTTAATTTCATATTCATGCAACTTGATGACCCAACAGGGTAGACCAATATCAGATTGTTCCTCGAGACAGATCAAGTTTCCCATTGTTGGTCCAAAAAAATCCCAGGTAAGACAAACTTGAAGCCAAAAGCAGAGCCTTAGATAAGAAGGAGTATTTGGTGATAATTAGGGATAATTTTTGTGAATTCTGCATAAAAACATATGTTGTGACCCCCTCATCTGAACCGTCTCGAAGAGAAGGTTCAGATGAGGGGTCACAACATATGCTTTCAGTGAGAAATAAAAAAAAATTATCCCTCAATTATCATCAAATACCCCTCTTATCTAGATGCAAAAGTATACATTATACAAATGGATTTTGCATTTGTACATAATAGCTTGCTTAACTCTCATTTAAAAGACAAACCTTCGACAAGGATCAGATTCTAAGTTGAAACTGAGACCAATAGTTCTTCTATCTGATCACACAGGGAAGCTAACACAGCACACATGTACATCAAGAGCACTTAAGAGCACTACTGACAGTCCTCAGCCTTTATAACATTTCCTGTGCACTTAAGATAAATACTCTCAAGACAAAAATGCATTTCCTTTTGTTTCCTTTTGTTTCTTTAACACTTGATAGGACAAACATCCTCGTTTAATGATTAAGAAGTCCCAATATAAAGTATAAAGTGCTACAATCTTTTTGCAAAGTACCGGAACTAACCAATACATAATTGAGCCATGACACGACAAAATCATGAGGTGGGATGTGCACTCAGCGGAGATTCAGATAAGCCTGATCATGCACCCAGTCGATTTGAGTCTTGCCTGTCCACATGGAGGTAGCTTAGAGCACTAGCTACCCTTATAGCACACAGCCAAGACTCTGATCAGACTGGGTGGATGCCCAGGCTGATCAGAGTCTTTGCTGGATGCAATGCCACATTTTTTTTTGTTTTTTTATCTTGCCTGGCTTAGCCTGAAAAGGGAGCTTAAGCCTTGTGCATGTGATGAATATTCAAATCAGCCTGTGCAGCCATACAAACTGGTCGGTCTTCACTTTTCAATTCCTCAGGGTTTATAGACTGTATATGCAAAGGAGAAAATTCTGATCAGACTGCATAGAAGTGCAGGCTGACCTGAGTGTTTTCTGTTTGCATATGCTCTAGGGTAGCTTTTCACAATCATGATGTCAATCATAACTGAGTGGCAACATGACAAAACCAACAATGTGGCATGTGCGCACAGTGACGACTCAGATCAGCCTGGCCATCTGCCAAGTCTGTTCAGAGTTATCGCTGTCCTTACTGAGCTAGCTGGAACCCTTAGCTCCCCTTTAAGCCTACTGCTAAGACTCTGCTCAAACTGGGGAGAAGCCCAGGCTGATTGGTGCACACACCACTTTCCTGGTTTTGTCGCATTGCTGCTCAATATTATGTATGTAAAGCCCCAAAATATCTAAACATAAAGGCCTGACAAACAGTTCAGATTCAAATCAGACTGCACACTTAACATAAATATTCCAAAAGTTTTGATACCTAAAACAATATTATCAAAACTGTCCTAAAATGGAACATCCAACAATGCATTCAAAAGATTCAGATGGTATGGCAAAAAGAGCAGACTCTGATCAAACTGTCCCTTAAGGAGCAGTCTGATCTGGGTCTGCACTGTTTGCTCACACCTATCTGTACCAATACTCAGATTTTATTTTATGGTAGCAAGGCTTGTGATTCTACACTCACTGCCAGTAAATAAATCAGACTCAACTTTTAATATAGTTTGCTGCATTAAAAAGGTAACACTTTTAGAAGAAACAACTATACCAGTTTTACTATGTTTTCACTCAACCATTTTCCTTTTTTGCCTCTCTTTTCAATGGGGGTCAACTCTTAAAGAAAAGAATTTGCTCCCTTAGGAGCAAAGTCTTTCCTTTAAGAGTAGACCCCTTTTTTGGAAAGGCTTCTTCATTAAGGAAAGCAAACAGGATGTCAATAAAGTTGTTTTTCTTTGTAAAACTGACAAATAACATTTTTAAAAACACTTCTTCATTTAGGAAAGCAAGCAGGATGTCAATAAAGTTGTTCCCTTTTGTAGAACTGACAGGAAAACATTGTAATCATATATTTTAATATCACAAATACATGGAAAATATAAATATCACAACACTGTTTCATTTGATTTTAAACGAATACTTATGGGTAAACTACTGGACTGAATTCCTCCCCAAAAAACTACCGTATTTGACCTAATTAGCACACATGCCCCATAAGCGCACACCATGGTAATTTTTTAGGCATATGCCTATAAGGGCACATATATTTTACTGGTTTATTCATTTGTTTGCAAGTTTATCAGCTGAAAATGCTACAGAATCTTTCAGTTTTCGTTTGTAAAACTTCTCTACCCTTCTATGACCATAAGCAGCTTTTCTCCTATGCTTAACCTTTAAATTTGTTTCCTTCAATATATAATAAATTGGTGAAATGTGTGCTTATAAGAAAGAAGTTTTCCTACAAGTATTTATTGCAATTTTGAAAAAGTTAAGCGCACAGGGCGCTAAAAGGGTAAAATACAGTAAGTAACATTTAATTCAGATACATGCAGTATAATTTACTACAGTCAACTCTCTTGATAATAATGACAGTAAAATTCTTTATCAATTTGACTGACACCAAAGTCAAACAAGCCACACAATGCTATGTCTCGCCTGTCTGCACTTTATCACAAAACAGAGCTTAACCCGAACACTCGACAAACATTTACCCTGCCGATACTTATGAGAGAGGCGGCATGGTCGAGTGGTTAGAGATGAACGGTTATGGTGCAAAAAGTTGCCGGAAGGTCGTGAGATTGCACCTGGGTTTCTCCAACCGACGATTGGTAAACTCTCTCTGTCATTCCAGCAGTAAATGGGTACCTGCTTTCTGCCTTTCATATGCTGTGCCCAAGACACAGTGGAAATAAAGCCCCCACTAACCTACGACGGCTACTAGGGTACGGGAAACCTTTACTTTTTACCTATGTCTTGCTTCTGCTACTTGCAGACAAGACAAAAACTGTGAATTTAGTCCCCCCCCCTCCCCTCCCCCCCCACAAAAAAAAGCTCTTAGGGAAAGAATGCTGTCAATATAAAGAGTGATCACTAACTGTATTTAACAGGATGGAAGACTTACATCTACACAATGACATCCTTGACCCTAAATATTTGAATTGTCTGTCTGAGCAAACAGAGTAGACCAAGATCAGACTGCTCCTGAAGAGAACAGTCTTACAAATCATCCCAAGGACACCTACTTTTTAAAAAAAAAACATGAGCCACGGCAAGCATAAGGGTAATAATACTACATATATGTGATCACAAGAAATATTCCCTGCCTGCATGTGCAGGAAAACATCAGCTTTGGTCATTTTATGACAACATATTTACAAGCAACTATACTGAAGCTAAGCTTGATGAGCTTATATCATTTTACTATGTACAATCTTTACAAACTTAACAGCATTTTCAGCAACATTTCAGCTGGGACACAACACATCCAAACAAAGTGGTAAGTGTGCCCAGCAAAGACACAGGTCACCTTGGGTATCAGATCAACGTCCACAGCTCTCAAAGGGTAGCTAATGGTCTAAGCCAGCTCCATACATACAGTGAAAGCTCTGATCAGACTGGGCAATTACCCAGGCTGATCTGACACTTCACGTGGCACACACGCCACTTTGTTGGTTTTGTCGTGTCGTGGCTAATTTAACAACAAAGAGCTCAAGATAAGGGAAGGTTTTGAGGACAATATTCTTTTCTTTTTTCCCCTCATAAACAAAGTATTATGGCCCCTCAAAAGTTCCATCTCAGTGTGGCAGGAGCATATAATTTCTCTACCGAGGCTATCAGCTCTCTATATAGTCTTTTGTAGAGCTTGTGTGATGGTAAGTCCACTTACCATTGGTTCCTGCTCTGAGAAGAAACTCCCTGCTTATCAGCAACCTGTCAGCATCATTTATTTTATTAGCAGTTTTCAAGAGCTCTGTGTGGCTAGTGTAAACAATCTTAGGAGCAGAACATGGGTCACACCAGGGAAAAGGGCAGTAACAGAAGATAACAATATCAACATGACTGCGCTAAAAAATGAACACATTTACTTTTACAATCTTGTGTAATGTATTTCAATGTCAAGTTTCTTGTAGCATTTTTATGAAGCTCATATCCCAAAAGAAAAGTGATGAAAAAAACAAACACAATGAAAATGCATTTTGATGTTGATAAAAAAATTTTGACACCGCTTCTCTTAAACATTTTTATGACTGCATTAACAGATATATGCCAATCTCTGCTGGGAAGCAACTACCAATGAGACCATACTTTCATAGGCTTAACATAGACCCCAGCTGATAGCCCCGGTAGAGAAATTAAATGCTCGTAAGTGTGGTCATAACATATACATAGATTGTATGACAACAAAGCAACAAAACGTGCTTGCCTCAGATGTATATTAAGATGTACAGGGTATACTGCACTGGAGTTTGACTTTTTATCAAAGGGAGACAACTTTGTGACTTCCTTTTTACTTCCCTGAATGATGTAGTCCTTCCAAAATGGGGTCAATTCTTGAAGGAAAGAATTTGCTCCTAGGGGAGCAAATTCTTTCCTTTAAGAGTTGACCCCCATCAGAATGGCTGACAAAAATGAAGATGGCAGAGTTGCTCCCACTACGTGTATCCATGAACCTTAAAACGCACCCTTTTATCTGGAACTCTGACAGCAGCCAATATAATGATACCACATAAGCAAAACAAATCTACCAAAATATACAAAAATACACTTTGATTATGTACAGTCAATGTATATACTGTATATAGTACTGCATACTGCATTTATCCAAACCATCTTGACAACTTGGTCATTCCTACACAGCACTTTTCAATCTTTCCATTTTCGCAGGTCTATTTAACCTATCAAAGGATGGTCTGTCAATTTTTAGCAAACTGTGTAAGCCCTGATCAGAATGCTCCTAAGGAGCATTCTGACCTGGGTCTACACTGTTTGCTTTAATAGGCAGTTAAATTTTTTAGGATAAATACAGTATAATTAATTTGCCCTATGGTTAACAATGTAAGTTAAAGGTATGCCTGCAGCATTGTGCAGTAAGTACTGGGGCTGGGACGATAGTTTTTAAGCAAAACAATAAGCATCTCCATAAGGAGTCACTTACATACTATATGTATCGGGACATTTTTAATATCCGAAAACTTCCTAACGTAACAATCAACAGCCTTAAAATACATGCCTAATTGTGGTACGATTCAGTCAATTGTTTCTAATTACAATAAACTTATTTGTAACACATAAGTTAGGATCCAAATCAATCTTTTCAAACACAGACAGTTCTAGGTTACATTTTTTTTCAAGTATCTGCATGAAAGTCCAGTTGCTTTCACATGTCTCACGCATCACAACACAAAGTCAAGCATTTTGATAATTACATTGTGAGCCTTCGTGTCGCCATGCATCCATATTTACTGATGAACCAAATGTATGGTAGAGGTGGAAGACACCTTGCAAACACATAACTGATCGGTATCATGCAGAAAGGAACCTAAAGATATACGTGAATACTGTGAGTGCTCTATTTTGCAAACTGATCCAGGTCTTCACTTCTCATTTTTTAAATTTCACAGGATTGATAGCTAATACAGCAAAGCTTCAATGGCTCAAACACTGATGGCTCATTAACCCTGCCTGACTAGAACTCTTTCCTTAGTCCCTAGAGATCACTTCATATAGAAACTAACCCTGGATGGCTAGAACTACCCTTGGCTGGAACTAATTTTCATGGTCCCACTCCTGTTTCAGCCAATGAAGTTCTACTGTTTATGCTTACACAGAAGACTCAGATAAGACTGCACAGATGTGAGGCTGATCTGAGAGTCTTCCATGTTTGCGCAAACTGTAAGGTTCTTTTTCACATGGTGCCAATCTGTTTTTTTGTTTACACTTGGAACCCCACAAGACCATGCTATTTTAAGTTTAAAGCAAACCACTCATATGGTTCTATGTTTACATATGCCCACTGATCCTAGAACCAGCTGCTTTATTTTAATTACAATTTTATGTCTTAAACTAGATAAATGTACTGAACTGAACACAAAATACCATCAAAACCAAGCAAAACCATTTTTTAAACAGTAACAAAACAATACATCAAAATTTCTTTTACACTTTTTACCATAAATATTCCGAAAAGGACTTTTGGACAAGTTGATTCCTCCATTTCGTAAATGTTCAAACAGTGACAACACTGATCAGGCTTCATCTCAGCTGACCAGTTTTGCTACATGTATTTTACAGATGAACCATATTGCAGGCTTTTTAAACTATTTCAGTACCGTAATGACTCTAAATATTCGGACAGACAGGTCTGAGCAAACATAGTAGACCCAGATAAAACTGCTCCTGAAGGAGCAATTTGATCAGGGTCTACCATGTTTGCCATTCACATAGCGTCATTTGGATGCATTTATGTGTGTAAAATTCACTTTCTACAAATTTTCGAACAAAAAAAATTGTCCGACTTTTGGGTGTTAAAATTTTAGGGTCATTAGAGTAATTCTGAACTTCAATCTCAATTAATGACAACGCGTATTATTTCAGACACCTTAAGTCTGTGCAAACTCTGCATGATCAGACCAGCCTGCATATATATGCAGGCTGGCCTAACCATGAGCAGTTTATCTGGGTAATGAAATGAAAGAAAGAGAAACATGTACAAAAATTTATCTGTCTGACAGACTGTCCATTCTTTCTGACTCTGGCTCATCCAGAAAATCCTGACTGACATTAACATCCATACTGGCTGCCACAAGGTTGTGGGCGGGGCTCGGGCTGACCGATAGGCCTTGCGGGGAACTTCCTGAAGGGCTAGCTCCTCTTGCTGTATTTACTAACTGACCACAACTGACACGTTTCACCATCTCAGATGGGGCCTCAAAATGAACACAGTGGAAAACCTGAATGATAAAACAATTCGAGTCACGACACGAGAAAACCAAACAGTGGTTGTGCACCCAGTGCAGACTCAGATCAGCCTGGGCATTTGCCTAGACTGATCAGACTCTTCCCTAAGCATTTAAAGGGTAGCTAAGGGTCTAAGCTACCTCCATGTGGATAGCAAAGACTCTAATCAGCCTGGGCGGATGCCCAGGCTGATCTGAGTCTGTGCTAGGGGCACAACCACTTTGTTGGTTTTCTTGTGTTGCAGCTCATTTGTTGAATTTCAATATTCTCATTTTCAATTAGATAGATTAGATAGTTCAGCAGTTACCATGTGAGCATGTTTACTCAGTCCAAAATTTCAAGGTAACGGCTTTTACTGAAGTTCAAGAGCTAGACAGAAAAATCCTTCCTGAGATGCATGTTCAGATGATGGCAAGATTTAGCTGAATGTCCACTAAAGAGTTACTCAAGAGCTGTTTCATATTTTCTGTCTGACATGAATTTCCATGCAGCCATAAAAGATTCATTTTCTTGCACAATTTGCTATCCATATGGTGTTTATGTAATGAAATGAGCCGTGAACACAACACAAGAATTCCGCGGAATGCTATGTCGCACCTGCTGTGTGCCTTCACATGAAGAACTCAATGAATATACCAAGTGGCTCTAGAGAAAAAGTTGATTTTATTGGTTTGGCTGTTTTTAGTAACGGTGACCATCTTGGATTTTCGACTTGCCCGAATTTTATCATTCTGAAGCCCTGCAGTCTGATCATGCTGCATGTCAAATTTGAGAACCATGGATACAGTGGTTTTAGAGAATAAGTCATATGAATGGACTAAACTGCTAGGGTCGACGTAAGTTATTCTAGGGACTACTTAAGGTCACTGTGACCTAATTCCGCTACAGATGTTTTTTATTTTGATAATTCTGAATACCAAGGACCAACTTATGCTTCATACAAAATTTCAGCCAAAAATACAAAGTGGTTCTGGAGAAAAACTTGATTTTATTGGTTTTGCTATTTTTAGTAATGGCGACCATCTTGGATTCTCGACCCGCCTGAATTTTACCATTCTGAAGCCCTGCTGTCTGATCGTGCTGCATGTCAAATTTGAGAACCATGGATGCAGTGGTTTCAGAGAATAAGTCATTTGATTGGACTTAAATGCTAGGGTTGACGTAAATTATTCTAGGGTCGACGTAAGGTCACTGTAAGCTAATTCCGCAACAGATATTTTTCGTTTTAATAATTCTGAATACCAAGGTCCCACTTATACTTCATACAAAATTTCAGCCAAATATACCAAGTGGCTCTGGAGAAAAACTTGATTTTATTGGTTTTGCTATTTTTAGTAACGGCAGCCATCTTGGATTCTTTACCCGCCTGAATTTTACCATTCTGAAGCCCTGCTGTCTGATCATGCTGCATGTCAAATTTGAGAACCATGGATGCAGTGGTTTCAGAGAATAAGTCATTTGAATGGACTTAAATTCTAGGGTCGACGTAAATTATTCTAGGGTCGACGTAAGGTCACTGTGACCTAATTCCGCTACAGATTTTTTTCTGTTTGATAATTCTGAATACCAAGGTCCCACTTATGCCTCATACAAAATTTCAGCCAAATATACCAAGTGGTTCTGGAGAAAAACTTGATTTTATTAGTTTTGCTATTTTTAGTAGCGGCAGCCATCTTGAATTTTCTCGACCCGCCTTAATTTTACCATTCTGAAGCCCTGCTGTCTGATCATGCTGCATGTCAAATTTGAGAACCATGGATGCAGAGGTTACAGAGAATAAGTCATTTGAATTGACTAAAATGCTAGGGTCGACGTAAATTGTGAACGGATGGACGGACCGACGGACGGAAAACCGGACGCCTGTATCGCACCTTGCTAAAGCAGGTGCGACAAAAACCAAAAGTGGCATGTGCGCCCAGCAAAGACTTATATCAGCCTGGGCATCTGCCCAGTCTGATCAGAGTCTTCACTGTGTGCATGGAGCTAGCTTAGTCCCTTAGCTACCCTTAAAAAAAAAGCAAAGACTTTGGTCAGACTGGGTAAATGCCCAGGCTAGTCTGCCTCTTAGCTGGGCGCAATGCCATTTTATTGATTTTTTGTGGCTCATATGTGTTTATGTAATGTCATCGTATAAGTTGTCATTGCAAAAATTGCATGCATCTAGGCAGTTTGTACATTTTGTTATGCATGTGCTTGTCTTTTATTTTTCCCTCATTCTTGTACAGGCCAACTTCGATATCTCGAATTCCAAGGGAATGGAGAACCCACTTCGAGTTTTCGGAAGTTCGAGATAGGCAAATTGTGACTTCATCAAAATTTTTGTTCTATACATGTACAATATCTTAACTTTCGTAGATTCAGTATTTTTACAAAACGTGTGCAGCACGAACATAGCAAAACTGTTTCTACTGAAAACGGGATTGTTACTAATAGCCCGCATCAAAAAGCGCCGCTCAATACTGTTCAATCAATTAAATTTCAAAGGCACCTAATTGACAGAACTTTCCAATCGAACGCACCTGACCTGTGACGTATACGCAGTTCAAGGTCATTTAACTTACACACAAAAACAGCTGATCAACAAAACAATGTCTGCATCGTTTCACACAATCATTGGATAATTATTGGATAATTTGGGATAATTGATTGAACTGCGATCAATTAAAGACAACTGTTCGGTAAATTGTTCTTTTTCATTGTTATTGTTCGATGTTTGTACCAATTTGCTTAAAGACAAAAATATGCAGGTTTTTCATTACCGCAAAACGTCTACACAAAATAGCCGTCATTTTCTTTCCGTCGTTTCAGCGATCTTTTTCTGAATACACATTTTGACTTCGACACAAACTGTGGTAAAACACATGGAAAGTGTCTGAGGGGAATCAAAAATCACTTCGATACAGCAGTGTTTTCGTTATAAGCGAGTTCGACACAACAGAGGTCGAAATGCAATATTATATAGGGGGAAATGTTCGGGAATGGGAGATCACTTCGACACTAGCAGGGTTTTCGAGATAAGCAAGTTTGACACAACGAAGTTGGCCTGTACTTGCTAAACTGCCATAATGAACACAAAATATTTTAACGGACAAACCATGTAGTGTTTTTAATACTTTATCTCCCAATGCCTCTGCTACAATAGGCTTACAGCTTGATCCCAAAATACCCAAATCTTTAGCGTGAGATACCCCATAATGTGCAAGGTCTTTACTGGGGATTGTGCAATAAGTGAGATAGAGCATGGTTTGTCCATCTGTATGGCTGACAATCCCTCCCTATAGCTTGTGGCAACCACTTTGTATAGACGGACAAACCATGCTCTATCTGTCACATATACAATAGTAATCGTACAAATTTCTGAGTGTGCCTGTGTAGAGGGACTGCATTTTAAGTTACCATATTAATCCTAATAAATGCCCCTGTTTTTTTTCCCCAAAAATAATGTTATATATTTGTTGCATGAATTCCTGTTGTTTTCTTTGCTGGATAAGGTAGCTCTTTGAAATGAGGTCTACTCTTAAAGAAAAGAATTTGCTCCTACAGGAGCAAATTCTTTCCTTTAAGAGTTGACCCCAGCTAAAAAGGGAGACAAAAATAGTAGAATTGCTTCCTTTGAAGTGACCCATCACCTTTAAATTGCTTATTAGAGGTATTATGGCAGTGGCTGATTTACTACACTTTAAGCTCTAAATAACACCCCTACCCTTTTGTAAAATGCAACGCCCCTGGGGCATTTAATGGGATTAATATGGTATTCTGAGTACATACCTCATTTGCTGTATTGTGTGTTCCTACTATTTTGATGAAGACAACAGGTCTCTTGGGAAAAGTTACATTCTGCCATGATCTGAAGAAGAATTGGTGCCATCGTTTGATCTTTTAAACAGTTTTCTTCACAAGCTTTCAAGTTGCATGCTGAAGTTATTTCAATTTAAAGCAAAAATTCATTCGTATACAGTCAAACCTGCTTATGTGGTCACCTCTATTAAGGGATCACCTTCTTAAGAAGCCACCTTTTCTGAGTCTCTTGAACCAAAATACAATGGAAATCAACCTGTATTAAGGGGTCACCTATCTTAAGCAGCCACTTTTTGTCCTTCCCTTGGCTGATCCCTTAAGACAGATTTGACTGTATTAACATAAAAACCCTAAATTTTTGGTACGGATAGGTCTGAGCAAACAGTGAGAACCTGTTTTTCATACATGTATCTCAGTCTTGGCTTTCGTATCTCAGTCAAAACAGCAAGATCAAAACACATCATCAGGTTGCTCTGGCAGATGTGTTCATGTGCTGGGCGTAGTTGTTCAAAGCATCATTAGCTTACTGAGGTCATATGTCAAGGCTTCTTGGTGTCCTCTTGTATACATTAAATCAAGTGTGCCATTCCATCTGGATATTTTTCGATGCATTGCCACGCTGTAAAATCAAATAGTTCCATTTTTAGGATGATTACAGGAATTATTTTTAATAAGTGTTCCAATTTTTTACAGTAAGAAGTTTTTGACCCAAACTATAGGTCCCTTGTATAAACCAGAGGACCAATGGTCCTGTAGCTCACCTGACACCTTCTGTCAACAGACACAATTTGTCATTTTGCTCATTTGTTACAAATTTGAAACCAGTAACTTTAAAGGTGTGCATATTTTAATTTTAAAATTTCAGTGACCATGAGCAAAGTTCAAAAAATGACCTTATGTCTTCATGTATTCATTTAGTTAACCATATTTTCCAATTATTATATCTAGGCTTGAAAAATCCATGAAATCAACTGTTTTAAGCATTTACCCATATAAAAGCAAAACATACCAAAGTTGACCTTGCCATATATAAGGTCAAAGCCAATGCACCATCATGATTGTACAAACTATGATGAGCCCCAGTTCTCAATGCTACATACCATGACACGAGGTCATTGTGCCTTTGATTCAGGATAAGAAGATTTTTGAAGGAGTTTTACCATATATGGGCATGGTGTCCATCTTGATCATGTGACCATGACCAGCTCAACAATCTTTGATTCTTTTAACTCAGTAAAGCTCCGTATGAAACACAGCTTCAAACAGCCCAATGGCTTCAGAGAAGATGTTTGAAAATGTTGACAGGCAACAGAATCACAGTGACCTTGAACAAAGAATGACCTTGACCTTAAACAACATAATATCTTCATAGGCTCCCTTAATTAACCACAAATACCAAATATCAACTTGAATGGTTTCTGAGAAACCCACAGTTTAAGAATTTTCTAATGCATCAAATTGACCTTGCCATAAATTAGGTCACACTCAATGCACAGTCCTGATTTGTATAAATTATGATGGGCCCACGTACCATATGCTACATACCAAGTTTCAAGGTCATAGGCCTTTTGATTCTGGAGAAAATGATTTTTGAAGGGGTTTTACCATATATGGACATGGCGGCCATCTTGGTTATGTGACCCAGATCCCGGGACCCAACTTTCGTTCCCCCATCCCACTAAGACTCCATATGAAATTTGGCTTCAATCTCCCCAGTGGTTTCAGAGGAGAAGATGTTTGAAAATCTTGACGACAGATGGTCCGACGGAATGACCTTGACCTTTAGTGACATAATATCTTCATTTGTTCATTAAGTTGACCATGTATACCAAGTATTGTACCTTAGAATTAAATAGTTTCTGAGAAATCCACTGTTTAAGCGTTTTCCCATATAAAAGCGTAATAAAGGTGTCAATGTCATAAATTAGATCTAGGTCATCCCAAGGTCATCATTTGTACAAACTATGATGAGCTTGCATGCCCAATGCTACATACCAAGTTTCAAGGTCGTAGGCCTTTTGGTTTTGAAGAAGAAGATTTTTGAAGGATTTTCACCATATACAGGCATGGCGGTGACCCAGACCCCACGTATATACTTTCATTCCCCTATCCCACTGAGACTCCATATGAAATTTGGCTTCAATCGGCCCAGTGGTCTCTGAGGAGAAGATGTTTGAAAATCTTGACAACAGATGGGCTGACAGGATGACCTTGACCTTTAGTGACATAATATCTTCATTTGTTCATTTCGTTGACCATAAATACCAAATATTGTACCTTAGACTTAAATAGTTTCAGAGAAATCCACTGTTTAAGCGTTTTCTCATATAAAAGCCTAAGGTACCAAAGTTGACTGCGTCATAAATTAGGTCAAGGTCATCGCAATGGCATCATTTGTATAAACTATGATAGGCCCACATGCCCGATGCTACATACCAAGTTTCAAGGTCATAGGCCTTTTGGTTCTGGAGTAGAAGATTTTGAAGGGTTTTTACCATATATGGGCATGGTGGCCATCTTGGTCATGTGACCCAGATTCCGCGCCTAAAACTTTCGTTCTCCCATCCCATTGAGACTCCATATGAAATTTGGCTTCAACAGGCCCAGTGGTTTCAGAGGAGAAGATGTTTGAAAATCTTGACGACGGATGGTCTGACCTTATGACCTTGACCTTAAGTGACATAATATCTTCATTTGTTCATTTAGTTGACCATAAATACCAAATATTGTACCTTAGACTTAAATAGTTTCTGAGAAATCCACTGTTTACGCGTTTTCCCATATAAAAGCTCAACATACCAAAGTTGACCATGTCATAAATTATGTCAAGGTCATCGCAAGGTAATCATTTGTATAAACTATGATGGGCCTGCATGCCCAATGCTACATACCAAGTTTCAAGGTCATAGGCCTTTTGGATCTGGAGAAGAAGATTTTTGAAGGGTTTTTACCATATATGGGCATGGCGGCCATCTTGGTCATGTGACCCAGACCGCGCATACAAATTACGTTCCCCCATCCCACTAAGACTCCATATGAAATTTGGCTTCAATTAGGGAAGTGGTTTCAGAGAAGAAGATGTTTGAAAATCTTGACGTCGGATGATCTGACCGAATGACCTTGACCTTTAGTGACATAATATCTTCATTTGCTCATTTAGTTGATCATGTATACCAAGTATTGTACCTAAGACTTAAATAGTTTCTGAGAAATCCACTGTTTAAGCGTTTTAAAAGCCTGACGTACCAAAGTTGACCATGTCATAAATTAGGTCAAGGTCATCACAAGGTCATCATTTGTACAAACTATGATGGGCCCGCATGCCCGATGCTACATACCAAGTTTCAAGGTCATAGGCCTTTTGGGTCTGGAGAAGAAGATTTATGAAGGGGTTTTACCATATATGGGCATGGCAGCCATCTTGATAATGTCACACAGACCCCGCATATAAACTTACATTCCCCTATCCCACTGAAACTCCATATGACATTTGGCTTCAATTGGCGAAGTGGTTTCAGAGAAGAAGATGCTCGAAAGTCTTGACGGCGGATGGACGGACCTTGACCTTTAGTGACATAATATTTTCATTTGTTCATTTAGTTGACCATGTATACCAAGTATTGTACCTTAGACTTAAATAGTTTCTGAGAAATATGCAGTTTAAGCGTTTTCCCATATAAAAGCCAAACATACCAAAGTTGACCATGTCATAAATTAGATCAAGGTCATCACAAGGTCATCATTTGTACAAACTATGATGGGCCCGCATGCCCGATGCTACATACCAAGTTTCAAGGTCATAGGCCTTTTGGGTCTGGAGAAGAAGATTTTTGAAGGGTTTTTCACCATATATGGGCATGGCGGCCATCTTGGTCATGTGACCCAGACCGCGCATACAAATTACGTTCCCCCATCCCACTAAGACTCCATATGAAATTTGGCTTCAATTAGGGAAGTGGTTTCAGAGAAGAAGATGTTTGAAAATCTTGACGTCGGATGGTCTGACCGAATGACCTTGACCTTAAGTGACATAATATCTTCATTTGCTCATTTAGAGTTGACCATGTATACCAAGAATTGTACCTTAGACTTAAACAGTTTCTGAGAAATCCGCAGTTTAAGCGTTTTCCCATATAAAAGCCAATCGTACCAAAGTTGACCATGTCATAAATTAGGTCAAGGTCATCATTTGTACAAACTATGATGAGCCGGCATGCCCGATGCTACATACCAAGTTTCAAGGTCACAGGCCTTTTGGTTCTGGAGAAGAAGATTTTTGAAGGATTTTTACCATATATGGGCGTGGCGGCCATCTTGGTCAGTCATGTGACCCAGATACCACGAACAAACTTTCGTTCTCCCCAACCCATGAAGGCTCCATATAAAATTTGGCTTTGATCGGCCCAGCGCTTTCGGAGAAGAAGACCTTTTAAAATGGTGGACGGACGAAAGACGGATGAAGGACGGAGGCCTGCCTATACTATAAGCTCACCTATGAGCCTTCGGCTCAGGTGAGCTAAAAACCTGATGCCATAGACCAGCAGTATGGTCCATTGTTTTACTCACTTGCAAGCTTCTTGTCTCTTGTCACAGACCATGTGCCAATTCTGGCTGTCATATGACGTCTCTATAAAGTAGCTGTAGCTTCTGTCGTCACAATCCCATAATAACAGTCTGAAATAAAAGTATTGTACCATGGCAGCATGACTCCAAGCTGACAGAAATCATCACATGATCAAGTTTGACTATGAAAATTAGTTTTCTTTATTCAATTCTGGATATTTTCTCTTTAAGGTAAATGTGTATACTTTCAAGGGAAGCAACTCTGCCATTTTCATTTTTGAATCATTTCTCAATATGGGTCAATTCTTAAAGGAAAGAATTAGCTCCTTTAGGAGCAAATTCTTTTCTTTAAGAGTTTGGTAGGGTTTTCTTGCTCAGGGAAGCGAACTGGAAGCAACAAAAGTTGTTTTCCTTGATAGAATTATCAGAAAACATGGAGGGATACCCATATATCAAAATGTGTATGTCTCAAGATAATGTCACACAGTCCTATCTGGTCATGCACACTTAATTTTCAAAATCTGAATTATCTAATTAAATTTCTGCCATGCAAACTGTCGATGCAATGTACTGGCCAATGGGAACTGGTTAACATTAATATAAATATGATCTGTAAGCTCAGTCAAAGCCACTGTAGCCTAGTGGGTTAAGCGCTGGCCTGCTGATCTAGCAGTCCCAAGTTTGATCCCAGCTGGCAGCAGGTATCTTTTCAAGTGTAAACAGGGTTCCATTGCAAACAGCCTTTCATTATCATCCTCCCATTGTCCAGGTATGACCGAAATACTGTTGAAAAGGACGTAAAATCGCAAGTCATCCATTCATCCATCTGTCAGCTCAGAATTATTGATGAGGCCAGATCAATGACATGCAATATGTATTACAAGTATCTTTCATGGATGTGACATACAGCTAGAAAAATCAGTCACAAGAGTCACTGTCTGGCATCATGTGGCTTGCCTACTGATGATTTTCTGCCAGTCTTTGGTGAGACAACATGGGTGAGAGAAGTGTTGTTTGTACTTGTGAAACTTGTGCATATCCTTATCTGGTGTCCAGAAAAAATGTAGTTTGACCGGATATATGCAGTACACATCTTTCATAAGCAGATTTATAACAAAATGATCCATATGGCTTCACCCCTCAGAGCTGTCTCTCTATCAAGGGCCACCTCCTTCTATTTTTTCTCAATGAAATAACTTTTTGTCTTCCATAAGGATATTAAGGACTGCTGTTCTATCATGCAGCAACAAACATTTTATGGAAAAAATACTAAATTCTTCATAAATACGCATTTTGTGGCCCCTCATTAGAACTGCCTCAGTCCACAACATGTCATTATGAATAACACAAACAACTGAAATAAGAATCCACCTAAAACATTACCTCATACAGCCAATGATATATGGCTGGGGAAACTGTATAACAATACAGCCACTTCCTAACTGATGACATGTGTAGCCGGAATCCCAGTCGTATTGTCTAATGTCACCATTTATAAGGGCATTTCTGCTCCGACTTACTCCTTCTGTTACTATGGCATTGTGTGGTATTGTAGCTACATTTTCTGTTGGAACTGAAAGGCAAGGCAAATATGAAGCTGGATTAGGTGCAGCCTGCAGTGTAATATTTTTTTCTTTCTTGTACAAAAATGTCTGCCTTAATGTTTTTATCTTGTTTGCCTAACAGTTGATCTGCCAACAATTAATGCACCAAACAGGCTTAAAATAACAGAGCTCTAGATAAGAGTGAGTATTTGATGATAATTAAGGATAATTTTTCTTGTTTCTCATTGAAACCATATGTTGTGACCCCTCATCTGAACCGTCTCGTCAAGACGGTTCAGATGAGGGGTAACAACATATGTTTTTATGCAGAATCAACAAACATTATCCCTTATTATCACCAAATACTCTCTCTTATCTAGAGCTCTGAAATAAGTTCAAAAATTGTAAAGTAAAGCAGTGCACACACAATAGTTTGTTTTGTTTTATTTCTTTTCCAGAAAATGGCTGATTATTATATGTATGATATAAAATGGGCTGTTTCAATTAACAACATACAATAAATGTACAGTTGCACAAACTTTTCATGGACTCACAAGTACATTCACTTACAGACATTTCTGAAGGAATAAATTCATTTTGTTCTGCTAGGGTATGAGTGACAGTGGGCTGGCCACAAAGTAAATGAACCCTAAATAACAGTGGGTTGAATGCGAAATTTCCACATGCCCCACTGTCTCTGATACATTCCTTTAATGTCCAAAAAGTAAAACTTCTTCCATATATTTACATTACTTTCCTCTCATAAACTGGCGAAAAACTTCACACAGAAGACTAAATTTGAAACATGAAACCAGTTTTGTTTTGGGAAAAACAACCGAACAGCATCAGTGTCATCATAACTGCTCATGTCCAGTAAGTCTGTGATAATGACGCTTGTTTGTATATAATGTCACACCGCATTACTTGTTATAATTACTGAAGTACGAGACTTCATTCGGTCCTAATTGTCCAAATAATGCTTTACAATGTACCATTAAAATTCTAAAATTTGGGACACCTATTAATAATTACTGTAATTGTCCTAAAACGAAACAGCTTGGTTGAACATGCATAAAGCCATTTGAAAGGTGCAGATGGAATAGCAGAGAGTGTAAACCCTAATCAGGCCGCTCCTTTGGGAGTAGTCTGATCTGGGTCTGCATTATTTGCTCACACCTATCTGTCCCAATACATATGATTTTTATGGTAAAAGTAAATATTTACCAGTGAGTCCCTGTTCCAGCTGGAAGGGTTTCAGTGTGTACATACATTCAAATGAGACTAGATGGAACACTCTGTTCTGTGTGTTGTGGGTACCCACTACTCGGATATACCTAAAATATTAAAACAGACAAAGTGATTTAGCATGCAATACATGAGCTCAGCTTAATGACCTTTAACCACTTAAAGGTAGGTTCCTGGCCTAGCGATAACAATTATGTTCACAAAATAATTTTGTCCTTTTCAGGGTAGTATTGAATTCTCTTATTTTTCTGAAACTGTTGCTACTGAGAAAATCGTCAGATAATGTAGAAAATAGTCGTTTTCCCTTTGGTTTATTTTCTTTTGTTGGAATTCCAGTTCTAAAAATAAATATGTGTATATGTCTATAAGTCTGCAGTATCTGATGTCATTTGCCAACGGTTAATTTTCTCTTGCCGTGAGCTCTTCCAGAGGTCCTGGCATGGCCGATGGGTTAAAACTATCCCGAAATGCAATGCAGCATGACGTCAGCTATGTTATCTATTTTTGGCGCGAACTAAAAATAGCGCTAACTGGTGTGCGAAGCAGAGTTAGGAAATCCCTTGCAAATTGACTTTTCTACGATTTTTTGATTTACACTTTTTAGTGAAACTTATTCATTTCCTCTATATAAGTGCTTTCCAACAACTTGGATAAAAAATCATCAAAATTATGATGCATTCCAAAGTACAGGAACCTACCTTTAAATTTATGTCTTCTTTTCCATAAATGATGTGATTTCAATAGGGTCATTTTAACTTGTTAATTTTACAGCATAAAACTTATATATCTTTAAAAAATATTTTTAACCACTGCTGGGATTCTCGATATTTGTAGCTGTAGCACTTATAATACTGATAACCATGGTTGTGGTTTAACCCATGTAACAGGGTGAATGATCACATGGTTTTCAAGTCACAGGAAATACTGGAAATTCCACAACAACGGCTGTTTCGTGGTTAGTTTTTTTTCAAGATAACTTCTTTGTAGCCAAATGCATGCTTATTTAAACCACCCCCAGTTTTGGAGCAACAACATCGTTCATGTGTCACAGCCTACTTTCGGTTTCGGATGTTGGGGGACGATTATCTACAAGAATTCCGCGGAATGCTATGTCGCACCTGCCTAATGCTTTCTCAGTAGTACATACCATGGTTAGAGGAAAGTGTACACTAGGTCTGATGAATTTATGTAGAAATTTGGGCAATTCTGGCATAGAATTTTATGAAGTCACCAGAGCA
Organism: Ctena decussata; assembly: GCA_963989385.1. Taxonomy (NCBI): domain Eukaryota; kingdom Metazoa; phylum Mollusca; class Bivalvia; order Lucinida; family Lucinidae; genus Ctena; species Ctena decussata. The sequence continues at coordinate 75,213,720 of OZ022499.1, read as the reverse complement.
CGAAAAATAAGTCAAAGGTCAAAATAAGTGCAAGGTTCCTTGAGACCATTCTAAGACGAAACTTTATACCAGGTTTGATGAACGTAGGTATCATAGATTGAGAATAATGGACCCGAACACTAGGGTCGACTTAATTGTGGATGGACGGAAGGCACAGAATTTTACAAAGTCATTAGAGCATGAAAAATAGGTCAAAGGTCAAAATAAGTGCAAGGTTCCTCGAGACCATTCTAAGTAGAAACTTTATACCAGGTTTGATGAACGTAGGTATCATAGATTGAGAATAATGGACCCGAACACTAGGGGCGACGTAATTGTGGATGGACGGAAGGCACAGAATTTTACAAAGTCATTAGAGCATGAAAAATAGGTCAAAGGTCAAAATAAGTTCAAGGTTCCTCGAGACCATTCTAAGTAGAAACTTTATACCAGGTTTGATGAATGTAGGTATCATAGATTGAGAATAATTGACCCGAACACTAGGGTCGACGTAATTGTGGACGGACTGATGGACGGACGGACGGATGGACTGACGGACGGACGGAAAAGTGAACTCCTATATCGCACCTTGCTAAAGCAGGTGCAACAAAAACTATAAAACTCATGATAAAATCGCCAATATCTACTGAAAGTTCCCATGACTACACTTTCACTGCACTGCATTTTGAAAGAATGCATACATAAATAATGAAATTATTAACTAAAACGTGAAGAATTCCTGGGGTTTCCTTGTTCAGAATGACGTAAGAAAATGACGCAAAAAAGTACTTGATCATCCACCCTGATGTAAGACCAGTGGATTTTTCTACCACTCTTTGGACAGGTCTAAACTCAATTTAAAAGTTGACCCATATGAGGCGGCACAAACTGAAGTGTTTGAGTTACTTCTTCTTTAAATGTACCCATTCAAATTAACAGAAAATGTATAAGACTTGTCAGCAAAATCTTATCTGAATCTCTGGGCCCAGTTGTTCAAAACTTTTGGTGTTGTTAAAGTAAGTTAACAAAATGTTACATTTTCAAATGTGTTGTACAAACAAAAACGCTGCCATAAAATGCCTCGAAAATTGTGTGATTTTTTTTCCAGCAACATACCGTATACGAGGTAAAGGTCACTTAGAAAGCGCAAATATTAAAATCGCAAAATAATTTCCTTTTCTTACAAAGTATCTTCTATAGACACAGTGTTAAAATACTTTAGTTCTGTTTGATTCGGTAATTGCTGGTAATTTTCACTTGAGCCTGTTATTTCATTAACCTGCGGCAGCCCTGCCGCAGGTTAATGAACAAACTGGCTCAAGTGAAAAAGAAGTAGTTTTGCTTTTCACGCATGCTGCTAACTGCGAAAATTAAAAATCGCAAAAATTAATGTTTATGTTTTTTACCCTTAACCGCGAAAATTTGAACACGTGAAAATTACTAGTATACGGTATACAGTCGAACCTCGGTAATTCGAATTGACAGGGACCACGATATTTTATTCGAATTATCCGTAGTTCGAATTTACGAATTCGTTGACTTCCGTTCATTTCCGTACATTACCGGAAATCAACATTTCGGTGGCAGAAAGAGAGGTGATATCGGTCCGATTCGATATTGAATTTCTTTATACTTACAGAACCTCGTAAATTCAAAAATAAATGAAGAAAACAAAATAAGAATATGAATTATTTTTTATTTACAAATACACAAACTGGATTAATAATAAACATACCAAAAACGTTGGAAAATCCATGAACTCCAATGGATGCACAATATGTGCAGCTCAAGAAATTCACAGGCCGGAGTAAGCAGCTGGCGAAGACCAAAGCCCGTCGGCACGGAAACAGGCTTGTGGTGTTCCCCAGCTTGTTTTTGTCTCGGCCTACAATCATTGTACTTTCACTTTCAGTTTGAGTTTCTGGGAATTAGCCTACTTTCAATTTTCGGAGAAAAGCAAAACCAGTTCATTGAACCGCTTCATGCGAAAGGCTGTTGAACGACATATAAACTGGGAACAGCGAAAACACAAACTAGTCTGCGAAATCTGCATTCGTGCAGGTGCGCATGCTGGTCTGAGCCTTTGTTATTCGCTTCCGTATGTCATAAACAGCCGTTTTTGTTCCGGTTTTTATACAGATCGGAAGGACTTGGAATATTAATCAGACTGATTGTCGGCTAGTCGGTGCTCGCTAAGAAATTGCAAAAACAGAAGAAAGCAAAAATAAATGGAATTTAAATTTATTTAGATTAAGTCGGTATACCCTTTAACATCACCCAGTTTGCAAACTTCAAACACGATAATCCCTGCCTAAATAGGTGATTAAAGACACCTTTTACTCATCCGAAATATGACCTAATCACGTAACAGTTATAAATAAGTAGACCAAACAGACGCGCCAGTTACCTGTACAATCAACTGTAAAATTACCGGAGGGTCCAATTATTAATCCATCGATGACAATAACCGTAATCTTCCGGCGTGAATCTAGGGCAAAAATTTTTAGTTCGAATAATTGAGGTGTATTTATAATGAATTTCCGTCAACGGGACCGAATTTTTCTTTCGAAAAATCCGATTTTTCGAATAATCGAATTTCGAATTTGCGGAAGTTTTTTTGCACAGAACAAAGGGACTGACGAACGGGACCTTGTTTCTAATTCGAAAAATCCGGTATTTTCGAAAAGTCGGCGTTCGAACTATCGAGATTCGACTGTATTAGTGAACATGGTTTAAGAGTACTAGAAGATTTAATAAGTCCTTGACTAACAACTTTGTCAAGTTAACCAAACACTGATTTTCGTTATAGTTCTTACTTGACAACTTTTGCTGGAAAATGCAGCGTTTGTGAGGATCTACACAAGTATTTGGTGTGGTCTATAATCCTCTCATAATCTTTATCATCCATGGATATCTCTATGTAGTAGGAGTAAGACCTGAAAAAAATGGTTACAAGTCAATTAGAATACCAAATTTATATGGTTATAACTCATACGCTTTCCCTCAAAAAATCTAGACCCATCATAGAACATCAATTCAGATTTTTTATTCTAAGATTCTAGATTTCTGGAATTGTTTTGGAAGGGAAAAACCCATCTTATAGCCAAATAACTAATTTACATATTCAGTATATGTAGGAAATATGAAACAAAAAAATATTTAAACCCAAATAATCAAGGTCAGTTAATCTTAAATCAGAACATATAATATTATCGTATAGTCATTTCAGAATTTGTCAAAGTCCACATCAACATGTGTCACAGTTATTTTTTATGTTGATATTCAATACTTTTACTTATATTTTTTCTTCAACTGCTAACATTTACATGCCATCATTAACTTTTCTTCAACCCATATTTTGCATATTCTACACTAAATTACCATAAAAACAGAAAGGGTCTAAAAATAAAGTGTAAATACAGGGATTGAAATTTAACTTTTCAGCATTCATCATGTAAAGAAGCCAATGGTCATCACTAAAATTTTCTAAGAAGGGCTTTGCACTTCATGCAATTTTAGCTCCGCCCACTGGTTTCATTACACAATGAACACTGATAAATCAAATATTAAATCTTAAATGGCATTTACTGTAAATATTTGGACAGTAAATACAGCTCACACTGCTTTTAAGGTTCTACACTGTTTGCCCATAGTTTAATAAAATGTATCCCTAGACAGGGCACAGATTTGTGCGAGGTTGGAAAAAAATTCATAAAAAAGGTTGAGGTTTGGGGGTAGATGTGGTAATTTACAGGTATTTCAATGATATCTTACATCTTACTTCTGGTTACAAGTGCAATCCGTCTGATTGCCATGTGCTCTTGCCAATATTTTACTTCAGTAAAAACCTCAATACTGTCATGCTTTTGTGAAATTAATAATACTGTAAAATTCTAAAAATTGAAAGGATAGGTCTGAGCATTCAGCGGTGACCCTGATCAGACTGCTTCAAAAGAAGCTGTCTGATCAGAGTCCACACTGTTTGCCATTCCATCTATATCTTTTTGATGCATTACTGCAATGTAAAACCATACTCTTTCACAGAGGCTTATAACTACTCACGGGGCTAACAGCTTCCTAGTATAAACCATATAACATCAAGTGTGCGGAAAGGGTCTGAAATACTCTACAGACATTGGCTTTTGACTTGAGAGCTTGTCAGTAATCTTATCTCAACCTCTGTAGAGAAGCTGTTATAATAATGATTTTGTCTCAGTCGCACATCATTAAAATGTTTATAACAATAATAAATACACATGCTAGCTGCCAGTCAACCTTGAACACTGTGTAATTATCATAAAAATTTGAACAGTCAAGTTACAGGAGACTGTCTAGACACAGGTCAGACTTATGCAGATTTCTTAGACATATTTTATTATTTTTATACTCATGTTTAATAGAAATTGACTGTCATTCTACAAAAAGTTATGCCAAACAGATAATACAATTCATTACAAGATCTCTAAAATACGAACTAGTACTAATATTTATTAGTAGAGTCTTATCTTAATCTGATGTTCTAAGTGATGGTTGAAATTGCGATGAGCTGTCAAAGCAAACACATTAATGCCAATCACTGCTGGGATCAAGCCACTGATCATAGATGATTCTAGCACTTTCACCCTCAATGATGTTTTCCGGCTCATAGCCTCGAGAGCAATTCATAAGCCTCTGTCTTCCATTATTAGGATAATTACAGTAATTACTTATGGTGTCCCAATCACAACTTTTTATGGTACAAACCTAGTGTCTTTGTCCCACAGCAGTAATTTAACAGTATTGATTATATAAGGTTGTTCCAGTCGTATCACAATGCCTTGCCCATTATTATCATCGATGAGGTGTCGGGTAAAGCCTCGGTCAAGGTCGTAATTAGACGTGTCTCCATCCAGCAGAGCAGCCTTCATTTCACCTCGTATCACAGTGGCACCATGCCGAGTCGTAGCAATATTTTCCTCCGGAACTGTAACATAATCAGCAGTCTCACATTGGTCAAGGTAAGGCAAATATCTTACTATAATTCTTGATAAATTTTCTTATTTTTCCATAAACATGTATGCTGTGACCCCACCCCAAGACAATTTTGGTGAGTGGTCACAACATATGTTTTAATGGAGAATTACCTGAATTTACCTTAGAACTGGAAGTGAAAGCAGGTGTGTAGACTGTGGTAAAGTAAAGTGTGGCTGTTGAAAACTCTTGAGATAATTTTCATTTACCTTCCATACACACATGTGGTATCAAAAAACATCTTTTTCATTTGATAAAACAACTTTACTGATTATTTTCTTACCCTACTTATGCTATGAAGCACATCTAATTATCTGTATGTGTTGACCTGACTGGTGATAGGTAAATAAGAGGTAAAAACTGACATAAGACTTTGGTGCTACACAGGAAAGAAATAACAAAGATAAAACATGACAGTTTAGTAACACCCACTGTAATGACTGATTAAGATAAGGGGCTGATGACATTTCGATGAACATGAAAATAAAAATAACTAAACTAATACTAATAATGACAGTTTTTTTCAGGACAACTCCAGTGGATATGCCAGTGCTCCAGATAAGAAGGGGTAACAGAGATAATTTTGGGATAATTAGCCATATTTCTCCACAAAAACATATTTTGTGACCCATCATTAGAACCCTCTCATCGAGACGGTTCTAATGAGGGGTCACAACATATGTTTTCGTTGAGAAATAAGAAAAATTATCTTTGAATTATCCTCAATACCCCTTCTTATCTGGAGCTCTGATATGCCCAATCTTCCCCAAGGGCCTCTCTCCAAAGCATATACAATATTTGTTCTGACATGGTCTAAATGTAAATTATCAATGACTATCATCAACAATCCCCAAATCTCAAAGCCTGTCATGGGACATTCAAGTACTCACCCAAAAAGCCTCTATACTGCAAGTCCATATCACGACTTTCTGTTTGTAGTTTTATGGCATCAAGAATAGAATCAGCTGTGACGAGGTTTGTGTCTCGCACCACATTCAGCAGCTCATGCATAGTCATTAACGGCAAGCGTACAGCCTCCAGAATAGGGGTGGGGTCCACATTCATGTTCTGGCTGGCCCATTCTCTTATTGCGCTAAAAATCTGTATCTCTGGAGCACAGAATGAATCTCTGGAGATCAACTCCTTCACTGAGGACTAAAAATAAGGAAGTTTGTTATAAGCAAGTATCTATATGCAATAAAAGGTAAAGGTTTCCCATAGTCTAATAGCCGTGGGGACAGTGGGGGTTAGAGACCCACTGTATCTTGGGCACAGCTGATGAAAGGCGGAGCCCATCTCTTTCTTCTTTCGCTGCCTTATCCTTCCCTGATTTGAAAAAGGTACCCATTTACTGACGGAGTTTTCCAGTCATCGGATGGCGACAGTGAGCTGCGAACTCACGACCTTCAGGCGACTTTCTGCACCATAACCGAGTCACTCTAACCACTAGACAATGGCCACTCTCTATATGCAATACACTGTAAACAGTTAAAACTCATCATTTTCTTCTGGTCAAATACAGAAACTACTCAGTGGTCTACAAAAGAAGTTTTGATGGTAACTCTAGCAGCTGGTATGTGTGTGTACTAGATGACATAAATCCTTAAATATTGGTTTAAGCTAATGATGGGTGCCGAAAAATGCACATGCAGTGAAGCGCAAAAAGCTCCTCACATTTTCCTAGCAAAAGACTGTTTTTGTATATAATGCAATATTACCGTATTAATTCAGTTATAAGATCGGGTTAAGTTTCCAGTTAACCCATCCAAAGTTACCATAAATATGCAAATCAGTCGTGAGTAAGTCAGCTGTAAGATGGGTTTTTCTTATCCAAAACAATCCAAAAGATCTAAATCCATCTTACAGATCTAGATCTAAGACAGAGCTAGATCTTAGGGACTCCTTTAGAAGGGAAAATTCCAATCTTTTAACTGATTAAACACGGTACTGTTAAAATTCTATAATGTATCAAGTTATAAAGATAATGACACTTATTCAAGGTGCTTTTTAAACGCTTTCAAGAATAAATTCTAACCAACGTACCTGTGATAGGCTAAGAAATGCCTCACTGTTTAATATATGAGATGCATTTCTGTCCATATATTCTTTACAAACATTGCACAAAGACTTCAGGCTGTACATATTGGCCAGGTCATAAATAAGACAGACATTTCTGATGTTGAGGATGGCCTTCAGATATTCTGATATAGAATTTTCCAGCTCCACAAAGCCATACCGGTGGGACATTCCCAAGATGTCTAGTAGATGTTCTTCTTGCTGAAAGATCAAAACATAGCTCTACTTAAGCTGATATATATAATAAGCTCTACCATAAAATTTCTAAAGTATTGGGACAGATAGGTCAGTGCAAACAGTGCAGACCCAGATCAGACTGCTCATAAGGAGCAGTCTGATCAGGGTATACACTGTTTGCCATTCCACCTGCATTTTTTGACACAAAACTGCAATACAAAATCAAATTTTACAATGTATGGCTGCACCTCCATGTTTTTCCCCCCACTTCTAAAAAGAACAGGAAAGAATCTGCTCCTAGGCCAGCAATTCTGTTCTCCAGGAGTTGACCCCCATTTAAGAAGGGAGACATCCTTCTATTCCCTTGTACTTCAGTCTCTTTATAACAGCCAGGCCCCGAGGTTATAAAACTTTTTTCATGCTCAACTCAGCTGAGCATGAAATTTTCTCTGCTGATAAATATGAAAATGCCAACTGTTGTTGGCATTTTCGTATTGATAAGCAGAGAAAATATTTTATTCAGCTAAACTGGGCGAGAAAACAACTGCACTTCTCAATGATTTGCTATTTATTAGCAGATAAAATTTCGTGCTCAACTCAGCTGAGCATGAAAAAAGTTTTATAACCTCGGGCCCAGGCTGCTAAGTGCAGTTGGTAGTGCACCTGACCCAAGAGCCTGAGGTCCCAGGTTAGATACCCGGTCCAGCCAAGCACTTTCGTTGCTCCTTCTGCTGCTTCAAGAAGGACAGTTGTCAGTTACTGGTCACTCAGAAAGTCTAAGGCTGCCCAGGAATAGTGTGGTTAGATTAACTGACCATCTATCCCAACATGGCCATAGCTGTTTACTGTAGATACAAAGCAACAAAACAACAACATAACTCTTTATAGCAATATTCAATTACAATGCTATGCCTGTGGATGAACCCAAAAGAAAGCATAATGATGGAACTGTGCTGTATTATTAGCAAAGACTGAGCATTATTCACCTTCCTGTATGAACAGATAACCTGAGAGCTTTAGCAAGTTGACTACTGACCATACAGCTCAACAAACAATGCCCCTACATTTCAAATAGTATAAAACTATATTTTATATAGTTTTTTATAGTGTGCCAATCAATTTACTCTGGGCAAGTGTAAAGATTAACTTATGTGTGCATTTAGTAGCGGTAGAATGATGACTGGACATCCCATGCCTCTGACTGGATAACAAGAATTTCCTTAAATTTGATAACCACTGGTGGGTCAAATTTAGCTATGGCAGAGTATCAGTCAAGAACTAAAATTACAATTGCAGCTTTTTAACAAGAATTCCACAGAATGGAGTGTCTAGCCTGTACAGGCATTGTCACAATACAGAACTAGAACCAGAAAACTTTAAGCAAAGCTTACGCCGTCGCCGACACTAGAAAAGCAATGACTCTGTCTCGCTTCTGCTAGTCACAGACGAGATTAAAACATTCCCAATTTGCTGACAAGTGCAGGACAGTTATTCAGATATCCAAGATCGCATTCTACATTCTACACACATTCTACATGTGGCCCACTGGTAATTTTACTGTGCAAAACCTGTAATGTTTGTTTTTTAAGAAAGTGTTCTGAAATGAACCTTGAATAAGTAAAATGATGTCACTGACTAAAATCATTATGGCAAATTAATGTACCGTATTCTACCTAATTAGCGCACATGCCTCTATAAGCGCATACCGTGGCAATTTTTGAGGCATAGGACTATTAATGCACACATTTTTACTGGTTTATCCCTTTGCTTTCTCGTTTACAAGAGCTGAAAATGCAATAGAATATTTAAGTTTTTACTTCTAAATCTTCTCTATCCTTCTACATGTATATCCATACGAATTTAAAGGTTAAGCATTAGAGAAAAGCTGCTTATAAGCAGCTTTTCTCTGATGCTTTACCTTTAAATTCGTTCCCTTCAATATATAATAACCTATTAAAATGTGCGCTTATATGAAAGAAAGTTTACTAAAAGTATTTGCCGCCATTTTGAAAAAGTTAAGCGCACAGGGCGCTAGTTAGGTCGATTACGGTAGTTACATGGTATCATCAACATCCATCCCACTCAACTCTACCTTAACATCTAGCAAATTCATTTTTCCAGTGTAGATATATTTGAGCAGGGCTTCAAAAGGTTTAGCAGCCGTCTCTTGTAGCTCTATCTCCGTAATACCTGGCTGAGACTCTAACATACCTCCAAATAACATAGCCCTATAAAACAGAGAATGGTAAGATAAAGTTATCTTAACCTACAGCAGTTTTAAGTTTAGTATGTTCTATAAAAGGGTTAAATATAAATAGGCCTATAAATGCTCTGAAACAGCCTAAATGCCATAAATGGCCTAATGATGCCTCTATTAAAATGTCTAAAATAGCCTATATAAGGCTAAAATGTTGCCACCAGCCAAAGTTTGCTGGAGGCATTATTTTGGCCATTTAGGATACTTTATGGCATTAAAAAACAACATTTGTTGATTATGGAGAATTAAGGAAATCATCAAGCACTAGATCACTCTCTTTTTCTATTTGGAAAAGAAACAAACAGATTTGATGCCAGGCAGTGTAAGTTACGAATCTGTTCCCTTGAGGCTGCTCGGGAACATCTAAATGAGAATTAAATGGAAAAAAAGTCATCTGCAGTGTAAACATTAGGGCTGGCACGATTAATCGAAATATCGGTTAATTGGTCGATAAGCAAAACGAAAACAATTATCGATCGACGAAATTAAGTAATCGATTACCTGCTGAAAATGTCCTGTCACTTTTTGCAATACAATATCAGAAATTTCTCTTGTTATTCACTTCTTATTTCCTTCCAAACGAAAACGGAAGTCTCGGAGACCAACAGGAAACGTTGAAGAGTATTTGTGATAGGGTGAATAGGTTGTAACGAATAGCATAAACCCGTTGTGTTCTGGTCAGTTCAGACGACCAAGTTAATGTTTTGTGCAAAACTCGGAACATCTTATCAGTTCAGTAGCCTCGCTTATAATTTTAATCGTCTTTTTAATAAAATGATTAGAATTTAGGTCCTTATTAACAAGCAAATCGATAGATATTGTCCCGGTAGTTGTACTGAAAGTAGATACTACCAAGGTTGCTTATCTGAATCTGAATAGAACAAGATGGTTGCTTGTTTTGTTATTGCCAATTAGCTGCCAATTAGGAAGCCAGTTAGCGTGGATTGGCATATCAGAAGACAAGATTTAATCAAAGGTAATTGATAATTTGAATAGTTATCAACTGTTACAGTATTGTTTGTTAGTGTACCTTGTCAAAGCACAAATCTTGCCTCGTTCAGCGATTACTAATCGGTTAATTATCGAAACGACTGGACCGATAATCGATTACCATTTTGACTTCGATTAGCCAGTCCTAGTAAACATGTATCCATATTGAAACATTATGAGATATGACATTAAGGTGAATAAATACAAATAAAATCACTTCAGAGGAAGAAACTCTACCATTTTCTTTTATGCCTCCCTTCTAAATGGGGGACAACTCTAAACGAAAAAAAAATTGCTCCCCAAGGAGTCTATATTCGGTATTTTAAGAAGGTCTTTTTCATCTAGGGAAGCAAACAGGACCTCAAAAAAAAAACTAGAAAATTGTGTCTGTAAGACACTAATGATGCCCCCGTGCAGCGCCTGTCACAGGATATGTGTACATCCCTATAAAGCACCTTTAAAGCACAAATGCTATTTACAAAGAATCCACTGAAAACATTTCACAAACTTTATACCCTATAATGCAAAATGCAGCCCAAAATGACTAAGTTTAAAAGGCCATAATTCCTTCAGAATTATTTTTTTCCTATCATAACCAACATGCACATCTTCACTGTGTCCACAACAAGTCTCCAATGTCTGAAAAACAGCCAATGAAAATTGTGGGAGGAGTTGATTACACAAAGTACCCTACAATGCAAACATATGCCTAAAATGACTAAGTTCAAAAGGCTATAATTCTGTCAAAATCAATTCTAGCTCCAACAAAAACCCACATGCACATCTCCAATATGTCCATAACATGTATGCAAAGTTTGGAAAAGATCGATTGAAAACTGAGGGAGAAGTTGATTACACAAACTCCTCACCCTACAAATGTAAAAATTTGCCTAAAATGACTAAGTACAAAAGGCCGTAATTCTGTCAAAATCAATTCTAGTTCCATCAAAAACCCACATGCACATCTTCAATATGTCCACAACATGTATGCAAGGTTTGAAAAAGATCGATTGAAAACTGTGGGAGGAGTTGATTACACAAACTACATACCCTACAATGCAAAAATTTGCCTAAAATGACTAAGTTCAAAAGGCTGTAATTCTGTCAAAATTAATTCTAGCTTCAACAAAAACCCACATGCACATCTTCAATATGTCCACAACATGTATGCAAAGTTTGAAAAAGATCCATTGAAAACCGTGGGAGGAGTTGATTACACAAACTGCATACCCTACAATGCAAAAATTTGCCTAAAATGACTAAGTTCAAAAGGCCGTAATTCTGTCAAAATTAATTCTAGCTCCAACAAAATCCCACATGCACATCTACATTATGTCCACAACATGTTTGTGATGTTTGAAAAAGATCCACTGAAAACTGTGGGAGGAGTTGATTACACAAACTCTATACCGTAAAGTGTGACGAACGGACGGACAGACTGACGGACGGACGGACAGACAGGAGCAAATCTTAATGCCCCCTGACTATCGTCACGGGGGCATAAAAATTGTTTTTTCTTTGTGAAAATGGTGGAAAAGTATAGATCCTTTTTTTTGAAGTTTTGTTGTCCACAGTCTTATGAAACCAGGAAGTCACAAATTTCCCTAAGTAAAAATGGCAGAAAAACATGGAATGTAACTAGACATCTTAAAAGAAGCTACCGAAATAGAAGGCTGATAGTGTATAATTATAAGCCGTGATACAACAAAACCAACAAAGTGGCATGTGCACTCAGGGAAGTCTTGTTGTTGCTGTGTTATTGTTTAACGTCTACTGTAAACAGTTATGGTCATGTCGGGAAGGTCAGCTAACCTAACCAAACAATTCCTGGGCAGGCTTAGATCTCCTAAGTAGTTAACCAGTACTAAGTGCACTTACTTTCACCAGTAACTGACAACTGCCCTTCTTGAATCAGCGGCAGGAGAAATGAAAGTAAGTGGCCGGACCGGGTATTGAACCCAGGACCTCTGGCTTATGACAGACGCCATACCGATTGGCCTACGCGGCCCCCGGGAAGTCTCCATCAGTCTGATCAGAGTCCGTATACCCAGGCTGATCTGAGTCTTTGCTGGGCACACATGTAACTTTGTTAGTTTTGTCTTGTAGGGCTCAAAGAGTTTAGAGTGATCTTTCTTGTAGGTTTATCAATTTATCTAAATCTTTCTCCAGAGATCCAGAGCTCTAGATAAGCCGGGGTATTGAGGATAATTTAAAGATAATTTTTCTTATTTCTCAACAAAAACATATATTGTGACCCCTCATTAGAACCGTCTCGATGAGACGGTTCTAATGATGAGTCACAAAATATGTTTTTGTGGAGAAATAATGATAATTATCCCTAAATTATCTCTGTTACCCCTTCTTATCTGGAGCACTGGAGATCTGCAATTACACAGTTTACTACCTGAAGTAATCTGATCTTGCAGCTAGGATCACTTTATGGGCAGGAAACTTTCTGTTTTCAACAACCAGTGTAATATCACTGTATTCTGAATTCTCCACCAGTTCACCCAGGTTGTCTGAGAGTGACGAGACATGATCAATGACCCCCACAGGGGCCGCTGGCCTCAGCTGATGGTGGTCACACATTGTTCATTCTGTAATCCAAAAATAAACATTTACTGAATGTAAATTAAAATGTACATTAGTAAGTATATCATGTATGCTAATTCTGAGATTGTATAATCAAATCAGGTGAGACATGATAAGACCAGTTTTGATACATATTTTGATACATGTAAAATTCAAGGACCCTGCATTTAAATGAACTGAGTGCCTTTCTGACTATTACTGAATAAAATGTGTAAATCCCTACAGGCAAACTGATACCAATTTTCTTTTGATACTCCAAAAACAGCCACTTTTGAAATTTCATTTCATCAAATAAAACAAAATAAAGTGCTAAACTAGAATTGTTTTTCTACGAAAAAACAGATGTCTCCCCCCCTTTCTGATGTCAAAAGGATCAGTCATTAAATACAATTTCAAACGGAAACTTTAAATACAATTTCTAATGCAAATACTGGTCATTTTTCATGCAAACAATGAGCTCGTATCCAGTAAAGATATTTTGTGATAGACTAATAGACAGACGCCAAGGGAAAAACAATATGTTTCCCTACCCTGAAGCCGGGATTCATAATAAGTAAAAAGTATAAATGCAAGAGTTATAGTTGTTATGCTCTGCATGTCATGTAATGTTGACTGATATTCATATTTAGTTTTTGTCAAAAAATATAAATGCAAGAGTTACAGTGCTCTGCACGTCGTCTATTTATATGTTGACTGATATTTGTATGAAGTTTCATGAATATAGCTTAAACGGTTTTCAAGTTATAGAGCTTAGACAATTGAGACACGATTTTGTGAATGACAAAGTTCAAAGGGAAATAACTCAAATAGTATAAATGCTGTGCTCTGCAGGTTGTCTAGTGTTGACTGACATTTGTATGAAGTTTCGTGAATATAGCTTGTCCGGTTTTCAAGTAATAAAGCGATTGAGACACGATTTTGTGACTGACAAAGGTCCAAGGGGAATAACTCAAGAAGTATAAATGCAAGAGTTATGGTTCTTGCACTATGCATTTCTTCTAATTTTGATTGATATTTGTATGAAGTTTCGTGAATATAGCTTGAATGGTTTTCAAGTTATAGAGCAGACACCACTGAAACACAATTTTGTGACTGACAAAGTTCTAAGGGAAATAACTCAAATAGTATAAATGCTAAAGTTATGGTTCTTGCATTCTGCACGTCGTCTGATGTTGATTGATATTTGTATGAACTTTCATGAATATAGCTTGAATGGTTTTAAAGTTATAGACGGACTCGACTGAGACGCAATTTTGTGATGGAGAAAGTTCCAAGGGAAATAACTCAAAAAGTATAAATGCCAGAGTTACCATTTGTATGTCGTCTGATGTTGATTGATATTTGAATGAACTTTCATGAATATAGCTTGAATGGTTTTAAAGTTATAGACGGACTTGACTGAGACGAAATTTGTGATGAACAAAGTTCCAAGGGAAATAACTCAAAAAGTATAAATGCCAGAGTTACCATTTGTGCACTCTGCACATCGCCTCATGTTGATTGATATGCAGTTTTCAAGTTATAGAGCGGACACAATTGAAACACAATTTTGTGATGGACTAAGTTCCAAGGGAAATAACTCAAAAAGTATAAATGCCAGAGTTACCATTCTGGCACTCTGCATGTCGCCTCATGTTGATTGATATTTATATGAAGTTTCTCGAATATAGCTTGAGCGGTTTTCAAGTTATAGAACGGACACGATTTTGTGATGGACTAAGTTCCAAGGGAAATAACTCAAAAAGTATAAATGCCAGCATTACCATTCTTGCACTCTGCACGTCGTCTCATTTTGATTGATATTCATATGAAGTTTCGCAAATATAGCTTGAGCGGTTTTCAAGTTATAGAACGGACACGATTTTGAGATGGACTAAGTTCCAAGGGAAATAACTCAAAAAGTATAAATGCCAGAGTTACCATTCTTGCACTCTGCACGTCATCTCATGTTGATTAATATTTATATGAAGTTTCGCGAATATAGCTTGAGCGGTTTTCAAGTTATAAAACGGACACGATTTTGTGATGGACTAAGTTCCAAGGGAAATAACTCAAAAAGTATAAATGCCAGAGTTACCATTCTTGCACTCTGCACGTCGCCTCATGTTGATTGATATTTATATGAAGTTTCGCGAATATAGCTTGAGCGGTTTTCAAGTTATAGAACGGACACGATTTGTGACAGACGGACAGACGGACGGACGGACAGACGGACAGACAGACAGACGCCCGGGGAAAAACAATATGTCTCCCGACCCTTAAGGGGGGAGACATAATTAGTAAGGCTGCATGGGAGTAGCTTTAAGTGATCACTTAAACTCGTTCACCCTAAAAATAATGGCAGATACAATGTATCATCATTCCAAATACATGTACAACAGAACTTTAATGGCTCAAACCCTGATGGCTTGTTAACCCTGCCTGACTAGAACTCATTCCTCGGTCCCTAGGTCTTTTCATATAGAAACTAACCCTGGCTGGCTAGAACTATCCTTGGCTGGAACTAATTTTTCATGGTCCCAAGCTTATCTGAGCCATTGAAGTTCTACTAGTACCATATTAGGGATCTCTGTGACTCCAATTCCCTGACACCTATTCTTGCCTGGGACTCCTGTCTATCTGAAAACTTCACTAAATTTATCTGAGAACTTCACTTAATTTACATTTTGAGACTCCTAATTTTTCCAAAAAGTGGCTCTGAGAATCCTGTTTTCAAAAGTCTAGTGAGAACCTTGCATATGCTAGGACTGACCCTTTCAAGTCCAGCTTCATTCCAGAAGCCTGGCACCATTAGGGATTGGTATACAATTCCTTCTTCAGAGCTCTAGGGATAATTTTTGTTAATTCTGCATAAAAACGTATGTTGTGACCCCTCATCTGAACCGTCTCGATCAGACGGTTCAGATGAGGGTTCTCAACATATGGTTTCGATGAGCAATACGAAAAATTAACCTTAATTATCATCAAATACTCCCTCTTATCTAGAGCTCTGCTTCTTCACTTGTTTCCTCTCCTGAAGTTTCTGAGGATTGCTGCATCTTCAAATTTACCTCCTTGGGAAGACTATCAAGATATCGCCTTCCACTCGGGTTTCAACTGCACTGTTTTCAATGATTTGTGGCTGTGAGATTTGTGAGTGAATTTTGATGTCATGCAGGGCTCTCAATCACCGAAATTTGGGGTTGAAATTGGCCCCGTTCCCAAAGCTAATAAGAATGTGTTTTTTTTCTTCAAAATTCCAGATGAAAAATTCCCGATCTGACCAAGTCTGCTTGCCGTGCTTGGCACAAGAGTAATGCAGATGTGTCAGCAAAATGTATTGAAATCATCTGAAACTAAACAAGTAAATATAATACAAATATATTAGACACTTCCTAACCCTGAAATGCAAGTCTCTATTCAATTATTTTATATAAGGCAGAGCTCTAGATAAGAGGGAGTATTTGATGATAATTAAGGATAATTTTTCTTATTTCTCATTCAAACCATATGTTGTGACCCCTCATCTGAACCGTCTCGTCGAGACGGTTCAGATGAGGGGTCACAACTTATGTTTTTATGCAGAATTAACAAAAATTATCGCTAATTATCACCAAATACTCCCTCTTATCTAGAGCTCTGTAAGGGTAAAAGTCTTCCACATGGAAAATGTCACTTGTCCTGCTGGACATGTCTTTTGAAATTTCTCTTCTTGCCTTACCTTCACACTAAATGTAAATATGAGTGGAAATTTCAAGCCCTGCATGGGCGTGCCAATGTTACCATTTTAGTGGGACCAGGTTAATGTTAGACCTTAGTTTCTATGCCCAGTGTAATGCAATGCTAATTATGCATTCTAATCAGGTCTGCAATATTACAGAATATAATAATGGAAGCACGAATGGGACACTTAACACAGTATAATATTTGATTACACCTGTATGGTTTGTAAGTCAAACACTTATTATCTGATCCCCTAGTCTGACAACAGGAAGTTTTGAACTGGAGATCTAAGACGTCGCAAGGAACTGTGACAAATGCAGCTCAAAGTATCGAATTGGTAGGCTAAATTGATCTGTGAGACGAGGACAGGTGCCTTATCCCATATGCCAATTAGAGCTGTCATCGATATTGACGATATCGATGAATCAATAAAAATGAGCTGCGATATTGATATCGATATAGAAAAGGGAAAAATCGATATCGAAAAGTGGCATTCTAATGCCAATCCATACTGGAGGAACCCATATCCTGGAGACGAAATCCATAGTACCATGGATTAAAAGTTTGGAGAAAAGTTTAGCTAAAGATAAGGATGGATAATTTGCCTTCTCAGATATATTTGAATAAAAAAACATACCATAAAATCTCCAATAGATGCCCATGCTCTAATAAACGCCCATCCCCCCCCCCCCCCCCCACACCCCCCGATTTTGATGTTGGAACTGGCGAGTTTTTGGACAATTCTCGGAAAAGGACCAGCCTCTTATAAACGCCCACTGGAAAATGGGAAAGAAAATACGACCTTACCTTATGCCGTAAGTTTCCCAATTCATTGCCTAATCGCGAAACGCACTGGTCCTTTTTTCTCTCGGGGTCTAAATAAATGGTAAACACAGGAAATTTCCAGTCCTCCACCTGGAACGAACGTTCCTTTAGCAGTTAACTAATTGACTTACTTACTGACGTGACCCTAGTGACCATGCAGCCAGTGCATGACTTCTGCCCTGACCCAGTTTTGCCCGAAGGTGAGAATGAAAAAAGCATGCAGATTTTCAACACCAGTTGTCATCAAAGATCAAAGGAATTGACACGTGTCTGAAGTCTAGGCGAATTATTTTATCGGTGACATAAAAAGGAGATGCACTGAATAATCGGACAGTAATTGCTGAGTATATTTTGTAGACCCAGATCAGACAGCTCCTTGGAGCAGTGTGATCAGGATCTGCAGTGTATGTCAACAAAATAATGAAACTTCCCGTAAGTGAAAATGTGATATACACACAGAAAAAATGTTCCAAAATATGTTCGAATATTTATGTAAGTTATGAATGGGAATATGTGTCAAAATGATCATACCGTTGGAGTGATAGGATCAATTAGATACTGACAAAAAGATTAAACTGGACACTATTACCTACAATCACGGTAATTTTTGTTTACATTTTTTTTGTGGGTGATGATTATGGAGATAAAAGACAAAAGAGGAAGCGAGTCTCTGGCAAAAGTAAACAATCAAAACCCTGTTTTTAAAGACTATATATAGACTTTAATTCACTTTACCACCTAGATCTGTTTTATAGAAAAGAATATTTTGGGCAAAATACTAACAAAATGAAAAGTAAACTATTAATTAAAAGCATATAAAACGTTTTCAAAAGAATGTCCGGAAACATCCAAAATTTACCGAGCGTACCGGTATGGCCAAAACGTATCGTGATTCGTATTGAATCACTAGTCCTTTTCCGAGTAACAAGATGGCGGCCATCGGAAAGCAGTCTGGAGAAAATAATCGTTTTGGACGTTCATACGTAATTTACAAACACTAGAGCCTCTAATAAATGCCCACCCCCTTCTCCGGGAAAAGTCATGATTCTAATAAACGCCCGGGCGTCTATTAGAGATTTTACGGTATGATCTGGATAGTCATTAGAACTGCCTCGTTGAGGTGCCTCTAATGAATACCAACTACATAATGTTTTATAGTGAAATAAGTCAAATTGTCAATAAAGCAACAAAATCCAGCCAGTCTAGTCAGTCTCTTACAGAAAAGAAGTACTGTGATGCCAGTTGTTGTTACTGTTACTGTTGACTTGTTACATGTTTTGTTTAAGTTTTATCACATTTGGAGTTTATGACTCTATTACAAATAAAATATCAAATGAAGTCTGAAACTTCAGCTAATAAGTGCTGCTGGCTTAAAAGATAAGAGAAGGCTGGGGGTCTTATAGTCTAATCATTGACATATAAAAGGGGCATAAAATAACAGTAAGGGTCTATAATAGTTACATCTTAAACATTATTTTTTTAAATTATGAATTTATCGATATATATTGATATGTCACAATATTTCTCACCGATATATCGATACGCCAAATGGCCAATCAATGACAGCTGTAATGCCAATCACTAACAAATTAGAGCTGGCTAATCGTCCCGAAACTGGTAATCAATTATCACTCCTCTCATACCGATCTATAATGGATCAGTAATCATTAGTTTATGAATTTGCATTTTTGATATGAGATTGTCCATATTCTGGTTTTCATTCCTTTATTTATGCTAATGCTATCTTTCATTAATTTTATCATAAAAATATTTTTGATGAAAATAAAACGACTGTAAGAAATTTAAAATTGTGATTAATTGGTAACAAAAATTAATCATAATTACCAATCAGCAACTTGTCTGCCATGTTGATGTCTAGTGATACCTAATACTTCACGTAACAATCTTACCATGTATAATGAAAATGTCAAATCATCAAATAGGGTTATTCAATAAGAAACAGGTAAAACAATTAAGTAATGAAGATAAGTATGCTGTATAACTTCATTTTATTATGACATACACATGCATGCAATTAACAAAATTAAGAAATTTGTATTAAACAACCGCTTAGACTTACAAAGGTTTTGTTTGTAGCCCGTCCAATCAAACACTTTGTTACTTCCTGTGGCACATACTTCCGAAATCATCTTGAATCGGAGTGGAAAAAAGCAGGAATCTTGCACTAAGCATGACTGAAAGTGTTTATCAGATAGATTGATTGATAAGCTATATCGATAATCCTTTTTCTGACGTCCATCGATACATTAACCGATACTATCAGGAAATAAGGACTCCCCATTTTGCGTATGTGGTGAACTAGAGACAGTACAACATTTCACAGGAGATTCCTCAAGGTTTGAGGATATAAGAGAAAGACTAAGAGTGAAGCTTCAACAGGAAACAGGGATTATGAATTTCTCTGCCAGACTTTTCTTACATACAGAGAGAGAAGCTTCTGAAAATAACATAAACACAACTTTCAAGCAGTATATACACGAGACCAAGAGATTTGAAAAAACTGTTCAAAACAACCCGAACTAAGAACGCACACAACACCACAATATGAAATACCTGAGACAAGTTTACTAAGAAGATATATCTGTGTGAATATGGTCTAAGAGATACTTCTGCCAGAGGGCTATGAACTGAACTGAACTACTATGATCATTAATCATGGCACGGCAGGGCATTTTCTGCCATACCCTAGGGGCCGAAATTCGGCCCCATTCCCAATGCCAAATATCGTCTTTTTTTCCCAATTTCATGATAATTTTTCCCAATTGGCAGAAGACAAAAAAACGGTAAAAAAATATTTGCATGAAATGTTTCGAATCAAATGTATCAATTGAACGCGTAGCGTCTGTAACCATGTGTTGTAATGCCATATCGATTTTGTTGGTTTCCGGCTAATACTCACAAAGGATATTGCTTTATGGAGTGTATGCAGGGATAAATGTGTTGCACGCGCAGATGAAAATACATACGTATAATTTGCTAGAGTAGCTTTACTTCTCTCGACGAATCACATTCGCGGTCATTCAAGGTCAAGTTGTGTAAATGTAAACAAGAAAGATGTCCGCTCTCCGTGTCGCATAATAACAAGTATTAGATGAAAAGGGTTGAAAAAAGGATGAAGATGAAAGTTGGAAACCGTTTTCATTTGGGTTTTTCATCCGGGGAAGAACCCGCTAGAATTAAACGGGGCCTAGTTCCTTTAGGGATTGGTTGGTTGTTTTGGGTTTAACGGCCCTTTGAGACAGTATTTCAGTCTATATCGTGCTGTCTCCCAAAGAGAGGGAGAAGGAAGAGAGAAATGATAGACGAGAGAAAAAATGTCCAAATAACCCCCACCCGTACCTACTGCAAGCACAGTAAGCCCTTACCCTACTACTATTCAAATAAGTAGGACGCCCAGGCACTGGAAGTTACACACAGCACCTTTGCACCACCCAACCACCCCCTCCTTTAGGGAAAGTCTTCCGTGTCGGCAATAGGTACCGGTACTACAGATCACGCGCCGCTAGTTGTAACATAACAATGCGAGATAAGAGAGGAAAAAACATTACAATAACAGTATGCGGACACAGAGTCATGATTAAAATAAAATGAACATGACCTAAGGTGTTTCCATCACTTTTTGTCTGTTTCTGATCGGAGCGGCTGTAGCGTAGTGGATGACACTCCAGACTACCAATCCAGGGGTCGCAAGTTCGATCCCCCGCTTCTCCGGTCTTTCGGATGAGACTTTAAACCGAGGTCCCGTCTCCATATGACCTCGTTGTTGGTGGGACGTTAAACCCGAGTTCACTCACTCACTCACTGTTTCTGATCCCAGAGAAGCTTGTGAATTTTGTTATTCTCATGATCAATTTTTTTCCCAATTTTGGGATTTTGTCGATAAAATTTTCCCAATTTCGGCTAGGGGCCTTTTCCCAAAAACCCTGGATAAAGCCCTGCACGGGAACTTGTAGTTAAATCAAATAACCCTTAAATCAGTCAAAAGCCTGAAAACAGTGATGGCGAGCACATAGAGGGAAGTACAAAGAAGAGTATACAGCACATGTGACCATAGCCAGCAGAATAATGGCATTATATTGATGAAGAAGAAGAAGAAGCCTAAAGGGTTATTTGATCTAACTACAAATTCCTGTGATCATGGTAGCACTATAACAAATACATGTAAGCCTGCCTAATCATACAGTCTGACATGTGATTCCTGTTCACATCTAGCACAAATGATCATAATTGTAGTCATGCAGTGAATACAAAATAATCCCATGGGAGCTTGAGCTAGGTCCATCAAGAACACATTTTGTTCCAACACATCTTATAAATTAACTGGGCATCTCCATGCAGTGACAAATTTGAGTTTTCGCCTCTGCTTCTTTCTGATACCTGCCATGTCCAGGTCTTATATTCTGACGTCTCCGAGTCTGAAGCCTAGTAGCTCAATGGTTTGCGCACTTGCCTCTGATGCTTAAGGTCCCAAGTTCGAACCCGGGTAACAGCATTTGAATTTTGGTGTCCGAACACGCTTCCTTAAGTGTCATTTGCAGGGATGACATTAAAAAAGTGTGCCGTCCTTCGGAACGGGATGTTAACTGGAGGCCCCCTGTGCAGGGAGAGACATCCCCTGTGCAGGTTAAAGATCCCTTCTATAGTTACATGCATGGCTACAAGGAGGTTCATCCTGCAAAACTGGAGCGTACATCGTACACCTGCTCATAATCCTTGAGAGAGGGTGTAGCAGTATACGATATAAAAAAAGAAAGAAAAAGAAACTGTCACCCCCACCCACTTTTTTAACCATAAGCAAAAAATCGGTAGCATAATAATGCAGTAAACAAGCGGTAGATGTGCTAGACATGTAGTTTGCTACAGAGAAAGAGCGCAAAACCTCACAGAGCCACAGACAATTTACCTTTATAACCCTTTAGATATCAGTAATTTAGTCATATCTCTCAAAATAGTCATTTTCAGTTCAGCGTTTTGGATCACATTCAACCGGTGATAGAGCAAATATCGATCGGGTATGAAACCCACCACCCGCACCCGCACCCGTGCTCAAAACCCACCACCGGAAATTTTTGTGGGAGCCGTAGGATTATTAAAAACAATTTTTTCTGGATATTCTGTGTTACAAATACGAAGACTTGTATAAACAATACCTGATTAAAAAATCTTTGCTAGCGACGGCGTATTTTGGACAAAAAAGATATTTTTTGCATTTCAAGGGGTATGAAACCCACCACCCGTCGCCGGGAAATTTTAATAGGTCATTTTCAATTTATGATTTAATAACAGGTTAAATTTTCACGATTTGTGTGTTTTCCTAATTGTCTACAAATAATGTATCATTTTTATAAGACAATCTTTTGAAATCCGAAAAGTTTGTAGCAAACAATAGATTTTTATCAACAATGTTTACAATCTAAAAATAGATTTCCAATTCGGCACTTAGCCAAAACCAATAACCCGCAACGTCTTGAATGGAGATGAATGCATCACGGATGGCAGTTTCCGGTTATGGTGGCGGTGGTTGTGGAAAATTTGCGCTCACGAAGATTTTAGTTTTATTGTGGTTTTAGGGTGTTTTACGAAAAACTTTTATGTGGGAAGTTGATGAAAAGGGGCAGGATCATATCAGCACAATCATTTTAACTGGGTTTTAGTGAATTCATGTAAATGATCTGGGTTAGAGACTTCAGCATTTCTTTTACGCAGTTTTCCTTTGTGTCGGCCATCTTGAATTTTATAAAAGAGGAAGGAGAGAAAGAACTCTTTATAACTGTCTTAACAACTTCATGTCATTTTAGCATAGCTTTTAAGATATAGACAACCTCTATACAAATGTTTATCATACTCTTTTACCAAAATTTTATGATAAAATAACTTTGCAATTATTTTAACAAGTATTGACTTTGAAAAAGTAAACTGTTTAAACGGTATGGCATTGATGGAAAGGCAGCTAGGGTCGGGGTCTCCGAGGCAGAGAATGGAAAAGGCCATCCCGAATAGCTCTGTGGCTACAAACTCTAACATAAATAGCAGGGTGAAAGATTTTTCACTGAATGTAGACAAAACAATTTTGAAACAGCTTCAGGCAACAAAGAGAGACACCATTGTGGAATACACAACTACAGGGGGCGGTATAACCGGTGTGGCGGATGCAGCATCATATGAGCTGATTAAGAATGCAATTTCTCACTATTATGAGAATTATCCTGTAGATCAGGGTGAAGCGTGTATCAATAGAGACGTCGATAAAAAAGGGAGAGTATTAGGCCTGGTAATTCGTGTCATGAATACAGACGGTTTACATGTTTATACCCTGAACGCCTATCACACACGATGCAGTTTCTTGGTTAATGGTAAACAGGTTGACAAGTTTATGAACGATGATTTGCCAAAGATACATGCTTTGATCAAGACTGTTGTGTTGAATGGGAAAGAGGTGAATCTGAAAGCTTTAAATCAAACATTAGAATTTCAGTTGATCAGATTATTAGGCATTGATCATGAAACTATTCCTCCATCCAACTTAAACCAGAAACATATCCAAACAGACATAACCTGTATAAAATGTAAGAAAAATACCCAAAGTAGAGGATCTTTCTGTGATCATGGTAAACATTGGATACATTATTACTGTGAAAGACTCACCAAAGAGGAAATTAAATCTGTGGAAGAGATGAAAAATGAAGAATTTTACACGTGTAAATTATGTAAAGGTTCACTTCCTACTGACAATCAACAGCTGACTACTGCAGTTGGATCATCGGATCCAAAGAGAAATGATAGAAGGTCTGATATTATTAATGAAAAAGGGCAGATCGAGTTACCGCAAATGATAGATTATGATCACACATCACCAAAGAAAATATTGAACGATGAACTTTCAAATAACTGTTTGGTGTGTGATATGTCTCTAAATGGTGACACTTTAGACTGTCTACAGTGTGATAACGAATGTCATACAGCCTGTACAGAAGCGTCTGATGATGGTGAAAATGTATGTCTGGGTTGTATTGCCTCCAATAAACAAAGACAATTATCTGAAAACTCTGTATCAGAAATACCAAACCCAACACACGTAATTACAGAACCCAACAAAGACACTACATGTACTAATAGTATTTCTGCTGCTGAGCCGACTGAAAATCAAGAAAACATTAACTCTACACCCTTGTCAATCCAGGTTGAGAAAAATAACACTATTACTGTCACACATGACCAAACTGAAACAGAGTCATCTACTACTTCTACAAATATAGGAAACTCCCAAAAAGGCAAAGAAATTAAACAGTCTGATTTGAGAGCAAGAGAAAACAAATTAAGAAAGAAAGAGGAAGAAATTAAGATTAAGGAAAAAATCCTAGAAGACATGGATAACGAAAGGGTATGGTTCAAGAGTCATATCAATAAACTTGAATTCAAGATAAATGAACTGCAAAAATCAAACGATATGTTGAGGAAACAAATGCATATTAACGACCACACCCCAGATTCTTCACCAATAAACACTACCAATAATACTACAGGAGCAGTATCTCTAATAAATAGGATTCAAGACAGAGTTACGAATATGATACTGAACCAAGTTGAGCAACAATTTTTAAGATTTGAAAAAGTATTTGAGGCTAGCTCTATGTGCAACATCCCTTCATCTGCAGGTATAACAGATTCGACAACACAAACGGAAACCACCCACGCACATATACCTGCTAAGCAGGATCAACCCGTCGAGAATGAGCAGGATTGCCTTATCATCTCAGAAGAACCCCCCAAATCACTACTACCTACAACAGTAAATGATACAGAAAAGTTATCTAACCTACTCAAGGGACAGCCCTTGTTTTATCAAAATGAGAAGTCATATGTTAGAAACAGTATAGCACATACAAATAAAGCACTGGAAGCAACTGCAAATACTACCAATCTAAATCATAGACTTGATAATGACAATAAGGTGAAAGTGTCAGTAGGAATCCATTCTGACTGTCGCCGGATGTCATACCATGGTAACAGCTCAAACCCACCGAATGGGAATATAAACAATATCACCCAATCAAATCAGTCTCAGCACAGTCAAAGTGAAGTTGTACCCCTAAACAGACAGCCCCCGGTAAAGCATAGTATGACAGATCAACAAGGTTTTTTGTCAAGGGCATCAACTACACCTGTGAGAAGATAACATCTACCAATAACAGTGAAAAGGAGCCTTATTCTGAGTCACGAACATTGAACTTACTAACTTTTAATTGCAAAAATATAAAAACCTGTGGAAAAACTCTTGCAGAACTTATTACCTATGCAGATATTTTAATGATTCAAGAACATTGGTTGTTTGAATGTGAACTGAATTTATTATCTGAATGCCATAAAGACTTGTCAGGTATAGGAAAAGCTGTAGATTCGAATGATCCCCTCCCACCAACCATGATGCCCAGGGGATATGGGGGTGTAGCTGTTTTATGGAGAAATGAACTCGATAAATACATTAAACCTCTTACAGATGGAGACACACGAATTCAATGCTTGGAACTCAGAATACCGAATCCATTGATAGTCATATCAGTATATATGCCGACAAGGACCTCTTCTGATACAATGAACAGTTTTAGTGATTGCATCGACCAGCTGTACGAAATACACAGAAAATATTGTTTGACTCATAGTTTTATCATTGGTGGTGATTTTAACGAGGACTTAACAAAGACAACCTCACATTCGAGATCCGAAATGCTTCGAATTTTTATGAAAGAGTGTGACCTATCTACAAGATATGTAGGTGCAACATTTATCAATGTATATGGTCAGGAAGTGTCTGAAATAGACTATTTTTTGTATAGCTCGAACTTGCTGGTCGATGGGATAACAAGATTGGACAGTATAGCTTCTAACACTTCGGATCATTACCCACTAGTGATGAAAACTTCAGTAACCATACAAACTTGCTCAAAGTCACATGAACATTTAATTTCATCCAAGATTCCCTGGAAAAAAGTTGATAAGCAGATGTATGCGCATACTGTGAATAAGGGCCTAGATAATATTTGTTCCAATACAGACATGGACAATCTAAGTTTCGAACAGGTAGAGACTGTATGTAAAGAAACAAATTCCTTATTAAGGACAGCTGCTGAAAAATCAGCTCCACGTAAAAAACCTATAATGAAGAAATCTTCACTGAAAGTATGGAATGAAAACATCTCAAGAGCGTTAACGGTGAATCGTAAAGCCCATAAAGCTTGGAAAGCCGCTGGAAAACCATCACAGTTTCATGACCCATTATTAATAGCCAAAAAGGAGTCTAGAATACTCTACCGTAGAGCCATTCGTAGCGAAGTTGCACGTCAACGAATGGAAATGAAGAATAAAATTATTGAAGCCAATTCTACCAATAAGAAACTGTTTTTTACCCTGGTACGCAAACAAAGACAATCAGGAAATAGTTTTATCAATGACTTACATGTTGGAGATGAATACTTTGAAGCTGAAGGGGTCTTACAAGGATGGTTTAAACATTTTAGTGAACTTGCCACCCCAAATGATCACTCAGTATTTGACTTTGACTTTTACAACCTATGCAAGCAAGATCATGCGGACATTCAAAAATTGTATAAACACTGTGAAAGCAGAAAGACGTCTGCAGCAGAAATAAAAGAAGCCTTGAAGCATATAAACAAAGGGAAAGCAGAGGATATCTTTGGGCTATCTATAGA
This sequence comes from Ctena decussata, assembly GCA_963989385.1. NCBI lineage: Eukaryota > Metazoa > Mollusca > Bivalvia > Lucinida > Lucinidae > Ctena > Ctena decussata. The sequence goes on along the minus strand of OZ022499.1, from coordinate 75,186,384 downwards.
GAATGTGTGTTATGCTGGTGACGAACTCGTACTTTTTCTCCAGAAACTGATAAACGCAATATTTTCACACGAGAAGATCCCAGAAATGTTAAAAACTGGACTGTTATCACCAATTTTTAAAAATAAAGGTGATAAAAAAGACTAAAAAAACTATAGAGGAATTACGGTATTACCTGTTATCCTAAAGATTATTGAGTATATTCTCAGGAAAGATTTTAGAGAAACTTTTGACTCACAACAATCACGTTTGCAACGTGGATTTACACCAAATGCGTCTCCTATGAATTGCGGATTACTTCTTGAAGAATTTTGTAGAGACAGTCGTGACCAGAATAAACCAGTTTATGTATCATTCCTCGACGCCAAATCAGCGTTTGATGTCGTCAACAAGGAAATACTTATGCGGAAGGCCTACTTCTCGAATCTTGAACCTGCACCTTGGGTGCTCATAGATGGTATACATACTGACTCGCACTCATCTGTCAAATGGTGCGGTAACATTTCAGACCAGTTTGAAATACATCAAGGGGTCAAACAAGGAGGTTTATTAAGCGCAGACCTTTACAAGTTGTATGTGGACGACTTACTACACATCCTTGAACGCTCCCGTATAGGCGGTAAAATTGGCAATATAGTTCTTAATGCAGCAGCCTGTGCTGATGATGTACTTCTCATGAGTAATAACCCATATGAACTTCAGATGCTCATAAACTTTTCCCTACAGTATAGTAAATTTCATAGATACATTCTACAGCCAATAAAAAGTGTAATACTGTGGGACGTCAAATCTAAGTTACCCTCATACCATTGGAAAATGGATGAACAAGATATGCCTGTGGTTGACAAGGCGACTCATCTGGGCATAGTTCGAGGCACAACTATAGAAAAGACTGAAAAAGAAACTGTATCACAGAACATTACAAAAGCTCGACGAGCATCTTATAGTTTAATGTCATCGGGATTTCATGGCGAAACCGGCTTTGATCCAGAAACCTCGTTACATCTGCTTCGCATATACGTTCAACCCGTACTACTGTATGGATTAGAACTCATACTTCCTAAACAGAAAGGACTAGAAAAACTTGAAACATGTCAAAAACTGTTGTTGAAAAGATTACTTTCTCTTCCTACAAACACACCAGATCCGGCTGTATATATTCTCAGCGGTTTTATTCCAGTTGAAGGCCAAATTGACCATAAAGCATTAACATTATTTAACAATATATGTAGACAGGACAATGATAGTACAGAAAAACAACTTGCATATAGGCAATTATTACTCAAAGATGAAAACAGTCACAGTTGGTTCGTTCAAATACGCAAAATCTTGTGTCGATATGATCTCCCAAATCCTTTTGAACTGCTAGATCAACCTCCTTCTAAAAGTTGTTGGAAAAGTTCCATAGAACAGAATATAAATAACTATTGGAAAGACAGAATCATTACCAGTTGCGAATCATACAGCACTCTAACATTCTTGAATGGAAAAGAATATTCCCCTGGCTATTTACATTGTGTGCTAAAATTACCAATAAATCCAGTTAAAGAAATTACCAGACTTTCTGTAAAATTGAAACTGCTTACTGGTACATACATTCTTCAAGGAAAGAAAGTAAAATTTGGACCATCCTATGCCTCTTCTGCATTGTGCCCATTGTGCAAGGAGGAAGACGAAACCATAGAACATTTCTTGCTAAATTGTAGTAGCCTCAACATTGTCAGAGAAAGTGTCCTTAATGATTTAGCCTCAACGTGTAACGAGGAGCTACACTTGGATTTTAATAAACTACCCACAGACAGTCAAATACAGGCAATTCTAGATATTAGCAAGATTTATGAGACCCTGACCATTGTGAATAACAAAGACAGTATCCCTAAATTTGAATACTTGAGTCGCAAGCTATGCTTCATACTACATAGTGCTCGCCAACGTATTCTTGGATCGTCGAGGGATAATTCTAGACGGAGAAAACAGTGTACCAACAGAGTCACCTAAGAAAACCCAGAATTTGAAAAGTAAACCCAGATCTGTGCTGAATAAAAAACCCAGAAACGATTTGTAAATATTGTATAAATCTTGCGTGATACTGTGGTTGAGGATATCTGTAGATATAGCCCCATACTCCAAAGAAAATCCACACATCTACGACGCTGGATTCCAGTGGTTGTCCTATGAAGGACGGTCAAAGATTTCTACAAGTACAAGTACTGGACCGGTAGTGCTAATTGCATGCTTGTTTAATCAACTGATTTTTTAAGTAACAGAGTGAACCAGTTAATTTTGCAAATCACTTAACTGGTTAAGATGGACTTTTCAGTCGATATCTTTGTTTTCGGTATTTTTTTTTTGTATTACAGGACGTTTCGGTTTTTTGGTCTAGCTAAATGCTGTAACGCTGATCTATTTATAGAATGAAATATATTTTCAGAAAACAGTTAATTATTTCGTTTTATCAGTCGAATGTTCAGAAATCGTTGAGGAATACCAATGTTTTCTTATTAAAATCCCATAAAACACTACAATAATGAAAACTTATTCTCTTTTTAACACTAAATCGGGGAAAAATACCAAAAAATTTCCCGGTGACGGGTGGTGGGTTTCATACCCCTTGAAATGCAAAAAATATCTTTTTTGTCCACAATACGCCGTCGTGAGCAAAGATTTTTTTATCAGGTATTGTTTATACAAGTCTTCGTATTTGTAACACAGAATATCTAGAAAAAAATGTTTTTAATAATCCTACGGCTCCCACAAAAATTTCCGGTGGTGGGTTTTGAGCACGGGTGCGGGTGCGGGTGGTGGGTTTCATACCCGATCGCAAATATCATCTCCCAAATATTATCCGGTTACACGCCAACTGTCAGCACGATGGTCGGGTCGAAGGCTCTCGTTTCATAAATTTCATATGAAATGACCACTCGTGTAAGATCCTCTATTTTTATCCACACTAAACTAAAATAGTGGGTGTTCCAAGAGAATTCCATCAAGATAAAGCAAGGAGCACAAAGTAACACAAGGAAGACACTAGAAACTAGTAGGTAAGCCGTATTGCATATACAATAAACTCCCGATATCTCGAAATCTTATATTTCAAAGTGCCTCTTACATTAAAGAATATAGAGTTCAGACGTATTCCCATTTTTTTATTTACATACTCAACTCCTGTTATCTCAAACTACTGATATCTCAAAGTAATTTTTCTGGTTCCAGAAAATTTACTTTGAGCTCTTGATCAATAGTTTCGGGTGGACTTCGACTTTCCGATATAGAGAGTTGACTGTACAATAAACTAATCGAATAAGGCCACGAAAAAGCCAGCACACGGCAGATACACATGTTAAGGATAAATCAGAAATTATGTAAAATATATGCGGTTTTAATACATACATATTAATATACTTGGGACTTAAAACATTCAGGTTGATGTATTTTGCTACGTCATTTCAGTTCAGAAGAACTGTGGACAGATATGGTTTGGTTTTAATGGGATGATTTTGAGGTAATCCTTTTATTTCTTCTCCAGCGAGGCAGCGTAATGAGGCATTGAGCCACGACACAAGAAAACCAACATGAACAAAGTGGTTGTGCGCCCAGCACAGACTCAGATCAGTCTGGGAATCCGCCCAGTCTTCGCTGTCCGCATGGAGGTAGCTCAGACCCTTAAGCGCTTAGCGAAGAGTCTGATCGAACTGGGCAGATGCCCAGGCGGATCTGAGTCTTCGCTGGAAGGACAACACTTTGTTGGTTTTCTCGTGTCGCGGCTCATATATGGTTTCAAACGAGAGAAAAAAAATATCCAAACAACATCCACCAACTGCAAGCACAGTAGGCCCTTGCCCTAAAGTTATCCAAATCAGTAGGACGCCCCGGAACTGAAAGTTATACCCAGCACCATCGCACCACCCCAACCACACCAATTTAGGTGGCAATTTTGCTACTGTTAATTTCAAACCTTGGCTATCATTAGCACGTTATACATGTGAGAGACGCTGTAGTGATTTCCGCAATGTCAGTACTATCGTAATACTATTTTGGAAGCAATAGTCATCCCTAGTTAAAATTGGGGAAGTAGTCGGGCGATGGTGCTAGTTATTTTCATAAGTTTAGTGGAAGGCAATCGTGAGGAATTGATACAGTCGAACTCCACATCCCATCCTAAACATCAAACGGGAAAGAAACCAACACAGACGATAGACAAAGGAAAATAAATGAAAAACCAAGAGGCTAGCTCTTTTCCAGCAGACGGCAGCGAGGCATATAAAATGACTATATGTAATCATTGATCCGAAAAAAAAACACCCAGAAAACGTAAATAAATTCCAAGGAATACCGTACCCAAAGCATCTGAGGCTAGGAGTAGGATGCTATATCTCTAGCTATGGAGACTAAGGGTACGATAAGTTATTTGTAGACTTTACCATAAACGCGGCTAGCAAACAGAGGAATATGGTGTACCAAGAGGGTCAAAAGCACCGATACGGGTCGACCCGTATTTCAGAAATACGGGTCGACCCGTATTTTTACGGGTCGACCCGTAAATTTACGGGTCGACCCGTATTTCAGATACGGGTCGACCCCTAAATTTGCGGGTCGACCCGTATATTTACGGGTCGACCCGTATCATACGGGTCGACCCGTATAATAGGGGTCGACCCGTAAAAATACGGGTCGACCCGTATATTTACGGGTCGACCCGTATTTTACGGGTCTACTTGCATTTACGGGTCGACCCGTAAATTACAAGTCGACCCGTATTTTACGGGTCGACCCGTATCTTAAATACGGGTCGACCCGTAAATATACGGGTCGACCCGTAAATATACGGGTCCACCCGTATTTCAAAAATACGGGTCGACCCCTATTATACGGGTCGACCCGTATTTCTCCAAAAATAAACTGACCAATCAGAAGATGCCTTCTATCGGTTCTTCGGCACCTTTGAAATATCGCTTCAATTCATGCTGTGGAGTCGCACAACTAATACCTGTATGGATAACTGTATATGGCAAATGATTTGTTGGTTTTGCTTAACATATGCTCACTAGACAAGGGTCTGCTATTATGTTTAAGTTTAACTTAAATTAATATCATTTTCATATATATTTTTTAATAATCATTTAAAACTGTTACCAAACGAGGGAAATATCTAATACCAAAACGATGCCTAGCTTACATATAAACTGTGCGTATCCATGGTATCCGGCCAGTCCAACCTGGTTATCTTCGAGAAGTCATTTGTTTATTGCTGCTGTATACATGTATTCAGTAGCCTATTCGTATGTGTATTACAGAAGCTTTGTTAATCCACTGCTACTGTTTGCTTTATGTTGTCAAGAAAAGGAAAAGTTAAATTCAAACCTTAACTTTGGACGTTCTTTCGAAGTGTTTCTGAGATATTTTGCTTAATTCTTATTGTATTTAATGCTGATACTATCTTGGTCCAATTAAAGAAGAAGATGAAGAAGAAGAAGAAAGCGTCAGCAATGATTTTATGATAAATATAAAAATAATAAAAATGATAAAATATTAATGACAATAATAGAAATAACTTTTAATTATTCTCTGACAATATCAAATAAAAGAAAGAATAAAAAGAAACGGCCAGATTTCTTTTTCTAAACATTTTCTTTCTTTTTTTATTTTTATGTTTCATTATTATTATTATTATTATTATTATCAGGAAACTTGTGCTGTTCGCCGTTTAAAGTTATGCCAGATCAAACAATCGTTATCATAAACTACATATCTGATCCAACTTTGCTTGTGCGTATGCCGATCCGAGCATACAGTGTGACATACGTCACCATCGCCAAAATCTGTTACAAAATAAACAAAACCTGGCTTACCCATAAACAATACGACACCGTCCTTTTAAAGCGGGCATCTGTTTACCTGTAAGGTATCATTTGTTTATTGCTCCTGCATATTCGTATATTTATTACAGAAGCATATTTCACATTGTATACAACTGCTGCTGTTCGTTATCTATTCTCATTAAAACGGAAAGTTGAAATATGTACTATCTTTACTTTGGACGTCAAACGTTATTGCAAAGAATTTCCTCTCTTTTTTTTTTTTTTTTTTTTTTATCTTTTTCTCTCTATTTTTTGTATTTATTTTATACGTCAGAGAATGTTTGGTTTAACATCAAAAGCGAACAGCATCATCAACTGTTTGTAATAATAATAATGATAAAGTAAAACAGAACGCAAGTTATATTTTTATTTGATAAGCCAGGGAATGTTTCGCTGTTAGTATCATTATTATTGTTATTATTTTTATCATTATTATTATAAAATATTATTATTTTTATTATTACAAATGATTTTATGATTGTTATCATTGTTACATTTATCACCACATGTTCTGATCCTACATTCATATGCGCTTGCTGATCCGATCATGCACAGGTTGCAAACGTCATCATCACCAAAATCCTTTCATTAAAAGAATATCTAATACACGAACGAAGCTTATCATACCCATAAAATGTGTGTCACCGGTGCAGGCGCAGTATTTATTTATCTGTGAGAAATCATTTGGGCCGTGACACGACAAAACCAACAATGTGGTTATGCGCCCAGCGCAGACTCGGATCAGCCTGGGCATCCACCCAGTCTGATTAGAGTCTTCGCTGTCCGCATGGAGGTAACTTAGACCCTTATCTACCCTTTAAGCGCTTAGCCATAAAATTGATCAGACTGGGCGGATGCTCAGACTTATCTGAGTCTGCGCTGGGTGCATAACCACATTGTACGTTTTGTCGTGTCACGGCTCAAAATTTTGTTTATTGCTACTGTATATTAAGCAAATATTCTCATGTGTATTACAGAAGCATATTTCACATTGGTATGCCCCTGCTGCTGTTTCTTATATCATCTCCTAAAGGTGAAATACAGACTTTACTATGGAAGTGTGGGCGTTATTACGAAGTACATGTATTTCTTTATGATTTTTTTTTCTTTCAGTGCAGAGACAGAAAGGCATAATTATAAAAACGAACTGCACTATCAACGGTGCAAATTTCCAGGTTTATTTAAGGAATGAATTTCATTTTTCTGAGGTTTATCGAAGTGTAAACTGCATTGGGTCACGTGCAAAGTGAATGAACCCCGATGAGGTTCATGTAAACTTTGCTAGTGACCCAATGTAGTTTACACTTCGATAAACATCAGAAAATTAAGTTCATTGCTTATATTTACATTCATTTCAATCAAATTTTTCATGAAAAATCTTACATAAGCGCTACAATTGAAGCTGTGAGACATGTACACGCAGCATTTCTGCTAACAGCAGAACAGCATGCATGACGTCATGAAGTCACTGACGTCCAATCTAACACACATATTACATCAGACATTCTTCTTTTTGGTATAGATGGAATATGTAATGATAGAAACACAAATATCTTTAAAGCTGTCCAAAAATACATAGAAAGAACAAAAAGATATTAAACAGATTATTGAGTAACACTGACAACTGAAAAATAAAATGATCAAAAGGGAATGTTGGGAAAATGTCTCCGTTATGAGTTATCTGTATCAGAAAACTACCTTGATTTTACCAAAGGACATTCGGACAATGCCCATGGGGAAACTCCTTTACTGCATTGCTCTCTCTCTCTCTCTCTCTCTCTCTCTCTCTCTCTATCTCTCTCCCTCTCTCTCGTTCTCTCTATTTCATTCAGTTAGATTCACATTTAGATCACACATGCATGTTAGGTAATCTTCTTTCTTGTATTGCCATTCACTATTGCTACTTGTTTTGCAGGAGATGATTGTATAAGTTTTGATGCTTGTTATCAAATCCTGTTCACCATTTTGTACTCTGTAAATGTTATGCATGTAATTTACGTGAAATAAATATTGTTTAAACCAAACCAATCAGGTTGTAGAGAGCCATTGCTTATTTTGACGTCATTGAGGTCGCATGTCTCAATGTAATTATTGGAATGTAAACTATATTACGTTCTAATGGTTTACTATAGGGCTTTTCAGTAAATACACAAAGAATGTAAATATTTAATATAAACGCAACTATATCGCATGAAGTGCGACAGACGCGCATTTCAGTGTCGCTAAACCCAAGAAGTTGGAAAGAAAGGTGATGGGCAGGTCTCGGAAAGCAACGAGCAGCCAGCCACGGATCCAGGGGGTGGGCTTTGGGGCTTCAGTCCCGCCATCTGGACCTCTGTCTTATATAAATGATATAATATGTAGGCCTTTAGATAATAAGGAGTGTCTGATGACAGTTTGAAATAAGTTGTCTATATGGTTATATTGAAATATATGTTGAGGCGATTCTACTGAGATGTCACAGCATATGTTTCAAGACAAAAAGAATATAAAAAAATCTCATCAAATTGATCCCTAATTATGTCATATATTTTCAAGTTCCCCCACCCCCTCCCCCACCTCCTACCCTTACACACACACATACATTCCAGCCCCACCAGTTATCAAGAGCCCCACCAGTGCGTGTTGGTCTGGATCCGGGCCTGAGCAGCCCTCTCCGAGCCACACTTACTGACGCATTGCGTACACAGTAGCTGCTAACATCAGGTAAAATGCGCGTTTCGACCGCAGGCGTCCCCCACCGGGCCACCTCAACCCCTGTGTCTCGTAAGACGAGAGAGACAAGGGCACCAGGTGCAGCAAGAACTTATGAAAAGCCAAAATAATCCAAAAGAACAGAAGCAAAACTCCGCTAAGATTCATGTCGCTGTGACAAGTCCTAGAACTGAAGAAATTAATGGAACAGGCGTCGCTAGTGGGTGCCGAACCCACAACTCCCTGCAAGAAAGGCGAACTCAATCCACTTGACCAGTCGCTCTGCTACGCTCACTGAACACAGATAAACTCTTGCAAAAGACACATTTATACACATTTAGGTAGTTCTGGTCCAGCTACTTCCCAGCGGGCACATTACAGTCAAAATGACGTCACGCTGACGTCATTAAGAATGACGTCGCACTGACGTCATTACGACGTGATGTGCCTGCTGGGTTAGAATAGGCCAACTGCCCCTTGTCATCAAGTGCTTTAGACTATGTGCTTGAATATTAGGTGTGCAGACTGGTCGTGACCTGCCACACTCAGCCAGCATACCATCAAATTAAATTCTTCACAGGCACTTCGGTGGTATAAACGTCTCAACACAAACCATTACGAAAAGCGCTACAACCTTGCCGTTTCGTGATAAAATATGGGATGATGTGAATATATATTGACTGGCAAAAAGTATGGGTAGCATTTTTTTTTAAATAAAATAAAATCAAATCAAACGGCAAATCGCTTCACAAAATACAGTTTATGTTTTCTGGTTCCCCGTTGAGCAATGCAATATAGACAGAAGCGGGACAATGAATAGGGCCCGCGCTCGTACATTGTATTTTTACCATTTTTTTAAGTTTGTGAAATCGAAAGTAGCCAACTTAAAAGACCTATTGATTTTTTCAAACAGTTCTATATGCTAAACTAAAGGATGCTCTATTTGTTTGAACAAATACCCCTCCCCGCCCCCACGGCCCCACCCCACTTCCCCCGACTCCTAGCGCCGCCAAACTCCCAAACAGAAAAACAAAAAAGACTAATAAGTTCATACATGCGGTTCTAGCATCTATTATTTGTGGCAGTATTTTTGGGACAGACATTTGCATTTTTTTCTTCCATATTAAAACCTTACTATTATGTGTATCACAAGATGTGAGGGAGCAAATTCCATCTTGTAGCGTGATATTTTTTTATTTATTTATTTTTTATTTATTTATTTATTATTATTTTTTTTTTTGAAGCCATATAGATCTACTCAGGAGAAAATCCGCTATATTGGAAACGGGGAAAAGGGTTAGGGGAAGGCTATGAAAAAAACACATCCCCGCGTAAAACTGGCTATAAAGTCATATTTCCGCGAATTCTACTGGGATAAGAAAAACAATCGGCCCACGGGCCACAAAGCTCACCAGATCTCTAGCTCAAAATTGCAATCAAATTTGTATAGGCTCAAAATTGCTGTCACATTTGTACAGGCTAATACAAAATATACAACTACAAAGTCTCAGTCTGACGGTCTGTTGAGTTGATAACAAAATATATAACTATTTTCCATATATTGATTGCAGTAAATGCCATTTTTTAGTTTTCCTCATTACAAGGCAATGCAACTCTAAGTTGCCATTATAAAAAAAAACATAAATTTTCAATCCCCCAGCCTAAGGATACTACAGATGAAATCTGGGCCTTATCGGCCAATAGCATCTGAGGAGATAATTTTTTTTAAGTATCTTTTTTTTCCATTTTTTTTTTTTTTTTTTTTTTGCATTTTGGTTTCCATGGCAACCAATAAAAGGAGCAGGGGACAAAAAAAACATAGCTAACAAGGGACTTCTCAAGGAACAATCTATAAAAGTTAACATATAAAAAACATATAGCTGATAGAAGACATCTCGAGGAACATTTCTATAAAAATTTTATCAACATATCTGCAATGGCTTGGCAGAAAATGCCATTTTTCAATTTTCCCCATTATAAGTCAATGGGGACTCTAAGTTGCCATAGCAACCAAACTAAATGGCCAATTTTCATAAAAAAACACAAACTTTCAATCCCCCAGCCCAAGGATCCCACAGATGAAATTTGGACCCAATCGGCCTAGTGGATTCAGAGGAGATGTTGTTTAAAAGTGTTGACGGACGACGACGACAGACGACGACGACAGACGACTGCATACGACATACGACGACGACGGACCACTGCCTATCCTATAAGCTCCCCCGGAGCCTTCGGCTCTGGTGAGCTAAAAACGGTGGGAGATTCCATTAAAAACTACTTTTTTTTACAGAACTCTGTTACCGCTTTTTTTTTTTTTTTTTGAAGCCATATAATCAGATTATCCGGGGAAAATCCACTATATGAGGAAAATGGGACGGCTATGCAAAACACATAATGTATATTTACCCTGGGAAAAACTGGCTATATAGTGATATTTCCGAGGATTGCACAACCCGCAGGTTTGCACTATAATCACTGTGTGAGTCCGTCCGTTCGTCCGTTAATCAGTTAGCGAAAACGCTTATAACTCTTGAACCGCATTCTATATTTTGATAAAATTTTGCATACTTATACATGTCAACATTACCTAACGACTCGCATGCATAACCGTCTTTTTTGATGGACGAGGCTCTGCTGAGCACAGTCCGTCCGTCCGTTATCAGTTAGCGAAAAAGCTTATAACTCTTGAACCGCAGTCTATATTTTGATAAAATTTTGCATACTGATACATGTCAACATTATCTAACGACTCGCATGCATAACCGTCTTTTTTGATGGACGAGGCTTTGCTGAGCACAAGTTGAAAATTTACGGTCAAGTAGCGAAACTGCTCATAACTCTTGAACCCCGTGGTATACATGTATATGGTTCAAATTTTGTATACTTATGTATTTTAACATTGTCCAGCCACCGGCATGCAAAACGGTGACGAAAGTCTAAGCAGTATTGCACGACCCACAAGTGTGCACTTTAATCGCTGTGCAAGTCCATCAGTCTGTTTGTCCTTCTGCTGTAGTCAGTGAGTGAAATTGCTCATAGCTCTTAACCACATGGTGTAGTTTGATAAAAATATGCATCATTCTACAAGAAATGAAACGACCAATTTCATTTCCGTACATTCCTTCTGGTACCAGAAACTGATTATTCTACATTCACCACGGGTAGTGCACATTACCATCAGTTGATTCTATTGGAAAATTCGACGAAGAAAAAAACCTACTACGTCAACTCGAGCTATTTTACAAAGTTTGATCATGGTTTACACAGTTTGCGCAAACACTTCTGTCCAAATAATTGGGTTCATTATGGTAATCGCGATATATTACATTCTGAGTGTACCACCTTAAACCGCGTCTACACGGGCAAAGTTTCTGTGACAAAGAAGGTTGGGCATAGAAAAATTTGCTCGTGTAAATGCCAAAATATGACAATATCTCTTTGACAACTATATCTGGAAAAGTTAGATAAAATTGTCCGTGTAACCGGAGAACTTTGCTAAAGATTATGTAACAAAGAAATTTGCTGTAAGCGTGGAAAATATGACAAAGGTTTTGTTTCATTGCTGCAAGTAACTTTTGACGAATATTATTTGGTCGTGTGAACACTGCAGCAAATATTTCATTGCCAAAGTTTATTTGACAAAGATTCCATGTACTTTTTCTTCAGCAAATAATTTGCTCTGTGTAATTGCAAAATGTCTGGCGTGATTCCTTTATTAAAGTTTCTGTGACATAGAAACTTTGCTCGTGTGCTTGTGTTTATTTTAAGAAATATTTTCCTTACCCATGAATTATCCCTGATAAGGGCCCCGCCAGACGAAGTCAGCAGAGACTTTTTAGTGATCACCTTGTTCGTCTGTCTGTCTGTCTGTCTGTATGTCTGTCCGTCCGTCCATCTGTCTGTCCGTCCGTCCTGGTGAATGATTGTCAATTTTGGCGCATCATCAGTAAACAATTCAGATTCAGATCTGTCCGTCCGTCATAATTTTGTGTCCCTTCCATGACTCTTAAAGCAGAGATATGAATTAATATTTGCATCTGCCCGAGAACGTGATTCTTCACGAGCAAGGAAAAATTATTAATACAGAACGAAGATGTAAGTAATTATATGTGACAGTGCCTGGCATTTTGAGCCTTTTGGAGGTGCAACGTTGACGTCACGAAACGTGAAATGAAAGTGACGTCATAAAATCTGCACGTAAAGTTAATTGGATTTCCGCGCACTGACTATAAATTTCAAAGCATCGCCTGAAAGAGGAATTCAAGATTTCTATCGCCGTCTTAAATTTTCTTCATGTACACTATTTTAAGAATGTTCGTATTATAGATCTTTGAAAAGCGATGTCGCGAACCAGAGTTACTTAAAGTTTATCCAGCTAGTATGTAAATTGTATCCAATTAGTGAAACGAAAACAAAATATCGGGTTGGTGTGAATTTCGTTTGCTTTTGCAGTAAACCTTAACGCTATATTGCTTTGTGCTTCTCGAAATCTATTCTGCTGGCTCTAATAAATATGAAAATAGTAAAAACATAATTTCCGTTTGTCGCTCCATAAGGCTCAAAATGGCAGACACTGTCACATTTTATTACTATTAATATTTACGCATGCTCGGATCGGCAAACGCACAAGCAAAGTTGGATTAGAATGTGTGATTCATGATATCGATTGTTTGACCTGGCATGATTTAAAGCAGTGAACAGCACAAGTTTGCTGGTAATAAAAATATTAATAATGCTAATAAACAAATTAAATGATAAAAAAAAGTTAGAAAAAATCTGACCCTTTCTTTTTTCTTCTTTTATTTGATATTGTCAGAGAATGAGTCATGATCATGATTATGATATTTTTATTATTGTCATTAATATTTAATTACCATTATTATTATTATAAAACAATTGATGTTAAACCATTGATGGCACCGTTTCCCTTCTGGCACCGTTTCCCTTCTTTTTTTTTTTTTCTTAATGAGCCAAGACCGTCCCAGCATGAAATATAAATTAAACATTAAGAAGAAAAAAATAATAAAATCTCAGAAACAATTCGAAAGTACGTTTGAATTTCAATTTTCATTTTATTCACTATATACAGCAAACAGTGGAATACACATACAAATAGGCTACTGAATATATAGTAGCAATAAACAAATGACTTCTCACTTGGATAGGCCGGTTACGCACAATTTATAGGTAAGATAGGCATCGTTTTGGATTAAATAATCCCTCTTTTGGTAACAGTTTTGGATGTTGATTAAATAACAATAATTTTAAAAGTCGATATTAATTAGAGTTGAACTTAACAAATATTAGCAGATCCTTGTCTAGCGAGCATAAGTAAAGCAAAACCAACAAATCATTTGCCATATACAGTTATCCATACAGGTATTAGTTGTGCGACTCCACAGCATGAATTGAAGCGATATTTCAAAGGTGCCGAAGAACGGATAGAAGGCATCTTCTGATTGGTCAGTTTATTTTTGGAGAAATACGGGTCGACCCGTATAATAGGGGTATACCTATGGTGTACCAAGAGGGTCAAAAGCACCGATACGGGTCGACCCGTATTTCAGAAATACGGGTCGACCCGTATTTTTACGGGTCGACCCGTAAATTTACGGGTCGACCCGTATTTCAGATACGGGTCGACCCCTAAATTTGCGGGTCGACCCGTATATTTACGGGTCGACCCGTATAATACGGGTCGACCCGTATAATAGGGGTCGACCCGTAAAAATACGGGTCGACCCGTATATTTACGGGTCGACCCGTATTTTACGGGTCTACTTGCATTTACGGGTCGACCCGTAAATTACAAGTCGACCCGTATTTTACGGGTCGACCCGTATCTTAAATACGGGTCCACCCGTAAATATACGGGTCGACCCGTAAATATACGGGTCCACCCGTATTTCAAAAATACGGGTCGACCCGTATTATACGGGTCGACCCCTATTATACGGGTCGACCCCTATTATACGGGTCGACCCGTATTTCTCCAAAAATAAACTGACCAATCAGAAGATGCCTTCTATCGGTTCTTCGGCACCTTTGAAATATCGCTTCAATTCATGCTGTGGAGTCGCACAACTAATACCTGTATGGATAACTGTATATGGCAAATGATTTGTTGGTTTTGCTTAACATATGCTCACTAGACAAGGGTCTGCTATTATGTTTAAGTTTAACTTAAATTAATATCATTTTTATATATATATATATATATATATTTTTTAATAATCATTTAAAACTGTTACCAAACGAGGGAAATATCTAATACCAAAACGATGCCTAGCTTACATATAAACTGTGCGTATCCATGGTATCCGGCCAGTCCAACCTGGTTATCTTCGAGAAGTCATTTGTTTATTGCTGCTGTATACATGTATTCAGTAGCCTATTCGTATGTGTATTACAGAAGCTTTGTTAATCCACTGCTACTGTTTGCTATATGTTGTCAAGAAAAGGAAAAGTTAAATTCAAACCTTAACTTTGGACGTTCTTTCGAAGTGTTTCTGAGATATTTTGCTTAATTCTTATTGTATTTAATGCTGATACTATCTTGGTCCAATTAAAGAAGAAGATGAAGAAGAAGAAGAAGAAAGCGTCAGCAATGATTTTAAGATAAATATAGAAATAATAAAAATGATAAAATATTAATGACAATAACTTTTAATTATTCTCTGGCAATATCAAATAAAAGAAAGAATAAAAAGAAACGGCCAGATTTCTTTTTCTAAAGATTTTTCTTTCTTTTTTTATTTTTATTTTTCATTATTATTATTATTATTATTATTATTATTATTATTATTATCAGGAAACTTGTGCTGTTCGCCGTTTAAAGTTATGCCAGATCAAACAATCGTTATCATAAACTACATATCTGATCCAACTTTGCTTGTGCGTATGCCGATCCGAGCATACAGTGTGACATACGTCACCATCGCCAAAATCTGTTACAAAATAAACAAAACCTGGCTTACCCATAAACAATACGACACCGTCCTTTTAAAGCGGGCATCTGTTTACCTGTAAGGTATCATTTGTTTATTGCTCTTGCATATTCGTATGTGTATTACAGAAGCATATTTCACATTGTATACAACTGCTGCTGTTCGTTATCTATTCTCATTAAAACGGAAAGTTGAAATATGTACTATCTTTACTTTGGACGTCAAACGTTATTACAAAGAATTTCCTCTCTTTTTTTTTTTTTTTTATCTTTTTCTCTCTATTTTTTTATTTATTTTATACGTCAGAGAATGTTTGGTTTAACATCAAAAGCGAACAGCATCATCAACTGTTTGTAATAATAATAATGATAAAGTAAAACAGAACGCAAGTTATATTTTTATTTGATAAGCCAGGGAATGTTTCGCTGTTAGTATCATTATTATTGTTATTATTTTTATCATCATTATTATTATAAAATATTATTATTTTTATTATTACAAATGATTATATGATTGTTATCACTGTAACATTTATCACCACATGTTCTGATCCTACATTCATATGCGCTTGCTGATCCGAGCATGCACAGGTTGCAAACGTCATCATCACCAAAATCCTTTCATTAAAAGAATATCTACTACATGAACGAAGCTTATCATACCCATAAAATGTGTGTCACCGGTGCAGGCGCAGTATTTATTTATCTGTGAGAAATCATTTGAGCCGTGACACGACAAAACAAAAATTTGTGGTTATGCGCCCAGCGCAGACTCGGATCAGCCTGGGCATCCGCCCAGTCTGATTAGAGTCTTCGCTGTCCGCATGGAGGTAACTTAGACCCTTGTCTAACCTTTAAGCTCTTAGCGATAAAATTGATCAGACTGGGCGGATGCTCAGACTGATCTGAGTCTGCGCTGGGTGCATAACCACATTGTACGTTTTGTCGTGTCACGGCTCAAAATTTTGTTTATTGCTACTGTATATTAAACAAATATTCTCATGTGTATTACAGAAGCATATTTCACATTGGTATGCCCCTGCTGCTGTTTCTTATATCATCTCCTAAAGGTGAAATACAGACATTACTATGGAAGTGTGGGCGTTATTACGAAGTACATGTATTTCTTTATGATTTTTTTTTCTTTCCTGTATTTCACTCTTTCTTTTGTTTTCTTTTATTCAAATGCAGAGACAGAAAGGCATAATTATAAAAACGAATTGCACTATCAACGGTGCAAATTTCCAGGTTTATTTAAGGAATGAATTTCATTTTCTGAGGTTTATCGAAGTGTAAACTACATTGGGTCACGTGCAAAGTGAATGAACCCCGATGGGGTTCATGTAAACTTTGCTACTGACCCAGTGTAGTTTACACTTCGATAAACTACATTGGGTCACGTGCAAAGTGAATGAACCCCGATGGGGTTCATGTAAACTTTGCTAGTGACCCAGTGTAGTTTACACTTCGATAAACATCAGAAAATTAAGTTCATTGCTTATATTTACATTCATTTCAATCAAATTTTTCATGAAAAATCTTACATAAGCGCTAAAATTGAAGCTGTGAGACATGTACACGCAGCATTTCTGCTAACAGCAGAACAGCATGCATGACGTCATGAAGTCACTGACGTCCAATCAGGTTGTAGAGAGCCATTGCTTATTTTGACGTCATTGAGGTCGCATGTCTCAATGTAATTATTGGAATGTAAACTACATTACGTTCTAATGGTTTACTATAGGGCTTTTCAGTAAATACACAAAGAATGTAAATATTGAATATAAACGCAACTACATCGCATGAAGTGCGACAGACGCGCATTTCAGTGTCGCTAAACCCAAGAAGTTGGAAAGAAGGGTGATGGGCAGGTCTCGGAAAGCAACGAGCAGCCCTCTCCAAGCCACACTTACTGACGCATTGCGTACACAGTAGCTGCTAACATCAGGTAAAATGCGCGTTTCGACCGCAGGCGTCCCCCACCGGGCCACCTCAACCCCTGTGTCTCGTAAGACGAGAGAGACAAGGGCACCAGGTGCAGCAAGAACTTATGAAAAGCCAAAAATCCAAAAGAATAGAAGCAAAACTCCGCTAAGATTCATGTCGCTATGACAAGTCCTAGAACTGAAGAAATTAATGGAACAGGCGTCGCTAGTGGGTGCCGAACACACAACTCCCTGCAAGAAAGGCGAACTCAATCCACTTGACCAGTCGCTCTGCTACGCTCACTGAACACAGATAAACGCTTGCAAAAGACACATTTATACACATTTAGGTAGTTCTGGTCCAGCTTCTATGGCAAGCCAAATGCACACTAATTAGAAAAACCTGGTTTTTCTCAGAAAAACCTGGTTTTGCGATTTGATAAACCAGGTTTTTCTCAGATAAACCAGGTTTTTCTCTGATAAACCAGGTTTTTCTCTTGATATCATAGGTTTCTCAGAAAAACCAGGTTTTTCTTTGATAAACCAGGTTTTTCCTCGCAAAACCTGGTATTTCAACAGAAAAACCTGGTTTTTCTGTGATATACCTAGTTTTTCTCTGATAAACCAGGTTTTTCTTTTGATAAACCAGGTTTTTCTATAAAACCTAATATATCTCGAGAAAACCTAGGTTTTCTTTGAAAAACCAGGTTTTGCGTAGAAAAACCTGGTTTATCTCAGAAACCTACGATATCAAAAGACAAACCTGGTTTATCAGAGAAAAACCTGGTTTATCTGAGAAAAACCTGGTTTATCGAGAGAGAAACCTGGTTTAACGAAAAAACTTGTGTTATCACAAGTTTATTTTGATAAACCAGGTTTTACGACGGTCTCTGCTAATGCAGTTGTATGCGACAAGCCGAATGCACACTAATTATCTACGATAACGCTTCACCGAATGCATATTATTAGAAAAACTAGGTTTTTCTCAAGTTTTGAGAAAAACCAGGTTTTTCTCTTTTGTCACGTGACTTGATATCACAGGTTTCCAGAAATATGATTGGACGCTAGCTGTTTTGTTTTACCTGGTTTTTCTCAATCTGATTGGATATTGAGAAACTTAGGATAACGCTCGAAGATCTGTTATACCTGGTTTTTCTCAGCCTGATTGGCTAACAGGTGTGTTGACATAGTGATTCGAACTAACGCGGTCGCGAGATCTCGTATTTCGCGAGATTGCAGACACCCTATAGGTAATATTGTTTTATGGCCCAGTTATGTCATTACCTATGTGCGATGGGGAATTTCCTTTGATGAAATATCAGCGTCGCTGTACTTGTACATGACAAGAATATGGTACACAATAAACAAAAATATTTATCTTTTTAAATATTTAGCGTCATTCAGATGTGTAATGTTGACCACGCCAAAGACGTAAATTGTAAATTTATACCGAAAACGCATTTCTTTTAGGCTCTTTCTTTTAATTTAAGCATACTTAGTTTGAATAACGTGTGTTTGTTTTCCCTTTTTAGTCATGAGCGCAATAAATATATAAGAAAGAATAATCGATATTTCTAATTAGACTGCAACAACTGAAGCGCATTTTCCAGTGGAATATAACACATGAAACATACTTGAGTTTCTCATAAAAAATAGTGAGTTGAAAATTTATTTGGGTCATTTCAGTTTGCAACCAAAATGGCCAACTTTCGCTGTCTTAAACTTTAAAATGCGTAAAGGTACGCTGTATATTTCTTGTAATGATTATAAAGAAAATAAAGGAGGAATAAAAAAAAAAGATTTTTTTTTTCTCAATGAAGTCATTTGCCGTTTTAAAAGTCTCGGTACAATCCCATGCTTTACTGTTAAGGTCCTGGCAACTAGTTGCCAAGTATATTACCGTAAAATTTACGTTTTTCATAGTGTAAAATACTCCGGCGTAGGACCCCAGTCATAGCGTTTAAATTCTACACTGTAAAAAAGTCCGTAGATTTTACGGTAAAATACCTTGCTGCCAGTCCATTTCATGTTGATTTACGGGCATCTGCCTAAAGATCGTTTTTTGAAATAACGATATGGTAGAGTTATATTAAATGACCGCACTCGAGAATACCTTTATAGTATTGAAGGGCTATAGAACCAAAACAATATCTGTCTTATTCTGCCCTACTCTGCTTGTTGATTCCTGCCGATGTTTACGGGTGCCCGTAAAAATAACGGGAAACGGACTGGCAGCTGGTTTCCAGATATTCTACCGTACATTCTACAGAATTTTTTACAGTGTAGAATAATTACAAAAACTGGCGAAGGTGCACAAATATTTAAGGTAATTACAGTATTTTTCTTTCTTACACCAGTTTCATATCCAGTCTGACAGTCTAGGATCAGTCTGTTCATGAGAATATTTATAGCCCGACATATCGCAGGTTGTATAATTTTTGCCTTTCTGTCCGTGTTTGTTTGTCTCCATCCGTATGTAAATTAAAGATTTACTCCCTTTATGATAATAACCAAAAATGATTTGATGTTATATATCATGCAATACCTCCGACATGGTCTAATTATATATTTGAAATAGAGTTTAGATAATAATATTTTATAAAAGTGAATTTAAATTTTTTAAACGATCGCAGACCGCGCTCGAAATCGCATTATTGGACAAAAATGATTTATTCATGCGTTGCAATCACATGCACGAATAAGAAAAATAATGTACATGATCACATGACATACGTGGTAAAAATCGATATTCTTACAGGCCGTAAGGAAATAGATAATTTGCATTTTAATTTGAAGATTTTTTTTTCATTCCCCATTTATCGAAAAAACATGCATTTTCTCAAAACTTGTGCGGTATATATGGTATAATGTCTTTTCTTTTTGCCTTTTTTCTGAATAAGAAAGTATGCGATTCATCGCCAATCAATCGTGAGTCTGATGTATTTTATGAAAGGAGACACAGCCGCCGTGAACGGTCAGCCAGTAACGACTTCTGTCTGCACTAAAAGCATTGCCGTAATGAAAATGAAACGCATACTTTGTAAAACAAATACACCGAAAATTCATATAATGATTTAACAACAAAGTCGTATTGTTTAATATGGTACACGTGCAAAAAAGGCAAAACTAACATGTACGTATAGTGTCGCTAGTCAAGCAAGTCATTTACTATTCTTACAAAACAACATTATTGTACTTTAAGGAAATATACATTATGCAGAATTTCAGACATGAGCAATGAATGATAAGAAAAATACGTGCTTTTAAAATGTATACTTTCTTTGCCTTTGCGTGTATGAGTTCTGCTTGTCACAGGGAGCCTTTTCATAGTGCAAATGAAACAAAAACCGATGTGCTTAGGAACAACAATCGATATTTGAAATGCAGAATAACAGCAAAATCGCATTGTCCATCTTGCTGCATGTATAGCAAATACGTATACTGCCACTTGTCCAGCGTTTCAATAAGTAATTTTACTGCACCACATTGATTCACCTTGAGTAAAAGTAAATCAAACAAAATTTCAGACCTGAACAGTGAAAAATAAGTAAAGCAGCCCCGGACCTAGGGGATGGGCTTTGGGGCTTCAGCCCCACCACCTAGGCCTGATTAGATTAAAATATATGTTGTGACATCTTAATTGAATCGCCTCGGCGAGGCGATTCTAATGAGATATCACAACATATATTTCAAGGCAAAAAAGTATTATAAAAAATTCTCATTAAATTGATCCCTGTTATGTCATATTTTTTTAAGCCCAACTCCCCCGCTCCCCCCTCCCACCCCACCCCTCACCCATCCTCTTCCCAAATACATCTCGATACCTCACAGCCCCACCAGTTATCCAGAGCCCCACCAGTATGTGGTGGTCTGGAAAATTTCAAAAGGTGTATACTTTCTTATACTACCTAGTATATACAAAAATTACTGGAGTGAAATGTCAGTGAGCGCTTACTAAGTTGTAATATTTGGAATTTGTTTCATATGGAAGAACACGCAAAATGAACCTCAACCGATACATAGGTTAATGCATTTATGCATTGTGGAATCCTCTGTTCTTAAGCATCGGATGAGTCCATTTGTCAATT
The DNA here is from genome assembly GCA_963989385.1 of Ctena decussata. Lineage (NCBI taxonomy): Eukaryota > Metazoa > Mollusca > Bivalvia > Lucinida > Lucinidae > Ctena > Ctena decussata. Next base: position 75,164,875 of record OZ022499.1, on the reverse strand, counting down.
AAGGGATCTTTAAGTTTAGCACCTAAACTTTATTCTGTGGAGAAACATGCATTTGTCTCCTGCAAATAATGTAAACCCTGAACAAACGCCACATGTTGCCAGCGGCGTATCTAGGAGCAATTTCATGTTACGCACAATCATGTCTCATACTCTACCCCTTGAAGGAAAAGGTAGTATTTCAGCCACTTTGGCAGTTGGTATAGAAATCTTGTCTAAATTGTAAAATTTCAGCATGCAAATATGCAGGTGCGTTTTGAAATTTTGTCAATTTTGACAAAATTTCAATACGCACCTGCGTATTTGCCGTATACGTAGCTACGCCCTTGGTTGCGGCGTAAGATCTATGTCTTCACTCTTTCATGTGTCACTAGGCATAAATCACAGGTATCATACCGTTTTCTAGGATCGGTTGATGCCCCCAGGGCACCGTGCTTGGACCACTGTTGTTCTCGTTGTAAATTAACGATATAACAGAAAACATTGACTCGGAATTAAGACTTTTTGCTGACGACTGTGTTTGCTATCGTGAGATCAGAGATAGTGAAGACACGTTGAAACGTCAGAAGTATATAGATCGTTTAGGGTGTTGGGCAAGGAGTTGGAGCATGAGATTTCAACTGGTCAAATGCAATTTAATGCAAATTACAAGAAAACGGATCAAGAATATACCTTAGAGGGAACGGTCCTCAATGAAATAGAAACTATCAAGTTTCTCGGCATAACCATTACTGGGTAATGATTTTAAAAGTGGAACACACATGCCAGCAATATTTGAAAAAAAGGCTAACAGGGCTCTTGACTTCCTCAGACATAACTTGGCAGCAGAAGACGTTTAAGAGACGTTCTCAGTTAAGCTGGGCCATTAGTTATAATTTTGTCCTTCGTATTGCCTTTCATTAAATAACTAAATAACGGTCCTGTTTACCCTCTGACAAGTTGCCCTCTGTCTAAAGAAGCAGATAAAAGTACCAAGACATGCATGCGTTTTGTTAGACATTTTTAACACTGGTTCGAATAATGATGCCCTGGTTTAAAATGCGAAGTTTTTAAATGTCGCAATATTGCCGTTTCATAGATATGAACGCCGCACGGCTAAAAAAGATAAATCACTGCTGAAAATCGAGTTCATTATTAAATTCAGTGATTTTTTACATATTTCCCCGCTTAAACAATATCTAAAGGGTAGTATTTGCTACGAAATGAGACTGGGAACTAATGTCGCAAATTTTATGTAACCTACGTCACAGCGGTAAATTCCTGATACATGTATTAACTAAAATGGCCTACAAGATCACACGAAGAAATATGTGTTCCTCAATATCTTATATCATTTGTGCAAATTTGCTCCATTTTGTAAATTTTACTCGACTTCAAAATACATTACCCCAGCATTTTTCTGTAAGAATGTAACCTAACGTCACGGGCTTTTTTTTAAAACAGATCAAAGCAATCGCTCTGAAACTCATGTGCATAATCCTGCCTAGTAACAGCTACAAGATAGTATGCTTAGATTTCATGCACTGAAACATTAAATGGTATAAAAACGTTAAAATGTGTGTACTGTAACCTACGTCACACGTAACCTACGTCACAACGTCACTAAGACCACGTTTTGAAAGCGTTGAAGTCATTTGATTAAGAAGCACTTCGCAGAAAACCCCTTTCTTCCAAAAAAAGCAAAGAAAAACATTTTTCATTGAAACCATCCAAAATAATCAAATGTCAGTAAATTATTATATGTGCAATGCTACGCATGTCAAAGACATCGTATGCGACATCGTCTTTCAACGTATCTTAATAACGTCATAAGATACGCCGCTTCTAGGGGATGTCTCTAAACATGGTTGGTATTCCATAATCTAAAACTATTATCTGAAAATATTTTAAAGATTTGAAGCAGATATAATGAGCATTATGGTCGTGATTTTTCTTGAATTCTGGAATGGTTGTATATATGGCCATTTTTGTCCTCGAATGGCCCAGCTTAACTGAGAAAGTCTCTAAAGAGTCAGCGTACAAGGGACTGGTGTGTCCATTCCTGGGGTATGGTAGTTCCCTTTGGGACCCCCAAAGTATACTTCTTCAAGACGAACTTGAAAAGGGCAGCTAGCTTTATTACGGGAAATTACCCACATGAAACTGGGAGTATGACTAGCTTAAGTGGGAATCTCTGAAAAAGAGAGGGAAAGATAGTAGACCCATAATGCTTTACAAAGGTCTGAAGGGTGTGCCAGTATACCCATAAATGACCTTGTTCCCCCAAGTAAGCGTACCAGGAATCATCATTCCCTGGCATTTCAAACCCCATTGGCTGTGACTGAATTTACAAGTCCAGTTTCTTCCCCCAGACTATTAGAGACTGGAATTCCCTGGAAGCTTCCCTTATTTCTGCTGCTGAGTGTGCAGAGGATTCAGATACTAAGTTTACTTCTCTTGTAAGGGCTAGGGACTAGCTTCCCTGATCACAGGTCCTGGTGAATGATTGTCCCTAGACAAGTCCCACAAGTGAGTCATGTCCGAGGCAAGTACGTGCTGGGGAGCACTTCACTAAGACATTATAGCAGGCTGTAGGTAATTAAATAAACTGTAAGTAGTTTTTATACGTTGTAGGGCAGGGTCGTGGAGTGTTTGTGTATTGAGTGAATCAGAATCAGAATAAGAATGTTTACTGAGTGTTTGTGTATTGAGTGAATCAGAATCAGAATTAGAATGTTTACTGAGTAAACATTGTAATTCTGATTCTGATTCACTCAATACACAAACACTCCACGACCCTGCCCTACAACGTATAAAAACTACTTACAGTTTATTTAATTACCTACAGCCTGCTATAATGTCTTAGTGAAGTGCTCCCCAGCACGTACTTGCCTCGGACATGACTCACTTGTGGAGTGAGTGAGTGAGTGAACTCGGGTTTAACGTCCCACCAACAACGAGGTCTTAAGAGTAATTCTCTGTAAGCACCAAAAAATTGCAATGGGGGGTGAAAATGACATATCTCAGAATTTGATGAAACTTAGTGTCTATTTTGCTTATGTCAAGTGATGAACAAAAATACAAATTTTTCTCCAATCAAACTGTCCGTTTCCATGGCAACGAGGATTTTCTCTTTTTTGGCCTAATTTGGTGATTTTTCCTATAAAAAATGCCAGATTTGACACCAGTTGTATTGACAATATTTCTCAACAAATGTTATTGACACTCATGTCTTTTAAGAGACCCATGTAAGTGCTGTGTACGGATAGAATTTATTTTCTTTATATTGCTATGGTCAAGGAGTAGGTGACCTTGACTTCTATCTAGTAAAGCATCTCTTTAAAAATATAAAAAATTGGCCAATTTTGAAAGCACTTTGTTAGAAAATGCGGCTATAGATTTTTTTCATTCTCTTGGTACAGAGAGTATAACACCTAGCCCTTAATATATCAAAAAATTGGAGATGGTATATTTTTTAACTTGAAAGTAATTTTCTTTGAATTTAGTCACCGTCAGGAAAATCAGAAGAAACTGTCATAGCAGAAAATCTGTTATAAGAGATAATATCTGGAGAATGTTAAGCAAATATGAGCAGAAATACAAATAAATACATTGAATACAGTGGCGGAAAGTTATTTGAATACTTTTCTCATTCAGAAGTAGGTTTAAAGTAACAGTTTGGGGTGCAATTACCCCACCCACTTCCACTGAATATGAAATGAATGCAAAAGTTACATGCCATGGATAATATATCTCAAGTTTCCATAATTGTGAGTAAACTGAAACATTTTTAAAAGATCACCACATGTTTGCTGTCATTGTTTTCACACTGTTTATCATTTGGTAACCATGGTAACTGTTATTCTATTATGGGTCAGTGTTCATTTACACAGATATTTACAGGAACTCGTTTCAATGCTGATGAAACATATTCCTTAATATTTATTTTTTACATATGCATACGCATTCTAAGTGTTGATTTTGTTAAATAATATACGATAAATCAGTATTTTTATAGTTGCTATGACAAAAACCACTCATTCCTTCCACAAAGAAATTAGGCAATCTGAGTGTATGTAGTACAATGTAGAGAAAGAACAGCAACTGAGCATTAATAGAGATAGATACATGCATTGGAGAAGAAATAAACCACACATACAATGTTTATATTTTTTTCATTCATTAATATGTTTAATCTGTATATCTAGGGGGTGAGTTACCCCACCCACCTCATTTAGTTATATAACGAATTCATAAGTTACATACTATGAGTTTTGATGATAAAATAGCACATGGTACACTTGTTTTAAAGTTGCTCATCACATGTCTGGTCTGCATAAGCTTTCTTGTCTACTGTCCTTTACTTTTGTAAAAGTTCTGGATGGAGGCACGCATGCATATATACCAAACTGAAGTTTTGTCGACTGCCTCGCTACCGGCAAGGGGTTCGACAAAATACTCCTGTGACTTTGAAAATGACATCAAGGTCGCCAAATTCTAAGTCTTTGTCTTGCCTAAAAGGTTGATCTTTGCAAGTTTGGTAAAAAATGAATCTACTGGTTCAAGATACATCTTCGTTTTTCAGGTCAAATCAACAAATGACCCTTAAAAATAGGGTCAAAGTCTCCAAAACCTAACTAGAAACATGGTAACTAACAGGGCCCTGCCTTTATGAGAATGTTGGTGGAATTTAAGTCATATGTCCCCGACCAGAAAATACAATAACAGCTTTCTGTTACCATGTTGTTGCTTCGTGTTGTTTGGAATTAAGCCTCTGGTAGAATAATTAAGATACAGGCAAAAAACAAAATCATGACTGATTTTACAAAGGCAACAACTCTGTAAAGCAGGAAACTGGAGTTACCATTCTTGCACTCTGAACACCTTCAGATATTCTGATGATGCTTTATATTTGTACCAAGTTTTGTGAAAATATCTTCAAAGGCTTAAAAGTTATAGATTGGACAAGGTCTCAATACCCAAAACTACAAAGGGATATAATTCTGTTTAACATAAAGGTGCAGTTATGGTTCTTTCTATCTACAAATTGTTTGATGATGCTTAACATTTGTATCAATTTATAAGAAAATATCTTCTACAGTTTTAAAGTTAGAGAGTGGAATGATTTCTATACCGAAAATTACCTTAGGGCATAATTCTGTAGAAAATGTAGATGAAGTTACAGTTTTAATTCTCTGCACATTGTCTGATAATGCTTTATATTTGTAAAAAATTCCAAGAAAATATCTTTGATGGTTTAAAAGCTGATAGCAGATACAATTTCTATACTTTAAATTACAAAGGATAATAATTTAGTACAAAAGTAGATGGAGTTGTGGTTCTTATTCTCTGCACATTGTCTAACAATGTTTTGTATTTGTACGTAGTTTCATGAAAATATCTTTGAGAGTTTTAAAGTTTTAGAGCGGACAAGATTTGCGTACTGAATATTACAAAGGGGCATCATTCAGTAAAAAACATGGGTAGAGTTATGGTTTTTGTTGTCTGCAAATGGTCTGATGATGTTTTACTTTCGTACCAAGTTTTGTGAAAATATCTAAAACGGTTTTAGAGTTATTGAACAGACACAATTTCCGTACTGAAATTACAAAGGGGCATAATTCAGTGAAAAATGTAGAAAGAGTTACACTTCTTTTTCCCTGCACATTGTATGATAATGCTTTACATTTGTACCAAGTTTCGTGAAAATATCTCAAACAGTTTCAAAGTTATGGAGCGGACAAGATTTCTTACCAAAAAATTACAAAGGAGCATATTTCAGTAAACAAAGTAGGTGGAGTTGTGGTTCTTTGTCTCTGCATACACGTATTGTCTGATGCTGTTTTACATTTGTACCAAGTTTCATGTAAGTATCACAAAGAGTTTCAGAGTTATGGAGCGGACACGATTACTGTACCAAAAAATTACAAATTACTTCGTCTGGCAAGGCCCTAATAATCAGTTATGAATCTTCTTCAAATGATGATTTAGAGCTAATTTAGCATAATTCCAAAAATGCCTCGTAATATAGGGTATAGATTAGCCATTTTTTAACCATTTTAAGACCACCTCTGACCTCCAAAACAGAATAAAGGTCAAACAATCCATTTAGCGGCTTTCTATGACTTCCTGGGACCTTTAAAACTTCTATATTTAAGGATAGATTTCAAAATAATTGTGCACAGTTGTTCTCCTTGATGAGCAGAAGTGCCATTTGAAATCTTCGTTCAGGTAGGTCCAAGGTCAAGGTCACACTTAAAGGCCAAATGGTAAAGGGCTTGTCCGAGCCATTACTTCTACATTTATAGATGGATTTCAAAATAATTTGGCACAATTATTCTCCTTTATAAGTAGAAGTGCCATTTTGAACATTTGGTCAGGTAGGGCCAAGGTCAAGGTCACATTCAAAGGTCAAATGATAAAAATTGTCATAAATTGAGCTTGTCAGGGCCAAAACAGCTACATTTATGCATGGATTAAAAAAACGGCACAATTGTTCTCCTTGATGAGTTCAAGTACCATTGAAACATCTGCAGGTATATCCAAGGTCGAGGTTACACTTGAAGGTCAAATGATAAAAATAGTCATAAAAAGGGCTTGTCCTGGCCATTACTTCTACATTTATGGATGAATTTCAAAACAGTTTGGCACAATTGTTTTCCTTGATGAGTAGAAGTGGCATGTGGAATTTATTATGGTAGGTCCAAGTCAAGGTCACACTTGAAGGTCAAATGATAAAAAAATGTCACAAACTGAGCTTGTCCGTGCCATATAGTTTATACAGTTATGCATGAATTTCAAAATAATTTGGCACAATTGTTCTCCTTGACATGTAGAAATGTTTGGTCCAAGGTCAAGGTCACACTTCAAGGTCAAATAATAAGATGGTCATAATGTGTGCTTGTCATGGCCATAGTTCCACTTGTTTTCCTTCATAAGAAAAAAAAGAAATATGCTGTAACATGATACATACTTGTTTGGCTTCTTTCTAATAAGTAAAAAAAGCATTTAGTCTTGACATACGTATAGCTCACTATAGCAAACAGTGGGCTCGACATGTTGTCCCTGGACAACCAACTAATTAATTCTTTCCCATGTTCCAATGGTGTGTCTGTGCAAGTTTGGTCACACTCGATCTGTTCATTCCGGAGATATGGTGCAAGCAAACCATTTTTAACACTGTAAGTCCTCATGTGACCCTGAATATAAAGTCAATGTCACCAAAGTCTAACAGTGTTTCCCTGCCTCCTTATAATATACTTGTGCAAGTTTGATCAAAATTCGTAAATCCCTTCAGAAGATATGGTGCATACAACCCATTTTCACTGTTTTTTGAAAATATGGTCAAGGTCACCAACTTTTTTCAGTTCTTTTCCACTTCCCTGTGATATATTTGTGTTTATAAGTTTGAGCTAAATATATCCACCCCTTCAGGACATATGGCGCCAACAAGCCATTCAGATACCTCCTATGACCTTGAAATGGGGTCAACGTCACCAAAATCTAATCAGCTCTTTTTCCCCACTCACAGATGTATCTTTGTTAGTTTGGTGAAAATACATTTAACCCTTCAGGAGATAGAGTGTAGACATGAAGTTATACTGACACACAGACTCCAACACCAATGCAGACGGGATCTGCACCAAAACAACAAACCCGCCTTCCCTTTTCCTCCTCCCTACCCCACCCCAATGTTGGGGGTGGGGGGGGGGGGGTACATAAATATGTTTATCAATATGATAAATATATAAGCAAATTTTCTTCTCCATTATGAAATATCTAAATGTATTTCTGCTCATTTCATGTCCTTTATTTGCTTGCTACCAGATGCACTCAGATTGTCAATTGCTGTTTTGATGGAACATCTGATTGTATCCATAGCAACTAAACTATACCCAATTATTGTCCAAGATGAGACTTATATGGAAAATAGAAAGTGTATACATAGATAGAAAATCACAATCAACACTTTTCAACTAAATTTGAATGTTTTTAAATATCCAGGAGCCCCGGTAGCTCAGTGGGTTAAGCGCTGGCCAACTGAAGTAACGGACCAGGTTCGAAACCCGCTTGTGGTGAGAATTTTTCCTACCGTAAACGGGGTTCCATTGCACACAGCGTTTCATTATCATCGTCCAATCGTTCTGATATGACTGAAATACTGTTGAAAAGGACGTAAAATCGCAAGGTACATCCATTTTAAATATTCATTTCCAACAAAAACAGACTAGTGATAGAGTATTGGTTGCCATGGTTACTACGTGATAAATAAAATAATCTAGAAATGTTTCTTTTACAAAAACAGATGAACCCCCTCCTATCCTTTCTCAGCTGTATCATTTTTCCTAAATATTGCAAAGTAAGGATCTCTTGTAAATCTTGAAATTTGGGTCCAGGTCACCACCTTCTAATCAGTACTTTTCCACCTCTCGTTTATAAACTTATCTATGTTTCGTCATAATCCATCAATCCCATTAGGAGTTATCATGCAGACAAGCCATATTTCAACACGCTACAACCTCCTGTGACCTCAAAAATGAGGTCAAGGGTACCAAAATCTTATCAGTTTATTTCCCATCTCCCAGTGAAATGTTTATGCAAGTTTGGTTAAAATCCATCCATTCAATCAGGAGATATGGTTCAGACAAGCCATTTTCAACATTTCTGACCTCCTGTTCCCTTGAAAGTAGGGCCAAGGTCACCAAAATCTAATCAGTTCTTTTTCATTACAGAGTGATATATCTGTGTAGGTTTGCTTTAAATCCATCCATCCATTCAGAAGATATTGTGCTGACAAGCCATGTTTTCAGCACTCAGTGACCTCCAGTGACCTTGAAAATAAGGTCAAGGTGAGCAAAATCTAGCCAGTTCTTTTCCATTTCACAATGATATATTTGTGCGAGTCTGGTAAAAAACCAATTTATCGATTTCGGAGATACGGTGCAGAAAAGCCATTTTTCATCATTCTTTGACCTTCTGTGACCTTGAAAATAGGGTCAAGGTCAACAAAATCTAATCAGTTCTTTACCCCTACCCAATTAAATATGCATGCAAGTATGATCATAGTCCATTTATTCCTACAGGACATAGAGTGCAGGCAAGGTGCTACGCAGACGCTGATGGGATCCGCACCAAAAAAAATATGTCCCCCATCCAGCCCCCACCCACCAACCACTGTGGGAACATTATGAAAAAAAAGAAAGACGACAGAAATAATGAGCTTGTAGAAGCCCCCTAGACCATTCAAATCAGCAAAGACTGAGATATATTCATTATAGCATGCAAATTTTAACTTGGTTTTGCATTGAAAGAAAGTGGGTGGGGTAATTTAACCCCAAATTGTAAGGTACTAACGTATTTTTGAGGGTGAAAACTCTCTATGTAGTTTTCTTCAGTTGTTAATCATGCATCAACTTGTATTTTGGCTCATATTTCTTGAAAATTTTCAAGATATTGTATTTTATCTCAGAATTTCAATTATGAAAGTTCCTTCTGATTTCTCTGACGGTGACTAAATTCAAAGAAAAATAATTTCAATTTAAAAAATATACCATCTCCAATTTTTTGATATATCAACAACTAGGCTTTGTACTCTCTGCACCAAGAGAACGAAAAAAATCTATAGCCGCATTTTTTAGTAAAACGTCTTAAAAATTTGCTGATTTTTGATGTTTTGAAATAGACGCCTTACAAGGTGGAAGTCAAGGTCACTGACTGCTTGACCATAGCAATATGAAGAAACTTTTCTGTATTTGCAAGCAGCACTTACATGGTTCTCTTGTAAAATATAAGTATCAATACCGTTTGTTGTGAATTACTACCAGAACAATTGGAGTCAAATCTTGCATTTTTCATTTGAAAAATCACCAGATTAGGCTGAAAAACAGAAAATCCTGGTTGCCATGGCAACGGATAGTTTGATCGAAGAAAAACTTTTATTTTTGTTCATCACTTGACATAAGCAAAAAAGACACTGAGTTTCGTGAAAATCTGAGACATGTCATTTTCACCTGATTTTGGTGCTTACAGAGAATGACTCTTAAAGTCTCATCCGAAAGACCGGAGAATTGGGGGATCGATCTTGCGAACCCTGGATTGGTAGTCCGGAGTGTTATCTACTATACTACAGCCGCTCCTCTCACTTGTGGGAGTTATGTTGATGATTGCATTTATTGTGTATAGAAGATAATTGGATTTATTGTGTATAGACCATAATTGCATTCATTGTGTATAGAAAAAAGTTCACAGTTTTCAGTGCAACCTTGTAAACTAAAATCTGATTTTTTGAATGACATCAACTCTAAACATCCTCTCCGAGGAACAGTATTAGCATTGAACATGCGATTAACCGACGTCATTATTAGCATTTTAGCCACGGTCAGGATTAGCATAAACAATACATGCACCGCGGTCTGTAAAACACACATCCGCGGTACAGACCAACATTTGGAGTTATAGGCATCCTGTTTTAGTGGCGTTTTCTACAGAATGCTCTGCCAGATCAATCTGACATTTTGATAAAATATCTACAACTTATTTAACTTCAAAACTACAAAAGATTCCATAATGCTGACTAACTATTAACAACGCTTGAGTCGATTGAACGCATTTGTTTGCCGTTTTGATCCGCTTCCTTCTGATTAGTATTCGTTTTGCAAATGAACTGAACGTTCGGCTAAGATAGCGATCGTTTGAGTGCAAAGGTGGTTCAAAACTGTTCTGTTGCATCATTTTTTTATTTTCAAAAAAAAAAAAAAAAAAAAAACAGACTGATTATCTATAATTTACCATTTGTCAACAGCACCCCTCAACAGTTCCACCATTACTATCTGCGCCGAGCGAGGATTAGCATGAAACCAGCCTATCCTAGAAAACGGTATGATACCTGTGTAAATGAATGGTTAGACGTTGTGAGAAACTACCGTTAACTCATTTATGACCACAGATCTTTGGACAGGTCCAGTTCCGATTTAAAGGATGCCAGGTTATTTCTTAATTTATCTTTAAAATCCATTTAAGGCAAACTGTTTGGACCAGATTAGCTGCCACATTTGTGGCTTCTGATCTGGGTCGACACTGTTTGCGAGTGTCCCCATTTTTGTGGGTCTTACGGCATGAATGGGTTAAATATAAGGAAAGGCCAAAAGTAAGGAGGAAAATTCTCAGGAACTGACACAATTCAATCCCAGATCCAACCTAAGACACCACGTGGGAAAGAGACAACACAAAATTAGTCACCACCAAAGAAAGCACCAGCGGCAGCAATGTGAACAGTCATTTCCCATGTAGGTAGTCAAAAGGCTAGCCTGAACATCACAAACAATATATCAATAACAGACATAGCAACTAACAACACATAAAACAACCAAGAGGAACCAAAACAGAAGTGCCGCCTTGAGACGGCCAGTAATGAAATTACTGACTGGCTTAACCGGTTTGTGGTCGACCAACCCTCGTCCTTTGTTCTGCCTTGGTTCATCCGACACTTATTTGTCTATAACCCAACAAAAAAACAACCACCACCCAAACAACAGCCTGACAATAAGAACAAACTATACGTAAAACATTAAACATCTGTCAATTTTAATGTCAGCGCTAGCCTTAACATAACAACCCATATATCAAAACAGCAAAGCGACAAACAACACATGAAACAACTAAGAAGAAACAAACCTGAATTTAATGCTCCCTTGTTTAGGTTCTTCTGCTACAGTATAGATGGTTTCATAAAATAAGCACGCTGTAGATATAAATGTATCAAATGTTTTCCAGAGTCCGCTTGTATTGCAGCTTCTTATAACGGAACAAACTTTAGCTTCCACGTCATACATGTTTCCTAATGAGAACTGTAAGTTACAACTTGGCGTTTTGAGTGCAAAGTTGATCAGTTCTTCTTCCGAATTGTAATTATGTTCTTCTTCTCCATGACATGTCAGTATTGGACTCCATGGTACTAGCGACTGTAATCTGACATTATGACATTGTGCACAGTATTTGTTTTTGTAAGTTATGTTGCTATTCTTATCAGTCACAGGTAAAATGTCCTCAAATGAACTGATATTGCGAGCTTTAGATGAGCAATGGTATTTCTCCTCTGAAGCTGCACTTGGACAGGTAGTTACTGTCTGGTAAAGTGTGCCGTATTTTGTTACAGGTGGTGGTTTCAGATACATCGGTAAGCATTCATGAGAAACAGGTTCTGTAGTTTTACCAAAGTCGGTGAAGTTCAGCATATCTGGACAAAGGGGAATTGACGTTGCATTGTTGTTTTCACACGAACACACACGGCAAGGTGAAATATAGCCAGTGGTAGGGGTCAGGTTAAAAGAAAACATACAGAGGTCCGTAAAAGGACAATACCGCAATTGTCCCGTAACGACAGTCCGTTGTGATTCATCAGAAAGACTTTGTAAATATTGACTTATGTCATCCCTTTGAAGAAGCTTATCCATATTTTCCCAAAGAATCTCTTCTTGAATATATTGATCTCTGTTGACTCCAGTTTGTGTCGTCATAGAATATGTATCATGAGGTGACGGATTTAGCGTATATCCGATTGACGATTGAAATGTTTCGCGCGAAAAAGACCTATTTGAAATGTCATTCCGCAACGACGAATTATCATACATGACTGCCGAAGTTGTAGTCGGTGCATATGATACATCTGGAAAGGCCGATTCAAATGTTGATTCCTCTTTGTTGTCAGGATTTGTGTTTAAACCTTGCCATTCCATAGTGTTCGTAATTACTCCAGAGCGTTTACTCCGTCGACCACAATAAATATAGGTTGCCAGCAGCTCAATGAGCAAGTATGTTTTAAGGATACGATTCATGCTACGTATCGCTGCATATCATGGATGATTAAATTCCTGTAAAACTCCGATCAGGTCCCAGTTGCTCAAAGCATCGTCAGCCTAACGAGCTCGTTAAGAGATCAATGACTTTATAGCCAAATGCACTTACATTTTTTGTTGAAAATATGTGAGAAGCTTTTGCAGTGCAAAAGCTTCTCACAAGATCTATGACTTTATAGCCAAATGCACCAGTATTTTTGTTAAAAATATGTGAGAAGCTTTTGCAGTGCAAAAGCTTCTCACATATTTTCAACAACAAAAAAATTGGCGTATTTGAGATAATAAACATTTGAATTTTTAACGAAACTTTAACGAACGACGTCATTAGTTTTGAACAACCGGGCCCAGATATATGCTTTTATCGGGTGCTTTATCTTAGGCAAACTAAGTTTCATTATGTGGAAGCTGTGAGGTTTATATTTTAAAACCAAATACAGCCTAACGAACCTCAGATGCTTCTGTTAAATTAATTTACAGAACAGGGTAATATAAACTTTTTAATCTCACTGTTTATGCCACCAGGGTTGTGACTATATAGATAAGGGGACTCATGTTACTGTGTTTCACTATGTTTTAATTACTGTAGAGTAACTGATCCAAATGATAACTGATCAATGACTGTGGGGCAGTGGAAAAGGGCTCAGGAGATTCGTAGACTACTCTATTACCCGCAGATTAATATTAACGACCGAGTGCAAATTACCTAAAATTAACATAAAAGCTAATTCATACGCGTGATATATCAAACTGCATTTATAGCAGGGACATTATGAAAATGGCCGAGCTAAACTTTATATTAAGTTTTCCTTGACATGTATTCTTTTATAACATACAGATGATAAATTATAGCACATCTGTCGAAGCGATGTATCTTTATTAAACAAAGTAACAACATCATATGAGAACCATAGTTGAATATGAAGTACGATATAAATGGGCTGTACTTTATGATTGTGACCTTTCACGGGTATCTTCCTTTATTTTTTTTTCCGTGAGGTCAAAGTATGCTTACGTCGACATAATGATTTTATGATCGAACATGCTTTTGGCAAATGTAAATTCAACTCCAAACAGTCAGAATTAATAAAATATCAGAAGCACAATATAAAAACCTCAGTATTGGACATAATTGGGAGAAATCTTTTCTATAAAAAATATGGACGCATTTGTCACTTTGAAAAATATGAAGTATGAAACCGTATTCGTCTAACATGCATAAAATATGCTCTCTGCAAAAAGATAAAGCCAAACTATATTATCATGAAATAATTTTGTTAAAAACTTCCTTCAGTTTTATAATTTGAAAAAAAACCTGGAAGCAACACTTAAAAACGGCCAGTAATAAACTATTGGGAGACATAGAGGATCTTACATGAGTGCTTATGTATTATTGAATTTATTAAACGAGTTGGGGAAAACTCGTTGGGGAAAACAATAAGATGCTTATCGGTTTTCCCCAACGAGTTTAATAAACTTATTAATACAGGAGCACGAATGCAAGATTCTATTTATCATATGGCACTAAAATCGCATTTTATTAGCAAAATTTGCACTAAAACGTCACGAGTTTGCCATTAGATAACGCAACGTTTTAATTGACCTCAACGCATAACGTTACGACGTAATTTGCATATTTAATCCACTAGTGGATTATCGTTTTTAATACATGGCTTTATTACACTCTCAGATGTGACGTCATATGATCAAATCTGTTTCAACGGAGCTCTAAACCTCGCCCTAGTTATAGGTAACCACTTTGTTAGAAGACTACAGATAAGCGAACGCAAGACTGTTACTCACTGGGGTCTGCAGGTAGATCAGATCTGATCAACTCACCGCAGTTGTTAAATTGAGAGCTATAAATAAAGTTTACCTGCAACGGAATCAACGCCTTAGATCTGTCGGTTATGAATAACCGCATAGGTGGCGGGGGAGGTCTAAACAGGTTAACGGGGAACTTCGACCAACGCCCTGCTTTCCACAGTGAGTCATATGACACTAAGTTCAGTCCGCGTGGAGGTATTCCAACTCTTCTGTAAGACATCCCAGTAAAACACGTATTATTATCATCAGAGAATTATTATTAAACAAAGAAAGGACTGTGCAACCTGAAGCCAAAGCAAGAGAAACCCACTATTTGAACTACAATGGGTCACATCAAAGCCATTGATGGTCCGGCGCCAGTCTACCGTCACAAGACACCGTGATAAAGGGGAGAAACGTGCACGACAAAACTGAACAGTACATCTTTGATAACAGACAAACCCGTCCATCAGAGAGAGGAACTGTACATAAGTAGAACAACACCAAAACATATAAAAATACAAATACCCATTTGTTTGGTTCATGGACAGTGACTTGTTGTATCGTGGTAGGTAGATCAAGGCTCAGCGCTCGTGTCCCTCCCTGTATTTGTTCATTCTTCTGTTGTTGTTTTTCAAGGTAAATGTGTGACACAGGTTTCTCATGAACTTTGCAAGCTAGAATCTTCAAACTTGACATACATATGCAGACTGAGCTATTGTATCGAGGGATTGAGAATCGGGCTCACTACTCATACTCGTATTCTTCCCTTTATATATCCTTTTTTAGCTTACCTGAACCGAAGGCTCCGGGGGAGCTTATAGGATAGGCAGGCGCCATCGTCCGTCTGCCGTCCGTCAACAAATTCAAACAACTTCTCCTCTGAAACTACTGAGCCGATTGCAACCAAATTTCATATGTAGCCTCCTGGGGTCTTAGGAACGAAAAATATTCAAACAATCCTGGTCACATAAACATGGCCGCCTTGTCAATATATGGTAAAAACCTAAAAAGATCTTCTCCAGAATCAGTAGGCCGATGGCCTTGAAACTTGGTATGTAGCATTGGGTACGCAAGTACTATCAAGATTGTTCAAATTATGACCTTGGGTTGCCCTTGACTTCTTTTACGGTAAGGTCAAATTTGCTTCCTTGTGCTTTTATATGGCAAAATGCTAGAACATAAGATATCTTGGAAACTGTTGAGGCTTACGGGCTTAAAATTGGTATCTACAGTCATCTTAATAAGTATATGAAGACTTATGAGGATAAGAGGTCAAGGTTATTCTTTGACCTTTGACCCAGAACTCTCATATTTTGTCAATTTCAAACAATCTCCTCAAAAGCCACTCGGCCAGTTGAAACCAAATTTCATAAAGAGCCTCCAGGAATTGAGAGAATCAAAAATTTATTCACATGGTCCAAGTCACATGACCAATATGGCCGCCGTGCCCATATATGGTAAAAACCTTCAAAAATCTTCTTCTCCAGAGCCAATTGACCAATGGCTTTGAAACTTGATATGTAGCATTGGGTACTCAGTACTATCAAGACTGTTGAAAATGATGACCTTGGGTTGACCTTAACCATCTTACGGCAAGTTCAAATATGGAAAATGCTAGAACATAAGATTTCATGGCAAGTTTTGAAGATTTGGGCCTAAAAATTGGTATATACAGTCATCTTAACAAGTACACGAAGATATATGTGTACATGAGGTCAAGGTCATTCTTTGACCTGACCCAGGACTGTCATATTTTGACAATTTCAAACAATCTCCTCAAACCAAATTTCATTAGTAGCCTCCTGGGGTCTTAGGAACGAAAAATTATCGATCGGTCCAGGTCACATGACCAACATGGCCGCCACGCCCATAAATGGTAAAAACCTTTTAAAATCTTCTTCTCCAGAGCCAATTGACCAATGGCTTTGAAACTTGGTATGTAGCATTGGGTACTAAGTACTATCAAGACTGTACAAAATGATGACCTTGGGTTGACCTTAACCATTTTACATCAAGTTCAAATATGGGAAAATGCTAGAACATAAGATTTCATTGCAAGTTTTGAAGATTTAGGCCTTAAAATTGGTACAACATTGATCTTAATGAGTGCACGAAGACTTATGAGTACAAGAGGTCAAGGTCATTCTTTGACTGTTGACCTAGAATTCTCTCATTTTGACAATATCAAACAATCTCCTCAAAAGCAACTGGGCCAATTGAAACCAAATTTCATATACACCCTCCAGGGGTTGAGGGTATGATAATTTGTTCAAACGTCCAGGTCGAATGACAAACATGGCCTCCATACCCATATATGGTAAAAATCTTTAAAAATCTTCTTCTTCAGAACCAATTGACCGATGGCCTTGATACTTGGTATGTAGCATTGGGTACTCAGTACTAACAAGATTGTTCAAATTATTTCCTTGGGTTGACCTTGATCTTTTTTACGACAAGGGGAAATATGGGAAAATGCTAGAAAATAAGATTTCATATAAGTTTTGAAGATTTTGGCCTAAAAATTGGTATATACATTTATCTTAATGAGGTCATGAAGAATTATGAATACAAGAGGTTAAGGTCATTTTTTGACCGCTGACCCAGATCTCTCATATTTTTACATTTTCTCAAAAGCCAAAGGGCCAATTGTAAACACATTTCATATAGATAAGTTCTGAATAGTAATATAGAGCCTCCAGGGGTTGATTGAACAAAACTTGTTCAAACGGTGCAGGTCACATGACCAACATGGCCGCCATACCCATTTATGGTATAAACCTTAATATTTTTCTTCTCCGTATTTGACATTTTCAAACATTTCCTCATGAGCCAAACGGCCAATTGTAAACACATTTCATATACGAGGTATGTTCGGAAAGTTCCCGGACTGCACTAATAACTTTGTTATTTTTAAACAGAGTTTGAAACTACAGTCACGTTAAGAAATATATATTTATTCATTTTCATTACAAGCGGGCATTTGCCTACGTCGATGCATTATAAAATTATCGTATCCATAGCAACACGATATACGCTCTTGCGGAGCAACCCTCATTTATTTCTATAGTGTTCATATTATACGCTATGTGTTCAGTCAAGAACGCGGGAAGCGTCATCTTGATGTTCTTCTACACCAAGACAATGCGCACACGACCAAGCATACGGAGTTGGAGTTGGATGTTCTTGGGATCGGCAGGTTGGGGCGTGCCTCACACAGCCCAGACCTCACGCCACTTGATTTTGCGCTTTTCTCGGCCGTCAAAGCCCAGCTACGCGGAATCCGCTTCGACGATCTCCGGAGCCTTCGTCGCCACGTGCAGGCAATTATTTCATCCTTTTCAATATGTTTACACATCATTGGTCAGGAGACATGCACATGACCGCTATTTCGAGAAGGAGTGAAAACTGACGTTGCCGTCAATAATTTTAACGTAGGGTTGCTCCGACATACCGTTGGTACATGTTTTTAATTTATTATAACTTTTTTATTGTTATATGTATGGCAACGAAATTTTGCAGTGATATGCAATAATAGATGTAGTAAATCCGTACTAAGTTTTGTTATAATACAATGAGCCATTCAAAAGAAATGCCTTCAGTCCGGGAACCTTCTGAACATACCTCGTAGATAAGTACTGAATAGTAATATAGAGCCTCCAGGGGTTGATTGAACAAAATTGTTCAAACAGTTTAGGTGACATGACCAACATGGCCGCCATACCCATTTATTGTATAACCCCTAATATTTTCTTCTCCAGAACCAATATACCTATGGCCTTGAAACTTGGTAAGTAGCATGGAGTACTAGAGTGCTACTAAAACTGTTCAAATGATGACCTTGGGTTTACCTTGACCTTTTTTGCGGTATGGGCAATTATGGGAAAATGCTAGATCTCATTGAAAGTTTTGAAGATTTTGGCCTTAAAATGTTGTCTCAATGAGTACATGAAGATTTATGTGTACAAGAGGTCATGGTCAGTCTTTAACTTTTGATCCACGACATATTTTGCCAATTTCAGGCATAAGAAAAGCCACTTTGCCAACTGCTCAGGTGAGCGATTCAGGGCCTCAAGGCCCTCTTGTCTTTTCCTGTTATGCATATGAAAAATTTGTGTCTCAGTTTTCTCAGGAACTTTTTTAAGACCTGGATGTTTAAACTTGGAATACGAACGAAAAAAATTTCTTTTCCTATTATGCACATTAAAAATTTGTGTCACAGTTTTTTCAGGAACCTTTTTAAGACTTTGATGTTTAATCATGCTATACAAACGAACAATGACTTGTTGTAATGTGAGATTGGGTTTAGTGCACTTATTCTTTCATTTGTGTATCAGTTTGTTCCTTTCCATAGTAAATTTGTGTCTTATTTTTTCAGAAAGTAAGCAATTAATAATCTTCAAACTTTGTATAAATAAGGACAACATGTTGTATCGTGGGACTGAGAATCTGGCTTATTGCCGAGCTTATTGCGCTTGTTCTTGCTTCTATTTATCCATTTTTTCTGTCCTGTCGTTGTCAATTTACGAACTACTTAAGCTAGACACTTCGAAGTTGGTATACCGATAAACAATGAATTGCCATATTGTGGGATTGACTAGCAGGGTCATTGCTTTAATTAAGTCTGCATTTATTCATCAAATGTTCTTTCTTTTCATATTTAGAATATTGAAAATGTTTGTTACAGTTTTCTCTGCAACTTTTCAAGATAGATGTATTTTGTTCAAGCTTGGTGGGTATATGAGTTATGATTTATTGGAATGTGTGATGAGACTTCAGGCTTTGATTTCTAAACTTAGTACACATATGAGCAATGACTTGTTATAATGTGGGATTGGCTAAGGCCTTAAAATGAGGTTAGCTGGATTTAACACATATCTCGCTTTGAAATAACAAGACACTACTAAAGCTGCACAGTGTGGCTAGATCTGACAGTTCTATTTTTATATTTTTTCCGCAAACGAGTGATATGTTGAAGAAAATGTTTACATCAGAAAAGACCAAAGGGTAATTTGCGACACAAAAAATAACCATCATTATTGAAAAAGAATTTAAGTCGTAAGGCTCTTTATTGCATTGTGAGGACTATGTCAGCTATGTTTTTTCTTGCTCTTCGCAAATTATCAGATTCAGCAGCTGAAAAAAGAAGCTTTTGCTCAAACGTTAGGCCATATGTAGTGTCCATATGGGAACATATGCATTGTAAATATATGTTCGAATGCGTTAATACGTGATAATACTTGAAAGTGCTTGAAATGTAATTGATATGACATCACTCTCAATATAAGTAGTACCATCAGAATTTTTTAACTTTTTGCCTTTTTTGCCTTTTATTCTTTTCTTATATAAACCTTTTTCACAAACCAGTCACAAAATTTTATGTTTAAACTATGAACTGTAGAGAACAACATAAGGAAGGTACATGCTGATAATTGGGGAGACCTGTTGCATTTTCTGCAGTTTGCACAGATCTTTATAGTCAGCATATATCAGCGCCTTAACTGACAAATCAAATCTGAAAGGTGACATTGCTCTTTCTATCTTTCTATCTGTTTCGCCAATTACACGGTGGGCAATCTCGATAAAAGGAGCCAGTGGCTCTGTTCATCGAGATTACTCACCGTGAATTAGTTAAATGGATTTACAGGTTCTACTCAACGGGTTTTGTTAAATATAATATTTGGTCTTAAAGTCAAATAATTTTTATTTCTCTGCCAATACATTTTTGACAACTTGGTTCACTGCCACTATGCCATCTTATCATATTACAAGATTACCATAGTACGAGTCTTCCATAGAGGTTTTGTAGAAAATCAGAGATACAGACATCAACTGAACTAGGACAACAAACAGCAAATAATATACACATTGTACATGTATTTTGTATTTAGTAACCAACCCGTACTCATATAAGAAACACTCATGTTACTAGTACCGAAGGAATCACACAAAAAAGGTAATCTTATTGATATTGAATACACAACCATGAAAGATAGTGATATAAAAAGAGCAGCATTCTGAATGCACTTTTTACTACTAAATAACGTCCCTTTTTGTGACGAGGTCATTACTTTAGCAGGTAGGTTACTGATAAAAATGACCAAATACTATAATGTTATTACAAGAGAGGACCCATTTTGATACTTATTAGTCTTTGAATCGAATTATGTACTTACAGTATGCTATCACCAGATATTGTCAGGGTCAAGGATGTACATCTTCCTTCTTTCTTTAAGGAACTCTTTAAGATATTTCATACTGACACAGCTATACGCCGAGCTTTGCTGTATTAGCCCTCAGCCCGCCCTCGAAGGCGAAGTAATCCAGGAGCCCAGGAGAAAAAACAAGAGGTTCGCTCCCCTTTAATAGTAGAGTTTGGCAACCCCGTGCATAAAAATATACATTTATTTAACCATAGAGTTTGGTCCGAAGACATTTCGAGAAACGCCTAGGAGAGTCATAGATGACCATCTGCTCTCCTGAGTAATTTCTACAGAAAATAGGCCCATCTGTTCTGTTGTGCTTCTTCCGACACCGAAACCAGCCTTTTGTTCAGCAATAATGTCTTCAACTTGGGGGCTGAGCCTGTTCAAGATGACTTTCAGCATGACTTTACTTTGAGATTGTTGGTTCTGTAGTTCTGACAGAGCTGCTGGTGGCCCTCTTGAGGGAGCGTAGAACCAGCGACGGAGTAAATGGGGTCGGCCATTCTTCTGTTATTCAGAACGTTTTTACAGACCTTTCATGGTCTCACCACCTGCTTGAACAGGTTCTACTGGAATATTATCAACCCAGGCAGACTTTTCATTTTCAGTGCAGCTACTGCAATCTAAGCTGCCTCGCGAAGGATCGGTTGTAGATCTTTTTCTAAGTGCAAAGTGCAGTCCAGAACTATATTGTCACCATTGCACATGGTTGTATAGCTCTGAGCAATATTCTGTCTATTTGCTGAAAATTTGGTGCTCTTTTAGACATGTTCCAGACTAGTCCTGAATATTTCTTGATCTACTCTGTTTCCCTGAAGTTAGATACTTCACAATCTGTTATGCTGATATTTTTGTTCAGGCAAGTTTCAATCTCCTCGTACTGTCCTCCTTTGCTTTCTTCAGGGTCTTCTGAAAACTCTTGTCAGCTGTCCTGTATTCTTTCACTCCTTCTGTTTCATACCGGCTCTTTTTCGAATCTCTCCTCTCATCAGCGACATCAAGAACATATCTGGTTACCCCCCGGGGCGTTGTCCTTTGAGGTTCCTTCTCAAGTAGCTCACTGGCTGTGTCAGTCAATGCTGTATTGTGGTTTGTAATCATACTATCTATGTCTATGTCGTCATCCCTCAGACTGATGAATGGTGCAAATTTCCATTCTTTTGTTACTCGGAACGTGCATCTCCACGTCTGGATTTTTGAACTTCTCACGGTGAAACTTCAGTCTCGGCTGGGTTGTCTTTCTGGTCTCCTTCAGACGAACTTGAGAGTTAATCATCAACAGGTAATGTACACTTCCTATGTCTGCGCGAAGAAAGTTCCTTGTCCTCCTCAATGGAACCGCTTCTTCACCAAGATGTAGTGAATCTGGTCTTAATGATTCCTGTCTCGGCTGTGCTATGTTCACCTTGTGGATGGTTAGTGGGGCCCAGGTATTTGATAGTAATAGGTTGTTAAAGTTGCAAATTTATTTAGGAGTTTGAGACCTCTCTCATTTGTCTCGGCATTGCAGTAGGGCCCACATACGTCTCTCCAGTCTGTCTGTGATTCCCTTCCACTTGCCATTCCAATTACCTTGTACAACCGAAATGTCCTTCGTAATTCACTGGAGTTACTTGTAGAAATGGTCTACCTTCTTGTAATCTTGCTCAGATCTGTATGAGTGTATTGTGACATTGAAAGGAGCTGCTCGCAAACGGTGAGTCTGCTGCAGACTGGTTGGCAAACCTTGTGTCTGTTATACGTTGACATTTCACCAAAGTTCTCAATGCATCTCCCAGAGCTCCAGTATGTTCCAGTGGTATCTGTCCGTTTTGTGGATTAGCTCTTCGAGTTTCCCGGATGTCCTCAGGGCCCTCACATTCCAGTTTCTTACTGAGATGTTCTTTCTACCTCTCATCTTGTCCTTTTTGTCCCACCAGTCGCACACTTATCAACTACTTACTAACGTCAAACGGTAGGCGTGGTCATTGTTAGGGCCAAGACAGACCCAGTATTCAAGTATCATTGGGGATTGGGGAGGCCGCGTAGCGCAATCGGTAGCGCGACTGACTTATAAACCAGAGGTCCTGGGTTTGATACCCGATCCGGCCACTTAATTTCATTTCCCCTTTCGCTGATTCAAGAAGAGCAGTTGTCAGTTACATGTGAAAGTAAGTGCACTTAGTACTGGTTAACCGCTTAGGATGTCTAAGCCTGCCCAGGAACAGTATGGTTAGGTTAATTGACCATCCCGACATGACTATAGCAGTTTACCGTGGACATTAAACAATAACACAACAACAACAAGTATCATTGGGTCTGTCTTCCAAAATGTTACTTGGGCAAAAGTCTACCTGATGGAGCCCATACTTCTCTAGGCTGATTATGTTGACCACAACTGAATTCCAAGAAAATCATATGGCTCGCCTAGGTCATAAACACGTGTCCGTTGGCTGAAAGAGTTATTCCACCCCAGGAGTTGTCTTGTAGGAAGACGTTAACGATATTGTTTATGATACGTTTATGATATTGGGTCTACACCAACCCAAATTGCCCCCTAGACCTGGGAGACTCGTAGAGGTGGAAGTGTCGTCTTGTTTTCTCCTAGCAACCCACTGAATATAATACAACTAGACGGAAATGGCCAAGCTGATTAGGTCTATCCTAATCAACAGTGTTCTCTGAAATCTATATGTTGTGCCAAGTTGAGAAAGGCTTGCTCGGGGCAAGCAAGTAACACACGAATGTTAAACTCATGTTGGTGCTCTACATGGCCGTTGACTTCCTCTATGAAGTCTTCATGCGAACCGAACAACCAACTAAATGTTTTGTACCACTTCAGAAACTGAGGGTGAGGTTGGGCCTGTAAAATCGATATAAGCCCCCCAGTAATTCATTACTGACCGTTCCAATGCGGTAGTTCTGTTGTGGTTCTCTGTTGCCTGTTTTTTGGTGTCAGAGTTTCTGTGATGCTTTACCTTATGTATGTTCTTATTATTTTTGGTTCGGTTTGGGTTGCTGAGTGGCCACCTTTTGGGAACAAGCTGCTCACTCGGTTGGCCATATGTTCTCTGTACCTTGATTATTTGTAATCTTAGTTGTTTCCAACTATGGTTTGAGGGCTGGATTTGGATTTTGATTGTTTCAGTTCCTGGTGTTTGCATACTTTTTACTTTCAACCTAGTGATGCCGTTTTCACAGGTGTTCTTTAGCACGTTTTGTTCACAGACTTAGCAAGGAATTTTTGGACTACCAACCAAGGTTAAGGATTGGACCTACCCTTCTACATATAGTTCTTATAACCCTCCCAGGTTGATGAGATCCATCTACCCACATGCAACCGTTATATCGGACAACATGGTTCCATGACGATTAGGTTATACTATGCACTTATACACTTATAAGTTCGAAATAGCCCTGGTTCAACAAGTATTAACAATAAAATGTTATCTTCATACAGTATAATGGAATCGTATATTACATTTTGTATAAATTGTATTTTACATATAAATATGTCCATATAAAACTTACATAAATATGTAACATATAAGTCAGGAGCATATATGAATATGTATATTCTCCTGTAACAGGCTACCACCTTGTAAGGGGACTTTATAAACTGTTTATTTACTACATTATTTTTGATGCAGATTAAACAGGGTTGAGGCTGAACGAAGGGTAGCTTTTTTCTTCAGGGTTTATGACTGCACATGTGTGCCAAATTTAGCATAAAATTAGAGGTTTATATATTTATTTAAACATTTCAACAAAATTAAAACCAAAGTACGTTATTGCATGTCAATGAGAGTTGTAGTTTAAATGAAGATAGTTTGGTAATTGGTTTAAGAGAAGGTTGCATTCATATATCTCATTTTACCGTGGCACACCCGTTATCTCGAACACAAATGTTATGCACTTAAAAACTGTTTCAGGCTATATGCAAACCCTCCATACTTAAATTGAATCAGAAGCTTTTAGAAGTGTTTCAGAACATAACACTTTTATAGGCTGGGGACAAAATTACGAAAATTATACTAGTGGTACTTTCCCCTTCGTGGGGTCCCTTTGGTGATATTTAACTCTTCTTGGAAGGTCTTATTTATTAGAATACATATGTGGCAATATATATATATATGGGTGTGATTTAATACAAAATTGAGACAACCGGATTTTTTCAAAATTTAGAAAAAAAAAATGAGAGAAAATAGTCGTTTTTGTCATTTTTACAAATTCACCCCTATAGCGCCCCAGAGGGATTTCTCAGAATGTCTCCGGGCTTTATTATTTCCAGAGGGGTACAGGATATAACATCCACATGGGTGCCAAACTCTTCTCTTTAGGGAGAGCGAAAGTGTTTTCTAGCGTAGCTACAGATTTCGGGCCTAGCACTATTTTATGTCTATTTGTTATAAATGGTTACGATCAAAGTGTCTACATGCCTGCCTTAGTAACAGATTCTAAATAATGAGCCAACAAAAATAAAAACCAACAAAGTGGTTGTGCGCCAGCGCAGACTCAGATCAGCCTGGGCATCCGCCCAGTCTGATCAGAGTCTTCGCTGTCCGCATGAAGCTAACTCAGTCACTTAGCTACCCTAGACGCGCTTAGCGAAGAGTATGATCGGACTGCTGACCTCAGTCTGCGCGGGGCGCACAACCACTTTGTTGGTTTTCTCGTTTTTGATTGATTGATTGATTGTTTTGGGTTTAACGACCCTTTGAGACAGTATTTCAGTCTATATCGGGCCGTCTCCCAGAGAGGGAGAGAGAGGAGAAATGATAGACGAGAAAAAAAAAAGTCCAAACAATCCCCACCCGCACCTACTGCAAGCACAGTTGGCCCTTGCCCGACATCTTGGTTCACTATCACCTGAGTTCATTTGAAGTGTATGGTTTGGCAGCCGAAAAGCATGGCAGATAGCCACGAAATTTCTCGGCTGATTTTGCATGGCTTTAGAGTCCAATAATTGTAAGTTCACTCCCAAAACGTTTTGGACAACTTGGTTAAAGATTTACCCCATTGTTTATGATTACAAAAACGCAAACGCTTCCATGAAATATTTTTCAAGTAGTTCCGAAATAGCCCATTTATAGTTTTGACAATATATATAAAGAGCATTTTTGGGTGAAAATAATTTCAAACAAATAACAAAATAAATTTGTGAAAACGCGGAACGCGATCGAAATCGCCTCATTGGATAGAATTAATTTGCTCAAACGTGCACGAACCAGCCAATTGACTAGGCGCAAGGCGTATGATCGAGTATCCTATTGGATGTCGACAGTGTTCATAACATTTTCAATATCGGTGTTATATTTGGTACTAAATGACCCAAGGAGCTATGAAATATTTGGATAAGAAAAAAATCACCGTTCTGTTTTCCTAAAAACAATATTTTGATTACTTTTTTTTACACATTCTCCATTTAAATTCATATTTCTATCACATTAATGCACTTTCATGCCTGCAAATCATATAATCTATAAAATAGGATATCTGAAACAAACTGGTAAAAAAATAAAGTTTACTTGATAATATGTATATTTTTGCGTTTTTATAAAAAATGCCAGAAAAATGGAATTTCATGAAAAACGTCTTGAAAAATATATTTTACCGATGGGGCAAGCGTATGCATATTAATTAAGTAAACCTTACATTCTATGTTACAGAATAAAACAAAAAAAAACAGACATTTCACCGTTTCGTTTCTTAGAAAAACAATGTTTAAGTTAAAAAATATCCCAAAAACACACAGCCCAAATTGTGCATCTGCTGCAAGCACAGTCGGTTCTTGTCCTATCATTTATTTTCCTGTTATTTCGGTTCTACAAAAATGCGCAGATGGAATGGAATCTGTGAAGACCTTGATCATTCTGGTTCCTCAGGAACAGTCTGATCTTGGTTTCCACTGTTTGTACAGACTTATCTGCCCGAAAACTTAGGATCTTCATCGTAGACATTGTTTGTGTGTGTTATAACTGTATATACGCTACTGTTGAACGATTTAACCATGAACAATAACTATTTTGTTTTAATAAGTAAAATAACACATGAATACATGAAACTGAAACATCTTTTCTGAATTTTGTTTTTATAATATTAAGATATGATTATATATTGCCTAACGATCTTAAGATCGGCAGTTGAAAGTTATTTAAGAGGTAAAAATTTTGAAATTTTAAATTTTATAGAAACCAATTGTTTTCTACCTTTTAGTATAAGACTGATAATGAGAAGTGCAAAAGGTAGCAAAGATATGTACAAAATATTAAATGAAAAAATTACTATTCCAAAAAGTCAGCAGAAATGGGAAAGAGAATTTCAGGGTATTGAATTAAAATGGAAAGTAATATCAGGCTCACTTACGCCTGAATTATCTGCCCTTGCATCAATTTCCGTTTTACTCTGTTACTCCTTAACCATTGGAAATATTTTAACAAAACTTTATGGTAATGTGTATATTGTCAAGGGAATATATTATGACCAAGAATGGTACTATAGTTTACTTAGTTTATGAATTATCTCCCTCGTTTGACTTTGGCATTTCTCAACTTCTGAGCTGCTTCACCCTGGAAGCTGATTTTTGGTATACTTATAGTATTTTTTAATAACGTTGCAGTCATTTATTACAGAGTTGTTTCTCCTGTTTGTCTGCTTGTCAATCCTTCTATAAACAGTCTTGTTCATTCTGTAACTCCTTCATGACACTGAAACGGGCGTATTATGCGCCGCTTGCGAAGCTCTTGTTGAGACATAAGCAAACAGTACAGACCAAATCATCCGACGAAGAACACGGTGTCTGATTAGAGTCCATAATGTTTGCATTCAGGTATTTCTATGCAAAATACAATAAAAGTGAAAACATTCACCAGAAACCCCTTAAACTACAAATGGACTCATCAAACTGATAAGCATAGACAAGTCCACTGGTCAAAAATGTGTTGTTGTATTTTTTCAGCTATATGGCTGACTTCAACTTAATATATTTTGCCTCCGTTTCATACAGGTAGCCTTATGCAAAGACAGTGTCATCCAGTTAATAACGACAGTTAACGTGGTATTTTGGAAGTCAACTTATGTTAAACCCTTTTCACAGAGGACTGCGTTGAGCCTGTTACACGCGTTCTGTATGCTTCGCTAGTAGCTGTTACTCCAAATGATCTGTTCCGAAACATGTCTAATACTCTTTTGTTACAGACAAATGATAAAAATAGAAACACGCCTTGCGATGCGTTCAGCACAATAAACAGGTATGAAAACACCTCAATGTCGGTCCACGAGTATACAAAGCCAAATATCCACGTAAAGCCCGTTAGAGAAGACAATTTGGTAAAGACAATCATGTCATTTCTCTCGTTCTTGACGTCCTTCTTTATGACAGGAACCCTTTTGATTTTGATTACAAAAAATAAAAACATAATAAAATTGGTAACAATTACAAATCCTACAGGTATGCCAAAAGTGAAAGCTACCATCTTTTCGGAACTTATATAACAAGAGGTTTTGCCATATCCAAATTCCGACATATCTAACGATATTAAGGACACGCATATATTTAAACAGATAATTAAAACAGATGAAACTATAGTGTAAATAAAGTATCGTAAAATAGTTTTAAATTCATTTTCCACGACCAATTTGTCTATTCCTGTAAATACTCTAAAGACATGGAACGTGCATACATTCATCCAAAATATAGCCAGAAGCCATGAGAAGTGCGTTAAAACTCCAACTGCCTTGCACTGATCTGATCCACGTTCAAAACGCCCAAAACTGCTGATCAAGAACATACTTTGAGCAATCATCAGCGAAAAGATTAAAGCCATATTGTTCTTGCCTGGCAATGTTCTTAGTCTGGGGAAAAGGCAAAACGTGACTAAGGAAAATAATAGACACACTAATGATACCACAGTACATACTAATGACAACACAATCGAAACAGAAGAAGATATGTCTGTCTCCTTTGTTAACGAATGTGCAAATAACTTCAGATAAACGTCTGAGCAGACGGACACCAAAGAATCATTAGAATTAAGAAAAACATAATCTGAAGCGTTCAATGTAATATTGAAAGTCGAACAGCTAAGTCCATCAATGTTCTCATAGCAGTTGAAGTGCGTAGAATTTATTAAAACTAGCGGACACGTCCTCTGCTTAGATAAGTTAACAATTTCAGCTTGCTTGTTACAACTCCTTTCTCTTTCCAGAGATTCACCAGGTGAACGTATGCGCTCTCCGAAGTCTCTCACGTGTAATTTGAATAAATAAATTTCCTCCTCAACGGTCACTTTATAACTGGTTGCCTCAAGCTCTGTCAAGATAAGCATAACGTCGTCTAGATCATGCCACTCTGAAATCACTTCAAATCGAACTTCAATTTCGTAATGTCCAGAATCTTCTGACTTACAGGGAGATTCTGAGCATGTGTCCATCAAGCCACGAGAGAGTGATATATAGCAAGGACCCATCGCATCTATTGAAGAATACGAATACATTCCATATTCTGGGATCTGTGGGGCAATATCAAGTTCAAATAACAATAAGTACAGAATGTCTTCAACCATTTGATCAGTTATTTCCGGGAACGCTATGTGTAGATTGTCCAGCACCTCTGCCCATCCACCGATTGGGTATAAACGAGCTGTTATGATATATACTACACTGCGTATCTGGGAAAACATTGGCTCACAAGTATTATTTCTAAGTGTTCTTAGTGGCGAGCAGGTTAATTCTAAACAGGATTCCTGAAAAAAAAATAAGGAAAAAGAAATGTTTGATATATGAACCGCGACACGAGCAACCCACACAGTGGCTGTGCGCCCAGCATCCGCCCAGTCTGATCAGAGTCTTTGCTGTCCGCATGGAGGTAGCTTAAACCCTTAGCTTACTATTTGAGCGCTTAGGGAAGAGTCTGATTTGACTGGGCGGATGCCTATGCTGATCTGAGTCTTAGCTGTGCGCACATGCCACTTTGTTTGTTTTCTCTTGTCGCGGCTCAAATGTAATCAGTGAAACTTTATGCTTGTAAAATACTATATTTATTCGGCATTAAAACGGGGTTTTGACTTTCTCTAAAATGACCCCAAATATCTACATAGTCTTGTGAAATTCTGCTATGAGATCTAGATTTTTGGAATTGTTTTGGAATGGAAAAAACACTGCTTATAACCGAAGAAATGCGATATATGCTATGTAAAATATTTATATTTGGCGTTAGTTTAAGGTGAATGGATACACTTTCAAGCGGATCAACTCTACCTTTTCTCGTTTGTTCTCCTTTTTCAATTAGGGTCAAATCTTAATGGAAAGAATTTGCTGCTCCATGAGTAATTCCTTCCTGTAAGAGTAGACCCCATTACGGAAGGGTTTTGTCATCCCAGGTTGCAAAAAGAAAGTCACAAAATGTATTTGCCTTTATAAGTTGGCGAAAAACCCGTACACGTTGATTTCGGCGCTATATAGAGGATCTTACATGAGTGCTCCTGTATTATTGAATTTATTAAATGAGTTGGGGAAAAAATAAGATGCCAGCCTATGCCGAGCATCTTATCGGTTTTCCCCAACGAGTGTAATAAATTCAACAAGTAGCCCAAAGGGCAACAATTGCTCACCTGAGAGACACTGTAAACCTATAGGGATATTTAAGATGCTCAAGGGCAGCTAACTCCACAGTCAGTGGTCCAATCAGGCTGAAAATTAAACTCATCCAAAACAGTATGTATGCCCTCATTTAATATATGCAAGTTTAAAAAGTATCCGATCAAGAGCACAATAGACAGAGCTGTCAAGGGCAGCTAACTTCGTAGTGGTTGGCCTGATCTTTCAAAAATTTGAACTTGTTTAAGATATTATGCATTTCCTCATTACCTGCAAGTTTGAAAAGGATCGGATCAGTAGAAACCAAGAAAAAGTGGCGACATTGATTTTTTGGATGCTCAGGGCAGGTACTCCATAGTCAGTAGTGAGATCTAGCCGAAATGCTAACTAATCCAAGCTTTTATGCATATCCTCATTACCTGCAAGTATGAAGAGGATCCGATGAAAAATGAAAATGTGATGACGTTGTTTTCTCCATTATAACAATATGGGATTTTTTTCAAACGCTCAAGGGATGCTAACTCCGTAGTCTGTGCTCGAATCCGGCCAAATTTCGAACTCATCCAAGCTCTTATGTATGTCATCATTACCTGCAAGTATGATAAGGATCTAATCAAAAACCTTGATTGCAGCACCCTGAAAGTCAAACTTGCTCGAGATATTGTCATGCCCTACATTTGTGTGAATTTATTTTAAAATCCATTGAGAAATGTAGGTGCTAGAGCGCTGACAAAGTTTTTCTAAAAATAGCCACAGTGACCTTGACCTTGGGCGCAGCACCCTGGAAGTTAAACTTGCTTGAGATATTGTCATACCCTACATCTGTGTCAAGTTATTTTAAAATCCATGGAGAAATGAAGGTGCTAGAGCGATGACAAAGTTTTTCTAAAAATAGCCACAGTGACCTTGACCTTGGGCACAGCACCCTGAAAGTCGAACTTGCTCGAGATATTGTCATGCCCTACATTTGTGTGAATTTATTTTAAAATCCATTGAGAAATGTAGGTGCTAGAGCGCTGACAAAGTTTTTCTAAAAATAGCCACAGTGACCTTGACCTTGAGCGCAGCATCCTGAAAGTCAAACTTGCTTGAGATATTGTCATGCCCTACATTTGTGTGAATTTATTTTAAAATCCATTGAGAAATGTAGGTGCTAGAGCGCTGACAAAGTTTTTCTAAAAATAGCCACAGTGACCTTGACCTTGGGCGCAGCATCCTGAAAGTCAAACTTGCTCGAGATATTGTCATGCCCTACATTTGTGTGAAGTTATTTTAAAATCCGTTGAGAAATGAAGGCAATAGAGCGATGACAAAGTTTTTTTAAAAATATGTGATGACGTTGTTTTCTCCATTATAACACTATGGGATTTTTTTCAAACGCTCAAGGGCAGCTTACTCTGTAGTCTGTGCTCGAATCCGGCCAAATTTCGAACTCATCTAAGCTCTTATGTATGTCATCATTACTTGCAAGTATGATAAGGATCTAAGCAAAAACAGTTGAGAAAAGGTGATGAAGCCATTTTCCCCATTATAACCCTATGGGATTTTTTTCAAACGCTCAAGGGCAGCTAACTCCGTAGTCTGTGCTCGAATCCGGCCAAATTTCGAACTCATCCAAGCTCTTGTGTATGTCATCATTACCTGCAAGTATGATAAGGATCTAATCAAAAACAGTTGAGAAAACGTGATGACGCCGTTTTCCCCATTATAACCCTATGGGGGCTATCTGTTGCCATGGAAACCAGAGTTCTGAGCTGATCGGCACCAAAACCTAATGCAGCCTTTCCCCCACCCAAATGATGCTTCAGATAAAATTTGATTGCGATCGGCCCACTGGTCTCTGAGATATTTATGTTTGAAAGTGTTGACGCACGCACCCACCCACGGACGGACGGACGACGGCTCGACTCCCATCCTATAAGCTCACCTCTGAGCCTTCGGCTCAGGTGAGCTAATAATACAGGAGCTCGAATGCAAGATTCTATTTATCATATGACACAAAAAACGCATTTTGTTAGCAAATTTTACACTAAAACGTCACGATTTCGCCATTAGAAAACTGACGTTTTATGGACGCCAACGCATACGGTTACGACGTAATTTGCATATTTAATCAACTAGTGGATTATCGTTTTTAATGCATGGCTTTATTACACTCTCAGATGCGACGTCACATGATAAATGCGACGAAGACGAAAAGTGCCAGCCAAAAGTCGGCATAGATTTAGTCTTCAATATATTTTCATAAGTAATTATGGTGACTTGGAACACTAATAAATTCTGAATAGTAAGATCCTTTGGAAGCAAGGAATACACCAAAGACCAGAAATAGCAGACTCTGTTTAACTGAGTCTTTTCATGACCAGTAATAAAATGTGCGACACCAGCCGTGCCCCCAAGCACCGGCTTAAGCGGAACTCTATAAATCAACTCAATGATCTCAAAGGACCAGAAAATATTATCTGCACTATGATGATGTAGGGGGAGAAGTTTTACGGCCGCCACACGGCACAAACACCAGCTGCAGTGAAGATAAATAAGTTCTGAATAGTAAAATCCTTTGGAAGCAAGAAATACATCAAAGAACAGAAAATAGCAGACTCGGTTTGATTGAGTTTCTTCCTATGATGACCAGTAATGAAATGTGCGACACCAGCCACACCCGCTTTTCTCACTATTTGTTGCTTAAATAAATAAAGGTAAAGGAACACAATCAATAATCAGACAACGAAGCTGTTGTGGAATAAATGACCTTTAATTGAACTTGGAGTTCGACAAATTAGAAGGAACATGCGGTGGGAAAGAGCTGCTTTAGACACTAGGCTTCCATCTTCTGTATAGCTGCCCACTTTACTCGCTGTATTAGTGTGTGTTGTTTGTTA
This sequence comes from Ctena decussata, assembly GCA_963989385.1. Classification (NCBI taxonomy): domain Eukaryota; kingdom Metazoa; phylum Mollusca; class Bivalvia; order Lucinida; family Lucinidae; genus Ctena; species Ctena decussata. The sequence goes on along the minus strand of OZ022499.1, from coordinate 75,131,578 downwards.
CCATCTGATCTTCAACGGCTTCCAAATTAATTTTCATTATTATGTATTCTTTTATACTTTTCAATGAATTATAGAGATTTCTCGGTAAAATCGAAACTGATAATCTCACTGTTTCAAACAGTGAAATTATCACTTTCGATTTCACTGTTTCAGAAATAGGATTTTTGTGAAATAGGCTCAAGTCTTTTGTTGATTAATTGTCTAAATCTTATCTGGCTTGCCAAAAATTACGTCACGCGTGTTTGCACGTCATTACGACGTTAATGACGTCACTTAAGGCGCCAACGTAACATTGTTAATGCACGCGACGTCAGGCCGCATAAGTCTCCTGTAGGCATTCTTTCTTGGCAATTTTTATGAGATCTGTTCATCAAAATGACATTTAAAGCTATTTTTCAGTTGCAAACTTGTTTACAATCAATATCCTACCCAGTAAACACGCAGGAAGCATCAAATTTGACGCAAAACGGCTAGAAAAAAAGTTGTGTTTCTGTCGTGATAGCTGACGCTCTTGAATAAACAGAATTATTGCGATTTTCAAGCATAAAAGAAATAGAAAATTTGACTTTTTCAGTGTAAGATGAATTTTTATTTCACTCATGAACACCAAAAGTGGTATTTTCACTCGTGGCTTCGCCACTCGTGAAAATACTGCTTTTGGTGTTCATTCGGTGAAATAAAAATCGATCTTACACCGAAAAAGTCAAATATCCTCTATTTCTTGTAGCAGTGGGTGGACCTATACTGAAGATTAAGAGGACGTTACATACATAAAACTTGTTCTTAATACCGAATTCCCCCACTGGGCACACAACTTCGACTCAAATTGCTGGGCAACTTTCAGTGCCGGGCGTCCTACTGATACAAACGTATCCACACCAAATTAAATAGGATAAAGTAGTGTGTTTTCGGGGAAGAGGGTAGTACCAAGTTGAATCAAGTTGTATACATGTTTTTTTCTTTACTTATACAAGCGTGACTTCAGTGACATGTTATTCCTTAAATAGAAGTAGAGGAGAGTGATTCACGGGTTGTCGATTTTGATAAGAGCATTTGTTTCAAGGCATTCTTAAAAAATTCCGCGTTCAAAACTGACTTATATACAGTCCGGGTTTCGCTTTTCTTACAATTCCATTATTACGCAAGGGGTAAACACTAGGTACCAAACTTATGGAAAAGTCTTAGGATTTTAAGAGCAAGTTCTAGATATCAAACTTACAGTACGTCAGAAATTATGTGGCAACAATGGTCTTTCTTGTTTGTCTTGTAAAAAGAAACAGTTTGTCTGAACCATCTGTGAGCTGCTGATTGTATTACATATAACTAAAATGTACTACTTCATATATTGTTTTAATAAAATATCTCTTACCGTTCTCAAGTCATATATAAATCCATTCTCACAACGATCATCAGCAGAGTCTGTAGTTTCTTCTGGTTGGCTGTTAAACTTCAGTAAACCGGAGAATGCATAGACCTCGGACCCTCTGCCACCGTCAAAAATTAAATGATGTAGAGAGTCTAAGAACACAGCCTCGGGAGATTCCCCATTACAAAGAGCACAGAAAAGATTCCTACAAAAAAAAATTCAATGTAAGAGACAAAAAAAGAAAAACTGCCAAATAAACATTGGAATACTAAGTCACAAACATGTTTTTACATTGAGTATCGTTAAAATCTTAAAATGTTCCTTCAAGAGCAGAGAATACATACAGAAGTAGGAACATGGGCCAGACTATGTAGTTTCGGCTAATAAAGCCTCGTCCGGTCTATATTTATGAATTTGTCCGGTCTATATTTATGAAAGTTGCATAGTACACACGGTATTCATATCCAATCGCCTTAATAGTGTCCGGTTCTTTGTTTTCCTGCTTCATTAAATATATAATACGTAAACCCATTAAATAAGGAGAAAACACAATGGAGCTGGTCATCTCTGGCCCCAATAAAATACATGATAAAATAGAAGGAGTTGATAACACAAGATCTGTCGACGGACGGATGGAACTCATTACTATAGTCCCCTTCGACAACGTCGGGGACAAATATTGATGATTCGTTCCAAAGAAGGCTTGGAATTGCCACCCACTCTCTGTTCGGTGAGCAATTCAGATCCATTAGGACCTCTTATTGACTGTCTACCGTGTTATCGAGACAGTCATTGCACGTTAAACTATTTATCGACCAACCCCTTTAACTGTCATACAGTAAAAGTAATACCAGTAAGATCCTTTGGAAACAAGGAACATAGCATAGAAAAGAAAATAGCAGACTCGGTTTACCTACTATATGCAAAGTAAAAGCACATTTTTTACTGTTTGCCGTATATTGTGCGTGCTGACGGTTAGCAGCAGAGAATATGTTTGACTGTCGCATGGCCACGCGCTACGCAACGTCTAACGTAGGCCGAATTAAAGCTTCTTTGCAACAGGAAACATGGTATTGCATTGGTTCCGTTGGTGCCGTAAATGACCCAATGCTACAATACCTCGCTCTCAATTATGTCTAACGTAGATGGATCTTCATGGATCACTATATGCATGCTTTGTATTGGCATGATTGGTTGGATAATAAAACAATCAGCTCATGCTTTATAGGTCAATATTCAAACCTACAGCCCCTCGATGATGCGTTGACCAAGTGTTCTATTGCCCGAGCCCTGGCAGCTTCGAGCGATTGTACATCGAGTACTTCACAGTACCCTGTCGCGACAGTTTTTACTTGCCACCAAAAGCATGTTTTGGCTCTATGCTTACCAGCGCCATTTAGGGTCAAGTCAGGTAAATTCGGACAGCAGGTAAATTCGGACTGTGACATTGTTTCCTTTATATGTCAGTTGTTTGGAATTAAAACAAAATTAAGTAGGCAAACAGTGAAAATCTTGATGAGACGGCTCATTATGAGCCGTCTCATCTGAATTTTCACTGTTTGCAATGGTATGTCCGAATTTATCTGCTGTCCGAAGTTACCTGACTCGACGCTACCCTTTGGCTTACCTGTATAGAACAGTTTCGCTTTCGGATACATTAGCCGGCCGCACGGTCACTGTATACATGTGTTCATAAAACAAACAAGCGGAATTTAGAAATGGATCAAAAGAAGGCCACGTTCCAGTTTTATTACAAATTTCTATCGTTTGAACACAGTAAGTGATACCAACACTTTCAAACGGCGGCGAAAATATCAGATTACATGTCTCTGACGCAAGGACAAACTGAATTAATTCTTTCTCCGTGGTGTACACATGCAAGTTTTCTTCTGATGAGCCACAATTTAGCTTCGGTTGCCAGGGCACTAGATTTTCTTCAGGGACACTATTACAAACGGCACAGTGCCTGTTTTTATATGTGACATTTTTCATCTCATCTGTAACTGGAAGAATGCTATCAAAGTCTGCGTTATCCAAATCATTTGTACAAAGATCGTGAGATCGAGATCCAGGTTGGTCAGTGTTTGAACATGTAGTTACTGTTTGGAATGTGTAATCGAGCGACCCACTCTTTTTAAGTGAGAAATCTAAACATTCGGTTTGCTGCTTTAATTTAGGGGCTGCTCCAAATCTAGAGAAATCTATGATGTCTGGACAACAGTTTTTATTTAGATCACAGTCATTTGTACAGAAGCACATACCACAAGGCGAGTCCATATTAGGACTTAGAAATATCTCAAATGAAAAGTTACATAAAGGAGTATATGGACAAAATCTCAAATGATTTGCTAGTACTCTTCTTTGATTTTCATTCGTGAAACTCTCCAAGAAGAATCGTGTTTCATTTCTCTGCAATAGTTCTTCCGCTTCATCTAACGTCAAAGGCTCATACAGACCATACGAGTCTTCATAGCCCTTGTGAAATGGCACTGGTGTCATTGATATATTAAAAGCATAATAGTCAGGATATAAATCCGTGTCATTTTCAGCAATGGAGGAATCATTCCATATTGTACCACTTGTGTCATTTTCCTGTTTCGCGGAATTACAAAAGCCATATCTGTTACAAAGTAACGAAATAAACAAAATAGCGATATCCCCTTTTAAACACATTGTCTTGAATATGCACAAAGGATTTTTCTGCGAATAAGTATTTTATTATGATTAATATATTTTTTTCTCAGTCAAAACAACTGAAAATATACATGTACTCCGGCCGATACTGATCTGAAAATGTACTCCTGCCAATAAAAGACAAAATATGTCAGTACAGTCCCAGAACGTTCGTTCTGTCAAGCCATAATTGAGCCGCGACAAAACCAAACCAACAAAGTGGTTGTGCGTCAAGCGCTGCCTCAGATCAGCCTGGGCATCCGCCCAGTCTGGTCAGAGTCTTCGCTGTCCGCATGGAGGTAGATGAGGCCCTTAACTACCCTTTAAGCGCTAAGCGAAGAGTCTGATCAGACTTGATGGATGCCAAGGCTGACCTGAGTCTTCACTGGGCGCACAACCACGTTTGTTTTCTCGTGTCGCGGCTCAAATTATTCACGACAACTAATTACCGTAATTATCCCAGATATTAAGGTTAATTGGTACCGTATATCTTCTGTTATAAGACGGGGTTTATTTCTTTCAAAACATCCCCAAAAAGCTAGATTCCGTCTTATATTTTTTGGAAAAATTATTGTCAGGGAAAGGCCCATTTTACAGCAGAATTTCATAAGACTGATGTAGATATTTAGGGTCATTCTAGAGAGAGGAAACGCCGTCCTATAATCGAATATATAGGGTATACTTTCAGGGAAAGTAACTCTTCCATTTTCATTTTTGTTGCCCTTGTCAGTGGGGTCAACTCTAAATGGGAAAAAATTGCTCCTCTAGAATTTTTTTCCTTTCAGAGTAGACCCCCTTTTTGACGGTTACATCATCCAGAGAAGCGAACAGGAGGTTTTGAAAGTTATTCCACTTTGTTAGACTGGTGCGAGAAACATAATGGTGCACCCATACTCCTTAAATGGTTAGCCGGGCCGCGTAGCGCAATCGGTAGGACACCTGACTGGCAAGTCAGAGGTCCTGGGCTCGAAACCCGGTCTGGCCACATACATTTGTTTCTCCTTCCGCTGATTCAAGAAGGGCAGTTGTCAGATACTGGCGAAAGTATTTGCACTTAGTACTGGTTAACCGCTTAGGAGGTCTAAGCCTGCCCAGGAATAGTGTGGTTAGGTTAACTGACCGTCCCGACATGACCGTAGCTGTTTACCGTGGACGTTAAGCATCAAATCAATCAAAATCCTTAAATGGTTAACTTTACTGGTCGGTGGTGTATAAAACAATATCTCACAGAATATAACTCCAGTGTAGGCTCTGATCATGCTACTCTTCATCATTTCCATGATATTCCTGGGGATATTCCACGGTATTTATAAAAGTTCAAATGCACCAGATGTTGGATGTTGTTTATCATCATTATAGCAGTTACTGTTTTATTCAGAACTTATTTGGGTGCAGTGACTTTTAGGAAGGGTCCCAGTTGACCAATCACGTTAATCTGTCTATGAATATTTCATGGGAAATGAGTTATAACGTCTGAGTAATCGGGTCCCTTGATAACTTTGGTAAAATCATTTTTATTGAGATCCCCAGTCTAATCATTATAAAATAATAAGTTCATCATGCTCAATTTATATTCAAGTTTCAAGTTTATTGTAATGCAATAAGCCTATAAGGCCCATGAGCATATATACATATACTACATACATTAGAGAAAAATGTCAGAATAGCAGGCAATTATATACATACATACAGTTTTCAATAACAGTTACTCGTTTAGCTATCAAAACACAAAAGATGTAACTACTATGTGTCAATTGTATATCGGTACCACGCCATAAAATGCCAACGAGAACCGGGGGCACAGGGACATGTGGCGGAAACCAATGTCCAAACAAGCATGTCCCTGTTTCCGGTTCCCGCTGTGTTTCGGCGATGCCAACAGCACACATCCGGCACAAAAATGTCTTTTATGCTAAATGGAGCCATATCCCATTGCTGATCTAAATGCGACAACATGAAATGCGACACGAGACGGTGACACAGGGGCATGTGGCGGAACCAATGTCCAGACAGGCATGTGCCTGCTACCTGTTCCCCCCTAGCCCTTCGATGGATACACAAATGACACATAACAAGCAAAGTCTCACAATAAAATTCTTAAACTTTATAATCCCTTCATAAACTTGATAAAAACCGCATTCAAGAGTAGTTCCTCAGCCACTAATCATATGGGAGGGGTGCATATTACTGAATTTAACAAAGCAGGTGAAAATATAAAATAAAGTTGTAACTTCGTGGTACTAAACAGTTCAGCTTACATGTGCAATCTGAAACCTGATGTAACATCGTAAAATACGATTGGGGCATATCCTACATATAATATAGGCAACTTTGCCATGACAGACAGTATTCTCTTTCTCTCAACATTTAATTATTGAAGAAGAATTCTTTCCTCAGTTTGAATGATTTTTCAACAAATGTACTCAACTGTTTTAAAGTTTTTGCATTTTCGGTTGTGAACAATTCTACAAGTTTTGGCATATTTGGTCTATTCCAGTAGTACTGATTAATGTATTGCTTTCTTAAATTGGTATATAAAGGGCATTCTAAAACAAAATGAAATTCGTCCTCGAAAGTATTGCACAATTTACACTTTCTGTCGTCTAAAGGAATTTTATTGGGTTTTGCCCATCGACCAGCTTCGACTTCGAGCCTGTGTGATGACAGTCTCAACTGGCTGAAGCTTTTACGGTATTTCGCTATAACTAGAATATCGAGATATCTTTGAAATTGAAAGTTTGCAAAGGTAATAAAAAACCTAGATCTTGTTGAATTTTCTAATCGCGCGTGCCATTCCTGCATGAACACGTCCCGTACCCTGATTTTAAAAATACTGATAAACATTTTGACATTACCAATCCCCTGGAAAACCCAGACATCCATAAATCCCAATATACTTAACAATTCTTTCACAGATAGGGCCCAATTTTGTTTATGTGGTTGTCTCACAAGATCATTCAGCATCATGTGATATATTTGTTTAGTATATTTTCTATCTTCGCTAGTTACAACTTTGAGCCAATATTTTATTATAGACACATATCTACATGACTGGTAATTTGTCCGTCCCAACTCGCCATACACGAATTCATTTTGGGTTGCTCGTTTTACCCCTAGTAATTTTTTACAAAATTGTAAATGTGCAGTTTCTATTGCTGTTGATTTATAAAAGCCCCAAACTTCATTACCGTAATTAAGGATTGGTGATACTAATTTATCAAATAATTCAAGGACATGGGATGGCTTTAATGGTGTAAAATTATAAAGGTATTTATTCAGTGTAAATATTGCTTTCAGAGCTTGTCCGGACAATGTTTTTTGGGTTTCAAAACTGGAGCCACCGGATGTAAAAATTACCCCTAAGTAACAAAATTTATTGACGATTTCTATGTTGTTATTATTGTATAAAAAAGTGCATATTGTTTGGTAACCTACCCCCTTTTCTGAATACCATAATTTTTGTTTTATTAGTATTCACTGTTACTTTCCATCTTTTACAATAATCCTCCAAAACATTCAGCGCATATTGCAGATCTTCAGGTGTTTTTCCGAACAAAATGATATCATCTGCGTAAAGCAGCAAAAACAAATTAATCATGCCAATATCTATACCAGGTACTCCTTTAATTGCTAATTCTAAGCAGCAAAAACAAATTAATCATGCCAATATCTTTACCAGGTACTCCTTTAATTGCTAATTCTGACTCTAGATCATTTAAGTACATGTACATCGAAAATAAAATAAGTGCAAATGACTTTAAACTCATTAGGAGATACTGTAATGTATTGAAAATTGTTCTTTGGGTAGGTAAATTTTCGGGTTTTTATTTGTTACGGCAATGCAGCCTTGAAACGAAATCAACGACAATGAAAACGACTATTGACACTTTTCAATACTGTTATCTCCATACTAATGATATTCTAATGCACTTTTTCACACTGTCCTTGTCACAGAGTGTTTCTTTGCACTTTCAGAGCAAGCGCTTTTAATTAATAACATTAAACCAGACGTCAGCCATTGACTGAGAAGCGGCCTTTCGTAATGGCGTGGGGTTTCCGACAGTTTATGTCAGGGTACAATATCGCAAATATTTGACTTAAATCAGACATCGGGTTATATTCGCATAAGCATAAGATTTAACATTTTATTTCTGACCTTTCATTTTGCTTCCATAAATATTTAATAATGTTTGTTGAAATCATCTATTGCTTGTAATAGCTGAACAATATAGATGAACTTTATTTCAAAATCCAGTAGGCCATAGGCCCATGAGGATACAACATATGTACAACAATTTATGACAGACAGTGCAATGGACAAGCAATACAACTAATATAATGCTAACTAATTCATATACCCACAATGCTATGCCAAATAATCAGAATTTCAGCAAGAAAAGAACATTTTGGCGGAGAAGGTGACTATCTCAAAACGACAAGCTCGCCCAGCGGGCAAAACAACGTCGTATCAACGTTGCTTCAACGCCATGACGTTGAATAAACGTTGACACAACGCTACAGTAAAACACTGTACCCGCTGGGTCAACTTAGCCTAAATTACCAACAGATGTTATAGATATTGTAACTAAAGCATTACGTAATGCGAAGTACTGCTAATATAGGTATAACTGGCTGGTTCCCAGTCTTAAATGCATAACAAATGTCCCGGACAACATTGTGTCAACGTAGCTACAAAACCATTGCATCAACGTTGAATCAACATTCACGGCACCTTTGCTAAATTATGACATTTAAGACTAGTCATATTAACACCGATATGTATGCAATAATAGAAAATATATACTATCATTGTCATGAAAAAAATCTCACACACCAGTTCACACTACATAGTATACGTTCATTCATAGCGTGTCGATTTGCACGAGCTTCATGCTTTGTATAAATCTATTACCTTGGGAAGTCATTCAAAATGGACGCATGTATTGTGAACTGGATATATATATAAATTCTTCCGACCCAAAACTAGTATTCTACCTACAAAGGTAAATAACTGACTTTTCTTTTATTTCTTTTTTCCCTTATATTAAGAAACATACCACACGTAGTATGACCCAAATTGTAGCAACTTATTGTTGTAGATGTAGAATGAATGACCCAGAGCTCAAGATAAATAAATTTTTGGGATTATAAGTAGTATAGCAAAATAACCCAGTACGCCTGCGCGTCCACACAGCCCAATGCGAATATTACCAGCGGACATGACCTGAAGTACTGCCTAACGCCATATGAAAGATCAATCTGTGTGTATACAAGAAAAATCGTATTCAGCCTGTCGCATCTACGGGATGCACTGGCCGATCTAAGCACTGTCATTTCACATGCAACAAGACCCATGTTTGTCAATTTTCATGATACCCTTATCATAGGAGTTTGAAATTCTGTCAATAGAATACCAAAAAAATGCATATCCTACAAAATCAGACCCAGTTAAATATATATACTAAATAAAGATACAGGAATGCAATGCCTTTTTACCCCACCCACCACAAAAATTCGTTCTCAACACGTTTTCTTGTAGTAAACAGCAAAAAGCGTTCCAATGTACGTAGCGGTTACTTGTAACTAAATGTTTTCTATCATCCGCCACCTACAATACATCAGTATGTACTTCAAGAAAGCCACAAAAGAAGATCAAATCTGGCGACTGACAGCGAATTTATTTTTCTGAGAAACCATGTCCAATTCACGCGGTCGCGTGCAACAAGATTGGATGTGGCTATCGGCAGGACGGTCGTGCGGTTTCGAATCCTTATCGGCAAGACGGTCGTTCGGTCAATTTGCTATTCTATGGGCGATCCATTAATCCTGAATATTACATTTTTTTCGTCCATAGAAATACCGAAACGCACAAAAACACCGAAACGCACCTGTAATTACCGGAACGCACTATAAAATAAAGGGTTTTCCACAAGATAATGGTGATTTGGGTTTAATACGAAGTTCTTATCTGGCTTATTTGGTGAAAAGCATTATTTGAGCCCTATATTGATATTTTGTATCAGAATGGCACAGATGATACCCTTTATTATATGTAGCCATGTTTTTAAAGAAAATAACAAATGTAGCTATAAGTTAAGGCCTAAACAGATTAATACTCCGGTCCGCGGAAACACCCCAAACCACCCCAAAACATCCCAAACCACCTAAACCGCCTTCATAACACCCCAAACCAGCCTCCACGGATATAAATTAGTCGCCCAAACCAACACACCAACATCTCAGGTCAGTTGGCGAGTATTATTCAACCTATAGTTTCTTTCTTTTTCTCTCTCATATCCCCTTCCGCCCCCCTAATTAAAATTATTTAACATTAAGGCTTATGTTTAAAACAGTTCCGTTTTCAGTGACTATCAAGACCGGAAAGCAGCCAATCATCGGAAAACGCCGAAAAACGCAGGAAAGCACTCATATTCTGCAGGAAAACACTGCCATGTGAAGTTGTGTGTGTGTGTGTGTGTGTGTGTGTGTGTGTGTGTGTGTGTGTGTGTGTCAGAGAGCGAGATAGAGAGCGAGACAGAGACAGAGAGCGGGAGGGGGTCTGAACGGGTGTTGAGTACACAGAACACAGACCAGCGGAATAGGTTTTATTTTCGTCCACAGTTAAGTAGTATAAACAGAAAAAGTTATGGCAAGAACGTGCTGATATGCAGGCTTGCTTTAGAAATTTGTTAGAGTCTGTGACAAACTTAAAACGACAAAACATAGAAACGCAGAATCCTAGGGTAGCTGAATGACCACCTGTTTGGGAAAGGGCTGCTCATTCGGTTTACTGTGCGTGTCTTTTGTTTAAACAGTATTTTATTCTTCAATAAATACATACATACTGTGCGTGTCTTTCGTGAACTAGTGTCGATTTTTCCGTGGGTGGGTGCTTCTTTCCCTATTGGTTTTGAGAGCGGGATGTGTGATTGATTGCATTAATTCCTGATCATTGTCTATCTTTTTACTTTTCATAGATGCGTCAAAACAAAAGGAAACAAATACAAGAAAAAAAAACAAAGAAAAAAAAAAAGAAAAAATAACAAAAACACAACAATAATCTCTCCACAACAATAATCTCTCTCTCTCTTTCTCTCTCTCAGATTTTTTACATCCGGGAATACGTTATTGTTATAGGCATCACTCTTTAAAGTTCCAATTTTGTCATGTGTAGGGTCTACGGTTTTCCATTTTCTCAGTCATATTGTCCTGCCTCTGCATAGTATATTGGAACTTGTGTTGTAAGTTTTTTATGTGGGCTATTCATGCCCATTAGCATAGGTACAGTGAAATATAACAAACCGAGCAGACACAAAATCGTTGAAACAACGTTAAATCAATGTCAAGTTCGGATCAACAGTGATTAAACAAACAAGATTTTACCATTTTGTGTCCATGGGTATCACTTTCTTTTTGTTGGCACATGTATCTTAGTAAATTATGCCGGCATGTACGCAGATTTTGGAAGAGAATGTGAAAATTTCAGGTATTTCTTACAGAGGTGAACGACTTGGGGGCCAATTTTAGCTGCGTAAACTCAGTTTCAACTGACAAACTGCATGATTTGAAATAATTTGGCCAATTGCAATACCCTGCTTTTCAACCCCCCCCCCCCCTCTCTCTCACACACCCCACCCCCAACACACACACCTCCCCCACCCCACCCCTGCCACTATATCTGCATTTGGTCGTGCTAAGTTTTCTTTTTTTCTACTTTTAGTTGTTCAAAGGGAAATTTAAATGGTAAATACACCTCAGGAACTGACTGAATCAGATCCCAAACCCTATCCCCAACATCAAAGGGAAAGATTGACAAGGACATTCCAACAAACAATAACTTACAAGTGATAAGCCGAGTCAGCAGCTCTTTCCCAAATAGGTGGCAACTCAGCTATCTTTACTGAACTAAATAATTTAGACCAACAGAAGGATTAAAGAGAAAACACAATAAGTTAAACAGCACCGAATGCGACCGCAACGAAAGTATTGCCTTGGGACGGTCAGTAATAACTACTGGGGGTTTAAACCGGTTTTACTGGGTCCAAACCTTCACCCTCACCCTCCGCCGTGGTGCGTTGGAAGGTTTTAAAATGGCCCACGCTAAATTTTTCTTCATACTTAATATTTTATTACCCACCAAGGTATCGTGGTTGCATCATATTACACTCTCAGAGAGGCATGGTCAGAAGAGGAATTTCTGTCTTTCTTACTTGTATACTGCCAAATGTGATAGGATTATATGTCATTTGTGTTTCATGTATGTTTGTTGAAGCAGCTGAATAAAAAAATATAATATAAAAATATTTTATTACCTGGGGCAAATCAATTAATAAAATGGAGGGCTTAATGCCACACCCTGCAGAGCGCCTTATCAGACATGATGGGTAAAGCTAAGTTAAAACCTGTCAAATTAAAAGTAAAAGTAAAAAGTATGCAAAGACCAGGAACTGAAACAATCAAATCCAAATCCAGCCCTCAAACCATATAAAATGGAGGGCTTAATGCCACACCCTGCAGAGCGCCTTATCAGACATGATGGGTAAAGCTAAGTTAAAACCTGTCAAATTAAAAGTAAAAGTAAAAAGTATGCAAAGACCAGGAACTGAAACAATCAAAATCCAAATCCAGCCCTCAAAGTCTGAATGCATTCGCTGCCTACTGAAAAAAATTGCGGGTACCGTGAGAATTATAAATTTATATGTTGATTCATAGCAATTGTAATAGTATGGACTATGGTTTGAGGGCTGGATTTGGATTTTGATTGTTTCAGTTCCTGGTCTTTGCATACTTTTTACTTTTGTTATGGAATAAGTGATAACACAATAAAGAACGACTTAAGTGTTCTAACTAATTTTAATGACTATCTCAATTCACAATACACGGTATAGCATTGGTGAAATATTTTAGAGAAGTGTCTATCAGAGAGGCAGCAAAGGCATTTATACGACCATTTTTTATGATCAACCAAAATTTGAAAAATCTGTCAAAATAGGCTATAAATAATCAAGCCTGAAAACTAATTCTAATGATTAGATCTGTTACTGTATTTGTCAAGCTATATTTTTTATTCAAAGTTAGGGTAAGTATGTCCCCTCTTTTTGCGCAATGTTTCAAAAGATTTTGAAACCAGTAAAATAGCTTTTGAAACTGAAATACATGTATGGTGATAGGTCAGGTTTTTCGGTGAATGTCTGATTCATAGTAAAGGTAGGATCTTTCGTTGCAGCACTTGTTTATCGGTGACGTTAATTATTAATGAGGTCCTACATCAATACCCATTCTGTTTGCCTGCAAATGTAAATATCAATTTATCTGGCTAAGATCTGGAAGCCGGGGATACTCCCCTGCCCCTCCCGCTCTCCCCACGCACACCTCTGCAAACTGATTTCAGTATTAACATATATTTTTCATGCTGGGGCGGTAGTCGGGCGATGGTGCTGGTTATAACTTCCAGTGCCGGGGCGTCCTACTTATTTGGGTATAAGTAGGGTAAGGGCCTACTGTGCTTGCAGTAGGTGCGGGCGGGGTTGTTTGAAATTTTTCTCTCTTCTATCATTTCTCTTTTCTTTCTCCCTCTCTCTGAGGGACGGCCCGATATAGACTGAAATACGGTCTCAAAGGGCCGTTAAACTCAAAACCAACCAATCTTTTTTTCATGCACCAGTACCCTGAGTTTTTTCTTTTTGAAAATAACTTTTGGTTTGTATCTGTATATTGCTTAGGTGTAAGGCAAGATGTTCCACTTTTTGTTCATAACTTCTGCCTGTATTAAGTGCCAGTGTTTTTGGCTTCTATCCAAGGCGGTAGTTCTGTTGTGGTTCTCTGTTGCCTGTTTTTGGTGTCAGAGTTTCTGTGATGTTTTACCTTATGTATGTTCTTATTTTTTTGGTTCGGTTTGGGTTGCTGAGTGGCCACCTTTTGGGAACAAGCTGCTCACTCGGTTGGCCATATGTTCTCTGTATCTTGATTATTTGTAATCTTAGTTGTTTCCAACTATGGTTTGAGGGCTGGATTTGGATTTTGATTGTTTCAGTTCCTGGTCTTTGCATACTTTTTATCTTTACATTGCCTAGGTCACGGCAGGGTGATCCATTATTTTTATTGCAACTACTGAGTGCATCAAGTGTTGGTGCCCTAAATTTAATTTGTTTAAATCTTTGTCTTGTGCCTATACACTGAACAGGCGTAAGGCAAGACTTCAACACCTGACTGCATCAAATATCCATGCCCTGAAGAATCAAAACAAAAAACAATAAGAGGCGAATGATCCAAATCATCTGGGCACCACAGTTTATGATGGAGATAAGCTGACACTTAGCAAGCTTGGAAGCCTACTCAACCCAACATCAACATATTGACAGCAAACAGACCACTTATGTTGAGAAACAGCACCATAGAAATAAGTTTTCAATTGTGAAAAGGTGCAACTTATTTGGGGCTGACAATAAACTCACTTGTTGACTATCGGTATCGTTGGAACTGTCTACTTCAGAACTGTCAATCCATATGTATTCGTACGTTGTACACATGTAAGACAGGGTGATCTATTCTGTGATCTATTCTTGACATTCCTGTTGCTGACTGCAAGAAAGCATGAACTTTTCTCCTAGGTTGTGTTGAACTTGTCTTTACTGATTGCTCAAATTATTTATTGGTCTTCAACTAGAAAGTCCTAGTATTAATGAAAAATGTTTTGAATAAGTTAATTATTTGCTCTATACTCTCCTCTACATTTTCATTTTAAAGTCTTTGGACAGGTAGTCCTTAGAGGTGAATAAACGTCAAGCGGCTATAGCTGTTAAATGTTTCGATTTGTAGGCCAACAAATGAAAATGGATGAATTTTGTACAAATTGATTAATTTCACTATCTATGCATTTATATCATCGTATAACTTGTTGCAGCTTTACCTTTGGTTATTTGTCTGACTCAAGAGCCAGAGGTCTCAGGCTCGATACTCAGTCAGGCCACATACTTTCGCGTCTCCTTCCGCTGATTCAAGAAGGGCAGTTGTCAGCTGCTGGCGAAAGACGAAAGTATGTGCACTTACTACTGGTTAACCGTTTAAGAGGTCTAAGCCTGCCTAGGAATAGTGTGGTTAGGGTAACTGACCGTACTTACATGACCATTGCTGTATACCGTGGACCTAAAGCAATAAATCAACAACAAAAACAACAACAGCATTTCGTTACTACACCGAGCCACAAATGAAACGATAAGACAAGAAACAAGATGGAAAATAAAATAGCACCATAACAGGGAGCAAAGCTCATGACATGTCTGATTAGAATCAGAATTGGGTTAGATCGAAATAAAGCTCCACCTTTGACATCAATCAGTGAGAAAATCAATGCTTAAAAAGTGAGTTTCAGTTAAAACTGCTAGGGCTCTAAAACAGTTCTACTGGGCTCCAAATAAGATATGCTGTCAGTCTAGGTTAAGTAATTACAGGGTCAGTTTTGAAAAAAGAAAGAAAAGAAGCCCACCAAATCCGTCTCTCGATACTGAGACGACCATTTTCTGATCTTTACCTCAGGTGTGGTGGGTGGCTAAATTTAGAATTTAGCTCAAAGGGATAACTTTTCGGGGTGGGCCATTAAAACTATTTACAAGAAGCAGATCAATGGTATGCTAAAACACGAGCCTCTTGACTGATAATCTGAACAAGGGTCTTAAACTCCTCAGCGGGTTTGGCAGAAACCGCCGAAGAGGGGAGACTATTCCACATAGAAATAGTCCTGAAAAAAAAAATCTTCAGGACATCACTATATGCAAGGTATCTAGTGTATTGTGAAACACGGGATGTCCTAGTTCTTCTCAAATGATTTGATCTGAAAATTTTCTGGTGTTTGCTGGGTTTCGACAAGGTGACATTTTCACTGACATGGTTTTAACTCTGAATTATGATAATACAGAGATTATAGTTCACTTTAATGTAACTTGAACATGGGCAATCAAGAACCAAACATACAGTTCAACAAGATAATGCTTTTTCTAATGCATTTGGGTCCCTGACGACCCACATTCAGAAGCACTGAAGTATAATTTACTGGGATCAGAATTTCTTTAATTTTATTATACCCATACTAGGGGTATACAGCCTGTTTTATGGTAAGTATAAAATCTTGACAACAACTGGATCATACTTCAACTGATAATTAATTTTTGATATAGGTGTGGTTTTTACTGATTTTAAGGGGCTATACTAAACAAAAAATATTTTATACATAGCCCCTACTTGAAACATGAATATACACATTTCTAAAATGTTCCACGCCAATTCACCGATTTAAGTTTATAAATGATTATAAAATATGAAAAATTGATTGTACTAGGGACTCATTTTCAGTTACTTAAATCAATCCTGTGCTATGCTATTGTCAATCTGTTAAATCAATCTATCTACATATACATCTACCAATAAAGTTCATGGCCAATATTGGCATAGTCGCACTGTGAACAACCTTAAAACATTTGTGCTGGGAGGTTCTTATGTACAGTTAAAACCAGATAAAAACATATTGTTCACAATCACGGTCTTAGGATACCTGCACTGACAAGGAGCTTGAAGTCATCCAAAGTCGGTGCTGATATGACATTGGCAGGCAGGCCATTCCAGAGACGGCTTGTTGATGGAAAGAAGGGTCCCTGGTAGGCGTTGATGGAGCAAAATATTGGAAGGAATAGTTCATAGTGTCCTCTAGTTGCTACTCCTGTGGCTGTCAGGTACTGGCCTGGAGGGATTTCAACGAGGTTAGTGACGATCCTTTACATCATTGTGACTTTGCTCTGGTGTCGCCTCGATTCAAGGTCCTCCCAACCAAGTTCTGGCCAAATTGAAGTGACACTGCAGGTTCGGCGTTAGTCAGTTAAGCAAAATCTGGCGGCACGCCTCTATACAGACTATGTTTGGCTATGTTGAATTTTGTCACTGGGTCCCATACCGTCGAAGCATACTCGAGCTGTGGTCGGCTTATGGACTTGTAGCATTCGGCCTTAACATCCTTTTGATGCCTCATCTTGACGGAATACCTTTTCTACATACACATATATAATTGATGCAACCTATTCATGTCGAACTGGAACATGCCAAAAATAAGATTGTGCCCCATAAAGGTACAGCTGGGATCCGGATATCAGATGTTTTAACAACAGAAAGTCGGTCATAAAATGTTTTGACCAGTTTTTAGTTATTTTGAATACTCCATATGAATTACCGAAACTGTGTTGTATGAAACCATTTCTAAGAAAGGCCATGGCATCTATGATGGAATATATAATCGCCGGCGTGCGAATAAGGCCCGACCGTGTTGATGATAATGATTCTTATCAGCACGACCGTCGTGCCGATACCCTTGTCCAATTAAATGCGTGTCGTCCAATTAAATGCGCCCGCTCACGCGCTGTCAAATGTAAACAAGTGACGTCATACTGAAGTGGACATGGTTTCTCAGAAAACAGATTCGCTGTTAGTCGCCAAATTTTATCTTCTTTTGTGGCTTTCTTGAAATACATACTGATGAATTGTAGGTGGCGGATGATAGAAAACATTTTGTTACAAGTAACCGCTACGTACATTGGAACGCTTTTTGCTGTTTACTACTTGAAAACGTGTTGGGAACGAGTTTTGCGGGTGGGTGGGGTAAAAAGGCATTGCATTCCTGTTTTTTTTATAATACATATATGTATAAATATGAACGCGATTCTGTAGAATTTGCATTTCTTTTTATTTTATTGACGAAATTTCAGACTCCTGTGCCCTTATATACCGTAAAAATATAAAAAATTAAGACACCAAAAATGATTACCATAATTGACCCGAAAGTCACGAACACGTGGGTTGCATCCAAAAGATGCCACTAAAAAGGCAGAAAGTGAAGACCCAGATCAGACCGTTTCACTAGGAGCAGTCTGATCTGGGTCTCACCGATTGTTGTATATGCATATGCAGCACATATCCTGTCTCACCCTTATCAGGACATGCGAAGTTCACTATCAAACAAACAAATAACAATGAATGAATAAATAAAATCAGTCGACTAATTCATTGAGATGTTTCGCGGTGAATTCCCAAGATATACATGGTTTAGGGCGCAAAAAGGCTTAAAAACTACCAGGGAATAATGAAGAGGTTGAAAAAATAAAGCACCAGGGGTCGTATTTATATAACCACTTAATAAGTTGTTGCTATTTTGTTGCTAAGGCTAAATTTCTATGAAGGAGATTCCGTACAACTATGAAATTTGCTCTGAAGGAACAGTCTGAAAAAGACTGTTCCTCCAGAGCAAATATTATAGTTGTAGGAAATCTCCTTCAAAGAAATTCAGCCTTAGCAACAGCATAGCAACCATTTAAGTCATTGTATAAATACGACTCCAGCTCAGTGTTTAGAGGACTACAAATTAAATAAAAACAACAGAAAGTACAATATATATGAGCCGCGACACGAGAAAACCAACAATTTGGTTGTGCGCCCAGCGCAGACTCAGATCAGCCTGGGCATCCATTCAGTCTGATCAGACTCCTCCCTGAGCGCTTAAAGGGTAGCTGAGGGTCTGAGCTTCCTCCATGCGGCCAGCGGAGACTCTGGTCAGACTGGGCGGATGCCCAGGCTGATCTGAGTCTGCGCTGGACGCACAACCACATTGTTGGTTTTCTCGTGTCGCGGCTCATATGTCAAAAGCTAAACAATGAGTGGACAGACCGATTTGTAGCAAAGTGAATAAACGTAAATAAATTCTTATCTTTTAGATTCTTTTGGAGCAAAGAATACACAAAAGAAGTAACAAATAGCAGTCTTGGTTTGATTGAGTTTGCTCATGTCCAGTTAGGAAAGTGCAGCACTGGTCATGCTGTCTAGCACTGGCTTTAGCAGAATTCTACTTTCAAAACGACTGTGAATAAATCCAATGATCCCCAAGTAACTGAATATATATTATATGCACTATGATGTAGTACTGAAAGACTTTTTATTGCCGATAAACAGCATTTACACCAGCCGCTATGAAGATAAATTCTGAAACGCCTGAAAAAAAAACACACAAAAAAAAAACATGAGCATACCGGAGATGTGTTTGGATCAAAACTAAATAGTTAATCCCATAGAAAAATGACAATTTCTGGAAAATGTTTTCAATGATGGGAAGCATTTGGACGAAGAGGAGTTTGGTGATAATCTAAAGCATGAAGTAGAAGAAAAGTTAGCAGAAATCACGAGGAAAAGGTTCTAGACAACCCAGAAGCAGAGGGCGAGGTTTGGATCCAGTAAAACTAGTTTATATCACACCTCTCCCCCACCTTAAGCAATCTTTTGCTGACGGTTCCAAGGCGGTACTTCTGTTGTTGTTCCTCGGTGTTACATGTTATTATGTCCGCTTATCTATGGTCTCTGACAGTCTGGTCACCTGAATAGCTGCCCATTCTGCTGTCTGTTTTGTTGTGAAATTTAAAATAAAAGAAATAGGTAAAAATAGATTTTGATGCTGCTTTTAATTAGGGTAGCTGAATAAGCACCTGTTTGGAAAAGAGCTGCTTCTTTTCCTTCTCGGCCAAATCGTCCTTTTTACGTAATTTTCTGTGTTGTAAAAGAAGCTATATATCGGAAAGAGCTGCTCATTCGTTTGCCGTTCGTGTCTTTCGTGAACTTTTGTCAATTTTTGTGTGTGTCCTTCTTTCCATTTTGGTTTTCAAAGCGGGATGTGGGATTTGATTTATTAATTCCTCATCATTGCATATCTTTTTACTTAAATTGGGATATTATAGAGGCAATGCAGAGGCTGTCTCAAGGTAAATTACCAGGTTCGAATCTGATTTACAGACATTTAGTTATATCAGCACTGGAGGAATTGATTAAGGCAATTTATTACTTATTTTGTCACATCATGGAGATAAGTGGTATGCCCTAAGGAACGGAAGATAGCAGCAGTAAAGACTTTGAAGAATGACGGAAAATAAGATTATCAGCAGCCTCAGCATACAAACAGGCCGATCAGCTTTAAGATATATGAGCCGCGACGTGACCAAACCAACAATGTGGTCGTGCGCCCAGCGCAGACTCAGATCAGCCTGGGCATCCGCCCAGTCTGATCAGAGTCTTCGCTGTCCGCATGGAGGTAGCTTAGTCCCTCAGCTACCCTTTAAGCGCTTAGCAAAGAGTCTGATCAGACTGTGCTGATGCCCAGGCTGATCTGAGTCTGCGCTGGGCGCATGACCACATTGTTGGTTTTCTCGTGTCGCGGCTCATATGGCAAAGATCATTACACCACCAGGAAGCGAATAATGTGCTAAACAATGAGCACAAACCCAAAGAGTAACAGAAAGCTTACAACAAGCATTGCCACAATAAAAGCACCAACTTGGTAGGTCAGTAATAAATTACTTGGGGTGCTTAAATGGATTTTACGCCTGCGTACCCTCATCCTTGGTTCTGCTGTGGTTCATAAACATATAAGTTATTCGGTCCATGTGAAGAACTTATAACCCACCAGTGTATCATTACAGCAAACATATAACTCAAGATTAAATTCCGAGATGAAACTATATGAACACTCAACAGCAAGACCAACACTAACACGCTGGAGCAAAAGAAGCCCGGTGGGTCCGGTCAGGGTAGAGTCGATTAACAGATGCATCAAGGAAGGTTGTCTCAAGTTGCTTTACATGCTTCAAAGAGATAACCATGCATTATTATACCATACTAATATATAGTATGAAATATAATTACATGTAATTATTTCAAATGCCAATACTTTACCCTTTCTGTTAACTACGACTTAATCGGCATAAATGTGGCAAGCTACATGGAAACTAGTAGCGGGTTACAGCATGGCGCCGTAAAGCTTTCGGTATTGGGGCATCTAACTGGCTGTTTAAGGTGACGGGGGTAATGTTATGTAACCGTAACTACTGTCAAACAAATATATATTTATGGGAAACATACATTTTTGCTGGTAGTGGCGACGCGAACATAAAATCGTTTTCAATGTATTTACATAGCTAGATAGAAGTAAATCCAAAATCGAGATATCGCCAAAAATTTAGATTCTCCAAAGTCCTGCCAGTGGTTAAAAGGTCTAAACACATATTATTATAAAAATCCGTTTAACTTGCACGTTTTGTGAAAAAATGGTGGTTGTTATGTATGTATTGTCATAAAAACTGGCAAAAAAAAGGGGAAACAAGTTTTCGAAAATTATTAATTCCTCAACAAAATACGATTTCCTTTTCTGGTTCCCGCCTCGAGCGATGCAGTATAAGCAAAGCAGGGACAAAGAATTGGGCTTTATCCAGTTCTTGTTATTTTACCATTTTATTCAATTTTATAATATCGAAAGTAGGTCATTTTTGTTGCCAACTAAACTGATCCAAATAATTTTAACCCGGTTCTATTTTGAAATTCTGGGATGTTTTCTTTGTTTAGAGTTGGCTAATCACGGCCATCTACAATGACGAACTGTACTGAGAAGCCTGCAACGATACTTCACAATAAAATAGTTCATGTATTTTTACCAATGATAGAGCAATGGGGCCTTGAATAGTCTCGCACAATGATCTTTCAGACCAATGGAGAATTTGTCCGTCTACAGTTCCAAAAAACGAGACATAAAACCTCCCCAGTAATGCCCTGTCAGTGCAAACTGGATATTAAAATATTTGCAGGACCCGATATTAAAATATTTGCAGCAGGGGCGTAACTAGGGGCAATTTCATGATACGCACAACCATGTTTTATGCTCTACTTCTTGAAAGGAATGCTAGTATTTCAGCCACTTTGGTAATTGGTATTGAAATCATGTCTAATTTATAAAATTTCAGCATGCAAATATGCAGGTGCGTTTTGAAATTTTGTCAATTTTGACAAAATTTCAATACGCACTTGCGTATTTGCCGTATACGTAGCTACGCCCTTGTTTGCAGGACCCGATCCGTTTAATCCTACTGGTTCTTCAAAAACTGTATTATGTGTTCGCGTGGGTCCTTTAGGTTATGTTACAGAAAACTCTGGACACAGGTAAAATACTTGAGGAAAGGAATACTGCTCATGGGAATATATTTGCATGCCTTGCATTAAATGACACGTCGATTCCTATGGCAAATTTTTATAAATGGCTGTAAGATCAGAAACTACGGTTCTTTGCTGATGACATGACAATCTGAACTGCCAGTCAGCAACATAACAAAAGCATAGACACTGCATGAAGATCTTGGCCGCCTCCATGAACGCAATTCAACACGGAATTAAATGACTTGAGAATAATTATTTGTTTGAGAAAATCTGGAGTTTCTGTCGAAAAAAAATCAGTTTGTAATGTCATTAAAAAATTGGCCGAACATGACAGCCATTGTTTGCCTTACTTCGAAACCAATGACATAATATATCTCTTACAATAGCAACTAAGAGGACACATTGATGTCTAAGTGACGTCATTGAGAGGTCATTCTACTAGGGTACTGAACACAACAGTTGGTTATTCCAAAGTTGCTATGGTAACAGATCTATGATGTCGTCTCCCTTATATTTCGAGAGGAGCATGGCATAGTGTATGCCATGCTCCTTTCGAATTATAATTGAGATCTACCTGAAATTCATACAATGGAAAAGTGTGATTTTCTCATACTTTTAATTTTAAAATTCTCACATAATTTAGTTCTCTGTTAATGTGGGATTTAGAATTCAGCCAAAACAAGCGAGTTGTTACCAGCGTAACGCAGTAATGAACTCCTGTCCTAAGTCAGTACATATGACATGGTCAAAATACTTGAATCGGTAGCAGACTTGTAGTATTTGGGCGTGAAAATCAGCGGTAGCCTGTCTTCCAGTAGTTATATTCATAAAATGAGCCGCGACGTGACAAAACCAACAATGTGGTTGTACGCCCAGCGAAGACTCAGATCGTCCTGGGCATCAACTTAGTTCGATCAGACTCTTCGTTAAGTGCTCAAAGGGTAGCTAAGGATCTTAGCTACCTCCATGCGGACAGTGAAGACTCTGATCAGACTGGGCGGATGCCCAGGCTGATCTGAGTCTGCGCTGGGCGCACAACCACATTGTTGGTTATCTCGTGTCGCGGCTCAAATGACCACTTCAGCGATCTCAATAGAGACATAAAAAGATGAAAAAAAAATGCATACAAATACCTTAGTCTATTCTATGATGGAAATATCTTTCCACGTTCGAAGCTCCTGTACCAAATAAGCTTCAACTGTTGCAGCGTAGGGCGGCAAGGTGGACACTTACCAGGTATTCTACAAATGCAAGTTTATTAAAAATACTGTAGTGACAAAGCTGTTGACTGGCTGACTCTTGAGCAGAGGTCTGCTGTCCGGCTATACTTGTTGTTTCAAGACTGTCAGTTTCCATGAAACTCGCACAAAATGACATATCACGCTTTTAGGTATTACATTCGTTCAACTTATTGCGATCGTGCATAACTGCCCGATTTCAAGTGTTATATACACCTTTCTTATAAATCGATTAAGTCGCGCACGAGTTATCTACCTAAGTGGACTGTGACGTCATCTATAGGAGCATCCCATATAATTCAGTACAGCTGCAAGCACACATAACATGCATAAAGCAGACGTTTTGTAAATGTGAACTGCAAAAAATACATTGAAAGCCCAAATTAAACTGCAATTGCCCTTTTTGTCATGTGACATTTTTATTTATACATTTTTTTTTAATTTAATATCATATTGAGAATCCCGACAAGTCGCTCATGACTTTCATGATCACTTTCATTGACGCCGTGTTTTAACACCCCGGCAATACATTCACGTTTGTTCAATATAAATGAGCTACATTTCGTATAAATAAGTTTCGTAAATCTTCCGACAGGTAAAACGTCAGCATTCAGGTAGTAACTACGCATTATTACCGGACAGATTATAGCGCAGATATTTATGGTTTCTTGTGCGATACACCGATCTTAAAGCATCAGCATCCAGACAGTTTTCCGTAAGTTTGAACCCGAGGTTGAATTTATATTATTTTTTCCATCTCTTACTTATCTTCGGTATTATTTATTTGATCGTTTCCATTTCACGGTCGGGTGTTCTTAAAGCTGCCTCCAAAGCACGTGTCTAGGTAATATACAATCATAGGTGTTTGTTTAGTGCGGCAATGCGCGCGATTCGGCGATTACACAAACGAACTCCATGTCAGCACACTTTGTTGTCATTTTAGCGTGTGTCTGCTTTTTAATCAGCTAATCGTTCGTTTTGTATCTTTTGTAATAACGGTCTGAACATCTTCTGCGATTTTCTCTCTTTTCCTTATGTTTTGGAAGCTGTACTGGTGATACATGCTATTGATTACGGTAATTTTGGCCCGAAATTTTAGTAGGAAATCTTTTAAATTTATGTCAAATTTCCATATGCTATAAGTTATAAAGCTTATTTTTCCGACAAAGGAAGAGCTAAATATAGTTGGAATAAAGTAGTTGTCTTAATCTTAACCGTTGAATGTTAGTTTTGAATACACGGAAAACCGGCATTTATAGCCTATCCTATAGATGACGTCATTGGCGTTGCAAGGGACAAAACTCAAACAGACTCTGAATTATAGGAAAAGGTGTATAAATGTAAATATTTTGTAGGATATTTGTATAACTACACTTGAAATTTATATACAGCTGCCATGCTTAATGTGTATGTATATTAACCTCTTATGTCATTTGACCATAGTGAAAATAAAGGATATGTTATGTTATGTTAAAAGGACAGTTCAAAGACTTATTCAACGTACCTTGTGAAACAGTGCCTGTATATCAAGAAATGCCAGAATGTTGTATTTAAAAGTTTCCCGAATAAACGTGAAGAGAGTCGATTAGAATTATGATAATGAAAGACATTAGAATTAAGACATTACCATTACCAGTAGTAGTTATTGATAATCAAGACAGCCGAAAACAGATGGGATACAGATTTGAAAAAAGTCAATTGACTTTCTTCTGAATCCCATTTGTATAAAATATTGTGTTAAAAATGTTTTTAAATGTATTTTGTATTTATGTTTATACAAATAAAATAAAGTTTAAACTAAGACAGCCGAAAAGACCCTCAGTCGATCGTCTGAGTAGTTTCTTCTGCATCAAAAGAAATACCCCTAATCAAAGTTGTTGTTTTTGTTACATCATATGGCTTCAACAATCTCTATAGGAAACCTCCAAAGAAATTTTTGTCAAATTGTAATGAAATCAGACCAGCTATGTTTAAGAATTTCATCACACACACACACACACACACACACACACACACACACACACACACACACACACATTCAATTCCCCAGCCCAAGGATGTCGTTTGAAAGTGTTGAAGACAGACAGACAGACGACGACATGCGACGACAATAGACAGCTGCCTATCCCATAAGCTCCCCCGGAGCTTTAGGCTGTGGTGAGCTAACAATGAAACTAGAAGTGTTTTTGACAAAAACAGATGCCCCCCACCAGCGCTTTCCCAGCAGTATCATTTTCCCTAAATGCTGCCAAGTTAAAACCTCCTGTGACTTTGAAATATGGCCAAGGTCACGTATGACTGTTTGGTTCAAATCCATCCATCCAGTCAGGAGATATGGTGCAGACAAGCACTTTTTTAACATTTTTAACCTCCTGTAACCTTGAAAATAGGGTCAAGGTCACCAAATTATAATCGGTTCATTTGCATTTCCCAATTATATAACTGTGCAAGTTTGGTTCAAAACAATCCATCCATTCAGGAGATATGGTGCAGACAAGCCATTTTTCAAAATCCTTTGACCTCCTGTGACCTTGAAAATTGAGTCAAGGTTACCGAAACCTAATCAGTTCTTTGCCATCTCTCAGTGACATTTCTGTGCAAGTTTGGTTCAAATCCATCGATCTATACAGTAGATATGGTGCAGTCAAGGCATTTTTCAACACTCTGTGACCTGTGACCTTGAAAATAGGGTCAATGTCACCAAAATCTAATCAGTTCTTTGCCATCTCCCAATGATATATTTATGCCAGTTTGGTAAAAATCCATCAATTCCTTCAGGAGGTATGGTGCAGACAAGCTATTTTTCATCATTCTTTGACCTTTTGATTCTTTGGCAACCAGCTGCCAGTTCATTTCCCGTTATTTTTTCGGCCGTTTCTACCGTAAAATCTCTCTCTTTTTTTACACTACAAACGATGCCACTTTGAATGAACTACAGTGATGTTGTGTCCTTGGTATCGCTTTACGTACATCCAACCTTAACTGTAAAGCGAAATGGGGAATTGATCAAACACTTGTACAAGCCTCAGGCCTATGGTTCTGTTTCAAACACAGAAAATCAAGTTCAAGGCTGCAAGTACGCGGCTTTATGCCGTCATTTGAAAGAGCATTAATTGCTCTGACGTGTAGAATCTGCTGATGGAAAGAAATAAACATATAAAACTGTGCAAAGTAAAGATTTTATATGAAATCGTGATGAGGAACCTTTGTGCAAACTTTATCATCCTCAGGCGTTCGCCAAACCTTCACAGGAAATTTCTCCGGCGTAAAGTTATCATGCTTTGTTTGACCAACTGATTTGAACTCAAATTTATTGTCGGTATCTATCGTTTACCTGACATAAAACTAATTGTAATTTGAACAAAAAAGATACAAAATACTTGCCTAATGATATAATTAACATATGATTCCACAATAATTAAATACGAGGAACTTTTATCAGCAAAAACCTGTTGTAAAAGGCTCCGTGGCGATTCCGTGTTAATCTACACAAGAATCAGATAAATTCACAAATACTATACGATATAAATTTAAGCTTCAATATAAATACTTGCAAAATCGACTGAAACAACGCAGTATTCTATTGTAAAATAAAAGAGTTTTGCATCAAGAAATGATCTTGTCGCCACGAGGTTTCACCGGCGTAGTCCGTATCCTCGACATGTATCGGGTCCTTCGCCGTACTTCAAAAATCGATTATGGTATGCAGAGTGTGATCCAGTGTACATTTACTTTGTACATGGTTGAACATTTGAGAAAAAGCTATCGTTTTCATCTGGTCTACATTACAATTTGAGAACGAGTTGGAATAAATAATTGCTAGGACGCTCCTCATTATGCAATAATGCACCTTCAGCACTACGTAAATTTTCAATAACGATATTATTTTCAGATTTATTCGCAGAAAATTACCCTTTGATCTTTCCTTATAAAAGCACTTTTCAAGCAGCAGTATGTCTATTTTGTATTCTAAACTGTAGAGAACCACAAAAATAAGAAGTCTGCTAACTTTCAGGGAGATACGTCACTTTTTATGGATTTATGCAGATTTTTACATTTACCACAAATCACCACCTTAAGTTACCCTAAAGGTTTTTCAGTTAACGATGGTGTTAGCAAAGCAGAGTATTTAGGGAAAAATATAGAAGCAATATTTCCAAAAGTTTACGATTTTGTACAATTGATTAGACAAAAAGGTCGAGGCTGTTTGTTGTTAAAAAGAGATTTACGCAGAGCTTACAGGCAAATACCCATGTGTGCATCTAATTACAACTTAGTTTCTTTCGTTTGGAAAAAACACATTTTTATCTGTGGGATTTCGATCTGCCTGTTTTTTGTGTCAGCGTGTGACAAATGCAATAACTTTCATTATGTTTAAATTAGGAATACAAATTTTGAATTATTTGGATGAGCTAGCTTCAGCTGAGAAAGAAGAAAATGCTGAATTTGCATATAATACCTTAGGAGCAATTCTTGATAAATGTGGGATGGAGGAATCAAAAAGTAAGGCCTGTCCAACCAAACGAGTCATGACTTTTGTGGGAATATTATTTAATACTGAAACAATGACAGTAGATATTACCCCTGAAAGATTACAAGAAATTAAAATTCTCTTATTAGGATGGTTCAATAAAGAAATGGCAAGCATAAAAGAAATACAGTCATTATTAGGCAAGTTGAATTTTATAGCTTCGTGTGTTAAACCAGGAAGAATTTTCATTTCCAGACTGCTGAAATGGCTTAAAATCTTGTATAAGCAAGAGCAATAGCTAAATTTAATACCAAATTATGTGAAAAAAGATGTTTTGTGGTGGTATAAGTTTATGCCCTTGTATAACGGGGTGTCCATTATGTTACTTGAAGAGTGGCCTGATCCTGATGATTTTTTTTCCTCTGATGCATGTCTTTCAGGATGTTGAGGATTTTGGAAAGGAAAATACTTTCACACAGTATTTCCATTGTCATACAAAAAACAAAAGTATCATATAAATATTTTGGAAATGAGTTCGATTATTATTTGCACAAAATTATGGGGAGAATTTTTAGGGGTAAAAGAATTAAGGTGTATTGTGATAATATGTCAGTGTGCCAAGTTATAAATTCTGGTAAAGCAAGATGCGAAATTTTGTTTAGGAGAACTGGCCTTTATGGCTGCAGTTAATGAATTTGAAATTAGAGCAGTACATTTAGAATCAAAATCCAACAGAAGCTCTGATAGTTTATCGCGCTGGAGTTTAGATCAGTCAAATCAAGAGAATTATTTTGATATGACAAAGCGTTTTGAATTAATAGAATGTGTTGTCTCAGATGATATGTTTGACTTTCTTAATATGTGGTAAATTATTTTGTTTCAGGTCAGCAGATGTCTTCTTCTGTCTTCAAGGAAATCTGCATCTGCAGAAGGTTCTACACAGAATTTAAAGATACAATGGGAATCGTATATTATATTTTGTTTGTACTTTGGTATTAAGTATCTGCCATCAAATACAGAAACATTGTGCTTATATGAGCCGCGACGCGAGAAAACCAACAATGTGGTTGTGCGCCCAGCGCAGACTCAGGTCAGCCTGGGCATCCGCCCAGTCTGATCAGAGTCTTCGCTCTCCGCATGAATGTAGCTTAGACCCTTAGCTACCTTTTGAGCACTTAACGAAGAGTCTGATCAAACTGGCCGGCTGCCCAAGCTAATTTGAGTCTTCACTCGGCGCACAACCACATTGTTGGTTTTCTCATGTCGCGGCTCAATTATGCACAATTCCTTTGTATGACTTTTAAGTCAACCCAGTCGATTAAAAATTATATAGAGAATCTTACATGAGTGCTCATGTATTATTGAATTTATTAAACGAGTTGGGGGAAAAGATAAGATGCGAGGCTTTGCCGAGCATCTTATCGTTTTTCCCCAACGAGTTTAATAAATTTAATAATACAGGAGCAAAAATGCAAGATTCTATTTATCATATGACAATAAAATCGCATTTTATTTGCAAAATTTGCGCTAAAACATCACGATTTCGCCATTAGTAAAAGCGACGTTTTAATGGACGTCAACGTATAACGTTAAAAAATTTGCATATTTAATCCACTAGTGGATTATCGTTTTTAATGCATGGCTTTCATACACTCTCGGATTCGACGTCATATGATAAAACAATGCATTTGCTGTTAGGATTTTCAACAGACAATATCAATGATTTTTTGCTTAAACTTAGTGTGAGAGGCATGGTCAGATTGCATCCATATCGTATTCAGCAGGCACAAGCTATGACACCTATTTTGGGGAGTAAATTTCCTGGTCCCAGCAAATTTTCTTTGAGATAGCGGTAGTTTGAGATGCCTGAAAATATAGAATAAAAGCGGCAGCGAAAATTGAACCCACAAAGATACTAAAGAAGGTTACATGTTACAGTTGAAAGATAAATGTATGGGGCCCCTTTCTCTGAGTCTACATTATTTGCATCTGAATTGACACTGTTTGCTATTGCATATTTGAGCATGTCTGGCAAAGCAGCTTGGCCCATCATCCTCCCCTCCCAAGCTACTCTGCCAGCAGTACTCAAACTTTGCAATAGAGTCTACCCAGTTTGCTGTTCCTGTTTTCTGTTCCATCTGACCTTACACATGTATTTATTTCAACAGACAGTCGACTCTCGATATCTCCAAACTAATGATAGCTCAAAGTAAATTTTCTGGTCCTAGAAATTTTTTTTTGAGATATCGGTAGTTTGAAGTACCCAAAGTTGAACATCCCCTCCCACCAAGCTAATTATGCCAGATTACTCAAACTGTGCCACAGTCTATCCGGTTTGCTGGTCCATATGAACTTAAACATGTATTGTACTTCAACAGACAATCAACTCTCAATATCTCCAACTTACTGATATCTCGAAGTAAATTTTCTGGACCCCGCAAATTTTCTTTGAGATATCGGTAGTTTGAGATATCCGGAGTTGAACATCCCCTCCCACCAAACTTAGTATGCCAGCAATGCTCAAAGGAATGAAAAAAATACTCACACTATTTTGGGGAAAACAGTACCCCCAACCTCCTGATATCTCAAAGTAAATTTCCTAGTCCCAGCATATGTTTTTTGAGATATCGGTAGTTTGAGATGCCTGAAAATATAAAATAAAAGCGGCAGCAAAAATTGAACTCAAAGATACTAAAGAAGGTTATATGTTGCAGCTGAAATATAAATGAAAGGGCCCATTTCTCTGAATCTACATTATTTGCATCTGGATTGACACTGTTTGCTATTGCATATTTGAGCATGTCTGGCATAGAAGCTTGGCCCATCATCCTCCCCTCCCAAGCTACTATGCCAGTAATACTCAAACTTTGCAAAAGAGTCTACACTGTGTGCTGCTCCTGTTTGCCGTTCCATCTGACCTTACACATGTATTTATTTCAACAGACAATCAACTCTCGATATCTACAAACTAATGATATTTCAAAGTAAATTTTCTAGTCCCAGCAAATTTTCTTTGAGATATCGATAGCTTGAAATACCTAAAGTTGAACGTCCCCTCCCACAAAGCTAACTATGCCAGAATACTCAAACTTTGCACCAGTCTACCCGGTTTGCTAGTCCATACGACTTTAAACATGTATTGTACTTCAACAGACAGTCAACTCTCAATATCTCCAACTTACTGATATCTCAAAGTAAATTTTCTGCTCCCAGCAAATTTTCCTCGAGATATCGGTAGTTTGAGATATCCGGAGTTGAACATCCCCTCCCACCAAACTTAGTATGCCAGCAATGCTCAAAGGAATGAAAAAAATACTCACACTATTTTGGGGAATACTGTACCTTCAACCTTCTGATATCTCAATTTAAATTTCCTGGTCCCAGCAAATTTTGAGATATCGGTGAAAAATGAAAAAATACACTATTTTGGGGAATACTGTACCTCCAACCTACTGATATCTCAAAGTAAATTTCCTGGTCCCAGCAAATTTTCCCATCTGACCTTACTCATGTATTTATTTCAACAGAGAGTCAACTCTCGATATCTCCAAACTTATGACATTTCAAAGTAAATTTTCTAGTCCCAGCAAATTTTCTTTGAGATATCGGTAGTTTGAAATACCTAAAGTTGAACGTCCCCTCCCACAAAGCTAACTATGCCAGATTACTCAATCTTTGCATCAGTCTACCAGGTTTGCCAGTCTATATGACCTTAAATATGTATCGTACTTCAACAGGCAGTCAACACTGAATATCTCTAACTTACTGATATCTCAAAGTGAATTTTCTGGTCCCAGCAAATTTTCCTCGAGATATCGGTAGTTTGAGATATCTGGAGTTGAACATCCCCTCCCACCAAACTTAGTATGACAGCAATGCTCAAAGGAATAAAAAAAATACTCACACTATTTTGGGGAATACTGTACCTTCAACCTACTGATATCTCAAAGTTAATTTCCTGGTCCCAGCAAATTTTCTTTGAGATATCGGTAGTTTGAGATGTCTGAAAATATAAAATAAAAGCGGCAGCAAAGATTAAACTCACAAAGGTACTAAAGAAGGTTACATATTGCAGTTGAAAGATAAATGTTTGGGGCCCCTTTCTCTGAGTCTACATTATTTGCATCTGAATTGACACTGTTTGCTATTGCATATTTGAGCATGTCTGGCATAGCAGCTTGGCCCATCACCCTCCCCTCCCAAGCTAATCTGCCAGTAATACTCAAACTTTGCAATACAGTCTACCCTGTTTGCTGTTCCTGTTTGTTGTTCCATCTGACCTTACACATGTATTTATTTCAACAGAAAGTCAACTCTCGATATCTCCAAACTAATGATATTTCAAAGTGCATTTTCTAGTCCCAGCAAATTTTCTTTGAGATATCTGTAATTTGAAATACCTAAAGTTGAACGTCCCCTCCCCCAAAGCTAACTATGCCAGAATACTCAAACTTTGCACAGTCTACCCGGTTTGCTAGTCCATATGACCTTAAACATGTATTGTACTTCAACAGACAGTCAACTCTCAATATCTCCAACTTACTGATATCTCAAAGTTAATTTTCTGGTCCCAGCAAATTTTCCTCGAGATATCGGTAGTTTGAGATATCCGGAGTTGAACATCCCCTCCCACCAAACTTAGTATGCCAGCAATGCTCAAAGTAATTAAAAATAATCACACTATTTTGGGGAATACTGTACCTTCAACCTACTGATATCTCAAAGTAAATTTCCTGGTCCCAGCAAATTTTCTTTGAGATATCGGTGAAAAATGAAAAAATACACTATTTTGGGGAATACTGTACCTCCAACCTACTGATATCTCAAAGTTAATTTCCTAGTCCCAGCATATGTTTTTTGAGATATCGGTAGTTTGAGATGCCTGAAAATATAAAATAAAAGCGGCAGCAAAAATTGAATTCACAAAGATACTAAAGAATGTTACATGTTGCAGTTTAAAGATAAATGTATGGGGGCCCCTTTCTCTGAGTCTACATTATTTGCATCTGAATTAACACTGTTTGCTATTGCATATTTGAGCATGTCTGGCATAGCAGCTTGGCCCATCATCCTCCCCTCCCAAGCTACTCTGCCAGTAATACTCAAACTTTGCAATACAGTCTACCCTGTTTGCAGTTGCTGTTTGTTGTCCCATCTGACCTTACACATGTATTTATTTCAACAGACAGTCAACTCTCGATATCTCCAAACTAATGATATTTCAAAGTAAATTTTCTAGTCCCAGCAAATTTTCTTTGAGATATCGATAGTTTGAGATGCCTGAAAATATAAAATAAAAACGGCAGCTAAAATTGAACTCACAAAGATACTAAAGAAGGTTACATGTTGCAGTTTAAAGATAAATGTATGGGGCCCCTTTTCTCTGATTCTACATTATTTGCATCTGAATTGACACTGTTTGCTATTGCTTATTTGAGCATGTCTGGCATAGCAGCTTGGCCCATCATCCTCCCCTCCCAAGCTACTCTGCCAGTAATACTCAAACTTTGCAATACAGTCTACCCTGTTTGCTGTTCCTGTTTGTTGTCCCATCTGACCTTACACATGTATTTATTTCAACAGACAGTCAACTCTCGATATCTCCAAACTAATGATATTTCAAAGTGCATTTTCTAGTCCCAGCAAATTTTCTATGAGATATCGGTAGTTTGAAATACCTAAAGTTGAACGTCCCCTCCCACAAAGCTAACTATGCCAGAATACTCAAACTTTGCACCAGTATACCCGGTTTGCTAGTCCATATGACCTTAAACATGTATTGCATTTGAACAGACAGTCAACTCTCAATATCTCCAACTTACTGATATCTCAAAGTAAATTTTCTGGTCCCAGCAAATTTTCCTCGAGATATCGGTAGTTTGAGATATCCGGAGTTGAACATCCCCTCCCATCAAACTTAGTATGCCAGCAATGCTCAAAGGAATGAAAAAAATACTCACACTATTTTGGGGAATACTGTACCTTCAACCTACTGATATCTCAAAGTAAATTTCCTGGTCCCAGCAAATTTTCTTTGAGATATCGGTAGTTTGAGATGCCTGAAAATATGAAATAAAAGCGGCAGCAAAAATTGAACTCACAAAGATACTAAAGAAGGTTACATGTTGCAGTTTAAAGATAAATGTATGGGGGCCCCTTTCTCTGAGTCTACATTATTTGCATCTGAATTGACACTGTTTGCTATTGCATATTTGAGCATGTCTGGCATAGCAGCTTGGCCCATCACCCTCCCCTCCCAAGCTACTCTGCCAGTAATACCCAAACTTTGCAATACAGTCTACCCTGTTTGCTGTTCCTGTTTGTTGTTCCATCTGACCTTACACATGTATTGTACTTTAACAGACAGTCAACTCTCAATATCTCCAACTTACTGATATCTCGATGTAAATTTTCTGGTCCCAGCAAATTTTTCTCGAGATATTGGTAGTTTGAGATATCCGGAGTTGAACATCCCCTCCCACCAAACTTAGTATGCCAGCAATGCTCAAAGGAATGAAAAAAATTCTCACACTATTTTGGGAAATACTGTACCTTCAACCTACTTATATCTCAAAGTAAATTTCCTGGTCCCAGCAAATTTTCTTTGAGATATCGGTAGTTTGAGAAGCCTGAAAATATAAAATAAAAGCGGCAGCAAAAATTGACCTCAGAAAGATACTAAAGAAAGTTACATGTTGCAGTTTAAAGATAAATGTATGGGGGCCCCTTTCTCTGAGTCTACATTATTTGCATCTGAATTGACACCGTTTGCTATTGCATATTTGAGCATGTCTGGCATAGCAGCTTGGCCCATTATCCTTCCCTCCCAAGCTACTCTGCCAGTAATACTCAAACTTTGAAATACAGTCTACCCTGTTTGCTGTTACTGTTTGTTGTCCCATCTGACCTTACACATGTATTTATTTCAACAGACAGTCAACTTTCGATATCTCCAAACCAATGATATTTCAAAGTAAATTTTCTAGTCCCAGCAAATTTTCTTTGAGATATCGGTAGTTTGAAATACCTAAAGTATAACGTCCCCTCCCACAAAGCTAACTATGCCAGAATACTCAAACTTTGCACCAGTCTACCCGGTTTGCTAGTCCATATGACCTTAAACATGTATTGTACTTCAACAGACAGTCAACTCTCAATATCTCCAACTTACTGATATCTCAAAGTGAATTTTCTGATCCCAGCAAATTTTCCTCGAGATATCGGTAGTTTGAGATATCCGGAGTTGAACATCCCCTCCCACCAAACTTAGTATGCCAGCAATGCTCATAGGAATGAAAAAAATACTCACACTGTTTTGGGGAATACTGTACCTTCAACCTTCTTATTTCTCAAAGTATATTTCCTGGTCCCAGCAAATTTTTTTTGAGATATCGGTAGTTTTAGATGCCTGAAAATATAAAATAAAAGCGGCAGCAAAAATTGAACTCACAAAGATACTAAAGAAGGTTACATGTTGCAGTTTAAAGATAAATGTATGGGGCCCCGTTCTCTGAGTCTACATTATTTGCATCTGAATTGACACTGTTTGCTATTGCATATTTGAGCATGTCTGGCATAGCAGCTTGGCCCATCATCCTCCACTCCTATGCTACTCTGCCAGTAATACTCAAAGTTTGCAAAACAGTCTACCCTGTTTGCTGTTCCTATTTGTTGTCCCACCTGACCTTACACATGTATTTATTTCAACAGACAGTCAACTCTCGATATCTCCAAACTAATGATACTTTAAAGTAAATTGTCTAGTCCCAGCAAATTTTCTTTGAGATATCTGTAATTTGAAATACCTAAAGTTGAACGTCCCCTCCCACAAAGCTAACTATGCCAGAATACTCAAACTTTGCACCAGTCTACCCGGTTTGCTAGTCCATATGACCTTAAACATGTATTGTACTTCAACAGACAGTCAACTCTCAATATCTCCGACTTACTGATATCTCAAAGTAAATTTTCTGGTCCCAGCAAATTTTCCTCGAGATATCGGTAGTTTGAGATATCCGGAGTTGAACATCCCCTCCCACCAAACTTAGTATGCCAGCAATGCTCAAAGAAATGAAAAAAATACTCACACTATTTTGAGGAATACTGTACCTTTAACCTACTGATATCTCAAAGTAAATTTCCTGGTCCCAGCAAATTTTCTTTGAGATATCGGTAGTTTGAGATGCCTGAAAATATAAAATAAAAGCGGCAGCAAAAATTGAACTCACAAAGATACTAAAGAAGGTTACATGTTGCAGTTTAAAGATAAATGTATGGGGCCCCTCTCTCTGAGTCTACATTATTTGCATCTGAATTGACACTGTTTGCTATTGCATATTTGAGCATGTCTGGCATTGCAGCTTGGCCCATCATCCTCCCCTCCCATGCTACTCTGCCAGTTATACTCAAACTTTGCAAAACAGTCTACCCTGTTTGCTGTTCCTATTTGTTGTCCCATTTGACCTTACACATGTATTTATTTCAACAGACAGTCAACTCTCGATATCTCCAAACTAATGATACTTTAAAGTAAATTTTCTAGTCCCAGCAAATTTTCTTTGAGATATCGGTAGTTTGAAATACCTAAAGTTGAACGTCCCCTCCCACAAAGCTAACTATGCCAGAATACTCAAACTTTGCACCAGTCTACCCGGTTTGCTAGTCCATATAACCTTAAACATGTATTGTACTTCAACAGACAGTCAACTCTCAATATATCCAACTTACTGATATCTCAAAGTAAATTTTCTGGTCCAAGCAAATTTTCCTCGAGATATCGGTAGTTTGGGATATCCGGAGTTGACATCCCCTCCCACCAAACATAGTATGCCAGCAATGCCCAAAGGAATGAAAAAAATACTCACACTATTTTGGGGAATACTGTACCTTCAACCTACTGATATCTCAAAGTAAATTTCCTGGTCCCAGCAAATTTTCTTTGAGATATCGGTAGTTTGAGATGCCTGAAAATATAAAATAAAAGCGGCAGCAAAAATTGAACTCACAAATATACTTTAGAAGGTTACATGTTGCAGTTTAAAGATAAATGTATGGGGCCCCTTTCTCTGAGTCTACATTATTTGCATCTGAATTGACACGTTTGCTATTGCTTATTTGAGCATGTCTGGCATAGCAGCTTGGCCCATCATCCTCCCCTCCCAAGCTAATCTGCCAGTAATACTCAAACTTTGCAATACAGTCTACCCTGTTTGCTGTTCCTGTTTGTTGTCCCATCTGACCTTACACATGTATTTATTTCAACAGACAGTCAACTCTCGATATCTCCAAACTAATGATATTTCAAAGTGCATTTTCTAGTCCCAGCAAATTTTCTTTGATATATCGGTAGTTTGAAATACCTAAAGTTGAACATCCCCTCCCACAAAGTTAACTATGCCAGAATACTCAAACTTTGCACCAGTCTTCCCGGTTTGCTAGTCCATATGACCTTAAACATGTATTGTACTTCAACAGACAGTCACCTCTAAATATCTCCAACTTACTGATATCTCAAAGTAAATTTTCTGGTCGCAGCAAATTTTCCTCGAGATATCGGTAGTTTGAGATATCCGGATATGAACATCCCCTCCCACCAAAGTTAGTATGCCAGCAATGCTCAAAGGAATGAAAAAAAAATACTCACACTATTTTGGGGAATACTGTACCTTCAACCTACTGATATCTCAAAGTAAATTTCCTGGTCCCAGCAAATTTTCTTTGAGATATCGGTAGTTTGAGATGCCTGAAAATATAAAATAAAAGCGGCAGCAAAAATTGAACTCACAAAGATACTAAAGAAGGTAACATGTTGCAGTTTAAAGATAAAAGTATGGGACCCCTTTCTCTGAGTCTACATTATTTGCATCGGAATTGACACTGTTTGCTATTGCATATTTGAGCATGTCTGGCATTGCAGCTTGGCCCATCATCCTCCCCTCCCAAGCTACTCTGCCAGTAATACTCAAACCTTGCAATACAGTCTACCCTGTTTGCTGTTCCTGTTTGTTGTCCCATCTGACCTTATACATGTATTTATTTCAACAGACAGTCAACTCTCGATATCTCCAAACTAATGATACTTTAAAGTAAATTGTCTAGTCCCAGCAAATTTTCTTTGAGATATCGGTAGTTTGAAATACCTAAAGTTGAACGTTCCCTCCCACAAAGCTAACTATGCCAGAATACTCAAACTTTGCACCAGTCTACCCGGTTTGCTAGTCCATATGACCTTAAACATGTATTGTACTTCAACAGACATTCAACTCTTAATATCTCCAACTTACTGATATCTCAAAGTAAATTTTCTGGTCCCAGCAAATTTTCCTCGAGATATCGTTAGTTTGAGATATCCGGAGTTGAACATCCCCTCCAACCAAACTTAGTATGCCAGCAATGCTCAAAGGAATGAAAAAAATACTCACACTATTTTGAGGAATACTGTACCTTCAACCTACTGATATCTCAAAGTAAATTTCCTGGTCCCAGCAAATTTTCTTTGAGATATCGGTAGTTTGAGATGCCTGAAAATATAAAATAAAAGCGGCAGCAAAAATTGAACTCACAAAGATACTAAAGAAGGTTACCTGTTGCAGTTTAAAGATAAATGTATGGGGCCCCTTTCTCTGAGTCTACATTATTTGCATCAGAATTGACACTGTTTGCTATTGCATATTTGAGCATGTTTGGCATTGCAGCTTGGCCCATCATCCTCCCCTCACATGCTACTCTGCCAGTAATACTCAAACTTTGCAAAACAGTCTACCCTGTTTGCTGTTCCTATTTGTTGTCCCATCTGACCTTACACATGTATTTATTTCAACAGACAGTCAACTCTCGATATCTCCAAACTAATGATACTTTAAAGTAAATTTTCTAGTCCCAGCAAATTTTCTTTGAGATATCGGTAGTTTGAAATACCTAAAATTGAACGTCCCCTCCCACAAAGCTAACTATGCCAGAATACTCAAACTTTGCACCAGTCTACCCGGTTTGCTAGTCCATATGACCTTAAACATGTATTGTATTTCAACAGACAGTCAACTCTCAATATCTCCAACTTACTGATATCTCAAAGTAAATTTCCTGGTCCAAGCAAATTTTTCCTCGAGATATCGGTAGTTTGAGATATCCGGAGTTGAACATCCCCTCCCATCAAACTTAGTATGCCAGCAATGCCCAAAGGAATGAAAAAAATACTCACACTATTTTGGGGAAGACTGTACCTTCAACCTACTGATATCTCAAAGTAAATTTCATGGTCCCAGCAAATTTTCTTTGAGATATCGGTAGTTTGAGATGCCTGAAAATATAAAATAATAGCGGCAGCAAAAATTGAACTCACAAAGATACTAAAGAAGGTTACATGTTGCAGTTTAAAGATAAATGTATGGGGCCCCTTTCTCTGAGTCTAATTATTTGCATCTGAATTGACACGTTTGCTATTGCATATTTGAGCATGTCTGGCATAGCAGCTTGGCCCATCATCCTCCCCTCCCAAGCTACTCTGCCAGTAATACTCAAACTTTGCAATACAGTCTACCCTGTTTGCTGTTCCTGTTTGTTGTCCCATCTGACCTTACACATGTATTTATTTCAACAGACAGTCAACTCTCGATATCTCCAAACTAATGATATTTCAAAGTGCATTTTCTAGTCCCAGCAAATTTTCTTGGAGATATCTGTAATTTGAAATACCTAAAGTTGAACGTCCCCTCCCACAAAGCTAACTATGCCAGAATACTCAAACTTTGCACCAGTCTACCCGGTTTGCTAGTCCATATGACCTTAAACATGTATTGTACTTCAACAGACAGTCAACTCTCAATATCTCCAACTTACTGATATCTCAAAGTAAATTTTCTGGTCCAAGCAAATTTTCCTCGAGATATCGGTAGTTTGAGATATCCGGAGTTGACATCCCCTCCCACCAAACATAGTATGCCAGCAATGCCCAAAGGAATGAAAAAAATACTCACACTATTTTGGGGAATACTGTACCTTCAACCTACTGATATCTCAAAGTAAATTTCCTGGTCCCAGCAAATTTTCTTTGAGATATCGGTAGTTTGAGATGCCTGAAAATATAAAATAAAAGCGGCAGCAAAAATTGAACTCACAAAGATACTTTAGAAGGTTACATGTTGCAGTTTAAAGATAAATGTATGGGGCCCCTTTCTCTGAGTCTACATTATTTGCATCTGAATTGACACGTTTGCTATTGCATATTTGAGCATGTCTGGCATAGCAGCTTGGCCCATCATCCTCCCCTCCCAAGCTACTCTGCCAGTAATACTCAAACTTTGCAATACAGTCTACCCTGTTTGCTGTTCCTGTTTGTTGTCCCATCTGACCTTACACATGTATTTATTTCAACAGACAGTCAACTCTCGATATCTCCAAACTAATGATATTTCAAAGTGCATTTTCTAGTCCCAGCAAATTTTCTTTGATATATCGGTAGTTTGAAATACCTAAAGTTGAACATCCCACAAAGCTAACTATGCCAGAATACTCAAACTTTGCACCAGTCTACCCGGTTTGCTAGACCATATGCCCTTAAACATGTATTGTACTTCAACAGACAGTCACCCCTAAATATCTCCAACTTACTGATATCTCAAAGTAAATTTTCTGGTCCCAGCAAATTTTCCTCGAGATATCGGTAGTTTGAGATACCCGGAGTTGAACATCCCCTCCCACAAAACTTAGTATGCCAGCAATGCTCAAAGGAATGAAAAAAATACTCACACTATTTTGAGGAATACTGTACCTTCAACTTACGGATATCTCAAAGTAAATTTCCTGGTCCCAGCAAATTTTCTTTGAGATATCGGTAGTTTGAGATGCCTGAAAATATAAAATAAAAGCGGCAGCAAAAATTGAACTCACAAATATACTAAAGAAGGTTACATGTTGCAGTTTAGAGATAAATGTATGGGGCCCCTTTCTCTGAGTCTACATTATTTGCATCTGAATTGACACTGTTTGCTATTGCATATTTGAGCATGTCTGGCATTGCAGCTTGGCCCATCATCCTCCCCTCCCATGCTACTCTGCCAGTAATACTCAAACTTTGCAAAACAGTCTACCCTGTTTGCTGTTCCTATTTGTTGTCCCATCTGACCTTACACATGTATTTATTTCAACAGACAGTCAACTCTCGATATCTCCAAACTAATGATACTTTAAAGTAAATTTTCTAGTCCCAGCAAATTTTCTTTGAGATATCGGTAGTTTGAAATACCTAAAGTTGAACGTCCCCTCCCACAAAGCTAACTATGCCAGAATACTCAAACTTTGCACCAGTCTACCCGGTTTGCTAGTCCATATGACCTTAATCATGTATTGTACTTCAACAGACAGTCAACTCTCAATATCTCCAACTTACTGATATCTCAAAGTAAATTTTCTGGTCCCAGCAAATTTTCCTCGAGATATCGTTAGTTTGAGGTATCCGGAGTTGAACATCCCCTCCCATCAAACTTAGTATGCCAGCAATGCCCAAAGGAATGAAAAAAATACTCACACTATTTTGGGGAATACTGTACCTTCAACCTACTGATATCTCAAAGTAAATTTCCTGGTCCCAGCAAATTTTCTTTGAGATATCGGTAGTTTGAGATGCCTGAAAATATAAAATAAAAGCGGCAGCAAAAATTGAACTCACAAAGATACTAAAGAAGGTAACATGTTGCAGTTTAAAGATAAAAGTATGGGACCCCTTTCTCTGAGTCTACATTATTTGCATCTGAATTGACACGTTTGCTATTGCATATTTGAGCATGTCTGGCATAGCAGCTTGGCCCATCATCCTCCCCTCCCAAGCTACTCTGCCAGTAATACTCAAACTTTGCAATACAGTCTACCCTGTTTGCTGTTCCTGTTTGTTGTCCCATCTGACCTTACACATGTATTTATTTCAACAGACAGTCAACCCTCGATATCTGCAAACTAATGATATTTCAAAGTGCATTTTCTAGTCCCAGCAAATTTTCTTTGAGATATCTGTAACTTGAAATACCTAAAGTTGAACGTCCCCTCCCACAAAGCTAACTATGCCAGAATACTCAAACTTTGCACCAGTCTACCCGGTTTGCTAGTCCATATGACCTTAAACATGTATTGTACTTCAACAGACAGTCAACTCTCAATATCTCCAACTTACTGATATCTCAAAGTAAATTTTCTGGTCCCAGCAAATTTTTCCTCGAGATATCGGTAGTTTGAGACATCCGGAGTTGAACATCCCCTCCCACCAAACATAGTATGCCAGCAATGCTCAAAGGAATGAAAAAAATACTCACACTATTTTGAGGAATACTGTACCTTCAACCTACTGATATCTCAAAGTTAATTTCCTGGTCCCAGCAAATTTTCTTTGAGATATCGGTAGTTTGAGATGCCTGAAAATATAAAATAAAAGCGGCAGCAAAAATTGAACTCACAAAGATACTAAAGAAGGTTACATGTTGCAGTTTAAAGATAAATGTATGGGGCCCCTTTCTCTGAGTCTACATTATTTGCATCTGAATTGACACTGATTGCTATTGCATATTTGAGCATGTCTGGCATTGCAGCTTGGCCCATCATCCTCCCCTCCCATGCTACTCTGCCAGTAATACTCAAACTTTGCAAAACAGTCTACCCTGTTTGCTGTTCCTATTTGTTGTCCCATCTGACCTTACACATGTATTTATTTCAACAGACAGTCAACTCTCGATATCTCCAAACTAATGATACTTTTAAGTAAATTTTCTAGTCCCAGCAAATTTTCTTTGAGATATCGGTAGTTTGAAATACCTAAAGTTAAACGTCCCCTCCCACAAAGCTAACTATGCCAGAATACTCAAACTTTGCACCAGTCTACCCGGTTTGCTAGTCCATATGACCTTAAACATGTATTGTACTTCAACAAACATTCAACTCTTAATATCTCCAACTTACTGATATCTCAAAGTAAATTTTCTGGTCCCAGCAAATTTCCTAGAGATATCGGTAGTTTGAGGTATCCGGAGTTGAACATCCCCTCCCATCAAACTTAGTCTGCCAGCAATGCCCAAAGGAATGAAAAAAATACTCACACTATTTTGGGGAATACTGTACCTTCAACCTACTGATATCTCAAAGAAAATTTCCTGGTCCCAGCAAATTTTCTTTGAGATATCGGTAGTTTGAGATGCCTGAAAATATAAAATAAAAGCGGCAGCAAAAATTGAACTCACAAAGATACTAAAGAAGGTTACATGTTGCAGTTTAAAGATAAATGTATGGGGCCCCTTTCTCTGAGTCTACATTATTTGCATCTGAATTGACACGTTTGCTATTGCATATTTGAGCATGTCTGGCATAGCAGCTTGGCCCATCATCCTCCCCTCCCAAGCTACTCTGCCAGTAATACTCAAACTTTGCAATACAGTCTACCCTGTTTGCTGTTCCTGTTTGTTGTCCCATCTGACCTTACACATGTATTTATTTCAACAGACAGTCAACTCTCGATATCTGCAAACTAATGATATTTCAAAGTAAATTTTCTAGTCCCAGCAAATTTTCTTTGATATATTGGTAGTTTGAAATACCTAAAGTTGAACATCCCCTCCCACAAAGCTAACTATGCCAGAATACTCAAATTTAGCACCAGTCTACCCGGTTTGCTAGTCCATATGCCCTTAAACATGTATTGTACTTCAACAGACAGTCACCTCTAAATATCTCCAACTTACTGATATCTCAAAGTTTATTTTCTGGTCCCAGCAAATTTTCCTCGAGATATCGGTAGTTTGAGATATCCGGATATGAACA
Organism: Ctena decussata; assembly: GCA_963989385.1. Taxonomy (NCBI): domain Eukaryota; kingdom Metazoa; phylum Mollusca; class Bivalvia; order Lucinida; family Lucinidae; genus Ctena; species Ctena decussata. Next base: position 75,088,029 of record OZ022499.1, on the reverse strand, counting down.
TCCCCTCCCACCAAAGTTAGTATGCCAGCAATGCTCAAAGGAATAGAAAATACTCACACTTTTTTGGGGAATACTGTACCTTCAACCTACTGATATCTCAAAGTAAATTTCCTGGTCCCAGCAAATTTTCTTTGAGATATCGGTAGTTTGAGATGCCTGAAATATAAAATAAAAGCGGCAGCAAAAATTGAACTCAAAAAGATACTAAAGAAGGTAACATGTTGCAGTTTAAAGATAAATGTATGGGACCCCTTTCTAAGAGTCTACATTATTTGCATCGGAATTGACACTGTTTGCTATTGCATATTTGAGCATGTCTGGCATAGCAGCTTGGCCCATCATCCTCCCCTCCCAAGCTACTCTGCCAGTAATACTCAAACTTTGCAATATAGTCTACCCTGTTTGCTGTTCCTGTTTGTTGTCCCATCTGACCTAACACATGTTTTTATTTCAACAGACAGTCAACTCTCGATATATCCAAACTAATGATACTTTAAAGTAAATTGTCTAGTCCCAGCAAATTTTCTTTGAGATATCTGTAATTTGAAATACCTAAAGTTGAACGTCCCCTCCCACAAAGCTAACTATGCCAGAATACTCAAACTTTGCACCAGTCTACCCGGTTTGCTAGTCCATATGACCTTAAACATGTATTGTACTTCAACAGACAGTCAACTCTCAATATCTCCAACTTACTGATATCTCAAAGTAAATTTTCTGGTCCCAGCAAATTTTCCTCGAGATATCGGTAGTTTGAGGTATCCGGAGTTGAACATCCCCTCCCATCAAACTTAGTATGCCAGCAATGCCCAAAGGAATGAAAAAAATACACACACTATTTTGGGGAATACTGTACCTTCAACCTACTGATATCTCAAAGTAAATTTCCTGGTCCCAGCAAATTTTCTTTGAGATATCGGTAGTTTGAGATGCCTGAAAATATAAAATAAAAGCGGCAGCAAAAATTGAACTCACAAAGATACTAAAGAAGGTTACATGTTGCAGTTTAAAGATAAATGTATGGGGCCCCTTTCTCTGAGTCTACATTATTTGCATCTGAATTGACACGTTTGCTATTGCATATTTGAGCATGTCTGGCATAGCAGCTTGGCCCATCATCCTCCCCTCCCAAGCTACTCTGCCAGTAATACTCAAACTTTGCAATACAGTCTACCCTGTTTGCTGTTCCTGTTTGTTGTCCCATCTGACCTTACACATGTATTTATTTCAACAGACAGTCAACTCTCGATATCTCCAAACTAATGATATTTCAAAGTGCATTTTCTAGTCCCAGCAAATTTTCTTTGATATATCGTTAGTTTGAAATACCTCAAGTTGAACATCCCACAAAGCTAACTATGCCAGAATACTCAAACTTTGCACCAGTCTACCCGGTTTGCTAGTCCATATGACCTTAAACATGTATTGTACTTCAACAGACAGTCACATCTAAATATCCCCAACTTACTGATATCTCAAAGTAAATTTTCTGGTCCCAGCAAATTTTCCTCGAGATATCGGTAGTTTGAGATATCCGGATATGAACATCCCCTCCCACCAAAGTTAGTATCCCAGCAATGCTCAAAGGAATGAAAAAAATACTCACACTATTTTGGGGAATACTGTACCTTCAACCTACTGATATCTCAAAGTAAATTTCCTGGTCCCAGCAAATTTTCTTTGAGATATCGGTAGTTTGAGATGCCTGAAAATATAAAATAAAAGCGGCAGCAAAAATTGAACTCACAAAGATACTCAAGAAGGTAACATGTTGCAGTTTAAAGATAAATGTATGGGACCCCTTTCTCTGAGTCTACATTATTTGCATCGGAATTGACACTGTTTGCTATTGCATATTTGAGCATGTCTGGCATTGCAGCTTGGCCCATCATCCTCCCCTCCCAAGCTACTCTGCCAGTAATACTCAAACTTTGCAATACAGTCTACCCTGTTTGCTGTTCCTGTTTGTTGTCCCATCTGACCTTATACATGTATTCATTTCAACAGACAGTCAACTCTCGATATCTCCAAACTAATGATACTTTAAAGTAAATTGTCTAATCCCAGCAAATTTTCTTTGAGATATCGGTAGTTTGAAATACCTAAAGTTGAACGTCCCCTCCCACAAAGCTAACTATGCCAGAATACTCAAACTTTGCACCAGTCTACCCGGTTTGCTAGTCCATCTGACCTTAAACATGTATTGTACTTCAACAGACAGTCAACTCTCAATATCTCCAACTTACTGATATCTCAAAGTTAATTTTCTGGTCCCAGCAAATTTTCCTCGAGATATCGGTAGTTTGAGGTATCCGGAGTTGAACATCCCCTCCCATCAAACTTAGTATGCCAGCAATGCCCAAAGGAATGAAAAAAATACTCACACTATTTTGGGGAATACTGTACCTTCAACCTACTGATATCTCAAAGTAAATTTCCTGGTCCCAGCAAATTTTCTTTGAGATATCGGTAGTTTGAGATGCCTGAAAATATAAAATAAAAGCGGCAGCAAAAATTGAACTCACAAAGATACTAAAGAAGGTTACATGTTGCAGTTTAAAGATAAATGTATGGGGCCCCTTTCTCTGAGTCTACATTATTTGCATCTGAATTGACACGTTTGCTATTGCATATTTGAGCATGTCTGGCATAGCAGCTTGGCCCATCATCCTCCCCTCCCAAGCTACTCTGCCAGTAATACTCAAACTTTGCAATACAGTCTACCCTGTTGGCTGTTCCTGTTTGTTGTCCCATCTGACCTTACACATGTATTTATTTCAACAGACAGTCAACTCTCGATATCTCCAAACTAATGATATTTCAAAGTTATTTTTTCTAGTCCCAGCAAATTTTCTTTGAGATATCTGTAATTTGAAATACCTAAAGTTGAACGTCCCCTCCCACAAAGCTAACTATGCCAGAAGACTCAAACTTTGCACCAGTCTACCCGGTTTGCTAGTCCATATGACCTTAAACATGTATTGTACTTCAACAGACAGTCAACTCTCAATATCTCCAACTTACTGATATCTCAGTAAATTTTCTGGTCCCATCAAATTTTCCTCGAGATATCGCTAGTTTGAGATATCCGGAGTTGAACATCCCTCCCACCAAACATAGTATGCCAGCAATGCTCAAAGGAATGAAAAAAATACTCACACTATTTTGAGGAATACTGTACCTTCAACCTACTGATATCTCAAAGTGAATTTCCTGGTCCCAGCAAATTTTCTTTGAGATATCGGTAGTTTGAGATGCCTGAAAATATAAAATAAAAGCGGCAGCAAAAATTGAACTCACATAGATACTAAAGAAGGTTACATGTTGCAGTTTAAAGATAAATGTATGGGGCCCCTTTCTCTGAGTCTACATTATTTGCATCTGAATTGACACTGATTGCTATTGCATATTTGAGCATGTCTGGCATTGCAGCTTGGCCCATCATCCTCCCCTCCCATGCTACTCTGCCAGTAATACTCAAACTTTGCAAAACAGTCTACCCTGTTTGCTGTTCCTATTTGTTGTCCCATCTGACCTTACACATGTATTTATTTCAACAGACAGTCAACTCTCGATATCTCCAAACTAATGATACTTTAAAGTCAATTTTCTAGTCCCAGCAAATTTTCTTTGAGATATCGGTAGTTTGAAATACCTAAAGTTGAACGTCCCCTCCCACATAGCTAACTATGCCAGAATACTCAAACTTTGCACCAGTCTACCCGGTTTGCTAGTCCATATGACCTTAAACATGTATTGTACTTCAACACAGAGTCAACTCTCAATATCTCCAACTTACTGATATCTCAAAGTAGATTTTCTGGTCCCAGCAAATTTCCTCGAGATATCGGTAGTTTAATGTATCCGGAGTTGAACATCCCCTCCCATCAAACTTAGTATGCCAGCAATGCCCAAAAGAATGAAAAAAATACTCACACTATTGGGGAATACTGTACCTTCAACCTACTGATATCTCAAAGTAAATTTCCTGGTCCCAGCAAATTTTCTTTGAGATATCGGTAGTTTGAGATGCCTGAAAATATAAAATAAAAGCGGCAGCAAAAGTTGAACTCACAAAGATACTAAAGAAGGTTACATGTTGCAGTTTAAAGATAAATGTATGGGGCCCCTTTCTCTGAGTCTACATTATTTGCATCTGAATTGACACTGTTTGCTATTGCATATTTGAGCATGTCTGGCATAGCAGCTTGGCCCATCATCCTCCCCTCCCAAGCTACTCTGCCAGTAATACTCAAACTTTGCAATACAGTCTACCCTGTTTGCTGTTCCTGTTTGTTGTCCCATCTGACCTTACACATGTTTTTATTTCAACAGACAGTCAACTCTCGATATGTCCAAACTAATGATACTTTAAAGTAAATTGTCTAGTCCCAGGAAATTTTCTTTGATATATCTGTAATTTGAAATACCTAAAGTTGAACGTCCCCTCCCACAAAGCTAACTATGCCAGAATACTCAAACTTTGCACCAGTCTACCCGGTTTGCTAGTCTATATGACCTTAAACATGTATTGTACTTCAACGGACAGTCAACTCTCAATATCTCCAACTTACTGATATCTCAAAGTAAATTTTCTGCTCCCAGCAAATTTTCCTCGAGATATCGGTAGTTTGAGATATCCGGAGTTGAACATCCCCTCCCACCAAACTTAGTATGCCAGCAATGCTCAAAGGAATGAAAAAAATACTCACACTATTTTGAGGAATACTGTACCTTCAACCTACGGATATCTCAAAGTAAATTTCCTGGTCCCAGCAAATTTTCTTTGAGATATCGGTAGTTTGAGATGCCTGAAAATATAAAATAAAAGCGGCAGCAAAAATTGAACTCACAAAGATACTAAAGAAGGTTACATGTTGCAGTTTAAAGATAAATGTATGGGGCCCCTTTCTCTGAGTCTACATTATTTGCATCTGAATTGACACTGTTTGCTATTGCATATTTGAGCATGTCTGGCAATGCAGCTTGGCCCATCATCCTCCCCTCCCATGCTACTCTGCCAGTAATACTCAAACTTTGCAAAACAGTCTACCCTGTTTGCTGTTCCTATTTGTTGTCCCATCTGACCTTACACATGTATTTATTTCAACAGACAGTCAACTCTCGATATCTCCAAACTAATGATACTTTAAAGTCAATTTTCTAGTCCCAGCAAATTTTCTTTGAGATATCGGTAGTTTGAAATACCTAAAGTTGAACGTCCCCTCCCACAAAGCTAACTATGCCAGAATACTCAAACTTTGCACCAGTCTACCCGGTTTGCTAGTCCATATGACCTTAAACATGTATTGTACTTCAACAGACAGTCAACTCTCAATATCTCCAACTTACTGATATCTAAAAGTAAATTTTCTGGTCCCAGCAAATTTCCTCGAGATATCGGTAGTTTGAGGTATCCGGAGTTGAACATCCCCTCCCATCAAACTTAGTATGCCAGCAATGCCCAAAGGAATGAAAAAAATACTCACACTATTGGGGAATACTGTACCTTCAACCTACTGATATCTCAAAGTAAATTTCCTGGTCCCTGCAAATTTTCTTTGAGATATCGGTAGTTTGAGATGCCTGAAAATATAAAATAAAAGCGGCAGCAAAAGTTGAACTCACAAAGATACTAAAGAAGGTTACATGTTGCAGTTTAAAGATAAATGTATGGGGCCCCTTTCTCTGAGTCTACATTATTTGCATCTGAATTGACACTGTTTGCTATTGCATATTTGAGCATGTCTGGCATAGCAGCTTGGCCCATCATCCTCCCCTCCCAAGCTACTCTGCCAGTAATACTCAAACTTTGCAATACAGTCTACCCTGTTTGCTGTTCCTGTTTGTTGTCCCATCTGACCTTACACATGTTTTTATTTCAACAGACAGTCAACTCTCGATATATCCAAACTAATGATACTTTAAAGTAAATTGTCTAGTCCCAGCAAATTTTCTTTGAGATATCTGTAATTTGAAATACCTAAAGTTGAACGTCCCCTCCCACAAAGCTAACTATGCCAGAATACTCAAACTTTGCACCAGTCTACCCGGTTTGCTAGTCTATATGACCTTAAACATGTATTGTACTTCAACGGACAGTCAACTCTCAATATCTCCAACTTACTGATATCTCAAAGTAAATTTTCTGCTCCCAGCAAATTTTCCTCGAGATATCGGTAGTTTGAGATATCCGGAGTTGAACATCCCCTCCCACCAAACTTAGTATGCCAGCAATGCTCAAAGGAATGAAAAAAATACTCACACTATTTTGAGGAATACTGTACCTTCAACCTACGGATATCTCAAAGTAAATTTCCTGGTCCCAGCAAATTTTCTTTGAGATATCGGTAGTTTGAGATGCCTGAAAATATAAAATAAAAGCGGCAGCAAAAATTGAACTCACAAAGATACTAAAGAAGGTTACATGTTGCAGTTTAAAGATAAATGTATGGGGCCCCTTTCTCTGAGTCTACATTATTTGCATCTGAATTGACACTGTTTGCTATTGCATATTTGAGCATGTCTGGCAATGCAGCTTGGCCCATCATCCTCCCCTCCCATGCTACTCTGCCAGTAATACTCAAACTTTGCAAAACAGTCTACCCTGTTTGCTGTTCCTATTTGTTGTCCCATCTGACCTTACACATGTATTTATTTCAACAGACAGTCAACTCTCGATATCTCCAAACTAATGATACTTTAAAGTCAATTTTCTAGTCCCAGCAAATTTTCTTTGAGATATCGGTAGTTTGAAATACCTAAAGTTGAACGTCCCCTCCCACAAAGCTAACTATGCCAGAATACTCAAACTTTGCACCAGTCTACCCGGTTTGCTAGTCCATATGACCTTAAACATGTATTGTACTTCAACAGACAGTCAACTCTCAATATCTCCAACTTACTGATATCTCAAAGTAAATTTTCTGGTCCCAGCAAATTTCCTCGAGATATCGGTAGTTTGAGGTATCCGGAGTTGAACATCCCCTCCCATCAAACTTAGTATGCCAGCAATGCCCAAAGGAATGAAAAAAATACTCACACTATTGGGGAATACTGTACCTTCAACCTACTGATATCTCAAAGTAAATTTCCTGGTCCCAGCAAATTTTCTTTGAGATATCGGTAGTTTGAGATGCCTGAAAATATAAAATAAAAGCGGCAGCAAAAGTTGAACTCACAAAGATACTAAAGAAGGTTACATGTTGCAGTTTAAAGATAAATGTATGGGGCCCCTTTCTCTGAGTCTACATTATTTGCATCTGAATTGACACTGTTTGCTATTGCATATTTGAGCATGTCTGGCATAGCAGCTTGGCCCATCATCCTCCCCTCCCAAGCTACTCTGCCAGTAATACTCAAACTTTGCAATACAGTCTACCCTGTTTGCTGTTCCTGTTTGTTGTCCCATTTGACCTTACACATGTTTTTATTTCAACAGACAGTCAACTCTCGATATATCCAAACTAATGATACTTTAAAGTAAATTGTCTAGTCCCAGCAAATTTTCTTTGAGATATCTGTAATTTGAAATACCTAAAGTTGAACGTCCCCTCCCACAAAGCTAACTATGCCAGAATACTCAAACTTTGCACCAGTCTACCCGGTTTGCTAGTCCATATGACCTTAAACATGTATTGTACTTCAACAGACAGTCAACTCTCAATATCTCCAACTTACTGATATCTCAAAGTAAATTTTCTGGTCCCAGCAAATTTTCCTCGAGATATCGGTAGTTTGAGGTATCCGGAGTTGAACATCCCCTCCCATCAAACTTAGTATGCCAGCAATGCCCAAAGGAATGAAAAAAATACTCACACTATTTTGGGGAATACTGTACCTTCAACCTACTGATATCTCAAAGTAAATTTCCTGGTCCCAGCAAATTTTCTTTGAGATATCGGTAGTTTGAGATGCCTGAAAATATAAAATAAAAGCGGCAGCAAAAGTTGAACTCACAAAGATACTAAAGAAGGTTACATGTTGCAGTTTAAAGATAAATGTATGGGGCCCCTTTCTCTGAGTCTACATTATTTGCATCTGAATTGACACTGTTTGCTATTGCATATTTTAGCATGTCTGGCATAGCAGCTTGGCCCATCATCCTCCCCTCCCAAGCTACTCTGCCAGTAATACTCAAACTTTGCAATACAGTCTACCCTGTTTGCTGTTCCTGTTTGTTGTCCCATCTGACCTTACACATGTTTTTATTTCAACAGACAGTCAACTCTCGATATATCCAAACTAATGATACTTTAAAGTAATTTTTCTAGTCCAAGTAAATTTTCTTTTAGATATCGGTAGTTTGAAATACCTAAAGTTGAACGTCCCCTCCCACAAAGCTAACTATGCCAGAATACTCAAACTTTGCACCAGTCTACCCGGTTTGCTAGTCCATATGACCTTAAACATGTATTGTATTTCAACAGACAGTCAACTCTCAATATCTCCAACTTACTGATATCTCAAAGTAAATTTTCTGGTCCCAGCAAATTTTCCTCGAGATATCGGTAGTTTGAGGTATCCGGAGTTGAACATCCCCTCCCATCAAACTTAGTATGCCAGCAATGCCCAAAGGAATGAAAAAAATACTCACACTATTTTGGGGAATACTGTACCTTCAACCTACTGATATCTCAAAGTAAATTTCCTGGTCCCAGCAAATTTTCTTTGAGATATCGGTAGTTTGAGATGCCTGAAAATATAAAATAAAAGCGGCAGCAAAAATTGAACTCACAAAGATACTAAAGAAGGTTACATGTTGCAGTTTAAAGATAAATGTATGGGGCCCCTTTCTCTGAGTCTACATTATTTGCATCTGAATTGACACGTTTGCTATTGCATATTTGAGCATGTCTGGCATAGCAGCTTGGCCCATCATCCTCCCCTCCCAAGCTACTCTGCCAGTAATACTCAAACTTTGCAATACAGTCTACCCTGTTTGCTGTTCCTGTTTGTTGTCCCATCTGACCTTACACATGTATTTATTTCAACAGACAGTCAACTCTCGATATCTCCAAACTAATGATATTTCAAAGTGCATTTTCTAGTCCCAGCAAATTTTCTTTGATATATCGGTAGTTTGAAATACCTAAAGTTGAACATCCCACAAAGCTAACTATGCCAGAATACTCAAACTTTGCACCAGTCTACCCGGTTTGCTAGTCCATATGACCTTAAACATGTATTGTACTTCAACAGACAGTCACCTCTCAATATCCCCAACTTACTGATATCTCAAAGTAAATTTTCTGGTCCCAGCATATTTTCCTCGAGATATCGGTAGTTTGAGGTATCCGGAGTTGAACATCCCCTCCCATCAAACTTAGTCTGCCAGCAATGCCCAAAGGAATGAAAAAAATACTCACACTATTTTGGGGAATACTGTACCTTCAACCTACTGATATCTCAAAGTAAATTTCCTGGTCCCAGCAAATTTTCTTTGAGATATCGGTAGTTTGAGATGCCTGAAAATATAAAATAAAAGCGGCAGCAAAAATTGAACTCACAAAGATACTAAAGAAGGTAACATATTGCAGTTTAAAGATAAATGTATGGGACCCCTTTCTCTGAGTCTACATTATTTGCATCTGAATTGACACTGATTGCTATTGCATATTTGAGCATGTCTGGCATTGCAGCTTGGCCCATCATCCTCCCCTCCCATGCTACTCTGCCAGTAATACTCAAACTTTGCAAAACAGTCTACCCTGTTTGCTGTTCCTATTTGTTGTCCCATCTGACCTTACACATGTTTTTATTTCAACAGACAGTCAACTCTCGATATCTCCAAACTAATGATACTTTAAAGTAAATTTTCTAGTCCCAGCAAATTTTCTTTGAGATATCGGTAGTTTGAAATACCTAAAGTTGAACGTCCCCTCCCACAAAGCTAACTATGCCAGAATACTCAAACTTTGCACCAGTCTACCCGGTTTGCTAGTCCATATGACCTTAAACATGTATTGTACTTCAACAGACAGTCAACTCTCAATATCTCCAACTTACTGATATCTCAAAGTAAATTTTCTGGTCCCAGCAAATTTCCTCGAGATATCGGTAGTTTGAGGTATCCGGAGTTGAACATCCCCTCCCATCAAACTTAGTATGCCAGCAATGCCCAAAGGAATGAAAAAAATACTCACATTATTGGGGAATACTGTACCTTCAACCTACTGATATCTCAAAGTAAATTTCCTGGTCCCAGCAAATTTTCTTTGAGATATCGGTAGTTTGAGATGCCTGAAAATATAAAATAAAAGCGGCAGCAAAAGTTGAACTCACAAAGATACTAAAGAAGGTTACATGTTGCAGTTTAAAGATAAATGTATGGGGCCCCTTTCTCTGAGTCTACATTATTTGCATCTGAATTGACACTGTTTGCTATTGCATATTTGAGCATGTCTGGCATAGCAGCTTGGCCCATCATCCTCCCCTCCCAAGCTACTCTGCCAGTAATACTCAAACTTTGCAATACAGTCTACCCTGTTTGCTGTTCCTGTTTGTTGTCCCATCTGACCTTACACATGTATTTATTTCAACAGACAGTCAACTCTCGATATCTCCAAACTAATGATATTTCAAAGTGCATTTTCTAGTCCCAGCAAATTTTCTTTGATATATCGGTAGTTTGAAATACCTAAAGTTGAACATCCCACAAAGCTAACTATGCCAGAATACTCAAACTTTGCACCAGTCTACCCGGTTTGCTAGTCCATATGACCTTAAACATGTATTGTACTTCAACAGACAGTCATCTCTCAATATCCCCAACTTACTGATATCTCAAAGTAAATTTTCTGGTCCCAGCAAATTTTCCTCGAGATATCGGTAGTTTGAGATATCCGGATATGAACATCCCCTCCCACCGAAGTTAGTATGCCAGCAATGCTCAAAGGAATGAAAAAAATACTCACACTATTTTGGGGAATACTGTACCTTCAACCTACTGATATCTCAAAGTAAATTTCCTGGTCCCAGCAAATTTTCTTTGAGATATCGGTAGTTTGAGATGCCTGAAAATATAAAATAAAAGCGGCAGCAAAAATTGAACTCACAAAGATACTAAAGAAGGTAACATATTGCAGTTTAAAGATAAATGTATGGGACCCCTTTCTCTGAGTCTACATTATTTGCATCTGAATTGACACCGTTTGCTATTGCATATTTGAGCATTGCTGGCATAGTTGCTTGGCCCATCATCCTCCCCTCCCATGCTACTCTGCCAGTAATACTCAAACTTTGCAATACAGTCTACCCTGTTTGCTGTTCCTGTTTGTTGTCCCATCTGACCTTACACATGGTTTTATTTCAACAGACAGTCAACTCTCGATATCTCCAAACTAATGATACTTTAAAGTAAATTGTCTAGTCCCAGCAAATATTCTTTGAGATATCGGTAGTTTGAAATACCTTTAGTTGAACGTCCCCTCCCACAAAGCTAACTATGCCAGAATACTCAAACTTTGCACCAGTCTACCCGGTTTGCTAGTCCATATGACCTTAAACATGTATTGTACTTCAACAGACAGTCAACTCTCAATATCTCCAGCTTACTGATATCTCAAAGTAAATTTTCTGGTCCCAGCAAATTTCCTCGAGATATCGGTAGTTTGAGGTATCCGGAGTTGAACATCCCCTCCCATCAAACTTAGTATGCCAGCAATGCCCAAAGGAATGAAAAAAATACTCACATTATTGGGGAATACTGTACCTTCAACCTACTGATATCTCAAAGTAAATTTCCTGGTCCCAGCAAATTTTCTTTGAGATATCGGTAGTTTGAGATGCCTGAAAATATAAAATAAAAGCGGCAGCAAAAGTTGAACTCACAAAGATACTAAAGAAGGTTACATGTTGCAGTTTAAAGATAAATGTATGGGGCCCCTTTCTCTGAGTCTACATTATTTGCATCTGAATTGACACTGTTTGCTATTGCATATTTGAGCATGTCTGGCATAGCAGCTTGGCCCATCATCCTCCCCTCCCAAGCTACTCTGCCAGTAATACTCAAACTTTGCAATACAGTCTACCCTGTTTGCTGTTCCTGTTTGTTGTCCCATTTGACCTTACACATGTTTTTATTTCAACAGACAGTCAACTCTCGATATATCCAAACTAATGATACTTTAAAGTAAATTGTCTAGTCCCAGCAAATTTTCTTTGAGATATCTGTAATTTGAAATACCTAAAGTTGAACGTCCCCTCCCACAAAGCTAACTATGCCAGAATACTCAAACTTTGCACCAGTCTACCCGGTTTGCTAGTCCATATGACCTTAAACATGTATTGTACTTCAACAGACAGTCAACTCTCAATATCTCCAACTTACTGATATCTCAAAGTAAATTTTCTGGTCCCAGCAAATTTTCCTCGAGATATCGGTAGTTTGAGGTATCCGGAGTTGAACATCCCCTCCCATCAAACTTAGTATGCCAGCAATGCCCAAAGGAATGAAAAAAATACTCACACTATTTTGGGGAATACTGTACCTTCAACCTACTGATATCTCAAAGTAAATTTCCTGGTCCCAGCAAATTTTCTTTGAGATATCGGTAGTTTGAGATGCCTGAAAATATAAAATAAAAGCGGCAGCAAAAATTGAACTCACAAAGATACTAAAGAAGGTTACATGTTGCAGTTTAAAGATAAATGTATGGGGCCCCTTTCTCTGAGTCTACATTATTTGCATCTGAATTGACACGTTTGCTATTGCATATTTGAGCATGTCTGGCATAGCAGCTTGGCCCATCATCCTCCCCTCCCAAGCTACTCTGCCAGTAATACTCAAACTTTGCAATACAGTCTACCCTGTTGGCTGTTCCTGTTTGTTGTCCCATCTGACCTTACACATGTATTTATTTCAACAGACAGTCAACTCTCGATATCTCCAAACTAATGATATTTCAAAGTGCATTTTCTAGTCCCAGCAAATTTTCTTTGATATATCGGTAGTTTGAAATACCTAAAGTTGAACATCCCACAAAGCTAACTATGCCAGAATACTCAAACTTTGCACCAGTCTACCCGGTTTGCTAGTCCATATGACCTTAAACATGTATTGTACTTCAACAGACAGTCACCTCTCAATATCCCCAACTTACTGATATCTCAAAGTAAATTTTCTGGTCCCAGCAAATTTTCCTCGAGATATCGGTAGTTTGAGGTATCCGGAGTTGAACATCCCCTCCCATCAAACTTAGTCTGCCAGCAATGCCCAAAGGAATGAAAAAAATACTCACACTATTTTGGGGAATACTGTACCTTCAACCTACTGATATCTCAAAGTAAATTTCCTGGTCCCAGCAAATTTTCTTTGAGATATCGGTAGTTTGAGATGCCTGAAAATATAAAATAAAAGCGGCAGCAAAAATTGAACTCACAAAGATACTAAAGAAGGTAACATATTGCAGTTTAAAGATAAATGTATGGGACCCCTTTCTCTGAGTCTACATTATTTGCATCTGAATTGACACTGATTGCTATTGCATATTTGAGCATGTCTGGCATTGCAGCTTGGCCCATCATCCTCCCCTCCCATGCTACTCTGCCAGTAATACTCAAACTTTGCAAAACAGTCTACCCTGTTTGCTGTTCCTATTTGTTTTCCCATCCGACCTTACACATGTATTTATTTCAACAGACAGTCAACTCTCGATATCTCCAAACTAATGATACTTTAAAGTAAATTTTCTAGTCCCAGCAAATTTTCTTTGAGATATCGGTAGTTTGAAATACCTAAAGTTCAACGTCCCCTCCCACAAAGCTAACTATGCCAGAATACTCAAACTTTGCACCAGTCTACCCGGTTTGCTAGTCCATATGACCTTAAACATGTATTGTACTTCAACAGACAGTCAACTCTCAATATCTCCAACTTACTGATATCTCAAAGTAAATTTTCTGGTCCCAGCAAATTTCCTCGAGATATCGGTAGTTTGAGGTATCCGGAGTTGAACATCCCCTCCCATCAAACTTAGTATGCCAGCAATGCCCAAAGGAATGAAAAAAATACATTATTGGGGAATACTGTACCTTCAACCTACTGATATCTCAAAGTAAATTTCCTGGTCCCAGCAAATTTTCTTTGAGATATCGGTAGTTTGAGATGCCTGAAAATATAAAATAAAAGCGGCAGCAAAAGTTGAACTCACAAAGATACTAAAGAAGGTTACATGTTGCAGTTTAAAGATAAATGTATGGGGCCCCTTTCTCGGAATCTACATTATTTGCATCTGAATTGACACTGTTTGCTATTGCATATTTGAGCATGTCTGGCATAGCAGCTGGGCCCATCATCCTCCCCTCCCAAGCTACTCTGCCAGTAATACTCAAACTTTGCAATACAGTCTACCCTGTTTGCTGTTCCTGTTTGTTGTCCCATCTGACCTTACACATGTATTTATTTCAACAGACAGTCAACTCTCGATATCTCCAAACTAATGATATTCCAAAGTGCATTTTCTAGTCCCAGCAAATTTTCTTTGATATATCGGTAGTTTGAAATACCTAAAGTTGAACATCCCACAAAGCTAACTATGCCAGAATACTCAAACTTTGCACCAGTCTACCCGGTTTGCTAGTCCCTATGACCTTAAACATGTATTGTACTTCAACAGACAGTCATCTCTCAATATCCCCAACTTACTGATATCTCAAAGTAAATTTTCTGGTCCCAGCAAATTTTCCTCGAGATATCGGTAGTTTGAGATATCCGGATATGAACATCCCCTCCCACCGAAGTTAGTATGCCAGCAATGCTCAAAGGAATGAAAAAAAGTACTCACACTATTTTGGGGAATACTGTACCTTCAACCTACTGATATCTCAAAGTAAATTTCCTGGTCCCAGCAAATTTTCTTTGAGATATCGGTAGTTTGAGATGCCTGAAAATATAAAATAAAAGCGGCAGCAAAAATTGAACTCACAAAGATACTAAAGAAGGTAACATATTGCAGTTTAAAGATAAATGTATGGGACCCCTTTCTCTGAGTCTACATTATTTGCATCTGAATTGACACCGTTTGCTATTGCATATTTGAGCATGTCTGGCATAGTTGCTTGGCCCATCATCCTCCCCTCCCATGCTACTCTGCCAGTAATACTCAAACTTTGCAATACAGTCTACCCTGTTTGCTGTTCCTGTTTGTTGTCCCATCTGACCTTACACATGTATTTATTTCAACAGACAGTCAACTCTCGATATCTCCAAACTAATGATACTTTAAAGTAAATTGTCTAGTCCCAGCAAATATTCTTTGAGATATCGGTAGTTTGAAATACCTTTAGTTGAACGTCCCCTCCCACAAAGCTAACTATGCCAGAATACTCAAACTTTGCACCAGTCTACCCGGTTTGCTAGTCCATATGACCTTAAACATGTATTGTACTTCAACAGACAGTCAACTCTCAATATCTCCAGCTTACTGATATCTCAAAGTAAATTTTCTGGTCCCAGCAAATTTCCTCGAGATATCGGTAGTTTGAGGTATCCGGAGTTGAACATCCCCTCCCATCAAACTTAGTATGCCAGCAATGCCCAAAGGAATGAAAAAAATACTCACATTATTGGGGAATACTGTACCTTCAACCTACTGATACCTCAAAGTAAATTTCCTGGTCCCAGCAAATTTTCTTTGAGATATCGGTAGTTTGAGATGCCTGAAAATATAAAATAAAAGCGGCAGCAAAAGTTGAACTCACAAAGATACTAAAGAAGGTTACATGTTGCAGTTTAAAGATAAATGTATGGGGCCCCTTTCTCTGAGTCTACATTATTTGCATCTGAATTGACACTGTTTGCTATTGCATATTTGAGCATGTCTGGCATAGCAGCTTGGCCCATCATCCTCCCCTCCCAAGCTACTCTGCCAGTAATACTCAAACTTTGCAATACAGTCTACCCTGTTTGCTGTTCCTGTTTGTTGTCCCATTTGACCTTACACATGTTTTTATTTCAACAGACAGTCAACTCTCGATATATCCAAACTAATGATACTTTAAAGTAAATTGTCTAGTCCCAGCAAATTTTCTTTGAGATATCTGTAATTTGAAATACCTAAAGTTGAACGTCCCCTCCCACAAAGCTAACTATGCCAGAATACTCAAACTTTGCACCAGTCTACCCGGTTTGCTAGTCCATATGACCTTAAACATGTATTGTACTTCAACAGACAGTCAACTCTCAATATCTCCAACTTACTGATATCTCAAAGTAAATTTTCTGGTCCCAGCAAATTTTCCTCGAGATATCGGTAGTTTGAGGTATCCGGAGTTGAACATCCCCTCCCATCAAACTTAGTATGCCAGCAATGCCCAAAGGAATGAAAAAAATACTCACACTATTTTGGGGAATACTGTACCTTCAACCTACTGATATCTCAAAGTAAATTTCCTGGTCCCAGCAATTTTTCTTTGAGATATCGGTAGTTTGAGATGCCTGAAAATATAAAATAAAAGCGGCAGCAAAAATTGAACTCACAAAGATACTAAAGAAGGTTACATGTTGCAGTTTAAAGATAAATGTATGGGGCCCCTTTCTCTGAGTCTACATTATTTGCATCTGAATTGACACGTTTGCTATTGCATATTTGAGCATGTCTGGCATAGCAGCTTGGCCCATCATCCTCCCCTCCCAAGCTACTCTGCCAGTAATACTCAAACTTTGCAATACAGTCTACCCTGTTTGCTGTTCCTGTTTGTTGTCCCATCTGACCTTACACATGTATTTATTTCAACAGACAGTCAACTCTCGATATCTCCAAACTAATGATATTTCAAAGTGCATTTTCTAGTCCCAGCAAATTTTCTTTGATATATCGGTAGTTTGAAATACCTAAAGTTGAACATCCCACAAAGCTAACTATGCCAGAATACTCAAACTTTGCACCAGTCTACCCGGTTTGCTAGTCCATATGACCTTAAACATGTATTGTACTTCAACAGACAGTCACCTCTCAATATCCCCAACTTACCGATATCTCAAAGTAAATTTTCTGGTCCCAGCAAATTTTCCTCGAGATATCGGTAGTTTGAGATATCCGGATATGAACATCCCCTCCCACCGAAGTTAGTATGCCAGCAATGCTCAAAGGAATGAAAAAAAGTACTCACACTATTTTGGGGAATACTGTACCTTCAACCTACTGATATCTCAAAGTAAATTTCCTGGTCCCAGCAAATTTTCTTTGAGATATCGGTAGTTTGAGATGCCTGAAAATATAAAATAAAAGCGGCAGCAAAAATTGAACTCACAAAGATACTAAAGAAGGTAACATATTGCAGTTTAAAGATAAATGTATGGGACCCCTTTCTCTGAGTCTACATTATTTGCATCTGAATTGACACTGATTGCTATTGCATATTTGAGCATGTCTGGCATTGCAGCTTGGCCCATCATCCTCCCCTCCCATGCTACTCTGCCAGTAATACTCAAACTTTGCAAAACAGTCTACCCTGTTTGCTGTTCCTATTTGTTGTCCCATCTGACCTTACACATGTATTTATTTCAACAGACAGTCAACTCTCGATATCTCCAAACTAATGATACTTTAAAGTAAATTTTCTAGTCCCAGCAAATTTTCTTTGAGATATCGGTAGTTTGAAATACCTAAAGTTGAACGTCCCCTCCCACAAAGCTAACTATGCCAGAATACTCAAACTTTGCACCAGTCTACCCGGTTTGCTAGTCCATATGACCTTAAACATGTATTGTACTTCAACAGACAGTCAACTCTCAATATCTCCAACTTACTGATATCTCAAAGTAAATTTTCTGGTCCCAGCAAATTTCCTCGAGATATCGGTAGTTTGAGGTATCCGGAGTTGAACATCCCCTCCCATCAAACTTAGTATGCCAGCAATGCCCAAAGGAATGAAAAAAATACTCACACTATTTTGGGGAATACTGTACCTTCAACCTACTTATATTTCAAAGTAAATTTCCTGGTCCCAGCAAATTTTCTTTGAGATATCAGTAGTTTGAGATGCCTGAAAATATAAAATAAAAGCTGCAGCAAAAATTGAACTCACAAAGATACTAAAGAAGGTTACATGTCGCAGTTTAAAGATAAATGTATGGGGCCCCTTTCTCTGAGTCTACATTATTTGCATCTGAATTGACACGTTTGCTATTGCATATTTGAGCATGTCTGGCATAGCAGCTTGGCCCATCATCCTCCCCTCCCAAGCTACTCTGCCAGTAATACTCAAACTTTGCAATACAGTCTACCCTGTTTGCTGTTCCTGTTTGTTGTCCCATCTGACCTTACACATGTATTTATTTCAACAGACAGTCAACTCTCGATATCTCCAAACTAATGATACTTTAAAGTAAATTGTCTAGTCCCAGCAAATATTCTTTGAGATATCGGTAGTTTGAAATACCTTTAGTTGAACGTCCCCTCCCACAAAGCTAACTATGCCAGAATACTCAAACTTTGCAACAGTATACCCGGTTTGCTAGTCCATATGACCTTAAACATGTATTGTACTTCAACAGACATTCAACTCTCAATATCTCCAACTTACCGATATCTCAAAATAAATTTTCTGCTCCCAGCAAATTTTCCTCGAGATATCGGTAGTTTGAGATATCCGGAGTTGATGATCCCCTCCCACCAAACATAGTATGCCAGCAATGCCCAAAGGAATGAAAAAAATACTCACACTATTTTGGGGAATACTGTACCTTCAACCTACTGATATCTCAAAGTAAATTTCCTGGTCCCAGCAAATTTTCTTTGAGATATCGGTAGTTTGAGATGCCTGAAAATATAAAATAAAAGCGGCAGCAAAAATTGAACTCACAAAGATACTAAAGAAGGTAACATATTGCAGTTTAAAGATAAATGTATGGTACCCCTTTCTCTGAGTCTACATTATTTGCATCTGAATTGACACCGTTTGCTATTGCATATTTGAGCATGTCTGGCATAGTTGCTTGGCCCATCATCCTCCCCTCCCATGCTACTCTGCCAGTAATACTCAAACTTTGCAATACAGTCTACCCTGTTTGCTGTTCCTGTTTGTTGTCCCATCTGACCTTACACATGTATTTATTTCAACAGACAGTCAACTCTCGATATATCCAAACTAATGATACTTTAAAGTAAATTGTCTAGTCCCAGCAAATATTCTTTGAGATATCGGTAGTTTGAAATACCTTTAGTTGAACGTCCCCTCCCACAAAGCTAACTATGCCAGAATACTCAAACTTTGCACCAGTCTACCCGGTTTGCTAGTCCATATGACCTTAAACATGTATTGTACTTCAACAGACAGTCAACTCTCAATATCTCCAGCTTACTGATATCTCAAAGTAAATTTTCTGGTCCCAGCAAATTTCCTCGAGATATCGGTAGTTTGAGGTATCCGGAGTTGAACATCCCCTCCCATCAAACTTAGTATGCCAGCAATGCCCAAAGGAATGAAAAAAATACTCACATTATTGGGGAATACTGTACCTTCAACCTACTGATATCTCAAAGTAAATTTCCTGGTCCCAGCAAATTTTCTTTGAGATATCGGTAGTTTGAGATGCCTGAAAATATAAAATAAAAGCGGCAGCAAAAGTTGAACTCACAAAGATACTAAAGAAGGTTACATGTTGCAGTTTAAAGATAAATGTATGGGGCCCCTTTCTCTGAGTCTACATTTTTGCATCTGAATTGACACTGTTTGCTATTGCATATTTGAGCATGTCTGGCATAGCAGCTTGGCCCATCATCCTCCCCTCCCAAGCTACTCTGCCAGTAATACTCAAACTTTGCAATACAGTCTACCCTGTTTGCTGTTCCTGTCTGTTGTCCCATTTGACCTTACACATGTTTTTATTTCAACAGACAGTCAACTCTCGATATATCCAAACTAATGATACTTTAAAGTAAATTGTCTAGTCCCAGCAAATTTTCTTTGAGATATCTGTAATTTGAAATACCTAAAGTTGAACGTCCCCTCCCACAAAGCTAACTATGCCAGAATACTCAAACTTTGCACCAGTCTACCCGGTTTGCTAGTCCATATGACCTTAAACATGTATTGTACTTCAACAGACAGTCAACTCTCAATATCTCCAACTTACTGATATCTCAAAGTAAATTTTCTGGTCCCAGCAAATTTTCCTCGAGATATCGGTAGTTTGAGGTATCCGGAGTTGAACATCCCCTCCCATCAAACTTAGTATGCCAGCAATGCCCAAAGGAATGAAAAAAATACTCACACTATTTTGGGGAATACTGTACCTTCAACCTACTGATATCTCAAAGTAAATTTCCTGGTCCCAGCAATTTTTCTTTGAGATATCGGTAGTTTGAGATGCCTGAAAATATAAAATAAAAGCGGCAGCAAAAATTGAACTCACAAAGATACTAAAGAAGGTTACATGTTGCAGTTTAAAGATAAATGTATGGGGCCCCTTTCTCTGAGTCTACATTATTTGCATCTGAATTGACACGTTTGCTATTGCATATTTGAGCATGTCTGGCATAGCAGCTTGGCCCATCATCCTCCCCTCCCAAGCTACTCTGCCAGTAATACTCAAACTTTGCAATACAGTCTACTCTGTTTGCTGTTCCTGTTTGTTGTCCCATCTGACCTTACACATGTATTTATTTCAACAGACAGTCAACTCTCGATATCTCCAAACTAATGATATTTCAAAGTGCATTTTCTAGTCCCAGCAAATTTTCTTTGATATATCGGTAGTTTGAAATACCTAAAGATGAACATCCCACAAAGCTAACTATGCCAGAATACTCAAACTTTGCACCAGTCTACCCGGTTTGCTAGTCCATATGACCTTAAACATGTATTGTACTTCAACAGACAGTCACCTCTCAATATCCCCAACTTACCGATATCTCAAAGTAAATTTTCTGGTCCCAGCAAATTTTCCTCGAGATATCGGTAGTTTGAGGTATCCGGAGTTGAACATCCCCTCCCATCAAACTTAGTCTGCCAGCAATGCCCAAAGGAATGAAAAAAATACTCACACTATTTTGGGGAATACTGTACCTTCAACCTACTGATATCTCAAAGTAAATTTCCTGGTCCCAGCAAATTTTCTTTGAGATATCGGTAGTTTGAGATGCCTGAAAATATAAAATAAAAGCGGCAGCAAAAATTGAACTCACAAAGATACTAAAGAAGGTAACATATTGCAGTTTAAAGATAAATGTATGGGACCCCTTTCTCTGAGTCTACATTATTTGCATCTGAATTGACACTGATTGCTATTGCATATTTGAGCATGTCTGGCATTGCAGCTTGGCCCATCATCCTCCCCTCCCATGCTACTCTGCCAGTAATACTCAAACTTTGCAAAACAGTCTACCCTGTTTGCTGTTCCTATTTGTTGTCCCATCTGACCTTACACATGTATTTATTTCAACAGACAGTCAACTCTCGATATCTCCAAACTAATGATACTTTAAAGTAAATTTTCTAGTCCCAGCAAATTTTCTTTGAGATATCGGTAGTTTGAAATACCTAAAGTTGAACGTCCCCTCCCACAAAGCTAACTATGCCAGAATACTCAAACTTTGCACCAGTCTACCCGGTTTGCTAGTCCATATGACCTTAAACATG
Source organism: Ctena decussata (assembly GCA_963989385.1). Taxonomy (NCBI): domain Eukaryota; kingdom Metazoa; phylum Mollusca; class Bivalvia; order Lucinida; family Lucinidae; genus Ctena; species Ctena decussata. The sequence goes on along the minus strand of OZ022499.1, from coordinate 75,066,444 downwards.
TATTGTACTTCAACAGACAGTCAACTCTCAATATCTCCAACTTACTGATATCTCAAAGTAAATTTTCTGGTCCCAGCAAATTTCCTCGAGATATCGGTAGTTTTTAGGTATCCGGAGTTGAACATCCCCTCCCATCAAACTTAGTATGCCAGCAATGCCCAAAGGAATGAAAAAAATACTCACACTATTTTGGGGAATACTGTACCTTCAACCTACTGATATTTCAAAGTAAATTTCCTGGTCCCAGCAAATTTTCTTTGAGATATCAGTAGTTTGAGATGCCTGAAAATATAAAATAAAAGCTGCAGCAAAAATTGAACTCACAAAGATACTAAAGAAGGTTACATGTCGCAGTTTAAAGATAAATGTATGGGGCCCCTTTCTCTGAGTCTACATTATTTGCATCTGAATTGACACGTTTGCTATTGCATATTTGAGCATGTCTGGCATAGCAGCTTGGCCCATCATCCTCCCCTCCCAAGCTACTCTGCCAGTAATACTCAAACTTTGCAATACAGTCTACCCTGTTTGCTGTTCCTGTTTGTTGTCCCATCTGACCTTACACATGTATTTATTTCAACAGACAGTCAACTCTCGATATCTCCAAACTAATGATATTTCGAAGTGCATTTTCTAGTCCCAGCAAATTTTCTTTGATATATCGGTAGTTTGAAATACCTAAAGTTGAACATCCCACAAAGCTAACTATGCCAGAATACTCAAACTTTGCACCAGTCTACCCGGTTTGCTAGTTCATATGACCTTAAACATGTATTGTACTTCAACAGACAGTCACCTCTCAATATCCCCAACTTACTGATATCTCAAAGTAAATTTTCTGGTCCCAGCAAATTTTCCTCGAGATATCGGTAGTTTGAGATATCCGGATATGAACATCCCCTCCCACCGAAGTTAGTATGCCAGCAATGCTCAAAGGAATGAAAAAAATACTCACACTATTTTGGGGAATACTGTACCTTCAACCTACTGATATCTCAAAGTAAATTTCCTGGTCCCAGCAAATTTTCTTTAAGATATCGGTAGTTTGAGATGCCTGAAAATATAAAATAAAAGCGGCAGCAAAAATTGAACTCACAAAGATACTAAAGAAGGTAACATATTGCAGTTTAAAGATAAATGTATGGGACCCCTTTCTCTGAGTCTACATTATTTGCATCTGAATTGACACCGTTTGCTATTGCATATTTGAGCATGTCTGGCATAGTTGCTTGGCCCATCATCCTCCCCTCCCATGCTACTCTGCCAGTAATACTCAAACTTTGCAATACAGTCTACCCTGTTTGCTGTTCCTGTTTGTTGTCCCATCTGACCTTACACATGTATTTATTTCAACAGACAGTCAACTCTCGATATCTCCAAACTAATGATACTTTAAAGTAAATTGTCTAGTCCCAGCAAATATTCTTTGAGATATCGGTAGTTTGAAATACCTTTAGTTGAACGTCCCCTCCCACAAAGCTAACTATGCCAGAATACTCAAACTTTGCAACAGTATACCCGGTTTGCTAGTCCATATGACCTTAAACATGTATTGTACTTCAACAGACATTCAACTCTCAATATCTCCAACTTACCGATATCTCAAAATAAATTTTCTGCTCCCAGCAAATTTTCCTCGAGATATCGGTAGTTTGAGATATCCGGAGTTGAACATCCCCTCCCACCAAACATAGTATGCCAGCAATGCCCAAAGGAATGAAAAAAATACTCACACTATTTTGGGGAATACTGTACCTCCACCCTTCTGATATCTCAAAGTAAATTTCCTGGTCCCAGCAAATTTTCTTTCAGATATCGGTGGTTTGAGATGCCTGAAAATATAAAATAAAAGCGGCAGCAAAAATTGAACTCACAAAGATACTAAAGAAGGTTACATGTTGCAGTTTAAAGATAAATGTATGGGGCCCCTTTCTCTGAGTCTACATTATTTGCATCTGAATTGACACGTTTGCTATTGCATATTTGAGCATGTCTGGCATAGCAGCTTGGCCCATCATCCTCCCCTCCCAAGCTACTCTGCCAGTAATACTCAAACTTTGCAATACAGTCTACCCTGTTTGCTGTTCCTGTTTGTTGTCCCATCTGACCTTACACATGTATTTATTTCAACAGACAGTCAACTCTCGATATCTCCAAACTAATGATATTTCAAAGTGCATTTTCTAGTCCCAGCAAATTTTCTTTGAGATATCGGTAGTTTGAAATACCTAAAGTTGAACATCCCCTCCCACAAAGCTAACTATGCCAGAATACTCAAACTTTGCACCAGTCTACCCGGTTTGCTAGTCCATATGACCTTAAACATGTATTGTACTTCAACAGACAGTCAACTCTCAATATCTCCAACTTACTGATATCTCAAATGAATTTTCTGCTCCCAGCAGATTTTATCTAGAGATATCAGTAGTTTGAGATATCCGGAGTTGAACATCCCCTCCCACCAAACATAGTATGCCAGCAATGCTCAAAGGAATGAAAAAAATACTCACACTATTTTGAGGAATACTGTACCTTCAACCTACGGATATCTCAAAGTAAATTTCCTGGTCCCAGCAAATTTTCTTTGAGATATCGGTAGTTTGAGATGCCTGAAAATATAAAATAAAAGCGGCAGCAAAAATTGAACTCACAAAGATACTAAAGAAGGTTACATGTTGCAGTTTAAAGATAAATGTATGGGGCCCCTTTCTCTGAGTCTACATTATTTGCATCTGAATTGACACGTTTGCTATTGCATATTTGAGCATGTCTGGCATAGCAGCTTGGCCCATCATCCTCCCCTCCCAAGCTAATCTGCCAGTAATACTCAAACTTTGCAATACAGTCTACCCTGTTTGCTGTTCCTGTTTGTTGTCCCATCTGACCTTACACATGTATTTATTTCAACAGACAGTCAACTCTCGATATCTCCAAACTAATGATATTTCAAAGTAAATTTTCTAGTCCCAGCAAATTTTCTTTGATATATCGGTAGTTTGAAATACCTAAAGTTGAACATCCCCTCCCACAAAGCTAACTATGCCAGAATACTCAAACTTTGCACCAGTCTACCCGGTTTGCTAGTCCATATGACCTTAAACATGTATTGTACTTCAACAGACAGTCAACTCTCAATATCTCCAACTTACTGATATCTCAAAGTAAATTTTCTGGTCCCAGAAAATTTTCCTCGAGAAATCGGTAGTTTGAGATATCCGGATATGAACATCCCCTCCCACCAAAGTTAGTATGCCAGCAATGCTCAAAGGAATGAAAAAAATACTCACACTATTTTGGGGAATTCTGTACCTTCAACCTTCTGATATCTCAAAGTAAGTTTCCTGGTCCCAGCAAATTTTCTTTGAGATATCGGTAGTTTGAAATACCTAAAGTTGAACGTCCCCTCCCACAAAGCTAACTATGCCAGAATACTCAAACTTTGCACCAGTCTACCCGGTTTGCTAGTCCATATGACCTTAAACATGTATTGTACTTCAACAGACATTCAACTCTTAATATCTCCAACTTACTGATATCTCAAAGTAAATTTTCTGGTCCCAGCAAATTTTCCTCGAGATATCGGTAGTTTGAGATATCCGGAGTTGAACATCCCCTCCACCCAAACTTAGTATGCCAGCAATGCTCAAAGGAATGAAAAAAAAACTCACACTATTTTGAGGAATACTGTACCTTCAACCTACTGATATCTCAAAGTAAATTTCCTGGTCCCAGCAAATTTTCTTTGAGATATCGGTAGTTTGAGATGCCTGAAAATATAAAATAAAAGCGGCAGCAAAAATTGAACTCACAAAGATACTAAAGAAGGTTACCTGTTGCAGTTTAAAGATAAATGTATGGGGCCCCTTTCTCTGAGTCTACATTATTTGCATCTGAATTGACACTGTTTGCTATTGCATATTTGAGCATGTTTGGCATTGCAGCTTGGCCCATCATCCTCCCCTCACATGCTATTCTGCCAGTAATACTCAAACTTTGCAAAACAGTCTATCCTGTTTGCTCTTCCTATTTGTTGTCCCATCTGACCTTACACATGTTTTTATTTCAACAGACAGTCAACTCTCGATATCTCCAAACTAATGATATTTCAAAGTAAATTTTCTAGCCCCAGCAAATTTTCATTGAGATATCGGTAGTTTGAAATACCTAAAGTTGAACGTCCCCTCCCACAAAGCTAACTATGCCAGAATACTCAAACTTTGCACCAGTCTACCCGGTTTGCTAGTCCATATGACCTTAAACATGTATTGTACTTCAACAGACAGTCAACTCTCAATATCTCCAACTTACTGATATCTCAAAGTAAATTTTCTGGTCCCAGCAAATTTTCCTCGAGATATCGGTAGTTTGAGATATCCGGAGTTGAACATCCCATCCACCAAACATAGTATGCCAGCAATGCTCAAAGGAATGAATAAAATACTCACACTATTTTGGGGAATACTGTACCTTCAACCTACTGATATCTCAAAGTAAATTTCCTGGTCCCAGCAAATTTTCTTTGAGATATCGGTAGTTTGAGATGCCTGAAAATATAAAATAAAAGCGGCAGCAAAAATTGAACTCACATAGATACTAAAGAAGGTTACATGTTGCAGTTTAAAGATAAATGTATGCGGCCCCTTTCTCTGAGTCTACATTATTTGCATCTGAATTGACACTGTTTGCTATTGCATATTTGAGCATGTCTGGCATTGCAGCTTGGCCCATCATCCTCCCCTCCCATGCTTCTCTGCCAGTAATACTCAAACTTTGCAAAACAGACTAGCCTGTTTGCTGTTCCTATTTGTTGTCCCATCTGACCTTACACATGTATTTATTTCAACAGACAGTCAACTCTCGATATCTCCAAACTAATGATACTTTAAAGTAAATATTCTAGTCCCAGCAAATTTTCTTTGAGATATCGGTAGTTTGAAATACCTAAAGTTGAACGTCCCCTCCCACAAAGCTAACTATGCCAGAATACTCAAACTTTGCACCAGTCTACCCGGTTTGCTAGTCCATATGACCTTAAACATGTATTGTACTTCAACAGACAGTCAACTCTCAATATCTCCAACTTACTGATATCTCAAAGTAAATTTTCTGGTCCCAGCAAATTTCCTCGAGATATCGGTAGTTTGAGGTATCCGGAGTTGAACATCCCCTCCCATCAAACTTAGTATGCCAGCAATGCCCAAAGGAATGAAAAAAATACTCACACTATTATGGGGAATACTGTACCTTCAACCTACTGATATCTCAAAGTAAATTTCCTGGTCCCAGCAAATTTTCTTTGAGATATGGGTAGTTTGAGATGCCTGAAAATATAAAATAAAAGCGGCAGCAAAAATTGAACTCACAAAGATACTAAAGAAGGTAACATGTTGCAGTTTAAAGATAAATGTATGGGGCCCCTTTCTCTGAGTCTACATTATTTGCATCTGAATTGACACTGTTTGCTATTGCATATTTGAGCATGTCTGGCATTGCAGCTTGGCCCATCATCCTCCCCTCCCATGCTACTCTGCCAGTAATACTCAAACTTTGCAATACAGTCTACCCTGTTTGCTGTTCCTATTTGTTGTCCCATCTGACCTTACACATGTATTTATTTCAACAGACAGTCAACTCTCGATATCTCCAAACTGATGATACTTTAAAGTAAATTTTCTAGTCCCAGCAAATTTTCTTTGAGATATCGGTAGTTTGAAATACCTAAAGTTTAACGTCCCCTCCCACAAAGCTAACTATGCCAGAATACTCAAAATTTGCACCAGTCTACCCGGTTTGCTAGTCCATATGACCTTAAACATGTATTATACTACAACAGACAGTCAACTCTCAATATCTCCAACTTACTGATATCTCAAAGTAAATTTTCTGGTCGCAGCAAATTTTCCTCGAGATATCGGCAGTTTGAGATATCCGGAGTTGAACATCCCCTCCCATCAAACTTAGTATGCCAGCAATGCCCAAAGGAATGAAAAAATTCACTATTTTGGGGAATACTGTACCTTCAACCTACTGATATCTCAAAGTAAATTTCCTGGTCCCAGCAAATTTTCTTTGAGATATCGGTAGTTTGAGATGCCTGAAAATATAAAATAAAAGCGGCAGCAAAAATTGAACTCACAAAGATACTAAAGAAGGTTACATGTTGCAGTTTAAAGATAAATGTATGGGGCCCCTTTCTATGAGTCTACATTATTTGCATCTGAATTGACACGCTTGCTATTGCATATTTGAGCATGTCTGGCATAGCAGCTTGGCCCATCATCCTCCCCTCCCAAGCTACTCTGCCAGTAATACTCAAACTTTGCAATACAGTCTACCCTGTTTGCTGTTCCTGTTTGTTGTCCCATCTGTCCTTACACATGTATTTATTTCAACAGACAGTCAACTCTCGATATCTCCAAACTAATGATACTTTAAAGTAAATTTTCTAGTCCCAGCAAATTTTCTTTGAGATATCTGTAATTTGAAATACCTAAAGTTGAACGTCCCCTCCCACAAAGCTAACTATGCCAGAATACTCAAACTTTGCACAAGTCTACCCGGTTTGCTAGTCCATATGACCTTAAACATGTATTGTACTTCATCAGACAGTCAACTCTCAATATCTCCAACTTACTGATATCTCAAAGTAAATTTTCTGGTCCCAGCAAATTTTCCTCGAGATATCGGTAGTTTGAGATATCCGGAGTTGAAGATCCCCTACCATCAAACTTAGTATGCCAGCAATGCTCAAAGGAATGAAAAAAATACTCACACTATTTTGGGGAATACTGTACCTTCAACCTACTGATATCTCAAAGTAAATTTCCTGGTCCCAGCAAATTTTCTTTGAGATATCGGTAGTTTGAGATGCCTGAAAATATAAAATAAAAGCGGCAGCAAAAATTGAACTCACGAAGATACTAAAGAAGGTTACATGTTGCAGTTTAAAGATAAATGTATGGGGCCCCTTTCTCTGAGTCTACATTATTTGCATCTGAATTGACACTGTTTGCTATTGCATATTTGAGCATGTCTGGCATAGCAGCTTGGCCCATCATCCTCCCCTCCCAAGCTACTCTGCCAGTAATACTCAAACTTTGCAATACAGTCTACCCTGTTTGCTGTTCCTGTTTGTTGTCCCATCTGACCTTACACATGTATTTATTTCAACAGACAGTCAACTTTCTATATCTTCAAACTAATGATATTTCAAAGTGCATTTTCTAGTCCCAGCAAATTTTCTTTGAGATATCTGTAATTTGAAATACCTAAAGTTGAACGTCCCCTCCCACAAAGCTAACTATGCCAGAATACTCAAACTTTGCACCAGTCTACCCGGTTTGCTAGTCCATATGACCTTAAACATGTATTGTACTTCAACAGACAGTCAACTCTCAATATCTCCAACTTACTGATATCTCAAAGTAAATTTTCTGGTCGCAGCAAATTTTCCTCGAGATATCGGTAGTTTGAGATATCCGGAGTTGAACATCCCCTCCCACCAAACTTAGTATGCCAGCAATGCTCAAAGGAATGAAAAAAATACTCACACTATTTTGAGGAATACTGTACCTTCAACCTACTGATATCTCAAAGTAAATTTCCTGGTCCCAGCAAATTTTCTTTGAGATATCGGTAGTTTGAGATGCCTGAAAATATAAAATAAAAGCGGCAGCAAAAATTGAACTCACAAAGATACTAAAGAAGGTTACATGTTGCAGTTTAAAGATAAATGTATGGGGCCCCTTTCTCTGAGTCTACATTATTTGCATCTGAATTGACACTGTTTGATATTGCATATTTGAGCATGTCTGGCATAGCAGCTTGGCCCATCATCCTCCCCTCCCATGCTACTCTGCCAGTAATACTCAAACTTTGCAAAACAGTCTACCCTGTTTGCTGTTCCTATTTGTTGTCCCATCTGACCTTACACATGTATTTATTTCAACAGACAGTCAACTCTCGATATCTCCAAACTAATGATATTTCAAAGTTCATTTTCTAGTCCCATCAAATTTTCTTTGATATATCGGTAGTTTGAAATACCTAAAGTTGAACGTCCCCTCCCACAAAGCTAACTATGCCAGAATACTCAAACTTTGCACCAGTCTACCCGGTTTGCTAGTCCATATGACCTTAAACATGTATTGTACTTCAACAGACAGTCAACTCTCAATATCTCCAATTTACTGATATCTCAAAGTAAATTTTCTGGTCCCAGCAAATTTTCCTCGAGATATCGGTAGTTTGAGATATCCGGAGTTGAACATCCCCTCCCATCAAACTTAGTATGCCAGCAATGCCCAAAGGAATGAAAAAAATACTCACAATATTTTGGGGAATACTGTACCTTCAACCTACTGATATCTCAAAGTAAATTTCCTGGTCCCAGCAAATTTTCTTTGAGATATCGGTAGTTTGAGATGCCTGAAAATATAAAATAAAAGCAGCAGCAAAAATTGAACTCACAAAGATACTAAAGAAGGTTTCATGTTGCAGTTTAAAGATAAATGTATGGGGCCATTTTCTCTGAGTCTACATTATTTGCAGCTTGGCCCATCATCCTCCCCTCCCAAGCCAGTAATACCTAAAGTTGAACGTCCCCTCCCACAAAGCTTACTATGCCAGAATACTCAAACTTTGCACCAGTCTACCCGGTTTGCTAGTCCATCTGACCTTACACATGTTTTTATTTCAACAGACAGTCAACTCTCAATATCTCCAACTTACTGATATCTCAAAGTAAATTTTCTGGCCCCAGAAAATTTTCCTCGAGATATCGGTAGTTTGAGATATCCGGAGTTGAACATCCCCTCCCACCAAACTTAGTATGCCAGCAATGCTCAAAGGAATGAAAAAAAATACTCACACTATTTTGAGGAATACTGTTGCTTCAACCTACTGATATCTCAAAGTAAATTTCCTGGTCCCAGCAAATTTTCTTTGAGATATCGGTAGTTTGAGATGTATCCGGAGTTGAACATCCCCTCCCACCAAAATTACTATGCCAGTAATGCTCAAAGGAATGAAAAAAATACTCACACTATTTTGGGCAATACTGTACCTTCAACCTACTGATATCTCAAAGTAAATTTCCTGGTCCCAGCAAATTTTCTTTGAGATATCGGTAGTTTGAGATGCCTGAAAATATAAAATAAAAGCGGCAGCTTAAATTGAACTCACAAAGATACTTAAAAAGATACTAAAGAAGGTTAAATGTTTCAGTTTAAAGATAAATGTATGGGGCCCCTTTCTCTGAGTCTACATTATTTGCATCTGAATTGACACTGTTTGCTATTGCATATTTGAGCATGTCTGGCATAGCAGCTTGGCCCATCATCCTCAACCTCTCAAGCTACTCTGCCAGTCATACGCAAACTTTGCAATACAGTCTACCCTGTTTGCTGTTCCTGTTTGTTGTCCCATCTGACCTTACACATGTATTTATTTCAACAGACAGTCAACTCTCGATATCTCCAAACTAATGATATTTCAAAGTAAATTTTCTAGTCCCAGCAAATTTTCTTTGAGATATCGGTAGTTTGAAATACCTAAAGTTGAACGTCCCCTCCCACAAAGCTAACTATGCCAGAATACTCAAACTTTGCACCAGTCTACCCGGTTTGCTAGTCCATATGACCTTAAACATGTATTGTACTTCAACAGACAGTCAACTCTCAATATCTCCAACTTACAGATGTCTCAAAGTATATTTTCCGGTCCCAGCAAATTTTTCTCGAGATATCGGTAGTTTGAGATATCCGGAGATGAACATCCCCTCCAACCAAACTAAGTATGCCAGCAATGCTCAAAGGAATGAAAAAAATACTCACACTAGTTTGGGGAATATTGTACCTTCAACCTACTGATATCTCAAAGTAAATTTTCTGGTCCCAGCAAATTTTCTTTGAGATATCGGTAGTTTGAGATGCCTGAAAATATAAAATAAAAGCGGCAGCAAAAATTGAACTCACAAAAATACTAAAGAAGGTTACATTTTGCAGTTTAAAGATGAATGTTTGGGGCCCCTTTCTCTGAGTCTGCATTATTTGCATCTGAATTGACACTGTTTGCTATAGCATATTTGAGCATGTCTGGCATAGAAGCTTGGCATATCATCCTCCCCTCCCAAGCTACTCTGCCAGTTATACTAAAACTTGGCAATACAGTCTACCCTGTTTGCTGTTCCTGTTTGTTGTCCCATCTGACCTTACACATGTATTTATTTCAACAGGCAGTCAACTCTCGATATCTTCAAACTAATGATATTTCAAAGTAAATTTTCTAGTCCCAGCAAATTTTCTTTGAGGTATCGGCAGTTTGAAATACCTAAAGTTGGACGTCCCCTCCCACAAAGCTAACTATGCCAGAATACTCAAACTTTGCACCAGTCTACCCGGTTTGCTAGTCCATATGACCTTAAACATGTATTGTACTTCAACAGAAAGTCAACTCTCAATATCTCCAACTTACTGATATCTCAAAGTAAATTTTCTGGTCCCAGCAAATTTTCCTCGAGATATCGGTAGTTTGAGATATCCGGAGTTGAACATCCCCTCCCACCTAACTTAGTATGCCAGCAATGCTCAAAGGAATGAAAAAAATACTCACACTATTTTGGGGAATACTGTAGCTTCAACCTACTTATATCTCAAAGTAAATTTCCTGGTCCCAGCAAATTTTCTTTAGGATATCGGTAGTTTGAGATGCCTGAAAATATAAAATAAAAGCGGCAGCAAAAATGGAACTCACAAAGATACTAAAGAAGGTTACATGTTGCAGTTTAAAGATAAATGTATGGAGCCCCTTTCTCTGAGTCTACATTAATTGCATCTGAATTGACACTGTTTGCTATTGCATATTTGAGCATGTCTGGCATAGCAGCTTGGCCCATCATCCTCCCCTCCCAAGCTACTCTGCCAGTAATACTCAAACTTTGCAATACAGTCTACCCTGTTTGCTGTTCCTGTTTGTTGTCCCATCTGACGTTACACATGTATTTATTTCAACAGACAGTCAACTCTCGATATCTTCAAACTAATGATATTTCAAAGTAAATTTTCTAGTCCCAGCAAATTTTCTTTGAGATATCGGTAGTTTGAAATACCTAAAGTTGAACGTCCCCTCCCACAAAGCTAACTATGCCAGAATACTCAAACTTTGCACCAGTCTACCCGGTTTGCTAGTCCATATGACCTTAAACATGTATTGTACTTCAACAGACAGTCAACTCTCAATATCTCAAACTTACTGATATCTCAAAGTAAATTTTCTGGTCTCAGCAAATTTTCCTCGAGATATCGGTAGTTTGAAATATCCGGAGATGAATATCCGCTCCCACCAAACTTAGTATACCAGCAATGCTCAAAGGAATGAAAAAAATACTCACACTATTTAGGGAATACTGTACCTTCAACCTACTGATATCTCAAAGTAAATTTCCTGGTCCCAGCAAATTTTCTTTGAGATATCGGTAGTTTGAGATGCCTGATATTATAAAATAAAAGCGGCAGACAAAAGAACATTACCGATAAGCGCTTGAGAGCGACAGAGAAAGCGAGAGGGGAGATCTAGATAGATACTGCTGTGGGAGACTCAAGGATTAAAATCGACAACGTCCTTAGTCTGACTGAGAGGGAATGGGAGATAGAGGCTGCTGTAAAACACTAACGGATCATTATCAATAAACGTCTTAGCGCGAGAGATAGAGGGGCTGCTGTGGAAGACTGAATGATCATTATCGTAAGGTGCCTCTGTGCGAGAGAGAAAGATATGGAGATAGATAATAAGACTGCTACGTAGGAGACTGAATGATCATTGTCGATAAGTGCCTCAGTGCGTCAGAGGTGATAAGATGATTTTTGGAACAGAAGGATCATTGATAATAATGCTTTGTGAGCCGGAAGAATTATTATCGATAAGTGCCTCAAGGCGAAATACAGAGAGGAGGAGAAAAATGGAGAGCCTGCCGTGAGAGACTGGAGGATCATCATAGATAATTGCATCGGCGCGACAGAGAGAAAAAGAATTCTGTGGGAGACTGAGGAAAATTATCAATGGGTGTCAGCGTAACAGAGAGAGAGAGAATGAGAGAGAGGCTGTAGGAGACATAATGATCATTATCGAATAGCGCCTCAACGAGACAGAGGGAGGGGGGGGGGAGACATAAGGATCATTATCGATAAGAGCCTCACTCAGCACTTCAGAGAGATAGAGATAGATAGAGAGGGAGAGAATGCTGTGGGGGACTAAAGGAGCATTATCGATAAGCGCATCATCGCGAAAGAAAAAAAACAGAGATAGAATTCTATAGAAGACGAAATGATTATCATCAACTAGTGCCGAAGCAAGAGAGAGAGAAAGAGAGAGAGAGAGATTGTTGTGGAAGTCATAAGGATCATTATCGAAAAGAACCTCAGCGCGACAAAGAGAAAGGGGAAGAGAGGGAGAGAGACTGCCTTGAGAGACTGAAATATTATCGCTAAGCGCCTCAGTAGGTCAAAGACAGACAGAGAGAGAGAGAGAGAGAGAGAGAGAGAGGATGCTGTGGGAGACTAAAGAAACTTATCGATAAGCGCATTAGTGTGACAGACAGAGGAGATGAGAGAGAAGGTGCTGTGGTAAGCTGAAGGACCATTATCAATAAGCGCGACAGAGAGAGAGAAAGGAGGAGTCTGCTGTGGGAACCTGAAGGATCATTATCGATAAGTGTCTCAGGGCAAACAAAAGAGAGAGAGAATGTTGTTGGAAAAAGAAGCATCATTATCAAAAAGACATCAGCGCGCGCGACAGAAAGAGAGAGAGAGAGAGAGAGAGAGAGAGAGAGAGAGAGGGGAGAGGGTGGGGAAGAAGGAATGCTGTGTTAGACTGAAGGATCATTATCTATAAGCGCCTAACAGCAACAGAAAGAGAGAGATGGAGAGGTAGGGAGAATACTGAAGGAAACTGAAGGATCATTATCGATAAGCACACCACCAGCGCAACCGTAAGAGAGAGAGGGAGGAGAATGCTGTGTGAGACTGAAGTATTACTATAATTAAAAAAAGCCGAAGCACGAGAGAGAGACAGAGAGAGAGAGAGAGAGAGAGAGAGAGAGAGAGAGAGAGGGAGAGAGAGAAAGAAAGAGACACAGAGAGATACAGGCAGCCTTTGGAGACTGAAGGATCTTTATCAAGAACGCCTGAGCGCAACAGAAAAAAGATAGAGGATGAGGGAGATTGCTGTGGGAGATGGAGGGATCATTATCAATTACCGCGTCAGTGCGTCAGAGAGAGAGAGAGAGAGAGAGAGAGAGAGAGAGAGACCGAAAGAACATTACCGATAAGCGATAGAGCGCGACAGAGAAAGCGAAAGGAGATATCTAGATAGAGTCTGCGGTATGAGACTGAAGGATTAAAATCGATAAGTGCCTTAGCCCGACAGAGAGGGAATGGGAGAAAGAGGCTGCTGTAAAAGACTCAAGGTTCATTGTCGAAAACGCCTTAGCGCGACAGAGAGAGGGGCTGCTGTGGGAGACTGAAGGATCATTATAGAAAAGCGCCTCAATTCGAGAGAGAAAGAGATGGAGAGAGATCGAAAGACAGCTGTGGGAGACTGAAGGACCACTGTCGATAAGTGCCTCAGCGCGTAAGAGAAGGTGAGACGATGTTGTTGGAGAAGGACCATTGTCGATAAGTGCATCAACGTAGCAGAGAGAGAGAGAGAGAGAAAGAGAGAATATCCTTTAGGAGACTGAAGGATCATTATCGACAAGCGCCGCAGCTAGACAGAGGTAGGGAGGGGGAGGGGGAATGTTGTGGAAGACTGAAGGATGCATCACTGTGACATAGTGTGAGAGAGAAAGAGAGCGAGAGAATGTTTTAGGATAATGGAGCATCTTTATCGATTAGCGCCCCAGCATAATAGTGAGGTAAAGACTGCCGTGGGAGAAAGGAGCTTCATCGACGAGCACATCAGCGCGACGGACAGAGAGGTGGGGATAAGGGGAGAAAAGATGCTGTGGCAGAATGGAGGATTATCGATCGGTGCCTCAGTGAAACAGAGAGAGAGAGAGAGAGTCTGATGTGGAATACAAAATGAGCTTTATCGAAAAGAACTTCAGCGTGACAGAGAGAGAGAGAGAATGCTGGGGGAGACTGAATGATAATTATCGATAAGTGCCGAAGCAAGAGAGAGAGAGAAAGAGAGAGAGAGAGAGAGAGAGAGAGAGAAAGAAAGAGGGAAGAGAGAAAAATAGAGACTGCTGTAGGAGGTAAATAGATTCTTATCGATAAGCACCTTAGTGCGACAGAAAGAGAGTGGAAAAAGAGCGACTGCTCTTGGGGCATCGAAAGAAGCCCCAGCATATCAAAGAGAGCGAGAGAGAGAATACTGTGGGAGACTGAAGCAGCATTATCGAAAAGTGTCTCAGCGCGACAGGGAGAGAGGGTGTGTGCGGGTGGGCAGAGAGAGAGAGAGAGCGAGAGAGAGAACGCTGTGGGAGACAGAAGGATCATTATCGATTAGAGCCTCAGCGCGACAGAGAGTTGGTTGGTTGGTTCTTCTGGGTTTAACGTCCCTTTGAGACAGTATTTCAGTCTATATCGGGCCGTTTACCAAAGAGAGGGAGAAAGAAGAGAGCAATGATAGACGAGAGAAAAATGTCCAAACAACGCCCATCCGCACCTACTGCAAGCACAGTAAGCCCTTGCCCTACGTAGGACGCCCCGGCACTGGCAGTTACACCCAGCACCATCGCACCACCCAACTATCCCCGCGACAGAGAGGAAAAGTGAGAGAGAAGGCTTGGGAAGACTGACGGATTGATACGGAAGAGCGCATCAGCTCGTGAGAGACAGAGAGTGAGAGAGAAAGCTGTGGGAGACTGAAAGATATATATCGATTAGCGCCTCAGTTCGACAAAGAGAGAGAGAGAGGGGAGAAAGAGAAATAGAGACTGCTGTGGGAGGCAAATGGATTCTTATCGATAAGCGCCTTAGTGCAACAGAAAGAGAGTGGAAAAGAGCAACTGTTCTGGGAGCATCGAAAGGAGCCTCAGCACATCAAAGAGAGAGAGAGAGAGAGAGAGAGAGAGAGAGAGAGAGAGAGAGAGAGAATACAGTGGGAGACTGAAGCAGCATTATCGAAAGTGTCTCAGCGCGACAGGGAGAGAGGGTTTGTGTGGGTGAAGAGAGACAGAGAGAACGCTGTGGGAGAAAAAAGGATCATTATCGATTAGAGCCTCATTGCGACAGAGAATTGGTTGGTCGGCTCTTTTGGGTTTAACGTCCCTTTGAGACAGTATAAGCGAGTTCGGAGTTCCGCACTTCGCATGCGCACACTCAGATTTTGCTCTCGGAGGTCAGAGATCATGGATGCCAAAAGCCGTATACGCATAGCGTAACCCACCAACATATGGACTAATATTTCAATTTTTAAACATTCCCTGTCTATTCTGTCTTGCGAAAATAGTGTGACTATCCATTTTCTCCGAGATGAAAACAATTTTCAGTCATATCAATGATTTTTAATCATGAAAATGGTGTTTTATATCGATTGACCAGGTAAGCGTAATGATGACCTATCGGATTTTTCCACACTTGACCTTTGACCTTTCTCCTCGAGTCCAACCGGAAACGCGGAACTCTGAACTTGCTTATTTCACGGTCTATATCGGGCCGTTTACCAAAGAGAGGGAGAAAGAAACTAGAGCATGTGATGTGAGCAGGGGCTCACGTATACCCCCGGTCAGCGCCACCGCAAAATAGAAACACATTGAATACAAGCAAATGTTAACTAACAGACAGACAGACAGATGGACAATCTATTACAAATCCAGTGAAAGGCCTATAAACAAATACCAAAAGATTCCATTAAAATAAATGCAAATTATGTAATTAAAATTTCAGCGTAAGTTTACATAAACGTCTATGTCTGCGACCTTGACCTAAAGTCAGCAGCAGCAACCAAATGATGTCAACTAATCAGTTTAAAGCTAGATGTAAACCTAACAAAATAGCAATCTGAGAAATTTTTGACATAACGTTTCCCATTTATTGCATTAGAGTGAGAAATGGAAAAAAAAGAAGGCCAAAAGAAATCTTAGCAAATTGATTTTCTTTCCACCAATAAGTATGGCCATTCTCAAGATGTACGCAAAATTTGAAGACTGTGGATTCATGAAAACAGAGAAATCTGTGACAACAAATTATAGAGAGAAAGAAAAAAAAGGACAAAGGAAATGAAAAGCAGGAGGAGGCTGATTCTCTCTTACACAGCACAACTTGTCATACACAACGTTTGAACCAAATTTCAAAATCCAAGCTAAAGTGGTTCCTAAGAAATCTTTGACAGAAATTTTATTGGAGAGAAAGAAAAAATGAACAAAGAGAATGATAAGCAGGAAGAGGCTGATTCTCTCTTACACGATACAGCTATTCACACCCAACATTTTTACCGAATTTCAAATTCCAAGCTGTAGTGGTTCCTGAGAAACCTGTGACAAAAATTAATTGGAGAGAAAGAAAAAATGGACAAACAAAGGTACTGATAAGCAGGAGAAGGCTGATTCCCTCTTACACCGTACAACTCGTCATACGCAACGTTTGTACCAAATTTCAAAGTCCTAAAATGTAGTGGTTTCTGACAAGTCTGTGACAAACATTTTAATTGGAGAGAAAGAAAAAATGGACAAACAAAGGGACTGATGAGCAGGAGAAGGCTGATTCTCTCTTACACTGTACAACTAGTCATACCCAACGTTGTACCAAATTTCAAAGTCCTAGCTGTAGTGGTTCCTGAGAAACCTGTGACAAAAAATTAATTGGAGAGAAAAAAAATGGACAAACAAAGGTACTGATAAGCAGGAGAAGGCTGATTCTCTCTTACACCGTACAACTCGTCATACGCAACGTTTGTACCAAATTTCAAAGTCCTAAAATGTAGTGGTTTCTGACAAGTCTGTGACAAACATTTTAATTGGAGAGAAAGAAAAAATGGACAGACAAAGGGACTGATAAGCAGGAGGAGGCTGATTCTCTCTTACACGGTTCAACTAGTCATACCTAAGGTTTGTACAAAATTTCAAAGTCCTAGCTGTAGTGGTTCCTGAGAAGTCGGTGACAAAACTTTAATTCGAGAGAAAGAAAAAATAGACAAATAAAGGGACTGATAAGAAGGAGGAGGCTGATTCTCTCTTACATCGTACAACTCGTCATACGCAACGTTTGTACCAAATTTCAAAGTCCTAAAATGTAGTGGTTTCTGACAAGTCTGTGACAAAAATTTAATTGGAGAGAAAGAAAAAATGGACAAACAAAAGGAATGAGAAGTAGAACAAGGCTGATTTTCTCTTACACAGTACAACTAGTCATACCCAACATTTGTACCAAATTTCAAAGTCCTGGTTGTAGAGGTTCCTGAGAAATCTGTGACAAAAATGTAATTGGAGAGAAAGAAAAAATGGACAAAGGAATGATAAGCAGGAGAAGGCTTATATTCTCTTACACGGTACAACTAGTGAAACCCAAAGTTTGTACCAAATTTCAAAGTCCTAGCAATAGCGGTTCCTGAGAAATCTGTTACAAAAAATTAATTGGAGAGAAAGAAAAACAAGAGCTGTCGCCTGACAGCATAGCTCGCCTGAATTGGTGCTTGCCCGTCACATAGCCGCTATGGTGGTGTGGACTGCTATGCATAAAACTTCAGGCAAGCATGTCCAAAATAAAAACACATTTATAAACAAAAGCTATCTCAGAAATAAGACTTCAAATAAAATTAAAAAAAAAATTGAAATAAAATTTCAAAGTCCATGAGCTTGAGGTAAAAAAACTGAGGGGAGGGGAGGGGGGGGGGGGGCGGGGTGGAGGCTAAAATGAACCATTATCTAACATCAGTCCAAGTATTAGTATCAACTGAGTCCATCATCGTGGCACTGTGAAATTATGTCTTCATAAATATAAAACTTTAACCAAAATCTTTAAGACAAAATTCTAAGTCGATGACCTTGACTTCAAGGTCATCCAGTGGGGTAAGTATAAGGTGTTTTGTAAAATATCAAAAAAGTGTCTAACATCAGTTCATGTATAAACTAAATCTCTGCAAAGCATCATGAATCCGTATGCAATTACAAAACTTTAATAAAGACCAAAATTTCCTAAGTCCCTGACCTTGACATCCAGGTCACTGAGCAGGGATGGGGTAGTACTCTGTATAGCTCTAACTACAGTGCAAATATAAAAAGAATTCATCTATGGGTTCAGGAGATATGTCTTTAAAAATCTTTAACCAAAACATCCAATCAATAAAAAGACAATTTTCTAAGTCCATGACCTTGACATCAAGGTCACTGAGGGGAGTGGGGGTAGTACCTTCGAAAACTTTAGACCAATATCTAACTTCAGTGCAAGTATCAAAGGAATCCATCCATGGGTTATGGAGATATTGAGCTTTATAAAACTTTAACCTAAACATCCAGTCCAAAAAAACTCCCAATTTTCTAAGTCCATGACCTTGACATCAAGGTCACTGAGTGGGGTGGGGGTGGTACCCTGTTAAACTTTGGATCAATATGTAACTACAGTGCAAGTATAAAAAAAATCCATCCATGGGTGAAGGAGATATAGGACTTTAAAAAACTTTAACCAAAACATCCAATTTGAACGCCGACGCTGACGCCGACGCCGACGCCGTGGTGACAACAATAGCTCTTCCTGAACTTTCGTTCAGGCGAGCTAAAAATGGATAAACAAAGAGACTGATAAGAAGAAAAGGCTGATTCTCTCTTACACGGTACAACTAGTCATACCCAACGTTTGTACCAAATTTTAAAGTCCTAGTTTTGGTGGTTCCTGAGAAATCTGTGACAGAAAAAATGTTAACATACATACAAACACACACACAAACATATTAACGGAAAGACCAAAAACTATGGAGAGAAAGAAAAAGTGGAAAAACAAAGGAATAATAAGCAGGAGAAGGCTGATTCTCTCTTACACAGTACAACAAGCCGTACCCAACATTTGTACCAAATTTCAAAGTCCTGGCTGTAGAGGTTCCTGAAAAATCTGTGACAAAAATTAATTGGAGAGAAAGAAAAAATGGACAAACAAAAGGACTGATAAGCAGAAGGCTAATATTCTCTTACACGGTACAACTAGTCATACCAAACGTTTGTACCAAATTTCAAAGTCCTAGTTATACCGGTTTCTGAGAAATCTGTGACAAAAAATTAATTGGAGAGAAAGAAAACTAGAAAATGTGTTTATGAAACACTATGCCCCCAACCATATGCTTGTCTCTAGAGAAGGTTCATCCAATAATGCTTGTACCTTTGTACCATAGGCTTACAATGCACTAAGTCGAAAAAGGGGCTTAACTCAGTCAAAAATTTACGAATTGTTTTCGAAAGTTAATCAGGTCATCTACACCTTGGGCAATATCAACCTGCAAAAATCATGATCCTAGCATCAGGGGTTCTCCAGATATTTTGTTCACAAGCTTCCATAGGCAAATAATGCACTAAGTTGAAAAAGGGGCATAACTCAATCCAAAATTTACAAATTATTTTCAAAAGTTAATCAGGTCATCTACACCACAGGCAGTATCTTCCTGCATAAAATCATGCTCCTAGCATCAGGTGTTCTTGAGATATTTTCTTCACAAGGTTCCATAGACTTACAATGCACTAAGTCGAAAAAGGGGCATAACTCAATAAAAAATTCATGATTTCTTTTCAAAAGTTAATCAGGTCATCTACACCACAGGCAGTATCTTCCTGCATAAAATCATGCTCCTAACATCAGGGGTTCTTGAGATATTTTGTTCACAAGGTTCCATAAGCTTACAATGCACTAAGTCGAAAAAGGGACATGACTTTGTTTAAAAATTCACGAATTTGTTTCAAAAGTTAATCAGGTCATCTACACCTTGGGCATTCTCATCCTGCAAAGCCTCATGATCCTAGCATCAGGGGTTCTTGAGCTATTTTGTTCACAAGTTTCCACAGGCTAAGTCGAAATAGGGGCATAACTCTGGAAATACATGACCGGCGGAAAAATAAAAAAATACGGGTCTGCTTATTTTCCATACTGATCATGTGTATAAAGTTTCAAGTTCCTAGCTCTTATTGTTCATGACTATACGTAAGGGTACCTTTGTACCATAGGCTTCAATGCACTAAGTCGAAAAAGGGGAATAACTTGATAAAAAATTCACGATTTTTTTTCAAAAGTTTATCAGGTCATCTACACCACAGGCAGTATCTTCCTGCAAAAAATCATGCTCCTAGCTTCAGGGGTTCTTGAGATATTTTGTTCACAAGGTGCCATAGGCTTACAATGCACTAAGTCGAAAAAGGGGCATAACTCAGTCAAAAATTCACTAATTTGTTTCAAAAGTTAATCAGGTCATCTACACCTTGGGCATTCTCATCTAGCAAAGCCTCATGATCCTAGCATCAGGGGTTCTTGAGATATTTTGTTCACAAGGTTCCACAGGCTAAGTAAAAAAAGGGGCATAACTCTGGAAATACATTGCCAGCGGAAAAATAAAAAAATACGGGTCTGCTTATTTTCCATACTGATCATGTGTATAAAGTTTCATGTTCCTAGCTCTTATTGTTCTTGACTATATGTAAGGGTACCTTTGTACCATAGGCTTCAATGCACTAAGTCAAAAAAGGGGAATAACTCGATCAAAAATTCACGATTTTTTTTCAAAAGTTAATCAGGTCATCTACACCACAGGCAGTATCTTCCTGCAAAAAATCATGCTCCTAGCTTCAGGGGTTCTTGAGATATTTTGTTCACAAGGTTCCATAGGCTTACAATGCACTAAGTCGAAAAAGGGGCATAACTCAGTCAAAAATTCACGAATTTGTATCAAAAGTTAATCAGGTCATCTACACCTTGGGCATTCTCATCTTGCAAAGCCTCATGATCCTAGCACCAGGGGTTCTTGAGATATTTTGTTCACAATGTTCCACAGGCTTACAATGCACTAAGTCGAAAAAGGGGCATAACTCGGTCAAAAATTCACTAATTTGTTTCAAAAGTTAATCAGGTCATCTACACCTTGGGCATTCTCATCTAGCAAAGCCTCATGAGCCTAGCATCAGGGGTTCTTGAGATATTTTGTTCACAAGGTTCCACAGGCTAAGTCAAAAAAGGGGCATAGCTCTGGAAATACATTGCCAGCGGAAAAATAAAAAAATACGGGTCTGCTTATTTTCCATACTGATCATGTGTATAAAGTTTCATGTTCCTAGCTCTTATTGTTCTTGACTATATGTATGGGTACCTTTGTACCATAGGCTTCAATGCACTAAGTCAAAAAAGGGGAATAACTCGATCAAAAATTCACGAATTTTTTTCAAAAGTTAATCAGGTCATCTACACCACAGGCAGTATCTTCCTGCAAAAAATCATGCTCCTAGCTTCAGGGGTTCTTGAGATATTTTGTTCACAAGGTTCCATAGGCTTACAATGCACTAAGTCGAAAAAGGGGCATAACTCAGTCAAAAATTCACGAATTTGTTTCAAAAGTTAATCAGGTCATCTACACCTTGGGCATTCTCATCTTGCAAAGCCTCATGACCCTAGCATCAGGGGTTCTTGAGATATTTTGTTCACAAGGTTCCACAGGCTAAGTCAAAAAAGGGGCATAACTCTGGAAATACATTGCCAGCGGAAAAATAAAAAAATACGTGTCTGCTTATTTTCCATACTGATCATGTGTATAAAGTTTCAAGTTCCTAGTTCTTATTGTTCTTGACTATATGTAAGGGTACCTTTGTACCAAAGGCCTCAATGCACTAAGTCGAAAAAGGGGAATAACTCGATCAAAAATTCACGATTTTTTCAAAAGTTAATCAGGCCATCTACACCACAGGCAGTATCTTCCTGCAAAAAATCATGCTCCTAGCTTCAGGGGTTCTTGAGATATTTTGTTCACAAGGTTCCATAGGCTTACAATGCACTAAGTCGAAAAAGGGGCATAACTCGGTCAAAAATTCACGAATTTGTTTCAAAAGTTAATCAGGTCATCTACACCTTGGGCATTCTCATCCTGCATAACCTCATGATCCTAGCATCAGGGGTTCTTGAGATATTTTGTTCACAAGGTTCCACAGGCTAAGTCGAAAAAGGGGCATAACTCTTGAAATATGTGACCCGCGGAAAAAAGAAAAAACACGTGTTCGCTTATTTTTCATACTGATCATGTGTATAAAGTTTCAAGCTCCTAGCTCTTACGGTTTTTTAGTTAGAGGACAGACGGACAGACAGACAGACGGACAGACGGACAGGCCCAAACCAATATGCCCCCACAATTTCTCCGAAATTGGGGGCATAAAAATGGATAAACAAAGGGACTCATAAGCAAGAGAAGGCTGACTAGTCACACCCAACGTTTGTACCAAATTTCAAAGTCTTAGCTTTAGTGGTTCCTGAGAAATCTGTGACGGAAAAAATGTTAACATACAAACACACACAAACATATTAACGGAAAGACCAAAAACTATATACCCCCTATATACTTCGTATACCGGGGGTATAACGAGCAATGATAGACGAGAGGAAAAATGTCCTAACAACCCCCACCCGCACCTACTGCAAGCACAGTAAGCCCTTGCCTTACTACTGTTCTAATCCGTAGGACGCCCCGGCACTGGAAGTTACACGCAGCACCTTCGCACCAACCGACCATCCCCGCGACAGAGAGGAAAAGGGAGAGAGAAAGCTGGGGGAGACCAACGGATTGTGTCATGGAAGAGCGCATCAGCTCGTCAGAAACAGAGAGTGAGAGAGAAAGCTGTGGGAGACAGATAAGTATCGATTAGCGCCTCAGTTCGACAAAGAGAGAGTGAGAGAGAGAGAGTGCCACGAGAGACAGAAGAGTCAGTATCGATAACTGTCTCAGCGCGATAGAGACAAAAATGCTGCGGGAGACAGAAGGATCATTATCTCATTATCACAACGGTTATAACTATGATTATAGCTTTTTAAAAAATCCGTTTCATTCCATAACATAAAACTTTGCAACACATTTTATCGCTAAGTCGAATTTTGGTTGTCGATCCGTAGTGCATTGGTGATGATGTCGATAAACGTGCGAAAGTGCGCTCCAGTCCACAAATTATATTATTAGCCTTAGCCGATACCATTTAGAGCCAATAAAGGTGTGTAGTTTGTGCAGACGTCACACTGTTCATAGACAATTGTAGCAGCATGAGCTGGTACCAGAGTAATCCTAAAGGTTACCGGTTGGTTGGTTGTTTAGTTCCGGGGGAGCTTATAGGATAGGCAGGCTCCGTCGTCCGTCGTCCGTCCGTCAACAATTTCAAATGACATCACCTCTGAAACTGCTGGGCCAATTGTAACCAAATTTCATATTTAGCCTCCCGGGGTCTTAGGAACGAAAAGTTGTTCAAACGGTCCTGGTCACATGACCAACATGGCCGCCATGCCCATATATGGTAAAAACCTTAAAAATCTTCTTCTCCAGAATAAGCCAATGGCCTTGAAAGTTGGTTTGTAGCATCGGGTATGTGAGTACTACAAAGATTGTTCAAATTATGACCTTGGGTTGACCTTGACCTATTTTACGGTAAGTTCAAATTTGGTCTTTGGTGCTTTTATATGGGAAAACCCTTGAACATAAGATTTCTTGGAAACTGTTGAAGATTTTGGCCTATAAATTGGTAAATACTGTCATCTTAATGAGTACATGAAGATTTGTGAGTACAAGAGGTTAAGGTCATTCTTTGACCTTTGACACAGGTCTCTTATATTTTTACAATTTCAAACAATCTCCTCAAAAATCACTGGGTCAATTGTAATCACATTTCATATAGAAGTTTCAGGGGTTGAGAGAATGAAAATTTATTAAAGTGATCTGGGTCACATGACCAATAGGGCTGCCATGCCCATATATGGTAAAAAAATTAAAAAATCTTCTTCTCCAGAACCATTTGACCGATGGCCTTGAAACTTGGTTTGTAGCATTGGGTACTCGAGGACTATCAAGATTGTTCAAATGATGACCTTGGGTTGACCTTGACCTTTCTTGCACCAAGGTCAAATATGGAATAATGCCAGATTGGTAGCAATCTATTGGTAAATACAGTCATCTTAATGAGTACATGCTGACTTGTGAGCACAAGAGGTCAAGGTCATTCTGTGACCTTTGACCAAGATCTCTCATATTTTGACAATTTCAAACAATTTCCTCAAAACCCACTGGGTAAGTTGTAACCAAATTTCATACGTAGCCTCCAGGGCTCATGGGAAAGAAAAGATGTTCAAACGATACAGGTCACATGGCCAACATGGCTGCCACGCCCATATATGATGAAAACCTATAAAAATGTTCTTCTCCAGAACCAGTGGACTGATGGCCTTGCAACATGGTATGTAGCATTGGGCACACGAGTACTACCAAGATTATTCAAAATATGACCTTGGGTTGACATTGACGTTTTTTATGGCAATGTCAAATTTGGTTTCAGATTTGTGAGTACAAGAGGTTAAGGTCCTTTTTAGACCTTTGACCCTAGATGGTATTTTTTTTAAAATTTCCAAAAACTCCTCAAAAGCCACTGGTCCCATGATAGCCAAATTTCATACAGAGCTTCCAGGGGTTGAAGGAACAAATGTTTATAAGGTCCAATGACCAGCATGGCCTCCATGCCCATAGATGGTAAAAATATTTAAAAATCTTTTTTCTCTAGAACCGATTTACCAATGGCCTTGAAACTTGGTTCGTACCATTGAGTACTCAAGTACTACCAAGATTGTTCAAATGATGACCTTGGGTTGACCTTGGCCATTTTTACGGCAGTGTCAAATATGGTAAAATGCGTGAAATGAGATTTTGGCCTCAATTTTGGTATATATAGTCATCTTAATGAGTACATGAAGATCGGCGAGTAAAAGAGGTCAAGGTCATTTGTTTTACCTTTGAACCAGATCTCTCATATTTGACCATTTCAAACATCTCCCCAAAAGCCACTTGGTCAGTTGTAACCAAATTTCCTAAGGAGCGTCCAGGGATTGATGGAAAAAATGTTCAAACCGTCAAGATCACATGACAAACATGGCTGCCAAGCACATATATATCTGGTAAAAACCTTAAGAAATCTTTTCCAGAACTAATTAATCAAACGCCTTGAAACGTGGTATGTAGCATGATGTACTTGGGTAATACCAAGTTAATCAACATCTCTCATATTTCAACAGTTTCAAGCATTGCCTCAAAAGTTACCTGGCCAGTTGTTACCAAATTTCATCTATAAGCTGCCTATGATTGAGGGAACAAAAGTATGTTCAAATGGTCCTGTCACATGATGAACATGGCTGCTATGTCTTTATACGGTAACCAGCAACTAGATGAAAGTGAGATATAGGCATGGCTTTCTATAGTATCTGTGTTGGAGTTGCAATCTTCAATTGAATGATCTGGTTTAGCCTTGATTTGTGGCAATGTACAGAGAAAAACATTCAGCTGATATTTTCAGGAAACTTAGCATTTGCAAATTTATTCAAAAACAATTTTCAATGATATTTCCAATTATCAGAATTTTCTAATACTATAAGAGCTTTATTTTTACATGTTCTTTAATTCAAAGTTTTCTTTTTGAATAATTGGCGAGTTCTTACAGCCCCAAAACTAATTGTGATAGGATTATGGTTCTTGGTTACTGAACTTCCTGTCGTTACCCTCTATTTATATATGAAATTTAATTCAGTTCCTTTTAATACTTTCAGAGATCCCATGATCTGAAGTCAGGAATGCTAATTGCTAGAGTGCAAAACCCAGATCAACTTACAACATCGTTGGCAGAAAATGAATTCAAGAATACTTCTTGTTCAAGCCTTTTTGATCTTATAAGTCTTGCACTGGCTTATTGGAAAGCGTACCCTCAGAGCTATCAATTGGAATTTTATCTCACATATCACCTCAAAATTATTGAGAATTGCATTTTGGCACACAATTGCTATCCATACATATTTAACAATATTTTAAACGCGTAAAATACAATAAAAGAACCTCGATTTCAAGTTTGATACACAAAAATGACAATATGATGTATTTTCTTTCGTCAGTGGTAGGCAAGGATGTGCTAGGGTACACCCCTGTAAAAATATGTCCCTTGATTTCGACTATGCTTTGCTATACTACCATTGCTAGAAATAGACTATCTCAGGTGAAATAGTTTATTTTCTCCATTGTTCAACATCATCTACATTATTAATGTTGCCTTTAATATTTTGCATGATTTAAAGTTACTAATTCAAGTTTCTGAGTCAGCGAGTGGCTGTTATATTATAGTAAGAATATTGAAGGTATCAGAAACAGCAAAAAATCTGATCTGTTAGTGATCTGAACGGAACATTTTTGGCAAGGTATAGATAATCATGTCAAAACACATATCCCTTAAAGCACGTTTACTGAGCCTGACAAAAATATATTTTTGTGCCGTTTCTGTTGAGATGTAGAGAACAAGACTGAATCAGAACAATATACCCTCTGTCAAAATTGCCATTTTCCGCAATTTCGGACACTTTTTCGATATAAAGTCACGTGTTTGAACGCCAGCAGCATCTACAGCTGACAAGCTCACACATAATTCTATTTTCAGTTCGCGAACACCTTATCTCTAGATGATACAACCATTCAAATATCAACTGATTTGTCAATATCTTTTCCATAAATATCGGTTTTAATTGGTAAGGGTACATATTTTTTCAGTCGGACAAAAAATCTCTGGATGGCACAGTTCAAGGGGAGATAATATTTGTGACCCAAACATATGAGTAATACTGGTATGCCAAAAAGTTCACAGAGGGATTTTGTTAACTAAGTAACTTAAGATATTAAGTATATACATGATCTGTCAACTACCAGTGCTTGATTTTCACTGTGCAAAAAATTCTCAATAATTTTGAGGAATACTATATCTGTGCAAGGATACTGTTATGTGAAGGGATAATCGCAGGCGTACATGTACCGGGTAATAAAGTGCCACTGGTGTAAAGATTATGCATGAGTCTGACATTATTTCAAACAATTTCTCTTTATTACATCAGCAGCAACTGATATTAATGTTAAAACATTCTCTAAATTAGTTTTGCTGAATAATAGAGATACTTCCACCAGTGCAGTCTGTGGGCCTCTTCCTGGAATGTAATTGACTTGCTGATCATGCAGAATACTTTTTTTGTTGAATTTGTTTTAACTGTAACAGCTTACAATGTATTTGATAATAATACTAATCATAGAAACAGTAATAGTCATAATACATTTTGCACTTTTATTGTTGCAGTTCATATTTTATTTTTCCATGAACAATATATTATGACAAGTTTAGTCAGTTATTTTTCTGTAAAAATACTAAATATGGCCCTTGTGCACCAAATCTGTCATTAAATTCCAACCCAAAAATGGTCAAAAACATGAATGTTATAAATCTTGAAAAAATTCAAGCATGAATAATTTCGTACAGTTAGATCATTCTTTTGGAGTAAAGTCAAGCTTAATATGAGCTGTTCTTTTAAACAAATTAAAAATAAACAAGAGGGCCATGGTGGCCCTGAATCGCTCACCTGAGCATTAATCAGTTCACTGGCTCTGGTGAAGATTTATAAGAGTTTTTTACCATACATGGGAATGGCGGCCACCTTGGTCATGTGACCAAGATCATTTGAAGAACTTTCAATCCTTTGACCCATGTGCAGGCTCCATATGAAATTTGATCTGCCCAGGGGTTTCAGAGATGTTTGAAAATGTTTATGGATGGATGAAAGAGGCAGCTAAAACCAATACTGTAAGGCTCAGGTGAGCTGAAAATGGCAGAGTCGCTTCTCCGAAAAGTTCCCGTTCATGTTGAGTTCCTTCGATGGATTTGAACTAGACTTAACTAGGCAAACACAGATGATAGAATGGTAGCATCATTATCTCACTGTGGTGAAACTAATGTATTCCAAGGAGTTTGTGGCTGGCATCATTGCAATGTTAGTTCTGATTCTTGCAACATAACTTAATTTAGATTTGACCTAGTGACCTAGCTTTTGACCCGACATGACCCAGTTTCAAACCGGATATTGTAAGAATAAACATTCTGACAAAGTTTCATTGAGATTGGATCAAAACTGTGCCCTCTGGAGCGTAAACAAGGTCGTTCTTATATTTGACCTAGTGACCTAGTTTTTGATCCGACACAAACCAGTTTCAAACTTTACCTAGATTTCATTAAGGTAAACATTCTGACAGAGTTTCATGAAGATTGGATCAAAACGGTGCCCTCTAGGGTGTACACAAAGTTTTTCTTAGATTTGACCTAGTGACCTAGTTTCTGATCTGAGGTGACTCAGTTTCATGAGGGGCATATATATATATATGGACAATAAGCATTTTGACATAGTTTCATGAAGATTGGATCAAAACTATTCCTTCTAGTGCGTACACGAGGTTTTTCTAAGATTTGCCCTAGTGACCTAGTTTTTGACCTGATATGACCTACTTTCAAACTTGGCCTAGAGTTTATGGAGATAAACATTCTGACAAAGTTTCATAAAGATTTGATCAAAACTGTGTCTTCTAGAGCGTACACATGGTTTTTCTATGATTTGACCAAGTGAGCTAGTTTTTGACCCTACATAACCCAGTTTCAAATTTGTCCTTCATATTATGAGGATAAACATTCTGATAAAGTTTCATGAACTTTGGATCAAAACTGTGCCTTCTAGAGCGTACACAAGGTTTTTCGAAGATTTGACCTAGTGACCTAGTTTTTGACCCGACATGACCCAATTTCGAACTTGGCCTAGAGTTTATAGAGATAAACATTCTGACAATGTTTTATAAAAATTGGATCAAAACTGTGTCCTCTAGAGCGTACACAATGTTTTTCTATGATTTGACCTAGTGACCTAGTTTTTGACCCAACATAATCCAGTTTCGTACTTATCCTAGATGTTATAAAGATAAACATTCTGACAAAGTTTCATGAACTTTGGATGAAAACTGTGCCTTCTAGAGTGTACACAAGGTTTTTCTAAGATTTGACCTAGTGACCTAGTTTTTGGTCCAACATGACCCAGTTTCAAACTTGGCCTAGATATTATAGAGATATATATTCTGACAACGTTTCATATAGATTTGATCAAAACTGTGTCCTCTAGAGCGTACACAAGGTTTTTCTATGATTTGACCTAGTGACCTAGTTTTTGACCCGACGTGACCCAGTTTCGGACTTGTCCTAGATATTATGAGGATAAACATTTTGGCTAAGTTTCATGAACTTTGGATGAAAACTGTGTCTTCTAGAGCGTACACAAGGTTTTTCTAAGATTTGACCTAGTGACCTAGTTTTTGACCCGACGTGACCCAGTTTCAAACTTGTCCTAGATATTATAAAGATAAACATTCTGACAAAGTTTCATGAACTTTGGGTGAAAACTGTGCCTTCTAGAGTGTACACAAGGTTTTTCTAAGATTTGACATAGTGACCTAGTTTTTGACCCGACGTGACCCAGTTTCGAACTTGTTCTAGATATTATAAAAATAAACCTTCTGAACTTGTCCTAGATATTATAAAGATAAACCTTCTGACAAGGATTGATGAACTTTGGATGAAAACTGTGCCTTCTAGAGTGTACACAAGGTTTTTCTAAGATTTGACCTAGTGACCTAGTTTTTGACCCGACATGATCCAGTTTCGAACTTGGCCTAGATTTTATGGAGATAAACATTCTGACAAAGTTTCAGAAAGATTGGATCAAAACTGTGCCCGCTAGAGTGTACACAAGCAAAAGTTGACGGACGGACGGACGTCCGGACGTACGACGGACGACGGACATCAGGGTATCCCAAAAGCTCACCCTGAGCACTTCGTGCTCAGGCGAGCTAAAAAGTGGGGTAGAATCTGACCTTCAAAAACTATGGCATGAATAACTTGTACAGTTTGATAATATCTGTTTCTTTTATAGGTATCAAATCAAACTTTATACGAACTGTTCTTTTTCAACAAACTACTATAAAAGTGTATGATATTATTGGATTGTGTGATATTCTGAGATTGGACAGTGAATGTGATATCTTTGCTAGTTGAAGGAAGACTTAACAGTAGTGAACTGTTGTTACCTGTTACTGCAGAAGAGTAGATTCATAGTACAGGATGCCCCGAAAGAAGAACTGGAGACGGTCTGAAGCCCGAAGGTCGATTTTGGATAGAAGCTGCAGCTACCAGACCGGGTTGACTCCTGAGTCGACTCCTTATGTCATGCAGACTTCCGAGTCTGTTATGACCAAGGGTCTCATAGAGGCAAGACCTGTCAGTGTGCAGGCCCATCAAAGAAATCATTGTCAGTTGACCAAAGGCTATAAAGCAAGTTAAGTAGAGAGACATTGTCAAATAAATACACCAATTCCAGATCATAATACTGATACCAGTACTATCCCACATACTTTGACTAAAACTAAGGGTCCTTGTTTGGCTGAATATGATTATGGGAGCCAGCGTTTTCAGCAAATGTCAGTTTTGACATCGTTCGAGTTAGACAGTATTAAAAACACATGTATTACCAAACCGGTGACTGATAGTATTTTGCCTAGCTCTTGCAGTCATTGTTTTCAGAGCTTAAAACCATTTCATTCAGAGTCATTTATCTGTGCCACAGTGGCTCATTTCATCAAGGAAGTGTGCCGGGCCGCATAGCCCAACTCATAAGTCAGAGGTCCTGGGTTCGAAACCCGGTCTGGCCATATACTTTTATTTCTCCTTCCGCTGATTCAAGAAGGGCAGTTGTCAGTTACTGGCTAAAGTATGTGCACTTAGTACTGGTAAACCGCTTAGGAGGTCTAAGCCTGCCCAGGAATAGTGTGGTTAGGTTAACTGACCGTCCCGACATGGCCATAGCTGTTTACCGTGGACGTTAAACATTAAATCAATCAATCAATCAATCAATCAAGGAAGTGACAGATTCAGTGTAGAGTCTCGGGGAAGTCAATGTGTTTCAAATGCTCTTTGTGCCCTAATTCATGCTCAGTTTTCAAATACTTTTTCTAGTACTGTGGTAGATCAAATACTTATTGAAGGAGATATTTTATACCAAAAAATCTTCATTGAAAGCTGAACAGAAATACACCAGTAGATTGTTAACGTTTGATGAAATTTCAGAAAATGTAAATGTCTTCAAAAGAGATATACATATCATAAGGTCAGATGTTGTTTCGGGCATTGCAGTACAGCAATTTGTTAATACATCATCTCCAACTCTTCACCAGTCAATGTACACAGCATTTTAATCCTCTTCATATGTTCTGGTCATGATTGGTGCAATATGTACTGCAGTATACAAAATAGATGGCATGTACACTTTTTTGATTCACATTCTCGTGCTCAAAATGTTCTTTCATCATACGATGGATATTCAGTTTTAATACGATTCAGATGTTTAGATGATTTGATCACTTTCATGAACGCATTATATGATAGCATGTAAATAAACATGACAACACAGTATGATTTGCTGCCACTTGCTATGACATTTACAGAAAATTCTCTTGTTGGCATAGATGAGATTGACAGTGTGGTTTCTTCTCAAACGCTACCTCTAGCTCAGTCAAGCAATTTAGGGCCATCTTGTAGGAGTATGCAGTTTGATTTATTACCTGAAACAATAAGTATAAGTGAACATGAATACAGAGTTACCGATTATTCAGAAAATCTTCTCGACAATTATTTTGAGGATCAGAATATCAGACAGCAAAAGAAAACACAAAATATTTATGTTGAAATGCCTAAGAAAACATGTGAAAAAAAGGAAGAAAAAACGTACCGAGTACACCGCTGTATTTAAAAGGAAACAAAGAAGTAATTCAGCGTTTAAAGAAAAAGAAAAATATATCAGCTTGCCTCAAAACAGTCTGCTAGAAAGAAGCCAGCTTTTAAAGAAAAGGAAAGGGTAAATCAGCTTGCATCAAAGCAGTCTGCTAGAAAGAATCTAGCTCTTAAGGAAATAGAAAGGGTAAATCAGCTTGCATCGAAACAGTGTGCCAGAAAGAAACCAGCTGTTAAAGAAAAAGAAAGAGTAAATCAGCTTACATCAAAACAGTCTGCTAGAAAGAAGCTAGATTTTAAAGGAAAAAAAAGGTAAATCAGCTTGCATCAAAGCAGTCTGCTAGAAAAAAGCCAGCTTTTACAGAAAAAGAAAGGGTAAATCAGCTTGCATCAAAGCAGTCTGCTAGAAAGAAGACAGATGTATTAGCAAAAGAATGTGCCAAGAAGCAGTCAGCCAGACAAAACCAAGAATTTAAAGAAAATGAAAGGGTATATCAGCTTGCATCAAAGCAGTCTGCAAGAAAAAAGCCAGGTATATCAGTGAAAGAATTTGTACAGAAGCAGGCATACAGACAGGACCCAGATTTTAAAGAAAAAGAGAAGATATATCAGCTAGCTAGTAAGCGGAGGCAAAGGCAAAAACATTTCATTTTGGAATGTGAAAGAATTGCCCAACAGCGGCGTAGGCAAGGGAAAAGAAAATTGAAAGATACACGTGAGCTGAACATGGAAAACAAAAGGCGTAAAATTGCTGAAGAAAGTCACATGAAGTTGATCCATGTGAAGTATATGATAGAAAAAGACATGAAAGTGTAGCAGAATGTGTAAAACAATTTCATGAAAATGTTGCAGTAGGACCTCTGTTTGTTTGTACTTGTTGTCACCAAACATGGTTTCGAAAAAGTGTATCAATACTAAAAACACTAACATTATGAAGTGCAGTATGAATTATTGCACCAAACTGAAATCAGTTGATAGTGAAGAGTAGATAAGTCACACTTGTTTGGCAGCATAAAAAGATGGTAAATTTCCCAACTGTTAGTTGCCAATGGAATGAAATGGCCAACCAAACCTTCAGAGTTAGATTTGCACCAGCTTGAAGAAAGATTAATAGCACTGCGTATTCCCTTTATGCAAATTAGAGAACTGCAACGTAGTGGTCAGTATTCACTTAAAGGAAATGTAATCAATGTACCCGTTGATATTCAGCCCACTGTGAACTCTCTTCCAAGACCTATGGATGAAAATTTTACAATTGCCATCCAATTGAAGAAAAAACTGTCGTATAAGAAAATAGATTTCAAAGAAAATGTAAGACTAATGAAAGTTCTGACAGCATTACACTGGCTTCTAACTAATAGTGATATGTATAAAAATTCAGGTATTGCAGTTGATAACAGCTGGTTCCAGTCAGTAACTGAAAGTGCAGAGGAAACTGTAAAAGAGTTTCTGGAAATGTCAGTGCAAACTACAAATCCTGATACGGACATAAATGATTCAATGATGGACGAAAATAAAACTGTTCCTTTGGTACCTAAAATTAGGGAAAAGGGTGATGGATACGAATCAGATGGATTCAGCGAGGTAGATTGTAATGAGCATGTTGGATATGTTGATACCTTGGTGGATGAATCTAATATTGAAAATAAGTTCGATCAAGTGTTGACCTTTGCCCCTGGAGAAGGACGACATCCCCTTAGTTTGTATCAAGATACAGATGCAGAGTATTTATGTTTCCCTACTATCTTTTGTGGTCAGAGACGTCCTGATAAGACTGGGAGAACAACTTTAGTTCATTACAGTGACATTGTTAAATGGGAGCTACGAAGCATTGATAGAAGAGCTGCTCAGTTTGTTCCAAACATTTTCTTCAAGCATAAAAAGCTTCAAATGAAACACATAAGGGCGCGTTTACACGAGCAAAGTTTCTATGACAAAGTAGGTTTGTCACAGAAAAATTTGCTCGTGTAAATGCCAAAATATGACAATGTTTCTTTGACAAATATATATGGTAAAGTTACTTCGATAAATTAAATTTGTCCGTGTAAACGGAGAACTTTGCTAAAGATTATGTAACAATGAACTTTGCTATAAGCGTGGAAAATGTGACAAAGATTTTGTTTCATTGCTGCAGGTAATTTTGTCGAATAATATTTGGTTGTGTGAACACAGCGGCAAATATTTCATTGCCAAAGTTTATGTGACAAAGATTCTATGGCACATTTTCTTTAACAAATAATTTGCTGCGTGTAAACGCAAAATGTTTGTCATACTTTCTTTGTTAAAGTTTCTGTGACACAGAAACTTTGCTCGTGTAAACGCGCCCTAAGTGACAAAGTTAACTTAGCTGTAAGAAGATGTAAAAATAAAGGCAAGAACATTACAGCAGCAGAGGCAAGAGATCCAGCATATTAGGAGAGACTTGTGAAACATGATGAAGGTTATTGTATATTTTGCCAGCTTAGAAATTCTCCAGCATATTTAGAAAAAAGGAAGAAAGACATATTTGCAATGTTTAGGCTACTGTCTTTACCTACTAGGTTTATATCTTTGCCAGCTGCTGATACTAGATGAAATGATCTTCTGAAGATGTTTACAAAACTGAATAATGAAAGTCACTATTCAGACAAGGGTGTTGAGGCTTTAACTTGGCAAGAGAAACCAAGACTTGTTCAGAAAGACCCAGTAACTTGTTCAAGATATTTTGATCACAGGGTACAAGAATTCTTGAATACTGTCCTTAAAAGAGAATTTGAATATATTGGGAAAGTGATAGATTTCTTCTACAGAGTGGAATTTCAGCAACGTGGTTCTCCTCATATCCACATGCTTATTTGGATTGAAAATGCGTCTAAACTGAAAAAAAAAAAACAAGGATGAAGAAATAATTCAGTTGATAATTACCTTACATGCAGTAAGGAAATTGGGGAGCTTGTTGAACTTCAGTCACATTAACATTCAAAGTCATGCAGAAAGGAAAGAAAGGCAATATGTAGATTTGGCTTTCCTTTGCCTCCTCTTCCAAGAACAATGTTATTGCATCCTTTGGATGAAGAAATTGAAAACTATAAAAAGAAACACTCAGAACTTCAGAAATCAATGAATGAGTACAAAGATGTCTCTGAAATTGGATTTGATGATTTTTTGGAGCAAGTTGCCATGATGGACTTTGAAAGTTACATCAAGTGTATGAGAAGTTCAAATAAAATATATAGAGGATATAGTCTTTGGTCATGTCAGAATGTATGTGACGCCTTATCATATCTCTTAGATAATATTTACATCAGATTTGGTAATAAGTTATACAGACAAATTGTTGGTATTCCGATGGGTACAAATTGTGCTCCTCTTGTGGCCGATTTGTTTTTATTTTGTTATGAAAGAGATTTCATGACTTCTCTTTCTGTTGATAATCAAGCTGATATCATTGAGGCATTTAACTCAACCTCTAGATATTTAGACGATCTTCTGAATATTGATAATCCTTATTTTGAAAGCATGGTTAACCAAATTTACCCACCTGAACTTAAATTGAATAAAGCTAATACTTCAGATACCGAGGCCCCCTTTTTGGATTTACATCTATCTATTTCTAACGGTTTTGTATCTTCTAAAATTTATGATAAACGTGATGACTTTGACTTTGAAATAGTTAATTTTCCATTTTTGGATGGTGACGTTCCACGTCGTCCCTCTTATGGAGTGTATATTTCTCAACTTATAAGATTTGCTAGAGTATGTAGTCATGTAGATGACTTTAATGCTCGTAATAAATGTTTAACTGCTAAACTTCTTCAACAGGGCTATCGGTATCATAAGCTTAGAAAGGCTTTTTCTAAATTCTATCGCAGACACCATGAATTGGTTTCAAAATTTGATGTCGGATTAAAATTTCTTTTACACCAAGGCCTATCGGAACCAGAATTTTATGGTGACTTAGTATACAAATTCAAAAAGATTAAGGGTAGGACTAATTCTTCTGATCAATTCCGAAAAATAATAATACGTCACAAACGTATTGGCTATAATTTAAATGTTATGCGACAGTCTGCATGCTTAGTGATTAACCCAATCACGGTTGATAGCTTTGCTGCACTCTTTAATTGCACACCGGGGGATCGGTCGTCAGACTCTATGATGGCCCCGACCTAAAGCTATATATTTTAGTTGGTTGGGACCGGAGCCTTTTTGTCTGTTGCTTGGTCCACCGGGGCTCAACTGGTGACCTTCTTTTGCTTCAGATTTCTAGTGGGGTTGTTTGGCAGGACAGGGATCTCCACCTGTCAGACGGCCCGTTGTATCTGTTGAGTCCTCGTCTTTGCTTCTTCATGGTGTTGAAATTTGATTTATGTGTTTACCACGACGATTCATTGACGAGTTAGAGGGTTATCATGCGAACCGAACAACCAACTAAATGTTTTGTACCACTTCAGAAACTGAGGGTGAGGTTGGGCCTGTAAAATCGATTTAAGCCCCCCAGTAATTCATTACTGACCGTTCCAAGGCGGTAGTTCTGTTGTGGTTCTTTGTTGCCTGTTTTTGGTGTCAGAGTTTCTGTGATGTTTTACCTTATGTATGTTATTATTGTTTTTGGTTCGGTTTGGGTTGCTGAGTGGCCACCTTTTGGGAACAAGCTGCTCACTCGGTTGGCCATATGTTCTCTGTTTCTTGATTATTTGTAATCTTAGTTGTTTCCAACTATGGTTTGAGGGCTGGATTTGGATTTTGATTGTTTCAGTTCCTGGTCTTTGCATACTTTTTACTTTCACTCAATGCTCCAAAAATTTTCCTCAGGCGGAATCCAAATGAGATGAGAACTAATTTGTTCAACAAAACAGTTCTTCTTGGTTGGAAGGCAAATCTTGATATTCAGATGTTTCTTGAACCATATGGTTGTGCAGCATATGTTGTTGGCTATGTAAGCAAATCTCAAAGAGGCACGAGCGCACAGCTTGATGCAGCAGCAAGAGAAGCTCGAAAAGGAAATTTGATATAAAGAAACAAGTAAGACATATTGGAAATGAGTTTTCAAACTGTGTTGAAGTGAGTGCACAAGAAGCAGTATACCTTGCTTTGCAGATTCCTCTTACAAAAGCTACAAGGGAGATTGTTTTCATCAATACCTGCATCCCAGAGGAAAGAGTATTTTTACTGAAATCCAAATCTGTGCTTGATGAACTTCCTGCTGAATCTACTGACATAGAAGCAGTCAATATAATTCAGAGGTACGCAAAACGACCTAGACAGCTTCAGAAATTCTGTTTGGCAGATTATGTCTCTACAGTTGTTATTGTTTATCCTAAAGGGAATAGCTTACCTGACATGACTGAAGACAGAAATGAAGATGATCGTAATTCATATGATTCGAGTGATGAAAATGATGAAGATGATAATAATGAGAGTGTTGAATCTGAATATCATGGATCAGCTCTGTTATATGTAGCAAAGAATGGGACAAAGTATAAACGTAGGAGAGTACCTAGAATAATACGCTATATGAGGTACGATATAAAGAAAGACCCAGAAAATTACTACAGAGAACGACTTATGCTGATTATGCCCTGGAGAAACGCAGCAAAAGATTTGTTAGGTCCTTTGAAACATATGAAGCTCATTACAATTTCTTGAAAGCCACTCTTGAATCTAAACGCAGCCAGTATGAACATCATATTAAAGAACTTGAGCTTGCAAGGCAAATGGCAGAAGAGGAAGATGCTTATGATGAGATAGCACCAAATGCAGAACATGAAAACAGAGAAGCAAAGGAAGAAGGTGAAAGAGACGCTGAAAACTATGTATATTTTAATCCAGATAGAGTAGTAGAACATCGACAGTATGATATTGGTATAGAGATACAGGCTGCTTGTTCAGTGCCATCTGTTGGAATAAATGGAGTCATGTTACCTGATGAAAACTACTTAAATTTGCTTAGTTTAAATTTGAGACAAAGATAATTTTTTAATCATGTATTATATTGGATGAAATGCATGGAAAAACCACTGTACGCTTTCTTGTCAGGTGGAGCTGGGGTTGGCAAATCTGTGCTCATCAAAGCACTGTATCAGAGTTTGTACAGATTTCTTCACTTGAGAGAAGGAGAACATCCTGATGATATTAGAGTTCTTCTTTGTGCGTACACTGGCAAAGCTGCATATAATATTAATGGTGTCACCATTCCCTCTGCTTTCTTAAAGAGGTTCACACAAGGTAGTAACCTTTTGTCAGCAGATGAACTGAACACATTCAGAGTGAAATATAGACATTTGAAAGTGATTATTACAGACGAAATCTCTATGGTAGGAACAAACACACTGACCTTTCTAGATACACGTTTGCAACAGCTCAATGAAACAAAAGTCAGTTTTGGTGGTTTAAGCATCATTGCTGTGGGAGATTTGTACCAGCTTATGCCAGTATGTGACAAGTGGATATTCAGTGACCCATCAAAGGGTGCTTCAGCTCTAGCATATAAGTTATGGAAGGATTATTTTAAATTGTATGAACTTGTTGATATTATGCGACAAAAAGATGATGTTGACTTTGCTCAGATGCTAAACCGGCTTCGACAGAATGAGCTGACAGAAGATGACAAAAATGAACTGAAGAAACATACTGTCAACCCCAATATGACGAATTAACCGAAGGAGGTTCCTCATTTATTCACTGAAAAAAAGTTTGTAGATAGATACAATGAGAATTAATGTCATGATACAGTTGTTTCTGCGAATATTTCCTTACAAAAAAAGCAGGACACTAATTGAAGCACTTTCAGATGACTCGAACAAAACTGCTAATTTGCAAAAGCTGTTGACAGTAGCAGTTGGGATGATTGATGATATAACAGTCAATGTAGAGGATGGTTTGACAAATGGGTCTACGTGTGTTGTCAAATTCATTGAGTACAAAATGGAAGGCACAAATCGTCCCAGTATTATATGGGTTTTATTTGAAGATTCTCAAATTGGCCAGTCAACTCGTGAGAAATTTTCTAATAGGGGTTTGTACAGTACAAACATAGATAAAGCAGGGACTCCAATATTTGATATAGAAGGAACATTTATCTACAACTTCAAAACATGCCAAAGAATTCAATTTCCTTCGAAACCATCAGCAGGTAAAACTATTCATAAAGCTCAGGGGTCTACAGTAGATGAAATTGTAGTAGACCTGCCTCAAACGAGACTTAGGAAGCAACCTCATATTCACTATGTTGCTCTTAGTAGAGTCAGAAAACTAGAGAATTTCTATATTTTGAAGTTGCATGAAACTGCCATGGCAGTGGATGAACAAGTGAAAATTGAGATGCAGCGGTTAAAAACAGAAGCACCTCTTGAATTGTGTTATGTTCCATTACATAAAGTTGATTCACACAAGATCAAAATTTCATTTAATAATGCAAGGTCCTTACATTAGCACTTTAAAGACATTGAATTTGAGCCAAATGTTTTGTCAGCAGATGTGACTGGGTTTGCAGAATCCAGGCTGTGCGCAAGAGATGATAGTAAGCATTTTGCTCTGAAGAATTTCAAACTTTTGAGATTGGATGAAGCAGAACTTGATTCTGGGAACAGTCCATACCATGGGCTTGCTTTGTACATCAAGGATTATTTTGAAATTCAGAGAATAGAAAATATCCATTCTGACATATGCGAATTCATGTTGGCTAGCATGTACAGCAGTGTTAAGGGATGTTTCCAAGTCGTATACTTCTACAAATTTCCTAAAAGTGTGCAAATGGTAGATATGCATACCAAATTGGTAATAATGGGTGATTTTAACATACATTCAAATGCCAACACTTCAACATTTGTAGCTTTCATGATGAAACAATTTAAATGTGAGCAGCACAACAATCAGTCAACTACTGATTCTGGATCGGTGATAGATCTTATTTTCACAAACTATCCAGCATCCAGTGATGTTATTGAGGCTTACTGGAGTGACCACAAACTGGTTTATTGTGCACTGGATGAAAATGTACACTGCTTGCCATTCCCTCTGCAACTTTCATACCTGTTACTGTATTAATTGCAAAGCTAACTGTTCCATTTTTGGGACAGTTATGATTATTGTTTTGGGAGTCCCAATCTTTAGTATTTTTTTTTTACAGATTTTTGGATACATTTCAAGGAAAGCAACTCTGCCTTTTTCTATCTTGTCTTTCTTCTCAATAGGGGTTTTAGAGAAGAATTTTCTCCACTTTGGGCAGATTCTCTCTTTTAGATGTAAACCCTAATTTTGTATGAGTTCGACATCGGAAGCAAACAAGAAGTCACAAAAGTGGTTTCCCTTTGTGTGAATGGCAGCACGCATGGAGGTGTACCCACCTCACTTATGTATTTGTAATGTTTGAATTTGACAATACATATGTCCTCCTTGAAGATAGATTATAGAAATTGGCAAGCATTGCAGATACAGCAAGGACCAGTATAATCTTGCTCTGCACTGGCTGCTTTGTAATTAAAATCCAAATAGTGAGTATAAATGAAAGACCTTCTGCTTTTTAAATTCTGGTATGG
Organism: Ctena decussata; assembly: GCA_963989385.1. NCBI lineage: Eukaryota > Metazoa > Mollusca > Bivalvia > Lucinida > Lucinidae > Ctena > Ctena decussata. Next base: position 75,026,106 of record OZ022499.1, on the reverse strand, counting down.
TTTCATTAAATAAATTTTCATGGCTTTGTCTCTAAATGAGGGTTATTGAAATAAGGGAGCATATTGAATGAAATTTGGAATGTTGGATTTTGTCTCATGGTGTCTCTTGTAGGAAATGACATAACTTTGCTTAGTATATGAGAAAAAATGTGGCTTTTAGCAGAAAGTGACATCCCAATGTCAATAGCACAACATTGTAAAATTGTTTTCAAAGTGTGATGGGGGTGCAGCTGTGAAACATGTAGTTTGATTTCAGCATTTAGGCCAGGAAGCCAAAAATTTGAAATTATTTTAATTAATATTGTCATAAATAACTTCTCGGGTGAAGATATGCTAAAGATGTGTTAATAAGTTAAATAAAAATATTTAGTTACATAGTGTTGTAGGGCATTTTAGCGCATATTAGTATCCACACTTCATACCAGAATTGCTGTGCATGTTAGTTTCCTTCTGTGTTGTGCATTTTCTCTTGTACTGTAATACAATATTTCAAGACATAGTCTTCTGTGTCATGCCTGCAAATACTAGAAAGTGAGATACAGGTAATACTTTTCAAGTGATGACAGTGGCATCTTGAACTTTATTGCAGCTGTCTGGTTTAGCTGTCATGACAGTGAGCACATAGGCAAAACACATACCTTCCTGCAGAATTTTCATTAAGGAAGAGTAGCTATGCATTATGTTTTCATTGAAACCAAAACTTTTTTTTTTCATATCTGCGGTAAACTTTTTAATTTCTTGTACTGTAAACTTTTTCATTTCTTGTAGGTATGATTTTTCAGAATCATTTGTTAAGGAATAACCGTAATGTGCCTAAATATGGGGACACCTTAAGATAAAAAAATTTCCGTTTATCTTTAAGTGCCCCAAACTTTACAATACATCCAGTTGTTGAAGCATCATATTGACTTTTCTGAGATTGTCACTTTCTATAACAGGTTTGCTATCTAAAGCAATGATATCTCAAAGTACTGTCAAGTCAAATTAATGAAACATTTTACACATCTTGGGCCAGTGGTATGTCAGTTTTGGAATTTGTTCCTAATGAGAGTGGAGACCGTAGTAAACTGACTCAAAGAAAGAAATGGTACAAAGTTACAGTGGAATGACACTTAAAAATATCAAGGTTTAATAGTTGATACACCAGTATTCAAGCATATTTATTTTATTTATTGATCAGTGGGCCTGAAGTTTGATATTTGGCCAGCCATCTGTCTGTAACTGAGGAGGGAAGTACCTGATAATCAACTTCTAGGACAACCAGTGTGAAATACAGAATGTGGATATGTCAACTAACAAATATTTAAAATAGATTGGTGAGAACCCTAGCTGGATCAAATCAAAATCAGACTCTTCCTGAAATGTTAGAATCTAACATAGATACAGTGTGGTATTCAAGATGATACTTAATCTACAGAACAGTTGATAACCATTGCCAGTAAGAAGGTCATGCTCAAAACTGTTATATAATGATTATATTTTATTTTGACAGGGCTCGGTAGGCACAGCCACACATTCAAATGACTCAAAATCAGTGGAAAAGCAGTGCTGTTTAATGCTGAATCAGCATTCTGCTTTTGAAAGTTGTCATGACGTACTCAAGAGAGGATGCAGGAAACACACTGAATGCTTCTCAGATGCTTATGTACACTACAGGAGATGGCATGTTATGAAGATCTCATGGTATTACTGCCACATTTTCATAACTGTTTAAGACAAAAGGACGGGTTACACTTTGGCCGTTTTTGTGCCCACGACCGTTCCTGATGAAAGAACGAGTTACACTTTACTATTGCAATGTGCCCACTGAAAAGGCCGTTTTTCGAAGGTAGGCAGATAATCACAAAAACATGCAGAAATGTTAGCTATAGTTTTCTAGTTTATTCTGTACGATTTATTTTCCAGTATTTTAATGCCTTTTAGATTAATTTTGAATACATGTACTGTCTGCAACATTTAACATTGAGCCTATGGAAATTTGAACTACCAAGGTCCACGATGCATCCAAATTTCACTTCATCCTACCCTCGTAACCACTCCAATTTTTATACATAATTATCCCTCATATTCATATTCTTCATAATCGGGTTATATTACAGTGGTAACCAGGGTAGGAGTAAACGAAAAATAAACTTTTTGGGTAAATTTTCATGTATCCAACACTAGGATTAAAGGATTTATATCACATTCGCATCAGCATATTTTGTAATTGACAGAAAATAGAGGCATTATTCGACACAAAACATTTTTTCAAAGTGTTCATTTATGTAGTATGTGTTCCTAATGCCCCCACCAAGGATTCCGTGTGAGTGGATGTGGGGGGAGTGTATGGGGCGCAGCGCTGGGCATGGACATGCCTATAGGTATGGCGTTATGTGCGAATGTAAGGCGTTAGTCTGAATGTCCTCCATCATCATGCTGTGATATATATAACGTCTGATGTTATAATGTTGCAACATGGTCAGATGATGTATCTCTGCCTGAAGCTGATGCATTATAAAATTCTGTGACCTTGAACTTTGGTCCACTAACTTTGTATGAAAAATTACTTGGATGAGTTTTTTCCTTACCTCTTTTGATATGTTTTGTGTAGGAGTGCTGATATTTGATCAGATCATATCCTTAAAATGTAGGAACTGCAAAGCATCCATGCACACTGAGTCCTTGAACTTTATGCATGGACCAGGATTTTCACTTATATCTGAACACGGTTTTTGGATTCGCAACATAATTACAAATAGTTGGTCAGTCAAACGAGCAAAAAAAATTCTAATACTATTTGTAGGTTACTGTGACATATATTGAAAGGTTCACTGTTCTTTTCCTTATATATTCAACATTATTTATGCATCATACTAAAGACAATGGTTCAGTCGGACTTTGCAAATGACGTCATACTATTTGTAGGTCATTGGGACTTGTATTTCATGATCCATTGCACTAATGTTTATTTGGAACTAATATTTAATTGAATCTTCATCGGACTTGGAATAGTATGTCACTCCAGCGCTGCGCTCATTTGGTACTATGTGTAGGTCACTGTGACCTATATTTCTTGGTTCACTGATTTTGTCTAATATTTTAAACATAGATCTGTGTAGCATCCATAAATGCGTAATATCTCATACGTGATTAAGTGATTAATATTTGGTATCATGATGAAGCTTTCATTATATGTATAAATAGTGAATAATGCTTAAGGTGGACGAATACGAAAGAACTCTGTTTTGTTTTTTAAACAAGTAAGAACAGAGTTATTGTTCATCATCAAATCGATTAACTGTTGAGTATATACAGTTATAATACACACTAACAATGTCTACCGTAAAGACCCTAAGTTTCCAGGCACATAGATATGTACAAACAGTGGAAACCGAGATCAGACTGTTCCTTAGGAACCAGAATGATCAAGATCTTCACAGTTTCCATTCCATCTGCGCATTTTTATCGACATTACTCTATGGTAGAACCGAATAACAGGAAAATAAATAATAGGGCAAGGACCGGCTGTGCTTGCAGCAGGTGCAGAATTTGGACAGTCTGTTTTGGGGATATTTTGAACTTAAACATTGTTTTTCTATGAAACTTTTTTTTTTTTTTTTTTTTTTTTTAACATACGATGTAAGTTTTACTAAAATAATAAGCCCCATCGGTTGAATATATTTTTCATGACGTTTTTCATGAAATACAGTTTTCTTGCATGTTTTCAAAGAATGTAAAAATATACTTATTAACAAGAAAACTGCAATTTTTTTGTTATCAGTTTGTTTCAAATATCCTATATTACAGATTATATGACTTGCTGAAATGAAAGTGCATCCATGTGCTAGAGATTTGAATTTTAATGGAAAATGTGTAAAAATAGTATATAGAAATACAAAATATTGTTTTTTAGGAAAACAAAACGGTGAAATTTTTTTTCTTATCCAAATGTTTAACAGCTCTTTGGGTTATATAGACGGTATAATGGTTTGAATGCCCCGCCAATATTTCTATTCAGTATTCGTCTACCTTAAGGAAAAAAGACGGTTTATGCCCTTTTCATGCACTCGCCAGAAAACAAGCGTGCAAAAGCAACAATACATTTGCTTAACAATATTGGTCGGTTATAATCGACTTTCTGGTCATTTGTTTCATTATTTTCACAAAAGCAAACGCTTTCATGCTTATTATTGTGTTAATAAACACTTGTAAAATCTACCGTTCTCAGGTTTCGTAAAAATTCAAATAAAAGTTCTTCTTACTAGAAGGTTTGAGCGAAAATATCTCTTTTAGACTGCCGAGAGCGGTTTTGGCGGGCTTTAATGGCGGTTGCTATTCCTTTGTCTCGTCCGGGTTACCGCGTGTTTTTGGTGTTTGTATAGGCTGTATGGTTTCTTGGAAGGTATTTTTGCTTGGAAACCTTCTTTTGAAAGCTATAAAAGCTTTGGGAGGTAAAATTGTGATTTAAGGAAAAAAACTCAGCTATGTGTTTATCTCGTGTATGACGAGGGTCATGGATTCGGACAACATCAAAGTTTCGGAATCTGATAAAAGAGTTGAGCCAATGTTCTTTTAGAACACAGATGTAGAACAGAGAGAAGGTATGTGGTTAAATACACTGGAGGTGTGTTTAGCCGTGTGCAACGTGGTGCCAAATGAAAGTGCAGTAGAGGGGGCCCAAAGAATAGAGGGGCTTTGTCGAGTGTATCTCACCGACGCGGAAGCTCGTGTCAGCTTACTGGCCACTGGTTTAAGTCAAAGAGGGCAGCAAATAAATCTAAAAGATAGAAACCCATTTATCAGTGCAGGGTTTGAAGGGGTAGACACGTCAAGATTATTTGTGAGAAATATACCTCTGTCTTATGACAACGCAGTGATAGAAAAGGCTCTAAAAGATAATGGGGTAGAAATGATTGGGTCACTGAAATATGTTAGGGCTAGGACGGCAGCTGGTAAGTTGACAAATTTTAAAACGGGAGATAGATTTGTTGACATGGTTTTGTCCAAAAGAACCACTGCCAAAGAAGGTAGCGGTGGGAATTTTCACATCATCTCTGTACCATAAGGAACAGAGACAGTTAAAAGATGAAATTGAGTGTGGAAACTGTAAACAAAACGGGCACAGGTAGGGACTGCAAAAATGAGGCAGTATGTTAGGCATGCCTCCAAACATGACACAAAAAAGGGGATGAAAATTGCCCTATATTCACTGAGAGAAACCTAAGGGAAATTAGGAGTAGAAACCAGGAGGGGGAGGGTACAGATAGTTCTGATAACAGTACAGACACTGAGAGTAATTATGATGAGGAAGATGGGGATGAGGAAGATGAGGGTAATGTGACAGAAATTGAAGCAGACAGGGAAGTCATTGATACTATTGTTAAAGGTAAGGTGGCTGAACTGAAAGCTGCAGGGGAAACAGAATCCTCAAGTCCTGAGATAAAACACAAATCAGGTACTCAGAGTAAAGAGTAGCAACAACAACTCATTACTTCACTTTGGGCTGTAGACATAAAAGCTCAGTCAACACCACAACGTACAAGTAGCCCAGCAAGAGTGAGACACATGTCTGACAGAAGCCCTGATGAAACAGGACAACAACAAAAACGAGGCAAAAAGAAAAAGCACAAAAATAATGTAGCATTGTCCGTTATTAATTCATGAACCACACAGCATCTCTAGTAAATATCTGTTCTTTAAATGTGAGGGGTTTAAGAGAACAGAAAAAAAGAAATAATCTTTCATTTTGGCTGCTAAAAAAAATATTTAAACATCTGTACCTGTGTAGCATCCATAAATGCGTAATATTTAATACGTGATTAATATTTGATATGATGAAGCTTTCACTATATGTATAAATACTAGTAGTGAATAATGCTTAAGAAAAGAGAAAGGTTGATGACCTTTTCACGCATTCGCCAGAACACAAGCGTGCAAACGCGTTTCGCCAAGGATACATTTGTTTAACAATATTGGTCGGTTATAATCGACTTCCTGTTCATTTGTTTCATTATTTTCACAAAAGCAAACACTGCACATGCTTATTATTGCCTTTAATAAGCACTTGTAAAATCTACTGTTCAGAGGTTTCGTAAAAAATCAAAATTTCTCCTTACTAGATGGTTTGAGCGCAATTATTTCTTTCAGACTGTGGATAAGAACCAAAAGTATTATATCTGTCAGTTTGGAGGGCTGATATGTCAGGAGAATTGCTGATTATATCGAAACACCGCAGGTAGCTAGTGTACCCCGTTCAGCACCTCATATGCAATAACCCGGAAGTCACGTGATTATTTATGAAGCCGCAAACTCAAAAATGTGCTTATATAAACTGCCAAATGCCAAGCTTTTATAAACATAAATTTTATAAGGATCGGTCGTGGGCACTAAAACGGCCAAAGGGTAACCCGTCATTTATGTTTATAAAAGCTCGGCATGTGGCAGTTTATAAAAGCACATTTTGAAGTTTGCGGGGTCATAAATAATCACGTGACTTCCGGGTTATTGCATATGGGGTGCTGAACGGGGTACATTGACTACCTGCGGTTTTTCGATATAATCAGCAATTCCGCCGACATGTCAGCCCTCCAAACTGACAGATAGAATACTTTTGTTTCTTATCCACAGTCTAAAAGAGGTTTTTGTTTTGATGGGAACAATACCTCGATGTCCAAAACAGATGAAAGGCTTCATTTTCAACTGATGTATATTTATCCTTTATTAAATTTAATTTATATGCACATTTACTCCCACACATACACACTCGCACTCACAGTTATACACTTACACATACATTAATATCCTTTTGTACCTTTATATACATACACCTATGCAAACACCTATATAAAATATACAGACATGTGTCCTGTTCATTTTTTACTCGTCTGTTAATAATGTATTTTCTTTTATATGCTTATTTATTTTTGTTATCTGATTTAGCGCCATTTTCCCAAATTAGTTATTTTATTTATTTATTTTCCTTTTTGTCATACATATTATATTTCTTTGCTGTACTGTATTGTGTTCCTAAAATGTTTTTGTTTTTTCTCAAACTTGCTAATGGATTACTTTTAGCTTAAATAAACTAGGTTAGTTATATTTTGACACAGTTTCAAAAATATTTTAATTAACCAAAGGTTTGTTTTATTTGTTTATTTACTTTTTTTATAGTTTCAGTGCTTCTTTATTTACTTATTTATTTATTTATTCATTCATTTAATTATTTATTTTTTTGATAAAAAAGAAAAATTCATCCTTCTTCCAGGTTGCTAAGTAATTGCTTAGGGTGTAACAGAAACTATGTTAAGTAAGTGTGTGTACCTACAAGAGTTTTGCTCCTACTTCCCTTTAATTCAATTAAAAAAGAGAAAGCGAGAAAAAAAAAAGGTTTGCAGTTACTGTACTCTGTAGTGTTTTAATGTATACCTGTATTTGTTTCTAGCTTTCTCGAGCATCAGAAGAGACAGAACATCAGAAGAGACATAACATTTAACAGACATCACAAAAACAGACACAGATACATGTAATAAACATATAAAGTGTTAATAGTACAATGAGGTTATCTTCTGTCTTGGCGGCGACTACCAAGCACATAATGAAATGACACACAAATGAGGCCCTGTGTTAGTAATGAAATGAAGATAGAGCAAAGACTTGCAGAGAAGGTAAGTTTTGTTATCTTATTACAGCTTTTATAGTTTGAGAGAAGAATCAGACTCTCTCAAGATGAAATTATACATTTATATACACATACCTATATACACCTACCCATATACATACACGTATACACCTGCATGTATACATAGTAACATATATATACATTTTTACATTTGAACTTAACATATTGCAGTAACATGCTTATGCCTCATGACTAGTTTAAAGTGGTGTTACATCACATCCGATCATGGTCTTTTCCTAAAATATATGTACAATGTGTTCAAGGTTGCCTTGTTTACAAAGATCTAATTATGAATACCACAACATAGACATGGTAAAGCTAAATATGCATACAGGTTGATATTGAGAGAGAGAAAAAAAAAGAAAAACAGTTCACTTTTACATTGTTTGCACTTCAGGTTTGCCAAATGTGTTTGCTGTGGAAAAATTAATATTTCAATTTACTATTTTAGTAAAATATTTTAGAGACAAGGCATGTACCTCCATGTTTATAACTCCCCAACTTATAAATAGATAAAATGATGATTGTGCAAACTACTTAATTCCTTGATTCAAGAGAAATAGTTTATTAGTTCCATCAAGTAAAAAAAAAAACTGACTATAAAGATACAATTCTAGATTAAGGATTTGTAGCCAAAAGGGAAATAAGCCTGTAGTAACTAAATGCATCTTGCATTCCTTGACAAGTATACTTGGGAGTAACATACCATTAACATCTATTCATGTTCAGGATGGATCTTTGTCTGAAGGTTCATTTGATCTTAACGTTAAGTTTAAGGAGCTTAAAAGGTGCAATTGTTTATACTTTGCTCAAGTAAATATGCTATTATGTATTGATAATGAAAAAAAGAAAGAAAATTATAAAAAAAAAAAAAAAAAAAAATAAATACATAAAAGAAAATAATTGTATCTTGATGTGAATGTAGCTTATATACACAGGTTGTTTAAGAGGAAACGGGTTAAGTATAGCTCCGAACCTAAGATTCTAGACATCTAATAATACTAGCTAATTGTTCGATTTTATTAGTATTATCTTCTTAGTTTTTTTTTTTTTTTCTTTTTCAGATAATTTTTCCATCTTGTCGAAACGATAAATATTAGATGGAAAAATAAGCCAAAAGTTACTCCCATTTTTCTTGGATTCCATGCCTATTGTCAGGCTGGCTTACAGAAATTATTACTCTCTTGACGAAAGCGAAACACAAGACAGCTATAAGAGAGCCAGAACGACAGCAACTTAAAAGCTCACGTAGATGCTAATAATTTTATTTGATAGCCTTGCGGTTAATTAAAATGATATTCAGATAAGAGTCGCAACAAAGAATAGATTCAAACCTTAACCATTCCCTCCCCAAAGTTTGACCTTGGTCTACGAAATTCTGAATCCAGAGTGTTAACCTTTTGGCAAACTCGACCAGATTCAACAAAATTGAATCCCGTGTGTTAACCTCTCGGCCCACACGACAGGAATCAAATATTTTTATTTCGTAGTTTCACCTTTTATGCTTGCCTTTAATTATGCGTAATTTGGTACTTCTGGCTGGATCAGTATTGGTAAAAGAAGAATCCTGACCTTGGTAGAATTCGAACCTCAACCTCAGGGCCTGATCTCTACTACACGAGCTTAGAGCATTAACCAATCGGCTGATGCGACCAGACACGTATGTCCAGATGTACCAGATTTACGTTGATTTCCCCTGTAATTTGTGAATAGTACCTTCCTTTCCCTTTTTTAAGAAGTTAGCAGGAAATGTACATTCCGGCAGGATCAGTATTGGTTAAAGAAGAATCCTGACCTAGGTAATATTCGAACCTCAACCTTAGGGCCTGATCTCTACCACATGAGCTTAGAGCATTAGCCCATCGGCTGATGCGACTAGACATGTATGGCCGGATGTACCTGTCTTACTTGATTTTCCTTGTAACGTGTGAATGGTACTATCCTTTACTATTTTTTTAAGAGTTTAGAAATAAATATAAATTGGACTAAATTATAAACACCCATGTGGCTGCCTTGCAAATATCAGTCATATCTTTGGTTTAATGCAGTCCTCCTACCAGCATCAGAAATGATCACTAGCTGAAGACAAAGAAGGACAGACTTGTTTGAAAAGAATGAGAAAAAAAAGAAAAAAAAAGTATTGGAATTTAGAGAGTAACAATAGTATATTTCATTACTATCTATATGTGCTCCTTCGCTTTATGTCACCATTGTGTTATATGGATATCCAAGTTATTTGCAGAATCATACATCAGCCAGGGAGACTGAGCGATACTACATTCTGATTACTCAGGCAAACTACGTAGTAATTAACTGAATATTTGTCTTGAGTGCTATGATGTCAGTATATGTAAGCATCTAGCCAATGGAAACAACAGAAGAGGTGTTCTCTTTCCAGACGATTTTTTTTTTAAGAAATGTCCTTTGTCTATGTAATTATTATCATTATTTCTTTAACCAACTTTCTTTAATATCTAAATGTGTTAGTAGATATACAAAAGGTGTAAACCCGATTTATGAGTAAAGAACAATATATTACCATATACTTAAAAAGCTATCTGTAGTGTTGTACATGCTAATATCATTATTTTCCTTGTATATTCTGCTCCACATTTTAAGCTGACCATATAACCATGCATCGATATTTAAATTATGATTATTATAAATCCAATACTTATGAATGGCTACAAAAATATGTGAAAGCAATGTGTTTAAACTGTCATACGCTGAGTAACATATCTTATGCCAAAATATTAATGTTCGGTATGTAAGTTTAACCGTCAGCTTCCTTATTTTAAATATGTTTTCAATCTTCAATATTACTGGTCTTATATTACTACATGTGATGAACAAATATTCAAAAGTTTCAAGAGTGTTACAGCCAAATCAGCAATACTTGAATTGGACATTTTCTATTTATACAGGTTTTCTTGACATGGCAAAATCCTATGTAGCAGTTTAAAATTAAAATCTGCAATTTGTTTGTTACGTGGGTGTTTTATTCTATACTTCCAAATATCAGCCCACAGTGGTCTGTCCGGAAATAACTGTTGTCAATATTTTTCAACATATAGTCTTGATATCTTCTTTCTGGTAAAAGCTGGTTGTACTCTTTTGCTTTTGTTGGCAGGTCATATTTTTGTCTACCATCTGAAAAGATATAGGGTTTGAGATTTTTTTTTAACTTTTGTATTGTATTTTAACTTTTGAGTTTATCTTTCCACTGTGCAGGGACTGATTTCAGCAGGACCTTCTACTCTATTAACCAATTAGATCTGTTCTTTAATTTAGCAAATATTTCCTCCCCCGCTTTAAAGTTACCGTCCTTGTTTAGAAGGTCATCAATTACGTTAAAATTGCTTTCGTTCCAGTTTGAGAAGTATAAAGTTTTCCCCTTGGATTGTATATATTTATTTCCCCATAGCAGCTGTTGTCTTATATCAGTTGCACTTTGTGGTGCTTTTTGGCCTTCATCGCATAAATGCCAGCTGACAAACACCTCAGTATAAAATATAGGCAGTTTGATAAGGATTCATTTTTCTTTTTCAAAGTTCATATTCATCAAGATGTTAATATTACATTTTTCCATATGTTTTAAGGGTATAAAACTGCAAGTTTCTCCTTCACTTTTATGCAATTTATATGCCCATACTGCCTTCATGACTATACAGAATGACCTAAAGTCTAACATATTCATACCACCTTCCAGTACACCATTTGTCATAACTTTACGGCTGATCTTATCACGTTTATACTTCCAAATGAATCCATAGAATTCCTTATTTACTTCATTTATTACCCATTTTGGCACACAAATAGATGCCACCAAATACACAAGTTTTGATAAGGCTAACGATTTTACTATCAGTACTCTTCCTTGAAAGGTTAAATTTCTGCACCTCCAGCTACTTAAAGTATTTTTTATATTTTGCAGCTCCTCATTCCATTTTTTTTTCAATTTCTTCTTTATTGTAGCCAAAATACACTCCCAAAGTTTTTACTGAATTGCTTTTCCAACTTATTCCTGCTAAAGAATCATTTCTGTTTTGTCCTCGCCCCAGTCATAGGCCCTAAGTTTTATCCTTATTCAGCTTTAATCCAGAAAATGTACCAAAAGTTTCTACAATTTGTAAACAGTATATAACAGCATTCTCATCTTTTAGAAATAATGTGGCATTATTTGCTAACTGTGATAGATGTATCGATTTTATCTTTCCTTTTATTGAAATCTCAAGTGCACAGTTTTTTGTGCTCTAATATTTTTTCAGCCAAAATTTCTGCCACTAGTATGAACAATAGGGCACTTAAAGGACATCCTTGTCTGATACCGCGTTTTATTTGGAATGGGCAAGATACCCATCCGTTGATTGATACACAAAACTCAGCATTATTATATAAAGCTTTTACCCATTTCAGAAAGGAATTTCCAAAGTTAAACAGCTGTAAAGTAGTGAACAGAAAACTATGATTAACTGTGTTAAAGGCTTTTTGAAAATCTAGAAAAATAATGGCACCTTCAGTATTGTCAGTTTCAAAGTGGTCTATAGCATCCTGAATTAATCTTATATTATAAGCAATATTTCTGCCTCGTATATATCCATTCTGATCTTTATTTATTAATTTATGGATGACCTGTTTTAATCGGTTTGAAAGAACATGTGCTAAAATTTTATAGCCAGTGATGAGCAAACTAATTGGTCTCCAATTAGTTAAGTTTTATCATTTATTTTATACAGTAAAGTTAGCATACCTCTTTTTTGCGTTGGGGACAATTCTCCTTTGTGATAAGCTACGTTTAATGACTGTACCAATATTGATTTAATGTGTTGCCAAAATGTTTTGTAAAACTCTACTGAAATACCATCACCTCCTGGTGATTTATTCAGTTTCATTGAGCTGATGGCATTTCACATTCTTGTTCTGTTATTTCTCCCTCGAGTAATTCTTTATCTGTTTCATTAAGGTGATTTACTTAGTGTTTTTAATGTATTCTGTTGCGTTTTCATTATTATCATTACCTTCCTGGGTATATAAGTGCTGATAAAACTTGTATTCTTCCTCTAGAATTTCTGTTTGTGTTACAGCATTTGAGCCATCAGCTTTTTGTAGTTGTTTTATTGTATTTATTGACGCATGGTGTTTTCTAGGTTATAAAATATTTTGTACTTCTCTCTCCTTCCTCTATCCATTTAGCCCTACTTCTTATCTGTGGCCCAATAGTTTGTTCATGAATCATTTGGTGTAAGTCGTTTACAATTGTGTCCCTTTGGATTTGAACCGAATGATCGTAACTGGATTTGATTAATTCCTCTTCTTTCAGTTCAATTTTCCGTTCAAGCTCTTGTAGTAAATCCTTTTTAATTTTTTGCTTATGTTTGCAGTATCCAGTGGTGAATTCTCTTATTTTGATTTTGCAGATTTCCCAGAAAAGTTGTTTTGATAATGAGGAGTAGTCTTGTTTTGTCTTTTCTAATAGATTTTTTATTTTGTTTTGATACAATTTATCTCTTAGAATACTTGTATTAAGCTTCCACCACCCTGGGCGTTTGTGTGACTTATTTAAATTTATTTAAAGGGTTATACATTTATGATCAGTTTTAACTCCTACAGAAACTATGTGTGTGTTTTTGTGTATTGTCAACTTAATCAGTGGATATGAGGAATTTATCTAATCTACTTATATCTCTATAGGTATAATGCTTTTTGTTGGGATGCATTTCTCTCCAGATATCATGAAGATTATGCTTTTCCAGAAGTGCCTTATATGTTATTGAACTAACATCTTTAGAGTTTTGTGAATATGATTGATGTCTATCAACATCATTTACTTCTGTGTGATTGAAATCTCCCCCTATTATTATTAGTTATTTATTTAAAGCATACTTATCTACCCATTTCTGCACTTTAGTAGAAAAGGCTTTCCTTTCAGCTCTTATGTTTGGTGCATAAATGTTTAAAAGAGTAATAACCTCATCCTCTAGTTTTATATTCATTAGTATTAGTCTCCCACCCTCTGCTTTATGTGTGTTTATTGTTTCAAATGCTAAGTTTTTTCTATAAAGTATTGCATTGCCCCTACTGTGGTTAGTCCCAAAATTGAAAAAAACTTCCCCCTCTCATTCCTTTTGTATTTTATGCATCAAATTATCTGTGCAGTATGTTTCTTGCAGCAAAATGATATCAAACTGCTTTTTAAGGCAGCCAAAAGAAAAGATTATTTCTTTTTTTTCTGTTCTCTTAAACCCCTCACATTTAAAGAACAGATATTTACTAGAGATGCTGAGTGGTTCATGAATTAATAACGGACAATGCTATATTATTTTTTGTGCTTTTTCTTTTTGCCTTGTTTTTGTTGTTGCCCTGTTTCATCAGGGCTTCTGTCAGACATGCGTCTCACTCTTGCTGGGCTACTTGTACGTTGTGGTGTTGACTGAGCTTTTGTGTCTACAGCCCAAAGTGAAGTAATGAGTTGTTGTTGTTGCTCTCTACTCTGAGTACCTGATTTGTGTTTTATCTCAGGACTTGAGGGTTCAGTTTCCCCTGCAACTTTCAGTTCAGCCACCTTACCTTTAACAATAGTATCAATGACTTCCCTGTCGGCTTCAATTTCTGTCACATTACCTTCATCTTCCTCATCCCCATCTTCCTCATCATAATTGCTCTCAGTGTCTGTGCGGTTATCAGAACTATCTGTACCCTCCCTCTCCTGTCTTCTATTCCTAATTTCCCTTAGGTTTCTCTCAGTGAATATAGGACAATTTTCATCCTTTTTCTTGTGTCCTGTTTGGAGGCATGCATAACATACTGACTCATTTTTACAGTCCCTACGTGTGCCCGTTTTGTTTACAGTTTCCACACTCAATTTCATCTTTTAACTGTCTCTGTTCCTTATGGTACAGAGATGCTGTGAAAATTCCCACCGCCAGCTTCTTTGGCAGTGGTTCTTTTGGAACAACCATGTCAACAAATCTATCTCCCGTTTTAAAATTTGTCAACTTACCAGCTGCCGTCCTAGCCCTAACATATTTCAGTGACCCAATCATTTCTACCTCCTTATCTTTTAGAGCCTTTTCTATCTCTGCGTTATCATAAGACAGAGGTATATTTCTCACAAATAATCTTGACGTGTCTCCCCCTTCAAACCCTGCACTGATAAATGGGTTTCTATCTTTTAGATTTATTTGCTGCCCTCTTAGACTTAAACCAGTGGCCAGTAAGCTGACACGAGCTTCCGCGTCGGTGAGATACACTCGACAAAGCCCCTCTATTCTTTGGGCCCCCTCTACTGCACTTTCATTTGGCACCACGTTGCACACGGCTAAACACACCTCCAGTGTATTTAACCGCATACCTTCTCTCTGTTCTACATCTGTGTTCAAAAAGAACATTGGCTCAACTCTTTTAACAGATTCCGAAACTTTGATGTTGTCCGAATCCATGACCCTCGTCATACACGAGATAAACACAAAGCTGAGTTTTTTTCCTTAAATCACAATTTTACCTCTCAAAGCTTTTATAGCTTTCAAAAGAAGGTTTCCAAGCAAAAAAACCTTCCAAGAAACCATACAGCCTATACAAACACCAAAAACACGCGGTAACCCGGACGAGACAAAGGAATAGCAACCGCCATTAAAGCCCGCCAAAACCGCTCTCGGCAGTCTAAAAGAGATATTTTTGCTCAAACCTTCTAGTAAGAAGAAATTTTATTTGAATTTTTACGAAACCTCAGAACAGTAGATTTTACAAGTGTTTATTAACACAATAATAAGCATTAAAGCGTTTGCTTTTGTGAAAATAATGAAACAAATCATCAGAAAGTCGATTAAAACCAACCAATATTGTTAAGCAAATGTACTGTTGCTTTTGCACGCTTGTGTTCTGGCGAGTGCGTGAAAAGGACATCAACCGTCTTTTTTTCTTAAGGTAGACGAATACTGAATAGAAATACTGGCGGGGCATTCAAACCATTATACCGTGTAAATAACCCAAAGAGCTATTAAACATTTGGATAAGAAAAAAATTCACCGTTTTGTTTTCCTAAAAAAACAATATTTTGTATTTCTATATACTATTTTTACACATTTTCCATTAAAATTCATATCTCTAGAACATGGATGCACTTTCATTTCAGCAAATCATATAAACTGTAATATAGGATATTTTAAACAAACTGATAACAAAAAATGCAGTTTTCTTGTTAATAAGTATATTTTTACATTCTTTGAAAAAATGCAAGAAAACTGAATTTCATGAAAAGCGTCATGAAAAATATATTCAACCGATGGGGCATATTATTTTAGTAAAACTTACATCGTATGTTAAAGAATAAAACAAAAAAATAAATTCACCGTTTCGTTTCATAGAAAAACAATGTTTAAGTTCAAAATATCCCTAAAACAGACTGCCCAAATTCTGCACCTGCTGCAAGCACAGCCGGTCCTTGCCCTTTTATTTATTTTCCTGTTATTGGGTTCTACCACAGAGTAATGTCGACAAAAATGCGCAGATAGAATGGAAACTGTGAAGATCTTGATCATTCTTGTTCCTAAGGAACAGTCTGATCTCGGTTTCCACTGTTTGTACATACCTATGTGCCTATCTTTACGGTAGACATTGTTAGTGTGTATTATAACTGTATATACTCAACAGTTAATCGATTTGATGATGAACAATAACTCTGTTTTGTTTTTTAAACAAGTAAGAACAGAGTTCTTGCGTATTCGTCCACCTTAAGCATTATTCACTATTTATACATATAATGAAAGCTTCATCATGATACCAAATATTAATCACGTATGAGATATTACGCATTTATGGATGCTACACAGATCTATGTTTAAAAATCAGACAAAATCAGTGAACCAAGAAATATAGGTCACAGGGACCTACATGTAGTACCAAGCGAGACGCAGCGCTGGAGTGACATACTATTCCAAGTCCAATGAAGTTTCAATTAAATATTAGTTCAAATTAAAACAGTAATTCAACGCATCATGAAATACAAGTCACAATGACCTACAAATAGTATGACGTCATTTGCAAAGTCTGACTGAACCATTGTCTTTAGTATGATGCATATATAGTGTTGAATATATAAGGAAAAGAACAGTTAACTTTTAAATATATGTCACAGTAGCCTACAAATAGTATGAAGATTTTTTGTGTGCATCGTTTGACTCACCAACTATTGGTAATTATGTTGCGAATTCAAAAACTGTGTTGAGATATAAGTGAAAATCCTGGTCCATGCATAAATTTCAAGGACTCAGTGAGCATGGATGTTTTGCAGTTCCTACATTTTAAGGATATGATTTGATCAAATATCAACACTGCTACCCCAAAGATATCAAAAGAGGCATGGATACATCTCATCCAAGTCACCTTTCATACATAGTTAGTGGACAAAAGTTCAAGGTCACAGAATTTTAGAATGCATCAGCTTCAGGCAGAGGGATACATCATCTGACCACGTCGCCACATTATAACATCAGAGGTTATATCATAGCATGATGATGGAGGAAATTCAGTCTAACGCCTTACATACGCATATAACGTCCTACCTATACGCATGCCCAGCGCTGCGCCCCCTCCCCGACCACCCCCCTCCGTCCCACAAGCACACAGAATCCTAGGTAGGGGCATTAGGAACACAAAGTCATACTACATAGATGAACACTTTGAAAAAGATGTGTTGTGGCGAATAATGCCTCTATTCTCTACCTACGTAACCACTGTAATGTTGCCCGTTTATAATGAATATGTATATGAGGAATAATTATGTATAAAAATTGAAGTGGTTACGAAGGTAGGATGAAGTGAATTTTGGATGCATAGTAGACGTTGTTAGTTCAAATTCCCATCGGCTCAATGTTAAATGTTGAAGCAGTCCATGTATTTAACCGCAAAATTAACCTAAAAGGCCTTAAAATATTAGAAAATGAAATCGTACAGAATAAACTAGAAACATATAGCAAGCATTTCTGCATGTTTTTGTGGTTATCTGCCAACCTTCGAAAATCGGCCTTTTCGTCCTTTCATCTAATTTGACATGTCAGTTGTCACAACAAACTACATACTGGTGGCCAGACATGTGACTGCTGTTCCAACAATGCATGTTATGATATGGCGTTTGTCAGTAGAGCCTACTCCTACCAGCATCATGTTAATGTTCTTCCATGTGGAATATTTCGTGTCGTTGTGATAGATATCTATAGCCAAAGACATTACCTCAGAGCAGTTCTGAAATGCCATACCAAAGGGAGTTACACTCGTAATTTCTTGATGCATTACCACAATAGCAATGCAAATGAAGCACACACTTGGTACATTAATCTCATTTTGACTGTCTAGTTATCTCATCAGCCTTTTTTTTAAATTGACTGTGAAGAATAAGAGTATCTCAGCTGTTGGATAGAGATAGCATAGATACATGGACTGAACTAAATTATCCTAAACCTGTTGACAGTTGGTATTGTGTACCATTTCTTTTTTGAGACAGTATACTACCAATCTACCAATTATTATATCTTATTTGAGCTATGAATATACTGTGTAAACATGTCTGTATAAGTTAAATGGTTTAAATGTCTTCAAAGCAGGCACAAAACATTGAATAAAGATTGATTCAATGGAATGTGGCATTGAATCAATGTTAATACAATGTTTATTCAGTATTTGTTCGCATGTGGGGTTTGATATTCTTAGCTTTAAATCATAAATTTGATATATCAGCTTAACAGGAGGCCAATTACAGTGGATATCTTAAATTGTTTATTTGAATTAATTAAATCATACGGTGGGTTGGTTGGTTGGTTGGTTTGAGTTTAACGGCCCTATGTAACAATATTTCAGTCCATATTGGGCCATCTCCCAGAAAGAGGGAGAACGAAGAGAAATGATAGATGAGAGAAAAAATGTCCAAAACACCCCTACCGGCACCTACTGCAAGCACAGTAGGTCCTACTCCTACTATTATCCAAATCAGCAGGACGCCCCACCACTGGAAGTTATATGCAGTACCACCATGCCACCCTCCCCCCTCCCCTTGTATTGTGGGGAATAACATGACATTTTGTATCTATAGTTGCACAGAATGGGTAAGAAATTTATCATTATTCTATACTACTCACCAAATATTCATACAGCAAAGTGCAGATACCTTGTCACTTTTGCAGCAAGCCGTTACCTACAAGCTGTTTTCATGCACACTGTATTTTTTCAAAACAACCTCAAGCAAATTCAGATAGCCTTTGCTTGAGCTA
Organism: Ctena decussata; assembly: GCA_963989385.1. Taxonomy (NCBI): domain Eukaryota; kingdom Metazoa; phylum Mollusca; class Bivalvia; order Lucinida; family Lucinidae; genus Ctena; species Ctena decussata. Next base: position 75,007,185 of record OZ022499.1, on the reverse strand, counting down.
TGTTAAAAACTACAGCTCAGAGCATAACGTCATTTAAATAGTTGCTTGTTTCTACTGAAGACAAGGTATCTACACTTTACTTCATGAAAAACCATTTAGGAAATAACAGTATTGTTACCCATTCAGATTATTCCCCCATCTTGTAAATTAATACACATATTTATAGATGCTCAGATCAGTTTGTGCTTATGCAAGGACACTATAACTGGAAAATTTGTAAGGTCTATTATTTGGGAAAACTGCACATATGGACAAGCAAGTCTGGGCTACAGTGTTTGGAGATGCTTTAAGGGGCAGCCTTTCAAAATCTAGCTCTAGTATAAAAGCATTTGTTACCATTTTTTTTTTCTGAAAAAAAAATTAAAGAACTTATATATCTTTTATTCTCCTTCTGTTTACCAAGTGCTTATTTATCATACTTATCCACCTATAGGATGAAGGGTTCCCCTTCCAAAATTACCCTTAACCCTTTTTTGACCAGTGGACTTGCCCATCCTTATAATGTGGATGAGTCCATTTCTAATTCTAGGGGTTTCTAGTGGATGTTTTCACTTTTATTGTATTTTCCATAGAAATTCCTGTAAGCAAACAGTGTTGACCCTTTAATCTTTTTGACCAGTGGACTTGCCCATCCTTATAATATGGATGAGTCCATTTCTAATTTTAGGGGTTTCTAGTGGATGATGTTGTAAAAGGTTTTCTGTTTCAACAGTTATGCAGTCATTCGTGGGTTTTACCCTTCGGTTTCGGTTATCCGTTGTACTGCAAAACAGCGTAAGCCGGTCGATTTGTATTGAAAAGAGTAATTCTTGTTGTTCTTGTTCTTCTTCCAAACCTCCTTCAATGGAGAAGCGCACCAGAGTGCGTCGTCACGGCTGGTAGAATATCACTTCTATATCCCTCCACCAAGAATATACATATGTACACTTGCTCTGTGTTAAAGTTTCATTATGATATTTATTTCTAGGTATTGGTATCAGTGCCCGCCTTGCTGGACCTATTCGCCACTGAAATTAAGAGTCTAAATCTATGTGTATGCAGGATGTATAGCAATCTTCGACTATGATACTCAATTGCAGTCAAATCCTTCAGCTTAATCCGCCCGACACCAAGCAGCACTGAACTGTCAATAATAATCTGCACTTTCTGCTCCACAGTAAGGTTAGTCCAAACAATATTAGAGAGTTCTGAAATTTCATTAATAAGCTGACTCAAAACTGGACGTCTAACGTCATCAAGAAGTTGACAAATCAAAATGAAATGCTCGACTGTCTCTGGATCAGTACCACTTAATGGACAAGTTGAACTAATTTCGTTCCCGTTGAATTTTGCCCGATTTGTTTGAAGGATATATGTACCAGTTATTAATTTCAATTTTACTGGAAAACGTGTATTTTCTCTAGCTGAGCCTGTACTATTTTGCAGAACTGGATATAATTTTCCAAGTCTAACTGAGTCAGAGTTCAGATATTTGAGAGATCCATATAATGGCTTAAGAGTTTGCAACTTCTCTAACCAATAAGCGAAAATTGCTGTATTCACTGTAGATTGCCATAGTAACCGTTCAATCGGATTGTCCAGATTTTCCATATCGTCAAGATCGTAGAGCCACAAGATCCTCTTAACTTCAATAAACCAGCTGTTACTCTTATCATTCTCAACTGATTACAGATATTATTAAAAAAGATAAGTACTTTCAGATGAATTCTGGCTTCCACTGGTAATATGCCCGATTGTAGATATACTGCCACGTCTGCAGTATTTGACGGGAGAGACAATATTCTTTTCAGAAATTTCTTTTGGAACAGTTCTAAACGTTCTAAATGAGGTCCCTGGAGAGACAAAAGTTCCATTCCATACAGAAGTACAGGAATTGAGTACACCGAATCTTCGCATCGAAAACGTCTTTAAGAATCATGCTCGTTGCTAATTAAATATTGTTTATTGTTAAAAATCATCGTCTGCGTCATTATATAGCCCTCGAGCCAACAATAGTATAACTCTTTGTAACATTTGGTAGCAGAGCGAGGTTTGCTTCGTAAAATTAGTCATGTCGGCCGAAGAAGACGGCGATAAACAACTTGAGCCGAATCAGATTTCGGACAGGGACCCAAGTTCGGCAACAAACATAGATCAACTAATCTGAATAAATCCAGGGCCAAGGCAGTATTTACTCGGCACAAAAATTAGTTACTTCAGTTATTAGATGACCCTGAGACAAGAGAATCTCCTTCAGTAATAAGATCAGTGAACTCTAAACTTGATTCAGATTTAGAAAAGGCAATGGACAGTGTTCATGTATGGTGTTATGGGTGATACTGATAATTTACATCAGATGTTAGTAGAATTAGAAACAACTCTAGAAAAAGACTATTCGCAAACACTTGATACTGTTCAAGAGTTCTTCAGAGAAAATAGAAACACAAAGAGAGAAACCTAGAGTGTTGCTGATGATCAGGAGTTTTATGGGTCCACTTATGACATGCCCAATCCGCAAGAGAGTAATTCAGCTGAGCGGTTCAAGATATAGAGTCTCAGAATAATGATGGTATCGTTAGCCATCAGAATCAGATTGGCCAGGATTTGTGGAATCAAATGAAAAGGGTTTCCATCCCTGTGTTCAATGGTGACAAAACTAAATATGATTCATGGAAAGCAGCGTTCATGGCGTGCATAGATATAAAGGCCCGCAACAAAGGAATACAAACTTTTGCAGTTAAGGCAATACGTATCCGGGGATGCCATAAAATGTATTGATAAGTTAGGTCATTCAGCATCCGCTTACGACACAACTTTAGAAAGACTTGAACGTAAATTTGGTGGTCACCGTAGACAAGTTGCTCGGTATTTAGAAGAGTTGGAGAACTTTTACCCCATGAAAGAAGAAAATGCTAAGTCTATTGAAAAGTTCGCAGACATGTTAGACATCGCAGTCGTGAATATCAGTGAATCTAAAGGACTTGATGATTTGAAAAATGGTTCATTGTACTTGAGTTACAAAGGAAATTACCTGATTCTATGTTAACAAGGTATCATAGGTTTTTTTTGGTTGATTGATTTGATGCTTAACGTCCACGGTAAACAACTAAGGTCATGTCGGGACGGTCAGTTAACCTAACCACACTATTCCTGGGCAGGCTTAGACCTCCTAAGCGGTTAACCAGTACTAAGTGCACATACTTTCGCCAGTAACTGACAACTGTCCTTCTTGAATCAGCGGAAGGAGAAACGAAAGTATGTGGCCAGACCAGGATTCGAACCCAGGACCTCTGACTTACGAGTCAGGTGCCCTACCGATTGCGCTACCCGGCCCGGCGGTATCATAGGTGGGTGTTCGAAAATGAAGTGACAGAATCTGTAATAACACTCAGAAAATGGATTCTCAGGAATCAGAATTTCACACTATAGCAGAAGAAACACTTCATGGGTTGTCACGTACAAAAATTCAGAGACCTCAAAATAAAGTTGCAAAAAATGAACAGTTTAAGGGAGCCAATAATGGAACTTATTATATCCGTTCGACTGTACAGGAGAAAACTAAACAGGCATGTAAATTTTGTAATGGTCCTCATGGAATTTGGAATTGCAAGGCATTTCAAGAATTGAAAGAATGTGATGGTTGGGATAAGGCAAAAGAGCTGAAGTTATGTTTTTGTTGCTTAGGACATGATCATGTAGGTGACGCTTGTCTACGTAGCCGAGAGTGTGGATTACAGGGTTGTAATAAAACACATCATAGACTTCTTCACATAAAACCTGAAAGCTTGAATCAGAATCAAACGGTTAGAAATGAAAGTGTATCACAGAACAGTGAAAATGGACAGGGTTCTGTCTCTGAAGAGGAGAGAACCCATACATCGCATTTAAGTCGATCTGTTACTGGATTAAGAACAGTTCCAGTGATCGTTCGTTCGGACACAAAACGTATAAAGATAAACGCATTACTCGATGATGGCAGTACTAAATCCTACCTGAACAGTGACATTGCTGCTGAACTCGGAATTCAAACAATATCCCAGAAAGTGAAAGTAAATGTACTGAATGGCAACACAGAAACTTTTGAAACTATGTCAGTGACTGTAAATCTTGAAAGTTTAAATGGACAGTGTAAAGTAGAAATGTCAGTTTGGACTGCAGATAAAGTTACCGGAAATTTGAAAGCAATAGATTGGACAGGCTATAAGAGTAAATGGGATCATCTGAATGAAATTCAGTTTCCAGAATTGAGTTCTCGTCCCATAGTAGATTTATTGATTGGAACAGACTATTCAGATTTACATTATTCTCTCAGAGGCATAAAAGGTCATCCAAGAGATCCCATCGCACGTCTAACTCCTTTAGGATGGACTTGTATTGGTAGTCTGGATCGTAGTCATTATAATAGCGAGGAGACTCTTTTTTCGACATTCTTCGTACAAGATAGTGTACAGTTGGAAGCAGTTAATGATACTTTGCATAGCTTCTGGGAGATAGACTCTTCGGGAACATTGTCACCACATATATTGTCAAAACTTGATTCTGTGGTGTTAGAAAGTACTGCATACTCCTTAACATATTCAGGTGGTCGTTATTCTGTTAGAATTCCATGGAAAGACTCAGTGCCTGAATTACATGACAATTATCAAATACCTGTCAAAAGGTTAGAGAACACAGAGAAAAGATTGAGAAAAAAATCCAGAAGTAGGCAAGGCATATGGAGAGACTATTCAAAGATATATTGAAAAGGATTACGTATACAAGGTCTCTGAAACTGATCAAGAAACAAAGTGGCTATTACCACATTTCCCAGTTATTCGACCGGAAAGAGAAACGACTAAAGTTCGCATTGTTTTCGATGTCTCAGCTAAGCATGATGTTATACATCAGGGGCCGAAATTACATAGTGATTTATTCCATGTCCTTCTCAGATTCAGAAAACATCCTATAGCTCTTGTCTGTGACATTGAAGAAATGTATCTTCAGGTAAATTTACATGAAAATGACAAGCCATTTCATCGTTTTCTGTGGCAAACAGACAATACACAGCCACCAGACACATATGAGTTTAATAGACTAGTATTTGGGTCCAATTGCTCGCCATTTCTAGTCCAATTTGAGTCACAAGAAAATGCAAGACTGAATGTTCATAAATATCCAATGGCGGCAGCAACTATCTGTAATGCCACATATATGGATGACAGTATGGATTCGGTCATGAACAATGAACTAGCCATCGAACTCAATCCAGTTATCTTATGTATGGGGAAAAGCAGCCATGTATGCGAGAAAATGGCTCTCGAATTCAACAACAGTGCTGGAAGAAATACCATTTAAAGACAGAGCGAAAGAAGTCAACTTAGAAACTGGAAATTTACCGCTTGTGAAAACTCTTGGAGTTTATTGGATTGCATCAGAAGATGTGTTCCAGTTTAAAAGTCCAGAACTGAGTCATACATCAGAGTTAAATAAACGAACAGTGTTAAAGAAAATAGCGTCAATATTCGATCCTATAGGTTTCGCAGCTCCATATACTATTCGAGGAAAAATTCTCTTACAGGAGATATGGATAGCTGGATGTGACTGGGATGAGCCTCTAGATAGTGAATTGCAAAGTAAGATTAAACGTTGGTTGGCAGAATTACCAGAACTGAACAATTTACGAATACCTAGGAGTCTTCATTTCAAAGAGGATATTGAACTTTCAGTTATACATACATTTGTTGATGCTTCTACAGAAGCTTATGGCGCCGTTATGTATGTCAGACATGTCATGAAGAGTGGAGAAATAGTGATTCGTTTTATCGCAGCAAAAGCCAGAGTTGCTCCTTTGAAGTCCTTAAGCGTACCTCGTTTAGAGTTGTGTGCAGCAGTGTTAGGATTAAGGCTAACTGGGGAAGTTTCAAAAACTCTAAATATTCCAAGCGGGAATATGACATTTTGGTCGGACAGCATGAATGTCCTTTGGTGGGTACGAAATCATAGTCGGAACTTTAAACCTTTTATTGCAAATAGACTGGGAGAGATTCAAACAGTAAGCAAACCAGAACAATGGAGATACATTCCAACTGAAATAAATCCAGCTGATATCATATCTAGAGGTTTAAGTGCCATTGAACTAGTAAACAGAAAATCATGGTGGGATGCGACAGAATTTTTAAAGACATCTGAAGGTCAGTGGCCCAAAAATAAGGTTGAAAACTCGAGAATGAAGAAAGAAAGTCAAAAGTGAATAATAATATTACTCTAGTCTTGGTTGCTACAGATAATCAGCAGCTTGCTCAACAATCATCTGACTATAATAATCGTCTCAGTGTGGAACGATACTCAAACTGGCAACACATGGTCAGAATTTACGCGTGGGTGGTTCGTTTTATTGACAACTGCAAGTTACAGTCAAAGGAATTGCGCGCTTCAGGAGAATTACAGCCTGAGGAACTAAATGATATTAAAATCAAACTGATAAAAGGTGCTCAGAAAGAACATTTTCAGTCAGAGTATATTGCTATAGAGACAGGAAAGGAACTATCTAACAAAAGTAAGTTGGTTAGTCTGAAACCGTATATTGACAGTGATGGATTAATGCGCTGCAACAGTCGTTTAAAATATGCAGAACATGTGTCATATGAAACGAGGTTTCCAGTTATACTTCCCAGAAAAGTTATATTAGAAAGCTAATAGTGAGAGATAGTCATGTAGAGGGAAATCATTGTGGTACAAATCAAACTCTGGCATCCCCTTCTGCTCAATACTGGATAACAGCAGGCAGGGACGAAATCAGAGATGTTGAACGAGATTGTACTGTGTGTAAACTTCGAAAAGCTCAGCCTGGTGTATAAATATTGGCACCAATACCAGATTTTAGGGTCGGAACTTCACTTTGGACTTTTTCCCACACAGCTATGGATTTCGCAATACCGTTTATAACAAAGCAGTGTCGCGGTAAGGTAAAGACTAAGACATATCTATGTTTGTTCACATGTGCATCAACAAGTCAGAGCAGTGCATCTTGAGATAGCATATGCATTAGACACTGATTCGTTTCTTAATGCTTTTTACCGCATGGTTAGTCGATTGATTGATTGAGTTCTTGCTTAACGTCTACGGTAAACAACTAAGGTCATGTCGGGACGGTCAGTTAACCTAAACACACTATTCCTGGGCAGGCTTAGACCTCCTAAGCGATTAACCAGTACTAAGTGCACATACTTTCGCCAATAACTGACAACTGCCCTTCTTGAATCAAAAGAAGGAGAAACGAAAGTATGTGGCGAGACCGGGTTTCGAACCCAGGACCTCTGACTTATGAGTCAGGTGCCCTACCGATTGCGCTACGCGCCCGGCATGGTTAGTCGAAGGGGAGTGCCAAAAAATGTGATATCAGACAATGGAACAAATTTTGTTGGAGCAAAAAGGGAATTAGAGGAATTGTTAAATCAGTTGGATAGAGACAAAATTGTAAATTCAACAGCTAATCAAGGAATTAAATGGCAATTCAATCCGCCGCTAGCGCCTCATTTTGGGGGCATCCATGAATCCTTGATTAAAAGTGCGAAACGAGCAATTTACGCAATATTACAGTCGGCGGATATTACTGATGAAGAATTGTTAACAGCATTCGTTTGAGCTGAGGGTCTCATGAACAGTAGACCGTTGACATATCAAACTCAAAATCCGAACGATGAGGAAGTGTTAACTCCAAATCACTTTTTATTCGGTCAAGTTGGTGTGGTGTTTGCTCCCGAGTCAGCGGATGAAACAGTGTTCAGCCCCAGAAAATGCTGGAGGCGAGTAAAAGAGTTAGTAAAGCATTTCTGGAAACGCTAGTTTCGTGAGTACTTGCCCACGTTAGGGTCTAGAAAAAAGTGGCATACGATACACCGAGATTTTCAAGTAGGAGATATCGTTTTATTCATAGTTCTAAGCGGATTCACAGAGAGGACATTGGTCGTTAGGGCGCATAACAGAGGTTTTCAGGGTCGTGACAGCCATGTAAGGGTCGTTAATGTTTGTTTTGGAAAGGCGATTCCAAAGACAGCAGTCACAAAGATATCATTTATCGAGAGTTGTCCAATTTCAGATTAACAGACAGTGTTTGATAGTGTATGATTCAGTGGATAGTCTTGTGTTTTAGTACAAAATTTAGACGGAAGTACTGTGTTTAAAGGGGCACAATAATCCCCTGTACTTCCATGTTAGTCACGTAGACTGATGTAACAATATATACAAAAATAGTGTTAATGGTAGTAAAATTGGGTTGTACAGTGTTAATAGGGGCACAATAATCCCCAGTACAACCGTAAGCCATGTAGGCTTACTTTTTACCATTTTGTTTAGTTATGCGTAAGCTTTATTGAATCGGGAATAATTGACAATAAATAGATGGCAAGAAAGCTCAAGAATAGCTAGAACCATGATTTGTTTCAAAAACACATCTCAGTTTTATGTTGTTTCTAAAGATCTTAAAATTTCTGATAATAAGACTAAATTATTGTCATTGTCTGTTTGAAGGTACATGCTTGAAGACTGCTTGATCATGTTTAATTTTTAATAATCTGATAGTCAAAGTACTTGAGCAATAACAGTGAAAATTTGAATAGTAAAGTATGAGATACTTTTTAGTAAAGTATGAGACATACATTGTACCTTTTAGTTAAGTATGAGATATACTTTTGAATAGTAACTAAAGCAGACTCAGTATGAAATATACTTTTGAACAGTCAAGAGATTTTACGGTATGAGACATAGTATGAGATAAGTTTGCTTTTTAAGCTTGAGAAATATTTTGAAGGGTTTAGTGTGAGCCTTCCTGTTCCCTGACATTATGAGACTTTGAAAAGCTTGAGACATTGATTGAGAAAATGTTAATGACAGATTTATTACAAATGCCGTCATTTAAGATGATAGATCGAAATGTTTTTAAGGTACGTCAAGATTAGTGTTTGATTTTAGAAACTAGTTTATAGTTTAAGTTAGTTAAGATTGTTCATATTTTGCCTTTTATGATAGTTTTGATAAGCATAGCATATCAAAGAAGGGGAGAATGTTGTAAAGGGTTTTCTGTTTCAACAGTTATGCAGTCATTCGTGGGTTTTACCCTTCGGTTTCGGTTATCCGTTGTACTGCAAAACAGCGTACGCCGGTCGGCTTGTATTGAAAAGAGTAATTGAGTACACCGAATCTTCGTATCGAAAACGTTTTTAAGAATCATGCTCGTCGCTTATTAAATGTTGTTTACTGTTAAACATCATCGTCTTCGTCATTATATAGCCCTCGAGCCAACAATAGTATAACTCTTCGTAACAGATGTTTACACTTTTATTGTATTTTCCATAGAAATTCCTGTAAGCAAACAGTGTTGACCCTGACCAGATTCCACATTCTGCGGCACCTGAACTGGGGATTGTTGGCATATATCCCCAAGATAGATTTCTGGTCTAAAAAGGGTTAATATGTCTGTAAACTTAAAGGACTCGCCAGTATGAATTCTATGCAATATATTCTATATGACTGTTTTTGGAAGTAAAGATAAACCAGGAACCAATCGTTGTGCTGGCTTGCATTTGGTATAAAATCGCATCATCATCTATCATGTATTAGATACCCAGCCTGTATTTTATATCCATTCATAGTCAAACATTAACTGTGTCACATGATTAAGATGGCCTTCTCACCAATATGTGGTAAAACCTTTGATTAATGATCCAAGATGGCTGCATGCTCACCTAATAGCTCAGAAGAGATTTTTTGTGATAATATCTCGGGCCTCATGGCCCTCTTGTTTAAAAAGCTATAATCATAATTAATCGAGATAATGATCCTTCTGTCTCCCGCATCATTTTTGTCTCTATCGCGCTGAGACACTTATCGATACTGACTATTCTGTCTCACGCGGCACTCTCTCTCCCTCTCTCTCTTCGTCGAACTGAGGCGCTAATCGATACTTATCTGTCTCGCACAGCCTTCTCTCTCACTCTCTGTCTCTGACGAGCTGATGCGCTCTTCCATGTCACAATCCGTCGGTCTCCCCTAGTTTCTCTCTCCCTTTTCCTCTCTGTCGCGGGGTGGTTGGGTGGTGCGAAGGTGTTGCGTGTAACTTCCAGTGCCGGGACATCCTACGGATTAGAACAGTGGTAGGGCAAGGGCTTTCTGTGCTTGCAGTAGGTGCGGGTGGGGGTTGTTTGGATATTTTTCCCTCGTCTATCATTGCTCATTTCTTTCTCCCTCTCTTTGGTAAACGGGCCGATATAGACCGTGAAATAAGCGAGTTCGGAGTTCCGCGTTTGCGGTTGGACTGGAGGAGAAAGGTCAAGTGTGGAAAAATCCGATAGGTCATCATTACGCTTACCTGGTCAATCGATATAAAACACCATTTTCATGATTAAAAATCATTGATATGACTGAAAATTGTTTTCAACTTCAGTCTCCTAAAGGATTCTCTTTCTCTTTCTCTCTCTCTCTCTCTGTTTCGTTGAGGCACTTATCAACAATGATCCTTCTCCAACAGCATCGTCTCACCTTCTCTTACGCGCTGAGGCACTTATCGACAGTGGTCCTTCAGTCTCCCACAGCTGTCTTTCGATCTCTCTCCATCTCTTTCTCTCTCGAATTGGGGCGCTTTTCGATAATGATCCTTCAGTCTCCCACGGCAGCCTCTCTCTCTGTCGCGCTAAGGTGTTTTCGACAATGAGTCTTCAGTCATTTACAACAGCCTCTTTCTCCCATTCCCTCTCTGTCCGGCTAAGGCACTTATCGATTGTAATCCTTCAGTCTCCCACCGCAGTCTCTATCTAGATATCCCCTTTCGCTTTCTCTGTCGCGCTCTAGCGCTTATCGGTAATGTTCTTTCGGTCTCCCACATCAGTCTCTCTCTCTCTCTCTCTCTCTGTCTCTCTCTCTGACGCACTGACGCGGTAATTGATAATGATCCTTTAATCTCCCACAGAATCTCCCTCATCGTCTGTCTCTTTTTCTGTTGCGCTCAGGCGTTTTTGATAAAGATCCTTCAGTCTCCCACGGCAGCTTGGATCTGTTTCAGAAAGTTACAAGTATACTTTCGTACGAGCTTTAGCGAGGGAATTGTCGACTGAATGGATGGACGAATGGATGGATGAATGACGCAAGTTTATGTCCTTTTTAACAGTATTTCAGTTATATCAGGACTATGAGCGGGTGATAATTAAAGGCTGCACTCACTGGGCACACAACCTTAAATCAACCTTGATTCAACGTCATGACGTTGAATCAAATTCGATTCAACGTTGAGTCACCGTTGCGTGCCTGCTGGGTGTGTGCAATGAAACCCCATTTACAGTTGAAAAGATTTCCGCCTCCATCCATCCTCTAACCGCCAGATCAGCAGGCAGGCGCTTAACCTTCCAAGCTACCGAGGTTCCTAATTGCCGACTCTGTGTGTGTGTGTGTGTGTGTGTGTGTGTGCACGCGTGCACGTCTCTCTCTCTCTGTACGTCTCTCCTCTTCTCGTTCTCTATCTGTGTGTGCGTATGTGTATAAAGAATTTGATATTTGAAGAATACGGTACTCAGTCCCCAGCAGGCACACACGGTTGAATCAACCTTGATTCAACATCATCATGAAAGGTTGAATCAAGGTTGATGGTGTTGAATCAATGTTGATTCAAGGTTGATTGTGTGCCCAGTGGGTCGCTATTAACCATCTGTAATTCGCCAAAATTTTTGAACTTGCTGACATCGGACACCACTGTAGACGTTGATCAGATTGCTCATACTGAGCAGTCTAATCTTGTTCTACAGGGTTTTATGAAATTCTGTCAAAATGCTTTGGATCAGCAGCGACCCACTGGGAACACGACGTTGGATAAACATTGAATCAAGTTCGATTCAACGTTGATTCACCGTCGTGTGCCTGCTGGGTGTGTGCAATGAAACCCCATTTACAGTTGGAAGATTTCCGCCTCCATCCATCCTCTAACCGCCAGATCAGCAGGCAGGCGCTTAACCTTCCAAGCTACCGAGGCTCCTAACTGCCGACTGAGTGTATGTGTGTGCACGCGTGCACGTCTCTCTCACTCTCTGCAAGTCTCTCCTCCCTCTCGTTCTCTATCTGTGTGTGCGTATGTGTGTAAAGAATTTGATTTTTGAAGAATACGGTACCCAGTCCCCAGCAGGCACACACGGTTGAATCAACCTTGATTTTGAATCAAGGTTGATGGTGCTGAATCAAGGTTGATTCAAGGTTGATTCAACCTTGCGTGCCCAGTGGATCGCTATTTACCATTTGTAATTCGCCAAAATTTTTGAACTTGTTGACATCGGACACCAATGTAGACGTTGATCAGACTGCTCCTACTGAGCAGTCTAATCTTGTTCTACAGGGTTTTATGAAATTCTGTCAAAATGCTTTGGATCAGCAGCAACCCACTGGGAACACGACGTTGGATAAACATTGATTCAAAGTTGATTTAACATTATGACGTCGAATCAACGTTGATACTGTGTTGATTCAATGTTGTGTGTCTCCTGGGCAATTTAACGAATACTGTCATCCTGACGAAATTGTGAGCACGATAATGGAATCTATCAAAAGCAATCATCAAAACGATTTCCTGATGCCATCTTTGTCGGTCTGACTGTCTCGGTCGAAATATGTCAATACATTACCACATATCTCTTATCTGTGATATCTCAAGTCTTACAAAATCGATTTTAATGTCGAAAAGTGCAGTTAGCCTGTACCGTTTGAATGTCCTTTGAAGCAAATGCCATCAATTTATGGAGTGAAGTGAGTTTGTTGGGTAGCTTCAAATTATATATATATATATGTAATAGAAGCTGCATCGCAAACGACTGCGTGCTACCCCGCCATTGCAAACCTTTATTACACACCAATTTTTTTCAGAATATTTTTTTTCTCTGTATAACCCCAGGGCAGGGGCAGCCTAACCCCATTGAACACGGATAAAAAATCTTTGTCATGACAGGATACTTCATTACTCTGATCACTTACAATAATCTTCCGATAAATAACTGACCACTCTAGTCAAATATAATTTTAGTGATTTTAAACATGTGGCCACGGGGCAGGGGCAGATTAACCCTAAAGGGTCCAATCACAACAGGAAGCGTTTATTGCTTCTATCATCAGATGTTAATTTCTGAAAATCTGTTTCACATGAATTTGTATAGATATTATCATCATTTTATGCATGTATATAGCCCGGGGGCAGGGGGACATAAATCCGATGGGGTAAATTTGAGCATCACTGGAGGCTTTTATCACTCTGATCATTTGCTATAAGTTTTAGAAAAATTGCTTCAAACTGTGATTTTTATATGAAATTTTTCATGATTTTATACGGACGGACGGACACACGCACGGCCAACATGAAAACATATTACCCCTCCCCCCCCCCCACCCACTAACGTGTGGCGGGGTATAAAAACGATGTCTTTTAAGAAAACACGAATATGGTATCTGCGCTTTACGACACTAATTTCGGTCAAGCAAGTCTCGAGATGTATCTAATATCGAAATATTTAGTCACCGGTGATTGAGTTGAGCGAAGCTGTCCATGTATACAGCACATTTTACTACTTATATTCGTTTTGCAACTGGGCAGTAAACTTGATGGTAAAGAAACTAACTTAATCAAGTTTCAGTATTTCTCATTTCTGTATACAACAAATGCTATGTCCCCTCATCAAATCCTATCACTGAAGGGTTGTAAAAAGGGTCATATACATTTTCAGAAGAGCAGTAGGATCAAGTCAGGTAAATTCGGACAGCAGTTAAATTCGGACAGTGACATTGTTTCCTTTATATATCAGTTGTTTGAAATTAAAACGAAATTAACAGGGCAAACAGTGAAAAATCCTGATGAGACGGCCTGATTATAAGCCGTCTCATCATGATTTTCACTGTGTGCAGTGAGATGTCCGAATTTACCAGCTGTCCGAAGTTACCCGACTCAACCCTAATCATCTCAGAATTCTCTTAAGGTGTATAGGTACACTTCCATAAGTTCTGTCATTTTATAAAAGGGGAATGACGTGTGTCTTCCCGTTTTTTTTCTGTGTTGGACAAAGAAGTCATTCCACAATTTGGTCTACACTAAATTTACAGAGAAGAATCTGTTGTTTATTGACACAGCATGCCTAGGAGCCCCTGTAGCTCAGTGGGTTAAGCGTTGCCCTGCTGATCTAGCGGCCCCGAGTTCGATTCTCGATGAAGGCGGAAATCTTTTGGATCATAAACGGGGTCCCATTGCACACAGCCTTACATTATCACCGTCCCATCTTCCTGATATGACTGAAATACAGCTGAAAAGGACATAAAATCGCCAAGTCAGCCACACAGCCATCCATCTCAGCATGCCTGGAGTATTGCCCTGAGGCAGATATCAAATACACAAATACAAGAGAACTATGCATCAATACACCGGGAAACTCAGTCATATTTATCTTTTCCCACCTGAAACTGTGGACATACTAAGGACCGTATTAACACTAGTGAAGTGAATCTTATTCTAGATTAAATTGAATTGTTATCCCACGTGAGTTCACAATCAGACAGTTTAGAGAAAACTAATGTACGTTAAAGTCTCCATATTCCTATAAGTGATAAAAACGTCTAAACTCAAATCAGTGTAACAAGCGATTCAATCTTCACGCTTGGTAATAAATGAGTGTTGATGTGGCGTACATTGAGTCAAGTAAATAGCAAAAAGTAGAGAAAACAAGTTTTTGAAACTAAGAAATCGCTAAACAAAACAAGAGCTGTCGCCTGACAGCATAGCTCGCCTGAACTGGTGCTTGCCCATCTCAAAGGCATTTGTTGGTATGGATTGCACTTCATAAAACTTCATGCAAGTATGTCCAAGTATCGTCAACATATTTATAAAATCAATGACCTTGACTTTAAGAGTCACCCTGTGGGGTGGGGGTCGTATTTTGTGAAAACTCTAGTCAATATCTAATATCACTTCAAGTATAAATTAAATCCATCCCAAGCACTATGGAACAGTATGATATCAGAGTACTTTAACAAAACGCCAAATTTCTAAGTCCATGACCTTGACCTCAAGGTCAGTGAGTGGGGTGGGGGTGCTACTCTGTAAAACTTTGAATCAATAACTACTAATACAAACATCAAAAGAATCCAATCATGGGAAAAGGAGATATATTTAACTGAAAAAACTTTAAAGTGAGTGTGGCCTAACTATTGACCCCTACGCCCCACCCCAGGGTCAGACCCTGGATTCAGTTAAATATATCTCCTTTTCTCACGATTGGATTCTTTTGATATTTGCATTGTCTGGCCCTGGGGTATAGTGTTATGTAATGAAAGGTTATGCTATGATATAATCATGTTCCAAATATAGAAGGCTTCCTGGCAGTGGTGTTGAGATATGAACGCTTAAAAAACTTTGTTGCAAAACTTTAAAGTGACTGTGACCTAAATTTTGACCCCTATGCCCCAAGACCTCACTCAGGGCTATGGTATTACAGAATAGATGGATATGCTATGAAAATACCAAAAGATTTTGGCCAGTGGTTGTTGAGTGACCTAATTTTTGACCGCTATGCCCCACCCAGGGCCTGATGCTGGGGTAAAGTATTATGTAATGAAAGGTTATGCTATGATATAATTATGTTCCAAATATAGAAGGGTTCTTGCCAGTTGTTGCTGAGATATTAATGTTTAAAAACTTTGTAATAAAACGTTAAAGTGACTGTGACCTAAATTTTGATCCCTATGCCCCAAGACCTCACTCAGGGCTATGGTATTACAGAATAGATGGATATGCTATGATATGATTATATTCCAAATACCAAACGATTCTGGCCAGTGGTTGTTGAGATATAAAACTTTAAAAAAAACTTTAACATAAAACTTTAAAGTGACTGTGACTTAAATTTTGACCCCTATGCCCCACCCCAAGACCTCACCCAGGGGTATGGTGTCAGAGAATAGAAGCATATGCTATAATAGGATTATATTCCAAATATCAAAAGGTTCTGGCGCGTGATTGCTGAGATATGCAACTTTAAAAAGCTTTAACGTAAAACTTTAAAGTGACTGCGACCTAAATTTTGATCCTTATGCCCCACCCCAAGACCTCACCCTGGGGTATGGTGTCAGAGAATAGAAGGATATGCTATGATATAATTATATTCTAAGTATCAAAAGGTTCTTGCTAGTGGTTGCTGAGATATGAAACTTTAAAAAACTTTAACGTAAAACTTTAAAGTGTGACGCCCACGCCAACGCCCACGCCAACGCCGACGCCCAAAGTGACAACAATAGCTCCCTGTACTTTCGTACAGGCGAGCTAATAAGATTTCCTGTTCTGGTTTCCGGTTAAGCAATGCTATATGGACATAGGTGGAATAATAATTGGGGCTCCACGCCCGTTCATTGTATTTTTACTATTTTATTCAACTAAATGAAATCGAGAGAAGGTAATTTTAGTTGCCAAACCCATTTTATGTGAAACTCAAGGATGTTTAATTTGTACAAAGCTGACTTATCACGGTCATTCACAAAAAAAAAAAAAAAAAAAAAAAAAAAAAAAAACATAACCCAAAAAGTAGGAAGAAAACAAAGTTTTCCGAATGCATCTACACTAATAGATACGCCGGGTTGCTGCCCGCCGTAAATGAAAGGTAACTATCTTGAGGTAAATAGTTACATTCTCTGGGGAAGCAACTCCACAACTTTAATTTTTACTTCCCTACTCAATGGGTAAATTCTTAACCCATTAATGCCTAGCGCCCCAAAAATGTGATATAGGCAAACAGTGCAGACCCAGATCAGACGCCGCAACACGCGGCGTCTGATCAGGGTCTACACTTTTTGCATACGACAAATGATTACTCTAATGCACTTACGTACGTAACGTGACTTCTGATTGGATAAGGCCAGAAATTTGCGACAGTATATCCTGCAATATACTGTCGGAAACCCGACGTCATTACGTTACGTCGGTTTTCATTGGTTGACATCTGGTTTTACGTCGCTGAAAGCGTTTGCTATGGATGCAACGAAGCACACCTTTAAAAGTGAAATTGTGAAAAGTGCATTAGAATGGTGATAACTGTATTAAAAAGTGTCATTCGGGGAGGTAAATCGTCGGTTTTTATGGTCGCACATTGCGTTTTGTGGCTCCGCTGCCGCGTCGCCGTAAAACGAAATTTCCGACCATAAAACCGACGATTTGCCTCCCCAAATGACAATTTTGAGTACAGTTATCCCCTAATTTTTCCTCAAATTAAAACAAACTATCGAAAAATAAACTAAACCTGACACCCCTTAAATGTCAAATGGACTCGTCCAATATATACAGAAAGAAGAGTCCAATAGGCATTAATGGGTTAAGGTAAATAATATCCTCTTCTATGAGCCAATTCCTTCCATCCAAGATAGCATACAACCAATATAGCTTGGTTTTCTTTGGCAGCAAACAGGAAGTCACAAGAGTTGTTCCCCCTTTGTAAAAAATGGCGAAAAAAACATGGGGGTATACCTATACAGTCAAATTTGTTTTAGAGGCTGCCTCTATTAAACAAAAACCTGTCTAAAAGTGCAAAAATCTCATTTCCAAAAGTAGCATATTCAATGTAAATTTACCTGTATCAAGCAAGCACCTGCCTAAAGCGAGCAGTTTTGGTCCTTTCCTTGGGAGCTTTCTTAAAACAGCTTTGATCGTATATCTTAATGTAAGAGGCAAGTAGACTGCTAACAGACGCAAACAATATAACAGATTGACTGACGTATTGTGAAACGGTACCTTCTGATATAATAAGAGCTGTCGCCTTACAGCATAGCTCGCCTGAATTGGTGCTTACCCATCGCACAGTCGCTATGGTGGTGTGACTTGCTATGCATAAAACTTCAAGCAAGCATGTCCATAATGATAACACATAAAAAAAGCTCTCTCAGAAATAAGTCTTAAAATAAAATTAAAATAAAAAAATCCACAGGAAATGTCAAAGTCCCTTAGCTTGAGATCAATGAACAGAGGGGTAGGGGAGGCAGGATGTATCAAAACCCAGAACCATTATCTACTAACATCAGTCCAAGTATGAGTATCGACTGACTCCACCGTGGAACTGTGAAATTATGTCTTCATAAATATAAAACTTCAACCAAAATTTTTAAGACAAAATTCTAAGTCGATGACTTCAAGGTCATCCAGTTGGGTAAGTATTTAGTGTTTTGTAAAAACTCAAACAAGTGTCTAACATCAGTTCAAGTGTAAACTAAATCTATGCCAAGCATTATGAATCACTATGCAATTAGATTTAATAAAACCCAAAATTTCCTAAGTACAGGACATCCATGTCACCGAGCGGTGATGGGGAAGTACTCTGTAAAACTTTGGACTATATCTAACTACAGTGCAAATATCAAAAGAATCCATCCATGGGTTCAAGAGAAATGGATCTTTAAAAAGCTTTAACTAAAACAGCCAATCGATAAAAAGACAATTTTAGAAGTCCATGACCTTGACATCAAGGTCACTGAGTGAGGTGGGGTGGTACCCTGGAAAACTTTGTACCAATGTCTAACTACAGTGTAAGTATCAAAAGAATTCATCCATGAGATAATGATAAATTGAGCTTTTAAAAAACTTTAACCAAAACATCCATTCCAAAAAACTCCTATTTTCTAAGTCCGTGACCTTGACATGAAGGTCACTGAGTGGGTTTGGGGTGGTATCCTGTTAAACTTTGGACCGATATCTAACAACAGTGCAAGCGTTAAAAGAATCCATCTATGGGTTAAGGAGATATAGGATTTTGAAAACACCCAATCCGGATGCGGACGCGGACGCTGACGCCAAGGTGATAACAATCTCTTCCTGAACTTTCGTTCAGGCGAGTTAAAATGTGCGAACAGATTGTTGGTTGTTTCGGGTTTAACGGCTCTTTGAGAGAGTATTTCGGTCCATATCGAGCCGTCTCCCAGAGAGAGAGAGAGAGAGAGAGAGAGAGAGAGAGAGAGAGAGAAAAGAGATATGATAGGCGAGAGAAAAATATACAAACAACTCCCATCCGAAGCAAAGTAGATCAAGGCGGCTTGCCATACTATTATCCAAATTAAAAGGGCGCCCCGGCGCTAAAAGTTACCCAACACCATCGCCCGACCGCATCCACCCATGTTCTAACAGAGAGAACCCATATCAGCTGCATGTCCACGAAGTCTGATTAGTGTATTCTATTTTTCCTTAATCAGTCTATGAAACCTAAGAAGTATGAATATTGAAAACTGAAGACTGTCAAAGACTGTCAGCAATTTGCTCATATTCGCAGGCTTATCTGGGTACTCAACTTACTCACATAGCTTAAGTTTTCTTTTTTGCGGTCTCGCATCTCGTTACGTATACAAGGGCGCACCTAGTGGAAATACACGATATGCACAAAAAGGGTTTCCATATTGCTTTAGTGGAAAATGGGGTTTAGCCCCTTCCTTTAGCCAGTTGGCAGTTTGTGATTAAAATAATTGCCTAATTTACCGCATTTTAGAATGAAAATATGCTGAGCGTGTTGAAATTTTGTCAATATGACAAAATTTCAATACGCATCTGCGTATTTGCGTACAGGTAGCTACGCCTCCTGGCTCAAATGGTTCTCCAGATATATTGTTAAGTTCTTGTAGCAAAATGAATAAGTCCGAAAGTCTCAAAACGGGGAGATAACTTCCTCAGCTTTATCAAATTTTTTTCACATATCAAGGGCTATCGATATACAACAAATCAGTTTCCTTGGTCAAGCACTTCAGATGTTGGATAAATGCCAAATTCAAATTAGGGGCATAACTCAATTATTCTTGGACGCGCATGCGCAAGAATTAACTTTGTATTACGCAGAAAAGTCCATATTTCGAAGAATTTACGTTAGAATAACTGGCAACCAGCTGCCAGTCCATCGTTATATTTACAGGAATTACCAGGCAGAGTAGAATAGGACAGGTGTTGTTTTGGTCAATTGCCTTCAAAACTATAAAGGTATTTTCGAGTGCGGCAAGTAAACATAACACTACCATATTGTAATTTCAAACAAACGCCCATAAAAATAACGGGAAATGGATTGGCAGCTGGTTTCCAGTTGTGCTAGCGTAAAATCCCCGTACTACTATTAATTTCGCCCATTGACTTAGGCCTGCATGCAAAGTTATAAAGATTCCAGTACTTACCGAATGATGACCATCCCAAATCTGTTGACGCCTCCTGTCTCAGTCTTTAGGGCAAGCAGACTCAAACAGCTCCTGCATACTTTCACTATACCGTCACCACCATCTTTTCCCGTGACAGGTCCCAATTATTGACTGGGGTATCCAAATGCACTTTCAAGGTGGCCAATTTGGGGAAACCTCTTAGGTTCTTGCCTCTTTCTGAAACAAAAAATAGGGCCATTTTCATTGTGTTCAAACATCACTAATCATTAGTTCCAGTCCCACCTAAAACAACCAAATCAAGCTTGTATTTTATTATTCTCACATGGGGCACCTTCAAATCAGGATTTTGTTGTTTTTTTAGGAACTACTTTACACGTTCCAAAACAATGTAACGTCAATGGTGGTACGCCACCTATTTATTTCACTTAAACTGGCCAAACTGCCCAGTATTACATTATAGAAAAGAGTACCTTAATTGGAAGTTAGAAACCAAGTTTCACTGAAATCAGTCTATGGTGTCAGAAGAAGGTACTTAATATCATGTTTTATCGGTACGTGCAGACCCAAGTCTTCTGACCGATACACTGTATCTGGAACTCACTCTAGTGATCATACTTAAAGCAGTGTTATTATTATTATTATTATTATTATTATTATTATTAGCCAAAAAACGTTAAAATGTCTATTGGCAGTTGACTGTAAATAGCCGTTTTAACGGTTTTTGGCTATTTACAGTTAACAAAACTGATGATTCTGCTGAGAACTACAATATATGTTGCGGTGAAGGGGCATGAAAACAAAGTTCTTACCATGAAAAAGATCTGTTCTTGTAAACCAAAACATGGCTTGCTGGGAATTCTGCTTCCGTTCGTAGCAGATGACCTTTTCAAACTTTTGTTGTTTTACCTGAAATATGAAATAATTTGATTAACAGTGACATAAAATGTCAGAGACTTCTTGTTTAATTTTCCTCTTTAGTTCAAAACTGAGGTTGTGGTATCCCACTAATAGCCACATGTTGATGTTTAGCCCGTGCAGACCCTGATCAGACTGCTCATGGAAACAGCCTGACCTGGGTCTACACTGTTGCTTGGATGGGTAGACCCACAGTGTCCCAATAATAAGGGTAAATACAGTATATGATATGTTGTATGCAAATACTAGTCTCAGACCAACTGCTCAAGTCCAGTCAGACCTGTCAGTCAGGTGAGACCAGGCTGATTCGCCTTAAATTTGAATACAATGTCAGGAGAAAACATACCTTGTGCAATCAAGTCCATTGTGTGACTTTGGATTTCAATTGAAAGTTTGTACAGAAGAGTACACCAGGATCAGACTGTACAAAATATCAGACTTGTGAAGTCTTTGCTGATTGACATAGAGCATACTGCACTTTTTCCTAGAATTTCATGGTAATGCTAACTACAGAGTAGTTTGTAACAACAGTGCAGGGGAAGTACAAGATACCAGCTCTTTATTACGAATTTTCGGCCCTCATAGGAGCACACATGGTGGTACAGAATGAGCAACCAAACAAATTAAGGAAAGAATTCCAAATCACAGAATGTGAGCAAAAAAAGAGATACAAACACATCTAACAGATGATACAAGTGCCATATATATTATACAATTTGGATAAACACATACTAGCCCTCAAGCAGTCTCAGTGATATGATATATTAACTACGGGCGCGTTTACACGACCAAAGTTTCTATGACAAAGTAGGTTTGTCACAGAAAAATTTGCTCGTGTAAATGCCTAAATATGACAATGTTTCTTTGACAAATATATATGGTAAAGTTACTTCGATAAATTAAATTTGTCCGTGTAAACGGGGAACTTTGCTAAATATTATGTAATAAAGAACATTGCTACAAGCGTGGAAAATGTGACAAAGATTTTGTTTCATCGCTGCAGGTAACTTTGACGTATAATATTTGGTCGTGTGAACACTGCAGCAAATATTTCATTGCCAAAATTTATGTGACAAAGATTCTATGGCACATTTTCTTTAACAAATAATTTGCTCCGTGTAAACGCAAAATGTTTGTCATACTTTCTTTGTTAAGGTTTCTGTGACATAGAAACTTTGCTCGTGTAAACGCGCCCTACTTTAACAACTACCCAAGATGTAGATGTTCACTGCCTAGGCATGTCAGTGCAGTGGTACCATCATAGAGACCAATAGCAGGTAGACTGGTGCGTGCCCCATCTATATAGTGCCCCCCAAACACAAAGAAATGAAGACAGACAGACAGACAGACAAAACTTTATTCTCTCAAGACATGAAACATGACATATGAGGAACACACATTAACACACTTTTAGCGAAGGTGAAATAAGGTTAGAAAATATGTTGATTTTTGCACTAGATCAGGCGACTATACGGACAGTCTGACATGTTTATGTTCATCTGAGGGAGAACATGTTATTTTCGTAGCACTAATTTAAAATTTTCACAGAATGTGATGCAGTGAATATCCGGACGCACGTAGGTAAGGCACAGTCTGATCAGCGTATGCTCTGCACAATCCACGGATCTCAAAGAATCTATAGCCCAAGATGTTGGTACCCTGATCATCCTGTGCCAGTGTACCGGCTAGCCCGAGCACACAGTGCACGACAATCATTCAAGTCGACAGAATCACCTTAGTCTTTACAACAGATTCAACGAAAACAAAACTGTGATGAGTAAAAATGAGAGTAACTATATCTAATCAGTGGTTGGTCGAGGTCATCATCATGCGAATGTATTCCCGACATTGACTTGGGAAGAATGATTGTAAACTCATTCAACAAATTATCGAGGTCAGATAGCACTAAAGCGTTACATTCCTACACGGACTTTTCCAGCTTGGCACAGATTAGAAACCACACCTCTACAACGCGGTCGCTATAAGTAGATGTTTTAGTGTTTCAGTTATAATAATAATAATAATAATAATGATTATTATTTTTTGTTGTTTTGAACATGGATTAATATTCCATAAGTGGATTATGATAGTGACTTCGAACAGGTATGTACAAAAATCGCAGCCCAACAGGCACACGACGTTGAATAAACGTCAGGTCAACGCCGATCCAACGTCATGACATCGAACTAGCATTGATCAAACGTTGATTCTGTCAGAGAGTAGCTTTTCCCCCCTAGTAGTCCCCCCCCCCCGGAAAAATGACTATGATTTTTCCATAGTAGAATTTCCCACCGGAAAAATGGCTATATATACTGAAAGGATTTAAAAACTTCCACCCATTAATTTTGAATATCTCAAAAATGAATGCAGCTACACCCACCAAAAGTTTACAGCATATATATTCTATTATACCTGATACTATCCATATACGGAATTTGAAATCGTTCAACCGAATCGGTCAGGAACAAGCACGTGCGCCTCGTGTTTTTAGTACCGTTTACATAATGATGAATAGCTTCATTTATTCAGTTTTCTGATGAAACATTTCTCTTACAATATCAAATTGATTTTTAAAAATTTAAACTCGGTCAGTGGCTTTAGTTAGCTTACCGCGCATTAATATCGCAAACAGGCGCAGAGTTTTGGGCCAGATAAATGCTGAAATTTCAAAAGGTGACGTCGCGGAACAACTTTATGCGTTAATGACGGCAATTTACAATCTCAGACGACGTGCACTGTTTACAGGAAGCTAAAAAGGCCGTCAGAAAAGCACCTAACCAAGATTGAAAACCAGAGGACATGACGTAAGCTAACGTCGACGCCGTCTCCGTAATAGGCTTTGCGCGACAGCATCATCCGCAGTGATACTTGCAAATCAACGCTGATGACGTCACAATATTAAGACAGTAAGAAGTGGTCGAAAGAGTGTTGCATAAGATAACGCCGGCGTCGCCTTATGCATTTCAGTGACGTAACGCTCTTTTACTGACGTCATTTAGGTAAATGATACAAATAAACTTCGTAATCTTTAAATTTGATAAGTTTCAAGCATTTTGTCGTTAAATAGTCAACACTGTCATGAGTAAACAGATCAGCAGCAAGCAATAAAAAGTGGAAGTTTTTAAATCCTTTCAGTATAGTAGAATTTCCCCCCAGATATATGACTATATAGCCAATTTTCCCCGGGGAAAATCTACTATAGGTGTTTTTGCATAGTCGTTTTCCCCCTGTATAGTGGATTTTCCCCCTGGTGAAATGATTGCAGAAAAACACGCTGCATAATGGAATTTGCTCCTTCTCCAATCATTATAGTGAGGTTCATAACTGAAACAGAAATACGAGTATGTGTCCGTAAAATATCGATGGACAACACATGCTAGAAACGCATGCATGTGTCCATCAGTCTGTCTTATTTTCATTTTGGGGAAAATATGCAGGCATTTTGCTTTTCCGTGTTAGCCAAAAACGGCTGTGAGTGTACGTGTTTGTGTGCATAAATTTGTATAATTTTGTGTTTGTACAAACGTTCATCTATGCGTGCGTGCAGCGGTGTGCCTGGACTAGTGTTCACCTTTCGTGTCCATCGGGACACACGTCCGGTTATTATTTTCAATGTAATAAACTGCCTGCTAAATTAAACATGACTGGACAAAACACCCGTTCGTACATCTTCCTGTAAGCTTGCATGCGTATCTGTTGGTATGTAAATATCTGCGATTGGAAGAATCACACCCGCTCCGGTTCTTAAATAAGTAATTATTGATTATTATAAAAATATGGCTGCTGAATTCGCATATTGATATTTTTAATTAATCACGTTTATTACCTCCCTTGAAGTATTGATACATTTCTAATGCGATTTATTCCGTGAAATGTCTCTGTTTCATTCCGATCCGTTTCGTTCCGTTCCGCAAAATACCAATAGCCATGCAAAATTCACTAATAACCAATTTCCCGGTGGGGGAAAAAGGACTATGGGGGAAAAGTGGCTCTATGAGGTCCGGACAATTCACTATGTAGTCGACCTTCCTATAGCCATTGTTCCGGGGGGAAAGGGGGAAAAACCAGTCTCTGACAGATTCAACGCTGCGTGCCCTGTGGGTGAGCTGGCAAGGGGACATTGAGCTCCATATTACCGATTTCTATATACAGAGTCACAGGATCACGTGCCCCTCCCCAGAGCCGCCTCACCGACTAGGCTCCGTGGAAGGGCACAAGACAAGGCTTTATGGGCCTCCGCGTTGACATGAGTTCTCGACTGAATACAGTCGGCAAAGCTGATTTTCCTTAACATTTCTTTTGTAGAACTTTGTTTAAATCTTGCTGGCTGCGAAATATCACCAGCACCGCGACCAGTTGTACAAGCAGAGTATTTTGGAGCCATCCCCATTAGCAACTCACCTAGCTATATTTTATATGATAATATCAAGATATACATGTACATGTAATATCATCTGATTTGAGAGGGCGAAATACTTTATACAAAACAAAAAACATACTATACCTCTCAACTATTTAGGGAAAATTTGACGGTTACCACCCTTTGACTTGACTTAAACCTAGCAAGCACACATTGCTGGCTCAACATTGCATCAACGTCGATTCAACGTCGTGACGTGACGTTGAATCGACGTTGATTCAGCGCTGCGTTATTAGTAACAAATCGGAGGTAATGCAAACCAGGGAATTTAATGAAGCTGGTATTTTCTCCTCTAACAAATTATTAGGACGAACCGACACACCCTCAGGGGAAGCGACTTTGCCAACCTCATACTCGCATCCTTCCCAAAGACGGTCAGCTCCCAGACGGAAGAATTTGTTCCACAATGGGACATTCTTCCCTTTAAGAGCAACCTCTCATTTCGGAAGGATCCACCGACCAGGGACGCAAATAGGAAGTCACAGAAATTGCATCCCACTATAAAAATGGCAGAGGAAAACACATAGCCAGAATAACGTTGTTGCCATTTCACACAGCTCTGTCAGCTCGCAGAAAGTGATAGTAGGTAAACATAGTGGTATGTCTTCACAGCAACTCTTTTTAAACTGAATTGCTCTAACTCATTCCCTTGTTGCGGGAAATATAATACATTCAATTTATTTACAATCTTGGATATTGAAAGCAACAACAATAATGAATAATAATAATAAAGCTATTTGCAGCAGGCGCTGGGTCAACATTGGCCCAATGCCGACCCAGTGCCATTTGACCAGTGGAAATGCTATGATCTCTGCGACATCAAAGCTTCTACATGTTTGATTATCATGTCGGAAACTTCTATAAACTGCTATCTGGTCGGAAGCTACTGCTGGCACAGACAATTATTACAGTTTATACCGTATTAATTAACAGGTCCGAGCATAATAAGGTAGGCAATACCCTCGAAATACACAAAAATAGAACCTCTTCTTCAGGATGCAAAGGGAAGACATTTAAATGAGTAGTCTCATTGCGGCTGCGTTTCGAGGCTTAACAGTTCATGCTTTTAGACGGATAAACTGACTGAAGAAGCCACATTTGCATCCCAGAGAAATGGGTTCTTCGGAGATTTTCCTGCGTTGATACAATAAACAACAGGATCCGTTAGATTATATACACTAGACAATGAACTTAAACAACATCACACATATATTTTGTCAGTTACTGGCGAAAGTATGTGCACTTAGTACTGGTTAACCGCTTAGGAGGTCTAAGCCTGCCCAGGAATAGTGTGGTTAGGTTAACTGACCGTCCCGACATGACCTTAGTTGTTTACCGTGGACGTTAAGCATCAAATCAACCAACACATATATTTATGTATTTTTTAAATTACAATTATGCGCAAATCGGGTTCAATGCGACGTCACATATGAAGAATGTATCATCATGGGTGGTGTCACCAATTCACATGACTGACGCTGTCTAGCGCAATCGCATGCAGTTGGAGGCACCTAAGTACATTTTCTGATAAAGTATTCAACATGTGTTTCAAAATTACAGTGGCTAGTACCGTTTATACGGAAAACCACCACTCGCAACTTACGAAAACGGGTTCATTATTACTCTCATAAATTTACTTAAACGTTTCAATTTTATTTCGGACTGTATTTGTAAGAGCTCTTTATATTATATTATATTCGGTGACCGATAGTAATACTGATTGATATACAAATTCCGTTCGTTTTTTTTGAAAAAAAAGGCAGATTAATAAGAAGTGGAATTCATCCCCAATATCGTTTAGTTGGCAAAGATTACATGTCCTGTCTATCAATTCGGTATTGTTCCATCGTCCGACTTCAACTGGAAGTTTATGGTTAGATGTTCTAAATTTTAACATCGAATATAACATTGACACATTTAGGACAGTTGTATATTTTTCACAACAAATACCGGTTTTAAATAAGCTATAATTGCATACCTTAGATGAGGTGTCCAGTTGTGAATTCCACGACTGGAAGTACTGATCTTGCAAAATGGGTTTAATTAACTTCCCTACTAAAACAGACGTTTGGTTTGACTGCCCTAACCATATATCGGGCCTTCCAGTGCTGTTTAGTATTGATTTTATATGATGAATCCATTCGGAATGAACATGATTCGAATGTAGTATAAACAGATACATATTATAAGACAGCTTAGATATTTTCTCTTTCAGTAATCTAACCCAAAAGTTTATCATTCTTTGCTTAATAGTGATTTCTATATCTTCCTAGTTCTGCATATAAAATATATTTAGGAGTGCTTTTCCTACTTCTTGAAATTCGTCCTAAGAATTCTGTATATATTCGTTCGATGATACCGTTATTTTCGTAGCCCCAGACTTCAGAACCATATGTTAAGATAGGGAGGACTGTATTATCGAAAAGTTTTAATTGTAGGTCTAATGGTAACTCCAGATTATTTGCTCAGATGAATAAAAGACGCATTGCTTTTTTTGCCTGCTCTGCTATATGTTTCCTTGTTTTTAAGAAGCTACCGGACTTAGATAAAATCACACCTAAATATTTAAAGGTATCAACTACTTGGATATCATTTGCTCCTAATTTGAATATGGGGTTGTTTTCAGATTTCGAATTAAAAATTACAATTTTTGTTTTGTCAAAATTGATGTTAAGTTTCCATATCGTACAGTATTCATAAAAGTTATCTAAATATGTTTGAAAATTTTCTTTGTCATTTGAAATAATCACTGTATCATCTGCATAAAGTAGCAATAGCAGTTTTAAGTATACGTGCAGTTCTTGTGTAACAATTTCAAGATCCAAACTTTCAACGCCACCAGATAGGAGACAACTCTGAAGATCATTTAAGTACAGAGAAAATAATAGCGGTGAGAGATTTTCACCCTGCATAACCCCACATTCACTAGCGAAAAAGGAGGACGATTGATTATCTAACTTAACACACGATTTAATATTTTCATACATGGAATGGATAATACGAAAGAATTTACCGTCCACTGCGTTAAACAGTAGTTTTCTCCACAAACCGACTCTCCAAATGGAATCGAAGGCTTGGGAAAAATCTACGAAGGCACAAAATAGCGTTTGCTTGCTGGCTTTCAAAATTTCAATCAGCGAGTTTAAGACAAAAATATGATCTGTTGTTGAGTAGCTTCCAGCAATCCAGGGCATACTGCATGTACTCCCTAGAGGAAGTAACTTGATTTTCTCAGTGGATCAAAATTTGTATGATGGTACATTGTTTGCCTGACCTATAACTCTTTCCAAGAATTAAGAAAAACAATAGAAATGGTCTTGTTCCATTTTTGGTTTTACATTCATTTCTGTGATTTATCATAAACATATAACTATTTATTTCACTTAAACTGGCAAGATTGTCCAGGTTACATTATAGAAAAAGAGTACCTTAATTGGAAGTTAGAAACCAAGTTTCACTGAAATCAGTCTATGGTGTCAGAAGAAATATCATGTTTTATCGGCACGTGCAGACCCATGTCTTTTGACCGATACACTGTTTCTAGAACTCACTCTTCTGATCATACTTAAAGCATTATGTTTTCTTTAAGTAGCTCTGTTTTTATTTTCCAACGCATCATTCACCATCAGCCTACAAGAGCACAAGATTGGCTCAAAACTAACTCGAACAGGCAGCCCGAAAAAGCTAAAGATAAGCAAATTTTTGGGATAATGAGCCGTTTCTCTTATTTTTCAACAAAATTGATGATTCTGCTGAGAACTACAATATATATTGTGGGGGAGGAGCGTGAAAACAAAGTTCTTACCATGAAAAAGATCTGTTCTTGTAAACCAAAACATGGCTTGCCGGGAATTCTGCTCTCGTGCGTAGCAGGTGACTTTTTCAAACTTTTGTTGTTTTACCTGAAATATGACATAATTTGATTAACAGTGACATAAAATGTCAGAGACTTCTTGTTTCATTTTCCTCTTTAGTTCAAAACTGAGGTTGTGGTATCCCACTAATAGCAACATGTTGACGTTTAGCCCGTGCAGATCCTGATCAGACTGCTCATGGAAGCAGCCTGACCTGGGTCTACACTGTTGCTTGGATGGTTAGACCCACAGTGTCCCAATAATAAGGGTAAATTCACTATATGATGTGTTGTATGCAAATACTAGTCTAAGACCAACTGCTCAAGTCCAGTCAGGAGAGACAAGGCTGACCGATCAGTCAGTCTGGAGTGAGTGAATGAGTTTGTCATCTCAGCCAAGTCAGTCAATCGGGCCGTCTCCCAGAGAGGGAGTGTTGGGGGGGGGGGGGGGGAGAGAGAGAGAGAGAGAAAGAGAGAGAAAAGAGAAATGATAGACGAGAATAAAAGCTAAAGCGAGTGAACATGGGCTGACGTATACCCCCAGCCAGCGCTACCGCCTAATAATACTAAACTTTAAGCACAAAAAGTTAAAAGTTAAAACATAATACAAATTTTAAAGTCAGTGACCTTGTCTTTGGTCAGCAAAAGCGCAACTAATCTGCTGCACGCTAGAAGTAAACAGAGTAACGTGTCAAAAGATTCCACTGATGTATTTCTGAATTATATGAAAGCAGTATATTGATGCAGTTGTTTAGGTATGTGACCTTGACCTTATGTCAGCAGCAACATCCAGATGATGTGAACTGTTGCAACCTTGAGGTAAACAGTCACATATCAAAAGGTCCTATCCAAGAAGATGAGAAAAATAAGTAAAGAATATGGACTTTACACAAAATGGAAAAGCGTAAGTTTGGAGGAAGTATAGATTTTTTTAGACCAGCACCTATCATCATACAAAATATAATTCAAACCCAACAAAGAATTCGGATGACATGGGATCATAAAACCTTTAACACAACAATAGCTAATGTCTAAGTCCATGACCTTGACCTCTAGGTCACAGGCATGTGTAAGATGGTACAAAATAATACTTTGGCGATGTTATCCAAACTTAACAAAGCGTTTGGCTGATATAGGATCTTAAAAACTTTAACACAAAACTTTAACATGAAATGTCCAAGTCCGTAACCTTGACCTTTAGGTCACAGACATGGGTGGGAATGGTACAGAATAAAACTTTGGACCAATATCTATCATCATGCCAAACAGCAACCCAACTCAACAAAGAATTTTAATTATATAGAGATCTCAAAAACTTTAGCGCAAAACTTTAACACGAAAAGTTCAAGTCCGTGACCTTGACCTGTAGGTCACATGCACTGGTTGAGGTGGTAAAGAATAAAAGTTTGGACCGTGATCTATCGTCATGCCAAATGTTAACCCGATCTAACATAGGGTTTGGATAAAATAAGATCTAAACAAAACCACCTTTAACGCAAATGTAAACTCGCGGACGGACAGACAGCCGGACGAGCAGAGGGACGAACGGACATCGGACGAAAGCTACATACCTCTCGTCATACTCGGTATGCGGGGGGATAGATATCCAAACAACCCGCACCTACTGCAATCACAATAGGCAACTGCCCTATTTTTATCCAAATAAGTAGGACCCATCGGCACTGGAAGTTATAACAAGCACCATCGCCCGACCACCACCCCCTTTTTTGTTCACAGCGTTGTTCCTATATACAATGACAAAGTCGAAAAAGGGGCATAACTCCTGAACGAAAAGACCTACTGAGGAAGAAAAATATGGGTCCGCTTACTTTTCATGAACATGCCACATATGAGCCGCGACACGAGAAAACCAACAATGTGGTTGTGCGCACAGCGCAGACTCAGGTCAGCCTGGGCACCCGCCCAGTTCGACCAGACGCTTCGTTAAGTAATCAAATGGTAGCTGAGAGTCTAGGCTACCCCGATGCGGACAGCGAAGACTCTGATCAGACTGGGCGGATTCCCGGCTGATCTGAGTCTGCGCTGTGCGCACAACCACATTGTCGATTTTGTCGTGTCGCGGCTCATATATCCTAGCATAAGGGTTCTTGAGTTTCCCAGCTGCCAAAAAAGCTTTACGGACGGACAGACAAACGGACGGACAGGCCAAAACCAATATGCCCCCCTCGAGTTCGTCGAAATTAGGGGCATAAAAATGATCGAATGCGTATCAGCATTTTCCCCGTCGGGAGTGTCGCCGAGTCTTGATATCATGACCCCAGCTCAAGTGGGTTTTCAGATATTTTGTTCACAGGATTGAGTCTAGCAAAAATTTCTAAGTCGGAAAAGGGGCATAATCAGTCAAAAATACAAATTTGGCTTAGGTTATCATTTCTTTATGGCAAAACAGCAGGTCAAACAACATGACCCTAGCTCAAGCGGTTCTTCAGATATTTTCATCTCGCAGAAAAAGCGTAACGGTGTCAAAACGTTAGAAAAAATTCCGCAGAGTTTACGGTAGAATAACTGGCAACCAGCTGCCAGTCCATTTCCCGTAATTTTTTCGGGCGCCCGTAAAAGTTTACAGTAATTATAAGGCAGAGTAAAATAGAACATGTGTTGTTTTGGTCGTATTGCCCTTCGACACTATAAAGGTAAACATAAAAGTACCATATTGTAATTTCCAAAAATGTTCTACAGACAAACGCCCGTAAATATAACGGAAATTGGACTGGCAGCTGGTTTCCAGTTATGCTGCCGTAAAATCTATGGAATGTTTTAAGGATCAATATGACTTCAATGGTGGTACGCCACCTATTTTTTCGGGGTGAAAAGTCCTCTCTAACAGTTTCATTTTAACACTTGAAGCGCCCATTAACGTAAATAGTTGAATTTGCAATCAGCGTAGATCAAGATGAGCCGTCTCAGCCTGATCTACACTCGTAGATTTTTTTACGGTAGATTAACTGGAAAACAGTTTTCAGTCCATTTCCCGTTATTTTTACGGGCGCCCGTAAAAATTGGCAGGGGTTATCAAGAATAGAACAGATGTTATTTCAGTCCAATTGCCCTTCAACACTGAAAAAGGTATTTCGAGTGTGGCCAGTAAACATAACACTGTCACATCGTAATTTCCAATAATGTTCTTCAGGCAAACATCCGTAGAAGTAACGGGAAATGGACTGGCAGCTGGTTGCCAGTTATTCTACCGTCAAATCTACGGAAAGTTTTTACAGTGTAGTGTTTGAAATCACAATAAGACATAACTTGGACGAAACATTTTTTTTATTTTTAAAATAGATAAATGCGCCAAATAGATACAGATGGAACGGAATACACCCAGCAGACATGTGACGTCGTCCTGACATCATCGATGAGACGTAATGACGTCACATTGGCGTCAATATGACGTCATTTCGACGTCGTGTGTCCGCTGGGTACGTACCGTAGGCCCTGATTAGACTGTTTGGCTCTGAATTGTTTGTTTCAATATTTAAATTTTTGAATGTAGGCACTTATTGTTGGCAGACATTTTACTGAATTTGAGCACGACGCATTTGTTGCACCAGTCGCTTGCAACAATGGCTCCCCTAGGGCTGGTAATCAGTTAGGACTTTGACTTTTGTTTTAGCGGAGTCCTGCAGAAAGCCGGCTCGTGAAAATGATATTTTGTTAAATCTTTCAAAAATATTCTGTTCGGCTTTTCAGTGACTATAATTGCTATACACTTCCGGTTCTACAAAAGTCGAAGACTTTTGTGGGGGAGGGGTGCATACCTGATTACTTTGGAAACTGTAGAACTATATTAATTTCTCCCAAAGCCGCGGAGCAAAATGATAAAAGGCAGCATGGTAAATCACTGCAGAGAGCAAGAGACTCCCTTCCACGCCCTCTCTCCCCCCTCCCCCTTCACACACACACAGCTGCCATGAGTTATGTTCTAGACTAACAGAAATCTTTATTAGGATCTGGAGAAAGGAGAGGACTCAGTCGCTGATTATTACACTCCCTAAAAAGGACAACCTACAGCTTTACCAGAACTACAAAACCATCAGCCTCGTTAGTCATTCAAGCAAAGTCATGCTGAAAGTCATCTCGAACAGGCTTAAACCCCAAGCCGAAGAGATAATTGCTGAGGAACAGGCTGGGTTCAGAGCAGGAAGGAGCACCACAAAACAGATATTTAACCTTAGAATCCTGTGTGAAAAGTATCTCCAACATCAGCAAAATCTGTACCATGTCTTCATTGATTTAAAAAAAGCCTTTGACAGAGTCTGGCATGCAGGCTTATGGGCCACCATGCGGAAGTACAATATCAGTGCAAATCTAGTTCGTACCATTTACGACAATGCAACAAGTGCAGTCCAGATGAATGGCAGCATAGGAGAAGGGTTCAGAACAACAGTTGGGGTAAGGCAAGGATGTCTTCTGTCACCCACCCTCTTCAATAATTTTTTTAGAACGGATCATGTCTGATGCTCTGGATGAACATTTGTATAGGCGGTAGAAATATTACCAATCTGCGGTTTGCCGGTTATATAGATGCTCTTGCTGAGGAAGAGCAGGAGTTATACGCACTAGCTGACAGTCTCGACAAAATCTGCACAAGGTATAAGATGGTGCTGAGAGACCAAACTGATGGCAAGTATGGCAAGATGTCATCCGGAGGGAGATCAAAGTAAAAGGGCAGAAACTTGGTACTGTAACAAGCTTCAAGTAACTTGGAGCAGTGGTCTCAGATGATGTCATTTCCATATTTCTGTATGCCTGTGAATCGTGGACCTTGACAGCAGAGTAAGAGGAGAAAAAAACGCAGGCCTTTGAGATGACAAGTTACCGAAGGCTACTGAACATTTCGTACGAGGACCATATAACCAATGGAGAGGTTCGCAGAAAGATCCAAGCAGCCGTTGGAGAATTTGATGAACTCCTGACCCTGGTCAAGAAACGGAAACTAAAGTGGTTTGACTGTGTCTCAAGGGCTTCTGGTATAGCAAAGACGATTCTGCAGGACACAGTGAAAGGAAAAAGAAGAAAAGGTAGACAGAAGAAGAGGTGGGAAGACAATATCAAAGAGTAGACAGGAATGGACTTTGCCAGCTCAACAAGGGCAGCTGAAAACAGGACAAAGTGGAAAGTGGTCGTTTCTATGTCATCTGAAGTGCCCCAATGACCTTGTAAGATTAGGGGATAGAATAGAATAGAAGGGAAAAAATGTTCACCGTTGAGCAAACTTGAATTTCTGCCAAAACGTCCAATGTGGACGAAAAACGCAAAATTTTAAGTCCATGGCATATAAGTTATTGACCCAAATTTGAGCCGCGACACGACAAAACCAACAATATGGTTGTGCGCACACCGCAGACTAGGATCAGCATGGGCACCAGCCAAGTCTGAGCAGAGTCTTTCCTAAGCGCTTGAAGGATAGCTAAGGGTCTAAGCTACCTTCATGCGGACAGCGAAGACTCTGATCAGACTGGGCGGATGCCCAGGCTGATCTGAGTCTGCGCTGAGCGCACAACCACTTTGTTGGTTTTGTCGTGTCGCGGCTCAATTATATTGTTGAAAGCACAATAAGTCAATACATCAAGGACAACATTAATGTCTTCAAGATATGACAGTGATCACTGGACCATGATTGTAGATCACCGACCCAAACTCATGGAATGAACCAAATGTTTCCAGTTTATGGAAGCAAAATCCACAAAATAACTTTCAAAATATACGGCAAAATCTCTGGACAAGATGACCATGGATGTATATTCCGGTAAATGGTTGTGTTACACTAAGCCAACATATTAAAGCTTTATATTATTCATCGACTAGACTTCAAGATCTAAGGGAATGTCTACGATGCCCTGTATATCGACCCCGACCCGAGGCATGAGCCCTTGGAAGTAAATCTGACCACTGTGGTAAACTTACATAACACATTGAGATCAGGGTTCCATTACACACAGTCTTTCATTGTCAGCCTGTCATCGTCTTGATGTGACTGAAATACTGTTGAAAATGCCGTAAAATCTCTTCA
Organism: Ctena decussata; assembly: GCA_963989385.1. Lineage (NCBI taxonomy): Eukaryota > Metazoa > Mollusca > Bivalvia > Lucinida > Lucinidae > Ctena > Ctena decussata. Next base: position 74,971,830 of record OZ022499.1, on the reverse strand, counting down.
TCTGTTCATCTATTACATTCATATACTGTAATACAAAGTGACACGACATAAAGCAGTATGCTCAATTTGGTTCGCGGTTATAAAACATGCTCGGCTGCAGCCAATCAGTGTACTTTATTTTGAGTTTGAGAATATACTCAAGTTTTATAACCTCTGGGCTTTGTTTTCCTTCTGAAACTGTAAAGGAAAATTTTGTTCTTTATTCGTACTGCAAATAAATAAAATTTGTCGTAGTTTTAACAAAAAATAAAAATAGATAAATAAATAAAAATAAATAAGATAATGAAAAGAAATCATTGTCTCATTGACAACTGATGATCTTATCAAAACTGGGACATTTAAAGGTCCCATCGCTCTATCAATTATGAAAAATTTTATCGAGAAGAATTGCTGCAAGATTCTCACTACAGTTCCGTCTGTGAATATGACCGTGATCAAATGAATCGGCCTTGAATTTCACATACACAAGTTTTGAAAATTATTTGGATCATTTTACATGTTTTAGTTGGCAACAAAACTGAGCTACTTTCGATAACATGAATTGGTAAAAATACAATGTACAGGCGTGGATTTCCATTCATTATCCCGCCTATGTTTATATAGACGTCGCGTCAGATGTTGGTGATAATTTCAAAAAGTTAGGGGGTCTTTATATGGAATGTTCGCTCCTTCACTTATTCATTGACACATTTCTACAAACTAAGCATCAATTAAAAAGTAATTAATAACAGTTTACATTGGAGAGAAAAAAATGACCAATTTAGTCAATAAGTAAAAGTTATTGTCCACATATTAAGTGAATAACGTCGAAGTTTGCATTTAGAAACGTAACAGAGATCGTTTAGTGGGGAGCTTCAAAATATAAAAATTACAACTAATGATTATAAAAATCGTGTAAATTTTCGCGCATAATGACATTTTGCGCCAATCGTCACATCGTTATGTGTGACATTGACCTCACTAAACAAACAGACAAGTAATGGCCGGCAAAGCAAATAAAGTGAAAGTGTAGAGATCTAAAGAAAATGGCGGAAAAGATGGAGGGTATGTATATATTTTGGTGTATTACTTTTTAGTGTTTCGTCGGTTTGTAAATTAAAGTATTTCACAAAAATGCGTTTTGAAAATAGAACAAAAAGTTTAATGCATTCGTGATTTTTTCTTTCTCACGAAAAATTATCGATATTTTGCGATGTCTAGGGAAAATGTCACACTCACAGAAATGACGTCATCATAAATAAGAGGCATTATTTCGTTACTAAATAGAAAAAATATCTCTTTGAATCTCTTTTTCGAAATAAAATGTGTAAATGCGTTTTTTATATACTCCAGGCTGTTTGTTTAATCAAGCGAAACGGTTGAATATTGATTAAAATATCTTTGAAATGCTTTGTCTAGGTAAAATGTCACAAACACCGTCTTTTGTCCTTTATTTATCGCACCGTAAAACGTTGCCGTTAGAATTTTGGCTTATCTGTAACTTATATGCGGAAGTATCATAAATTTAATCACGAAATGTCTTCAAAACTGATATTCCGATAAAAAAATCATATCATATTTCAATGTTTTCAATTATTCAGGCAAAATGACCATTCGCGAGCGGTTACAGTTGACAAAAGATGAGAAAAAGAAGAAGGGACGAGAGCAGAAATCAGCATGGTTCCGTCGAAATTATAAGAATTTACATGTGCGCTCATCGGAGACACAGATCAGCCTGCGCATCCGCGCAGGCTGATCAAATTCATCACATACAGCAGTAAAAAGCATTGGGTCGCTGGCTATCCAAAGAGCGCACAACGAAGACTGATCAGACTGCGGGGATGCGTAAGCTTATTTTAGTCATCGCTGGGCGCACATGTAAATTGTAGGAATTGCTGTGCCCCGGATCATACTGAAGGAACTGTTGTTGTACCCCGGCCTTAGATAAAACATTACACCATAAAATAATTACGGGAACAAATCTAGTGAAGCCCGACCGACCCCATTTAATACATGTCCTGAAAATAATTGAGTTTACCTAGGTATACTCTATTTTTCTTAATTCTACTCGAGAACATGTATTTTAAAACCATCTTAACTTAATCCACCATGCTATTAACAGAAATAAGAAACAAAACAATTTCATCTGATTATTTTCATTTTACAGCAATAAATTGAATTAGTGCATAGGATTAACGAAATGAAGATCGCCACTGTGAACAACACGCCGTTTTGGACGTTACACAAATTATCACCAACATCTGACGCGACGCCATTATAGCATTCCTTGAAGACAGAGAACCAGAACTGGAAAATTTATTTTGCTGGGCGATTTAGTATTTTTCAAAAACTAACTTTTAGCTCAAAATATACGCACCAACCTACTTTTTTTTTTCACAAAACGTGACGATTGAACTGTTTTCATAATAATTTGTTTTTAGGTGTTTTAACCACTAATAGGCCTATAGAGACTAAAGCCGTGTTCATGTGCACTTTTTGCACCAGGGTGCAAATCTGCACCCAGGTTTGCACCCCCTTGTGCAGCGTTCATATGCCAATAAATTGTGTCCATACGTACCTGGATTTGACATTAAACTTAACATAAGTTACCACGTTTTGAGGAGAAATTCGCTGTGTTAAGATGTTTAGGACAGAGCAGTGAGAGACCACAATATTCACAGAACGCATTTTTCACACGTGTATGATGAATACGATCGTATTCTTCACATTTTGCCATTGTGACAAATGCGTTCGGATTTTTTGTAGGGATTTTTAATAGAAACGCATTTTTCACAAATACGGCAAGGGAAGCTTGAAAATGAATGATTTGTTATCCCTTTCCAACTACAACTATGAGTTTGAGCCCCAACTGCACTGAGCCTTTTGGCTTGGGGAGTTAATAGCAAAATCCGTCCCCGCTGTCCGCCGTCCATCGCAAGACGTCGTCTGTCAACACCTTCGAGCTATTATATCTCTTAAGCGTCTGCGTCAATCTCAATAGGAGTCACAAGGCTGGGGAACGATGACATGTCCTTTAAGACAGTTGCTTGAGATTTTGGTTGCTATGGCAAGTGATAATTGAGAGATGCTTCTGACCAGGCTAGCTTCCTGAAACTTGCAGAAAACTAAAACTAACATTAAATCTTAGACAAATTGACAACTGTTCAGATCCGACCGATAATGTCGAAATTATGTGTCCCCAGGATTGACGATAAAGTCTGCTATAACTGATCTTATGACAAGTATAACACCTCGCCCCCCCCCCCCCCTCCCCCCCCCCTCCCCCCACGCCAACGCTTTTATCTTTTTTCTTTTCTTTTTGACTTTATAATTATTTACTGGTAAATTCCTTTCCAAAAGGAAAGATAAATCATGCAATACTGCTTGAATATTTTTTAACACTTCATCTATTTTTCGGGGAGAAAAAAACAGATAAATCATGCAATACTGAGTTTGACTTAGACATGATATCCAATTCGACCAGGGTTTGACTTTGTTTGGGTCTAGATGTGATCTGGTTCAAGAATCCTGGGAAAAGCATTTGAAGTTTATTCTTAAATACACCCCATACTTTATTACCTGGTTCCTCACTAGTGAAAACTGAACTGTGTCCCTAGTTTCGAAATAATTTGTGGGAACATGTTGATTTTGGCTCATTCGTTCGTCCGTCCGTTCGTGTTGCTTTATATTTGTACCAAGTTTCCCCAAACTACCTTATAAAGTTATGAAACGGAAACGGAAACGATTTGTGACAGACAGACAGGTAGACAAGTATGTGAAAACGATGTCTTTCCTCCTATTTCTACCCAGATATAAATTCCCCCCACGGAAGTTCCATATACCAACATGCAACTGAATATACCAATACCTTTAAGGGACTGACCATTTGATATTCTGGGGGGGGGGGGGGGGGGTGCTGGTATATTTATCAAAAAAAATTCCCTGTCTTTGGGGGGGGGGGGGGGCTGGTATATTTATCAAAATAAATTCCCTGTCTTTGGATATGCAAGAAAAAAAATAACCTGGCTCATAAGGGGGTTAAAAAAAATCTGGCCTCAAAAGTAAGAGAAAAAATAACCTGTCTCCACCCAAAATTTCAAAAAAAATATAGTCTGCAGATAAAGTCATTGGAATTGAGTTTTTATGTCTCTGGCTTCTGGGGGCTGCTCCCCCAGACCCCCATATTTATAGTAATATGTTAATATTATCTACAATTGGTTTACACCAGTGGGCCCGCATGTGCATACATTTACATAATCCTATACAACATTCACATACATGTATTATTGATCTGCCACATTACTAAGTAAATGTTTCCACTAAAACTGAATGGCAAAGAGTCACTAGCTATGGGAGACAAAACCATTATGGCAAAATAAACGCAAAAGTCCTAATATAAAAACCCTTACTTTTATCAGCATTCCTAGTTTTTCTCTATTGTTTCCAGTCTTAAAATTGCCATTGAAATTGGGAAATTGCTTTAGCTTTTGGCGGCGTTGCCCCCCAGACCCCGCTTTGTTAACTTCTTAGCACATAGCTTTCAGCCATTTTATTAATTGCCATTCATGTACATGTATAATGTGACTCTATCATGTAAGTAATGTGACTCTATCAAGTAAGTATTTATCAAACTTTCTAAAATACGAATAAAGCATGTTTGGGCATATATTGGGATAGAAAAAAACCTAAATTCCTAATGTTAGCCCTAAAACTTTGCCAAAATAGCCCTAAATTTTGGCCAAAATATCCCTTATTTAAAGCCTAATTTTTTGCCAAACTCATACAGGGATGTCTGTATCTGTACCTTAGATGAAAAGAGTAACATGCTCCAGGCACTGGTTTGCAAAAGCAAGCTAAGCCATGCCCTTGGCCTGGTTAAAGACAGCACCATGTTCTTTTTGTGAGAAAAAAGGGGTAAAAAATACTGATGTGGGTAAAATAAAAGGATATTAAGGTCAAGTAAACAAGGATCTGATAGTTCAGCTATAAAATTAAAAAAAAATAACCTGTTTGAGTTAGTTTGTAAAAAAAAATAAATTAGCTCCCACAAGGTGAAAAAAAAAAAAGAAATTGTTTCCAGAGGCCAGTGAAATAAAATGTCGTGTCTCCATCAAGAATACCAGCCCCCAACCCCCCCCCCACCCCCACCCCCCAGAATATCAAATGGTCGGTCCCTAACCTTGATGTAGCGTAGGGGACTGTTACGAAGAAGCTACCTCCCAAACTTTTGTATTGGAAATGCCTAATATTGCAAAGGAATACCGCAAGGTCGCCTCCCGCTGGATTATGGCATCGCCCAACAGTTTGTACTAGAAGCTGTGCACTATACAGCTTTCATCATCAGCATACATGTGAATTAAAACCAACAAGGTAAAGGGTGGCCGCAAGGACAGTAGTTGTATGAGCCTACAGTGTCTTAGGCACAGGTTATGAAATAGGGAGCCTATCCCTCTCATTTCGTATCATTTAACCTTCCCTGATTCGAAACAGGTACCCATTTACCGCTGGGAAGACAGAGTGAGATTTTCAGTCGTTGATTCGGCGGGCGACTGGAACCTACGACCTTCTGCGCGGAAGAGCAGAGCAGATTTCTAGTCTTCTTTTTTTATTTACTGTACCGTTTTTCCGTCCACTATAACTTTCATAATTCTGGGTTATAAAAATGTCAAGAAGTGAAAAATGCGTTTTTGTGATATTTTGTCATATTTTAGAGGTGTTGCATGCGTTTGGAAAATTACGTTTTCATGGTACATATCGAACGCAAATTTCACAGATATGTGATAAATGCGTTCGAATTCTGTGAAAAATACGACCGAATTTGTCACACGTGTGAAAAATGCGAACGCAATTTTCACACATGTGAAAAATGCGTTCTGTGAATATTGCAGTCTCACAGAGCAGAGAAAATGCCATTTGGGAGAAACCGCGTAGTCAAGAGTGGTGGACGACTATAATTGTGCTTGGGACTTACACTGATGATCAGTGGCAGAACGATTTCCGCATGTCAAAGGCCTCTTTTGACAATCTGTGTGACAGACTGCACGGGCAGCTCCAACGGGGTGCGCGGGTACACGTTCTTCAGTTCAGCAGCAAGTGGCAGTAACTATATATTATTTAGCTGGGACTTCAGAGTATACAGTGGACTCGACAGTATCGGATCATCGACAGTATCGGATCTCCCGTAGGTAATCATCCATTTTTCTCACAAATGAATCAAATATTTTTTACCAGTATATTACAGTCATCAAGTTCGACCAATCGCAAAGGGCAGGGTGAATATTGGATCGAAATCTGCGGCTGAGAAACAAATCAGAGTTGTTGAAAAGCTTGGCCCCCTTCAGTGACGCTTGCGTTTTGCCTGTTGCCCGTCCCCCCCCCCCCCCCCCAAAAAAAAAATAGATTTCGGTTATTTATACTATTTTATCATTAGGCGATTGAAACCAATTTTGCTTTGTAATGTGTCCTCGAATCCCTAAAATTGCAGGCATTCATAATTTTTGTGACATCCCAGTATCTGATGAAACAAAAGACTTGAAAAGTGAGGCACCGATGTGCGACAGTGACGGATCATTATATAATTTGAACTGAAATACAGGCCTCAGCTTGAAAACTGCATGTTGAATGTATGGTCTGATGCTGAAAACAAGTCATAAATCAACTACATGAGTGGCTGCTGAGTCTTCTTTCAAAGAATATCCGTATAAAACTGAGACAACATCCTTTTTGTAAAATATTTCCCATCCCACGTCCCTCTTTCTAGCATATGATAATGAAGCTTATGCATTGAACAATTAAGCGTCTGCTAAACATTCTGAAGAAATACTCGAGGTCAGCTCGCATGTGTGTTGTGAACCCAGTCATGAGTGGCGTTCATCGGATGGACATCTGTACACTGTGTTGTTGATTTGATGCTTAACGTCCACGGTAAACAACTAAGGTCATGTCGGGACGGTCAGTTAACCTTACCACACTATTCCTGGGCAGGCTTAGACCTCCTAAGCGGTTAACCAGTACTAAGTGCACATACTTTCGCCAGTAACTGACAACTGCCCTTCTTGAATCAGCGGAAGGAGAAACTAAAGTATGTGGCCAGACCGGGATTCGAACCCAGGACCTCTGACTTACGAGTCAGGTGCCCTACCGATTGCGCAACCCGGCCCGGCCTGTACATTGTGTAGACTCAGATAAATGCCGGGGAACTCGCTGAATGACCATGTAGTGTTTACACAATGATTGCACTGAATTATCTTTAAGGCGGAAAATCACCGTAATCTGTTGATCCCGATTAGACACTACGGTCTTATCATGGTCTACACTTTGCAAAGGCAGTTTATGATCTTCACTGTTTGAGTAGTTCCATCCCAGCAGGCACATAACGTTGAAATGACGTCGTACTGACGTCGATGCGACGTAATGACGTCGCATCGACGTCAATACGACGTCATTTTGACGTCGTGTGCCCGCTGGGATGCTATGGGGCACAGGGGATTACTGAGTTAAGAATTTTTGGCATGCTTGTATTTTTGTATACATTTAACTTTTATTTAACAGACAAACCCATTACTGTTGAAAGGCCACAGAAAAATATCGTTGAAAGGCCGTAAAAGTTTTCTCTTAGAAAATAATAGGACCAACTGTTTATGAAGCAAAATTATTGAGGCTAAGAAGGTTGTCAGAATGCCTCGGAAAAACTCTCCTATAAAATAACATCATATGATCCGATACTGTCGTAAGACCCTCCTGTATGCCTCGATAGGTTATCTGCCCTTAAAGGGATAAATTTCGTAAATATTTTGACATGGTCAGATAGAAGGACTATTTTGCAGTTGTTATGTGTCATAACATACATACTTTTAGCATTCACATACAACAAAAGAGGAGTTTTATTGAACTTGATCCGATACTGTCGAGTCTACTGTAGGACGATAGGTTTCAGTTTCAGTTTTATTCTTTATTAGCTCAGATCACCACAAGAGTGATATATGAGCAAAACAGCAATACAACATATAAACAACATCATGGCGTAGTGACAGAATTACACAATGAGATAGGAAAGTGTTACGTAACCACGCAGCAAACGCAGCGTGGTATTGTATGTGGGGAAAGCAGAATAAGTCTGCCTAATCAAAGGGAAGCCACAATTCATCTTCTATGCAAGAAAAATATTTGAATTCACTCCCTTTACCCGAACAGTCGCTGGGAACAGGGAACCTTTTCGGGATTGCCAAGTCCACTGTGTGTGAATGTGTGAAATGTGTTTGATCGGCAATCGTAGACAAGCTATTCACAGCCTACGTTAAGTTTCCGGAGGGAAATGAGCCTCTTCCACCTTTTTTCAGGTTGTCACAAGCTGTTCGATAATTTGTTTTAAGAGTGTTCATCCTTTGTTTACACTGTGTAGCAGATAATTCGAAGCCCCCTCTTTCATTAACTTGGAAATATTCTTATAAGTGACTGTATCGGACACCGCAGTTTCGTCAATTTTGTTTTGCACCGTAACATCGTTCCAGATGCCCAACAAGGCATCTGTTGTCTTGTCGTCCCAGCCGCTTCCACATTTACGACGTTGACGGGTGGACATCTTGCTTAAGAATGACCAAAATCGTAGTCTCAGTAATTTATGCATATCTATTTTGATAACAGTCTGATTTTTTTTATCGGATTATACAAGAGCATAATAAAAAGTATCGGATTATACAAGATCATAATAAAAAGAACAGTCATTTAGAAAAATCCTAGATCAAAATGTATACCAATGAACACAATTTGCGTTCATGTGCACAATTTGCACCCGGGGGCAAATTTGCACCGGGGTGCAAATAAAACTGCACCACCTCGAAAGTAAGGTCAAATTTGCACCCGGGGCTAAATTTGCACCCGGGTGCTTTTTCTTGAAACACCGTTCACGTGGCCAAAAATACACCCGGGGTGCAAATTTGCACCCCGGGTGTATTTTTCACCCGGGTGCAAAAAGTGCACATGAACACGGCTTAAGATCATTATAAAAATCGAACATTTTGATTTTCCAATGCAGAAATGCGTCTAAACAAAGCAAATACATGTACATGTAAAATGTAGAAAAAAAGGTAGACTCTGATCAGACTGATCTGGGTCTGCTCTGTTTCCAAAGCCAACACGACCGTTACATGTACGACCGTAAAAATTCTAAGTATATGGACAGAAAACATCTGAAAACAGTGCACACCTAGATGATCAAACTGCTCTTAAAGGAGCAGTCTGAATAGAGTTTACAGTGTTTGTATGAGCAGTCTGGGTTCGAGGTTATAAAACTTGAGAATAATCTCAAACTCAAAATAAGGCACACTGATCGGCTGCTTCCGAGCATGTGCTCGGAAGCAACCAATCAGTGTGCTTTATTTTAAGTCTTAGAATGTACTCAAGTTTTATAACCTCTGGGCCTGGTCTGGGTCTACACTGTTTTGTTTTGGACGTTTTACTGCGCTGTAAGCCAAACTGTTCTATTTTAAGAAGTTAATTTCAGGTGTCCTCGATCTCTTAAAAGCGCCGAAAAGCAGACGACAAAAGTTATTACAAAAGTTACGTCCGCAAAATTTCAAAATATACTTTGTTCAAGCTATTCAAAAAAACTGGAGGGCAAAAAAGTGTAGATCTAGATATGGCGGCTCAATATTATGAGCAGCGTCATCAGGATCTACGCTCATTGCAAATTCTGCTATTTTCATCACTGGCGCTTAAATTATATACTCATACTAGACCTATACACTGATACACAACTGTTCTTTTTCAGTGGCGTTCGTCCTACTAAATTGTATTATACTAGGGCAAGGGCTTACTGAACTTGCAGTGGGTGCGGGTGCCGGCTGTTTGGACATTTTTTCTCTCCCCTATCATATCTCTTCTTTCTAGTTTGAAATATTGTCTTTAAGGGCCTTTAAACCCAAAAGCAACCAGCCAATCAAGCACAACTGTTCTCTCCAAGTTATCCATTCTAGCTGTGGCGTCACTATATACTGAAGCTGGCACAAAAATTCTAAAAAAAAAGCTAGTTGGTTGTTTTGGAAACAACGCCTTATTGAGATAGTATTTCAGTATCGAGGCGTCTTCAAGAGAGAGAGAGAGAGAGAGAGAAAAAAAAAGAAGAGAGATGGGATTAATGGATGACTTGCGAATTTACGTCCTTTTTAACAGTGTTTACTTCTATCTTTCCTATCATACTCTCTTTCTCATGCAGCAAACGCCCGCGCTATAGTAGTCAAGTGTGACGGCAGCGCGTATGATGTAGATGGAAATGTTTCAGTCATATCAGGACAATAGGAGGGTGATAATGAAAGGATGTGTGCAACGGACCCCCGTTTACGATTGAAAAGATCCCCGCTTACAGCGGGACTCGAACCCGGGATAGTTAGACCAGCAGGCCAGCCTACTGAGCTGCCGGGGCTCCAGGATAGATTAGACCAGCCCCATCCCGCACCTGCTGCAACCACAGCCAGCCCTTGCCGCCTGCTATTATCCTAAATAAGTACACGCTCCAGCGCTGAAAGATACACAGCGCCATTGTCCGATTCGACTCCCCCCCCCCCCCCCCTCCCACAAAAAAGTGAGTTGACTAGGTAAAAGGACTGCAAAGTTCACAAAGATTTTATGGTAGAAAAAAAAAACAAAAAACAAATTACTGCGATTCCAAAATAGAAACGGCTCGATATAGACCGAATACTGTCTGAAAGGAATGGATGGATAACTCGCGATTTTACTTCCTTTTCAATAGTATTTCAGTCATATCAGGAAGATGCAAGGATGATCATAAGGGCTGTGTGCAATGGATGGATGGATGACATGCAATTTTACGTCCTTTTCAACAGTATTTCAACAGTATTTCAGTCATATCAGGACGATGGGACTGTGATAATGAAAGGTTGTGTGCAATGGAACCCCGTTCACGGTGGGGGAAATATTCTAGCCTCAAGCGGGGCTCGCACTTGATATCAATGGGCCGGCACTTAACCCACTGAGCTACCGGGGCTCCCTGTTTGAAAGAACCGTTAAGCCCAAAACAACCAACCACCCTAAAAAGAAAGGTACTACATGTACTTACAGAGTCAAATATGTTGAAATGAACAAGAATTCAGCAGGGAAAGTCAGTGTAAAAATCCATAGTCCACCTTTTTTTATCAGTTCTAGCGCCAAATCTACGGTCAAACACAAAAAATACATGCATGAAAAGAACTCACGCACATGACCAATGAAAATGCACAGAACTATCCAATCTAGTTTTGGCAAATTTAACAATAGCATGGCCTTAAGCGTTTGTTCCACACACTGATTTTAGCTCGCCTGAACAAAGTTCAGGAAGAGCTCCCGGCGTCGGTGTTAGCATTGGCGGCGGGGGCATTAGCATAATGTGTAAAGTTTTACATTCAAGTTTTTATGTGATGGACAAGAGCTATCCTGTACGCAGACAGATTCTACGGCCCTTTCAAAAATATTTCACTTATAAATGTCGAGTTGATCATAAAGCAGAAGTGGGCGAAAACCGGAGCTCCCCGGGAAAACACCTGACCAATCCATAAGCAGGACTTGTAGCTTTCTCACTTGTGCAAGCCGGGCCTTGAACCCATACCGGTGAGACACATTTAAGATATACCAGAGCAAAATAAACAGGCTCTTGCGTAGACGCCCGCCATCTCAGCACTTAACGTTGAATCAACATTGAATCAACGTTGATTCAAAATCATGATATTGAATCAACCTTGATCCAATGTTGATTCAACGTTGCGTACCTACTGGGCGGCTAATGAAACAAATTACCAACTTAACGCAAAACGTTTTATACAAAAATCATCTGACAAACGGACGTACAAATTGAGAGACGGTTAAGCGGAAGGAAAGACGAAACGTAATGAATGTCGGACCCCAGGCTTTTCGATCCCGCACGTTTCGCCCCTAATGAAAGGTCAATCACGTACGTAAACAACACGTTTTCGTTTATAGCGTTTTCGGCGCGAAATAGCCCTTTTGGTGCTGATGTGCCGTAAAATCCATATCACTCACTCACTCAATCACGTACATGTAGCAACTATTTGCAACTGAATTAAGTTCGTTAACAATTCCATCTATTTCTTACTGAAATAAAATTATGACTTGAATCTTACAATAGTCTGTAACTTTTAGCTTTTAAATTTGTCCTATCTTGCTCTTTATTTTTTATTTTCCTTTCCTTTTCCTTTTCTTGGTGCGACGCCTCTGCGCACCTGCCCGAAAGTCAGGGGGGCTGAAGCAGTATCTATTGATAAATATTTCTCCGTTGTTTGACACAAATCGCTAAAAACGAAAATTTGCAAACGTAGATCCAGATAAGCCGCCTCATCCGGATCTAACATAGATACAGATGAGCCGTCTCATCTGGATCTACACTGTTTGTCCTTTAGCCTTTGGATCCGCAGTATGATATAGCTTGGACGAGGCATTTTTTTTTAAAATAATTTCGTGTCCGTAAATTTTGTTGTTTTCCAAATGGTCAAGATTTGCTTTAGAAAGCATAAGTCTGGTGTTTCACAGGCTGGTCAGATGCACAGCACAAGCAGTACACTGCGTATGTAGTCTATCTACCGGAAGACAGCTTTAATCCAGCCATAATTGGTTTGACCGCTATAATTTTAGGCTGCACTTTCTGTTTTAGTTGGTTGTTTAGGGTTTAACGGCTCTCTGAGACAGTACTTCAGTCTATATTGAGCCATCTCCCAGAGAGAGAGAGAGAGATAATAGGCGAGAGAAAAATACCCAAACAACCCACACCTACTGTAAGCACAGTAGGCCCTTGCACTACTGTTATCTAGATTAATAGGACGACCCTGGGCTTTTACGGCTCAGACAGTATAGAGAGGCGCGGTAGCCGAGTGGTTAGAGTGGCTCGGTTATTGTGCAGAAAGTCGCCGGAAGGTCTTGATTTCGCGGCTCACCGTCGCCATTCGACGACTGGAAAACTCTCTCTGTCAACCCAGCAGTAAATGGGTACCTTTTTCGAATTAGGGAAGGATAAGGCAGCGAAAGGAAAGAGATGGGCTCCGCCTTTCATCAGCTGTGCCCAAGATACAGTGGGTTTCTACCCCCCACTGCCCCTACGGCGATTAGGCTATTGGAAACCTTTACCTTTACCTTTTTCAGACAGTATTTCAGTCTATATCGAGCCATCTTCCAGAGAGAGGGAGAGAGAAAGAGATATATTAGGCGAGAGAATACCCAAACAACCCAAACCCACTCCTACTGTAAGCACAGTAGGCCCTTGCTCTACTATTATCTAAATTTATAGGACGCCCCCTGGGTTTTAATGGCTCTTTGAGACAGTATTTCAGTCTATATCGAGCCGTCTCCCAGAGAGAGGGAGAGAGATAAAGTTATATAGGCGAGAGGAAAAATACCCAAACCACCCCCACCCACACCTACTGTAAGCACAGTGGGCCCATGCCCTACTATTATCTAAATTAATAAGACACCCGCTGAAGGTTATACAGGACCGTCATTCGACCACAGCCACTCACTTTAGAGATACAGTCAACTCTCGATATCTCAAAGTCGAAATTCATCTCAAACTACTGATATCTCAAATTAAATTTTCTGGTCGCAGAAAATTTACTTTGAGATATGAGTAGTTTGAGATAATAGGAGTTGAAATGTGAATAAAGATAGGAAATAAGACCAAACTATATTCTTGAAATGAGAGAATACTTTGAGATATCAGTGTTCGAGATATCGAGAGTTGACAATACTTGTTCAAGTTTGACCCGCTTTTTATTTAGTGTGTTCTCTGCTCTTAAAGGAACCTGTAAGATTTTAATCTGTCTCCATCTATTTCTAGTTTTAGTGATTTCTGGTGAACGTTTCCACTTTTATTGTATTTTGCATAGAAATTACTCCTTGCCTTGAGGAGCAGTTTGATCTGGCCCCGAACTCTTTGTCAAGGCCTATCTCTCCCAATACTTATAATTTTACGGTATTCAATTAACCCTTTTCAGACTAAAACCCCGAGCCGCGTAGCGCAGTCGGTAGCGCGAATGACTCAAAAGCCAGAGGTCCAGGATTCGATACCCGGTCCGCCACATACTCCGCTGAATCAAGAAGGGCAGTTGTCAGTTACTAAATACTGGTTAACCGCTTAGGAGGTCTAAGCCTGCCCAGGAACAGTGTGGCTCGGGTAACTGACCGTCCCGACATTACTATCGCTGTTTACCGTGGACGTAAAGGAACAAACCAACAACAACAATTCAGACTAAAACCCTGTTTTGGGGACACATGCAACACATAATAATTAAGTCCAAAAAGGGGATAATAAAGACAGAAATTTACAGAATTGGCACAAAAGCTCATCAGTCACCTTTGAATCCCAGCGGGCACATGACGTCGAAATGACGTCATACTGACGTCGGTGCGACGTCGCACTGGCGTCAGTACGACGTTATTTTGACGTCATGTGCCTGGTGGGATTATGACACAACAGTCTCAAGAAGTTCTCGAGGTATTTTGCTCCCAAGGTTTATCTGACAATTTGATTTAATTTGAAAAGAGTCATAATTCTGTCAAAATTTTTACAAAATTTGCTCAAACGTTTTAATCAGATAACCCTTGCTTTATTTGAAAACAGAATGCCAAATATCACGAACCTAGTTCAAGTGGGTCACTTTCGTATTAATGATATTACGCATTTCTTACTTTTTTGTCAAATTATTTGAATATTATAACATATTCTAAAAGCATGGTCTATTACCTACACGAAGGTGTTTTCATTTTTATAAACCGTCAGTATTAACTTGCTTCCCTTGCCGTTTTAATTACAAGTCTATCTTGACATGTACAATGTCCATGCACATTCATTGGAATTTTCAAAAGATTTTTTTTCCATTTTCAGTGCGTATTTCTGATAGTTTCGTGCTATCCGGATTTTTTTATAGACTGGACCATGTTGTCTTAGCAAATCTAGGTCTATAGGCTATTTAGTTTCAAAGAATGTGTTGAGGCGTTTATACGGCATATGAACACTTCTGGGCTCCGGCTCCGCCCAGAAGTGTTTATATGCCGTATAAACGCCTCAACACTTTCTTTGAAATTAAGTACAGACCTAGAATTGCTAAGATAGCTTGGTCGAGTCTCGCGAATGAGAATTTATTATGGAAAGCCGTTTGGACATAATTTGCAAAAAGAAACAATGATTGCAACATGTTTGACTCGGTCAAAGAGCTATACAGTGCACGATAAAAGGTGATGTGTCGTCCGATTGATATTGAAGACTTTCTGATGCAAGAGCTGTCAAGTTTTACCTTTGATTGTATAGTTTCTAACAGTTTCTAAGAAATCTTCTAGCATTTTCCAATATTTGACCTTGCCGTAAAAAAGGTCAAGGTCAACCCAAGGTCATCATTTGAACAATGTTGATATACTCAAGTACCCAATGCTACACAACAAGTTTTAAGGTCATCGGTAAGTTGGTTCTGGAGAAGAAGACTTTTAAAGGTTTTTACCATATATGAGCGCGGCGGCCATAGTGGTCATGTGACCCAGACCATTTTAACAAATTTTCATTCCCTTAACCCAGGGTAAGGTGGGGCAAACGCCCATGCGGAGTAAAACGCGCATGCCTTTTAATATCCATATGGTTTAGGGAGTAAAGTGTTATTGAATTGAATATGTCAGAGTGTAGGACTCATTATCAACAGACACTTCGAAGAGGCATCTACTTGTAGCTTTTTATCATGAATTTGAAGATTTTGTGCAGTTTTCTGTAAATTGGGGTGACTGGATATTTTCTTGCAGTTCATCTTGCTGACAGAGCTTAATACTACAAACATATCAATACATGGTTACATCTATGAGCCGCGACACAACAAAACCAACGGTGTGGTTGTGCGCCCGGCGCAGACTCATATCAACCTGGGCATCCGCCCAGTCTGATCAGAGTCTTCGCTGTCCGCATGGAGATAGCTCAGACCCTTAGCTACCATCTGAGCACTTCGCCTTCGTGCAAGCCTGTAATCAATGCCACGCCAGCGAATAGGGATGCCCAAGGTGGTCCTTAAATCAGAACGTGAGAAGAAATGGGCGGATGGCTATCAAATTTGCCGATTGTAACTAATTGCCAGCTTGTGTTGCAGTTTTACGTCCTTTAGAACAGTATTTTCATATCACGACGATGGGACGTAAATAGTGAAAGTCTGGGTGCAATGTAGCCCCATTTACGGTCGGAAAGATTTCGCTTCTCGCACGTCTCTAACCCGGGACCGTTAGATCAGCAGGCAAGCGCTGAACGTACTGGTGTGGATCAGCATTCAGAGATATAATGATGCATATGTCATTTGGGCGTATTGTTTGTGGGCTGTTAGATTTCCATTCTATCGTCATAGCATATATTATGGTCCAGTCATGTCATTTCGCTGCCTGTTATTATTGTATGAAAAGTATCAGGTACGGACTACGACTGAGGGAGTTTGTCAGTAAGTTAGGAACCTGTCGACTTCAAACGCAAGCCAAGCGCTCTGGACAAACGATTCTTGTTATCTCATAAATTTGCACTAACATGGAGTGGATGGTGGTGGTGGTTAGAGTGTGGGTTTAACGGCTCTTTTAGATAGTATTCCAGTCTCTTCGAAGCTGCTTCCAGAGACAGCAAGAAAGAAAAGGAATAAATAGGATAGATGAGACTAGAATAATCCAAACAAACCCCATCCCGCACCTGCTGCAGACACACCCGGCCCTTGCCCTACTATTTGCCAAATTAGAAGAACGCCACGGCATTGAATGTTCAACAGCACCATCGCCCAAACCGACCACCCCTAACTGGAATGGAAAAATCACGCAACAAAAATCAGTGGCGACTTAACTTAATTTGTCATTGTTGAAATATAGGCTGACAACCGATAATACCAACCAACAGTGGACCTATCCGGTACTGTGCAAAGTGGCTGTACTATGTCGACCGATAATTCGGTCGAAAGCTATACCAGTCACGGTAAATGATACTATTGTAATTGGGCGTTGACCGGGCTGATATTGGTGTCGATTGTCCCAGTCGACAACCACTCTCTCTCTCTCTCTCTCTCTCTCTCTCTCTCTCTATTCAACAATAACCCAACCTACCATCCAACAATCCATTTATTCATCATTTTAAAAGGTCTTTCTTATTCCTTCTCCATGTTCCCTACCTCCCTAATCTGGCCCAGCGGATACGAATCGTCAAAATGACGTCGTGATGACTTCGGTGCGACGTATTTCGTAGAACCGACGTCAATACGACGTCATGTGCCTGCTGGTGTCTATCTATCTATCAAGGAGCTCCGGTAGCTTAGTAGCTTAAGCAGTGGCCCGCTGATCTAGCGGTCCCGAGTTCGAGCCCCGCTGTTGGCGGGAATCTTTTCAATCGTAAACGGAGTTCCATGGACATAGCCTTTCATTATCATCCACCCATTGTCCTGATATGACTAAAATACTGTTAGAAAGGACGTAAAATCGCAATTCATCCATCCATCCATCTATCTATTTATATATCTACCTATTGATCGATCGATCGGCCTAGCCATCCATCCATCTGTGCAGAAGTGCAGGCTTATTATCGTCTTCGCTGTTCGCGCGAGCTGTAAAACGTTTTCTCATAACATGTGCCAAGTATGAAGGTGTATGCAAACCTGTCTTATGAATTGGTTCACTGTCCACTACATACAATGTGTTATTGCGGTATTCTGTATGCGTATGTTAACGTTATGGTTTCTGCCGGTTTTACAAGGAATTGTGGGAAAGCGTCATTAGAAACCGTGTAAACAAATGATAAAACTGGAGTAAAATTTGATGATTAAGGTATATATGCCTTTATTCATATGAAAATTTGCCTGTAATAAGTTTTACCATAAGAATGCATATATTCCGGGCCGATGAGTGCTTTGTTCTTCCTTAAATCAGCTTTTATAGAAAAGAACGCGAAAGTAGACTTTTCATCATATATTTGTAGAATATAATCCATAGTCGTGTGCTTAAACATAATAATGTTGTCCGCCAACCTTAAAGTCACTTTTGTGCCGTAATTTGCCTTTTTCATCATTTCTTGTTATAGTATTCGTCGGGAGCTGTTATGGTTTCTTTCGGCTAAGATATATCGTTCTACGGTTAAATTGTTATCTATGATACAGTATTCTACGGTTTTGGGCGGTGGTATTCATTCTCACCTTCTTGGAAACATTATGAATTTTGTGAGTCCGATTTCAAGAAATATCAATATAAATGAAAACGAAAATGTATACAAACTTCTTTACCGGCCTTAGATGGGGGATTTAATGGGTATGACTCTCTCCCTCCTATCTTAATTGTAATAGTCATGACTAAATACATTTAATTCATTCCTTTAAGTATAAAAATATGCTACTACATATTTTCGGAAGAATATTTCATGGCTGCCAATGTTTCAAAGACAAATCAACTTTTGAAGATGTCATAAATCATAAAGCTGTAATCATTATGCACAACAATAAAGCACTCAGGCCCACATTCACATAACAACTCAAGCTCATACTCGACTTATACTCCGGTAAGATCGGTTGAAGTGACGCTCGAGTAAGCCTTGAGTGCGTGAAGCTCAAGTGTACAGTTTTGGTATTCACTTTGACTTCGTGGAGGAGACTCTAGCTACACTCCAGTTAGACTCACGTCATTTAAAGGACAGTGTGGACCCAGACCGAACCTCCTAAAACATATAAACTGTAATGACTCTAAATTTTGAGATATGGTTGACTTAACAGTGTAGAACTAAATCATACTAACTGTAAAAATCGTAAAATTATAAATATACCGCGGGATTTACGCTTTTCACTGATGAGTTAGGGAACCTCAATACGAGCCGAACTACCGATTAATTGTGTGCACCGCGGTGGAGGGTGAGGGTGAAGGTTTGGGCCCAGTAAATCCGGTTTAACCTCCCCCCTCCCACCCCACCCCCAGTATTTATTACTGACCGTCCCAAGGCGGCACTTTCGTTGCGGTTGCATTTGTTTTTTGTTCGGTGCTGTTTAACTTATTGTGTTTTCATTTTAAACCTTCTGCTGGTCTAAACTATTTAGTTCAGTAAAGATACATGTAGCTGAGTTGCCACCTATTTGGGAAAGAGCTGCTGACTCGGCTTATCACTTGTGATTTATTGTTTGTTGGGATGTCTTTGTCAATCTTTCCCTATGATGTTGGGGATAGGGTTTGGGATCTGATTCAGTCAGTTCCTGAAGTGTATTTACTCTTTAAATTTCTACTTGACGTCTGAGCGTCCGTCCGGTTAACTTGCTGTGTCTGCAGAAGCGTTCAATGTGTAGCCTGTTAAACATCGGTCATGGATTCGATACCGTCCTTCTCCAGTATTTTGGCTGCAACTTTAATCGATTTTCCGATTCTCGCACAGTGATTTTTTCTCTACTTTGGGAATGGTGCTGGTGCCAACAGAATTGGGAAAAATCTCTTTATATTCTCCTTAAGTTTGAAATTTCAGAACACCTATATTGGCTCAGTGGTTGGATAGGGGACATGAAACTGAATATATAATATTTAAATTCAGTTATTGCTATATATCTGTCAGTTCTCTAAGCAAGCAAGTAAAGTTGTGTTTGTAGAATGTCCCTAGAAAAATTCTTCCTGCAATTGAGAATTTTTCAACTTGCAGTTGGGGAAAAGATACTATTTTGAATTGGGACTGGTGCCTTTTATGGGCACCACGTATATAGAGAAAAAAATCACTGTCGTATCACTATATTTATTCTTGTTTAACCCTACCTCCTGGTAGTTTCTGCGAGCCTTACCCCCCCCCCCCCCCCCTCAATAAAAAAAAAAAAAAAACACTCCGACACCTTCCCGCCTTCATACGTCGTATGCGCTTTCTTTACTTGTTTCGTGAACAGCTTTTATACCACGGATTTTATCCAAACTAGGCACATACTAGTATAGTGACACGGGGACGACGTTGTTGCATGCAATGAACAGCTTAGATGATATTAAAATTAATTGTTATGGGCCAGTTTCTATATCATTGTAGCCCCTCCACCCACCACCCCCAATAGACGACGTATGCTTATGGGGTCCTTCCGTCCGTTCGTACATACGTCTGTCTGTCCGACTGTCCACAAGTCTTTGGTTCCGTCCGTTTTAATTGCTTAAATATCAGTAATCACAAATGAATTTTTCTGATATTAGGTATACCAAACTTGCATACAATTGACTTTGATACTGAGAGGACTGGAGATTAAAATAGCCATTTTAAGTGAGTAATGTTTTGGTATTAAAATGTTTATTATTATTATTATTATTATTATGATCATTATTATTTATTAAGTATTTTCTTGCATGTGTTTGAAACTTATGATATGTAGCAGTACTTGATTCAAATTATGTAGCTAGGGTCAATGTAAAACAATAATGTTGAGCACCCTCTTTTAATATTGTATAAAAATGAAAATTAAAATAAAATAATAATAAAAAAAAAATGTGTATGCTGAATTTAAGAACTTTCAAAGATTTAAGCCGTTGGATATACATATCCCACCTCTTCCTCTAATCACACCGCTACCACCTATATCGCAAAAGGAGTTTGGGGTTGGGGTATATTGTTTTCAATCTGTCCGCCAGTCTGCTGACCGCATTTTAGGTTTTTACTTATACAGAATTTGTCGGATCTCAACGGCATTTTGAACATACATCTATGATGACTGGAGACAAGTCAGCCTAAAAAAAGGGGGGCCGAGGAGGTTTTGAAGGCATTAGGCTTCTTTGTAGATCTAGTTTCCGCTAAACAATGTAAACAATGTCAGAGTTTCCTTTTTTTCCTTTTTAAAAGTTATATTGTAGCTCAACATTGTTAAGATATCAGTCAAGTTAGAAATTCGACTGGTTTTTGACAGGTTTGGGGTTGTTGTTTGTTTGTTTGGTTGGGGTTTAACGACTAACTGAGACAGTGTTTCAGTCTATCGAGCGGTGTCTCAGAGAGGAAGAAGGAACGACAGGACAGACGAGAGTAAAATGAAATACGAACCCCATTCCGCACCTGCTGCAATTACAGCAATTATTATCCAGATTTATGGTACGATCCTCAGGTATCTAAATCTTTAGCATGAGATACCCCAAAACGTGCAAGGCCTAAAATGAGTATCATGCTATAAGTGAGAAAGAACGCAGTTTGTCCGCCTGTATGGTCGATAATGCACTCCCTAAAGCTCGTGGATTATCTCTCCGTACAGGCGGACGAACCATGCTCTAGCTTACACTAGTAAGACTCGCCTACACCAAACGTAGCCCTACCCGACCACGCGCGAATGAGTATGTGTTGGGTGGTCTCTTTCCTCCTTATCTTTCTCTCTATCTCTCTCTCTCTCTTGGTGGAGCCCCGGTAGTTCAGTGGGCTAAGTGCTGGGCTACTGATCTAGCGGACCCGGGTTCGAATCCCGCTCGAGGCGAGAATCTTTCCTACCGTTAACGGAGTTCCATTGCACATAGCCTTTCATTATCGTCGTCCCATCGTCCTGATATGACTGAAATACTGTTGAAAAGGGGCGTAAAATCGCGAGTCATCCATCCCCCCCTCTCTCTCTCTCTCTCTTGGAGACGTCTCAATATAGACTTAGGCTTTATTCCCGAAACTACGTTGTCTGGCCCATGTTCCTTCTTCTTAATATAATCTTTGCTCTCGAAGGAACTCTTTTTAAAAGAGTTTATTCATATTTTTAAACGACATTATACAAACCACATGACGTAAGCCAAAAGTCTGTCTGTGGAACGCAGCACCCTTAAAATATGAATTTGTCACACACACAAATAAAGAAACAAGAGGGCCAGGGTGACCCTGAATCGCTCACCAGAGTTCCATGTGCACTAAGACTATTAGAGTTATTTTACTCACCTTGGCATGAAATAGGTCATGGTCAACCCAGAGTTACAATTTGAGAGGAGCCGCGGTAGTGTAGTGAATAACGTGCTGGACTTCCAATTCAGGGGTCGCAAGATGGATTGCCCGCTTGGATGAGACCTTAAACTGCGGCCCCATCTCCATATGACCTAGTTGTTGGTTGGACGTTAAGCCTGAGTTCACTCACTCACTCATAATTTGAAGAAACCAAGTTTCATCGCAGTTGGCCAATCAACCTAGTGACCTAGTTTTTGAACCAATATGATCCATATTCAAACATAAGCTAGACATTATTCAAACAAACATTCTGACGCAGTTTCATGAAGTTTCAATGGATAATGAAGCCTCTATTGCGTACACAAGGCCTTTCTTAAATTTGACATAGTGACCTCCTTTTTAACCTAATATAATCCAATTTCATTCTTTGCCTGAATTTCCGTGAGATAAACATTCTGACAAAGATTCATGAAAATCGAATCATAACTGTGCCCAATGGAATGTACATAAGGTTTTTTCAAGATATGACCTGGTGATCTTATTTTTGGCCCAACATGACCCGCTTTCAAACTTGGCTTAGACTTCATGGACATAAACATTCTGACAAAGTTTCATGAAGATTGGATTAAAACTACCCTCTAGAGTGAACAAAAGTTTTTTTTTGAAGATTTGACCTAGTGACCTAGTTTTTGACCCAACATCAAATCTGGCCTGCATATTATGGTGATATACATTCTGGCGAAGTTTCATGAAGATTGGACCAAAACTGTGCTTTATCAAGTATACACAAGGTTTTTCTAAGATCTGACCTAGTGAACTATTTTTGAGTCAAAAATACCCTGTTTCAATCTTGGCCTAGATTTTATCAAGATAAACATTCTGACATAGTCTCATGATGACTGAATCAGAAGTATGCCCTTTAGAGTGTAGGTAAGGTTTTTCTAAGATTTGACCTAGTGACCTAGTTTTTGACTCGACAATACTCACTTTCAATCTTAGCCTAGACTTAATGGAGATACACCTTTTTACTAAGTTTTATGATGATTGGATCAAAACTGTGCCCTCTAGAGTGTACATAATGTTTTCTAAGATTGACCAAGTGAGCTAGTTTTTGACCCGACATGACCCAGTTTCAATTTTGACCTAGACATTATGATGATCAACATTCTGACAAAATTTCATGAAGATTGGATCAAAACTGTGCCTTCTAGAGCGTACAAAAGGTTTTTCTAAGATTTGACCTAGTGACCTAGTTTTTGACCAAACATGATCCAGTTTCAAACTTGGCCTAGATTTTATCACGATAAGTATTCTGACAAAGTATCATGAAGAATGAATGAAATATGTGCCCTCTAGAGCGTACACAAGTTTTTTTCTAAGATTTGACCTAGTGACCTAGTTTTTGATTAAACATGAATCAGTTTCTAACTTGGCCTAGATATTATGGCGGTCAACATTCTGACAAAGTCTCATGAATAATGGATCAAAACTGTGCCCTCTAGAGTGTACACAAGGTTTTTCTAAAATTTGACCTACTGACCTATTTTTTGACCCGACATGACCCAGTTTCAAACCTGGCCTAAATATTATTAGGATCAACATTCAGACAAAGTTTCATTAAGAATGGATCAAAACTGTGCTCTCTAGAGCGTACACAAGGTTTTTCTAAGATTTTACCTAGTGATCTAGTTTTTGACCCGACATGACCCAGTTTCGAACTTAACCTAGAGTTTATAAAGACTAACATTCTGAAAAAGTTTCATAAAGATTGGATCAAAACATTGCCCGCTAGAGTGTACACAAGCAAAAGTTGACGGACGTCCGGACACACGTACGACGGACGACGGGCATCAGGGTATCCCAAAAGCTCACCCTGAGCACTTCGTGTTCAGGTGAGCTAAAAATGTATGACACAGAAGCCATCTGGCCTATAACAACAGCTTTTGGTAGTAGTGCTTCCTCGCATTGTCATATCATAGCCATGAAATCGCTGAAATATTGATCAAACTTAACTTGAGCCGCTGTCGAGGGAGCTTCACCGTTCCTCGATCAAACCTTACTTATTGGAGTTTACTCCAGCTGCACTTATGTCTGTGAATAAGACTCGACCTGAGTTTAGTTTGCAAATAAGGGCCTCAGTATTAAAAAACAAGTTGATAATTTATACACATGCACCGAAAAAGTCTAAGATCAGCCAGTCTTTCTATGATGTTTTACAGTCATCAAACTTACACTGAAGTTGTGATCACTAAAGGTCTTATAATATTCTCGGAGATCTTGGGTTTTTATTTCGATCAGGACAGGTGGTTCTTAACACATCTGCTAAAATCTCCTTGCACACATGGGTTAACCATCTCTATTTTACTATTTTGCTTTTCATGTCACACTATCACCGTAGGAAACATAAACGTCCACCGTAGAATACGTGTTAGCATAACATTCGAAATCCAATACATAAGGTTTTGATTAGCCGTAGAAAACTATAAAACCTGTTTGCTAAAATTCACATTTTTTCATACATTCGTGCATGCTGCAGTAAATATCGGCGTACATTTATGATTTAGTGCAATATTCCTCTGCATGGACAAATACAGGAATAAATAGAGTCAGTAAAAACCTACTTATGATGACTTGAATTCTCGCTAAGCCTATTTCGATAAAACTGCCAAAAAATGTGTGCAAAGGGATTACAGTATGAGCTAGAATTCTTCGGCACAGCATAAAAGGCTAGATTTGCATTAGAATATGAAAATAAATATTTATTTTGCTGAAATCGTCTGCTAAACGGCCGTTAACAGTAGAAATCTTCATCAAAAGCCGTAGGAAATCATAACGTTAACCGTAGCATGCAGACTCCTGAAATAACACATTGTATGTAGTGCTGTCATGCTTTTTGTGACTTCCTGTTTTATTCTCGGCACAACGTTGCCCTTTCAAACTGAAACAATGCTTAGAGGAAAGAATTCGAACCTCCAGAGATAGCTTCTTTCCCTTATGGTTTGACCCTTAAGTGAAAGCGAGGCAAAAGATGCAAGTGACAGACTTGCTTCCCCTGAAAGTGTACCCGTGCATGCAGTTAGTCCGGTCAGAGTCGTTGCTGTTCGCACATTATGCTCGGATCTTCAGAAATCTACAAGCACAAAGTGAAGTGTTCTTTTTTGTTGATGGTGGTGTTATTGTTGTTTTACCATTAAGCCGATCTGGGTCTTCTGTCTTTACTTAATCAGACTATTCTTACTGTATGAAAATGGAACTTCAGTATGTTAACCGCTTGCCCGCTGATCTAGCGGTCTCGGGTTCGGGCTTCACCGGAGGTGGAGTTCATTTCAATCGTAGACTGGCTTTTATTGTCACCCACCCATCGTCCTGATATGACTGAAAAACTGTTAAAAAGGACATTAATTCGCAAGTCATCCATCCATCCATACTGTCTGAAAATATTGGTGTCCTATAAATAATGCATAAAGTTACAGACAGACAGACAGACGGTCTGCCAGACAGAGACAGGCAGACGGCCTCTAAGGGGAGGTAGGGTAGGATAGGGTAGGGTAGGGTAGGTAGGTAAGTTGGTAGGTGAACGGAGAGACAGACATGCAGACAGTCAGAGGGTAGGGGCGAAGGTAGGTAAGAATGGTAGGTAGGTTGGTGACTAGATGGATGGATGGATGGGTCTTTTAGATGAACTGAGCGCTGATTCAAATTAGACTACTTAATTTTGTTCTAACTTTCCTTTTTATCAATAAAATACCAAAACAACAGGTTTATCTGTATTGCGAGAAGGACGTGTTTACTTTCGATTTCGGTCGTGTGTCTTTAACGTGTAGGATGAGCAGACACTGGATTCTAAAGTCGGCAAAGGCGTAGCTACCTGTACGCAAATACGCAAGTGCGTATTAAAATTGTGTCAAACGGATAAAATTCCAACACGCTCAGCGTATTTTCATTCTGAAATGCGGTAAATTGGACAAGATTTTAATCACAAACGTCCAACTGTCCTTTAAGGAAGAAAAAATATCTAAGGGGCTAAACCCCAGGAGTAGTAGGTTTCCCACTAAATCAGTATGGAAACCTTATTGTGCGTATCGTATGGATGGATGGATGACTTGCGATTTTACGTCCTTTTCAACAGTATTTCAGTCATATCAGGACGATGGGTGGGTGATGATGAAAGGCGGTTTGCAATGGAACCCTGTTTACGATTGAAAGTACTCCGCCTCTGGCGGGGCTCGAACTTGCGACCGCTAGATCAGTAGGCCAGCACTTAAACCACTTAGCTACACGGGCTCCTGTGCGTATCGTGTGATTTCCGCTAGTGCGCCCTTGCTCGATGCAAAAATATGTATTTATGTATTTTGCCCTTGTTTAGACATGCACGTGAGTGCAGTCTGATCACGACACTCGCTGTTCCTTGTATATTTAACAGAGCTGTATGCATTTAGGATTTTGGGCTGGATAATCTACATGGATGATGTGAGATGTAAGCGTTGGAAGCCTTCTCTGAAGGCACCAAGCGGGCAAGTGTCGAATCAACGTCGATGCAATGTCGACATTACTACGACGTTTGAACCGTTGTACGTGGGTTGATCATTAAATAATGGAAACACCTTTGTAGATTAGTTGATTGTATATAGAAATAAGTATCCTTCATGTATCACCAAAGAGTGTCTTTTGAGCTTTCGAATTCATGTTTAAAATTGAAATTTTAACGTGTTACCATAGCAGCATATGACGTCACGTTCATGCGGGGTACCGCGTGTGAATTTTTTCGACTTCATTTTGGTAAGGAGGTGCGTGTATTATGCTTATTTTTGCGCTTTGTAAGGAGGAATTGATAATTTAGGAACGCCTTCCATTTAAGTTAGGTTTTGGCTTTAGAAACACACATACATGTATAATGATTCTTTATGAAAACGTTCTGAAATTTTGCATGATTTTAAGCTGAAGCAGGGGTTAAAATAATTGACTTTTAGGGAGTTTGACGTTTTATTCCGATATTTCAGGTATTATGCTAAAGTTAATTGATCGGATGTCAAGTACAGGATGATTTTGGTTCTTTCTGCTATACAATGCTACCGAGACTCTGTTTGCTACACTGCAATGACGTCACAATTCTGGTCCCTCCGGCTTAAAATCAGCGAAAGACGTCAAATTTTGCTCGATCAAATGTCTTTCACGGTCTGTACTTCTGCCAGGTTTGAGAGCAAGTCATGAATAACATGCCAGGTTTGAGAGCAAGTCATGAATAACAGTATATTTCTTTTAGTATCTGAGCCTTCCACGAAGTAATCACTCTATCACAATTTTTTATCCATTCTTTGTTACTAATCCGCAGCAAGTATACATGAAAATATGAGACTTAATATATGAGAATATGAGAAAAATTTAGAGACTTAACCCTTATAAGTTTAAGGCTTCGTTGCCATGACGACGATATTCTTAAACAGTACTTTTGGGCTTAATTATATGTCATATGCTTGCTTCTTAGGTATTATATGTCTGAAATATTGTTTTGACACATAGCCTATGAAATAAATGCTACTTTCCATTATTTAATGATCATCCCTCGTACAAACTCTGTCAACAAGGTTAAGGTACATGTAAAATGTTAGGAAACTGAAACTCAAGCAGAAACCAAACAACGTCGCATAAACGTCGAGGCAGATTTAGCGACTTTCATTTCAAAACGAGTACAGACTGTCTGGTATGTATTGCTACAAAGGAAGTCGCCGAATCAAGGTCCTTGCAACGTCATCAACGCAACGTCCATTCGCCATTTCAGTGTTTTGTCACTCTCAAGAATATACTAAGTATACGTTAACAAAGGGTGCGTTTGGGGTTCTGCCAATGTCAGCATAGGCATGTCAATGCCGTTCAAAGTTTCAACATTGGCACCATAGGCTCTACCGTTGGTACCAAAGGTACCAATATTGCCGACCATTGGCTGCCATTACTGAAGACAACAAAGGGCGTGGCTAACATTACAAACGCCGGTAAATTGCGTCATTCAATATGGCGATTTAGTGAATCCATCATAAACGCTCGAGTTGTGACAGGAGAATAATTGTTCCCGACAGTGATGAAAGCATATTAGAAAATAAATAAAATTTTCTAATTACAGAAAAAATTGGCTCTGCAGTGGTGCCAATGGCGCCATTTGCTCTACCAATAGTTGGCTGCAAAAGGTCACCTGTTCAGGGTTCTACGGTTACCAATGGCACCATTGGCAAATCGCCAATGACACCACTGGCAGAACCCGGAACGTACCCAAATTCATCATTCAGCTTAACCAAGGATCAGGCAACTTTAAAACAGCGTCTTGCTGGCGTATCGACTTTGATAAGCTTCAAACATTTTGTATAGCAAATTAATTGCAGCGTGCACAGAACCTATCAAATGCTATATTGCCACAGCGTTTTCAGCTGTTGGGAACGAGCCGTAATGCCGAATCAATTATGTGGACTAAATGCACATGCCCTGACCAGACTGCTCATGTACACCAGGAAAGGCTGGGGTAGTACATTTGCTTTTGTTAGCCCATTAAGATGTGGGTAATCCAAGCCCGCCCCAGCCCCCCCCCCCCCCACTCCCCCGTCTCCCCAATCCCCATTTTCTTTAAAATGTTACATTTATTTGGATGACTCCATTTCTGTGTTTTAGGGGTTTCTGGTGCATGTTTCCACTTTTATTGTAGTTTGTATAAATATTCCGTTCATCCTGACCAGACGCCGCATTGCTCGTCTGAACTGGGTCTGCACTGTTCGCATATGTCGCCCGGCGGCATATGCGAACAATGCAGACCCAGTTCAGAAAACGGGTTACCAAATTACCCTACACATTATGACAACTTGTAACTATCTCTATATTTTTGAATGATATTTAATTTAATGGCAGGCCCTGTTCGGATCATAAATGTTCGTCTGTAAAATCAGCGTGCCACTGCGTCGACGTTTGACAGCATCTGCTGTACATATGCGACCATTGACGACTCAGACCTATCTGCGCGTCTGTGCAGTCAGTCTGATACGACTTCGTTTTTGTTTCCAACAGATATCACTGACACATATACATACGTTGCATGTATACACATAAGCATGCTGCATGCAAATGCTGTTTCAGTTTCGGCATAATATTCATACAATGTGCAAGAACCCCGTTTGTATTTTAAGATTTCCTCCTCCAGCAGGATTCGAACACGGACTGCTAGCTTATCAGGACCGTGAGCCCTTATCTGTCTGAGCTACCGGGGCTCCCAACAGACTGGTACTGAAAACCTGTATATTTATTCAGTAGTACAAAGTAGCCAAGTCAAATTGTGTGCCATACGCTCGTGAAGCAACCCTTAACGTCAGATAAGCGCGCACTTCCAATGACAAATGCTGACATCACGTGTAATTTTGCATCATGAAGGAGACGTTTACACGGCTAGATCCCGCTTTGCGCTATTCTGTCCTACATAATGGGCTGACGATTTAGTTTGAGTTGTGCTATCACAAGCTGTTCTTCAACCGATCAAAATAGAAGAAAAAAAATTCCCTGGCTGGGCACTGTCGTTGAACAAATAGCTAATTCAGTATTGATCAGCAAAATGAAAATATAAGTAACACCACGCTTATTTATATTTAAAGAATTTTGCTTTCCAGACGAGAAGGAACGGCATGCATCGTCTTTTTGCCAAGATGTCCTAATGTAGCTAAAAGTTATCAACGTCAAATCGACTTTGATGTAAAAAATATGATCACGGTTGCAACAACGTAGATACGATTTTAATTCAATCCTGCAAATGGCGTCGTGTAAAATTTTACCTTACGGCGCGTGCCTATAAATACTCAGATCAGCTTGCGCACCGGCGCAGACTGATCTGTCTTCCTTGATGCATATGTAAAGACTAAATAGGATTAAGTCGGTGATAATCACTGATTTGGGACAAAGACAAAAATCTGCATAAAATACTCAAAATAACACTGATCTTTCCAAAACTTAGAAGATGCCTTTTTTATGTTGTTTCTCATAATTTAGAATCCCAAAATGCAGCATTTGTTAATGTTAAAAAGTGTTTTTATAAGAGAAGATCAAAGGGTAATTTTCTGCGAATAAATCTGAAAAAATAATATCATTATTGAAAATATACTTAGTGCTTAGAGTACCTTGTTGCATAATGGAGAGCGTCCTAGCAATTTTTTTTTTCAAACTCTTTCACACATTATCAGGCTGAGCAGATGAAAAAAGATGCAGTCTCTGTCCAGTTTTTTTGGTCAAAACACACAGGTGAGACAGGTGATACTATTTTAACAAGGTTGAACAATTTCATCTACACACCACTGATCATGTCAGTAATGTATTATTTATATTGTAGGTGTTAACATAGGTATGCTTGCCTACCCTATATTTAATAAATGCGTCCAGTGTACATTTACTTTGTACATGGTTGAACATTTGAGAAAAAGCTACCGTTTTCATGTGGTCTACATTACAATTTGAGAAAGAGTTGGAATAAATAATTGCTAGGACGCTCTTCATTATGCAATAATGCACCTTCAGTACATGTAAATTTTCAATAATGTTATTATTTTTTCAGATTTATTCGCAGAAAATTACCCTTTGATCTTTCCTTATAAAAACACTTTTTTAAGCAGCATGTACATCTATTTTGTATTCTAAACTGTAAAGAAGTAAAGAACAACAAAAATAAGAAGTCTGCTAACTTTCAGGGAGATACGTTACTATTTTATGGTTTTATGCAGATTTTTAAATTTACCATAAATCACCACCTTAAGTGTTTGCTCGTCGCTAATGTCCTAAACTCCCTGTTCGTGCGACGCAATTCCTTTTTGCATTTTAGGCACCACAATCGATGCGTTGTGTACGTTTGAAATGCCCCCTTACCTAGAACGTCCGATCTCAAATGCAGAATGTCAGCCTAGGTAAACTTTTAATGTCCAATAGCATATCTTTGAACTGTTTGCGAGCAGTGTGGATCCAGGTCAGACTGACCTTTGTGATCAGTCTGATCTGGATCTGTACGCTTTGTCGGAAGTTCTTAAATGCAAATTGGTTTATATCTTTATAAAGATGTGCTAAATTGCCGGGAAACAGAATAAGCATACGTACTAAAAATAGCTTTATAATAAGAAACTTACTATTATTTTTTGTTCCCCATATTCTTTTACCAAACAGAATAAATATATTCCAAATGCACAAAATAGCTTATAAAATGTTGCTCAGCTGATGGCGTGATATATGTACATGTACATGCTTTTTCTATGCACGGACTGATCGGCAGAGCGTAACGCACCTATGGGTTTTATGATGTATATATCAGCATATATACTACCACTTTTTATGTGAAAGGTACAAAGCGCTGTAAAGCAAAGTACATGTACATATTCCCTGTACACATGTATAATGTTTTGTGGATTTGTCTACCATGTAGTTTATGTTTTAGATTTAATGCTGTTTGTATATATATGTCCTGTTGTTTGAGATGTGAAATATTAGATAAATTATTTAAAAAAAAAAAAAAAAAAAAAAGTGGTTGTGCACCTAGCGAAGACTCAGATCAGCCTGGGCATCCGCACAGTCAGATCATAGTCTTGGCTGTGCGCTTAAAAATAGCTAAGGTTCCAAGCTACCGTCATGCTGGCAGCTAAGAGTCTGATCAGACTGGGCGGATGCCCAGGCTGATCTGAGTCTACGCTGGGCGCACAGCCACTTTGTTGGTTTTGTCGTGTCGCGGCTCTAATAGAAGTTGCATCATTCTATTACAGATTTGTTCAAAAAAAAAAAAAAAAGATTGTATAATCAACTCCTCCCACAGTTTTTAAGCTATCAGTTTAAAACCCTGCACACATGTTCCAGGAATATTGAAGTTGTGCATGTGCTGTTTTGGAGAGGAAAAAAAATATATTTTTTTTTTGCTAAAATTATGACCTTTTCAAATTTTTTCAGGTTTTGGTTAATACAGTATGACAAGATTGTATACTCAGCGTCAGTGAAAACGCACCAGTTTGGAACTTATGGCACATTATGTTCGTTAAATGTTAAGTTTTATGTAAAAGCAAATTTAGTAAATGTTTATCTTCTGGAATTGAGACCAGTGTTTACAAATTAAGTTTCGTTCATCAATCGACGTTATCAAGCGTGACGTCAATACTGACGTGTATAAAAACTGTCGATATCAAATGACACATTTATAGCGTAATACATCCATATTTCGTGTTCTGCCAGACACTTGCTTGCAAAAGCAATTTTTATTGGAGGGACTCTTGACATAAAACCACATTTCCTCCATGGAATTATGACGCGGTGTGGCAAATAAGGATAACGTTTTACATTTAACGTCACGCTCGTGCTGGATAAGGGTTGACGCTTGCCCCACAAAACTTCTGGAATTCAGTTTCTACTACCGATCTCAGCACCTTTGGCTGAAAGAAAGTAACATATTTACCGTCAGTTACTTTATTCTGTTCATTGTTTGATGAATGTGACAATATAGTGACATTCGAATCCAAGTCACTTTGTCGCATTCGGCGGTCTGAATTTCTTTTCTATGGCGATTTGAGAGGCTATCTATTCTCTAGCAAATTCCATCATTTAGGAATTTCTGCCATGTGAAATTATGCTGGAATTCCGTTTTTCTTGATTTCGTAGCATACGTTACGTCAAACACTTACAGCTTACCTTTATGCGAAACGACATCATAGGCGTAATAAGATGGTTTTATATGATGACTTTAGCCTGTTGACATAGTATGATCATTGAATTTTAGAAAAAAATATGACATTATTAGACTGGTGCGTTTTCATTGACGCTGAGTATATAATCAACTCCTTTCAACAGATTTCTAGCAATCAATTTGATAGTTTGACTGACATACTGAAGATGTACAGATGCCTTTGTGAAGAGAAAAAAATCATTTTTGACAAAATTATGGTCTTTTTAAACTGAAAAATTTTACAGGTTTTGATTTATATAGGATTGCAAGTTTATATAATCAAACCCTTCCAGAGGGGTAATTGAAGAAGAGGGGGAGGGGTAGACACGCACAGCACGGGGGTATCATCTGTGTCTTACAGGCACAATTTTATAGTTTTTTTTTTTTTGTTTTTTTTTTCAATCAGAATTTAAAAAAAATGATGTAGGTCTACAGCCGTTTCCTAATGGTAACGGTCGTAGATCTACAAGTTTTTTTTTTTAATTCTGACTGAGAAAAAAAAAAGACGGGCAAAGGCTACAAAATCCTTTCGCCTGGTGCTCATAGCTCATACTTAAATTCTGTTTCTTCTTTTTCAGTGTTCCGATGATCAGTGTGTGCGAGATTTTTACTCTATTCAGAAACGATCTGTCATGTGCTCTCTGCAATTTTATGAGACACAACTCGATGATACATTCTGTAAATCCCTGGGCTTTCCACCGGACAATGTTAGAGACTGTTATAATCCTAACTGCATAGCTCGCTGGAATACCTCCAGCTGGTCAAAGGTAAAGTATGATGCTAGAGACTGTTATTATGTCCCCCAAGGGGTGCATATTTTGGTGTGGATCCCGTCGGCGTCGGCGTCAGCGTAGCTTCTTGTCTGCACTCATCTCCTGAATGGGTTTTGACCAAACTTGCACAGATACATCACTGGGTAGGGGGAAAAGACTGATTAGATTTTGGTGACCTTAACCTTATTTTCAAGGTCACAGGAGGTCAAAGAATGATGAATGAAAAATAGCTTTTCTGCACAATATCTCCTGAAGGAAATAATTGATTTTTAACCAAACTCGCACAGATATATCATTGGGAGATGGCAAAGAACTGATTAGATTTTGGTGACATTGACCCCATTTTGAAGGTCACAGGAGGTCAAAGAGTGTTGAAAAATGCCTTGTCTGCACCATTTCTCCTGAATGGATGGATGGATTTGAACCAAACTTGCACAGATATATCACTGGGAGAAGGCAAAGAACTCAATAATGATTAAGTTTTGGTAACCTTGACCCCATTTTCAAGGTCACAGGAGGTCAAAGAACACTGATATTTATTGTTCGAAAAATGTTGGAAGCTTTTTCTCACATTTTTTCAACAAAAACTGCTGGCATGTTTGAGATATTATTATTTCGTAAATTTAAACGTTAACTAACGATGTCGTAAGTTTCGAACAACTGGACCCTGATATGCAAACCTTATACATTATGCCAGATAATTAACAAAACGCTGGGATATATATATATATATATATATATATATATATATATATATATATATATATATATATATGTATCCACCTTCAATCCACAAAATCCAGAACTCTTTCAAACTATTCAATATAATCTTCCCATTTTATACGAGGATGAAAAAATGAAGAAAATAATAGAAGAAACCAACATAATTAAGAGCAAACGACAACCTAAAAACCTAAAAAAGATGTTAACTAGGGCGAAATTTGAAGACAGTATAATTACCCCCGAAGTTACGAAATGTAACAGGTCTAACTGTGGTGTTTGTAATCATTTAATCACAGGAAATAATTTTCTTTTCAAAAATGGTTATAATTTTCAGATAAGATCCAATATGTCATGCGAAAGTAAAAACGTAATTTATGTGATGCGATGCGCCGGGTGCGACGAGGAATATATCGGAGAAACAGGGGATACCCTGAGACACATAGTTACGGTGCATAGACAGCAAATACGGGACATTAATACAAGAATGCTTTATGTGAGTCATCATATAGATGACTGTGCAAGAGGACAAACTATAAAATTTAAAATTTGTCCTCTCTACAAAATGAATTCTGACAGTGTCACTTTAAGAAAATCAAAAGAAAGTTATTTTATATACAAATTTAAACCCAAGTTAAATAGAGCTGTTTAACACACTTATTTATATGATCAACCGACTAGACGGAAGTAACATGACGTCATTTCCTTTACTTATTGCTAACGTCGTTACTATTAACGCCAACGTAATTTATCTCCATGTTATTTTAACATTGTGATTGTGTTAATGTTTTTTCACTTCTTCTGATGATCTACATGCAGTAGTGAAACCGGTTAAGAAAATAAAGCGACAGAACTTTCAGGCAGATTTCTTATTTCTATTTTATATATTAATATCCTGTATTGTGGACTTTTTCAAGATTTAAATAGATAATACACAATATAGAGGAAATATGCCGATAACAAGACAGCAAAGAATTGACTCGGAAACGCCAAGTGTAGAAGTTACACTGGATGAAACAGACTACGGAGAGAACAGTTTAGCAGAACTCAACTTCACGGCAATGCTTGAGAAGTTAAACCTGGTGGTGAACAATTTATCATCAATTTCGGAAAATGTAAGTAAAACATTTGACTTTATATCCGCAAATTTAAATCAACGAGAAACCCATACTTCATCACAGATACCCAGTACTTCAAGTGGTCAGGCTGCAACACAAGAACTATGCGAAAATATAAGAGAACTAATTGAAGAAACAAATCAGCCTACACTGGAACGAGAAGCAAGAAGAATTAAACAAAGTATGGAAACACTATGGTACAGAAAACTAAACGACAGAAAACGTGCTTTTTGGCTAAAGCTAAGAAATGAGAACTTGTCCAAAATATATGAAGAATGGCGCAACTCGACACCCATTATTTTACCTCAACAATTACAAATGTACCCAATAACTGGTGAACCAGATGATCAGAGACGACGCAGAGAACGTCAAATATTGGACAATTTCAAAACTGAAAAGGATCTACTGGAACTTAGAGGCCAAAGTCAGGAGGAAAAATACAAACGTATTGACGAAGAAATGTCTTCCATCATATCTGATAAGACTACAGGGAGAAAAAGAGAAATCCTTATTGGACTGTGGTACGAAGATACAAAAAAGGAGGAAGCAATTTCACAAAATAGATGGGAAACGAAGAATCTTAGTTGGCTCAAAATGTATGAGACTGACTTTAAAAATAAATATTCGGACAGAAATCCATTCCTGAAAGATTTACAGGATGCACAAAGAGGCAATAGAAACTATGCCCGCCCTCAAACTAGGCAGCGAGAAAATAGGATGTATATAAGTAGAGAAAGAATAATGAGAAATTCACAGAATAGAGATAGAAGCCCTTCTTATGAAGACAGACCTACGTATGCAGCTGTTACTCAAAGAACAGTTCCAACAAACAGACGACAAAGTCCCCGAAGGGATACTGGTGATCCAAGGGAAACCACCACATACATTAGACAAAGATTTAACAGACAAAATGAAAGGGAAGAAGACTATCAAAACCCGACAAATAGATCCGGGAGACCACCCTATAATTATTACAACAGAGGTAGAAGGTATGGAAATATTCAAAACAGGGACACAAATTATAACGACCAGAATTATTCACAGAGAAACTACAGAATAAACAATGACTCCTACAGAAACCGTTTTTTAGACCTCAACAGCCCAACCGGGCGCGAACCATAACATCAGGAACTGAAACCAATTTCAATAATAATACACCAGAAATAAAAATAATAAATTTATCTGAAAGAATATTGACAAACTCAGAAAGGAAAATATTAGAAAAGGGTTTAAAATTTACTCCCACCCCTCAAAAAGAAAATTTTCAAGAATTAAAAGAAGACCTGTCAGAATTCATTAGAAAGTTAAGACTTTCTGAATATTTCTATGAATTAGAAGATCCCGATATCTCAATTGTAAAAAACAAAAGTAACTTTATACCGCCAAAAAATCGCAATTCGGCTTTAGAGCACTATATAGAAAATGTGCAAAACACACCAATTACAAAACCAAACAAAACTATCAAATACAATATAATTTTGGCTGAGAGAAAAGCTATTAAAAGTTTGGCAGATGATACAAATATTATTATAAAAGAAGCCGATAAAGGCGGCACAGTAGTGATAATGAAAAAAGACTACTATAAAAACGTTGTAAATGACATGTTATCTTATGAAAACTATTATGAAACATTAGATTATGACCCTCGAAAAAAAGATAAAATGATATATAACAAATTCTTGAAAAAACACAAACAGGTTTTAACATCAAAAGAACTAGATTATTTATCAAACTTTGATGTAAAATTCAGTAATTTTTACGGACTTCCGAAAATTCACAAAAACAAGCAAATTCAGCAAGCTTGTTCTGAAAATGATTCAATGTATATCCAAATTTCAAACGTCACAGATTTAAAATTAAGGCCCATTGTTGCCGGACCAGCCTGTCAAACTCATAGATTAAGCAACTTAATCGACATCTTACTACGACCATACACAAAACGAGTCCAAAGTTATCTAAGGGACACTATAAATTTTCTAAATCATTTGCCTTCAACTGTACCAGAGAGCACCTTGCTAGTTACGTTCGATGTGGAATCATTATATTCTAACATTCCTCACGACTTAGGATTACAGGCTATTAGTTATTGGTTAGAAAAATACCCTAATGATTTACAAAATAGATTTTCTAAGGAATTTATTTTTGATGGTATTGAACTAATATTAAAAAATAATACATTCTATTTTAATGGCACATATTATCGCCAAATAAAAGGAACCGCCATGGGCACAAAATTTGCCCCCGTATATGCGACAATGGTAATTGGCTATTTAGAACAGTTATTATACAGGAAAATAACAGATTTATTTGGTGACGAATTCTGTGACGAATTCATATTGTACTGGAAGCGATTTTTAGATGATTGTTTTATTCCTTGGACAAAATCATATTCCGACTTAATGATTCTTAATGATATATTAAATAATTTACACCCAGACATAAAATTTATTATGCAATTCAGCAACGAAAAACTACCTTTTCTAGATGTTTTAATAATTAAGAAAAATACAGAACTCCAATCAGACATATATTATAAGCCCACAGACAGTAAACAATATTTGCTGTTCAATTCTTGTCACCCAAAACACATAAAGACAAGTATACCATACTCATTAGCTCGCCGAATTAGAAGTATTGTGACGGATGTAAACACTTTAGAAATAAGAATGAGTGAATTACGGAAAGCTTTAACGAACCAAAGGTATCCCAAAACTGTCATCGAAAAGGGAATTGAGAAAGCAATGAAATTGGATCCAACCCAATTACGAGTAGTACAAGACAAAACTGAGAATGATATAATTACATATGTATCCACCTTCAATCCACAAAATCCAGAACTCTTTCAAACTATTCAATATAATCTTCCCATTTTATACGAGGATGAAAAAATGAAGAAAATAATAGAAGAAACCAACATAATTAAGAGCAAACGACAACCTAAAAACCTAAAAAAGATGTTAACTAGGGCGAAATTTGAAGACAGTATAATTACCCCCGAAGTTACGAAATGTAACTGGTCTAACTGTGGTGTTTGTAATCATTTAATCACAGGAAATAATTTTCTTTTCAAAAATGGTTATAATTTTCAGATAAGAACCAATATGTCATGCGAAAGTAAAAACGTAATTTATGTGATGCGATGCGCCGGGTGCGACGAGGAATATATCGGAGAAACAGGGGATACCCTGAGACACAGAGTTACGGTGCATAGACAGCAAATACGGGACATTAATACAAGAATGCTTTATGTGTGTCATCATATAGATGACTGTGCAAGAGGACAAACTATAAAATTTAAAATTTGTCCTCTCTACAAAATGAATTCTGACAGTGTCACTTTAAGAAAATCAAAAGAAAGTTATTTTATATACAAATTTAAACCCAAGTTAAATAGAGCTATTTATATGATCAACCGACTAGACGGAAGTAACATGACGTCATTTCCTTTACTTATTGCTAACGTCGTTACTATTAACGCCAACGTAATTTATCTCCATGTTATTTTAACATTGTGATTGTGTTAATGTTTTTTTCACTTCTTCTGATGATCTACATGCAGTAGTGAAACCGGTTAAGAAAATAAAGCGACAGAACTTTCAGGCAGATTTCTTATTTCTATTATATATATATATATATATATATATATATATATATATATATATATATATATATATATATATATATATATATATATATATATAGCTGGAGATCCAAAGGGAAGGCTCCACAATACAGGTGGAAATATAAAGAGAAAATCGGAAACACCACAACAAGTCACATTTTGTTTTATTCCTCAAGCGCTTTCAGTAGTGAAACATTATCAAGAGGTTTAGAAACAATATGGCGACGTTGTCAATGGTAATAACGTAACGTCATAACAAGAATTAGTTTCCGGTACGTTCGGCGTTAATTTCCACAAGGATGCTACAAGTAAGCACACATATAGATAATTGTGCCCAGGCAAAGACTCCAAAATATCATATATTCCCTTTCTTTAAAATGCAAACGGATAGTGTTGTAAGTAGAAAACAACGGGAGTCGTTTTACATAAGAACACTGAAGCCGGAACTTAACGCCGAACGTACCGGAAACTAATTCTTGTTATGACGTTACGTTATTACCATTGACAACGTCGCCATATTGTTTCTAAACCTCTTGATAATGTTTCACTACTGAAAGCGCTTGAGGAATAAAACAAAATGTGACTTGTTGTGGTGTTTCCGATTTTCTCTTTATATATATATATATATATATTTTTTTTTTTTTTTTAAATGACCAAACCGATTTTTCTGGTTCTCCGGTAAGCAATAAATACAATCTAGAGCATTGTATTTTTACCGTACAAAAGTGTAGGAAAATTACCGAGGAGATTTTATTTGTTTGAAGCTGGCAAGTTATTTGTTTAACACTGGTCTTTCACGATCATTTTCAATGACGAAACTCATCAAATAGGGGTAAAGGGTTTGCAATGATTGCTAAGGAAATTTACTCACCTTATGAAATGGAGAGCTTCACATTGTATATAGGTATATGATAAATACGGTATTGTCCACTTATCGCTCTCAGTGTGCTCAAATGAAAGGTTTGGGAACTATCGGTTACACAGGCGGCGCCATGACAAAATTCCGTATATTACGAGTATGCATTTGCACCGTCTGTTCATAGCCTTTTCTGTTAGCATAACTAGCCTATATATCCTGAAGAAGTCAGTTTATAGTGAAAAGTGTTGATCTGATCCCTAGTGCCAGTGCGCAGACTGATATGAGTATGCACCTGACTGAAGGTCAATTTGCTTTTCCGCCACACAACTATGTTATAACAAACAGCGACACGATAAAACCAACATACTGGCATGCGCGACTAGCGAAGACTCAGGTCAGCCTGGGCATCCTCCCAATCTGATCAGAGTCTTCGCTGTGCGCTTAAATGGTAACTAAGGGCCTAAGCTATATCCAGGCCAACAGCGAAGACTCTGATAAGGAAGATGCCCAGGTTCATCTGTCTTCGCCGGGCGCGCATGCCACTTTGTTGGTTTTGTCGTGTCGCGGCTCATTTTAGGTGTCCCAAATTTTAGAGCTTCCACGATACATGTATTTCTTTACTTACCTCATGATTAGCAATGTTGTCACTCTCAGAGCTTAAGGAGATAATATTTATGGATGCTATCTTCAGCATTTGAAGACTTATTAAGTTCAGAGTGTGTTGTTTACGTTACTAAATATATAAGAGATAAAGAAATAATAGTAGTTTTGAATCGGACTAGCTTTATCAGTTGATCACTATTTTATATGAAGGTCACTCCACTGTTCCACTGCCATATCTGGTAGGCAGGATTGTAGGGCTGTGTAAGAGTCTTGAAGGTCACTGGTTGCATGTCATACATGCAACTCAACAATTAGTAATGAAGGTTAGAGGTAGCAGTAACTGCATGGTTGCGAAAATGCCAAGTAATAGAAAGTAACCGTAGTAAATAGAAACCAACTCCTCTGAAACAACAACACAACTCAACCTGTTTAGACTCAACTAATTATACATAGCCGATTAAGATGTATGGAAACACATCCATGTTTTTTTCGCCATTCAGACATTGGGGGGTGGGGTGGGGGGTGCAACTTTTGAGAGTTCCTATTTGCTTTCCCTGAACTTTTAAGCCATTCATCTGAAAAGTTTTCTACTGTTACAGGAAATAATTTGCTCTTTGCGGACAGAATTGTTTCCTTTAAGAGCTGACCCTATTGAGAAAGGAGGCAGAAACAAAAATCTAAGAGTTGCCTTCCCAAGAAAGAATTATCAAAGTTACTGAAGTAGCTTAAAGTATTAAAGCATTATGTTTATATTTTTAAATATTTATTTCAGTGTGTATCATAATGCGACGCCTCAGGCTTTAAGACCCGAATGCTCAGCTGTGTCTGGACCACAACTGGACGACTGGCTCCCCAGGGGAGTTGCGACACAATCTCCGTACCTAGAACTACCCGCAAGTGTAAAGGACCACCTTGTTCTTCTATTGGTATGCATAGTAAGTCTCCAG
Organism: Ctena decussata; assembly: GCA_963989385.1. Taxonomy (NCBI): domain Eukaryota; kingdom Metazoa; phylum Mollusca; class Bivalvia; order Lucinida; family Lucinidae; genus Ctena; species Ctena decussata. Next base: position 74,930,612 of record OZ022499.1, on the reverse strand, counting down.
ATCAATTGTTCGCATGGTTTCCGTGCCAATGGCTGAATATTTGCGCTCATTACATATTGAAACTATCTAGACCTTGGCATGGCTATTTCTATGCCCCTTTTCGACTCGAACTAAAGTTCCTACCATAGTAGTATTTTTGGGCATGCGCACTCGCATTACCAGTCGAACACCAAAGTTGCTACAATAGTAGATTGTCATGGAAACGGAAATAAATACTGTGCATTTCATTGCCTTTTCCATGCATGTCGTCTTTAAAAACGATACTTTTATAAATTAAATGATACAATGTGCCCTAAAATAATGGAAAAAAACAACTCAGTAAAACAAATACATTTTGTACACCCACAAAACCCGAGAGTCTCCAGCGGCTGACATCTTGCAACTAGAGTAACGGCGGTCCAGACCTCGGTTAATCTGTAGTAAGTTCATGACGTCATTTTAGTAGCTACCATCGCAGTTTGATAGGAGCTTTAGTTAATATATACTGAAAGGATTTAAAAACTTCCACCTATTACTTTTGAATATCTCAAAAATGAATGCAGCTACGTCCACCAAAATTTTACAACATATATATTCGCTTATACCTGATCATATTAATATACCGAATCTGAAATCATTCAGCCGAATCGGTCAGGAAAAAAGCACGTGCTCCTCATGTTCTTAGTACCGTTTACATATGGATGAATAGCTTCATGTATACAGTTTTCTGATGAAACATTTCTCTTACAATATCAAGTTGAATTTTAAAAGTTTGAACTCGGTCTGTTGCTTAATTTAGCCTACAGCGCGTAAATATCGCAAACAGGCGCAGAGTTTTGGGCCAGATAAATTCTGAAATTTCAAAAATTGACGTCGCGTGACAATTTTGTGTGTTAATTACGGCAGTTTAAAATCTCAGACGACGTGCATGGTTTAAAGGAAGCTCTAAAGACCGTCAGAAAAGCACCTAACCGAGATTAAAAACCAGAGGTCATGACGTTAACTAACGTCGACGCCGTCTCCGTAATAGGCTTTGCGCGATAGCATCATCCGCAATGATATTTGCAAATCAACGTGGATGACGTCACACTATAAGATAGTAAGAAATGGTCGAAAAGGGTGTTGCATAAGATAACGCCGGCATCGCCCAATGCATTTCAGTGACGTTACGCTCGTTTACTGACGTCATTTAAGTAAATGATACGAATAAACTGCATAATCTTTAATAAATTTGATAAGTTTCAAGCATTTAGTCGTTAAATATTCAACACTGTCATGAATGAACAGGTCAGCAGCCAGCAATAAAAAGTGGAAGTTTTTAAATCCTTTCAGTATAGTAGCTACTACTGTTCGAGTCGAAGTGGGCCTATGATTACGGATGATCATATTTCCAGTCAATAAGACGAACTCAACTTTTATGATAAGAGCCGCGACACGAGAAAACCAACAATGTGGTCGTCCGCCCAGCGCAGACTCAGATCAACCTGGGCATCCACCCAGTCTGATCAGACTCTTTGCTAAGCGCTTAAAGGGTAGCTGAGGGACTAAGCTACCTTCATGCGGAAAGCGAAGACTCTGATCAGACTGGGCGGATGCCCAGGCTGATCTGAGTCTGCGCTGGACGCACGACCACATTGTTGGTTTTGTCACGTCGCGGCTCATAAATCTTTGGTTTTTGCCTTGGAAACGAAGCATTCTTGCGCGAAAAAGGTGCCTGATGAGAACTGCATATTTCGATAAGCCTTCGCGTCGGTGCGGTCCGATCAGAATATTCCTTATTGTCGTCAGCAATATTTTGATCCTGTAGTATCTAATGAGCTAAAAGCGGGGACTTTGCAGGGTGCAGTCTTGGCTGCTCGCGTGTGCAAAAATGTCTTTCTTTTTTTCTCGTATAGCCGATCACTTTCATATAATTAGAATCTTTGTTGTTGGTTGGGTACCCAAATAGTGCACTTGTTCGCATGGTACATGCATACCTGTCTAATCTATGACATACGGCTATAAACGGGATTTCGCAATCTCCAGAGTGATAGCAAATATCTAAAGGGGTTGGTCGGGTGGTGCGATGGTACTGCGTGTAACTTCCAGTGCCGGGGCGTCCTACTAATTTGGATAATAGTAGGGCAAGGGCTTACTGTGCTTGCAGTAGGTGCCGGTGGGGGATGTTTGGACATTTTTTCTCTCGTCTATCATTTCTCTTTTCTTTGGTTTAAACAATATTTTATTCAAATAAGTTGCTATACAATTGTACATAATATTATATGGTACAGGATCTGATAGAAAGCTGAAGCTTATTTAAACCATCTCCTGAAACAATATGAATACAGCAACATACGTGAATGGTGGAAAGAAAACAAGTAAATCAGGTGAAAGGAATAAAAACAAAAAATGATTAAAACAGAGAATACCACATGGCTAAACACATATCCGTAGCCAGCAAGTACTCTTCGCAGGCTTTTGTGCCCCGAAGCTCCACGGGGACCAGGTGCTCATGGTCTGTGTGGGAGAACCTATGTACAGATAAGCCTTTCGCAGACACCTGTCCCCGCGGAGCTTCGGCAGGGACATGTATACGAGTAGCACTTGCCAGGCTAGCATAGAGCGATACAAGTGTCTACCGTAACAAAATGATAATAATAATAATAATAATAATAATAATAAAATCAACAGTGCGACCGCACTGGCTTATGATATCACAAGCTGAATCAGGATAAGTTTAGACAGAAAATATATCTGTTTCGTGAACTGGTGAAAATATTAGAGGAGTGGCTAGCCAGTGCGGTTGACTGAAATAAAGAAATATAATTCTCTTCACTGTTGACCGAGTTCCCCCCACTCCTGCTGCAACCGACTTAGATCTATATTTTGGTGAGAGATGTGCCGTAATTTCTAGATAAACCTTCTCGAGTGAGTTATGAAATCGTGTACTTGCAGATATAAGCGTTCGTTATCAAAATTAGGAACGTCCGCCATTCCATAAAGTAGCTGATGTGTGTTTAAGTCATTTAAATTACGCGGTAGGTACATGTTTCTTACATTGGAGTAGTTTGGACATTTAAAAAAGAAGTGATATGCGCTTTCGAATTCACCACATGAGCATGAAGGCCTAGGGACGATATTTTTTCTGTATAAATGTGAATTGAGAGCACTACATTCCATACGTATTCATGCGTGAAGTATCTGGCCCATTCTGGAACCAGCGTTGAAGTATTTGGGTGGTGTGTGTATGTCTCTATTTAAACGGTATTTAAAAGATGCCACAGATGGTGAGTTTTTAATATCTTCAGAAAGGTCGTTCCAGGCGCGAATGGTAGAAGGGAAGAAAGAGTTATAGAAAAGATTTGTATTAGCGTGGATGTTACGAAGATTGTTAGAATTCCTAAGATTATAATTTGTAGTATTTTGTACAAGCGGGGGCACAATGCTTTGCAAGTATTCAGGTGTAAGGCCGTTGAGAATTTTGTAAAGAATTATTAATTTATGTTTGTTGCGTCTATTTTGCAAAGAGTCCCACCCAAGGTCAGACAGGAGTTTTTCCGTGCTACACAGTTTAGTGGCTCCTGTGATTATTCTCGCCGCTTCAATGTGTATTGCTTCTAACAGTTTTTTGCTCTCGGCTGTGACATTGTCCCATACTGAGTCACTATACTCTAATACGGGCCTTATGAATGCAAAATACATTTTCTCGAGAGCACGTCTATTTAGTTTAAATTTAAGGGTACGAAGGAGATTAAGTCTACTCCATGCAGCATCTGTAATATTTGTGATGTGGTTGGTCCAGTTACATGTATCTGAGAAAATTAAACCTAAATGTTTGTGGGTTGACGTACGTTGTTCATGATAAGAGGAGGGTGGTTAACAGGATTGCGTTTCCTTGATATCAGCATGGAAAATGTTTTGGAAGGATTAAAATCAACTAACCAGTCACTAGCCCAATTGCTGATATGTCTCAGGTCATTGTTTAGTGTTGCAGCTGCAGTATTTGGATTATCACCAATAATATATAGGCTTGTATCGTCAGCAAAGAGTCTTACAGAGGCATTAAGCTCATTAACAATGTCGTTTATATAAACTAGGAATAGCAGCGGTCCGAGAATGGACCCTTGCGGTACACCAGCTGTTACAAAGGTCCAATGAGATGCTTGTCCGTTCATGACAACACGCTGTCGCCTGTCTGTTAGGTAACTAGAAAACCATTTCAAGATCCTCTCAGAACAACCCATTTGTGATAGCTTGTGTAGAAGGCCACGATGCCAGACCCTATCGAACGCCTTGCTTATGTCGCAGAAAACGACACGTACTTCCTTACCGTTGTCTACAGCCTCACAGAAAGTATGGTAAGTATGTAGAAGTTGGAAGGTTGTGGAATCGCCAGGGACGGAACCAGACTGAAAGGGAGTTAAAAGGTTATGTGTATTAATGTAGTTATATAATTCTTTGTGTACACATCGTTCCATGACTTTGCCAGCTTGACAGAGGAGTGAAATTGGTCTGTAGTTTGAGGCAAAGACCAATCATCTTTTTTATGGATACATGTTACATTTGCATCTTTCCACTGGGACGGAAACTCTCCCAGTTGTAAAGATGAGTTAAACAATATAGAATATGGTGTTGCAAGTAAGGAAGACCCACCCTTCTTTTAGCAAACATGGACTCATAAGATCTGGTCCACAGGACTTACTAGCGTCAAGGTTATCGAGAACATCTTTTGTGCTTTGGGGAGTGATAACGAACAGATCTAAAGGGTCGTGAAAGACAGTTGTAGGTTGGGGAAGGACTTTATTATTATCATTAACGTGCGATTGTGAAGCGAAATATTTGTTTAGCATTTCAGCTTTTTAAAGGGCAGTTTCAGCAAATTCATCGTTGAGTGTAAGTGTAGGCACATTCTGAGAGGTTTTACCGATTTTTAGAAATTGTTTTGAAGTTTTCCAGAATAACTTTGGATTTGGATTTTCGCTAGTGAGCATATCCTCAAGCTTATCAAAATAATCTTTCTTAGATCTTCGAATATGATTAACGACTGTATTTCTTAAGAGTTTATATTTATCCCAATAGTGTATGTTTGCGGTGTTTTTGAACTTTTTGTGACAACGTTTACGTTTCCGTATAAGGTTCTTAATATGGCATGTGATCCAGGGGTGATCATTTGGGCGTATTGTTGCGGTTTTGTTCGGAATTGATCTGTTGGCAGCATCGAAGATAGCTTCGGTTATTAGCTGGACTCTGGTATCAATATCATTGTGCTGAACTCGAGTTTCTAGGTCGTGTTCACGAAGAACCTCACGAAATTTGTCAAAGTCTGCTCGTGCATAATTCCAAATTTTTCGTTTGTATGATCTGAGCGTTGGACGAATGAATTTCAGCAAGACGACAGTTGGACAATGGCACCTTATCTGATCAGGAATGAAAGGGTCTGCTATACCACTAGTCAGAATATTGAACGGATTCCGAACCATTATCAAGTCTATGAGTGATGCAGAGTGTTCGGTGTAGTGAGTTGCCTCATATATCAGTTGTTTCAAGCCGTATAATTGTATAAGATCTTTTACAGGATTGTTTTCGTTGGAGAGCATGTTATAGTTGAAATCACCGACAATTATGGTGTCATTTATATTTGTATTATGAGCACGATCAATACTCTCAGAGATAAGATTGAAATAGTCGACATTACTATTGGGCGGTCTGTAAAACCCGCCTATTAGTACCCTTTTACCCTTGACGGTAACCTCCACCCAGACAGCCTCCAAGTCCCGTATTTCTAAATCTTTAAATAGGTGTCACGCACATATATAACGACCCCTCCTCCGAGTCGATCGCATCTATCGGATCTGAAAGGTGGCAGAAAATTCTCTAACTGGATATCATCGTCCGATATGTCTGGTTTCAGCCAGCTCTCAGAAAATACCATTATGTCGTATGCGTCAGATTCAGCTCTTATGAGATCAATTTTTGGCAAGAGACTCTGTATGTTAAGATGTAAGATACACAGATGTTTTGATAACATTTCCATGGAAGCCGTGCTTGAGAGGCTACTGTCAGCAAGAGTACTGACAGAAGTTGGACCGGGATTTGGATGGATATCCCCACATAAGACAAGTAGGTCAAGCAGTAACAGGAAGCAATTGGCAGTGAAAAGAACAGTAATACAAGCGTGGGTAAATGTTACGTTGCGAGACGACAACGGTACTATTTTATAGCTGAGGTGTGAAAACTTAATATCTCTGTAAAACTCATTGCTGTGTTGAAGGGAGAGAATCAAGGAAAGCCCCATAATGCTATACAGGTGGAGGCTATGGAAAATTATCATGAACACTGACAAAATTCTATTACCTAACCTTTTGTCGGCACCAAGTTTTATAGTTTGAGACACACCGAGGAAGCCACCAAGACCATCTGACTTAAGTTTTCTTAACATTATATATCACAAATCAAAAGTTGCAAGAAAATTAGAAAAAGCCCTGCTGGTCCCCTCGGTGTGACTACAATAATAGCAGGTTTGTACTTTACAGAAGCGTGAAATTGCAAGAGGTTGTGTTGGGAAACACGGTCAACAGCAAAAGTCATAAGTAAAATGGTACACAATAAATGCATATGCGAATAGCAACACGGTAGCATTGCGACACTGAGATAATAAAACCCATGTGAATGGATCATAGGCTGATGCATAACCAAAATCAGTGCTCTAGGTAAGAAGGAGTAACGTGGATAATTCTTCAAATCACTCAACAAAATACATGCCGTGGCCCACCATTAGAGCCGTCTCGCTGAGACGGCTTTTATGAGCGGTCACAACACATATCCTCGCCGAGAAATGAGAAAAATATCTTAGAATTATACCCCAAAGACCATCTTATCTGGAGCTCTGAAAAATGCTTACATACGAAAAACAATATTTAATAAATCTTTTCAGGGAAGAAGAATAGTTAAGGGTGAACTATATTCTGAGGTAAATCCTGTTGGAATCTACAACCAATACAGGCACTGTCCCGTTGCAATGTAGAACACAGCTTGTGTCACGGCCCAACGACTCCTACATACCTTCGTACCTCCAAAAATAGGCCGACATCTCTTTTCTTTCTCCCACTCTCTGGGAGACGGCCCGATATAGACTGAAATATAGTCTGAAAGGGCTGTTAAACCCAAAACAATCCAGTAACATCCAAATCACGAGCTGCCGCTGCTAGCCTCAGCAGCAGCTGCTGATAGCCTCGCAGCAGCTGCTGATAGCCTCGCAGCAGCTGATGACGTTTTATCCCAGTAAGTTTGGTTTTAGCCCACTTTCTAGGAACGATCGGCTCGATATAGGTAAGTGTTCTTGTAAGAGTTGTAAAGCCCAAAATAATAATGACAAATGATGATAATAATAATAATAATGTCTGTGTTTAAAATGAATAACTGTAGTTGCAGTTATACAATAATAGGATTTATCTTTCGCAGGCTTCTCCCTTGTGTCTATATATAGTTTACAGACATGTTAACTTATTTCCTTTGCGAGAATAATATATACTAGAATGGAATAGCTACAAAAATAAATTAAAAAAAAATAAATACAAAAAAAAAAATCTATTTCCTCGGCAAAGATTAAAACATGGTACATATAAGAGACTAAATTGGAATAGTTTGCTTCCCTTACATACCAACAAAATATAATAAGCTTCTAAATTATAAATAAAAAAAAAAAGGTGTACCGTATTCGATCCGTTTAGTGCACTGTGCGCTAAACATTAAATACTTTCAGTAGACATTCTTCCTTATAAACGCACATTTCAAAGAATTATTATATATAGAAATAAACTGAATCATTAGAGAAAAGCTGCATATAGTCATGCAGGATGGAGATGCTTTGTAAGTGAAAACTGTAAGATTTTATAGTGTTTTCAGCACTTGTAACAAGCAATCAAAGGGATAAACCAGTAAAAATATGTGCGCTAAAAATCATATGCCTCAGAACTTCCCATGATCTGCGCTTATTGGGTCACGTGCGCTAATAGGGTCGATTACAAAATATAAATTTGGACGGCTGTGTGCAACTATAGTCATAGTTACGTATCGCTGACCACATGGGGAACGTCGTTAGGAGAAGAGAACAGAACAAAACAATATACATAGGACTTGGACGAACACTCGGCGCCAGGGGTGTGCAACTATAGTTACGTACGCACTTGGCGAACGTCGTTAGGAGAACTGAAACAGAACAGTACATAAAATCCAATGTCATTACGAGAATTGAAATACACATACAATAAAATCCAACAGATGGAAACCGCTGAGCCACTTCGGGAACATCGTTACGAGAGATGAAAAAAAATCAGCAGTGCGAATGCAGGTTGGGGTGGGGAAGGAGACATTTTCAGCACTCTTTTATTTGGTTGATACATGTAAAAAATGCTGAAAAATAAAGTTTATCATATATCTCAGCCCTGTCTCGTAGATCACACCTGTAATCTCTTTCATCGGAAATTTGTGTAACCAACAATAATTCTGGAGAAGTAAGAAATTTTGCTGGTCAAATAAAAGTATTTGCTTTCCCAGTGCGCAGTGAGCAAGTAGAAAATTGTTACATTTGTCAGGTCTTGGTCAGCCCATTTATTGATATCAGTTATTCAAAGAATGGATATCACAACTTCGAATTATGGATGTCAAATATCCGATTTTATGGATATCACCAATTCGAATTATGATATCACTAATTCGATTTATGGATAGCCATAATTAGAGTTATTGATAGCTATGGGCAGTATTATGGAAATACATATGAGCCGCGACACGAGAAAACCAACAATGTGGTTGTGCACCCAGTGCAGATTCAGATCAGCCTATGCATTCGCCAAGTTTGATCAGACTCTTCGTTTAGTGCCCAAAGGATAGCTAAGGGTCTTAGCTACCTCCATGCGGACAGCGAAGACTCTGATCAGACTGGGCGGATGCCCAGGCTGATCTGAGTCTGCGCTGGGTGCACAACCAGTGTCGCGGCTCATATATGTAATTCGAAGTAGGGATATCCATATTTTAAATAAGTTATATCAAGAATTCAAATTATGGATATCAATTATTCAGCCCGATCCATCTTAAACAGCGTTGAATTTCGGAGTTAAAGTACTTATTACAGAAAACGTATCTTAAAAAAACATGATAAAGTTGTCTCACAATACCGTAATACCGATATATCGCAAATCCGTTTTCGCTCAGCTTGCAAGTTAATTTAAGGTAGGTCAATAGTACCTCTGGCATCAACTATCAACTGCAGCTGTACAGAAAGAAACAACTGCTGCTGCCTCTGAGACAACACCAGGTCCGCAACTTCAGCTGAAACTCCCGCAGAAGATACTATAATTAGCTATTCAACATGACATTTATTTTTTCTCATCGTTTTTAAATTTTCCTACAGATCTTGGCCACTCTTTTCTCTTTTTCCCTCTCTTCTTATTTGTCTTTTTAGTGCTCATTTATCCCCTGTTTTTAGTTTGGCTCTACTTGTTGGGTAAGATCAGCAAGATGTTTGAAAAAAAAGACAAGGTCAAAGTTAATTTTCAGAAGTTAATTTTTCAAGTTTATTTATTTAATTACAATTATTTTTTCCTGCATTTAGAGCTTCTAGTGTCATCTTAATGTATGTGTTTGAGGACTAATACTAAGAGCATGCAAGACCATGGTACTGGTATAAACAGAGAAATAAAAACAACAGAATCCTTGAATATGCAAGGTCGTTAGGGTTGTTCAGAAAGCCATTGTCAGCATCAACGAAAAAAAATATATAGCAGCTGATGTCCCTCTGCTGCCATATATTTACGTAAGGTTTATTTTCTCTTTTTTCCTTCAAATATGTGTTTTCAGTGTAGACACAAAACTGTTTTGTTTGTTTAGGTACTCAAACTGGTGTTTGCTTTTTCACATAGCCACTTTGGGTGTTTTGCATGACAGATATGCGTTATACGAGGGGTGTTCGAAAATATTTTCAAATGGCGTAATTTCTTGATAACGACTATAAAGACAGAATTACTGATAGCAAAAACACATAAAGCTATGTTATGCCTACAGAAGTTTGCAAACGCACCCATATTTTCTTCAAAGGACAAGTTTTTAACCTCTTTGAAAGAGGTATACCCTACAGGCACTGCAGAATTCTACTTTAGTAGGCCGTAATTCATATATGAACAGTCTTTGATTTTTTTTTTGATTTTTTCTGCTTTAAGACAATGTCCAGACAATATTGTCCTGTAAATATGGCGGAAATTATATTTAAACTAGGTTCAGTACTGTCCCGTAAATATGTATTATCCGTATTTCATGTTATAGCAAATTCTCCCTTTCTACTAAAGTTATTATGATTTTGTTATGAAAATAAGTCTGTTAGTAATCGAAATCTTGTCAGCAAGAGCATTTGCATGGATCAGCTAAAATCTGTCAATAAATTCAAATTAATGCAAAATATGAAACTGCTACAATCTTTCAAAAATGACGTTGACGTCGATTTTAATAGCGTCATAAGAACTGCGCATTGCGTTGCAAGGAATGACTCGATAACAGTGCCACCCTTCTAACTTTTGTATGGATAATGTGGGCAACGATGGACATGCAGTTGACAAAGATATATTTTGTATTTATAACGATATTCGAATTAAGGGCCTAACACTGAAAAGATGTGACATGTAAAATTAACCCAGTGGTATGAATGGGGCCTAATAAACTGCAATGTAAGTCAGTAAGAAAAAGTGCCTTTGTAATTTGTTTGGTATCATTGTAAGGACCAAATGTAGTGCTTTCAGTACATGCATAGCATTTGTACCCAGTATGCCCTTACACAAAGTTACGAGGCCATTTGCAAAACTTTTCGAACGCCCCTCGTATGTAGTTTAGGGCTCGCAACGAATTAAGTTACCTTTCAAATATCCCTTCGGGCACATGGGGTTTGATCAGCTTTGAGCCAACGTCGATTCGACGTCATGATATCGAATCGGCGTTGGTTCAATGCTGGCTAATCATAGTGCCCGAAGGGATATTACAAGAAGAAGCGTCACACAGTTCTCTTCAATTTGCATAACAGATGTGCCTTATATGTAGTTTCGGGCTCGCAACGAGTTAAGTTACCTAACAAATATCCCGTCGGGCACATGGGGGTTTGATCAGCTTTGAACCAGCGTCGGTTCGACGTCATGATATCGAATCGACGTTAGTTCAGTGCTGGCTAAACATAGTGCCCGAAGGGATATTACAAGAAGAGTCACACAGTTCTCTCCATTTTGCATAAGAGATGTGCGTTATATGTAGTTTAGGGCTCGCAACGAATTAAGTTACCTTACAAATATCCCGTCGGGCACATGGGGTTTGATCAAGTTTGGACCAGCGTCGGTTCGACGTCATGATATCGAATCGGCGTTGGTGCGATGCTGGCTAAGCATAGTGCTCGAAGGGATATTACAAGAAGAGTCACATAGTTCTCTCCAATTCGCATGACAGATGTGCCTTATATGTAGTTTAGGGGTCGCAACGAATTAAGTTACCTTACAAATAACCCGTCGGGCACATGGGGTTTGATCAGCTTTGAACCGAAGACGATTCGACGTCATGATGTCGAATCGACGTTGGTTCAATGCAGGTTAGGCATAGTGCCCGAAGGGATATTACAAGAAGAGTCACACAGTTTTCACCAAGCAAAGATAAGGTCTAAGTGGGATAGGTTAGGATATAGCTCAGAGGAAAGAAATTAATAGCTTTAAGTATTAATGATTCTTGACTCACATATTATTCTGTATTTATTAAGGTGATATTATGCACTTATTGTACTACCTGTCACACCGTTTATATTTGCATTGCATGTATGTACATGTATATGCTCAAGGGCTACATAACCTATATAGCACTTGAATAAACATTCTTCTTCATATATATTATATATATATAAATGCTACGGGTGTCAAAAGAATTTGTGATGCAACATTTGGTGGTGAGAGAGACACTTCCTGGCACTCTTTTTATTGCAAGACTGACATCTTTTGATATTTTGTGCTGGGGCCTAATATTTGTTGTTTCTAGTTGTTGATAGAGATTGTTGCAACTTTTTCTACTTTGTTGCTGTTACACTGCTGCTTCTGATCGTGGTATGATAGTGACAACTGATACTGATGTTTTCAATATTCTTTTCTTTTTTTAAGATTGATATATGCTGCCTGTGATAATGGTGTTATTAAAAGTGTCAGCCACTGTTTATAGTAAGGATTTAGGCTTATATTACTGTTTTTGCCGTGTGTAGTATTTGCAGACACTAATGTTGGTGGTTTGACAGGAGTAACATCTGCTGCTCCGCCAGTTTTCATAAGCAGATGCTGATGTTTGTACCAGAGACCACATCATCTGTCGATATTGAAGATCAGAGGGACATCAGGTGCTGCCATTAGTATTGAGAATAACTTTTGCTGCTGCTGTAAGTAAAAGTAATAGCTGCTGATGGCGAAGTCAGTTCCTGATGCTGGTGTCATAAGCAGCTGCTAGTGTTTTTTTATAGTTACACCACCATCTGCCGATATCGGAGAACAGAAGGACATCAGCTGCTGCCATAATGTATTCAGGATAACTTTTGCTGCTGTTGTTGATGAAATAATCAGCTGCTGATAATGTAGTCAGTTGCTGATGGTGGTGTCATAAACAGCTCCTGATGTTGTTTATTAGTGATAGTGACACCACCATCTTTTGATATTGGAGAACAGCGGGACATTAGCTGCTGCCATAAGTATTTAGAATAACTACTGCTGTTGATGAAAGCATCAGCTGCTGATGGTGATGTCAGTTGCAAATGGTGGAGTCAGAATGAGCTGCTGATGTTATTATTAGTGACAGTGACCCTACCATCTGCCGATATCGGAGAACAGAGGGATATCAGCTACTGTCATTAGTATTGAGAATGACCATTATGGATGCTGTTGATTAAGTATTAGCTGCTAATGGTGATGTCAGTTGCTGATGGTGGTGTCATAAGCAGCCGCTGCTTTTAGTAAATGACACTATCATCTGCCTATATCGGAGATCAGAGGGATGTCAGCTGTTGCCACTAGTGTTTAGAGTACATTTTGCTGCTGCTGTAAGTAAAAGCATAGGCTGCTGATGGTGGTGTCAGTTACTGATGGTGGTATCATAAGCAGCTGCTGGTGTTGTTTTTAGTGACACCACCATCTGTCGAAAGCATTAGCTGTTGATGGTGGTTTTTAATTGGTACAATTGCTAATGCCGCAGTTGCAGTTAGTACGGCTTATCGCTTTTGTCCTATTCTTTTCTGATGATAGAAGTAGCAGATTTGATGTGTTTTTTTCAATTCACACGCTGCTGCAGCTGGTTGTAAAAGAGCCGCATCCTGCAACCTAGGTGGAGAGTAAGATTTGCTGTTGTTGTCTAAGGGGAGGAATGAAATATCTTCTACTGCTGTTAATTTGAAGATACAAAAGCTGCTGCTGTTGTCACAGCAAATATCACAGAAACCATCAGCATCAGCTTTCACTCGTTGATAAACAACAGCACAATATATCACTCTAGTCACGTACACCACAAGAAGTAGTAACTCTCACTAAAACTTACTGCAGATATCACTCCGTCCACTGTCAGCAGCAGCTATCACACTCGTAACAGAAGGCAGCAGCAAAGGTTAGTTTCGTCTCCAGAAGCAGCTCCTGGTATCATGAGTATAACCACCAACAGATGGTAGAAAAAAGATATAATTCAAGCAGCAGCAAATGAAGTCACTCTCACTACTTTCCTTCAAAAGCAGGCAGTCCACAAACAGATGACATATACAGATATTTAATCCAGCAGAAGCAACACCTGCCATTCTCACTACCTATCTTCAACAGCAGGCAGTTCATCAACAGATGGCAGATACAGATATTTAATCCAGCAGCAGCAACAGCTGTCACTCTCACTACCCTTCTTCAAAAGCAGGTAGTCCACAAACAGATGGCAGATACAGATAATTTGTCCAGCAGCAGCAACAGCTGTAGCTCAATACCTATCTTCAAAACGGGCAGTGCACAAACAGATGGCAGATACAGATATTTAATCCAGCAGCAGCAACAGCTGTCACTCTCATTACATATCTTCAACAGCAGGCAGTCCACCAACAGAAGGTAGATACTGATATTTAGTCCACCAGCAGCAACAGCTGTCACTTTCACTACCTATCTTCAACAGCAGGCAGTCCACCTACAGATGGTAGATACAGATATTTAATCCAGCAGCAGCAACAGCTGTCACTCTCACTACCTATCTTCAACAGCAGGCAGTCCACCCACAGATGGTAGATACAGATATTTAATCCAGCAGCAGCAACAGCTGTCGCTCTCACTACCTTTCTTGAACAGCAGGCAGTCCACCAACAGATGGCAGATACAGATATTTAATACAGCAGGAGCAACGGCTGTAACTCTGACCACCTGTCTTCAACAGCAGGCAGTCCATAAACAGAAGGCAGATACAGATATCTAGTACAGCAGCAGCAACAGCTGTCACCCTCACTACCTATCGTCAACAGCAATTAGATGGCAGATATAGAAATTTAATCCAGCAGCAGCAACAGCTGTCACTCTCAATATCTATATTCAACAGCAGGCAGTCTACCAACAGATTGCATGAACAAATATTTAATCCAGCAGCAGCAACAGCTGTCACTCTCACTATCTATCTTCAACAGCAGGCAGTCCACCAACTGCTTGCAGATACAGATATTCAATCCAGCAGCAGCAACAGCTTTCACCCTCACTACCCTTCTTCAACAGCAGGCAGTCCACAAACAGATGGCAGATACAGATATTTAATGCAGCAGCGGCAACAGCTGTCACTGTCACCACCTATCTTCAACAGCAGGCAATCCACAAGCTGCTTGCTGATACAGATATTCAATCAAGCAGCAGCAACAGCTGACACTCTCACTACCTATCTTCAACAGCAGGCAGTCCACCAACAGATGGTAGATACAGATATTTAATCCAACAGCAGCAACAGCTGACACTCAGCTGCTGCTATTAGTAGTAAGAATAGCTTCTGCAGATGCGTTTGATAAAAGCATCAGCTGCTGATGGTGGTTTAGTAGTTGCTGATGGTTGTGTCGTAAGCAGGTGCTCATTTTCGTATTAATGACAACATCATTTGGCAATATTGGAGAACAATGGGATATCAGCTGCTGCAATCATGAGAAAGAATAGCTTTTGCTGCTTTTTTTATGAAAACATCAGCAGCTACTGTTGGTGGTTTGGCAGCTGTTGGTGGTGATGTGGTGGTGATGTGATAAGCAGCTGCTGATGTTAATATCTGCGACCACATCATTTGCCGATATGAAAGAACAAAAGGACACTTGCTACCTATTAGAAGTAAAAATAGCTTTTGCTGCATCTTTTTGCGAAAGCATCAGCTGCTGATGGTTCTTCGGCAGCTGATGATGGCGGTAACATAAGCAGCTGCTGATGTTACTGTTAATTACACCATCATCTGCCGATATCGGAGAAGAAAGGGACATTAGCCGCTGCGATCAGTAATAGGAAAAACTTTTTATGCTGATTTTGATGAAAGCATCAGCTGCTGGTGATGGTGGCATAAGCAGCTGCTGCTGTTATTATCAGTGACCACAACATCTGCCAATATGGAAGAAGAGAGGGGCATCACCCGCTGCTATTATTAGTAAGAATAGCTTTTGCAGCTGCGTTTGATAAAAGCATCAGCTGCTAATGGTGGTTTAGCAGTAGCTGATGGTTGTATCATAAGCAACAGCTCATCTCAGTATTAATGACTAATTTGCTGATATTTGCTGATATCGGAACAGAGGGACATCAGCTGATGCCATCATGAGTAAGAATAGCTTTTGCTGCTGATCTTGATAAAAGCATCAGCAGCTACTGATGGTGGTTTTTGCAGCTGCTGGTGCTGGTGTCATAAGCAACTGCTGATTTTAATATCAGTTGTAAGGGTAGTATATACTTGGCAAGCAGAATTCTCGGTTGGAAGAGAATTATCACATAAATGGTTTATTAGGTGTGAATCTATAGTCTCCCTTGAAGCGAAATACTCAGAAAATTATGTCCGGAAAATGCTATTTATTGTGCAGTCGCCAGGTTCAAAAGCCGTTCTTCAATTAGCAATATAATCTGCCTGAATTATGTATTATCTCATGTGCTTTCATTTCGTGTTGTTAGTATAATTTAGTTAAAACGGCTGAGAATTGGAAATTATGCTAATAAAGTTGTTATTTGTCTATAATATCTGGTTTATATTTATGATAATTTATATGCCACGGTAAAGTGTGATTGTATATTCTGATACAATTAATAAGTTTTCTAATAGATACCAAGTTTTTCCTAAGAAGTCGTTCTCAGGGACACAAGTAGGCCTACCATGTTTTACTTGATCTCAAATATCTGAAATCTGATCTTTGCTAAATTTTCTCACCCCCTAACTCTGGGGTTGGGCTGCAAAATACGTTCATTTAAACTAAAATAAGCTTGCTAGTTAGTGTTAGGCTATAGAGGAAACATTATCTGAAATCATGCCATTTTTCATTAATGTAATTAAAATCATTGAATACAAATTACTTTTTTTTTCATATTCTCAGACAAGCTCAAAAGAAGAACCCGTGGGGAGAAGGTTTGCTATTGCTCGTCTGTCTGACTGTCCTCGACTGGGACTGGTCGTCCGTCTGTCTGTCCTTATCTGGGTCTGTTCGTCTGTCTGTCTGTCTGTCTGTAGGACAGTATTTGTTCGTTAGTCCGTACAACACTATTGTTCGTGTTTAGTGTTAGACAGGGCTATTGACCTGCCCGGGGTGCTGATTGAATCTAAACGGACAAATACTTATGTGGATAAACTTGTACAAAGCATAAGAGAGCCAATATGATAGAAGAAATAGTGCGATATACTATTTCAGGACAGTTTAATACTTAAGTTGAGAGCTAACCTATTGCGATTTTTCCCCCTTTGAATTATTAAAGGGCTCGTCCCGTTACATTTTTGAGGCTCGTCCACTTACATTTATTTTTGGGGCTCGTCCCGTTACGCAGTGACCAAATTATCTGCCGATATGGAAAACAGAAGAACACTTGCTGCTGCCATAAGAAGGAAGAATAGCTTTTGCTGCATCTTTTGATGAAAGAAACAGCTGCTGATGGTTCTTCGGCAGCTGCTGATGGCGGTATCATAAGCAGTTGCTGATGTTACTGTAAATGACACCATCATCTGCTGATATCGGAGAACAAAGGGACATAAGCTGCTGCCATCAGTAGTAAGAAAAATCTTTTGATGCTGCTTATGATGAAAGCATCAGCTGCTGATGGTGGTTTGGCAGCTGCTGATGGTTGTGTCATAAGCAGCTGCTGATGTTAATATAAGTGACCACATCGTCTGCCGATGTGGAAGAACAGAGGGACAGCAGCTGCTGCCATTAGAAGTTAGAATATCTTTTGCCGCTTCTGCTGATGGAAACATCAGCTGCTGCTGATGGTTTGGCAGCTGCTGATATTGGTGTACAAAGCAACTGCTGATGATAGTTTTATTGACAACATCATCTGCCGTAATCAGAGAACAGAGGGACATCACCTGCTGCCATCATGAGTAAGAATCGTTTTTTCTGCTGCTTTTGATGAAATCATCAGCTGCTGATGGTGGTTTGGCAGCAGCTGATGTTGGTGGCAGAAGCAGCTGCTGCTGTTATCATCAGTGACCACATCATCTGCCGATATGAAAGAACAGAGGGACATCAACTGCTACAATTAGTAGTAAGAATAGCTTCTGCAGCTGCGTTTGATAAAAACATCAGCTGCTGATGGTGGTTTGGCAGCTGCTGATGGTGGTGGCATAAGCAGCTGCTGTTGTTATCATCAGTAACCACATCATCTGCCGATAAGGAAGAACAGAGGGGCATCAGCTGCTACTATAAATATAAATAATAGTTTTTGCTGCACCTTTTGATGAACGCAACATCTGCTAATGGTTCTTTGGCAGCTACTGATGGTAGTATCATAAGCAGCTGCTGATGTTACTGTTAATGACACCATATATCGGAGAACAAAAGGAACATAAGCTGCTGTCATCAGAAGTAGGAAAAACTTTTGATGCCGCTTTTGATGAAAGCATCAGCTTCTGCAGCTGCGTCTGATAAAAGCATCAGCTGCTGATGGTGGTTTAGTAGTTGCTGATGGTGGTTGGCAGCAGCTGATGGTGGTGACATAAGCTGCTGCTGCTGTTATTATCAGCGACCACATCATCTGCTGATATGGGAGAAAAAGGGGCATCAACTGCTTCTATAACTGCCCTCAATTAAAAATTGTTTTTGCTGCATCGTTTGATGAAAGCAACAGCTGCTTATGGTTCTTGGCAGCTGCTGATAGTGGTAACGTAAGCAGCTGCTGATGTTACTGTAAATGTCACCATCATCTGCCGATATCGGAGAGCAAAAGGGACATAAGCTGCTGACATCAGTAGTAGGAAAAACTTTTGATGCTGCTTTGAGGAAAGCATCACCTGCTGATGGCGGTATGGCAGCTGCTGCAGCTGCTTTTGAAAAATGCATCAGCTGCTGATGGTGGTTGAGCAGCTGCAGATGGTAGTTTGGCAGCTGCTGATGCTGGTGGTATAAGCAGGTGCTGCTGTTATTATCAGTGGTGCAATAAGCAGCTTCTGATGTTACTGTTAATCAGCATCAGCTGCTGATGGCGGTATGGCAGCTGCTGCTGCAGCTGCGTCTGATAAAAGCATCAGCTGCTGATGTTGGTTAAGCAGCTGCTGATGGTGGTTTGGCAGGAGCTGATGGCGGTGGCTCTTTGGCAGCTGCTGCTGCTGATGGCGGTATGGCAGCTGCTGCTGCAGCTGTGTCTGATAAAAGCAACAGCTGCTGATGGTTGTTTTGCAGCTGCTGATGGTGGTTTTGCAGCTGCTGACGGTGGTGACATAAGCAGCTTTGCTCTTACTGTTAATGACACCATCATCTGCCGATATCGGAGAACAAAAAGGACATAAGCTGCTGCCATTAGTAGTAGGAAAAACTTTTGATGCTGCTTTTGAGGAAAGCATCAGCTGCTGATGGCGGTATGGCAGCTGCTGCTGCAGCTGCGTCTAATTAAAGCAACAGCTGCTGATGGTGGTTTTGCAGCTGCTGATGGTGGTTTGGCAGCTGCCGATGGTGGTGGCATTAGCAGTTCCTGCTGTTAACATAAGTTACCGCATCATCTGACGATATGGAAGAACAGAGGGGCATCATCGGCTACTATAAGTAGTAAGAAGAGTTTTTGCTGCATCATTTGATGAAAGCAACAGCTGCTGATGGTTCTTTGGCAGCTGCTGATGGTGGTCAGTAGCACTATCAACGGTAAGTTTTGTTCCAGTAGCAGCCCCTGTTATCATTACCATCACCAGTAACGATATCATTTCAGCAATAAAACTAAAGTCACTCTAATTACCTATATTTTAACAGCAGGCCGTCCACCAACAGATGGGAGATACAGATATCATTACAGCAGTATTAACAGATGTCACTTTCTTTACCTATCTCTAACAGCAGGCCGTCCACCAACAGATGGCAGATACAGATAACACTCCAGCAGTTTCAACAGCTGTCACTCGCATTACCTATCTTTAACAGCAAGCAGTCCACCAATAGATGGCAAATACAGATATCATTACAGTAGTAGCAGCAGATACCACTATCACTACCTAACTTCAACAGCAGGCAGTCCTCAAATTATGGATATCAATAATCCAAAGTGTGGATATCCAATAATCTAAATGAGAAATGGATAGCACTAATTCGAATTATAAATATCACAATTTCGATTTATTGACATCAATAATTTGACTTAGTGATATCCATAAATGGGCAAATATGTTGATATCTATAAATCGATTTATGGATATTCATGAATCGAATCGGTGATATCCATAAAGTAGTTAGACTAGTTGATATTCATACTTCGAATACTGTACATCTATAAGTCGAATCACGGATATTCATGAATAATTATGGATGTCGCTTATTTGTATAGTGGATAGCACTTTTTCACTTATCGATATCATAAAACGATAATGAATAGTTAACCGGCACCCCATAGAATTTCGGTGATATCTATCTTATAGGAAATCCGCTGGTGACAGACGGACGCATAGACTGGCGGATGGACAAAAGGTGGCGGAATATATTATCATATACCTCAAGAACCCTTAAGCAAGCTTCATAGTCTAGTTGACATGGTGCATTGCTGGAATTGCTTATAATTGTCAATCTTTAAATAAAGACTCTCTCAAAATCAAACGCTTACAACTGTGAGCTCTGGCCAGTTGGACATGATTAGGCGACATAGTTTCAACGTCTAAGTTCTCGCAAAAAAAAAAGTCTTTTTTTAATCGTAAACGGGGTTCCATAGCCCACAACCTATCATCATCACCCTCCCATTGACGGGATACATGTACATGTATGACTGAAACCTGTTAAACAGATCGTAAAATCGCAGGTCTTTTCTGAGAAAAAAGTGGGAAAAGAATAAAAAATATAACCTGAAAATGTCATTTCTTAAGCAGATGACCCATTCGAACATTCTAAGACTTGTCTCCGAATCAATCCTTGGTCTGTGTTACGTGTATTTATCACAAAAAGAAAGAAAAAAAAAATGAAATATATGCCGTGAATCCAACTCGCTGCATTTAGCTTCCCTATACGTTCCGACTGGACAGAAAAGCGTTAGCTGGGCACCTCGCGTTAAATCAACATTGACACAACCTTGATTCAATGTCACGACGTGGAATCAACGTTGAGTCAGTGTTGATTCAACTCTGTGTGCCTGCTGTGAGGAGACAACCGATGGTAGGATAAACCCTTTTCACTGAAGAATTTACAGTTTGAAATTTGCAAAAACCCAATGACAACACCACTGAAAATGTTACATGACGTTTGACTCTCCGTATTTTTTCAGTATTTTCTTGTGTATAAATACCATAAATCATTGCAAGATATTGTTTAGCATTAATGCTTCAAAAACACACAAAAAGCTCTTTCCCTACACATAAATTTGTCTTTTAAACAGTATGCCCAATGAGCGTTGGCATTTTTTTTAAAAGCGAATACTTGTAAAATGAACGAGAACTGCTAATGTCTCACACTTTCTATACATGCAGCTGCACTCTCAAATATCAATAGATTGGCATTTTTGTTTTTGTTTCAAATCCAGGCATGTAGCAATCGTTCATTAGGTAGAATTTGCAATATATTAGAGTATGACGGCTTCACAATACTTTCCTGCCTGAATTTTAGTCAAAAACTATAATTTACAGAGAAATCCTCAGCAGCAGCTATTGTCGCAGTAGCAGCTGCTGTTGGGAGATCAGCAGCTGCTGTTGGGGACAGCAGCGGCAGCTGGTGATTTGGACCCCTCTCAAACAATCAATCAAAAGCAAATATCTAAAGCAGTCTCATGAAATTCTGCTACAAAACTAGCTTTTCCCTGCCAAATCACTCCCGCCGAAAATCTAGATACGTCTTATAAGGGGCACAAATTTCTGTCTTATAACCAAGGAAATATGGTAGATAAAGGTTGCTAATGGTCTATTCGAACAGCGATTATGCCGACAAACCTGCATATCCGCGCACTCCAGGAACAGTAACATGAATAAATGTAGCGTACTCCGTAGCTTTCTTAGGGCACACACACATGGTGCGTGCAAGCTCAGACTTTAACCGGAGCGTGCTTTTGACAATCGGAACACCGCTCGACCAATTCCGTGAATAACGGAATTGCCCAAGCGGTGTTCCGCTTTCACGGAATTGGTCGAGCGGTGTTCCGATTGGGTTTTTTGAGATGGTCGGGATTATGTAAGTCGATTAAATTTCGTTTCTTTATGAAACTGACTATTGCAGCATTGTGAAGCTGCTCAAGATGTGCCATTTCTCAAACTTTCCAGAACGCTGCTTCTACACGTGCAGTGAGGACTATTATTATGATGTAGAGGAACCAGAAATTGACACTGACGTCATAGATAGTTGATAGTGACGTCAGAAGTAGCTTTTTCACTAACGGGGAATATGAGAGTCGACATAGACAATGTCATGCCATGCCATGAACAGTAATTTGATTGGAGGAAGTAACAAAAAGATATCCGGGCCTTATTCATAAAACAACTTAAGTGGTTGCTATGCTGTTGCTAAGGCTAAATTTCTTTGAAGGAGATTCCCTACAATTATGAAATTTGCTCTGGAGGAACAGTCTTTGTAAGACTGTTCCTCCAGACCAAATTTCATAGTTGTAGGGCGTCTCCTTTATAGATATTTAGCCTTAGCAACCGCATAGCAACGACTTAAGTGGCTTTATGAATACGGCCCCTGATGAGCATAATGATAAAAACTGTTGAAAAAACACTTCGTTCTTTGGCTTACGTCATGTGAACGAAGTAATTTGCATTTTGTGATGTCAGAACGAATTTAATTGCCTTGCTGATAGAGGGAGTTCATCTGCATATAGACGACATCTAGATTTGCACGTAGTTGTTTCTACATACATGTATTTCTACCTGGTTAAGTGATAGTCGTCTCAACAACCATGAGGGCAGATGTAACGCAAACTCTTTTGATTTTGCATTGTTGAGTAGAAGAGGAAGTCGTCCCATTGAGTAAAATAGGAAGTCGCCCTTCTGAGTACACCCCAATTCCCATCTTTTGTCTTAGCATTAACTTATTTCAAACATTTAAGATACAGAGACTTGTGATTGATATAACAATACAGTGCAAAAGGCTACATTCTCATTCTTGGACATCTTTGTCCCGTAATATGTTAGGCCTCGGTGGGATAATAATTACCCTCCCCATCCCACCCCCACTTCTTCTGCAATTTATGCCTATGCAAATGAATCCTCCTGTCATACCTAAACTAGATTCATGGCGTGTCTCTCAGGAGTCAGGTGTAACGGCATCGGCAGGGTGTTTCTTAAGAAACCGTATTCTGAGTTTTTCTTAGAATGCCTCTCACCAAAACATCATGATCACACCTGGTTAATTATGTTTCCAAGGCTGTTACGAAATGAAAAAGAGCTGTTACGAAACGAAAAAGAGCTGTTACGAAACGAAAAAGAATCATAGTTCCAAAACTACTTGGTCATCGTGGCTAAACACGTGTTTAGCCACGATGACCAGGTCATTTGGGAACTAGTACTCTTTTTCGTTTGGTAACAACCCTTGTATATACATAGTTAACCAGGGGTGATGATAGAGAAATTATATGAAGGACTCGCATGTGCGTTCCTACAGGTACATCACACTGAATTACGTCGATTCAACGTCAAGACGTTGGATAGCCGAAACTTCGAAGTATGGTCCATGTTCCTTCTTTTGAATGTGTGCTTTGCTCTTGAAGGAAGTCTTTAAGATTTTAAGTTAAATCTGTGTAGATTCAATATTGATTCAACATTGTGTACCTGCTGGGAGCTGTCTATATGAGCCGTGACACGAAAAAACCTACAACGTGGTTGTGCGCCCAGCGTAGACTTAGATCAGCCCGGAAATCCTCCCAAATTGATCAGACTCTTCGCTAAGCGCTTAAACGGGTAGCTAAGGGTGTAAGCTACCTCCATGCGGACATCGAAGACTCTGATCAGACTGGGCGGATGCCCAGCTTGATCTGAGTCTGCGCTACCCGCACAACCACTTTGTTGGTTTTGTCGTGTCTCGGCTCATATGTAAATCGAAAAGTTTGGCAGTGACTGAATTTCCATGCGATCTGCCAAGTGGCTTATTATCATAAACATGATGACTATAAATTGATAATAAGCCAGTTGGCACTGCGTATTTGCAGTTTGAAGTGTTGTCATTACATATTCCGATACCATATGAGCACAGGCGTGACAATGTGAAATATATTAGGGGACTGACCCTTAAGTATACTTTCTTCCTGGCGTATAAAATCGTTGAGGGTATCTCATATTGCCCTCAGTTACGCCTCTATATATGATTATGCTATGCATATATAGAAATAACTATAAATTTTTAATTACGGAGTGGCTATTACTAGTCGACTGTCAATAGCGATTTAAAAGTAATATGGCTATTACCAGTCAGCTGGTACCAGACCTTTCCTTTAAATTATTTTCATTGCATTTGTTTTGTATATTTGTCTGAACTAATTTTAGCAGCAGGATTTTTTAGATATATATTTTATAATAAACTGTAGTTTTTAGATAAAACCATGATTTCTTTTGATCTTGTTATCATTCTATAGCCAGTTAAGCCTAACCCTGCTGTTCTTCTACCACTGAATTTGGAATAGTCCATTCCATTCACCATTTTAGGGACTTGGTAACAGAAACCCCGCCCACCGCAAGACTATTAACAATAAAACGCTAACAGAACATGGTATAGCCTAACCCCAAACGTCAAGCCAGAGATGGAGCATGGTTTGTCCGTCTGTACGCAGAGATAATCCACGAGCTGAAGTGAGTGGATTACCGACCGTACAGGCGGACAAAACATGCTTATTGTCACTTATACCATCATACCCAGAGTAGACCTTGCACGTCACGGGTAGCTGGAAATGCATAGTAAAGATGTAAGCGATTGGAAAATTGCATCAAATGGCAGCCATCTGAGATTTTGTGACATTTATAGGTGTATGGCTTACCCTTCACGGAAGATTCGAACCTATAGCGGTGAGATGCTATTGATTTTATTGCAAGCGCCTTAACCACTACACCATGCAGCCCCACTCTCCCTCTCTCTGTATATATATATATATCTCTTGGAGCACGGCTCGACATTTCCAGGAGCCCCGATAGCTCAGTGGATTACGCTGGCCTGCTCATCTAGCGGTCCCGGGTTCAATTCTCGCTGGAGGCTGAAATCTTTTCAAACGTGAACAGGTTTCCGTTGCCCACAATATTTCATTATCAGTCATCCTATCGTCCTCATATGACTGAAATACTGCTGAAAAGGACGTATGTAGTATACAAGCCACCCATCCATCCATCCATCCATCGACATGATAGCAATAATGTCAACCTATCCGTTAAATAGGTTTCTGACGTTAAATAGAACGAGAAAATTTCTCGTTTGTACATTTTTTCTGGTTCCTTCGAGAATATTTTCTCGTACAAACGAGATTTTTTTTTCATTTTCGTTTTGATCCCATTAGGCTTTCGTATGTTCAAGAAATCGCAGGGTAAAAGTTTGACCCCTTGATATATTTTTTTTTTTCGAGTATATAAGTTTATGATATGATATGATTATATTCCAAGTATCAAAGGGTTCTGACCAGTGGTTGATAAGATTTGAAAGTTTGAAAACTTTGACGAAAACTTTAAAGTTTGACGCCGATGCCGACGACGACGTCAGGGTGACAACAATAGCTCCCTGTACTTTCGCACAGGCGAGCTAATGACATATTGGAGCAGATTAATTTTGGTGTTCATGATAGACCCTCCCCTCTAATAAAGTGAGGTTCATTTTAATGCTTACCATGCGGTATGTCGAGTCCCATTGGCTCAGAGGGTTAAATGCTGCCCTGTTAAGCTAGTGGTCAACTGTTGAAAACAAAGAGTAAAAATGCAATTCATCTGTTCACATGTACCGTTCGGTACATCGTTTTACCTGGTGGTACATGCAATTTAGTTGTGCACTGCATAACCTACATCATCATGGCCGGCGTGTGAGGGGAGGTAATCCAAGCTACATGCAATTCTGCGGTGGTTCATATGACAGCTCACGGCATCTGTGCGAATAGTGTCTTTGAAGCAACGAAGCTCTCTAAATCATAAGGACGAAATCTTGAAATCTTAAGAGTCATTCTGAGAAGGGTTAACAATGTTGAAAATTTTCAGTTTTTGAGGGAATCCAGCAAAGCATATAAAAATGTTTAAATAAACATTTTAAGGAGTACAAAACTGAATTCATTAAAAAACTGCGATCTCTTAAGAAATCAGACCCAAAAGCATATTGGAACTTACTCAATAAAGCTTATAGAAATAATAGTGTTAGCACTATTAAAACTGTCTCACTTGACGTGTTCGCTGATCATTTCAGAAAACTTAATATGGTACCTCCTGAAAATGATAGTTGGGTGCCTGAGGTAGACCCTTTGCAGGTATCGGAATTTAACTCTGAATTAAATGCAGAGATTACTGAACAAGAAGTTCTTAAAAGCATTAACAATTTAAAGCTAAGCAAAGCTTGTGCTGCTGATTTAATTTTGAATGCGTTTTTAAAATTCTCTAAAACCAAGATGTTGGGTGTATTTACCAGGTTATTTAATCTGATATTCACTTCTGGCATCATTCCAGATGAATGGTCACAGGGAATTATTTCCCCTATATATAAGAACAAGGGTAATAAGGCCAGTCCAGATAACTATAGAGGAATAACAATTTTAAGCTGTTTTGGGAAACTTTTCACAGCAGTTTTAAACAATAGACTTAATAAATATCTAGAAGATATGAACATATTAAATGAGGAACAAGCTGGTTTTCGTAAAAATTACAGCACTACTGATCATATATTTAATCTTAAATGTTTAATTGATCTATACTTATTTAGAGGTAAAAAACTTTATTGTGCATTTATTGACTACAAAAAAGCTTTTGACTCCATTAATAGGACTTATTTATGGCAGAAACTCCTTACTAATAATATTGATGGCAAAATGTTCAGAATTATCCATAATATGTATGCAAATGCAAAGTCCTGTGTTAAACTTGGTAATTTAAAGTCTACAACATTCTCAAGTAACGTTGGAGTTCGTCAGGGTGAGAATCTTTCCCCTGCCCTGTTTTCGATTTTCTTGAATGATCTAACTGAATTTATATCCCACGCTTATGATGGCCTGACTAATGTTAGTGATATGGCTAAAATTCTTTTAAGTAATGATGACTTTGAAGTCTATTTTAAACTATATATCCTGTTATATGCGGACGCTACAGTAATTTTTGCTGAGTCAGCTAGTGAATTACAAGCTGCTTTAAATGCTATGTATTTGTATTGTAAAACTTGGGATATTGAGGTTAATCCCGCGAAGACTAAAATTACAATTTTTTTCAAATAGGAAAACACAGCAGAATCCAGTTTTTACATACAATGGCCAGGAATTGGAAATTGATGATAGTTTTGTATATCTGGGTGCACAGTTTTCTTACAATGGACGCTTTCAGAAACATAATCAAAGACTTGTTGATCGTGCTCGGAAATCGATGTTTGCTGTGCTTAGAAAAGCCAGAAAGTTACAATTACCCGTAGATATACAGCTTCAACTTTTTGACAGCATAATTAGTCCAATTTTACTCTATGGTTCTGAGGTGTCTGGGTTTGAGAGTTGTGATGTTCTTGAAAAAATGTGCACTCAGTACTATAAGATAATATTAAATGCTAAAAAGACTACTCCACATATTATTTTACATGGTGAACTTGGTAGATATCCCATTAGCATTGAAGTTAGATCCAGAATGATTGGCTTTTGGCAAAGGACTGTTAATGGTAAACCTGATAAAATATCACACAAATTATATAAAATTTTGTTGGCCATGCATGAAGGGGACTTTTTTCACTCTAAGTGGCTTTTATGTATTAAGAATATTTTATATGAGTGTGGTAAAGAGGGCATATGGTTGAGTCAAGAAGTACCTTCAAATATTTCAAAGACCATAAAATTGAGGCTCATTGAAAATTACAAACAAATTTGGAAAGAGTCTATTTTCAATTCACCTAAATGTTTAAATTATAGAATATTTAAACAAGATTTTCAGTTTGAAAGTTACTTTAATGTTTTGCCACCAGACCTAGCTTTGCCATTTTTTCATTTTCGATCACTTAATCATAAAATGCCAGTTGAATGGGGAAGATATTTAGGTGTATTTAGGGATGACAGAATTTGTGAATTATGTCCTCTTGATAGATTGGGAGATGAATACCACTATGTGTGTGAATGTACATATTTTGATGATTTAAGAGCATTATATTTGCCAAGAGATTTGGTCACTAGGCCAAATGCTGTGAAATTTGAGAAACTCATGAGTTCTAAGGATAACCAGTTACTACTCAAAATTGCTAAATATTGTAAAATTGTGTTGAAGACATTTCAGGAAATTTTTAGAAACATTTAGTAGTCAAAATTTAATATAGTAAGCTTATCAGAGCTTCAGACAGGGTGTGTGTGTAGGTTGGTTCTTAGATGCTTTTACTAGATTCACCCCAGAGGTTGCAGTGTGGCCCCTCAAAGATGCATGAGCAAGGCGGTTCTAGTGAGGGGGGTCATGGAGTGCGTTTTGTCCTAGGGTTGTGCCCGTTTGTCCCTTTCTGGAGTGCTGGTCTAAACATGTTAATATACATATATATAACGAAAAATGTTGATCATCTTTATGATTGGCAATTTCAGTTGTGAGTGATAATGATACCAAAAGTTGAATAATTGATCTAATTTGGCATTGTTGTTCTCTTTGGTGCTGGTTATGGTGGCCATGCTCTTGATCACTGTCTTGTGTTTGAGAGGGTGGTCATTATAATACAGCATATTAGATTCATTAGGAAGCACCAAAATTTGCAACTTTCTGAATTGATCTGGTCATTATGATAAGCCTAACTACTCATCACCAAAGTTAGTGGTTCTCTGAAGTAGTCGGATTGGGTACAGGTGAGAACCAGTTGATCTCATAATGCCAAGCGATATTGGAAAGCGAAGAAGTCATTTAAGGAAGTTCTCAGGAACATTTGGTATAGTCGACTTATAGCGGTGCTCCAGGAGTGGGGAGACGTTTTAGTTTCTCAGTAGAGGTTTGCACTATGCCCCCTACTCAGAGCTGCCTCAACGAGTCAGTTCTGATGAGAGGTCATGGCATATGTTGTTCCTATTTTCTCCTCATATGGAGCACTGGCTTGTATGTGTGGGTATACTTAAATATAAATGGTTGCTAAGCAGTGCTACAGACTACTGGATTAGGTGTTGGTCGATTCTGCTACGTAAATATACTTACAACTGGGGCTAACTAACAGGATTTGAATCTTGATCTCTATGGTGATGTTTTCTTTGGTATTTTTTGTGGTGGCCTGGATCACAATCACAGTCATGTGTTTGTGAGATAGGTCATTATTAATTGGCCACATTAGTCAATATTAAGTTTGATCATTCTTACTTAGTTTTGTTAATCAATACCAAAGATTGCAGCTATCCAGAGTGATCTGGTCACTAGGCTACATGGTGTAAAATAGACAACAGGATTAGTTGATGAACAATTCTGCTACGTAAATATACCTATCAGTGGTTGCTAACTAACTGGACTTGAATTATGATCTTGATGGATAATTAACTGGACTTGAATTATGATCTTGATGGATGTTCTTCACTTTGGTGTTTCTTACAGTGGCCTGGTTCACATTCACAGCCATGTGTTTGTGAGGTTGGTCATTATTAATTGGATTCATTGGTCAATACCGAGGTTTGGTCATCACTAATTAGCATCATTAGACAATACCAAAGTTTACGACTTTCCTTAGAGATCTGGTCATTAGTCTACTTGTTGTGGTGTTTAATTAACTCACATGAGTGGTTGGTTCTTAAGTTGGTTCTTCAATTGCTAAATATTATAAAGTGTATTAGGCTTTTCATAACAATGGACATTATTGCTCAGTGTTAAAACTGAATCAATAGAGCTAGATGGACAATTCCGCTGCCTAACATACTAATCTGTAGACAGGACTTGAAAATTTTTCTTTATCTCGTTTATCAGCGTTGTTCTCTCTGGTGTTGCTTATGGTAGCCTTGCTCACAGCCACAGCCAGAAGATTGTGGGTTTGGCTATGATTAATTGGTCTCAATTGTCAATACCAAAGTTTGCAACTTTCCTCAGATGTTTATTGTATTGCTTTTGTTGAAAGTTTTGACTAATGCCCCAGTAGGGGTAATGGTCGATAATAAAATCTTGAAATCTTGAAATCTTGAAATCTCTGTAAGCACCAAAAAATTGCAATAGGGGTGAAAATGACATATCTCAGATGCTGATGAAATTTTATGTCTCTTTTGCTTATGTCAAGTGATGAACAAAAATACATTTTTTTCGCCAATCAAACTGTCCGTTTCCATGGCAACGAGGATTTTCTCTTTTTTGGCCTAATTTGGTGATTTTTCCTATAAAAATGCCAGATTTGACACCAGCTGTATTGACAGTATTTCTCAACAAATGTTATTGACACTCATGTCTTTTAAGAGACCTATGTAAGTGCTGTGTACGGATAGAATATTTTTTCTTTATATTGCTATGGTCAAGGAGTAGGTGACCTTGACTTCTGTCTAGTAAAGCATCTCTTTAAAAATATCAAAAATTGGCCAATTTTGAAAGCACTTTGTTAGAAAATGCGGCTATAGATTTTTTTCATTCTCTTGGTACAGAGAGTATAACACCTAGCTCTTAATATATCAAAAAATTGGAGATGGTATATTTTTTAAATTGAAAATAATGTTCTTTGAATCTAGTCACCGTCAGGAAAATCAGAAGAAACTGTCGTAGCAGAAAATTTGTTATAAGAGATAATTTCTGGAGAATGTTAAGCAAATATGAGCAGAAATACAAATAAATAGATTGAATACAGTGGAGGGAAGTTACATAAATACTTTTCTCAATCAGAAGTATGCTTAAAATGTACAATTTGGGGTGCAATTACCCCACCCACTTCCACTGAATATGAAATGAATGCAAAAGTTACATGCCATGGATAATATATCACAAGTTTCCATAATTGTGAGTAAACTGAAACAATTTTAAAAGATCACCACATGTTTGCTGTCATTGTTTTTACATTGTTTATCATTTGGTAACCATGGTAACTGTTATTCTATTATGGGTCAGTGTTCATTTAGACGGATATTTACAGAAAATCGTTTCAATGCTGATGAAAGTATTCCTTGTTATTTACTTTTTACATATGCATACGCATCCTAAGTGTTGATTTTGTTAAGTAATATATGATAAATCAGTATTTTTATAGTTGCTATGACAAAAACCACTCATTCCTTCCACAAAGAAATCAGTCAATCTGAGTGTATGTAATACAATGTAGAGAAAGAACAGCAACTGAGCGAAATAGAGATAGATAGAGATAGATATGCACTAGAGAAGACATAAATCACACATACAATGTTTATATTTTTTTCATTCCTTAATATGTTTAATCTGTATATCTAGGGGGTGAGTTACCCCACCCACCTCATTTAGTTATACAACAAGTTCATAAGTTAAATACTATGAGTTTTGATGATAAAATAGCACCTGGTACACTTGTTTTAAAGTTGCTCATCACATGTCTGGTCTGCATAAGCTTTGTTTTTGTAAAAGTTCTGGGTGGAGGCACGCATGCATATATGCATGCACATACACCAAACTGAAGTTTTGTCGACTGTCTCGCTCACGGCAAGCGGGGTCGACAAACTACTCCTGTGACTTTAAAAATGGCACCAAGGTCGCCAAGTTCTAAGTCTTCGTCTTGCCTAAAAGGTTGATCTTTGCAAGTTTTAAATGAATCTTCTGGTTCAAGATACATCTTCGTTTTTCGGGACAAATAAAAAATGACCCTTAAAAATAGGGTCAAAGTCACCAAAACCTAACTAGAAACATGGTAACTAACAGGGCCTCGCCTCTATGAAACTGTTAGTGGAATTTTAGTCGTATGTCCCCGACCAAAATATACATTAACAGCTTTCTGTTACCAAGTTGTTTTTTCATATTGTTTGGAAATGAGCCTCTAGTAGAGTATTAAGATACGGGCAAAAAACAAAATCATGACTAATTTAAAACAAAGGCAACAGGAAGCTGGAGTTACCATTCTTGCACTCTGCACACCTTCAGATATTCTGATGATGCTTTATATTTGTACCAAGTTTTGTGAAAATATCTTCAAAGGCTTTAAAGTTATAGATTGCACAAGGTCTCAATATCCAAAATTACAAAGGGAAATAATTCTGTTTAACATAAATAAAGGTGCAGTTATGGTTCTTTTTCTCTACAAATTGTTTGATGATGCTTTAAATTTGTATCCGTTTATAAGAAAATATATTCTGCAGTTTTAAAGTTAGAGAGTACTGAAAACTACAAAAGGGCATAATTCTGTAGAAAATGTAGATGAAGTTGCAGTTTTAATTTTCTTCACATCGTCTGATAATGCTTTATATTTGTACAAAATTCCAAGAAAATATCTTTGACGGTTTAAAAGCTGAATAGCAGACAAAATTTGTATACTTTAAATTACAAAGAGAAATAATTCAGTACAAAAATAGATGGAGTTGTGGTTCTTATTCTCTGTAGATTGTCTAAAAATGTTTTGTATTTGTACATAGTTTCATGAAAATATCTTTGGGAGTTTTAAAGTTATAGAGCGGACAAGATTTCCGTACTGAAAATTACAAAGGAGCATCATTCAGTAAAAAACATAGGTAGAATTATGGTTTTTGTTGTCTGCAAATCGTCTGATGATGTTTTACTTTCGTACCGAGTTTTGTGAAAATATCTAAAACGGGTTTAGAGTTATGGAGCAGACACGATTTCCTTTCTGAACTTACAAAGGGGCATAATTCAGTGAAAAATGTAGAAAGAGTTACACTTCTTGTTCTCTGCACATCGTCTGATAATGCTTTACATTTGTATCAAGTTTCGTAAAACTATCTCAAACAGTTTCAAAGTTATTGAGCGGACACGATTTCCGTACCAAAAAAAAATTACGAAGGGGCATATTTCAGTAAACAATGTAGGTGGGGCTGTGGTTCTTTCTCTTCGCATATTGTCTAATGCTGTTTTACATTTGTACCAAGTTTCATGAAATCATCATAAAGAGTTTCAGAGTTATGGAGCGGACACGATTACCGTACCAAACAAGAATTCCGCGGAATGCTATGTCGCACCTGCATTGCATTTCCACAGTAGCAGAGATCACGTTGAGAAGAATTGAGAAAAAAAGAAAACAAAATAGTTTCTGGCATTTTTCTGACACAAATTTTGTCAAAACCCGACCTGTGGTTCTTAAGGTACTGCCATTTTCATGTTTGTGCTATTTTTAGTAACGGTGGATGGCAGCCATCTTGGATGGCCAATTTGCCAAAAACCAAAAATAGCTCTTTGCAAGGTCATTCTTACACAAAATTGGTCCAAATCCATTCAAGGGTTCCTGAAATAGTCATTTTCATGTTTTTGCTATTTTAAGTAACGACAGTGGCGGCCATCTTGGATGATACATTCCCATAAATGTTAAAAAAAGAGAGAAAAACTCCTTTCAAGAATCATTCTGATTAAATCTGAGCAAAATCCACTCAGTGTTTAACGATTTATCGGCACTAAAGCAAAATTGAGACTCGCAAATCAAAAATAGGTCACTGTGACCTAATTCTGCTACATATTTTTTTTCATTTTCATAATTTTCAAAAAAGAAGGTCTAATTGAAGTTCCATGCAAAGTTTCAGCAAAATATACCTAGTGGTGCTAGAAAAATGTTAATTATGTTGTTTTGCTATTTTTAGTAACAGGCGGCCATCTTGAATTCTCGACCAGGCTGAATTTCTGTAATCCGAAGCCCTGTATTCTGATCATATTCCATATGAAATTTGAGAACCATGGCTGCAGTGTTTTTTGATGAAATTAACTGTACAAATCTTTAACGCCGGGGTTGACGTAAATGTGAACGGACTGACGGACGGATGGACGGAATGACGGACGGAACACGGGACGCCTATATCGCACCTTGCTAAAGCAGGTGCGACAAAAATTACAAAATTTCAAATTACTTCGTCTGGCGGGGCCCTTATAATCAGTTATGAATCTTCTCTAAATGGTGATTAGGGCTAGTTTAGCATAATTCCAACAAATTCTTTGTAATATAGGGTATAGATAAGCCTTTTTTTTAAAACATTTTAAGACCATCTTTGACCTTCAAAACAGAATAAAGGTCAAACAATCCATTTAGCAGCTTTCTATGACTTCCTCGGACCTTTAAAACTTCTATATTTATGGATAGATTTCAAAATAATTGTGCACAGTTATTCTCCTTGATGAGCAGAAGTGTCATTTGCAACATTCGTTCCGGTAGGTCCAAGGTCAAGGTCACACTTAACGGTCAAACGGTCATATATTGAGTTTGTCCGAGCCATTACTTCTACATTTATAGATGGATTTCAAAATAATTTGGCACAATTTTTCTCCTTTATGAGTAAAAGTGCTATTCGGAACATTTGGTCAGGTAGGGCCAAGGTCAAGGTCACATTCGAAGGTCAAATGATAAAATGTGTCATAAATTGAGCTTTTCCAGGCCATAACAGCTACATATAGGCATGGCTTAAAAAAAAAAATTAAAAAAAATAACGGCACAGTTGTTCTCCTTGATGAGTTCAAGTACCATTTGAAAATTCTGCAGGTATATCCAAAGTCAAGGTTACACTTGAAGGTCAAATGATAAAAGTATTCATAAACAGGGCTTGTCCTGGCCATTACTTCTACATTTATAAATGAATTTCAAAACAGTTTGGCACAATTGTTCTCCTTGATGAGTAGAAGTGGCATGTGGAATTTATTAAGGTAGGTCAAAGGTCAAGGTCACACTTGAAGGTCAAATGATAAAATGATAAAAAATTGTCATTACCTGTGCTTATCCGGGCCATATGATTTATACAGTTATCCATGAATTTCAAAATAATTTGGCACAATTTTTCTCCTTGACGAGTAGAAATATTTGTTCAGGTTGGTTCAAGGTCAAGGCCACACTGCAAGGTCAAATAATAAAATTGTCATAATGTGGGCTTGTCATGGCCATAATTCCACTTGTTTTCCTTCATAAGAAAAAAGTAAAAAAAAAAAAAAAATATCTGTATCATGATATTGTTTGGCTTCTTTCTAATAAGTAAATTAAGCAGTAAGTCTTGACATATTTACAGGTCACTAAAGCAAACAACGGGCTCGACAAGTTGTCCCTGGACAACCATCTAATTAATTCTTTCCCATGTTCCAATGGTGCTTCTGAGCAAGTTTGGTCTCAATCGATCTGTTCGTTCCGGAGATATGGTGCAAGCAAGCCATTTATAACACTGTAAGTCCTCATGTGACCTTGAATATAAGGTCAATGCCACCAAAGTCTAACAGTGTTTCCCAACCTCCTTAAAATATACCTGTGCAGGTTTGATCAAATTCATAAATCCCTTCAGAAGATGTGGTGCATACAAACCATTTTCACTGTTTTTCACCTCCTGTGACCTGAAAATATGGTCAAGGTCACCAACTTTTTTCAGTTCTTTTCCACTTCCATGTGATATATTTGTGCAAGTCTGATCTAACTCTATCCACCCCTTCAGGACATATGGCGCCAATAAGCCATTCAGATACCTCATATGATCTTGAAATGGGGTCAACGTCGCCAAAATCTAATCAGCTCTTTTTCCCCGCCCAAAGATGTATCTTTGCAAGTTTGGTGAAAATACATTTATCCCTTCAGGAGATAGAGTGCAGACATGAAGATATGCTGACACACAGACACTGACAGCAATGCAGGCGGGATCTGCACCAAAACAACATACACGCCTTCCCTTTCCTCCTTCCCCAACTCCCCTCCCCTCAATGGTGGGGGCACATAAATATGTTTATCAATATGAAATTTTCTTCTCCATTATGAAATATCTAAATGTATTTCTGCTTATTTTATGTCCTTTATTTGCTTGCTACCGGATGCACTCAGATTGTCAACTGCTGTTTTGATGGAACATCTGGTTGTATCCATAACAACTAAAATACAACGAATTATTGTCCAAGATGAGACTTATTTGGCCAATAGAAAGTGTATACATAGATAGAAAATCACAATCAACACTTTTCAACTAAATTTGAACGATTTTTAAATATCCAGGAGCCCCGGTAGCTCATGGGTTAAGCGCTGGCCAACTGAGGTAGCGGACCGGGTTAGAAACCGGCTTGAGGCGAGAATTTTTCCTACCATAAATGAGGTTCCATTGCACGCAGCCTTTTATTATCACCGTCCCATCGTCCTGATATGACTGAAATACTGTTGAAAAGGACGTAAAATCGCAAGTCATCCATCCATTTTAAATATTCGTTTCCAACAAAAACAAACTAGTGATAGAGTATTGGTTGCCATGGTTACTACGTGATAAATGAAATAAACTAGAAATGTTTCTTTTACAAAAACAGATGAACCCCCTCCTATCCTTTCTCAGCTGTATCATTTTCCCTAAATATTGCAAAGTTAGGATCTTTTGTAAATCTTGAAATTTGGGTCCAGGTCACCACCATCTAATAAGTACTTTTCCACCTCCCGATTATAAACCTATCTATGTTTGGTCACAATCCTTTAATTCCGTTAGGAGTTATCATGCAGACAAGCCATATTTCAACACGCTTCATCCTCCTGTGACCTCGAAAATGAGGTCAAGGTCACCAAAATCTTATCAGTTTCTTTTCCATCTCCCAGTGATATGTTTATGCAAGTATGATTAAAATCCATCCATCCATTCTGAAGATATGGTTCAGACAAGCCATTTTTCAGCATTTCTGACCTGTGACCTTGAAAGTAGGGTCAAGGTCACCAAAATTTAATCAGTTCTTTTTCTTTTCAGAGTGATATATCTGATCATATTTGCTTTAAATCTATCCATCCATTCAGTTCAGAAGATATCATGCTGTAAAGCCATTTTTCCAGCACTCAGTGACCTTCCGTGACCTTGAAAATAAGGTCAAGGTCAGCAAAATCAAGCCAGTTCTTTTCCATTTCACAATGATATATTTGTGCGAGTCTGGTAAAAATCACTTTATCCATTTAGGGGATACGGTGCAGAAAAGCAATTTTCATCATTATTTGACCTTCTGTGACCTTGAAAATAGGCATACTGAACATTCTTTACCGGTCCCTTGGCTTATCGATTTTGTTATCTCCCCTGTTTTCCAGTCTTACCTGTCCAATATCGGGTATTAAGTTTATATAGAAATGTATAGGGAATATTTATATTTATATGAATTTTTTATCTTTTTCAAAATATTTGAATCTTTTATAACCTATATTCTGAAAGTATAATGCAATACCTACACGATGGTGTTTTTATTTTTCGAAAAAGTTAATGTTTACTTGCTTCCTTTGGCGTTTAAATTACAGACCTATACTGACCATTATACTTAATGGCGCATACAGTAGAATTACGAAATTTTCCATTTTCAGAGCATATTTCTGATAATTTAGAGCTTTCCTGTTATTTTTTATAACCTAAATTCTGAAAGTCTATAGTCTAAGGATTAATATGATACTTTTATTTTCAAATTAACATTATGTCTTGATGCTTCCCCATGCGTTTAAAAACCGAAACTTTAAGAGTTTGGCGCTGGTAATTCAATCGCCTAAGTTTAATCAGGCGCACTCCTGCATTACTCTTTTGGCTGCTTTATATGAATCGGACTAACAAATCAAATTAACCATACTAGGATGAAATGTAATGAAATAAATAAATAAATAAAGAATTTAATAAGAATTTAATTAATAAGAAGAAATTAATTTTGATTCAATTTTTCTTGAGCACGAAGAATTTTGTTTTAAATTAAGTCCAGAAATTCAAAATCGAAAGTATCACGGTCAATGTCTAAACAAATGTAATTAAATAAAAGTTAAATAAAAGAAAAGAAACAAAAATGGAAAAAAAACTTTGTAAACGTATTTGTTTGTTAAGTTATTTAAATTAATGTAAACACATTACATGGCAGCTAGCGGTCCTTTTGCTCAGCGATGTAAACATACAATAATTGACAAATTGCTAATGGTGTCAGAGTTTCGGCGGCTACAAAGAACGTAAGTAATTAAGAAATTCAAATCGAAAATATGTTTTTGGACAAACTTAATTGATTTCGGGAGATAATCCCATTGTCGTTTTAATTTGTTTGTATAGGATTAAAGACACATCATTAAAGCTCAAACAAGTGAAGCGGTCAGTTTTAGAATATAATTGACTTGTTTTGCTTACATGTCACAAATTAAATTTCTCCACTGATACCATATGTTCGTCAACATGGCGTCATCTAAACGTGTTCGCAATAGTGTGGATTAAATAAAATTGCATGAGGGAGAAGTCCTTTCTAGAAACTGTTTGCAAAAAGTGTTAAGCGTTCCATTTTTCCGAAGACCTACACAGTAGAGAGGATTATTGCCAGAATCTTCTTATTCTGGAACGGAATTTTCCTTATCTTGCTATTTTCTCTTTCTTTCTTTATTTCTTTCTTTCCTTAGCATAACATTTGATCAAGGTGTTATAATTCGCTTCGCTTTTTATTATTCTTGAGTTAGATTCGTGATTAATATAACTTGCGGGTTAACAATATAGTAGGGACGAGTCTGCGCTTTTGATTACATAGCTCTTTTCATGACTTCACCGCATATCAGTATCTAGCCTCCCCAAAAAGTGGGACATAGGCAAACCGTACAGACCCAGACCAGACGGCGCAAAACGGCGTCTGATCAGGATCTTCATTATTTGGATTAGACAAATGATAATTTCTACTTAAACAAAATAAAAATGATAAAATTACACCCCCTTAAATGACAAATACTCTCTTCCAATATATGCAAATAGGAGAGTCCACTGGGCGTAGATCGGGTATACGTATTTCAGAATAATCCACCACACGCATAAAAAAGGTCAACTAAAATTTGCGTGTGCATTCTCGCGCTGACTAGTTCTCTTATAAAATATCGTTAATAATTATAACATATTATGCAAAAATGAAATGAACTTGTACTTAAAGTTCTCAAAATAATTCTATTGTGAAAGAGACAGCTTTTTCAAATACTGAAATAATACATGTATATATCTTGGATTCATATGTTCTATTGATAAATTGATGCAAATGAATATGTACTTAAATCATATAATACTATATCTGTATTAATATATGAGCCGCGACACGTCAAAACAAACAAAGTGGCATGTGCGAACAGCGAAGACTCCACCCAGTCTGATCAGAGTCTTCGCTGTCCGCATGGAGCCAGCTTATAATTGCAATGAAGTGTGATTGATTCTTCGCTTCAACCCCTAAGGCAGGTCAATTTCTGACGCTGTGTCACATTTATTCCCCACGTGTCGTCTATTCTTATGATAACCTGTTGGTGCTTCAGATTATCGCCGAAAATTCTTTGATCAGATAAAAATGAGAAAATATTGTTTCATTCAACAACAGACTAAACAGTCTGATCAGTGTAAGTGCCTCAGATAAGAAGGGGTCGCAGGGATAAGTTGGAAATAATTAACAAAGCATATGTTGTGACCCCTTATTTGAACCGTCTCACCGAGATGGTTCTATAAATGAGGGGTCACAATATATATTTTCATAGAAAAAAAAATAAAGAAAGTATCCCTGAATTATCCTTGAAGGAAAAATAAGTTGAATTACTGCAGAAACAATTGCTGAGTGAATGCCTCAGATTAAATCCATTTGTGGCGAGTTACCACTTTTGTGGACTGGCCATATTAAAATCTGCAATTTAAATTTTCAAATATCGTAGATTGTTCATGCAAACAATGATGACTCTGATTAGACTGTGCAAGCTTATCTGAGTCTTCTGTGTGCGAAAATGTAATATACAAGAACCCATTTACATGGCCCTGTTATCCTCATCGCATTGTATAAAAAAACAGAGATTTTGAGCACAATAATGGTAAGATTTTCAATTAAACACAGTCTGGTCCAATTACATCCTGTTTATAACCATATTCCCTTTGTTACTGACACTGACAGTTGATTTCCCTCTATCTAGCCCCTACCTGGATTTCAGTCACAAGTCTTCTAGGCTGTCTTATCTCTGAGCAGCATGTTTCATAAAGGGGCATTAGGGTATTATGCAATCAGAAATGTGCCTTTGAGGCAAACTATGCAGACCATTATCAGACGCCGCATTTGCGTCTGGTATGGGTATCCACTGCTTGCCAGAGGCCCCTTGTGGAGATGCCAGGCATAACTGGGTTAAGCAAGCTTTCCGAAACTGAACATGGTGTATATGGTGTCAACTATCAAAACATTTCAGCCGCGACACGACAGAATCAAGAAAGTGGCTTGTGCGCCCTGGGAAGACTCAGATTAGCCTGGACAATCGCCATGAACGGGTTTAACCCATAGAGCGCCCAGCGAGGATGGATGCTCACTGATCTGAGTCATCCCTGTGATCGAATATCGTCTTGTAGCTTTTACTATGCTCGGCCTTATTTCAAATGACTTGGCGATTTTACGTCCTTTTTCAACAGTGTTTCAATCATATCTGGACGATGGGACGTTGATAATGAAAAGCTGTGTGCAATGGAACCCCATTTGCGGTTGCAAAGATTTTCGCCACAAGCGGGGCTCGAACCCGAGACCGCTAGATCAGTAGGCAAGCCCTTAATCTAATGAGCTACCGGGGCACGCCTCATAAAGCCAGTATAAATTATTACTGGAAAAATTAATTTAAACCTGTTTATGCCAATCTGAGTCTACTAATACATCCATTTCCATCTGGTATTTTTCAGTTTAATATATTTTACTCATCTTAAACAGTGTAGACCCGGATCTGCGGCGTCAGATCTGGGCCAACACTGTTTGCCAATGTCCTTTTATATCAGACATTTGGCATTATTTTAAAAGTCGTCCGCCATAAATTGTGAGAAAAATGCTAAACATAACACTGATCGATAACTTGAGCTGCCATAAAGTTATCTAATATATAGCTGGCGCAAATTGACCTGTCTTTCTGACCTTTATGCATGAATATGCAAAACAGCACAATTCATTGCGAAATAGGAGACAAAGCTTTCTAGCAGAACCACACCTACACGTATTTACGCGATTGAATGACTGCCATATCCTAAAGCCGGGTTTTCATGGAGCGTATTATAGTTGGCTTCGGCTTCGAAACTCTTTTGGCCATGTATTTACAAAGGCAGCTTCGGCGCCGAAACCTTCATAAAGTACACGCCTTAGAAAAGAGCCTTAGATATTTACAGAGCATGTTGCTTCATAAAGCCGGTTTTCCATCTCCAAATGCCAAGGAGTTTCGGCGCGTAACTATGCTGTATGGAAAATCGCCTTAATTTTATCATATAATCATTTTTTATGAATGTTTGATTTCAGAGCTGGTTATGAGAGAGAGAGAGAGAGAGAGAGAGAGAGAGAGAGAGTATTCAATAGAGAGAAAGTATAATAGAGAGAGTACGCATTCAATTTTCAGCTTAGATGAATGGAAACGTTGCAAACACGAGCATCACGCAGTAGGTTGAGACAAGATGCTGAATAAGTTAAGATGATAACTTTTTCACCCATGGTATTGTTTACCATACCATGAATCATGACGACGTTGAAATAATATCCGGATACGTAGATGGATGTAATACACTGTCCCTGTATCTCTTTATGTATCTTCTGCTACATTGTATTCTCACTTCGGGTAGCATGCTATTAAGATGTAGAATGTAACTCTCTCTCTCTCTCTCTCTCTCTCTCTCTCTCTCTCTCTCTCTCTAAGACACACACGTCCAGGAACCCCGGTAGCTCAGTAGGTTAAGCGGTGGTCTGCTGATCTAGTGGCCCCTGGTTCGAGTCCCGCTGGAGACGGGAATTGTTTCGATC
Source organism: Ctena decussata (assembly GCA_963989385.1). Taxonomy (NCBI): domain Eukaryota; kingdom Metazoa; phylum Mollusca; class Bivalvia; order Lucinida; family Lucinidae; genus Ctena; species Ctena decussata. Next base: position 74,889,038 of record OZ022499.1, on the reverse strand, counting down.
GTAAACAGGGTTCCATTGCACACAGCCTTTCATTATCACCCACCCATCGTCCTGATATGACTTAAATACTGTCTAAAAGGAAGTAAAACTGCACGTTATCCATCCATTCTTCCTCTCCCCGCCTAGGTTTTGAACCCTCTTTGAGGCGTATGCTTTTGCAGTTGCTTCTGTTTGCAACTAAGCGATTAAAACGAATTATGTCTTCTTGAATGCATAGCATTATCGGCCCCGAATCAAAAGTCCTATTGAGTTATGATAAACTTTATTTGTACCAACCCCATACACTTGTGCCAACAGTTAACATGGGCAAGACGTCTATAGGTTTATGCAAGTATATCTGGTAAACTATTCACAATTGCATGAAGTAAATCATTTCCGGTAGAAATGCTCGTGATTCTTGAGAGGATTTGTTATGTGTAAGGCCATGATAAAAAATCTGTTTGCTGCATTCCATACTATCCAAGATTTGGCCTTTGTGTCCTTTCTTTCATTTTTTTCGTATGTAGCAATATGTAATCATAATACATGTAATTGTCAACTTGAAATAGGGTAAGGGCTGCTGAACGGAGTTAAGACTGTCAGTGTAAGATGGCAAACACTGTTGATCATGGCCAGACTGCTCTTAAGGAATACTTTGATTCGGGTCTGCACTAATAGTCTATTTGAAAATGTATTTTAGTCGCAACCAGTACTTTGTGGCACCCGAAAAAACTTCCTCCCAACCTACCGATCCAGCTAAGTCTGCATTGGAGCTCAACAAACATATTTTTAAGGGATGGCCTTAAGTTTGTTTTATAATTCACGCTCCCCTATCTGTGAAATCAACTGAACCTTCTAATATATTTAAATGAGGGGTCAAAGAGACAGGTCAATTTGCGCCAGCTATACCACTTAGGTATGTTTATTCCACTAGCGCTGAGTAGGGACATCGATAATCCTCTAGATCGGTGTTAAGGGAAATAATCCAGTTGACAATGCCGTACAGGTAAACAGGAACGATTACTCGTCCAAAACCCCGTAAAATGTTCAACATGGTCAAGGTCAACAAAGTCTAATCAGTTCTTTACCCCTACCCAATTAGGTATGCCTGCAAGTATGGTCATAATCCATTTATTCCTACAGGACATAGAGTGCAGGCAAGGGCTACGCAGACGCTGATGGGATCCGCACCAAAAATACAATATGTCCCCCATCCCGCCCCCCAACCACCAACCACTGTGGGATATTATGAAAAAAAAGAAAGACGACAGAAATAATGAGCTTGTAGAAGCCCCCTAGACAATTAAAAATCAGCAAAGACTAAGATATTCTCGAGGACTTTAAAAACGCCTCACCCCAAATTGTGGTGTATTTTGGTATTTCCACATTTCAAGCTATTAAAGACGACTAGGATTTTTTTGAAAGTGTAAAACTGATCAAATAAAGGAATTGCACTCATTTATGTCATACATGACGACTTTTGCACTTCACAGGTCGACGTCACTTCCCCTTAATTTTATTTTAAACATCTTTATGATACTGCCCTTAGAGTCGATCCCAACTTTGCAGTGAGAGATATCATACTGCAAAAACAGAAAATTAAAGTCGCCATGACTTTATGTGCTGTCAGAAAGCTTAAATCGAAAACTGGAACAGACAAATTGGAATTTCAGAAAAGTGGTTTTCTGGAAAATAACGTAATTTGACGTTTTACATTTCACATGAGAGCATCCGATACAAACATCTTACAGATTTACTTTCTAAGCATCCGTCAACATCAGCGGATACTTTGATATCAGAACCAAACGTCTGTTTATCAGCGCAGTGAATGACGTCAACGTCAATGATTCCATTCTGAACGAACTCTAAAATGCACATTTTAACAACACGCGGTTCTAGAGTAGACCACCATTGGTCGTAAAATACTGTTTGAATGAATTTATTGTCGTCGGTTTCAAAGTCTGATGCCATGTTTAAAATGCCATAATTGCATTCCACGAGCGTTTGTTTACCTCACTTCAATTCAGTAATTGCTGAAATATAGCGGGAGACGGGAACCTCGCTATACTCCGATAAGCATTCGGACGGTACATTGTAATCGTTTTGCTGAAATCCCACGTTTTAAAACATCCTTTTATCTTTGCCGCGTGTATTTAAACCTTTTAGATTCTAAGATTGTACTGACGATTATCTCATGCATTTGCTTTGCGCATGCAGTTTTATTTATCATTAGTTTTATTTTAGCTTATAATATAACAAATGCAGCATTTCCATTTCTTTCAGGTGAGGCGTTTTTAAAGTCCTCGAGTATATATTCATTGTAGCATGCAACATTTAATTTGGTTTTGCATTGAAAGAAAGTGGGTGGGGTAATTTAACCCCAAATTGTAAGGTACTAACATATTTTTGAGGGTGAAAACTCTCTTTGTAGTTTTCTTCAGTTGTTAATCATGCATCAACTTGTATTTTGGCTCATATTTCTTGAAAATGTTCAAGGTATTGTATTTTATCTCAGAATTTCAATTATGAATTTTTCTTCTGATTTCTCTGACGGTGACTAAATTCAAAGAAAAATATTTTCAATTTAAAAAATATACCATCTCCAATTTTTCGATATATCAACAACTAGGCTTTATACTCTCTGCACCAAGAGAAAGAAAAAAAATCTATAGCCGCATTTTTTAGTAAAACGTCTTAAAAATTTGCTGATTTTTGATATTTTGAAATAGACGCCTTACTAGGTGGAAGTCAAGGTCACTGACTGCTTGACCATAGCAACATGAAGAAAATTTTCTGTATTTGTAAGCAGCACTTACATGGTTCTCTTGTAAAATGTAAGTATCAATACCATTTGTTGTGAAATACTACCAGAACAATTGGAGTCAAATCTTGCCTTTTTCATTTGAAAAATCACCAGATTAGGCTGAAAAACAGAAAATCCCGGTTGCCATGGCAACGGATAGTTTGATCGAAGAAAAACTTTTATTTTCGTTCATCACTTGACATCAGCAAAAAAGACACTGAGTTTCGTGAAAATCTGAGACATATCATTTTCACCTGATTTTGGTGCTTACAGAGAATGACTCTTAAAAATCTTGACGAATGATAAGGCGACGTCATGTCACAGCCGATCTCTCCAATTGTCTACTCTTATGGGGATATAGACTGGCTCCCGTCGTTTAATTATTTCCTTTAATCAAATGTTCATATTTTATAATAGTATTTCCTTTACCATTGCACTGGCTTGAAATTGCTTAGCCTAAAGTTAAGAAAACCAAAACACACACACACACACACACACACACACACACACACACACACACCTCCGGAGAACGTGTCCTTAAATGAAACCACACGGTTTAATAACTCTAGGTAAAATCTTATCCAAGGAACATGCTTTCTTTTCAAATCAGTCTACCAAGAAAAGTTCTTATCTCCCCCTGAGACCTGTAGATATATGTGAAAAGCTTTTCATGTCACCTGGAAGTCATATTTTTATTGTTTTACTAGGTAATTAATCAAGAAACACTCGTGTTAAATTATCTTAAAATTAGCGTCTGTGAGAGGCAGTTTAAAACGTTTTTCCCGAAGATATGTAGAGAAACTAAGCGCGCCCTCTTATGACCATTGTTTCGCAAAATGACACGGTTAGAACAATCTTTATAGGGGATTACCCAGGAACCACTTCAGCCAGACTGTACCTTGAGTTTCGAATGCAAATTTTGACGATCTTATTTTCGTAATTGTTGGAATGCTCTCATAAAAAGAAATAAATAAGTTTCACTAAACAGTATGAAGTGAAAAATATTAGATTAGTTGTATAGCGAGGAATTCCCCAACTCTGCTCCGCACACCGATAAGCGCTATTTCTGATTTTGCGTCAGAAACTGGCAACGCAGCTGACGTGAGGCTGCATTGCAGTTTGAAATAGTTTTTACCCATCCGTCATGCCAGGGCCTCCAGTAAAGCACTGGAGAGAAACAGGCCTCGAGGTTATGAAACTTTTTTCATGCTCAGCTGAGGTGAGCATGAAATTTGACCTGCTAATAAATAGCAAATTACTGATAGGTACAGTTGTTCTCATGCTCAGTTATTCTCTGCTTACAAATATGAAAATGCCAACATTAGTTGGCATTTTCATATTTATCAGCAGAGAAAATTTCATGCTCAGCTGAGCTGAGCACGAAAAAAGTTCTATAACCTCGGGGCCTGATCTGTGGAGAATGGCGTCAGCGGTAGTGAACCTTTGAACATGTGACAAAATTATTTTTAGTCCAGGAATTCAAACACGTTGTCTGCACAAAGAAAATAAAGAAACAGAAAGGACTAACTTGGTGCCAGGAGATGCAACAATGGTTTCGTTCCGCTGAGCTTCCTACAGAATATCATTACGAAAATAGAAACAACAATAAACGAGAGAAAATCAAAGATTTTCAACAAAATTCGTCTGTTTTCTCGGCATCTAGAGATGCAGAAAAAAAAAGTATTTAAATATCATGCACAAAACAGAAAATATTTTTTAACGGGATTGGTATCGATAACCGGGTAACAACCGCTTAGCCTAACAGTAAATATTGACTTTTAAAGGAGCTGATTCCATTGTGTTATTATTGTTGTTGTGTCCGTTCTTCTGTAGTCTTCAAATGATTTAGTCGTTTTGGCATAGGTCTGATCCGTGATGTGTTTGTTTTTTTTGTGATGATTCATTGTGGGTAAGGAAACATTCATGCGGACCAAAGCGCTAACTAAATGTTTCGAACAACCACAGAAGCAGAGGGCGAGGTTTGCATCAAGTAAAATTAGTTTCCGCTCCTTGGTAATCTTTTGCTGACCGGTTCAAGGCGGTACTTCTGTTTTGGTTCCTCTGTGTGTCCGCTTGTCTATGGTCTCTAGCAGTCTGGTCACCTGAATAACTGCCAATTCTGTTTTCTGTTTTGTTTTTGTAATTTAAAATGTAAAATATGTAGAAATAGATGTTGCTGCTGTTTTTGATTAGGGTAGCTGAATAAACACCTGCTTGAAAAAGTGCTGCTCATTCGGTTTACCGTGTGTGCCTTCCGTGAACTTTTTGTCAATTGTGTGTGTTTGCTTCTTTCCCTTTTGGTTTTAATTGCGGGATGTGGGATTTGATTGTATTCATTCCCGAGAATTGCCTTTTTTTTTTACTTTGCTCTTAAACATCAGTAGAAGAAATTGCCTGATCAGGCAACAGAACAGTGTTAGTTGTTTTACAGCTAAATGTGACTATTTTAGTAACTGCTGCCCGATCGGGAGACGAAACTGCCATTTTGTGGTATAACCTCATTAAACTTGTCATTGCAAAATATCTTGTTGCATATTATAAAAGAAGAAAAGCTGGAAAATAAATAAGAATGACTAATCTATACCTTGTTGTTCAATTTTGTTTAGAAAGTTAAAATTGTGTAAAAAAAAAGGTTTTAAGAAACTGTTTCATTCATTATGTTCTTTCCCGTTCGGGCGCAAACCATTTTTCAGATGTTTTCTGTTTCCCGCTCAGGAAGCACTTTATAAAGTGCTCTATTCAGGTTTTGTGACCCCTTGGGATGCAAAAGTATTATTCCCTTGTCAGAAGCAAACATTACTACAGTAAAATTATTAGAGTAGATTCTAACAGACCAGGTTACATAAAGGTAATTTATATCTTTTTCCTTGTTATGACAGCTGTCCTGTATGTAGCTGGAGAGGGCTATTGCGGCTGTAATGATGATTCTGGACTACACATAATTATTTGCAAACAGGAATTAAGGATAATGAAGAGTGATCCAAGCGTCAAATTCTTTTATCAGGATTTGTCAAAAAGTAAATAAAGTAGTTTCTAACATTTTCATCATGGTGTATATTCATCGAATTGGGTGGTGTCTGGTAAACCTGGCCCTATAGGTAATTACATAGATGGAATACTTTCAACACGTCTTTAAGCTGAAAACGATCTCCATCCAGAATACAGTGAGCTTTAGTGTTCATGGGATCAGCTAAGTAGCCTGCTTTTCTGGTGTAAAAAGCGTGTGAGTGTTCATCAGGGATAAGGCAGAACCGTTAAACCTAACTTTAAACCTGTTAAGTTTATCCAGATTTCTGAAAATCTGCGACCAGCTGGCAAAACCAGGCACAGCACTCCCATGCCTTACTCTTTTTGTTTATTGTCTCAAGTTTGAAGTCCCAGTCTTCAACTTTCAACTCTGTTCAAAATTTCAAACAGTGTTATATATTGATACTTTGGATGTTGTCTGTCGTAGAAAAGGGCAGCAGAAGCATGAATTCCACCTGCTACTATTTTATGGTTATTTGTTTGCAATCCGTTTCTGTAGTAAGCTTGGCGATTCATGCATGTATATGTAGTTTTGATTTTTTGCATTCTTTGCGCCATTTGATAGATTCTTGCAGTAAAGCATTGCTACCATTTAATCTGGAATATCTTACATACGGAACCAAATGTGTCTTTAAAGTGGCATGATAAAAAAGCAAGAATCTGCATTGGGATTATCTTTGCATAACCTAGCACATTGCAATGTCCGCTCTGAACGAAACCGCATATGTTTTGAAAGTGGTAACGAAAGGCTCCCACTTCAGCTGAAAATAGCTTTTTTTTCATGTTCAATTTGAAATGTCCTTTTCTAATTAGAAAATACCCGATCAAATTCGAAAATGAGTTTGTACTTTCACCTTTGCGCAGTTTCTTGTTATGATATTTAAGCATCCAGCCAAAATTTACAGCAATAGAATTATTATATATTAGTTTGTGAGCTAACTAATATTGCAAATGATGACAAACTAAACAAGCCCGTTGCCTATGATTTCCCATCTCTATTAAAATTTCACTTTTGTACATGGACACCTCATCATCAAAGCTTATCTTGCACAGCACAAGTTTTATCGATTCCTATGCATTTGGATTGGAAAAAGTGAAACGTATATACATCAAAGTATTTTAGAAATGCAGCTTTCAAGTACTTTTCCTGTCAAGTTGTTCCTGTTACTGCACGACTGCGTATCAAATCTGTACTCCTCTCAAAAAAATGGCTGGGGAACTTACTTGTTGTTTTTGTGCATCTCTAAGGTTAAAAGTGCGAACACAGTCAAACGTGTACTAAAGATCGCCTGTATAAAGAGGCCATCTGGCTATAGAGACCATTTCAACAGCTACCAGCATGTCGAAAATAAGCATATTTGCACCTGTGAACAGAGACCATCTGTCAACAAAGACCACCTTTTGGGGCTCCCATAGGTGGTCTTGGTACACAGGTCTGACTGTATTACATTTTATGTTTAGTTGTCTTTTTATGTACTGAACAACATAACACACAAGATACTGTCCCTTTTCTACAAGACTATGTGCAAATTTCTGATCAGTTTGATTAAACAAATGTCCATATTTAAAACACGAATGTTGTTTCTAATAAACCCTACAAATACTTCATCCAGGTTTTGAAAATAATAATTAATGGTTAATGTTATAAAAGGTAAAGGTTTCCCATAGCCTAATAGCCGTAGGGGCAGCGGGGGTTAGAGACCCACTGTATCTTGGACACAGCTAATGAAAGGCGGAGCCCATCTCTCTCTCCTTTCCCTGCCTTATCCTTCCCTGATTCAAAAAAGGTTCCCATTTTCATGCTGGGTTGACAGAGAGAGGTTTCCAGTCATCGGATGGTTAATGTTATAGTATAGATTATACCTATATCTCACACTTTCAGTTTCCCCCATAAAACCATCATAATTATTAAACCAGTTCCTTGGATGCAATGATAATTCATATTGTTTATATAACTAATACATGTTACAGCACAAATAGAAGTTAATTGTATTATCTAGTCGAACTCTCCATGCTTCTCAATAACCTGATGACTGTCAAACCTATCGTAAAGTCTGATGAAAGAAATTTTGTAGCTGTAGCACTTTGTAACAAGGGCGTAGCTAAAGGCAATTTCGTGATACGCAAACTCATGTCTTATACTCCACTTCTTGAAGGGAAAGGTAGTATTTCAGCCTCTTTGGCAGCCGGTATTGAAATCTTGTCTACTTTATAAAATTACAGCATGCAAACAGGCGGGTGCGTTTTGAAATTTGTCAATTTGACAAAATTTCAATACGCACCTGCGTATTTGCGTATAGGTAGCTACGCCCATGAGCAAGCCATTTAGTTAAAGTTGGGGAGATGCCTTGTGTTGATAATTTGCTATTCAGTTCTACACAAAAACGACTCTGATCCGCTTGATACCGTCTGATCCGCTTGATACCGAAGCACATTTTGAATGAACAAAACTGGAACAAGATTCTGCGAATTCATTTGATAGATATAGTGCTCAATAGCAGTCGCTGTTCTTATATCTGATCGCAAGAGCTTTGTATTATCATGAGCAATTCCATTGAAAGAAGACAGTAATTCTATTTCTTTTTGATACTTAGAAATGAGCATCGTGTTAAGTGTATTTTTTTTTCTTTGTATCTGAAATTTCTTTGCAGTCGTGTGAAACATTTGTAGGATACCGTATTCCGCCTTTAAAACCAAAAGGGAATATATATAAAGACAAACGAAAGACACGCACGGTAAGCCGAAAGAACAGCTTTTTCCCACACAGGTGGTCATTCAGCTACCCAAACGGAAAACACCACTGGCTTAAAAGGTGAACGACAGCACCGACAAAGACAATCAGAACAAGTAACAGTAACACCTATTTGAGCCGCTACACGAGAAAACTAACAATGTGGTTGTGCGGCCTGCACATACTCAGATCAGCCTGGGCATCCACCAAGTCTGGTCAGACTCTTCGCTAAGTGCTTAAAGGGTAGCTAAGGTACTGAGCTACTTACGTGCGGACAGCAAAGACTCTGATCAGACTGGGCGGATGCCCAGGCTGATCTGAGTCTGCGCTGGCCGCACAACCACATTGTTGGTTTTCTCGCGTCGCGGCTCATTTCACTTATTTTCTATTTTAAATTACAAAAGAAGACAAAAAGCAAAGTAGGCAGCTATACAGATGACCATATTGCTAGACCACAGGCAAGTGTGGACAGAAGAACAGGTAACATTGGGTACCACAACAGAAGTTCCGCCTTGGAATGGTCAGCAATAGATTACCTTGGGGGAGCGGGGGGAGTGGGGGTGCTTAAACAAGTTATTCGCGATCTAAACCCCCGCCCTTCGATATATTTCAATACCGTAAAATCAGAATTTGTCAAAATAAAGTTGATTATAAGCCTTTGCTCTCTGTACAATCACGTATAACAGAGTACTTTGTCTTTTGCGAGACTCTCGCCAGATACGAGACTCTACACATATCTTAACGATAGGAATAAAATTTTAAACAGGACGTGAAATTATCAAATCATCATCGATAAAAGTATTAGAAAGAACGTAAAATAGGATTTTCTAATATATGAATTGCACAATCTAAAATATTAAATGTGGGAATTACTAGGTCGTGAGCATATTCACGACTTGTTTCCACAATCACTACACTGTCAAAGTGTGAATATTCATGAATGTACTTCTAATTTTCAAAATCGAAGAATTTAATCAGTTCGAATAGTATTACATATACTTTCGGTGCAGTGTATTATAGCGAACGATTCACAATTTTCAAGAATGAATCTTTTTGAGCCTTGATCTCCACAATCCTCATATTTGCGAAGAATTGGAAAATTGGCCAAGTTATGAAGAGACTGATATGGAGTCTAATGTATAAACTTCTTTTAACGTAAAAAGGGATTGAATAACAGATATAAATTGCCTGATTTAATCGATGTGGTGACCGTGGATACAATCACCTGTGATATTCCTTAAACCTAGCTTTTGGCTGCTTGCCTCGATGTTTAATGAAATAAGAAATAACTGCATAACATATACCCCGGCGTCTGATTTAACCTACCTTGCACCCCCCCCCCCCAGGACAATTACTCATGGGTGCCAAATTGTTCATTGGGACCTCCTGAATGCGAAACAAAGTTGTCCTCAAAATATTTTGGTATGAGCTATGTGAAAATGCATGGTTTCCATGGCAACCCATAATGCATTTCTCAAGAATGGGGATGTACCTACAAAAGTACTCATATCTCAGCTGCTACTTATCCTAGACAACTAAACTTGGTACCAAATTAAAGCTTAGGCATTGGCCTTTCATCTCGTTATAGTATATGTAAATTATCTAATTTGCATATTCATTAATATTCATTAAAACATTTAAAAATGAGGGGAAATTATGGATAAAATGTGTCAATCCTGCAATGTGATCCTCTCTCAAACCAAACCTTTCTTGTTGGTCGTAATTTGACACCGAGCCAAGTTCTTATGAATTTGAATCGACTTGGTATCTTTTAAGAATCAAATATTATTTTAGGCCTTCCTTAATCCTATTTGCATATGCACAGGTCAAGTTGGCAGAAGCCAACAGCTTCGATTGTAACTTTTTGCAGTTTTATAGCAAAAACGATTCTGTCTGTTTTTCAGATCTGCATGTATATCCATGTGTTATCACCTCTGAATAATTGACAGTATCATCGACTTCCGCATCACTGTCTTCTTCTTTGCCTTCTTCATCACTATCGGCATCAATGGGGTCCTGGAGAATATCAGCCAGTCTTTGTGGAAGCACCTGTCCTTCAATCCATAATGGCTCCAGAGCACCATATACTCGAGTCCAGCCATGCCTTTCTGACGGTACAGGAATGTTCGGTTGGGCTATGTGAGAGTTCTTCCAAATTCATATTTGGTAGTTAACTCGTGTTATATGCTGAATTAAGCATTTCCTGCATGGTGGTAGGGTACTCATGTCCATGTTGCGCATGGCAGTTACCGGCTTCCCTTCACATTTCTCCTTTAATTTAAGCAATTGAAGTAAAAAGTATGCAAAGTCCAGGAACTGAAACAAGCAAAATCCAAATTCAGCCCTCAAACCATAGTTGGAAACAACTAAGATTACAAATAATCAAGATGCAGAGAACATATGGCCAACCGAGTGAGCAGCTTGTTCCCAAAAGGTGGCCACTCAGCAACCCAAACCGAACCAAAAATAATAAGAACATACATAAGGTAAAACATCACAGAAACTCTGACACCAAAAACAGGCAACAGAGAACCACAACAGAACTACCGCCTTGGAACGGTCAGTAATGAATTACTGGGGGGCTTAAATCGATTTTAAAGGCCCAACCTCACCCTCAGTTTCTGAAGTGGTACAAAACATTTAGTTGGTTGTTCGGTTCGCATGATAACCCTTTAACTCGTCAATGAATCATCACGGTAAACACATAAATCAAATTTCAACACCATGAAGAAGCAAAGACGAGGACTCAACAGATACAACGGGCCGTCTGAAGCTCATCCACAGAGGAGAATCTAGAATTACCATACATCGCTCAGGCGTATTCCTCAACCTCTCTTAAACGATCTTCTTCTATTTTCCAAGCGTTTCCTAGACGAGCAAGTGGTCTGGTAAATCTTGGCATTTTTTCCAAGGTTTTAATTGGAAGAATATGCCCTCTTCCTTTAAAGGCACTTTTAGTGTCGCATCCACAAAATGCTTGCAATGCAAGGAGTGCTGCATGATACTCAGGTGTGTATGCCTCTCCTACCTCTGTCATATGGATCAGTCTTCTGTGTTTCCCCGTACCTGTGTCAAAAAAGATAGTCAATCCTGCAAGCCTATCAATATACTATATCAGAATGAAGAAAATGTCACTGTCTAGGGTTCTTACATGGACAATCTTATAGCCCTGATCTTGAGCATATAAACAATACAAAATAATCCTTGTGTCCGTTTCTTCCTGTGTTGATTTCAGGGATATTCTTTCTGTCTTTATTCCATCATCAGATGTATAGCAAAATGCATCGCCCTCACAGATCAGAACAACTTTTCTTCCCTGCAACTTCTTTGCATATGCATGGTTGTCCTATGCCTTAAGCAAGACTTCAACGAGTTGCTTTTTGTTGTCTTCATTCGTCAAGAAGTTTTTCCAGTCTGCAGGCTTCTTTGTATTTTCACCTTGCAGAAGCAACTTTTCACTGGACCCTCTTCTGTTCCTTTCCATTGATTTCACGGAGTCTTCTTTGTGCATATCTGTGCTGAAAATGACGTAAACTTTCTGCGACGTCATACTGAAAAGTTTCTCAGATATCTGTCTGAGATTACCTGGGATCTCTTTAATGCTGTGGAATAATGCATTTCCATCTTCTATTAACAATACGGTCGAATCTTGTGGAGCAACATTTACACTGTCAGTTTTGTCAAGTAAATACTTCAAACCCTTAGACTTGTCAGTCTTTTCAAAACAGCCATCAGCTGTCCCAATGCTGAATGGTACAGGTGTTAATGGATATTTCAGTAGGTCAGCTAGATCTATCTGCAGTTCGGGTGTCTGTGACCTTACCAGCAACTGCATGGCAACATTTCCCTGCTGTCTATACTCAACTATCTTATTATTTGCCGTTTTAACTTTACATTCTTTCCCATGTCCTCCATTGTCTTTAAATTCATTCTCTAGATGGGCTCGAAGAAATCTTCACCTTTCTCTAATCATTCTTGAATAAACTTTTCCTTAGCCTGTTTGCCACGCAACTCTGCAGATAGAATGTCGTTCTCATGGTCTTTGGGCACACGAGCACTAGATGAGATGCAATAGAGGTTGTCTTTATCAGCTATTGTGAAAGGATTTGTGAACCAAAAGATTGCTTCCTGTGTTTCACAAACTAGACGATCACTTTTCTGAATCTCTGCAGGCCGTAGGTCTCGATGCCAGGTACTAGATACGGAGTCTGTGAGCATATCAGCCATATTCAGCGTGGCTTGTACATACTTTGACCGCTCATGTGTGGTTCGCACCCAACGCTGATATGCATCGTAGTAACTGGCAATGCCGCTTATCCCAGTTCCGCTTCCTCCTGCATCACTTCTACTTTTAGCATGCTTCATAAATGTTTCTTCCATCGTCTTATCTACGGCGCATCTGTTTCTAGGAATGAACGATCTCGCTACACTTATTGCGCCCCTTTGAAGAAGTTCAGATGCTCCAGGGTGGGTTTCATCTAGATTAGCTACAAATACTGAGAAGTATGTCAAATACCGGGCATAATTTTGCCCGTCAAAGCTGAAGAAAATGTCAGCCATCAAGTGAAGACATTCAGCATACAGATTGTAGTCATTGGTCTTTACTGCTCTGATAAGGGACATCACGAGCCAGATATGGTCCATGTAAGACATCCAGAACTGAGCAGTTTTCCCAAGCACTCCATCTCTGGCACTCTTCTTGAACTCAGTATACTTCCTCATGTAAGAGATGAACCCTTTATCCGACATAAGATCGTCCATCGTGTATTTGGTCTGAGAGTCTATGGGCCTATGTACTGCTGGATTTCGCAGGAAACAGCCAATGTTTTATTATCTTGATTCAGCTACGACTGGTTTCAAATTAGATTTTATACGCATGTTTAGTGATTTTCCCTCATTTTTTAATGTTTTCATGAATATTCATGAATATGCAAATAAGGTAGTTTGCATATACTATAATGGGATAAAAGGCCTATGCCTAAGCTTCAATTGGGTACCAAGTTTAGTTGATTAGGATAAGTAGCAGCTGAGATATGAGTACTTTTGTAGGTACACCCCCATTCTTGAGAAATGCATTATGGGTTGCCACAGAAACCATCCATTTTCACATATCCCATACCAAATCTTTTTAGGACAACTTTGTTTCGCACTCAGGAGGTCCCAATAAACAATTTGGCCCCCATGAAAAATGGTTCGGGGGGGGGGGGGGGTGCAAGGTAGGTTAAATCAAACGCCGGGGTAATATATCAATAACTTATTTCAGATGTTTAGATTTGGAGGTGTGCAACACAGCTTCTAATTCCAAAATAATTCATTGATACATGAAATGCAAGTTAATCATTCTGGCATGCCTGTTAAATAATCCAAGCAATATCTGGGTTTCAGAAATATACTTATATACAAGTAATTCCCAGATTTCGTATTAATGTTTAAAGGCAGGATTTTTCTGGCGGGGGCGGGGGGGGGGGAGCATTTTCCATGCAATAGCATATCTTACCTGTACAGGTAAAGGTGTGAAAAATTATTTGACCTTTCAGTGTACCAAAATTACCGGTTATAATAATTTCTTTGGCTGATTGGTGGTGTTGACACTATATGATCAAGAGACAGAACGACACTTTGTTTTCAGTTCAGTTCAGTTCAATTCTCCAAACGACGTTCCCCAAGTGGCTCAGTGGTACGTAACATTAGTTGCACACACTTTGCGCCGTGTATCCGTCCAATAATGACACTTTGGAAGTTAATCCTCCTTATATAGTCCACTCCTGCCTTTAAAGACACATTTCATACTGAGATAAAAGAAGAAAAACTGTTAGATGAAGATCTTTGGGCATCTCTGATAATGATTACCTCTAGGTTCAGGATACATTGAAAAATCTCTTTAAGATTTAGTATCGATTCTGAGTACTGTTGAAGTTAGCCTTAAAGACTGTACTTCTGTGTTCACAGAGACTGGTTTACTTTTGCCACCTCTGTACAATACCTTTAAGCGAAATCACCACAGGTGTAACATAGTTTATGTTTGCAGAACCTTGTTAAGAGAATGGTAGGCTGCCCCTGATTTTAACATTGTAACTGTCAGAAATTCTCCACTCCTGGTGTTTAAAATCACTCCTCATTATTTCGCAAATTGGCTGCCGCTGTTTGCTAGCCATTTTTAACCACGCCCCGACCCATTGCCCGTGTCGGCAACAAAACAATAATGTGTCCACAATCGAACAAGACTTCCATACTGTGTTCCAAGCTGGGAAACAAAAACAAACCAACGAACCATTAGTGAAGTTTGAAAGAGCTGAATTTTAAACCTACCTAACTTTTTAAGGCACGATTTAAAAAACATGCACGAACAAAGTAAAGATGTTTAATCCATCTGCATGCAGGTATCCAAAAAGGAAACTTTTCCCGATGCTAATTTTACAGACGATTTTATGCGAAAAAGGCTATATGGAGCAAAGGCAAAGATATTCTGCTATCAAACATCGTGAGTTTCAAAGGTTACTTACATATTCTACCGTGTCGGACTAAAAGGATATGTAGCATTCTAAAAAGGTCCTATCAGAGTGTCTGTTGTAAGCGATAGCTCTATAGTATCTAAAATCTTAGGTCTGCTGAGTGGGCTAAACGAAGTAAAGAAGTTCTGTTGTTGCATGACAGTTTAATATGTAGTAGAATGAAAATAATTCAATCTTTATTCATATTAAGATGGAGGGTAAGATCAGGATACTGAGATACGAAGGTCTCTCGAATCGTCTAATAGGACTGTTTTCGGTTTTCAGACCGTGCGCCAGTTTATTATACCTGAAAGGGAAAGATGCCATAGATAAAATATATGAATTTAACAACCACAACTAAATTAAAACAACTTCACCGTTTGCATGCTGAATTCAAGTGTCCGTAAATGGACGATTTGAATGCACTAACAAGTCTGACTTTATACGAAAACTAAGAAAAATATAACAGAATCGTCGTCTACTCACTGAGATCAAAAATGGTTAATTTATGGAAAATTCACTTTATTTGCAACTAGTATGTTGGTAAGTGTTCAGCTCTTATACATTTGCTATTCACAGTATTTACGAATCGAGAATAAGTACATAGCCTTAACAACCTGCCTAGCTTTCTCTCAGCGAGTACAAAATGTCAAAGGTCACGCATTTCAATATTGGAATTCTTAATTATGAGAAAAAAAAACTCTTAAAGAAGGCATCTGCTAAAATTTGGGAATATTTATTGTATTTTCAGCATTTTGTGCAGACTTTGATATGCTCCAAAAATCAGTGGTTATCACTACATTCAGCAATTGGTTTTACAATCCGCTGATGTGGTAAAATGCTGTCGGTATTTACCTGCTAACGCTGACTGAAAACCCGCATTATAGTCGCAGGCAACTTCGTTTGTAATCCAATCTGGTCTGTTGTCAATGAAAATATCGTTTTCATCCGGGCCTCCAACAAGAGCACCGTAAAGGATATAATAATTGTCCCTGGATGTGTCATAAAATCGTTCTAAATCACAGGGGGCTGGCGCTGGTTCACATGTACTGGGAAAACAAATAAAACATAATCATAATAAACAATGAAGGACTCATTCGTGAAACTTCCATTTTTGTTTGATGAAATGAATTTCATTATGGCATGCGAAGTTCATTGTTTCGTTCACTATTGATTACAGTCTATAAGATTAAACACACAATATCACTATTTTATATATGGGTGATGCCACAACATTAAGATATATGGATACACCTCCATATTTCCCGTCCTTTTTACAGGGAATCACCTTTCGTAAGTTACTGCTTTCTGCCTAGTCGACAAGATCTTTCCAAAATGGGGTCTTCTGTTAAAGGAAAAATCTTTCCTTTAACAGCTGACCCACAACGAAACGGGAGGCCGCGGACCTCTGACAGTTGAAATGTTAATTTGCCTATAAAAATGTGTCAAAATAAAATTTTGATATACCCAATATTTTTTGTTTACATCTGTTGCTCTCAGTAACTCCCCATAACTGGTTATAAATTTGTTATCTGATTTTTAGCACACAGACTTCAATTTTTGGTGGAGGAAAATGCCAGATTCTATAATTAAACATAATGGAAATAGGAAAAGTTTTTCAAAGACACCCCACGGGCCTCAGCAAGCCCCTTTGCATGTATGTGTGTTCTATCTTAATACACATTATATAAGAGTGGCATGCTGAGCCACGGAGGGGGGTGGGGGAGAAAGAGAAGATAGTCTACAGTTGAAAAACTGAAAAAGTGGGTAAAGTACTTTCACCCTTTATATCAAAAACTAGGCTGAAGTCATTATTATTAAAAATATTACATATTATCAGCAATTATAGTATCTACATCATTTTGAGCATATTTAACAAACAAAATTCAAATTTACATATAAAGAACAACTCGACTTATTTTTAGAGACCAAAACAAATATTTCACGTATCTCTCTTAATAAAATCGGTTCACATCACCCTTGAGACATAATAATTATTCCAAATCACTGTTCGAACGTCTTTATTATACATAAGTCTACCCACTTATGCCAAATAATTCAACTTTTGCTGCCTGAGGAAGCTGCAATAATTTGAGCCGCGACGCAAGAAAACCAACAAAGTGGTTGTGCGCCCAGCGCAGACTCAGATCAGCCTGGGCATCCGCCCAGTCTTATCAGACTCTCCGCTTGACGCTCAAAGGGTAGCTAAGAGTCTAAGCTACCTTCATGCGGACAGCGAAGATTCTGATCAGACTGGGCGGATGCCCAGGCTGATCTGAGTCTGCGCTGGGCGCACAACCACATTGTTGGTTTTCCCGTGTCGCGGCTCATTTGTTGAAAAATAGGCAAATTTGCATTGATACTTTCAGAGGTCCTTCTAAAATGTGTCAAAAAGTGTACCTATCCATTTTAATAACTTTGACTAGAAAGCTCTGGCTCAACAGTAGGTGCGGGCGAGGGTTGTTTGGACGTTTTTTTCTCTTGTCTATTTTTCTCTCTTCTTTCTCCCTGTCTTTGGGAGGCGGCCCGATATAGACCGAAATACTGTTTCAAAGGGCCGTTTAACCCAAAACAACAAACAACAAACAGTTTTAGGTTAACTGGTGAGTCGGTTACCGCCTACATTCTGTGCATTCTATAGGCAGTTAACGCCTACATTGAAGTGATGATTATTTAATTGTAACGGTTGTATAACTTTGCATAAAAAAGGTAAGTTGAGTGGGTACTCTTTCAAATGATGCAACTCGATAATATTCTCCCTTCTTTATGGGTGTTCACCCGTCAAGGAAAAAGTTTGCATTCCGAGAGCAAATTCTTTCATTTGAGAGCAGGTTACGTTTGTAAGGATCTCGTCGTCCGAGGAAGCATCCAGAGAAATCACAAAAATGTCATCCTTTGTAAAAGTGGATAAAACAACAGGGAGGGTTATCCATACATCGTTACAATGAAAATATTGGCGTATTTGCGCTATTAATGTTTGAAATTTTAACAAAGCGTTAGTTAACGACGTCGTTATTTTTGAGCAACCGGGCCCTGATATATAAAAACTGAAGTGTTCTTAAACATTTTGTCAGCTATTTCGATATTGATATTTGTAGCATTCTGCTTGAATCTGGTGCTACATGTACCAAAATAATGTTTATTCCTAAATAGTCAATTATAGTTTTCGCCTGCTTAAATTTTGGCTAAAAGAAGAAATAAATCATACAGCTTTAAATGATACAGAGACGATTTCAAATTTAATGGTAGAAGACTGTGCATGAAACAAACTCCAGGTTGATGATTAGTAACATAAAGTTTATTAAACACCAGAAATGTACTTTGTAAATGAACACCATTTGCTTCATACAGCCCTGCCTGCGAACATTTGCAGTCCATACAATGCGTTGGTGGGACGCCGTCGGGTTCAGATTGTACGGGCTGGTTAAAGTATGGCTATATACCTTGCTCTGTGATGAGGCTGTGTTGGTGGGTTGTTTCCAAAGCCTACAACGTAACTTCTCCCGTTCGGATTGTCTCCAAGCATATAGTCAATCTGTCCTTTAGCCCATATACGAATATTCTCCGCTTCAGCAGCGTTCCAGACGCCCAACTCTGCGGCCATTAGGGCAGCAAATGCAACGTTTGCTATAATAAAAGAAAATATTCAGGTCTGCATAGAACAAAAAAAAGAGACATGTGTTAACTATATCTTATCTCGAGGCCTCGACATGTTGAGAGAACCAAATGATATATTTTCCCTCGAATTATTGCATACACATCGGTGCCACACGCTACTAACAGGCGTGTTTTAAAGAACATTAACCAATCGATTCACGTGCTAATAATGTGCGGCTTTCCGGGCAATACTACGTCAATACAGAAGACTGTACATTGGACATTATATATATATATATGTATTGATTAATAAAATATTATCTAAACCAATACAGAAGCAAGCAGAATATTGCAAAAATTAAGGAGCAGGCGAAATCTAAGCGGAAAATTGAGTGCACATGACTTTGACTCGTGAACTGTTGCTAATAACTGGATAAAAATTCACGATAGCTGACCATGATCTGAAACAAGGACTTTCATTAAAATGCATTTGCAAGTTGGTAATGGCGATGATGCCGACTAATAGGCCTAAACATTTGCTTTATTTTTGTTGCATTGTGGTCGAACTTATTCAATACATAATAGTAATTAAAGATGGTTTTTCATTACATTTGTCAGGTCCCCTGAGAGCTATTGAAGACCGAGGCCTTCGGCTTCGGTTTTTAAAGAGCTCCCTCGGGATCTGGCAAATATTAAGGCATGAACAAACATGTTTGATCCTTAAATAATATGAGCCGCGAAACGACAAAAACAACAAATAAGTATAAGCGCCCAACGACGACTCAGATCAGGCATCCACCCAAACTGATCAGAGTCTTCCCTTTCCGCACAGAGTTTGCTTGGACATGGAGAAAATGGGCACGCAGGCAATTAGGACGGCGTTTGATAGCAGATCATGTTTTAGTGACGTCACCAAACTTTAATGGCGTCACTAAAATATGATATGTGGCGTCACTAGCAACTTGGCGGCGTTGTATAAAACAGACAACAAATCGTACTTCCCGGTTATTTCTAAGATGCAGACTATGTGAACAGGCGTTTAAGACCCGATAAACACTCTGGAGTTTAAAAGATGAAATTTTTCTGCCTTGAAACTGAATCCGATTTGACGTGTATACGTTCTCTAAAACTGGGAGAAAAATAATCCATCATGAGCCAGACCATGTAGGATAGGTAAACATCACCCTCGGGGTCTAAATTTATTACCAAGGACTCGGCAAACCTCTTTTCTGGTTGAGATTCCGAACCCTCGGGTTAGATACCCAATCATACACGGACACCTAAGGTGGATTTTTGTTGTTATGAGTTATTTGCTATCTTGAATATGTAAAAGTGGGCGAATTATTTTATCATGAGGCCTTAATAATTATCTTGTGAATCAAGATATTATGTATTGATAAGAAGAGAGTATTTTGTTCTGTTATATAACATTTGAGGCCTCTAGATAAAACATTTCCCTTCTATGGATACTGATAAAACTAGAACTGTCAGAAAATCTGACTATACCCCCGCTGTAGCGCTTCCAATGTATATGGCCTGTATGGAGAAAACAAAACATGAAATAAACAAATCTAACATGCTGAGCAGTCTATGCTGAACAGTTGCTGAGAACTCTGCTCTGAAAAGTGTCATAAGTCATTGTCAAGTCATTTACCGATTATGATCCTGGCACAGCTGCTGAGAAATCTTTCATTAAAATAACAGTACTGAGTGCATGGAGAGAAAGAGAAGTGAACAAATATAGAGAAGAACAAATAGGAGAAGGCCGCTTCTCTATCTCATGATATAACTTGTCATTGTCAACCTGTATACCAAATATCAACTTTCTATCTGATACTGTTGCGGAGATATCTTTGATAAAAAAGTTTGGAGAGAAAGAAAATGGAACAAATACAGGGAATAACAAAGAGAAGGAGGCCCATTCTCAATCCCACGATACAACTTGTTGTTATCAAGCTGTATATCAAATAATATGAACTTTCTATCTTATATAATACTGCTGAGATACCTTTGACAAAAAAATACTGGGAAAAACAAAGAGGAGACGGCTCATTCTCAATTCCACAATACAATAAGTCATTGTCAACTCATATAACAAATATAAACCTTCCATCTTGAACAGTTACTGAGAAAACTTTTACGAAAACATTACAGTACTGAATGTGTGGAGAGAAGGAAAAGTGAACAAATAGAGGAAAGAACAAATAGGAGAAGGCTGGTTCTCTATCCCACCATACAACTTGTAGTTGCTAACCTGTATACCAAATATAAACTTTTTATCTTATACTGTTGCGGATATATCTTTGACGAAAAAGTGTGGAGAGAAAGAAAAGTGAACAAATACAGAGAAGAACAAGCAGGACAAGGCCCGTTCTCCATCCTACAATACAACAAGTCATTGTCAAGTCATATGACAAATATAAACCTTCCACCTTGAACAGTTGCTGAGAAATCTTTTACGAAAAATTACAGTACTGAATGCACGGAGAGAAAGAAAAGTAAACAAATACAGGGAATAACAAATAGGAGAAGGCCGGTTCCCTATCCCACGATACAAATTGTCGTTGTCATCCTGTATACAAAATATGAAGTTCCTGTCTTATACCGTTGTGGGGATATATTTGACGAAAAAACTGGAGAGAAAGAAAAGTGAACAAATACAGGGAAGAACAAGCAGGAGAGGGCCCGTTCTCAATCCCACGATACAGCTTGTCATTGTCATCCTGTATACCAAATATGAGGTTTCTATCTTATAAGATTCTTGAGATATCTTTGACGAAAAAGTGTTACGGAATTACGGAAGGACGGAAGGAACTACGGACAGATGTAAACCAGTATACCCCCCACTTTTTCAAAGCGGTGGTATAATGATACCGTATTACTTTTATTGTAATGTATTGCATTGAATGAAGTGAAATTGAAAACCTGCAAATGTAATGCTTGACGCCGAAATTCCTTTTCATAAAATTGCAGCGACGATCAATAGTCACATCACTCGATGACTGTCGAAAAGTAAACTGTCAATTCTTGAGTGAATCCCGAAACTTACAGGCAACCCTTACGGAATCGGCGTAAAGCCATTTTAATATTTGAGCCGCGACACGACAAAACCAACAATGTGGTTGTGCGTCAAGCGCAGACTCAGATCAGCCTGGGCATCCACCCAGTCTGATCAGACTCTTCACTAAGCGCTTAAAGGGTAGCTAAGGGTCTAAGCTACCTTCATGCGGACAGCGAAGACTCTGATCAGACTGGGCGGATGCCCAGGCTGATCTGAGTATGCGCTGGGCGCACAACCACATTGTTGGTTTTGTCGTGTCGCGGCTCATTTGTTTATGTATAGTGTCTTACAAACGGACTTTGGCTGATAATGGGTAAATACTAACGTATATAATTAAAGTATTTGCTACAAGACATGTCTTCAATGTCTTTTTTGAATCTTTATGATATACATTTACGTTCCTTGCTCCGAATACAAAAGTGGTGGTACAAATATGATGAAAGTTGCAACTACATTTTGAGTCTAACCTTAACAAACTGCAAACCTGTTTACATATATCCTTACCAAACAGACAGGAACTTATTTATACCGCTAGCTGTGTCGTTTTTTATAACTGCTTATTGTATGTAAAAAAACGCTGCTACCACGCAAGCTTAGACGCAAGCAGAATACAGCTTTTGCAGTAACATTTCATTTACGCTATGTATTTGATAGATAAACGTTGTTTGCTCTAAGTTGACTGTCTGTCCTTTCACACTCTGCAAAACACTTCCCATTTATTTGTATTTCAATGGCAATTTCATTTTCTATAGCTCAAATACGTTTTGCAATTTTATACTGCTCACTAAGAGTTGGGGATATTTTGACACATAAGCTGGTACATCAATCAGTGACAATTGCTGGCTTAAATTTGTTTTGTCCATTGACAAAACAGGATTCAGGTGACAATATTTACCTAGAAAAGCAGTCACTGCAGGTCACATGACTTATGGTATCAAATAAAGGACTATAGGATCCAGACCGTAATTTTGTAACTGCGAAAAAAGTCTTTTGGACCTCATGTTCTGTCATTATTCATATCCTTCATAATGTTACGAACTCAAAACACCAAATACGATGAACTTCATTGAGTTTTTTAATGCGTAGGATATGCGAGACACTTCATCACAACATAGTATTATTTATGCGTGCCGCTTGTTCTATGAAACAGCATTAAAAGTATTTGCACCTTGTTAATTAAAACATTAGATGTTTGGCTTCATAAAGTTTGCATGAAAATGATAAGTCGTTGCTGTGGACCCTAATGTTTATACGAAATTTGGGTATAGACCTTCTATCAAACACGAAATTACTGTACGTCACTTGACAAGCCTTAGTTAATCGAAATTCATACTGACGGTCTCAATAATATTTTCTTTACCACGTATGACCTTTTAACGTTCATCCTTCCATTTATTTTCTTAATTCTGCTCTTTTAAAGATTGTCTCCCTCGTTTATTTCATGGTTTCAGATACAAATACTTTAACAAAATTTCGTTAGATAATATGTTATAGTCTCATAATTAACCGTACAAGTTTTGAGAAAATGCATGTTTTTTCGAAAAATGTGGAACGAAAATTAATCTTCAAATTAATATGCAAATTACCTTTTTCCTCACGGCCTGTAAGAGTATCGATTTTGACCATGTGTGTCATGTGATCATGTACAGGTATTTTCTCATTCGTGCAAGTGATTGTGACGTATGAATAAATTATTGTCCGATAATGCGATTTCCAGCGCGGTCCGCGATCGTTTAAAATATATCTTATTGTTTTGTTCAAAGTCACTTTTAGCAAATATTACTATCTAAACTCTATTCGAAGTATCATGTCGGAGGTATTGCATGAAATGTTTCATCAAATCATTTTTTGTTATTATTATCAAGTGAGTAAATCTTTAAATGTCTTAAAATTACTTACTTGTTGTGACCACAATATAAAGACAAGTTTTGTGGCTGTGCCGAGTAAACCAAGATGGAATCTAGATATTTGGGAATGTTTTGAGGGAAAATTCCCCCTCTTAAAACAAAATAGATAGGGTAGTTTTGTGTCCCTTATGTTTTATGTCTGTTTCATTATTCATTTTCCATTTGAAACAATTTGACAACTCGTTTATGGCTGATGGACGGTTCTGTCCTTATAAATTGGATGACTCAATTGGTCAATTAAGGGGTGTCTAGTTAAGTTATTTTTTTTTACCTTTTATTCTATGGAGAAATACCTATTTGTCTAATGCAAATAATGTAGATCCTGATCAGCCGCCGCGTTTTGCAAAGTCTGATCCAGGTCTGCACTGTTTGCCAACATCCCAAGCAAAAATGGTTAAACTAAAGGATAAACTGGATCTTGTTAGAGTGTATGAAAATTTGTGTGTGTTTTTTTTTTTTTTTTTTTTTTTTCATTTTGCCCTTATTTCATATTTGAGCCGTGAAAAACAAAAAAATGGCATATGCGCTCTGCGAAGACTCAGATTAGACTGGGCATCAGTCTGATCAGAGCCTTCACTGTCCGCATGGAGCTAACTTAGACATTTGCTACCATTAAAACGCACTGCGAGACTGGGAGACTGCTCAGGCCGATCTGAGTTTTCGCTCGGCACAAAAACCACTTTGCTGTTTTTTTGTTGTTGTTTTTTTCGTGTCGTAGCTCTATAGCTTTTCAGGTAATGTTGCGGGCATACAAACTGTTTATAACGCACATTCGTTTTTTGTTATAGCTATCTATGGAACATGCACAACAAAAATAATGTACCAGCATGACGTAGGGAGCCCCATTTTGCACGCCAAACAAGACCTCCGGGTGTAATTTGATGATCCTCGCCCATCTGTCCATTCATCCACTTTGAGAAAAAGGCTTGGAGTTGAGTTTGAATCCCAGAGTCACCAGTATGTTCAAAAAGGAGAAGCTTGATAAATAGATGTAAAAATGACATGAACCGTGATATGAAAATAGATGCCTTCAACCTTTGTTGCGTAGTCAGTCTTTTTTATTATCAAATACAATTGGTTTAAATCTTCTTAAACGAGCAACTCAATCCCCCCCCCCCCCACACACACACACACACACACGCACACCCCAATCCCCCCACACCTGTATCTTTTTTTCTCTGGCTTTCAATGGGAGTTTTGCTGAATACATTATCACAAAACAAAACTCCTGGAAGTTGCCAAACCGGACTCTCGGTCTTTGTAATAACTTTACCAGTTCTTTCGCTTCAAATCAAATAAGGAGCCAATCCAGGGGTCACAGATTCCATCCCCACTCCTCCAGTCTTTTAGATGAGACTTTAAACCGAGGTCTCGTCTCCGTATGACTTTTGTGTTAGTGGGGCGTTAAGCCCGAGTTCACTCGCTTACTCACTCATCAAGGAAATACTCTGCATAAATATGTTTTTTTTTTTTTTTGTTTTTTTTTCCCACTTTCAGGCAAAAATGGAATTCCGCGTTTACCAGGCATGATAATTGGTGCGACGAAAAGAAAAACTTACACCAACTCCCACAGCTTTACCATCCCAGTCGAATGACCAGGCATATTCTGGGTTGACCCCATGGGAAGTAGAGATCTGTATGGCTAAGTCTAAGTATGTTTGATCGTTTGTAGCGGCGTAGAGCCAGGCGGCACCCCAAGCAAGGTCATCCCAATAGTCCCAAGATCTGAAAACAAAGTCTGTATGTAAATTTTATAAATTATTTTGGTGAACGGATAAACCTACATGTTTCCATCATTTTTCTCAATCTGAAACACAACACAACTGCAGTGGAGCACAATTAAGCTCTTAAAGAGTTCTTTCCAGATCAGAGAACACATCCAAACCAAGAAACATGGGCCATGCTTTGAAGTTTCTGCTACTCAAGCCTCATCAGTGACCCTGACAAAATCTGGTGACGAAAGCCAGAGAAAAAGCATACTGTAAGATTTGACCTACGTTGGTTGAGAAGCAAAATGTAAAAGGCAAAGCTGTTTCACATGAAATTTTATCCATTAACCTTAAGTGAATATGTACATCTCCAAGAGAGATAACCCTGGTCAGTTAGAATCACGTCTTACAGAGGCTATTCTTTTTCAAAGGCGGCTATTCTTAGTCTAAATGCTACCCAATCTGCCTTTTGTTTTGTTTTGTTTTGTAAGTTGAAAATCAAATAGATAAAAATAGATATTGATGCTGGTTTTGATTAGGATAGCTAAATGATCATCTGTTTGGGAAAGAGCTGCTCATTCGGTTTACCGTGGGTGTCTTTCGTGAACTTGTTTCAATTTTTCCGTGTGTGTGTGCTTCTTTCCCTATTGGTTTCGAGAGCGGGATGTGGGATTCAATCGTATTGACTCCTGATCATTGCTTTTCTGTTTACTTTTTATTTATTCGGATCCTTTTTTTTGATACTTATCAGTCTTTGTATCGACTGCCTTAGAAACTGCAGTATTTTTCTCTGGCTTTCATCACTAGAACATGTCAGTCGATGATGAGGCTTGAAAGTAAAAAGATAGGCAATGATCAGGAAGTAATACAATCAAATCCCAAATTCCGCTCTCAAAACCAATAGGGAAAGAAGCACATACACACAGAAATTGACACAAGTTTACGAAAGACATGCATAGTAAACCGAATGAGCAGCTCTTTCCCAAACAGATGGACATTCAGCTACCCCAATAACAGCATCCACATCTGTTTTTACTCATTTTCCATTTTCATTACAAAACAAAACAGAAGGCAGATTGGGTAGCAATACAGGCGACCAAACCACCAGAGACCATAGACAAGCGGACACAGCACAATATAACATTAAGGAACCGCAACAGTAGTACCGTCTTGGAACGGTCAGTAAAAGATTACTGGGGGACTTAAATATGTTTTACTGGGCCCAAACCTCGCCCTCTGCTTCTGCAGTGGTTTGAAACATTAAGTTAGCCGTTTGGTACGCATGCTTACAATGAATCATCACCGGAAACAAACAAATCACGGGCAAGGCCTTTAATAAATTACAGAAGAGGACTCCATGGAAAGAACGTATTGCGACACCAGGAGACTCCTGGGAAGTCAGACAACACCACTGAAATACCGGAGCAAAAGAAAAACTATCAGTTGAACCGCAAAAAACCAAGCAATAGACCTTCGAAGTATGGCCTTTCAAACGTGTTCTCTGCTCTTGCAGGAACTCTTCTAGATTTTTTATTTATCACAGAGGAAAGAAATTTCTTTTACTCTACAGTAAGCCCTTAAGGAAGGGATCAAGATGCACGAGATTCATTTGTTACCTCCCAAAGAGGCAAAATGTTTTCCTGCATTATTTCGTAATGGACTTTACTACCTTGATTTTGTCATAGTGTGTATTGTTATCCATTAAAAATTTGTTTTATATGTTGTGTCCTAGTTTTGATGGTAGAGTTATCCCAAATGAGTTCGAAATTTCTATCATTTTTGACAAATCCCATTATGTTGCAGAAGCGGGTAACACTATTTTCAGTAAATCGATAGCGTCTTCGCCAATAAAATGATAAAAAAACATGTTTTGTTTCCTTGAACATTGATTTTTTATCATACAGAAACATGTTCAGCTCTCCCGATACAAAGCTCGCACGGTCAGTCTTTACTGGATATAGTAACTACGAGGGTTGATCCAGAAGTAATGTCACTGCAGCTATAAAATCGTGTAGAATGATAAGAACGCAACAGAATTTCATATCCAAGTGGTTTAATCTATTTGTGTTATGGTCTAAAGAATCATTAAAATCAAGTGCGGAGTTATCGAGATATGGAGATAGACAGAAGGCATGCTAACGACACGCGCCGCACGTCAATGATGGTGTTGAGGTTCCAGACGAAGTTTCGATATTGTGGCATGTTAAAAGTAGCATCTTTGTTGTTTCAGCATGGCACTAATGTTTGTTCACCCATATCTGGCTCTTCCCTCAATATTATTTGAACAGTCACACGCCTCATGTTCAAGAATTTACACAATAGTCGAATTGCAGAACATCGATCTTCATATACTGTACATGGTCTAAATAAGAGTGACGCTATTGTCTTATTGTCTGACATGGCACATAAAGGTCTTCCGGGATTCAGACAATCCTCTAACGACTCATCTGCATCACTTCAATGCTGATTCCAACTTTACACAAGCTTAATATTCACCGTTTTATCACCGCTGTCTATTTAAACAGTTTTAGAGTTTTTAATGGTTATATTCCTACTTTGTGACAAAACCGCATAACTATGCACTAACGCGTTTGTCAGAAATCAACATTTTCCACTCGGTAGTAACAAGTATTAGCCCTTAGTAGCGAACTTCAAACTGCAGTGACGTTATCAAAGTTCCAACAATAGGCGGCAGAAGTATATTTCTTCACCGTTATAGATTTTCAACTGATTTTTTCCCGTTAGTTTGATTTTAATTTGTGATTGCCTTTGAAAATTACGTTCGTAAAATTAATGTTATTTTAACGTGCGGCGCGATGGCGTCGGTGGCATACGAGGTATTTTGAACGTCTATATTATTGGAACGAAAAAGATTCCAACTTCATATTTATTTTATTACTCAGAACTGAATTGCAGTGAAGCTTGATATAAGTTTTATATTGATGGTACGATGAATAAGTGCACAGTGGACACAGTGACATAACTTCTGGATCAACCCTGGTATGTGCTTATGTTGCGTTCGTCACACTTTTGTCCACAGCATAACTCTAAAAGTAACAATGCGCGTGTCTTGAAACTTCACATAATGATACAAGACACTCAGAGAAAGTGCAGTGTTGGAGAACCATAATTCTACCTTGCTTACTTTTTCAGTTATCTCTGTGATTTTATTGTCCGGAGCAAAAATTGCTGAATCAAATTTCTTCAAACTGCATACAAAGACAGAGGACATTCCTGACAAGCGCAATGTATAATAAGACTCATAACTCTGATGTTGGGGATAGGGTTTGGAATCTGATTCAGTCAGTTCCTGAAGTGTAGTTACTCTTTAAACTTGTCTATTTTTCAGTCATCGGCCTTTTCCACTTTTATTAAACCATATTATAAAGATTTATCAAGAACTGTTCAAGGAATCTGGTTCATATCTGACACATTGACAGAAGACTAAAAGCCTTATTTATGAACCATAACTCTACTGTGACCCATTTTTGCAATAAGCGGTAGCTCGCGATTTGGACCCCTCTCCATTTTTTAGTCATTTACCTTATCTTCATACTTTCTTCCGGAGTATAACTCCAAATGTATTAAAGGAATGGTGTTGAAACTGCATACAACAGAGGACACTGAAAGGAAGTGACGTACAAGAGCCGTAACTCTGCCTTTCGATTTATAAGCAAGACAAAAATGTACCAGACGGACAGAAAAGCCAATGTACACAGCAGTAACCCTGTGCTAAGCAGCAAATAAATTGT
This sequence comes from Ctena decussata, assembly GCA_963989385.1. Lineage (NCBI taxonomy): Eukaryota > Metazoa > Mollusca > Bivalvia > Lucinida > Lucinidae > Ctena > Ctena decussata. The sequence goes on along the minus strand of OZ022499.1, from coordinate 74,859,981 downwards.
CCATCTTTTACCAGAAGTCTTCGAATCGGCTGGGTGTCTGCATTGCTCTTGTTTAATTCAACGTCTTTAGTGTCTGTTTGGGAAAAACAGATAAAAAGCAGATGAGGAGAGAGGGTAGTGTCGGCCAGCTCCAAGCAGACATTAACTGCGAGACAAAACAACTGCAGATGTCAAGACAAAAACCAAGTTTAAAGAGTAAAGCCTTGCAAACTGAGCCTTATTAGCTCCCATTGCCTGCAAAAAGGTAATTCAAGAACATCAGAGAAACTTGCAAATGCTATAATATCAAACAACGGAAGCAAAGTAGCGCTAACTTTTTCAGTTTACCTGCAATAAGCTTCGGTATGCCTACCTCCCCGTCTTTCCTTTTTCTTTAGGGTGAATGGTTACACTCTCAGAGAAAGCTACTTTTTTCATTTTATCACCCCCCCCCCTCCCCCCTCGACCAATTCCACCTTCGCAATAGAAGATGCCGTGATCGACTGGTTAGAGCGACTCGGTTATAGTGCAGAAGGTCGCGGGTTCGAATCTGGGCTGGGCAAACCGGCGACTAGAAAACTGTCTCTGTCGAGCCAGATGTAAATGGATACCTTTGTTTCGAATCAAGGACAGATAAGGCAGAGAAAGAAGAGGGTGAAGAGGGGAGGGTTCCGCTTTTCATATGCTATGCCCAAGATACGGTGAACCTTGTATTCCCATTGCCCCTACGGCCTCCCTTAGCTCAGTATTGAAGCACTGTTTACAATTTCAATATATATATATATATATATATATATATATATATATATATATATATATATATATATATATATATATATATATATATATATATATATATATATATATGTCCTAGAATCAGCACTGAAAGACTGATTACTGTGTCTAGGTTAAATTTTATTGAACTTACCTGTAAAACACTTCAGCATTGGTAACGACATCATGGTATTTTCCCTTGTTGTTGTTATAAGCAAAATTAAATAGCTCTACAGCTTTGTCTAAAAGGGTCTCGGCATAGACTGGATCTAAAATGAAAGAAAATAATTTATACGCCCTGTTGGTAAACAGCACTAACCGCCTAAACAAAAAGGCTAGTTATCAGCCGCCTCATCCGGATCTACACTGTTCGCCCTCTCGTCTTTGAATTCTCAATGATACATATTTGCAATTTTGCAGACATTAATTTTATTGTCTTTTTCTGTTAATGCCTTTTGACTTGGATGGCACGAGCCCCATAAAGTATTAAATTTCTAGTATTTTGTGTGTGTGTGTGGTGTGTGTTTTTTGTCCTAAATAGTCTGGGAAAGGAAACTTAAAAAAACACTTAAAAGAATAAAAACAAATAAATAAATAATTCGATAAGATAGGGCACACCGTTCGGAAAAAAAAATTATTCGAAAGCTTTCTATCTCAGGTGATGCCGCTTTTGCAACTGATGGTGTCTTCATATCATAAAATAGGGAGATAACTCCAAACACAATAATGAAAAAAACACATTTCCCGTTATTACGTTATTATACAATTTAAAAGAAAAGCATTAATTGCTCAAATACTACTACTAATAATAACTTTAAACTGAATTGAATCTGTTTTATGCAAATGCATCCTAAACTTCAGATGGTGAGACCACTGACTACGAAAACGACATAACAATATTATGTATAAATTCTAATATTCAGAACATTGTGAGCTCTCGCAAAAATTAAATATGGTGTATGGGGATACCACATTTTATCACCGTTTACAAAGATGATCAAATCTTATACTTCCTGTTTACTTCCCCGAATGATGCAACGCTCTCAAACTGGGGTCTACTCTTACAGAAAAGAATTTCTCATTTGGAAGCAAATTCTTCCCTTTCAAACTTGATCCCCAATCAGAAGGAAAGAAAAATGCAAATGATGCATTTGCTTCACGTGAATCTTTTTCCATATATACATTAAAATCTAAATACAAGAATTTGGGTAAATTAAAACGAAGAAGGTTTAATTAATTGGCAACAACTTCCTATGTATGGCCATTCATTGCGTTGTCCATGTCTTACCGTCTGCAACAAATGCGATTGAACCTGCTGCAAAAGCGGCCGCCGTCGCAGCAGCCAGGTCAGTTCCCGGGTTTGCCGCTGTCACCGAAAACGATGGCCGAGGTATATTCATATCTTCAGGCCTTCCCATATACTCGTGATCTGCATATGCATCACCCACCTTTTGAAACAACAAAATAAAAAAAACGTGTTTTATGTTATATAACAAAAGATTCATGTGCGACTTCTTCGGTTGCAGTACTGTGCCAATAGATTAACGTAAACTTTGGGACACGAAAGAAAATTAACTGCGTTGCATCTGCTTGCGCAATTGAACTAAAAAATATACTGTTAGAAAGCTTAATAACTATAGCAATTAAACCATTCTATGTAATTTCTATTGGCGCATATTTGAACTGCAATACATTGTATTTCTAATGTAGTTGGTCCTGATTTTGTTCGTTTTTCGGTGACGTTATCATTGATGTCAATGGAAAATCTATGTTTTTAAATTTTCAGCTTTGTTTAATCTATTGTGTTGCATATAATAAATACTCTTTATTGTATATTGCTTTATTCACCTGCCTTTCTAACAGTATACATGCATTGTTTATTGCGATCTACCGAGTGCAGGTAACGCATTTAATTTAAGTACGCGTAAGTCAATGGAAATTAAGAAAAGTTGACCCACTTTTGGCACGGTACTGTACATTTCCACCACTTTTACCTAAAGCCACATAGGCTTTCAGCTCATAAAAGAAACTGCTTTCTCCGACTTTCCCATATACAAGATAAGCTTTTAGCTCATAGGCATTAGTGTGTCCTTGTAGGATAGGGAAATCTCTCCCGAGGGGTCGAAATTTCAACCAGGGTCAAGGATTACCGAGTCCCTTGTTGAAATTCCGAGGCTCCAAGGATGAGCTCTGCTTATAACAATCCATCATGGTTGTCCATGTAGGATAGGGAAGTATCAGGCAAGGGGTATGAATTTCTACCAGTGACGAAGCTTGCAAAGTCTCTGGTTGAAATTCCGATCCCGAGGGTGAGATTTACCTATCCTGGACTGGCTAATGATGAATTATTTTTTATCATTTTAACGAACTATTAACCTCAAATCAGATTAAGCTTCAAAACAGGAAAATTTTAACTTTTTGACCAGCGATCTGAATTAAATGTTGAGAAGCCCTGTGTGTTTATCTGGTCTTAAAATGGGTATATACACAGTTGTTTCCTACTTGAAAATAGAAGAAAAACACGATTTGCTGACTAGTTTACCTTCTAGAGAAAAAATAAAGACAAAATGCAGCTGAGAATCTCACGTCCTGCGCCTCATGTTGCTAGTGACGTTTCATTAACGGTTTTATTGACGTAATTGCAATTTAGTGACGTCACAAACCGATGATCTGCTATCAAACGTCGTCCTGTTGTTGCTTGCATGTCCATTTTGTTTTTTAAAAATTGAAATTATTGTCGAAAATAGAAAAAGTCCTGTTGCTAATATAAAAAATATGTTGCTAATGACAGATAGAATATGAGCTGAAAGCCTATCTTGCATATGTGGAAGTGAGAGAATATTTTCTTTCGTTTTTTGCGAACTTATAAACCTAAAATCGGATTAAGATTCTAGACAGATTTTTTTATGTTTTTAAAACCATTTAATCTGAAGTAAATTTTGAGCAACATCTTAAATTATGTACAAGATATTTTCAATTTTTGACTAACGTTTTAATTTTAAACAAAGAAAATGGCCACGAAAGCAACTAGGATGACGTTTGATGGCAGATCGTTGATTTGTGAGGTCACTTGATTTTAATGACGTCACTAAAACCTGTTACTGTAACGTTGTTAGCAACTTGACGCGCGCAGCGTTAGAGACTTATCTATATTTTGGTAGGTAAAATAGTCAATAAACCGTGTTTCCGGCTATTGTCAAGTTGAAAACTGTATTAACACCCGTAACAAACCCAATAAACACACTGGGCTTCTGAAAATTTACTTCAGATCACTGGTTAAGTTAAAACATTTCCTGGCTTGAAGCTTAGTCCGATTCAAGATTTAGATCTATAAGTTTGGTAAAAATCTGAGAAAAAATATTCCATCATGATCGAGTCCATGTAGGATAGGTAGAGCTCACCTTCGGGGTCAGAATTTCCACCAGGCAATCGCAAAGCCTCGTGATTGGTTTTCATATTCTTTGCTTTCAATCCGAAATGTTTTTCTCTCTTAAAAAAGCAGTGCTGATATACATATGACACATATATATGTATCACTAAATCAGGGTAAATTAAGTATTAAAATCATATTAAAATGCATGAGCACAAAAAAGAAGAATATGAGAAGAAGACGAAGAAAGAAGAAGCTGCTGCTGTTGACGAAGGAGAAGAAGAAAATTTAGAGGTTCGTCTATGCACCTTAGTTTATTATGATTATTTTTTTTTACTTTTTTACTTTTTTTCTGTGTACTTAGTAGTGCAACGAAAACAGCCTAAACGTTGCATTCTAGTAGGAAAATAAAATAAAATTAACAAACCTGTGCATAAAGTATTTGTTGTGTGTTTCTCCAGCATTTCAACAAGTAGTCGAGAGGCCATTTTACTGAATCTAGCAAATACCCATATTGTCCGGATATCATGTAGGAAGCAGGCCATTTTATAAGACCCCAAGAAAGCATGGTTGTCGCACTGGCCATTGGAAAGTTGAATTTTACGTAATCACCAGCTAAGAAATAATTTTAAACAGTGAAACAAACAGTTTTGGAAAACTACCGTAAAGTTCTAAGTATTGGGACAGATATGTGTGATTTAACAATGTGGGCCCTGATCAGACTGCTCCTCAGTGAGCAGTCTGATCAAGGCCTACATTGTTTGCCATTCCATCTGGATCTTTTGGACGCATTACTGCATTGTAAAACCAAACCTTTTCATTTTTAGGGCAAATATGGGTCTTTATGTGTATTATTTCTTTAGAATTTTACGGTACATACTGGTATTTGAATAAAAGCACGCAACCAAAACTGTGGATTGCAAAAGTACAAATGAGCCGCGACACGAGAAAACCAACAATGGGGTTGTGCGCCCAGCGAAGACTCAGATCAGCCCGGGCATCCGCCCAGTTTTACCAGACTCTTCGTTAAGTGCTCAAAGGCTAGTTAAGGATCTAAGCTACCTCCATGCGGACAGCGAAGATTCTGATCAGACTGGGCGGATGCCCAGGCTGATCTGAGTCTGCGCTGGGCGCACAACCACATTGTTGTTGTTTTCGCGTCGCGGCTCAAATATGCTGTCTGTCTAATAACCTCTCTGTCTCTTCTGTCTCTCCCTCTTGCTCTGAATTAATTTATACACTGCTCAAAATATTTAAAGGAGCGTTGTACATAATTGTCATAAGTCTCTGTATAAGACACTTCATCATTAGAACTTGTTAATAGATTAGGCATCAAGACATCTATTAGCACAGGGTATAATCGATTCTGCTAATTTTCGCTTCCTGCAGAGACTGTACATCATATTTGGCTTCCGCCGAGACTGTCCGCGATCTCTTGCTTCCTGCCGAGACTTCTGTACATGATAAATGGCTTCCTGCAGAGGCTGTCCGCGTGATTCTGCTTCCTGCCGAGGCTCTCGGCAGGAAGCAGAGTCACGCGGACAGTCTCGACAGGAAGCCAATTTTCGAAGACAGTAGTCCCTGCAGGAAGCACGAGTTCGCGGACAGTCTCGGCGGAAGCCAAATATGATGTACAGTCTCTGCAGGAAGCGAAAATTAGCAAAATCGATTATACCCTGTGATTAGGTTTGGTGAAGAGATTTATATAGAAACTAATAGCAATGGTATAGTGCTCCTTTAAATATTTTGAGCAGTGTATATCTTGGTGCATTTAGTACTGACATACTTTTTTTTACTGTATGGCAAATTTAACAGATCACCATTGATGCATGCTCAAATATGTCCAAACGATGGCTTTGTTCAAGCAGTTATATCAGATCCTATCATTATAAATATATGCAATCCACGCATAATTTATCAATCCGAGGCCTTATACAGGCCTAAAAATACGAAGAAGAAAACAAATAGATGCTTACATCAATTAATGAATGTATACGGCCTTATTTTCCTCCTTCCCCATTTGTTGTTGATTAGGTTTGAGTCACATTGTATCACATATATGCTGGACACATGAAGCCCGACGCACATAAAAATGAAGCTAGACTGAGGCTTTCTTTAACCCATTTATGTCATGCGTTCCATTAAAAGGACATCGGAGAACATTACAGGATGCGGCATCTGTTTAGGGTCTACACTGTTTGCATAAGAAAAATGGGTACGTCTCTTTAAAGGAAAATAAAATAATAAAAAAAATAACCAGACATCCCTTAATAGACTAATAGAGTCATCCAAATTATAAACATAGAAGAGGCCATTTAGCATAAACGAGTTAAACAGCCCTTCCAAGATGGGGTTTACTCCCAATTTGTAGGAGAGACTCTGTTCCTATAGGAGCTGATTCCATCCTATAAGAGTTGGCCCCAATTTAGAAGGGCAGCAAAAATGAAAATAGAAGAGTTGCTCCCTTTGAATGTGTTCCCATATAATTTGATATCGGATTACCGTATATGCGGTAATTTTCGCGGGTTCAAATTTTCGCGGTTAAGGATCAAAAATATAAATATTAATTTCGCGATTTTTAATTTTAGCGGTTAGCAACATGCTCGAGAAGCAAACTATTTCTTTTTCACTTGAGTCAGTTCTTTCATTAACCTGCGACAGGACCGCCGCAGGTTAATGAAAGAACTGGCTCAAGTGAAAAGTACCAGCAACTACCGAAGCAAACACAAACAAAATACATGAACACTGTGTTAACAGAAAACACTTTGTAAGAAACATGAAATTTTTCGCGATTTAAATATTCGCGGTTTCTAAGTGACCGCGAAATACCGCGAAAAAATAGAACACCGCGAAAATTACCACGTATACGGAACTGTAAGCAAACTAAACTGAAGCAATCCTACCGTCAAACCAGCCTCCTGACAAGTCCAAACCAACGTCACTACCATCTGCTAAAGTGGAGTCTTTTCTCCATGGAACTCTGTTTGTTGCCTCGCTTAGATCTCCAGACCTCTGGGCTTCGTAAAAAAGGATTGACTTACATAAAACCTCTTCATAGTTGTATCCAGGACCTATTAAATACATGGTTTTAGAACTTTTTCAGTCATTTATAACTTGCCCTTACTCAAATTGTCCTTCATTAAGACCGAAGGCGATATAAAAGCTTTCTTTGATAGGTTCCAGGAATATTTACATCTTAAAACACGTACTGTTTATGAGGTAACTAGAGTTTAATCAATGACATTTATGTAATTGTTCTTCTAATTTTCATAATAAGCCATTTTTGAAAATATAAACGCGTTATACAGGTGCATTGCATTAATTTTATACCTATGCAATTTTTTCATAAGTCTTAGCATACCCCAAAGTGCATTCTAGCTTCGACTGAAAGTCTTTGGTGTCAAAATTGTTTACACTTACCATGGGAATGAATGAAAGGACACTGCATATGATTCCAGAAAAGTTCGCAGTTTAGAATATTGCGGAATCCTAAGCAGTGTCCCTTCATTCATTCCCATGGTAGTTGTAAAAACATTTTGACAATAATGGCTTTCAGCCGAAGTTAGAATGCACTTTGGGGTATGCTAAGACTTATGGAAAAATTGCATAGGTATAAAATTAATGCAATGCACCTGTATAACGCGTTTAAATTTCATAAATGGCTTATTATGAGAATTAGAAGAACAACTACATAAAAGACATTGATTAACCTCTAGTTACCTCATAAACAGTACGTGTTTTACCTCCTGTAAACACGCGTTTAGATTTCATAAATGGCTTATTATGAGAATTAGAAGAACAACATTTGGTTAGCTACAGTCTGCATGAAGGTTTCCTAACCCATCAATGAATCATCGCAGAAAACAAACAAATCACAAACTAGACCTATGATGAATCAGAAATGAGGATTCGACAGAAACGAAGGATTGCGACATCTGGAGATATCTGGCACCGAGGTTATAAAACTTTTTTCGTGCTCAACTCAGCTGAGCATGAAATTTTCTCTGCTGATAAATATGAAAATGCCAACTAATGTTGGCATTTTCATATTTATCAGCAGAAAAAATTTCATACTCAGCCAAACTGAGCAAGAAAACAACCGTACTTATCAGTAATTTGCTATTTATTAGCAGGTAAAATTTCATGCTCAACTCAGCTGAGCATGAAAAAAGTTTTATAACCTCGGGGCCTGAAGATATATGGGTGTCAAAAAATACCACTGAAACACCAGAGCAAACAAAAATCATCAGCTGAGCCCCGAATAACCAAGCAACATACAGGGTAGGAACCGGCCCCAGCAAACTAATCTAAATAGCTTTATGTCCAGCCCATCATTGAACCTAATACCCAATCAACTGGCGTGCAATTAAAGAAGGAAGCAAAGCTATTAAAATAGACTGGGACAACCACTAAACAAGCAGACTGCAGCATTACATTTAAGTTATTTAATAAAAGCTACTTACAATATGTTTTTGAATTTATCGATTATAGATTAAGTCACCATAAAATTTTGGTTGCGACAGGCTCTTTTGCAAAATACTTTTTAATGCAACCTAGAATTTAGAAACCAGTTCATAGTGTCGGCAATGTAAGTTTGATTAAAAGGAAAGCTTTGCGAAGTATATGATACCGATAGCCCTGTTAGAGAAGCTTGCAGTCCAAATCGTATTGCGGGCACTGAAGTCGAGTCTCATGCCTAGACACTAAAGCAAACCGATTTAGTTGAGGAATGTAAACCCCGTAAGAGGTAGAACGGGGAACGTCACCATCAAAAATTGATTAATTTACTACGTCAAAAACAAAGTCATCGCTTTTATGATAAATTTTGGAAGAAACAAACCCGTTTGAAATAGATAAATGTAAATAAAAAATGGAGCTTCGGTATCGGCTGCATTAGCTTTGTTTAATTGCAGCTCAGGTGGATGAAAACTGTCATAGTAGAATCTAATTACTATACATTTTATTGTGATTTAGCTTATTTATTTATCTATTTATTAAAAAAAAATTCCTAACCCTTGAATTATCGCTGCTCAACACATAATATTTACACTTGCCGCTGACTTCCCATAGATAAACCTTTAAGAGGAACTGGCTTTATACACCGATGTTTATACAACGACAGTTGATCATGTGACGTTGTCGTCAAGCGACGTCTGAGGTAAACAAACGTCTTGATTGGTCTACGCAACGTTCGATTGACGTCACGTTATGGCGACGGCTGTTAAACGTAATACGTAATACGTCGTTACTATCTTTTCTTCGACGCATATCTTACATATTCTACATTTATTTACCACGAAAACAGCGCAGGAAGGGTCTAAAATAAAGTGTAAATATAAGAATAAAAATTTGATTTTTCAGCGTTCATCGTGTGAAGAAGCCAGTGGTCGTCGCTAACATTCTACAAGAAGCGCTTCGCGCTTCATGAAATTTTAGCTCCGCCCACTGGCTTCATCACACGATGAACGCTGAAAAATCAAATTTCAATTCTTAATTGATAGACGGTAGATCACGTAATATTAATTCACGACGGCGAAGCCGAACTGAATTCACATTCGTATCTGCCCGACAACACGTGTTAATCAGTGATAATTCAAGGGTAAGGAAAGATAATTTCGATTCAAACAGTGTATATAATGAAAATGCAAGGGTTTTGCGACGGTTTCCCAAGGATTATTTTGAAGCGGAGGTAGACAGAAGCTCATGTTTACATCCGACATCATCAAGGCGTGATATTTGCACACTGCGACGTTAGCAACGTGATTTATCACAAATCACACGACGCCGCTTTCTATACGCTCAGTGGGGAAAACGTTAGCGTCATGTTAGATTTTGCTGTTTATCGGTTAATTAAACTGTTGGAGGGCAGATCACGAAATATTAATTCTCGGCGGTGAAGCCAATGTGAATCAATATTTGTATCTGCTCGACGGCACATGCGACAACACATGTGTTAATCAACGAAAAGTCACGGGTAATGTAAAAATTGTTTCGATTCTAACATTACACAAAATGAAAATGCACATATATTACAACATTTCCTATAGGACTTATTTTCAGGCGGACGTCGGCAGAAGCAAATATTTACATACGACGTTATCAAGGCGCAAAAGTGCACGTCCCGACGTTAGCAACGTAAATTATCTCATTTCACATGACGTCGATTCCTATGCGATCAACGTTAACGCCATGTTAGAATTATTAATAAGCTTGCGATATCGAAAAAAAGCAATAATCAAAAAAGAAATATAGTTGCAGTTCAAATATTTTCCCAGGCGCCTCATGAATGAGTGTGGCACGCGCAAAGCCGCAGCGGGTTCGGTTCGTTTTAGTTACTGGTGATCAGTTACAAAACCTGCTTCCAGTTAACATCCCATCATTTCTGAATAAAATATCAAAACTTTATATTCATAATTAGAGCAAATGAAACACTAAAATGTTAAAGCTATAAATGTTTTAGCTGTGCACGACTGCAGGTTGATCGTGCTGACAATCAAGTGTGAAGTCTGGAGATATTATATGACTTCTAGATGGTGCTGTGTATAACTTCCAGTACCGGGGCGTCCTACTGATGTGTAACATTGTAGGGCAAGGGCCTACTGCGCTTGCAGTAGGTGCGGGTGGGGTTGTTTGGACATTTTTCTCTCGTCTATCCTCTTCTTTCTCCCTCTCTCGGGGAGACGGCCCGATATAGACTGAAATACTGTCTAAAGGGCCGATAAACACAAAACAATCAATCAATCCATCTATCCAGGTGCGATATGTAGATGCGATATAGCTTAGCGCACGTGCTGCTGATGTGCCCATTACTTCGATGCCCTATCGCGTACGTATTTTCTAGTAAACTAGCAATAACCGATAGCAAATTATTCATTTCAGGCTTTAAAATACAGATTTTGGTTTCAAAACCTGTTACACTCACTTCATTGTTCTAAGATACATAGCATTGTAGTCTACTTTACGAAGAAAACCTTCCTCCATGGGAATATTACTCGGATATATTATTTTTATTTCGTCTAGAAATTACTAAGGTATCAACTCTTCAAAAAGTGTCATAGCCTGCTGATTAAATCTTGTATAAAAGTTGAAGTGAACACTGCTAGGAAAACGCCCAGATAAATTCCTTGCATTCTGATGCCACTCATTCAAGCAAGCATTTTCGACACTGATACATTAACAACTCATATGCAAAGCGTTCTAGAATACGGAAGGACCCCTGAGTCAGCTATTTTCACTAAAAGTAATTCGCTCGAAGTGGTTCCAAGAATCCTGTATAGGTATAAAAGCCGTTTTCCATGGCTCTCAACCAATCGAATTCTCGTTAAGTAAGAATTGTATCAATATAAATCAGATGTCATTTGTCCTCAAAGAGTGGTGAAGGACTATGGTGACTTCAAAGAAGACTGTCTGCTTTCATGACAACCTTATCAAGTAACATAAAATAGATAAAATAACCTGTATGAGAAACTGTATTAGCACAGATATCAATGTTATGCAAAGGCGGCGTCGTTGTCGTCTCATTGTTTGATGACGTAGTTGTCGTTCCTGAAGTTGACATAGTCGTTGTCGTGGTGGCAGGTGGAGACGTAGAAGTAGAAGGAGACGTCGTTGTGGTGGATGTTGTCCCTGTTGAACCTGTAGATGGAGAGAGGTCAGTCTCGGTTTACAACATGCCAAAATAATACTGCCCCTGACTATTCTAAAATTGTCTGCTTTTGAAATTGGCAGGCGCTGTACACTATGAATAAATATGCCCTAATAAAACTGACCCTGCCCCAGACTTGGGGTAATCGTATTCTGTATTCTTATTCAAATACTATTCAAATACATTTTCTGAGTATACATAAAGTATTCTGTATTCATGAATTTCTTAGAATAAAAGTATTTGTATTTGTATTCGAATACATTGAAAACTCCATGTATTCATGAATACTTTTATGAATACATTATGAATACTTTTGCCATTTTAAGGTAACATTGATGCACAAAATAAGGAAACATTGATACATAGAATATACACTACACGACAACTCACCGACAGACAACTGACCGAAAGTCAACTCGCAGACAAAAACTGACAGACAAAAAAATATTCACCGACACGACAACTGATCGACAAAGACAAGTCGCCGACACGACAACTCACAGACAAAACCCTATTATATTTCTTTACAAAAGTGAATACAACTTCAATAACCCCTAAAGCTCATGTATAGCAGATATTTTTTTTCTTATATTTCGACTTTTGGTTAAGAATGGCAACAGGTTCGCCACAGTCGTAGGTGTGGCTCACCCCGACATTTACAAGTTTATAAAGTCTTTGCAAAGCGAACAAGCCAGATGTGAAATGATCCGTCGCGCAGCATTGATCGGCGAAGATTTAACGTCGCCGCGAAAGAACGCGGTAAAGCTGAATCTGATTCCGCGGATTTATAGCATAATCTCCAAATTTGCGGAGCGTACTGAAGGAGAACACTTCCTTGACTACCTTGAAGGTCTAGCACACAACATCACTAATCAGATATGATATAATAAGACTATAGATAGATATATACGCAGTGACGTAATGACGTTTGTGTAGACGTTTGTGTCGATCAAAAAGTGTGTAACAGGCCTACGTGACATATTTTCATATTTGTGTTCTGTTCGGGAAATAAATAAAACAAAAAAAATATTTCTTTTTCATCCTTCTAGGAAAGATTCTGTCGATGGGTGTCGGTGAGTTTCGGCGAACGTCGGTGAGTTTTTTAAAAAAAAGTCTGTGACTTGTCCTGTCGGCCAGTGGTCGTGTCGGTGAGTTGGTTGTCGGTGAAAAAAGTATGTCTGTGACTTGTCGTGTCGGCCAGTTGTCTGTCGGTAATTCTGGGATTGATGTGCTAGTGTAGGAACTTTAAAGACTATATCTCAATGGTAAATCAATACATAAAAGAGATCAAAGAATATTTATTTTATTAATTGACTACTTTGATGCTATAGAAAAGTATTCAACCAAAATGACAAGACTTTAATCATTATATGTTTACCACTTTTTAAAGTGTTTTCATTATAATAAGTTGTATAAGAGGTGTGAAAAGCAGAAGAACATATATACAGTATACTTCAGTTGTTCTTCATTAGTTCTTTGTTCAGAGACATTTGTGCTATCTAAAATTCTGATATTAGGAAATTTCATGAAAAGTGCTTTAAAATGACTGCTAAAGTGTTTGAACGTTTCAAGATGCCACCAACAGTACAGGAACTAAGAAAGTTAAGTGTAGGCATTGTGGATCAGTGAAACAGGACCAGTACAGACTACATCCAACTCTGATTTTATTTTCATATCTTTCTGTAAAAAAATATGTGTTTGAAGCCATTATTGAAAACTCTGATCATATGCAGCACTCTACAGTGTCCGATCTTGGTTAACACTGTTAGTCTAGATCTCTTTTATGGCATTAGGCATCATTAGGATAAACTTCCAAGTTAGCAAATATAATATTATGTCATCTTACAGTGGATTGCCCCAGGACAGTATTAAATAGGGACAAGGCACAGAACTGACAACTAAGCCATGTCATACCTGTACAATTTTTGATACTTGTTTCTCAAAAATTACTATACACAATTATGATCCCATCTGCCAAACATAATTTAAAATAGAGATGAAAATCACAACAAATGCCCAATCTCATACAATTTAAGAAAACCCTGAACAGACACTGCCCTTAACCCTTAACCTCCTGAATAAATCAAAATGCTATGATTACTTTGAATCAGCAGCCAGTTGATCTGGATTTATTGCTGCTATATATTTGGAATCAAAATGACAAATAGTGTAGATCCAGATCAACTGGCTGCTGAAGAAGCCATCAGATCAGGATCTACACTGTTGCAAGGTGGGATATATTTAGATTCAGCAGGTAAAGGTTCATTCATTGTGTTTTCTGTAGAAAGATATCCAGTTGTACCATAGAAATATAAGGTTCCTAAAATAGATATTAAGATATGAAGATATCTAGGACAGGTCAAAAGAAAAAATCTTGTAATCAAAATTATTTTTATGTAGTATTACCTCTAGAGTCTGGACAACTAGAGATATGATAGTTCAGCATAAGCTATTGGTTAATGAAATTTCCATTTTTATTGAAAAGTATTCAAAAGTATTTGAATACATTTGCAAAGTATTTGTAGTTTTATTTGAATACATTCATAAAAAAATATTTTTATTTGTATTCTGTATTCTTAAATTGTAAAGTATTTGTATTTGTATTCGAATACTTTTGAAAGTATTCGACCCCAAGTCTGCCCTGCCCATTCTTAAATGTCTATTTTTAGAATTAGCAAGTGCTGTACTATCTTAATGTGTCATATTGTACTAGTCTTCTCAAAGGAGACTTCTCTGCGCTGTCCTGCGTGTCCATAAGATGTGAGTTGGTTTAGCTTGTGTCCTTTATGAGCGTTTTTGCAACGGCTTTTACAATCACCTCTCTGGTCATTTATCAAAGATAAGGCCAAAACAAATTTTCAAAAGACGTCTATGAAAAAATCAGCGTAGCCGTCATTTGTTTAAGCCTAAAAAACCATTTTGACCGTTTTGAGCTCTCATTGACAGTCTGTATGTGGAAAATTATGTTTTGTCTCCAAAAAAAGGTAATAAAAAGAAAATAAATGAATAAATAGAAAAATCTATTTATCATATTTTAGTTTCCTAACGTCTAATGCGTAATTTGTATCCGGTCCCATATCGTCGACACGATGATGTGATATAGTGATATATTCTGTGTAGCCTAGGAAACGGGCTGTGGTGAAGAACGAGGCTGACAACCTTTCTATAAGGGTCTATTGTAAATTTTGTTCCGATTAAACGTTAGAGCCTTAGAAATATTTTAGCAAGACCGTAGCATTAACAATACATAAAACTCTTGACTTCAGGTTTTTAGTACCCCAACCGGAGCTTTTTACTGATCTTCCGTTTATTTTCTTTGCGATAATATTTACATTATTTGATAGCAGTAATGCATTATATTGATAATGCCATCATCATAATGGCATTTTCAGAATAGGCATGGACACTCGACCAACAAACAATTCTGCCTTTTATATTGATTCATGGCCTTAACAGAGCACGTAAGAAGGAAGGGCACCGGCAGAAAAATGGATTGCCTAGAGTGCGGGACATTTTTCTGAGGAATATGTAACTACAACTTGAATCGACAGTTGAAAAACACAACAGACAAGATAGCCGAGAGTGCCAGGGGCTCTCGGAGTGCTGGAAGTGCAGAGCTTTTGGACCACTGAGAGCACCGGAAGCACAATCAATTCTCTCGCGAGTAGTAAAACAGGCATCATATTTTAGTTTCCAACATCACTTTCATGCTCTTGCTCCAGCGACAAAAATCAATGGACCCTAAAAATATGATGGTCTTCCTTCAAACGTTCCTTGCATCAGAGAATAATTTGGTACTACGGCCAGTGGCAACTGCCATACGATTGACTTTCCACAGAAATGCCAAAACTAATGTATTCCAGCCCATCTGAGAGAAACCGGGTGTACCGACCTGAATGAAATGAACTACAGCATGTTTGATAGTCTTCTGACCGATGCCAAATTTGATAAGAAGACCATGTCAAAAGCGATCACGACGAGTACGAAGACATTGAAGGCAAGGAATCTGACAAGGGTTAATTCGGAAAGCGATTCCCTTTTTAATACATTTGAATGTCAGTGTAGGAAAACTTCCTATACTGACACCTGTATAAGACTGTGTATATAATTATACATATATTGGCTCACTAATGATGAAATCCGTAAAATATTATTTCATTTCTGCATTATTTTAGACCATACAGAAAAAATGCTACCCCGAAATTCTGACCAAACAACTTTATTTTGAAAGAAAAACTCCCCAGCAAACATAGTAATAAGAAAGGCAGGAGTCATCGAACTTATTACTTTTTTTCTTGACAAACTCTACCCCTACCCACACATATATCACATGGAAAAATATTCATTAAAAATAATAATGTAACACATTCAGATAAATTTCATTGTGCTTGCACCCCATAAGCCGCAAGTATATGAATAAAATAAATCATTTTAGTATGTTTTGAACATATGTCAGAAAGGAAAATATTACAAAAATCCTAATTTTACTATTTCCTAAAGTGTTTGGTTAAGTTTAGCACGAATAATGGTACAATTACCCCGAAATACTCTTCAAACGGCAATATTTTATCCATTTTTCCCACTAAAATGTTGGCCCTTGTATAGATTTCACTTTCGACGATAACATGAAAATGGCGACTTCCTAGCAAATGTCATTTAAGGTTATTCATTATTAGAGCTGCAATAAAGGAATAAAAAAATAAGTAAGAAGAATGACATGGTTCAAGAACTTTAGTTTATGTCAAAACCTTCGATATAGCGTTGTCGTAAGGGGAACGGGTACATCGCCATGATTTTCTGTCATATTTATAAAGAGACACAGGTTTTGTTGCTTAACCCTTTTTAGACCGGATACCCGTTTTGGGGACATTATGCAAACAGTGCAGACCCAGTTCAGACGCCGCAAAACGCGGCGTCTGATCAGGGTCTACATTGTTTGCTTACAGGAATTTCTATGCAAAGTACAATAAAAGTGAAAATATTCACCAGAAACCCCTAAAACTAGTAATGGGTTTATCTGAATGATAAGAATGGACAAGTCCACTGGTCAAAAAAGGGTTAACATTTGCTTCCCTGGAGAAAGACACGCTTCCCGATGTATATTAAAACGAACAAATTCTTTCATTATTTAGTATTTAATTTCCTCTCGGATAGGAGACAAAAAGACAGGTAAGATTGATTCCCTAAAAGGGTACCCATTCGCCTTATATTTTATAGTTCTTTGTTACTATTGACCTCGTACAATTTTTATGCCTATATTTAATACTTCGTGTCGTTTTTCTGCTTCGTTTTACTCATGGAGGATTACAGTCGTAATATCTATAAAATTGAAATATTCAAAGCTTTAGTTCTTTCCGTTTGGAACAGATAGGATCTATAGTATCAAATTGATGTAAATGCGTACCTAACGGAAAAGGTCCAGAACAAGATCCTCTAGGCCAGTTACCAAAATCCTGCGCCACGTTCGTGAAATCTACCAAGAAGTTGAACACATGTTCTCCCGCCAATATGTATATGTTATCCTGAGTTGGAAGGTCGAATTCCATCTGTACACCGAGATCTACAACTTGAACGGCCGGGCCATTTAATGGCCAGTAGGTCTAGAAAGAAAATATGGCACTTTCAGTACTTATCTACTCTTTCCCATACCCTTGCAAGGTCGTTGGGATCCCACACAAGACTTTGCATCAATTTGTTTCCACCTGGTCCTGTTTTCAGCTTCCCTAGTTGTATTGGCAGTCTATTCCTGTCCACTCTTTAATTTTTCCCCCATCTCTCCTTCTGTCTGCCTCTGGATCCCCGGTAGCTCAGTAGGTTAAGCGCTGACCTGCTGATCTAGCGGTCAAGAGGTTGAGTCCCGCCGGAGGCGATTTCTTTCCAATCGTTAACGGGTTGTTTTGCACATTGCCTTTCATTATCACCCTCCCATCGTCCTGATATGCTCGAAATACTGTTAAAGTGGCAATTCGAAAGTCATCCATCCATCTGTCTGCCTCTTCTTCTTTCTTTTTTTCCCTGTGCCCTATAGACTCTTCTTTGCCAAGCCAAAAAACCTCGAAACATGACCAAACCATCTTCTTTTTTGTTTCTTGACTATGATCAGCATTGAGTCATGTTCGTCAAAGGCTCCTTGGGTATTTCTGCTGGCATCGTTATTTGTAAAATGGTTCTTGTACGACATGTTTAAAAACCTTCGGTAGCATCTCGTCTCAAAGGCCTGTGTTCGTTTCTGTAACTTAGTTTTCACAGCCATACAGACAGATGAAGTGTCAATGAAGCGCATCATTTTCACCTTTGAACCGAGACATATAATGCTATCTTTCCAAAGAGACTTCAGCTTTGTTAGCGGTGTCTTGTGCATTCCATGAGATAGTCTCAAGGTTTAGACCATCATCTGATACAACTGTTCGAAGATCCATTAAAATTGTCACCGTTTCTAACTTCTACTCATTTTGCGTCATCTCAGTGTGGTTGCCATTGGTGCTGTTTGTCATCAGTTTGGTCTTCCCAGGACGTATCTCCGTTTATACCTTGTGCAGATTTTGTCGAGACTCTCTACTAGAGTTTCCAGTTCCTGCACCTCCTGAGCAAGCGCGTCAATGTGATCAGCCATCCACAGGCTGCCTAGAGTTCTACCGCCTATGTCAACTTTTCCATCGGGTTCTTTCAGAGCTTCCCACAAGTCTCTTCGAGAAAAAACAGTGTCGCGGACGGCGGAAAGAAAGCATCATAGCTGGCTCACACTGCTGTTCTTAACCATACCCCCGTGCTGCTTTTTATCTAAACTACACAAGTAGCCTTGTCGTATATAAGCTCTTTGGCACAAATTAGACTGTCAGTGCTCTTGTATTTCCGCAAGGTGGCCATAAAGCTGCATGCCATACTCTTTCAAAGCTTTGTTTCTATTCCATGAAGGCGTGGTACTGATTTAGCTTGTGTAGAAGGTCCATCTGTTATAAGGTTCTTGGATATTCTGTTTTGTGGTGCCTCTTCCGGCTTTTAATCTAGCGTTCTCTTCAACGGTTAGCTCTTTAGCTTTGGGGTTAAGCATGTACAAAATAAATCTTCCTTTACCAAATGTGGTGTGTCAGCTGCGCATTTCTGTTTCATCTTCAGTGTCACTTAACCCCAGAAGTAACAGATAATGGGAAGGGCTTGGTTGGCAGCGGACATCTCTCTCGGAGCCACACTTACTAACGAGATCCGCGAGGCAGGGCAACTGCAGATATCAGGCAAGACACACTTGCAAGGTCGCGGCTTAAAGCAGGCATCCAGCACCGTATCACCTCAAACCCATGGCCCGAGCGAGAAAGACGACGCAAGAGTACTAGGATGGAGCTGTTTGATGCATAGAGAACCTTCAGCAAGGCAAACTAATTGGACCGAATGGAAACCAACCTCAGCTTAGATTCATGTTGCTATGACAAGTCAGTCTAAGTTTTAGTATATTTTAGCCGATCATTTTCAGCTCGACTTTCAAAGGATGGCTGATGAGGCTGATGGTTTTGTAGATCTGGCAGAGATTGGGATTGCCCTTTTAAGAGGTGTTATAATCTGCGACCGAGTGAATGGGATACGCATTTCCCTTGTTCTCAAGATTTTGTCACAAATGTTAGTTACATCATATGTTATGGTCTATCCGTCTGCTCGGACAAATTCCGCCTCTATTTCAACTCGACGATGTGAAATTTTGGAGCTGATCCCTGTCTAACATAACTTGTGTTTGGATCGCGTGACAGATGTTATGCAAAATTATTAAACAAACTGCTTTAGATTGATTTGCTGTTTTTCGAATGCTATACTTATTATTCTTTACTCTTTTGTGAACAGTATATATAATATATATGTCATATATCAGAAATTTTGATTCTTGGCCGTTAGTATGCTACCTCGATATCTCCAGTCGCATGTCCTTCAAGGGTAAGTTTGATGTAGAACCCGTGAGGAGGTGTGATCGGTGTGTAGTCCGTATTTACATCTACTGTGCATTCCATATTCACCGTCCACAATGTTCCTTGCACAGGCCATTCAGTGATCAATCGGACGTCTCCTGGTGCAGCAGGTGGAGTGGTGGCAGTAGTCGTAGTTGTGCTTACTGTGAAAATAAAGATCGTTGGTGTCACTATCTAGAAATGAGAGAGAGAGAGAGAGAGAGAGAGAGAGAGAGAGAGAGAGAGAGAGTTTAAAACTTGGAATAAACAACATAAACATTGATACACTGGCTGAGCAAAGATGTCTGACACCAACATCCTTACCATGGGATGCGATACTGTTTGTTTGTTTGTGTACTGAGTTGCGCCACGAGAAATGAAAAAAGACAGTTTTTGGTATGAGATGAAGCTGCGCATCCGTAATGCTAGAGCCTGTTGCATATATCAAGACTTTTTATATAAAAGGAAGCTAATCATCATTGAATTATTGTGACGAGAATATCGCAGAGCAAAACTTATGTCAGCACTTGAATAATTATAAAGGGACCATCATGACCTCGTTAATCCCTATAATGTAATCGTTTTAATCCTTCTTTCAGACTTAATTGCCACGACCGAAACATAGTCGGGCTTTCTGTTACCAGCCTTTAAGTTTCCCGACGTTCGATCTGACTGAAAAGTCCCTCGGATACATACAGCCGAAGGCCAAAAGTAATTCTGTACCTTCTCATAGCTTTTTTTCTTGCGGCATCCGCATTCACGCCAATGCTTCCCCTTGACATGAAATATGCAATTTCCATTTCTGTGGAATCACTTTTGGACCTTGACTGCAGATTATTGAGCCGCGACACGACAAAACCAACAATGTGGTTGTGCGCCCAGTGCAGACTCAGATCAGCCTGGGCTTCCGCCCAGTCTGATCAGAGTCTTCCCTGTTCGCATGAATGTAGCTTAGACCCTTAGCTACCCTTCAAGCGCTTAGTGAAGACTCTGGTCAGACTGGGCGGATGCCCAGGTTGATCTGAGTCTGCGCTTGGGGCATAACCACATTGTTGGTTTTCTCGTGTCGCGGCTCATATGTAATTGGCAGGTAATGCTTACTTCTCACGAGAAATTGACCACAACTCTGTATAGAGGTAAGTGCCTTTGAAGATAAATATCTCAGAATGTTCAATATTTCTGTGGTTTACGAGTTTTGGTACATTGACCATATTTACTACAGGCATCCATACAATGTCAACCTTCAGCAGGACTCAAGCATGAAGACATACCGATGGGAAATGGTCCGAGGCAATTTCCCCGAGGCCAGTTGCCAAAAACGTTCAGTTCTGCATTGACGAATTCCACTTGGAAACTAAATACATATTGTCCCGTGAAGACATATTGGCCAGCTTGAGTTGGGACTGAAAATTTTTTATTGTCTCCTACATCTTCCACAGTAATAGCATTGTCGAATGGCCAGTACACCTAGGAAACAATGACTAATCATAAACGTTCTATGTACTGGAACACAGGTTGAGCCGCACTATTATCAGGCTGCTCCTAAAGGCTTGCTACCACAGCAAGCCTTTGGGGTCAGTCTGAGAATGGTGTGAAGTGTGTTCCAACTGTTTTATCAAACATTCTCAAATGACATTCTAAATCAATGTATGAACGCAGTAAACCTGATAATGTTTAAACCTATCCCGGGCGCGTTTAATTTTATTTGTTCAAATACATGCATACTGCATTGGCCAAATATGGTAAAACCTTTTAAAACCAGCGGGAAGATGTTTAATAGAATTGCTTCATTACGATGCACTTCAAATCTGCTCAAAACGTTTATGATCTTTTCGCTTACTTCAAAGCAACATCGTAAGTGATATCTTGCAAATAAATGGAAACTTCTGGGAGATATGAAGTATGACAAAACTTATACATATAAAGGTCAAATAACACTTTTCGATCTTAGATAATCATTCTGTTTATCATACACTGCATCATGAAAGATGTATATCGAACTTTAAATGGCAGTTTTCTATCCCATTCCGTTAAGCACCACCGTCGGAGATATACCTGTGAAAGCTTAACAGACGTGATTATTTGGATTCGTCCTGTTCTTGTGTTTCTTTTTGTCTTCCCTCGCCCCTCCCCTCTCCACACCTCCTCTGCTCTTTTACAATGAGATCGTGTTCTGAATGGGTAGATAAATTTGACAGAACCAAACGAGAAAAGACGGAACCAACTGCTGTCTGGCAAAATGCTTTAACTTTGTGGAGATAGTCAATAAAATGAGGTATGTATATCGCCTTCATCTTGTAATTGTTTCCAGCTATTTTTTTCCAACTAAAAACTTAAAAATATAAATTTAGTAAATTCAATCTAGAAGAAACCAAAGTGTTCAGAACCTCAAATTGATCAAATCAATCAAAAATAACATTTTACCGTGAGAGAATTTTTGGCGTGATTTTCAAGGACCAGCTTAATATAGAACCCGTTGTTAGCTGTTGTAGGAGCGTAGCTTGTAGGCACGTCAACAGTACATTTTATGTCCATTTTCCAAGCATCTGTGTTCCATACTAAAGGCCATTCATTGACTAATTGAACTTCAGAATCAGCTCCAGCAACTAAAATTTATTGTAGTGCAATATTATATTTTGTCATTATCACTCTTAAAACACACCTGGTATAGGCCGTTTGCTGTCTATAAAACAGGTCATTTTGCTAAATATCTCTAAAACTACCACAGCGATCACTGTGAAGCAAAGCGCATCTTTAATGTCTATCTTATACATAACTAATCTATAATTTTCCTCAAAATTATATTTTGAAACTAAAAAGTTTCTTTTGAAAAATGCCCATTTTTAGAGGATATTTTAACTGTATTTTACAAGGGAGTAAGTTTATTTATGTAACAGCGTTTGAATGGTCAATATTTACTCATATCAATTGTCATTTACTCAATGGCACCTGTATACCTGTAAATCTTTTCATCTGAGTAAAAATAAAGTTCACTTATTTATTCGTCGGGAAGAAAATTGATTGGTGATGAATAGGATTAATTTATCTATAGAAACATTTCTTGTTTGTGATGCATATATGGGCATTGCTTATAGCTATTACATTAAATTATTGTACTCCCCCTTACTTAAGCTGAAAATTTGGTAAATTTTTGTAAAGGATTTAATAGGCAAAAGCAAAAAATTGACAAGATAAAATTCTGAAAGTCAGTTTCCAGTTATGTATTAGTTTGACAATACCAGTGGAGATAAAAAAATCAATTTTACCGCCAGAAATAAAAGAGAAAAACTGCAAAATGACCTGTTTTATAGACAGCAAATGGCCTATAAACCCGCATGGAAATTAATAAAGAAAGTTTCTGCAAATGTAGTGGGCCAAAACATAACAATGCTATCTGACTAATATGTTTTTTAAAATATTAGTTTTACATTTTAGCTTTAACTCTTTCGGCGCCAAAGTCGCAAAAATGCGACTGTGCAAACAGCGTATATCCAGATCAGCCGGCTCTTAAAAGAGCCGTCTGATCAGGATCTACACTGTTTGCCATTCAAATATGAACTTAAAAAGCCTGATTTTATGAAAAATGTCTTTAGATTGTTAAAATTTCCAATTACAAATCTGTCGTCTGATGATTTGAGCAGACGAAAATTTGTCGTCTGAAAAATTTGGCGCCGAAGAGTTAAAACACACCTGGTAAACCCGCATGGAAATTAATAAAGAAAGTTTCTGCAAATGTAGTGGGCCAAAAAATAACAATGCTAGCTGACTTATATGTTTGTGAGGTTATTAGTTTTAAATGTATAGCTTTAAAAAAAGGCAAACTGGTGTCACAAAACTCTTGAAAGTGGCGAAACCGAAATTTCGGACTTGTCACTTACAGCAGTTTTGTAATAACTGCTTCAATTCTTTTATTCCAAAACCAAATTGTGGACAGCTATGCTTTAAATACATGTTAGTCGAACGGCATTGTGTTATATTTTGGCTGTTCACAGAAGCTTGATTTTTTATTTCCAGGTGGTGGTGGAGGTGGGTGTGTCTGTGTGAAGGGGCGAGGGGTCGGGATGGAGTTTGTGCGAAGTTGCGCGTTTATTTTATGGACGTAATTAGTAGTTGTATTGTCAAAGTATCAGGTAATTAGGTTTCAATGTGTTGGGGATAAGATAAAGATATATGAGCCGCGATACGACAAAACCAACAATGTGGTTGTGCGCCCAGCGCAGACTCAGATCAGCCTGGGCATCCGCCCAGTCTGATCAGAGTCTCCGCTGTCTGCATGAAGGTAGCTTAGGCCCTTAGCTACCATTTGAGCACTTAATGAAGAGTCTGATCAGACTGGGCGGATCTCCAGACTGATCTGAGTCTGCGCTGGACGCAAAACCACATTGTTGGTTTTCTCGTGTCGCGGCTCATATGAAAACCACTGTCAGAAGTCCTTTATAAACAAACCTCAGATTGGTTGGTGCGTTTGGGATTTACCAATTTTCGAGATAACTGCAGCTAGTATAGCCTATTATCAATTACAAAAGACTCTTTAAGGTATTCAGATTCAGAATAACTCTGTTATTGTTCATGGTGAAATTGTGGAGTATATATACGCACTAACAATGTCTACCGTAAAGATCCTAAGTTTTCGGGCAGATAGGTCTGTACAGACAGCGGAAACCGAGATCAGACTGTTCCTTAGGAGCCAGAATGATCAAGGTCTTCACAGTTTCCATTCCATCTGTGCATTTTTGTAGGCATTACTCTATGGTAGAACCGGAATAACAGGAAAATAATAGGACAAAGACCGACTGCGCTTGCAGCGTGTGCAGAATTTGAGCAGTCTGTTTTTGGGCATATTTTTTAACTTAAACATTGTTTTTCTGGGAAACGAAACGGTGAAATGTTTTTGTTTTTTTTTGTTGTTGTTGTTGTTGTTTTATTTTGTATCATACAATGTACGTTTTACTAAAATAATATGCATAAGCATGCTACATTGATTGAATATATTTTTCATGACGTTTTTCATGATATTCAATTTTATTTCATTTTTTTTAAATATATAAATACACTTATTATCCAGTTATTATCCAGATAACTACATTTTTTACCAGTTTGTTTCAAATACCCTATATTATAAATCATATGATTTGCAGATATGAAAGTGCATTCACGTGCTAGAGACATTAATTAAAATGGAAAATGTGTAAAAATGTATGTAGAAATACAAATTTTGTTTTTTATGAAAACAAAACGGTGATTTTTTTTCTTATCCAAATGTTTTATAGCAACCAACCAACGAGTTGTTTGCCGCCGATGTGTCATTGGTTGCTTTACGATTAAGGCGTATTTCTGTTCCATTCTATTCTGTCCCGTACCACTAAGGCTTCGAAATTTTTGTGTCACTGAATTTCCGGTCGGCGTTTTTCTTTCTATGGAGAAACGAGACGCTGGCATTTTATTGGACGAAAATAAATTCCTGAACTTCCGCCGACACTTCCCTGGCAACACGCGTCTGAATTCCAAAAAAAATCCTATGATGGCAGTCAGCTCGAAAAAAAAAAACAACCCTTACCTACCTTTCAACTGCGGCTTCTCACATCTGTTTATTGGTGACACGCATTATATTTATACGGCAATTTATTGAACCCATCATAAACACTCCAGTTGACAAAGGAGAATTTTTACCCACAATAATGGAAGAAAATTAGAAAAAACTAAAGCAATGGTGCTATAGGCGCCATCGGCTCTACCAATGGTACCTTTGGCGCCATTGGCTCTACCAAAGCACTGCCTGTGGTGACATTGGCAATTTTGCCAGTGGTGCCAACGGTTGCCAATGGCACCATTGGCTGCCGATACTGTGCAGGGTTTTATGGTTGCCAGTGGTACCATTCTCTCTCTCTGTCTGTCTGTCTCTTCAAAACACCTGTCCCCTGTTCTGTCTCTTGCCTAGGCCTACTTTTTTATTCTCATTTCATTATCATTTATTTGACATCTCGTGATACGAATGTGTTGTTCAGATGTCGATCGAAAATGGTAAAATCAGACAATAAATCAATCAATAAATCAATTAATCAATTAATCAATCTCATAACAAAAGGAGCTATCCATGCAGCTGTGCTAAAATTTTCTTGTTTCAGTTTTTTACTGGAGTCATAATGTAGGTTGGTTGCAATTTAGGTGGCGCCTATTTCATATTAGCCCTATGGGTTATTCAGCTGGAATGCCCCATCAATATTTTTATTCAGTATCTCTCTACCTTAAATATAAGTGTCTACACACAAGAGCATGGTCTTACAGACTTAAATGTGTTTTGGAATAGTTTGCAGAGAACTATTATTCAGCTTTACAGCCATAAGGACTAGCAGAACCTTGTAAATTGCAATTACTTTGATACGCCTACCTGAACTACCGTATTAAAAATACGTGAAAATGGCGCCCATTTTGTTTCCGGGGCCATCTTGAAAGACATAATTGATGTATTCAAAATATATGTCAAGAAGTCGTTTACTGAAAATTTGGTAAAGTATTTTTGCTATATCCCGTTCCACCATTAAAGTGAATGGATGCACTTCTAAGTGGATCAGCTATATGTCATTTTCAGTTTTACTCTATTTTTCTTTTCTTTTCATGTAGACCCTATTTTGGAAGGGATTTTTCATCTAGGGAAACAAACAGGAAGTCAGAAAAATGGGGTCTACTCCTAAAGGAAAGAATTGTCTGCTGCAGAAAATAGCTCATCTCCAAGAATTTACTCCTCTTGAAGTTTTAAACCGCATTGAAAAGGAGGAAAATGAAAATGGCTGAGGTGCTGTATGTATCGTAATGTTTGTGGGCGTATCAACTGCTAATTACATTACTTTCTTCAACTGCACTTAAAAGTAAGTAGGTCTAGAAACTGTGTTTGTGAAATGAAATGCACGGACTGAATCAGCCTTAACCGATTAAGGCGTTTCGGTCCACTGCATTTCTTGAATGAATGCAATGAAGGCGTCTGCCAAAAGTTATAAACATGCAACAGTAAAGAATTCATAGTTACATAGAAAGTAAGGATGTACTGGTTATATGTGATGATTAATTGAAATGTTCTCTCTCTCTCTCTCTCTCTCTCACACTGGGCACACACGAGGGTGGATCAACCTTGATTCAACCATGATTCAACGTCACGATGTTGAATCAGGGTTTATTCAAGGTTGATTCAAACTTGTGTGCCTGTTGGGCTCTCTCTCTTTCTTTCTCTTTCTCGGAATAGTTAAACTTTATTTTTAGCTCTTATTATATAATACCTACGATGTTGCCCTCAAGTATGTATGTTGGAATTGTTGTGAAAATGTTCGCCATAAAGTTGTCTTGAAATGCACATATAGATTGCTCCTTATGTTGTTACATACATGTGTAACCTAAGAGTAATAAAGAATTTGATTTGATTTGAAACACTTTGCCCCCAACCATATGCTTGCCACTAAAGGTGTCAAACTTTACAATATCTAAGCCTGAAAAGGGCTATAGCTCTATTAGCTCATGGCAATTCCTCATCATCATATTTCAATTCTCATATCGACGTTACCCCCGCACCTCAGCGGAACGTATCCATAGCCGCAGTAACGGGGCGCCGAGCGTCCGTCCATATGGCAATTCCTCACAAGTTAATCAGCTTTTATACGTACTGATTCGAAGCTGTATGCCAAATATCAAAATCGTAGTTCAAATACTTCTAAAGATATATTGTTTGTTTGTTTTTTTAGCTGTCTAAGTCCAAAAGTCTAAACAAGGGGGAATAACTTCCTCACATTTACCAAAATATTTTAAACATCAAGGACCACTAATGTACAAAAATCAGCTTTCTAGGTTAAGCGGATCAGAAGTTGGAAAAATGCATAATTCAAACAAGGGACATTACTCGATCTTTTTTGACGGAATTAGCCCAAAAGTTAATCACTTCTTGTATATTTCGCCCCATGGCTGTATTCTAATAAATTCATAACCCCAGGTCAAATAGTTCTTGAGATATCGTGGGAACAAGATTCCATTTTGATTTTGATATGGTTTAAAGGCTTATTGTTTTGGCTGTTTTGGGTTCAACGGCCCTTTGAGACAGTATTTCAGTCTGTATCTAGCTGTCTGCCAGAGAGATGGAGAAACAAAAGAGATATGACAGGTGAGAGAAAAATGTCCAAACAACCCCACAACCCCCTACCGCACCCACTGCAAGCACAGTAGGCCCTTGCTCTGCTATTATCCAAATTAACGGGGCAACCAGGCACTATAAGTAACCCTGTTCCATCGCCCGACCACGACTACCCCCGTTAAAAATGCAGTAGTATGATTTATTCTGACGTTACGGAGATGTTACGGGGAAGAGATTAATCGTTTCGAAAGATAGATGAATCATAGAAAGACAATCAGCACGATCAGTAGCTTATTGAAGTGTTTGTTTGTGTGCAGTAATATAACTACCAGGCCCGGATCCAGACCACCACGTACTGGTTGGGCTCTGGATAACTGGTGGGGCTGGGAGGTGCCGAGATATATGTGTGTAGGGGGCGGGGAGGTGGGCTTGAATATATATGACAATAAGGGATCCATTTAATGAGAAGTTTTGGTTTTTTTTGCCTTGTAATATATGTTGTGGCATCTCATTAGAATCGCCTCGCCGAGGCGATTCTAAAGAGATGTCACAGCATATATTTTAATCTAAACACATGGATAAATTATCTAGAACTGTCATCAGATACTTCTTATTATCTGGAGGCCACATATTATATATAACAGAGGCCAAAATGGCGGGGCTGAAGCCCCAAAGCCCACCCCCTGGATCCGGGGCTGACTACGACCTGAAGTTCGTAGATACATAGATTACTGGTTATGCTATCGAGACAACGACTTGAACAACAAGTCTCTCCTCCGTAACAGACATGTTCTACATAATTGAAATGTTGTAGATGAAATTTTGCACCAGGTGTTAATTTTTTGCAAATTAGAAACGAAAATGTTTCTTTAAAATTCTATTTAACTTTATTTCTTTAACTTTTTTGTATTCAAAATTGTATTAAAATTTTAAGAATTGCTGATCATTAAAGACTGTTTCTCAAAAGCGATAGCTTCGATTTCGTTCACAATACAATATTAAACATTTTTCACTACAACAGGGACAAAAACTCTATCTTTCCTGGCCGAGATAATTTGGCCATTGACATACGAGGATAGTCCAAAAGTACAGTCAAACCTCGATAATTCGAACTGACAGGGACCTCACTATTTTATTCGAATTATCCGTAGTTCGAATTTTCGAATTCGGCCTTTCCCGTTCATTTCCGTACATTTTCGGAATTCGTTATTACGGCAGTTTTCAGGCAGTCCCGTATTTTATTTCTCTATGCTTACTGACGTTCATGGATTTACAAATTAGTGAAAAACAAAATCAGAACATAGAATAATCAACATTACATGCTGGAAACATCCAAAATATAGACGATCATTAAATATCGCGAGACACCCCTCATATTTGGCACATGTACATGTGTATTGTCCGAAAGCCGCACAGCTGCCGAACATTTCCCAGCTCTGCAAATCAATTGTTTATGACAATGCAGCGCCGGCAAAGATCAAAGCCAGACTGAACGGAAACAGGCTAGCCGCTCAACGCCTCGGACATTACTGTACTTTCACTTTCCGTTTATGTTTCCGGGAACTGGGCTTCTTTCGATTTCAGAAAAAAACGACTCAACTGGTCATCTGACCCGTGTCACAGAAAAGGTTCCTCAGTCATTCGGAGTTAATCAGTGACCTCTATTTATATATTTGGGAACGAATACTCAAATCAACCCCTCAGTCTGCGCAGTGTGCAAACCTTATGATCCGTGCGCAAACCCGTACGACCATGACTAACGAAACCTAAATTCGGACGCGCATTCTAGTCCGATCCTTTGCTGGTTACAAAGGCCATCACATTTGGCCTTTAAATTTACAAACTTCAAACAAGATAATCCTCGACAATTACGCAATATTAGACAGACACCATTTGCTCAACAGTAATTAATGACTTAGCCATCTAAGCGATAATTACCTGTGCAGGTGGCAGTGATGACCTGAGGCTGTTTAACTATTTATCTCATCGATGACAAAAAGGTGTTATTTTTCGGCAGGAAATTGGAGCATGAATTTTGATTTCGAATAATAGGGGAGTATTTTTAATGGATTTTTGTCCATCGGGACCTTATTTTTCTTTCGAAAAATCCGATTTTTCGAATTATCGAAATTCGAATTTGCGGAGGTGTTTTTGCATAGAATTAATGGGCCTACGATCGGGACCGTGATTCATCTTCGAAAAATCCGGTAATTTCGAAAAACCGGCTTTCGAACTACCGAGATTCGACTGTATGGTGTTCCGATAGGGTCAAAAGTCTATTTTTAGTGTGACACTAATATTATTTTACGTGGGACGTAAATTAATTTACGTCCCACGTAAATTAATTTACGTCCCACGTAAAATAATTTACGTCCCACGTAAATTAATTTACGTCCCATGTAAAATAATATTAGTGTCACACTAAAAAAAATAGACTTTTGACCCTATCGGAACACCATACAAAAGTTCTGTCACTGCCGCAGCCGCGCTAGATTGTTGTAGCAAGCATCAGCCAAAAGGCAATCTTTTTATGGTGAAACCAAATGCCAAATTCCATGTTTTTTTAAATAAAAAAATGCACTATTCTTTCACATATCTTCCCTGTTATTTTGGTTTACCATTTTAATTTATCATTAGAAAAAAATGTCAGCAGTAGAGCATAGATAAAAGACGCAGGTTTTAGCACCAGTGAAGGAGGAAAACTAACCAGTTCAAGTACTTACATGTAAAACTGATTCCTAGCAAGACAGTCAGCTCCAGCCAGATTGCCGACGACTTCGTATTGAAATAAACAAGCAAAATGATTAATACCCTAAACATTCTAAAAATTATGGAAACCTAAAATAATTACAGTAATTGTTCTTAAAATTGAATAATTCTTTTTTTTCGGTGCCGAAATCCGACAAAAGATGCTGATGAAATTACAAACAGTGTAGTTCCTGATCAGACTACGGCATCGTTATACATGCATTTACTAATGAGAGTCTGAATAAGAAAATTTGTTGTCCTCGGCTTTGGTATTCCGACTTTGCATATCCATATTAAAGAAAAATTACAATTCATCTTTAACCTTTTAATGTTTCGTTATGTCTAGGTAAGTAGGTATGCTGTGTATCCCCCTACCCTGATCTAAAGGCAAACGAAAAAGGAGAAAACTGAATTCTTAATTACTTTGTAATTCGTCGCTACTAAGCTTAATCGCTGTTTGATTTCTGCCTGAAAATGTGTTCGAGTAACAAAAATTGAATCAATAGATTAATATATAAAAACAACATTGTTATAATGTTGGGTACAATTTTTAAAACGCAGCAAAATAAATAATAATGATGATAATAATAATAATGCTAAGACATCTTCCTTACCATCCTTAACGTCAGTTGTCTATACACTGGGTTTGTTCAGCTCAGATTACATGTATTACACCAGGATGCTTATTATATCATTTCAAGTGGAAACTTCAATTATGCAAATTATATGCCAGGTTTTAAGGAGAGATATAGATATGTATAAACTACAGCCAAGTGTCACAAGCCTTTAAAAAAATTATACATGTATCTTCCATAAACGTCAATGCATTTTCAAGTGTGCGAGGATTTTTCATGTAGCAATAATGCTTATCGTATATTAGTTTATATTACATTCTTAGCGAAGAAATATAAGAATATCTTCTCAATATTAATATGCTATTTCCCAGTTATCTACGCGTCAAATCTCTGGAAATTGGTTACCTTCCCCAAAATATTCAGAGATTTAGAACTACTTTCCAAAGCTTCGTCTTTCCACTGCAGTTGCAGCTATAAAATACCGTAAGAGTTGCTTTTTATGATGTTGAGAAAACAACAGACGCTGAATTACAAAAGGTCAAACCTATAGGCCTAACTAACTTAAGCGTGTATTTCGGGTGGGTGGACATGAATGGTTTTACGGATTTGTACATTTTGTGTAGGACTGCATTGCCTTTCATAACAATGTGCAATTTAAAAACGTTTTATTCAACTCTGACAGGGATTTCGTTAAGGGATCCACAGGACCAACTTATCAACAATTAAAGTGGTCCTCCTGATATTCCGACTATTCTTTGTTATCATGCGTTTTCATTTAATTTCAAAATATTTTGGTCTGCATGACCAGGGACCAAAGACATCAACTGGCCATGCCTTAAAATCACTTGTCCAGGACCAACGGACGTATGGTTAATAAAATCCCTGAGCTCATACACATAGCAGACTTTCCTCGAACCTTGGATCGTCCGTCGGGACTAGTAGCCATACTCTGAGTACAGACAATATTGTAAAAATATGGTGCAGGTTCCATAGGCCAGTAAATTATTCTTATTAAATCAAGCATTGGCCCTTTCAAAAACAAAAACAAAATGGCGGTCAAAACAATTCAGTTTTCACATTCTTTCGCATTAGATCACTGTGTCATTATAACACAACATATTAAACTCCGTTCATTAATTCTGAAACTGGGTTTTTCGCATGATTTGGTCCTAACGCCACCTCGGTTATAAATGTCTTGGAAATTCAGAAATGTATTAGAAACTGCGGAGCTGTAATATTTGCGTTAGCGTCAGTGAACATCATTACGTTGCACTGACGCTGATACGAGGGTCATCCAATAAGTCTTGCAAACGCCGTCATTACTGCTTTATTAATTGAGGTAAGGTAATCAAATTGTACCAGTAACATCTTACGTATATACTACATATATGTACTAAAAATCATACATGTGGCATTCCTTTCTCACATATGGGAGGGTTTTGAATGCAAAGGTGTAAGCGATACCGGCGGTGAAATTATACAAACACGACGTCTTTTACAAGAGGTGAGGGAAAGAAAATTCCTGCATATATGTTTATAATTCTTTCAGATTACAAGAATTCATGTTCTAGAGTAATCGTCTGATATTTAAGAACTCAAATACGAGACAGTTATCATTTCACATTACCAAACAAATGTGGTTACTCGGCAACAAGGGAATATTACAGAATTTTAGCAAAATTCTAGTTTTTGACGTTTACTTCTGGTCTCTTAAGGCTGCAAACGATATTAAACAAGGCTCGAAGCTTATATTTTCTCTAATATCTATATTTCAGCAACTCGGGACTCTTCTTTGATAACAAATTAATGGCAGTTTTGGAAACACTTCATCTGCTGTGAAAGCCTCTTCTTCATATACTCATTTAATATGATATTTTAGCTGCCCGAAAAACATGGTGATCTTCCTTTGAACAATAATAATATCTTGACTAAATGTAATATCCTAACCTTGGTACCGTGTACATACTTCAGTATTATTTTCCTTATCCCCCAGCAATCTTCAGATATTTACAAGCGTTCTGAACTGAGCTAGGGGGTCTTAAACAGACAACTAGAAACCACCGCCGCACCATAATGGTAGTCTTCTTCGGTTGCCTAGCAACGGCATTTGCGAGATCATTACGTTTCTGGAAATTGTTAACTGGAAAGACGGGAAGATGCCATTTAGGAATATGGATTGGTTGATTCGTCTTTGATTATCATTTGCCTGAAACTTGGCCGTTTGCAGGACTTATTGGATGACCCTCGTATAACGTCATTTAGACGTTGTTGGCCGGTAAATTATCTAGATGATAAGCTTGTTGTCATGCTGACTGATTTCGCACGCGCAGAACATGTGTTTGAATACTAACCACACCCGTACACAAATTTATTTATAGCGACTACTTTATATGGTATTAAAAGGCGTTAATTCTGAAACTGGGGTTTTCGCTGCTCATACTTTTATAATCTAATCAATCCAGGTAAGACTGTGCATAGTGATAATGCTAGACTTCCGCCGATTTCTCATCAATGTGTCCTATGACTCAGCCTTTCGTAGGATGCTGGGCTAACCTGCACGAAAATGCGAATAACATATTTTCAACCCGAGACTAAGTCCATCGGACAGGTTGGGAACGCCTTTTAATACCATATAAAGTAGTCGCTATAAATAAATTTGTGTACGGGTGTGGTTAGTATTCAAACACATGTTCTGCGCGTGCGAAATCAGTCAGCATGACAACAAGCTTATCATCTAGATAATTTTGTCTCGATTTGAAATACATCACACCGCATAAATTCAGTGTTTCACCGTATTTGCTACCGGCCAACAACGTCTAAATGACGTTATATCAGCGTCAGTGCAACGTAATGATGTTCACTGACGCTAACGCAAATATTACAGCTCCGCAGTTTCTAATACATTTCTGAATTTCCAAGACATTTATAACCGAGGTGGCGTTAGGACCAAATCGTGCATCTCTTAAATTATTACAGATCCCCTCAATCGGTCTGCTCCACCTCTCCCCCCTCCCCACCCCCAAACTCTAAAAAAAGAAAAATAATCTCCCCCTACCCCCTCCCCCCAACACACACTACCTAAAACCCCTCCCCCATTTGTCTATCATCCAAACTTCCACCCCCTCGATATGACGCCCCCCCCCCCCCCCATCTCGCAAACATACACCTTATTCAATTATTCAACCTACCACCCGAACCTCCACCCTAGTACCCAGATACGCCCTCCCTCCCACCCCCCACACCCCCGCACTTTTCAACAAACTATTCCCTCAGTTGGTAGATGACGCAAATCAAATATGTGAATCGCGAAAAAGTAACCTCTCGGCTTTTACTTAAACTCAGTACCGTAACGTTGACCATGACCCCGTTTGACTCTGATCAGACTGCATCCTGTTTGCGCAAGCCCGTTAGGTTCGAGGATGTAGTATTTACTTTGAGACCTTCCTTGCATACATATGTTAGTGTCGAGGGGTAGAGGCATGTGCATACTGTTACAGGCTTTTCATCTTTTTATATTATCTAAGAAAGTTTATGCAAAAATGTAGACTCTGATATGATCGCACGGTCTGGGTCTTCCCTGTTTGTGAACTACAAGGGTACCTTTTCATAAGCGTGCAAGTCAATTACTTCTAATTAACTATTTCATAATTTCATATACATTGACGTACAAAGGTGGACTCGCATGCATGCATGCATGCAATATTTTCTATCGCATATACACGCGATTTCAAGCTAATCTTTAGTTAGTGTTTGCTTTTCGCACATCCGATGTGTGGCTGTGTGGGCACAGAGGCACAAAGTCTCTGGCTGACCGGTCTGATCTGTTCGCAGATACGTTCTGCCTCCTTTATGCTGGAAGCGTCACCATAAGAAAAATGATAGAAAGGATACAGGGACGTTTGTGGGCCTGAAGTATGCTTCTAAGTCGGATCACACAACTGTCCCGTTGTTCATATGTATACTACTTGTGATTTTTTTTCGTGACTGAGAAAACATGACACAAACAAATACAAGTGGTAAAAATATGGTAAAGATCCTGGGTCGGTTTTTCAATTGTAAGCGTGGTCAAAACAGAGAAAAAAATGTAGCTCGTGCAGTAACTATTTTTTTTAAGCAGCCGGGTTCAAATCATTTATTTCTGGAATTATCCTTCGTGTGACTTTGCTGGAGTGCCATCAGTTATTATCCGAATGACCAGCGTGATATCCACGTGGAAAGTGTGTGAATATGTATGACTTTAGGCTGTCAATTTTCATCAAATGGTCTTAGTTTGCGGACGTGTTTTTGAAATTTGCTGTTTCATGCATGTAACTGCAGCAATAGACGCCAGGCGAAGGTACACGAGACCTTGATGAGAAATCGGCGGAAGTCGAGCTTTATCACTATGCACAGCCTTACTTGGATTGATTAGCTTATAAAAATATAAGCAGCGAAAAACCCAGTTTCAGAATTAATGAACGGAGTTTAGGCTACATGGTGTAAAATAGACAACAGGATTAGTTGATGAACAATTCTGCTACGTAAATATACGAGGGGCATTTCAGAAATAATGTAAATGAGCTCAGGGCACCCGACTGGTTGATATTTAGCAGTAGTTCTATATATCATTGGAACGATAAATTCAAGTGCTTTAGAATGGTATGTAATAAAAGAATTTCTAAGTCACTCATGCATGGCACCACGTGCTGATACGTCATAAGGGTGTGGTTACTGGAAACTGTACATTTTCACCGAAAGTCTCTTGTGTTCTTTTGCTGTTTGCTCAATGAGACTATGATATATTTTAACAAAGAAAGACATTATACTGTCCTTTGAATGTAAAATAAGAAAGTTATACATAAATCGTTTCCAGATTTTACACAAATAACATTATAAACGAGCGTTTTCCTCTGCAATGTGGTTATGAATGCAAAATTATTATAAACGCATTTATATCAATAAATTGTTTTTTTTTTTTACTTATTCACATCAAATTTCAACAAAGACCGGCATTTTATTACTGAAATGGTTAGGTCGGCATGTTTTGTTGCGATTGTCATGTTATAACTCATGAAACTGCATGATACAAGTGCAAACACCACACCGGAAGTTGCAAAGTAGCAGACATTCAAGTAAAATAGTAAGCAATAAAATGAAATTATCTTCTTATAAAAAGATATCGGCTAAATATATTAAACGTTGTCTAATATCAAAAGTTAGAGGGACATATTGACAACAAAATGTATACATAAAGACTTAATAGAAGTTTTACTTATATGGCATACAGACATTGAAACATGTTGGTGGGTGGGATAACTTATCATAAAAGTTCAGATAGGCCACTGACAAAAGAGCATAATGTGCCGTAAAATATTATTTATTATAGGAAAGTAGCATGACGAATTAAATTTAAATCATTTTTTGTTTCATATCTGCCATCAAATATTCACTTTCACCTTTATTTACCTCAAAACCGAAGTTTAAAAAGCTCACTTTACGTTTCGATTTAGCACAGGAAGTGACGTCATAAGAACTGCACACTGTTTCATGATGAGCATATCTTGCAAAGTAAATCTCATGTTTAAGCAAAGCTGATATACTGACTTGCATACTGGAATAATTTCAGTGAAACAGATATTATACGTATCAATCAAGAGCTGTTTGTATCCAGAGTTAGTAAACTATGAATTTGTCTTCACATAAATATTTCGTCCATTTCTACTCAGTGTCCCTACTCTAACAACAATTGTCAAGGTATATTTTGAAGAAAATATTAGTGACTGATTTTTTTAAAGTGAAGGTCATTGGGTGATATGTAAACCTAAACGTTAAGACATAAATTTCAAAAATCGGTCAATATTCAAAGGAATTGCAGACTCATTTACATTATTTCTGAAATGCCCCTCGTACCTATCAGTGGTTGCTAACTAACTGGACTTGAATTATGATCTTGATGGATAATTAACTGGACTTGAATTATGATCTTGATGGATGTTCTTCACTTTAGTGTTTCTTACAGTGGCCTGGTTCACATTCACAGCCATGTGTTTGTGAGGTTGGTCATTATTAACAACTGGATTCATTGGTCAATACCGAGGTTTGGTCGTCACTAATTAGCATCATTAGACAATACCAAAGTTTACGACTTTCCTTAGAGATCTGGTCATTAGTCTACTTGTTGTGGTGTTTAATTAATTCACATGAGTGGTTGGTTCTTAAGTTGATTCTTAAATTGCTAAATATTATAAAGTGTATTAGACTTTTCATAACAATGGACATTATTGCTCAGTGTTAAAACTGAATCAGTAGATCTAGATGGACAATTCCGCTGCCTAACATGCTAATCTGTAGACAGGACTTGAATTTTTTTTTTTTTTTTTTATCTCGTTTATCAGCGTTGTTCTCTCTGGTGTTGCTTATGGTAGCCTTGCTCACAGCCACAGCCAGAAGATTGTGGGTTTGGCTATGATTAATTAGTCTCAATTGTCAATACCAAAGTTTGCAACTTTCCTCAGATGTTTATTGTATTGCTTTTGTTGAAAGTTTTGACTAATGCCCCAGTAGGGGTAATGGTCGATAATAAAGTCTTGAAAATCTTGAAATCTTGAGACTTCAGAAGGACCCTTGAGAACATAAAAGTATAGGGATTTTTTCTTTCAATGTAAGACATACGAATGTACTCGTAATATACAGTTTACTGAATTATCCTATTTAAGATATGGGATTTATAAACCTCGAGCGGTTTAAAGATCTGATAAAGAAACTCGTCCTTCGGACTCATTTCTTTATCGAACGGTTCTTTAAACCTCCCTCGGTTTATAAATCCAATATCTTAAATGGGACGATTCATCAACTCTATTTAACACATGACGTCGCTCTTATAATAATATTATAGTGGATAACATCGTGTCAAAAATTGTAATAATTGAGCCGCGACACAAGAAAACCAACAATGTGGTTGCGCGCCCAGCGCAGACTCAGATCAGCCTGGGCATCCGCCCAGTCTGATCAGAGTCTTTGCTGTCCGCATGAAGGTAGCTATGACCCTTAACTACCCTTAATCGCTTAGCGAAGAGTCTGATCAGACTTTGTGGATTTATTAAATTGGTGGAATTATTAATTTAAGGCACTGCCTTTATGCGAACACACTCTTTATGGTCCTTGAAGATCTCTGAGGGGTTGAGGTGCTACCCTTTGCACCTTCTTGTTGTAGTCGGAATCAACCTGGCCCAAGTGGCACGTATCTGGATCAGCAAACTCTGTCTTATGCTATGGTGGTAATGGCAACATCATTGAGACCCATGCAGGTCGTGTGACATCCATGCTACTCATGCATTGATTGACTGACAGGGTAAGGCAA
Organism: Ctena decussata; assembly: GCA_963989385.1. Classification (NCBI taxonomy): domain Eukaryota; kingdom Metazoa; phylum Mollusca; class Bivalvia; order Lucinida; family Lucinidae; genus Ctena; species Ctena decussata. The sequence goes on along the minus strand of OZ022499.1, from coordinate 74,821,507 downwards.
CTTCAGCTGCTGCCAAACTGTCATTTTTACAAAGGGGTGTCAACTTAAGTGAATTCTTGTTTGTTTGCCTCAGCAGTGTGACCTTTTTGTGGGAAGAAGGAGAGGGGGTCTAAACGGAGGAAATTTGCTATACAGGGAGCAAATTCTTTCACTTGGGATTTGGCCTAGTTTTGAGGTTACAGAAACTGGATTGGCTGACCTGCTTCCCCTGAGGGTGTACTCATTAAACTTATCATTGAGATACTGTGAAAAAACACCAGTTTTTCAATGGTGCAAGTAGTTGTCGGCAAAATAAACTTCCAAAGTTGGGATGTGTGGTGCACCTTCATACCTTCCTCCACTTTTACTAAAGTAGGCAGCCTTAATGACTTCCTGTTTTGTTTCCTCCGGAGGCATAGACCTTCCTGGCGGGTCTTCTTTGGAGGGAGAGCGTTTGCTTTAATGAATGGGGGCAAAATCTGTTCTTTGGAAGCTGGTCCTGAGATGAAGTGAGGCGCAGAAATGGGGTGGCTGAGTTGCTTCCTCTCTGAAGATGGTACACTTTAATAACATTATATACTAGGTACACTGTCATGGTCAGAAAATATATCACCTGTATAGTGTTCCGAATATTTTATGTGTCAGTCTATATCAAGCTGTAACCCCTCAGAATAGTTTTATGAAACTTCACAGATGCATTGATCTTATTCAGATACAATGCGAGGGCTCAGTGCAAGACTGGTCTAACTCACTATTTTTCACAAATTCACTTTTTTGCAGTTTTGAAAACTTGATGGTCAAATACACATTCTTTGAAAATATGAAGATTCAGGTTTTTGCAAAAAATGCTTTTATTCCTAATTTAAAATTAGTCTAGGAGCCAAATCTTTAGCGCAAGACTAGTCTAACTTCAATGTGACGAATTTGATTTTAAAGAGCATACCATGGATAAATGGCTAAGTTTTCAGTTTTATAAATTTAGATACAAGTTCTTATAGTCTTTAACTGTTTATAGGTCTAGGTACAGTGTTTTCTGAACACTTTAGTGAACAGTTTTATGGTAGTAAAACATGGAATCTTTTCATTTCAAAATAGTTTCCTCATTTTTCTTAGTGCAAGACTAGTCTATCTTGAGATAGACTAGTATTGCGCTAAGAAAAAGTGGATTTGAAGTTAGACTAGTTTTGCACTAACAAAAAAAAGTTATATAAATTGTCTGTTTTAAATGTTTAAAGTTGTTAAATAGCTATTTCACAGCTCATGCTTATTGAGTTTTTGCCTTCAAACTGTAAAAACTGTTAAAATTTGTTTTATAATGACTTATATTTTGCATTTGAAAAAAAAAGTCTATCTCAAGTTAGACCAGTCTTGCACTAAACTTTTCAGCGCAAAAGTAGTCTAAGTCACAAAAACCTAATTTAACAAAAAATGAATTAATAAAATTGAATAATGTAAGCATCTCTTCCCATATTTTATGTAAATGTGTCAAATTTCATATTAATATTTTGTTTATGTACTGTAATAATCAGTTTTTGCTTCTCCTGAAAAGTTTCAAACTAGTCTTGCACTAAGCCCTCGAATGGCATAAATGTGGAAGACAACTCCCCATCTCTGTTAATGAAGGACCTAGACCCATATTCACAAACTGAACTCAAAACTTACCGGATAAGTAGCTATAATTGCCTAACGGTCCAAGATTATCCTGAGGAGAGGTTCAGTCGTATTCACAGACATGTGTGCAGCTAGAGTCTGAATAGGTAATTTGTATCTACTTACAGCCGTAATGGGGGTGGTGGTCGGGGGGTTGGTGCTGGTTATAACTTCCAGTGCCTGGGCCTACTGTGCTTGCAGTAGGTGCGGGCGGGGGTTCGAATATTTTTTCTTTCACCTATCATTTCTTTTCTTTCTCCCTCTCTCTGTGGGGCCACCATTTGAACAAGCTTGGTAAAGGACCAGACAATGCTACATACCAAACTTCAAGCATCTGAGCCTTACCATTCTGAAAAAGATTTTTGAATACTTTTCTATGTATTTCTATGGTTCAAATCTAGGGCTCCCTGCCGCAGGGCCATTACAGACCCTGGGGCCACCATTTGAACAAAGTTGGTAAAGGACCACTAGGCAATTCTATTTACCAAATTTCAAGCATCTGAGCCTTGCGGTTCTGAAAAAAAAATTGAATATATTTCTATATTTCAAACCCAGGACTTCCTGTTGTGGGGCCATTTTAGAAACTGGGGCCACCATTTGAACAAACTTGGTAGGTGCGGGCTGGGGTTGTTTGGATAATTCTTTCTCCCTCTCTCTGTGGGGCCATTTCGGACCCTGGGGCAACCAATTGAAAACTTTGTAAAAGACTTCTAGGAAATGCTACATACCAAATTTCAAGCATCTGAGCAAAGTGGTTCTAAAGAAGAAGATTTTTGAATATTTTTCTATGTATTTCTATGGTTCAAACCCAAGACTCCCTGCCGCAGGGCCCTTTTAGACCCTAGGGCCACCATTTGGACAAACTTGGTAAAGGACCACTTGGCAATTCTGTTTTCCATATTTCAAGCATCTGAACCAAGCAGTTCTGGACAAGAAGATATTTAAGTATATTTTATTTTTGAACCTAAGAGCCCCGCATCCCCCCTGCCACAGGGCCAAATACCAAGTACCAAATATCAAAGCCCTAGGACTAGTTGTTTCAGAGAAGATGTCATTTAAAGCGAATTGATGGGACGGATGACAGACGACGCATGGCAGACACTGAGTAATCACAAAAGCTCACCCTGAGCCTACGGCTCAGGTGAACTACAAAACATTTGGGGCATTAAACAACAAAATTACAGCCAACTTTCTCATGTGTTGAAAGATTTATTTACTTTTATTTTCTTATGTACATTATCTTACACAATAACAAGCTTCAATATATATTTTAACAATCTTTAAAGCATTACATACATCTAGATGCATTCAAAATGTACATGTACATGCTGGTAAAGAAACAATGAGAACACGAATATGCACCACTTAATGTCTCTTACAGACAGTTATCAATATCAACTGATGGTGGGTTCTGATAATATATTAAAGTGAACAGATGCTCCACACTTGCAGGGGGAGCAACTTTGCCATTTTCATTTTTTTTCATCCCTTCTCATCTGGAGTCAACTCCTAGAGAAAAGAATTTGCTCCCTTAGAAGCAAATTCTTTCCTCTAAGAGTTGACTCCATTTTTTTGACAGAATGTAGCCCCCAGGGAAGCAAATAGGAAGTTATAACAATTGTTCCCCTTTGTAAAATAGCAGAAAAACCTGGGGGTGTACTGATACACCTTAACATGGCCAACAGCTTGCTGAGTTTCTCAACATAGGAACAGTCTTAGCAGTTAACAACCAGATAAGACTTACAACCAGGAAGACAAATTTTAACAAGTTAAAATACACAGCAGCAGTCTTGCACCAATGTGACACTGCATGAACTCAACTCTAATGTGTTTAATATTTGCTTAGACTAGTTTGAGATTGGTAGTAACCTTTAACATTTCACTAAAAGTCCTGAAACATAGTCTGACACAGTATCTTTAAAAGCAGAGCTGAATTTTCTCTACACAAAGTCACTGTCAAAGCATGTATAGAATCTTTCTAGAGATCCTTTTAACAAACTAGAACAAACCTACATGTATTTGGTTTGCTCACATACATGTATATAAAAGTAGGTACATAAAATTCGGAGTTTAACTTCACATAAAGTTTCAGATTTTGACTACTCAACTTTAATAAACTAACTTTTCACCAACTCTTTCATGCTACAAGTTGTTTAACATTTTCAAGGATATATTTTAAGGTGAAGGTATGGTTTCAGGGAAAGCAACTGCCATTTATTTTCATTTTTGCCTCCCTTCTCAATGGTGATCTACTCTAAAAGATAGAAATTTGCTCCTTTTTCAGAAAATGAATTCCTTAAAATCCTCCAGGAAAGGGAACAGGAAGTCGCAAAAATTGCGTCCCTTTGCAGAAATGGCAAGAAAAAAAACACAAAAAAACCCACACAGAGACGGTTCTAATGAGGGGTCACAATATATGTTTTCATTGAGAAATTAGAACAAGAATTCCGCGGAATGCAGAGTCTCGCCTGTCAGCGCTTTGTGAAACTGACCTAAACACAGAAACTCGACAAAGTTTACGCCACCGCCAACGACGACGACGACACCGGAAAAGCAATACATATGTTGCAGGCGAGACAAAAACTATCTTGGAATAATCCTTAAAACCCGGTCTTATCTAGAGCAATGTGTATGGATATGCTTTAAAGGAAGGCAGTCTTCACGAAACTCCGTCTGACTGTCTGACATGTCTGGTAAAAATTCATTCGGTCTGGTAAAAATCTTTTGAATTTTTAAGTATATTTTAATCATTTTGTCAGATTTGGTCCTGTGAACTCTCATAGACTTTTGTGAACTCTGGGAAGGTAACTTTAACATCCAAATATCTGTCTCCTTTCTTATGGATAGACTACACTTATAGGAAAGAAAGAACCTCTATCCTTGTAGAAGAGATTCACTTACCAGAAAAGCAACTACTATTCTTCCATCTATGTCTTTCTCGTAAAAATGGTAGCCAAACCATGGCTATACAGCAATTACAAATTACCGTAAAAACTCGAAAAATTGGGACACTTGAAATAACAACTGTAACTGTCCTAAAATAGAACAGTTTGGTTTTAAACATGCAGTAACATGTCCAAAAGATTCAGATGGAATGGCAGACAGTGTATACCCTGATCAGATTGCCTGAGAGCAGTCTGATCTGGGTCTGCACTATTTACGCAGACCTTTCTGTCCCAATACCTAGAATTTTTAAAGTAACAAAGAGGACCTGACTTGCTCTTTCAGAAAATCTAGCACGATTCTTCATAATTCTTATTAACCTATATCACAGACTTTTCAAATGAAGCAGTCCTATGTTTTCTTGCTTTGCTCTTGGAGCGGCTGTCTCTGATTGGTCAGGTTTGGGAGACCATGTGATTTTTCTGACAGCATATGACCTTCAACCTTTACTGTCACTGTCATCTTGAACATCCATGTCTGATTCTTCTGAAAAGTCTTCCCAGTTTTCCTGAAATTCACCAAAAGAAAGTCTTGATTTTTGATTGATTCATTTGAGCCGCGACGCGACAAAACCAACAATGTGGTTGTACGCCCAGCGCAGACTCAGATCAGCCTGGGCATCCACCTAGTTTGACCTGACTCTTTGTTAAGTGCTCAAAGGGTAGCTAAGGGTCTAAGCTACCAACATGCGGACAGCAAAGGCTCTGATCAGACTGGGCGGATGCCCAGGCTGATCTGAGTCTGCGCTGGGCGCAAAACCACATTGTTGGTTTTGTCGCGTCGCGGCTCATTTGTTGCTTTACGTCTACGATAAACAGCTATGGTCATGTCGGGACGGTCAGTTAACCTAAACAGACTATTCCTGGTCAGGCTTAAGACCTCCTAGGCAGTTAACCAGTACTAAGTGCACATACTTTGGCCAGTAACTGACAATACAGCTGAACACACAGTGATATTATTCTAGCTTAATTTTTGGTGTTTGAACATGACAACAAATTTTCTGGTCTTCATAAGAACTGACTCAGAGAGGCAGTTCTAATGAGTGCTACAACTCATATATTTTAATGAATAATCAACACAAGTATTCTGCTGAATGCAGTGTCTCCTCTGTCGAGGTAGTGTCACAAAACAGAGCTAAACCTGAAAACTGGAATAAAGTTTTGCACTGCCAATGCCAATATCGACAATGACACATGAAAAGTAATACATATGAGCCGCGACACGAGAAAACCAACAAAGTGGTTTTGCGCCCAGCGCAGACTCAGATCAGCCTGGGCATCCGCCCAGTCTGATCAGAGTCTTTGCTGTCCGCATGAAGGTAGCTTAGACCCTTAGCTACCTTTTATGTGTTGAGGGAAGACTCTGATCAGACTGGGCGGATGCCCAGGCTGATCTGAGCCGGCGCTGGGCGCACAACCACATTGTTGGTTTTCTCATGTCATGGCTCATATGTCTCGTTTTGCAAGTGGCAAGCCAGACAAAAAAATGATTAGATATTTCTCTTAAGCAGACCCCAGCAGTACCATCAAACCTGAGGAAGCAAGTTACAACAGATCTGCAGTTCAAGATGAAAAGAGCTGCCCAGTGCAATTAATCTTTTGCAGTGCTAAAATGTAAAGGAAATTCGTGTAGTAGTGGTGGTCATTCAAATCATATCTAGCTCTGCTAGAAGATGATTTGAACTATCACCCACAGCTACTGTATTTAAGCCGCTATAAAACTAATTTTCCATCTCTACAATGGACCCAAATATCAGAATATGTCTTATACAATTCTGCTATGAGATGGGGTTTTCCCTTCTAAAACAATCCTAAACATCTAGATCCTTCTTATAAGAGTGATCTAGACTTTTTGGACTGTTTTGGAAGGGAGCCCTCCCCCACCCCACCTTCGTCTTATAACCGAAGACACGATAAATTAACATCCTTGAAATTATAAAGCCTAAAACAGAAACACTGGGCTGTTCATTAGCTATCTCTTTATTAAATCACAAAAGTCATCTGTTCTGAAAGTGTAAACCAGATCAGAAATTTCATTCATTTTTCCACAGACAATCAGTGGCTCTTTAGAAATCCATGATGCAAGAAGTGAAATTTCTGATGAAACTGTCAAACAGGGCACAAGATGGTCAAAGGCTTTGCTTGTGTGTATTTGCCAAGATGATTTTTCCTGGCCCACCGCCCATATTTTCTTACCTCCGAGTCAGATGCCCCAGGACCAATGGCCATATCATCTAAGTCTTCATCGGAAGATTCTGAAATCATCCAAATATTTGCAGTTTGTACTACAGGGACAGACTCACCATATTTATTCAGTGACAGGACCGGGTCTGCAACTTCAAAACAACCCCATAAATCTAGACCAATCTTATAAGATAGATCTAGATTTTTGGAATTGTTTTGCATGAGAATAATAGAACCTATGATGGGGTTGAGACTTGCCGAGCATAAGACTTAAATAATCTGAAAATGAGCCTGAGATTTCCTTGTCTCGGCCTCAACCCCATCATTGATTACTTTTCTCACCCATTATTCTTTATAGAACAGAATATTAATTGAATACCTTAACTTCTTATTGTAGCCATTCCTATAAACTTGAAGCTAATTTTCTATTAATAGTTTGACATGTGTGTTAATTTCACCTTGTGCATGCATTTTTCTTGATTGGCAGCTAATCAAAAGTCTACAGTGACACTTCCTGTACATCATTGGGTGTCAATTTCACATTCGGCATGCATTTTTCATGACAGGTCGTAAGTTGATTTGTTGAATTAAAGTGTATTATTACTTGGGCTGTACTATATAACAATGATTGGCATTTTGAGACAGCTTTCAGAGCCTAGGCTGAGATAACAGGCCGAGATAGAAAAATCTCAGACACCTCTAGAAAGGGAAAGCCTTGTCCAGTGGGTGAGAAAAATAGAATCTATCATTGGTCTCCGATGCGGACAGGGAAATCCCAACCCGAGGGCATACGGGGTGTGTCGGAAACGAGGCTTGCCGAGTTTCCGACACACCCCGTGTGACAGAGGGTTGGGATTTCTCTGTCCGCATCGGAGACCAATGATTGATTATTTTTCTTACCTGCGATAATATTTACTTCAAATTGAACGGGGAACTAATAGGCCTATTTCATGCGAACGTGTACAAGTGTAAATCATTAAATCAAGTGTGCTTATATGTTTTGATTTATAATAACAAAAGTGAGGAGTTTTGGCACATAATATGCTAGAAAAAGAATGATCCCATAAAGTTGTTGTTGTGTTGTTGCTTTACGTCCACGGTAAACAGCTATGGTCATGTCGGGACGGTCAGTTAACCTAACCACACTATTCCTGGGCAGGCTTAGACCTCCTAAGCGGTTAACCAGTACTAAGTGTCCATACTTTCACCAGTAACTGACAACTGCCCTTCTTGAATCAGTGGAAGGGGGAAAATGTAACTTTGAACAACTGGGCCCTGATTGTCAAGAGCTGTAAATAATGCAGCTAAGGACAAAAATACACGTTCTGTAAACAAATCAAGATACTACTATTCTGAAGGAACTGGATGTAAATTGGCGTGCAACGTTCTCCACAATAAAAGAGAATTTGATTTTTTTGTGTTTTGAATTAAAATTTCACCTAAAAGTAACTTTTTTTAAACTTTTTTAAGGAGCTCACAGCACCATGCACAGTTTTTTCCTTTAGGAGTCAACCCCCATCGATAAGGGGGCAAAAATGAAAATGACAAGAGTTGCTTCCCCCTAACAGTGCACCCATTCACCTTAATATCAAGACTTTTTAACATTCTTTACCTTCTTCATACTGTAACAATGGTTGTTGAGTGACCGGTTCCTCGTCCTCTTGTGTTTGTGTAGATATTTGTGATAACATGAGGTCTAACTTTCCTTGTAACCGTGACAACTTGCCAAACATATTCACTCTAGAATCCATCATCTGATATAACGTACTGAATGTGTTCATAATTTCAGGAAACTGAAACAGGTAAAAAAGACTGTAAAAAACTTGTAGTATTGGGTTGAATAGGTCTGATCAAATAGTACAGGCCCAGACCAAGCTCTGCCTTTTTACCTCCATCTTTTGTACATATTACTGCATTGTAAAATCAATCTGTTCTATTTTCAGACACAATGATAATTCCTGGGGCCATATTTATAAAACGACTTAAGTGGTTGCTATGCTGTTGCTAAGGCTGAATTTCTATGAAGGAGATTCCCTACAACTATGAAATTTGCTCTGGAGGAACAGTCTGAAAAAGACTGTTCCTCCAAAGCAAATTTCATAGTTGTAGGGAATTTCCTTCATAGAAAATTAGCCTTAGCAACAGCATAGCAACAACTTAAGTCGTTTTATAAATATGGCCCATGGTGTCCAAAATTTTTAGAATTTTTATGGTTATCCCATTAAACCTCAAACAAACAGACTGCATACTAAAGCTCATTTTTTCAATTAATATAATTAGCTAAAAATACAGACAAGTCACCAAACTTACCTATTACAAATGCCTTATTCTGCAACCAGAAATATTCTTGAGCAGAGCTCTAGATAAGAGGGGTATCTGATGATAACCGAGGGATACTTTTTTTTATTTCTCATTGAAACCATATGTTGTAACCTCTCATCTGCAGAATTAACAACAAGAGGGCCATGAGGCCCTGAATCGCTCACCTGAGTATGGTGGCCATGTAGGTCATCTGAGCTAGACCGCTTAATTAATTTTCGTTCAACTAGGGCCGTTTGAACAAATTTTCGTTCCCTTGCCCCCTAGAGCCTCTACATGAAATTTGTTTACAACTTGCCAAGTGGCTTTTGCGGAGAGGTAATAGAAGAAACCAGGGTCAAAGGTCAAAGAATGACCTTGACCTGTTGTACGTGTACATTTTCATGTACTTATTAAGATGACTGTATATACCAATTTCCAGGTCAAAATCTTCAACAGTTTCCATGAACTCATTATCTTCTAGCATTTTCCCATACAAAAAGCACCAGAAAGCAAACTGACCTTGCTGGCCAAAAGGTCAAGGTCAACCCAAGGTCATAGTTTGAGCAATCTTGGTAGTACTTGCGTACCCAATGCTACATACCAAGTTTCCATGCCATTGGCCCATTGGTTCTGGAGAAGAAGATTTTTAAAGGTTTTTACCATATATGGGCATGGCGGCCATGTTGGTCATGTGACTAGGACCGTTTGAACAAATTTTCGTTTCCTTGCCCCCTAGAGCCTCTACATGAAATTTGTTTACAATTTGCCCTATGGCTTTTGAGGAGATGTGTGAAATTGTCGCAATATGAAAGACCAGAGTCAAAGAATGACCTTGACCTCTTGTACGCATAAATTTTCATGTACTCATTAAGATGACTGTATATACCAATTTTCAGGTCAAAATCTTCCACACATTCCAAGAAATCTTATGTTCTAGCATTTTCCTATATAAAAGCACCAGAAAGCAAATTTGACCTTGCCGTAAAAAAGGTCAAGGTCAACCCAAGGTCAAAATTTGAACAATCTTATTAGTATTTGTGTATCCGATGCTACATATCAAGTTTCAAGGCCATCAGCCTATTGGTTCATGATGAGAAGATTTTTAAAGCTTTTTACCATATATGGGCATGGCGGCCATGTTGGTCATGTGACTAGGACCGTTTGAACAAATTTTCATTCCCTTGCCTCCTAGAGCCTTCTACATGAAATTTGGTCACAATTGGCCCAGTGGCTTTTGAGGAGATGTGTGAAATTGTCGCAATACGAGAAACCAGGGTCAAAGGTCAAAGAATGACCTTGACCTCTTGTACGCATAAATTTTCATGTACTCATTAAGCTGACTGTATATATCAATTTTCAGGTCAAAATCATCAACAGTTTCCAAGAAATCTTATGTTCTAGCATTTTCCCTTATGAAAGCACCAGAAAGCAAATTTGACCTTGCCGCAAAAAAGGTCAAGGTTAACCCAAGGTCATAATTTGAACAATCTTGGTAGTACTCGCGTACCCGATGCTACATACCAAGTTTCAGGGCCATCAGCCTATTGGTTCTGGAGAAGATTTTTATCGGTTTTTACCATATATGGGCATGGCGGCCATGTTGGTCATGTGACCAGGACCGTTTGAACAACTTTTTGTTCCTAAGTCCCCTAGAGGCTACATACGAAATTTGGTTACAATTGGCCCAGCGGTTTCAGAGAAGAAGTCGTTTGAAATTGTGGACGGACGGACGACGGACAACGGAGCCTTACCATCCTATAAGCTCCCCCGGAGCAGTTGGCTAGGTGAGCTAAAAATTATCCCTAATTATCACCAAATACCCCTCTGATCTATCTACTGATACTGCAACACCCCCTCACAAGGATATTGATTATTTAAAGCTCTGATTCTTGAGTCTCAAAAATCCTGTCCAAATGTTCTTTCACTGATTACTACTCTCAGTATGAGGATAAATGACTTTGATCTGAATAAAGTATTCATAATAATTAGTACCACTTAAATAAAATACTAGCCATATCATCAATCTTGAGTCATTTTCAACATCCATGGGTGAGAAATTAACTGGACAAAAAATTGGAAAAAATAAATCTCACGACTTACTGTCATTAAATATGAAGTGTGAATTGTGAGCACCATTTTTATCCACAACAACTGTGTACCACCACTGCAAAACAAAACAATTTTAACTGAAAATATTCAAATACCCACTCACTTTTCAATATTTCAAGTTCCATTTTTGACTGGTTTTAAGCCTCATTTCTTCTGCAAATGCATTATCTGTCCAATCTTTTAAGTTTCACAGTTTCAAAACTATGAATCAAATTTATAAGTTCGTAGTATGTTTTAGTTGTATGGGTCTACCTTCATAAAATTGCCCAATTTTTTACGATGGGGAACAACTTTCATGACTGTCTACTTGCTTCCCTGGAGGACAAAGCCCTTTCCTACAGGAGCAAATTCTTTCCTATAAGAGTTGATCCTCATTGAGAGGAGAGACACACATGAAAATGGCTGAGTTACTTCCCTTAAAAGTGTACCCGCTCATTTAAAGCCATACTTTTACATAAAATGCTATAACAGCTCATGACAAGAATTCTACATGGGTTTTAACTAAGGCCTGAATCAGAGCTGGTCCGTAGGACCAGTTGAAATCGGGCCGAGTTGGTCCTGCCAGCTTGACTCATTGTCTACAGTATTCCCCTTTCACATAACATAGAAAAATCAACTGTTTTGAGGACCAGCTAAATATAAAGTCAACTGGTCCAGCACAAAGTCCACTGGTCCCCGACCAACAGATTAGTACTTATTTTAACCCCGGTCTACAGGATACTGTGTTTTGCCTCTCTGTGCATTGTCACAAATAGAGGATCTTACATGAGTGCTCATGTATTAATGAATTTATTAAACGAGTTGGGGAAAAAGATAAGATGCGAGGCTTTGCCGAGCATCTTATCGGTTTTCCCCAACGAGTTTAATAAATTCAATAATACAGGAGCACGAATGCAAGATTCTGTTTATCATATGACACTAAAATTGCATTTTATTAGTAAAATTTGCACTAAAACGTCACGATTTCGCCATTAGAAAACTCTACATTTTAATGGACGTCATCGTATAACGTTAAGACATAATTTGCATATTTAATCCACTAGTGGATTATCGTTTTTAATGCATGGCTTTATTACACTCTCAGATGCGACGTCATATGATAAAATAGGATAAAACCAGAGAACTCAACAAAAGTTTACATATTCATATTAAGCATTAAACTACTAAAGAAATAACTCGTAATAGAATATATGTTGTGCTTTACCTTTGAGCATGCCCCTGTAGCCGTTTTGTTAATTCTTGTATTAAAGGTAAAATCATCTGTACCGGTAATTTCTTCACAGTATTTCTTATTAGGGTAGAATTTCTGTTCTGAAGAACATTCTGAAGTAAAAGCAATGCAAAGCGCATTAATTCAATAAGGATAAAATAAGGCAAATAAAAAACACAACAAATACGAAAGTTAATATCTGGACCATCATGTGTTTAGGCATCTGTCCAGCAGAAGCTACTGTTTACGATCTTCTTCTTTGGACAGCCATGAACTTTTAACTGCTGCTCCAGTCTTTTTTCTTTAAGACACTTTATACTGAGGTCTTCTTCTCCATTATGATATTCAGCTGCAAAACTGACAAAGACTTCAATGTTTCTTCTTTACAAAGCTCGAAATACTGCTTGTACTTTGAAGACTCTGATCAGGGTTCGAGGTTATAAAACTTGAGAATATTCTCAAACTCAAAATAAAGCACACCGATTGGCTGCTTCCGAGCATGTGCTCGGAAGCAGCCAATCAGTGTGCTTTATTTTGAGTTTGAGAATGTACTCAAGTTTTATAAGCTCTGGGCCTGTCTGCACAGTCTTTTGCCATTAATTTGTGTGCTTGTATGTCCTCAGCTTTTAGTGACATTTAAGCCGCATCACGACAAAACCAACAAAGTGGCATGTGCACCCAGAGAAAGACTCAGACCAGCCTGGGCATCCACCCAGTCTGATCAAAGTCTTTGCTTTCCATATGGAGCTAGCTTAGACCCTTAGCTACCCTTTAAGTGCACAGTGAAGACTCTTGATAAGACTAGACGTATACTAGGGCTGACTATCATCCCAGATTCTGACTATCACGATACTATCACTATGGGAGAAGCCCCTATCACGATACTATTACTATCGAGGGTCTTACATCACGATGCATCACGATACTATCACTGTCTCTGAATATTGCAATTTCTTAAGAATTCAGATGATTTAAGTAAGTCCCTCATCTCTAAATTACATACCAGTGCTGTCCACTATGAGTGTAAGCTTTACCACCATCTTAACAGAAGTTTTTTATGCAAAGCACACACCTTTCAGGTTCTTTAATGACAATTGATTGGGAGACAAGTGTCAAAATCCAGTCCACAAGGTGAAAATCTACATGAACAAAAACTATCAAAACTATTGATAGTTGAAAGCACTATCGGCGATAGTTATCGATAGTTAAAAACACTATCACGATAGCACTATCAAGGCAACCACTATCATGATGCATTGATATATCGATGTATCGTTACACCCCTAACGTATACCCAGGCTGAGTCTGCTGGGCCCATATGCCACTTTGTTGGTTTTGTCGTGTTGTGGCTCATTTGGCTTGTGCTCTGTATAGTATGCATATTTACAGCTTTGCTTTTGTTTCAACATCTGCAACAATATCATTAAACATAATCTTCTTGTGAATGGGAACACTTTCAGGGGAAGTAACTCTACCATTTTCATTTTTGCCTCCTGTCTCAATAGGGAATAAATTTGGAAGGATAAATTCTACTCTTCCAGAAGCAAAGCAAGTTCTGGAGAAGTAATCCCATTTTGGAAGGGCCTCGTTATCCAGGGAAGCAAACACAAAATCAGGACTTATTCCCCTTGATTAAAATGGCAGAAAAACACGGAGATGTACCATACACTTAAGTTAAAATATCTTACATTTAATATGCTTCCATCCTGACTCTGTAATCCCTGTGTCAACAGCCTGGCTAGTGTGTCGGCTTTAGGGGGTTGTGTAGCACTTACTGTACTGGGCTGATCTACGCTGATGGCACTTAGTCTCTCCTCCATACTCATCTGAAGAAAAGTACAGAATCTATACTCACAGCTCTAGATGAATTTCGTTGAAGATAATTGAGATGTGTCTCACTAAAAAGTGGCTCTATCAGTGCTCCAGATAAGAAGGAGTAACAGGGATAATTTAGGGAAAATTGTCCATATTTTTGCATTAAAATAGATTTGTGACCCCTCATTAGAACCGTCTCAAGACGGTTCTAATGAGGGATCACAACATATGTTTGATAAGAAATATGAAAAAAATTGTCTTTGAATTATCCTCAAAATCTGACCTTATCTGGAGCTCTGAATACAGCATCTATACTCAAAGCTCTAAATAAAGTTTCTCTGAAGAACTGAGATGTGTCACACTAAAAAGTGGCTTATTTAAACAGTGCTCCAGATAAGGAGTAACAGGGAGTATTTAGGAATAATTTTCCTCTTTTTTTTTCCATAAAAAATATGTTGTGATCCCTCATTAGAACCGTCTCAACGAGACAGTTCTAATGAGGGGTCACAACATATGTTTTCACCATGAAACAATAAAAATTATCTCTGAAATATCCCTGTTACCCCTTCTTATCTGGAGCACTGAAGCGGCTTAACATATTTGTGAAAAGTGAAGATACCAACCAGTCATCAAATCCCTAAGTCTAGCTAGAACCTTCCTTTTGTACATACAGATACCTCAATCACCATACTGATGTGTGTGGGAAGAAAAGGCTCTGATCAGACTGTCCTTCACTAATGCCAAAGTTCTTCTAATGAATTTCTTTTTACCACATTTAAGGAAACTTCAAAGATCTTAAAAGTATCCAGATTATAAGAGCTCCACAAGCGAGCTGCAACAGCTCATACCAGCCTGTACAGCCCTTTGTAACTTTTTTTATGCATTTCCTTTTTGCTTTTGATAAAAAGATTTAATTATGCAGCAATTTTCCTTTTCTTTTTGGTATTTACACTTGTTAAAGTGTTTAGGCAAAAACCAAGAATTATGCTACATATAAATCTATGTATTAATGAATATGTTCTTACATCTCCAAATGATGGTTTTCGTTTTCTTCTTTTTGTTGGATCTTGTGACATGGTAGATGGAGCCATAAGACCCGGAGCCAGGACTGTCACATCTTTGGATACTTCAGGAGTTTTGACCTACAAGATGAAAGATACATGAACATCACTTTAAACAAGGCGAAGATTTTAAGACGAAAATTTGGCTACAATTTTTTTTTTCATCTTCAAATTGATATTTGGAAAATCTTTCACTAAAATTTATTCTCAATAATCCCACAATAATCCCACAACAATTTCTTTTTAGGAAACACAATTTGAAACCAGCTAAATTTCTAAGATGTGTGGATGTACCACCAAGGTTTGGAAAGGGAGATAACTCAATTTTTGCAAGGGAGACAACCTGTCATACTAATGGTGGCTTTCCTGGACTAGATTGTTCAAATCCAAAGGTCAAGATGCTTGCTAATCTGGAACTTGAAATTTTTCACAACTCATTTCCTCATATATGAATCATAAATTGTTTGCAAATTACACTCATAAGTTGTTGTATACCTGACAACTGCCAATGTTTTCATTTTGTTTCTTGAACTTTTTAAGGCTTGTGTATGGCTTTTAAAGTTACTCAGGAGAAAAGAACAAACACACAAGAATCTCAAAAATACCATTTTTGAACAAAAGTACTTTATCTGTTTACATCACTTGGGTCAAACCTGTCATAGGCAACCTTTTTTTGGCTTTCCCTCAAGTACTTGCTAAATACACATTTAACAATAGTTGAGCCGCGACACGACAAAACCAACAATGTGGTTGTGCGCCCAGTGCAGACTCAGATCAGCCTGGACATCCGCCCAGTTTGACCAGACTCTTCGTTAAGTGCTCAAATGGTAGCTAAGGGTCTAAGCTACCTCTATGCGGACAGCGAAGACTCTGATCAGACTGGGCTGATGCCCAGGCTGATCTGAGTCTGTGCTGGGCCCGCATCCACATTGTTGGTTTTGTCGTGTCGCAGCTCAGTTATTAATGAGCCTTTTATTCCCTTTTTTATAGTGTGGAAAAGAAAAGTAGTTTTATACTTTGTCTTTCACCAAGTTCGTACCTTCGATACACTTGATTCTTTGTGTAGAGCTGTCTTCATAGGATCTTCTCTCACAAGGCACATGTCAGACTGACTCGTGTTACATGACTGAAATAACAACATTAAACAATATTACACTTTACACTGAATTTGCAGCCAAGTTAGGCTCACTCTCAAATTTATGGTCCCCAAATATCAAAATGAGCCCAGTTGTTCAAAACTAACAACATTGTTAGTTTAAAACAAGAGGTTAAAACTGAACATGTACAGGGTGTTAAGAAAGTTCGTAGACATTATTTAAACTTACAGTGAAAGCTTAATAATGTTATGATTTTCGCAAAACTTTGTAAGCGTAATTAAGGAAGCACTATCAAAGATATGCAACATATAAATTCTTTATTGATTTTAAAATGATGAGAAAATCTGACTTGCCATGGACACACCCTCTACAGGGCTGACAATGATGACGGCTAATTTTATATTTGCATTAGAGTTCAGCATCTTAAGAGCTTGGTATTTCACAAATAATAGAAATATTTAAGATGTTAAAGTACTGGTATTGCAGGGAATATTTTCATGATTTTTTCGTATAGATTTTATTATTCTCCAATGGTTTACTAAGAAATTTCTGACTAAATCGAAAGAGTACCCCCATTCTCAATTGAAACTTTAAATTTTAGGGGGTAGGGATAGAATCTATATCAGTATTTGTAAACACAGAGGCATTTTGCACATTTCTTTTAGTCTCTTGTTATTAGATTTGTTCTCTCCTCGAGCGTAAACATTTAATCTGACTTTTCTTTTCATATTGTTTTGCAAAATCACTCTTAACAAATTACCCCAAATATATAACTTCAAATTCATTTTTCCCATTAAATTTTGCACTAAAGCTGTTTTGTTTTGAAACAACTTGGGGACTCATATGAAATTGTTTAGGAAACTCTTGAAATATTTTATACTGGGATAAAACCCCTGTAATTAACATATTTTCTTGTCATGTAGATGCATTATTGTCGTATAAATGCTATTTTATCAACACATTTGCATAATTTGACTTTTTGGTGGAAAAATTTCAAATATATAAATATTTACATATAAACTATAAATTTTTCGAAATTTTATGTTTGTCTCCCTTTTCTCTAAGCCCAACACCATTATATAAATGATTTTATGTCAACATTTGATTTCAAGTTTCGTTTCAGATAATAATTCATTACCCCCACCCCCTTTGCAAAATATTTATGCCTCATCTGCATTTTCATATCAATGAATCATCTGTCAAAATGTGCATGTTGTCTATGATTCCTTACAAGCTGTAACTAATAAAATACTGTTTGGCTTAGTCTTTATCATTTCAGTTAGTTTAAAAATGATCCACTGAGGAATAAGAATAAATAACAGTTTAATATGCCACATCTTTATGCGTAAAATCCATAATAAATAGCAGGCCACTTTGACACCTTGGGTATGAACTGCTAATTTTATTACGGTAAAGTACGGTTGTAAAAGTTGTTACATTGTGGATCCTTTAATATTGAATAGTTCTTGAAACCTGTAAAGTTTTAAGATTTAATGAATGTTACTTCTGAAGTTATAAGCAATATTGTAATGTCTTCGAACTTTCTTAATACCCTGTATATGCAAAAGCACTGCCATTTTTTTGTTGAAAAAATCTGAGGAGCTTTTGCACTTTAGGCTCATACTCTCAAATTTATGGTCCCCAAATATCAAAATGTGCCCAGTTGTTCAAAACTAACAACATTGTTAGTTTAAAACAAGAAGTTAAAACTGAACGTATTATATGCAAAAGCCCTGCCATTTTTTGTTGAAAAAATCTGAGAAGCTCCTCAAATTTTATCATCAAAAAAAAACTATACCTCATTTAATTTTGTGAGTATTGTAAGACTTAAGAATCTGCAACTAACAACTTTGTTAAGCTAATGACGCTTTGAACAACTGGGCCCTGTTTGCTCTTTTATCAGAAACTCAGTCTCTGTAATGCAGACAAAGAAAACAAAGAGCTGTGTCATATTCAATGCTTTGTAAAAGTGAGCAATATATCAATACTTCTTTTACCCAATTAATCACATATCATTTGGTTCTGTAAACCAACAACATTTCCTATCTAAAACATTTTGTACACTTCCTAAACAGTTCTTGATGAGCCCCGAGTTTAAATGATAAATGGCATAATTTTTCGTAATTCTCCATATAATGAGCTGCCGCATCAGGACCTATACTGTTTGCTATCTAGTCTTTGAATTCTCAATATGATAAAGTTTTCAAAACTTTTGCAGACAGAAATAAGCCTCAACACGACAAAACCAATGAAGTGGCATGTGCAGCAAGCAAACACTCAGATCAGCCTGGGCATCTGTCCAGTCTGATCAGTCTTAAAGATGTGCTTACAGGGTAGCTAAGGGTCTCAGCTAGCTCTATGCGGAAGGTGAAGACTCTGATCAGACTGGGTGGATGCCCAGGTTGATATCCGCTCAGTCTGATCAATGCCATTTTGTTGGTTTTCTCGTGTCGCGGCTCAAATAAAGTCATCTGCTTTTTTTGTGCTTTAAGAGTTAATTGGTGCTTGTCCATCACAAAAGTAAAATTCACCAGAAATCTGTCAGCTTCATCTGACAAGGCATACAAAAGTGTACCACAGATAAGGAGTAACAAGGATAATTCAGGGATAATTTTCCATATGTCTCCATCAAAACATAAGTTGTGCCCCTCATTAAAACCGTCTCACTGAGACGGTTCTAATGAGGGGTCACAACATATGTTTTTGATGAGAAATAAGAAAATTATCTCAAAATTATCCTCAATACTCAACCTTATCTGGAGCTCTAGTGTACTTACAACTTTCTCAAACGTTGGTTTCAGATAGTTTCCATGCATCAGAATCAAGCTCTTGTCATTTTCATCACAGATATATGCAGCTAAAATAGGCAGTGGTTTTGGAACATCCCCTTTCCCTCCAGGGGTAGCTATCTGTACCGTTAGTTTCGGCTGGAGCGGTTTACTTAACTTCCTGTTGATAAAAGATATATCTACCTCTTAATAAGGAAAAATTTTCCTCCAATTTCCTGTATGATTCCCTGGAGGACAAAGTCCTTTCAAAACGGATCTACTCTTACAGGAAAGAATTTGCTCCTGGAAAAGCAAATTCTTTCCTTTATGAGTTGATCACGTTGAGAAGGGAGGCAAAAAATGAAAATGCTTTCCCTGAAAGTAATTCACATTTAGGCCCAGCACAGATAATTAGGCATATATATCTACAATAATAAAAAGATTGTCATTAAAAATGTATCTGTTTTAAATCAAGTTACTCAAAGATAATCTGAGTACTTGTTCGTAGCAACAGAAATTAGTATACCCTGGATGTATCGACTCAACAGACATATAGTCAGTCAGTCTATCCTATACCAGGGTCAAACCAAGTTTTTTAAAATAACACAGGTTGGAATTCAATACAACAAAATCAAAGCAGTGGTCTAGATATTAGTGACTTTTTTTTCTTTAACCTTTTTACTATCCACTAAATTTAAGTAAACTTGGTAGCCATCAAGGTAGAGATATTTGAGCCGCGACACGAGAAAACCAACAATGTGGTTGTGCGTCCAGTGCAGACTCAGCTCAGCCTGGGCACCTGCCCAGTCTGATCAGTCTTTGCTAATCAATTAAAGAGTAGCTAAGGGTCTAAGCTACCTCCATGTGGACAGCAAAGACTCTGATAAGACTGGGCGGATGCCCAGGCTGATCTGAGTCTGAGCTGGGCGCACAACCACTTTGTAGGTTTTCTCGTGTCGTGGCTCATTTATGGCTTACCTCTCTTAACCAGTGTCAGTGTTAGCAATGACAGGCACAAACAAACAAATAATGGTGAATATTTTAAGAATACTTGCGATTAACGGATGACAATTTTTCTCAATTGTCCATAAAAATGTATGCTGCGTCCCCTCATCAGAATTGTCTCAAGACGATTCTAATGAAGAATCACAACACATGTTGACGGAGAAACAAGAAAAATTACCTTAGAAGCAGAGCTCTAGATAAGAGGGGTATTTGATGATGATTGAGAGATAATTTTTTTATTTCTCATTGAAAACATATGTTGTGACCCCTCATCTGAACCGTCTCGATGAGACGGTTCAGATGAGGGGTCACAACATATGTTTTTATTCAGAATTAACAAAAATTATCCTTAATTATCACCATATACTCCCTCTTATCTAGTGCTCTGTTTGGCAGTGTCTGCCAATACTCACCTTATTAGGCTTTTGCAAAATATTTACTTCCAGTACCTATCCTCTTCCTAAGTTAGTAAAAGTGTATGGATGCAGCTCCATGTTTCTTCCAGCGTGTTTTACAAAGTGACATAACATTACATTTGTAGCTTCCTGTTTGCTTCCCTGGCCAAAGAAGCCCCTCCAAAATAGGGTCTACTGTTAATGGAAAGAATTTGCTCCTACAGGAGCAAATTCATTTCATTAAGAGTTGCTCTTCATTGAGGTGGCTGGCAATAAGGAAATGGCAGAATTACTTCCCAATTACAGACAGTGTATCAATTCATTTTATGTGAGATAACCCAGTAATGTTAGACCATTATTGGTAAAGTGTTTATGACATACATGTATCTGTATAATTAAAGAAACTCAAAATGTACATTGAGCCCCCGTAGACAACAGAAATTACTTTACCCTGGATGTATCGACTAATCAGACAGATAGTCAGTCAGTCTATCCTATACCAGGGTCAACCAAGTTTTTAAAATAACACGAGTTGGAATTCAATACAGCAAAATCAAAGTAGTGGTATAGATATTAAGTGATCTTTTTTTCACCTTTTTCTATTCATTATCTTTAAGTCAACTTAGCTATCAAGGGAGAAAGATTTATGGCTTACCTCTCTTATAAACCAGTGTTGGTAAGGGAACTCAATATTTTGCAATGGCAGGCAGTAAGAAACAAATAAAAGCAAATACTTGAAGATCAACTAATATTTCTTCTCTATTCTCCATTAAATCATATGTTGCAACCCTCATTAGAACCATCTCACTCACCATATTAATCCTATCAAATGCCCCGGGTGTGTTGCATTTTGCTAAAGGGGAGCGTTATTAAGAGCCTAAAACTAGTAAATCAGCAACTGCCTCATACTGCCAATAAACAGTATTGAGGTGACTGCGTCCTCTTGCAGAGGAAACAACTCTACTATGAAGTCAAGACCAGACTAACTCCTCAGATGGAGTCCTGTCTGTGTCTATAATGACTGACCATGAAGCTTCTGAGTCTGCAACCTTGACCTCTAAGTCATTAGCATGGGTGAGAGTGAAACTGAATTCTGGACCAATACAAATCATCATGCCCAATGTGAACAAAATCCATCGCAGGCTCAAAGTTACTGAGCTCATAGATGTTACATATTAGTCTTGTTGAATACCCCTGCTCTGATAACCACCCACCCTCTTTTTCTGAAATTATGTCATACCTACTTGCCGAAACTGTAGAATTCCAGGTATAAAATCCTTACACATAACATCTCTTCATGGCCACAGATTGAGATGCAACACAACAAAAATCAACAAAAAGGCATGTGTGCCCAGTCTGATCACCAGTCTGATCAGAGTCCTTGCTGTGTGCTTAAAGGGTAGCTAAAGGACTAGGCTAGCTCCATGAGGACAGAGAAGGCTCTGATCGGACTGGGCAGATGCCCAGGCTGATCTGAGACTCCGCTGGATGCACATCCAACGTTGTTGGTTTTGTCGAGTCGCGGCTCAATGGTGAAACTGTAAGCTGTTTCAGTGATGATAAAGTGCAGGATGAACATGGACAAACTCACTAAAATGCACAATTTATTCGAAGCATTTTGGTAAATGGCAGATATGTTACACTTCAGGCTCTAACAACCACCCCCTTTTCATAAAATGTAATGCCCCTGGGGCCTTCAATGGGATAAATATGGTAAAAGTCACTCTGTAATAGTTGGATTTAATTAAAATTGCCTAGGTAAGGTGACTTTTTTAAAGAGATTCTGCTAACTGTTATATGGAAATAAGATGAAAAAGATCATTTCTCTCCTAAAAATTCTAACAATTGGGACAGCTGAAATAATCACCATATTAACTGTCCTAGAAGGGAGCAGTTTGATTTTCAAAACAGTAATGCGGCCAAAAGATGCAGATGAATTAAGCCCCAGTCACACATTCACGGATCGGGCTACGGTTCATCACGATTCATTGACCTAGATGGCAAAACCGGGGTGAACCGTAGAAAATCCAGCATCACTAAGGTTTGCCAGGGTTCCATTAGGGTTTCTCACGGTGTTTGTATGGTGTCTGTACGGATCACCTACGAATTCACGACGGTGCAAGGCAGCAACACTACGGACAAGAGTATTCCACGGTCGCATTACGGATGCTTACGATGCTACTACGGTTCGATACGGGGCTTGTACGACTCGAGCCGGTACCGCCACGGGCTCCTACGATTGTCTACGGTTAAAGTTGGTCATGATAATGATTTTTGTTGATTATGTTTAATTTATTTGTAGGCAAGGGAAGTATTTTATGGTATTATATTATACTAAATTTTCGTAAAATGTGCAGCAAAAAATTTGAAATTCGGTTAACAAATAAAAAATTTATACTAAAAATAAATTTTGAGTAGGCATTTTGCATTGACAAAGAAAGTAATCCAAGATCGTAAACTTTCGCGTCTGGGAACTTTTTTCACTTGAATAAAAAAGTGATTTTCGTAGTGACAAAACAACCACGGTTGTCTACCAATACCGACAGAAAGCCAGGGATAATCACGGATACACATACGGTAGCGCTACGAATGAGCATGATTCTGTTACGGTTGCGATACCGTTTAGGCCACACCCACAAGCCACCACGGAAGTTTTTAACAGTTTAAAACTTCCGTAGCGACTCCCGGATCACCATGGTTCTTCAGGGACCATTACGGAACACGACAGATGCATCTACGGTGCTACTACGAATCACGACGGTGTGCTACGGTTTGTGAAACCGTGGTGAGCCGTGGCCTGAACCGTGAATATGTGACTGGGGCTTTACAGTGCAGACCCAGATCAGACTGCTCCTTTAAGAAGCAGTCTGATCTGGGTCTGCACTGGTTGGTCAGACCTATCTGTCCCAATACTTCTATAACTACTTCTTCAACTTCTATGGTTAATGGAGCTTGGTGATGACTATGTCTCTGCCTTTGAATCAGGAGTCTCCAGCAATGGAGGTCCTGCCAGTACGACAGAGGAATACTGTACCCTGCATGCACAAACATGGTAGAACGATATGGTCTACCAGTCTGTCAACTTCAGGGATGCCTGTTTTCGACAGAAAAATTTACAGAGCTCAAGATAAGGTAGGGTTTTGGGGATAATTCTGAGATAATAATATTTTTTTCAATGAAATCATATGTTGTGAACCCTCATTAGAACTGTCTCGGCCAGATGCTTCTACTAACAGTTCACAAAATATGTTTTCATGGAGATACAGGAAAATTATCCCTAAATCTTCTTCTCCAGAGCACCAAATTTATACACCATCAAGAAACAAAGCTCAGGCAGGGGAGTATTTGTCTCCTTGCTAGTGTGACTGCTTTTGCAGGAAAAACTCTGCTCCCCAAGGGAGCAAATTCTTCCTTTGGCAGCAATTTCTGCAAGGCAGACAACTTCAAAAGAACAGTCTTTACTTCCCTGGCAGTGCTCCAGATAAGAAGGGGTGACGGGGACAATTTAGGGAAAATTTTATATATTTCTCAATGAAAACATGTTCTGACCCCTCATTCAGTCCGTCACAGAGACTGTTCAAATGAGAGATCAAAACATATATTTTCATAGAGATATAAGGAAAATTATCTCAGAATTAGCCTCAAAGCCCCATCTTATCTGGAGCTCTGTGGCCTAGACGAATCCTTCCTCTAGTGGGAGCCACCATTAAAGGCAAGAATTTACTCTGACAGCAAATTCTTTCCTATAAGATAGCCTCCTACGAAAAAGAGACGAGCATCCTCAGATCAGAAATATTTCCTTGTGGGTATTTCTATACACCTTTAGGTATGTAAGTATATCTCCATGTTTTCCGCCATTTTTTCTAAGGTAAACAACTTACGTGACTTCCAGTTTGATTCATGGGATGATGAAACTCTCCAAAAAGAGGTGAACTCTAAAAGGAAAGAATTTGCTCCTACAGGAGCAAATTCTTTTCTTTAAGAGTTGACCCTCTTTGAGAAAGGATGCAAAAATTACAGTGGCAGAGTTCTCCCTCTGAAAATGTATCAATCCACCATGAGCATAAATACTAACACTGTCAGTCTTGAAACAGATTCTTACAATACAACTCCTTTAACATGTAGTGTATGGAACTTACCCATTCAAAGTACATTCAAATAAGAGAGCTTGCCCAGTTTTAGTAATTACAACCAAAACGACCGGCTGAAATTGAAAAGAAAGATGGTCTGTACATCGCAAGGTTTTTGAAAACGTTGAAACATTCTGAACAAGTAGCTGAACTTTTTCAACAACTTATATTTTTTCATTTTGAAGAACATTTTCCTAGTTTACGTTCACTAAAATTTGTAAACTATAGCAAGGCAGTAAATACTCAGGTATATTCTTAACCCGTGCCACCATCTAACAAAAGCAAATTTTACCCATAACTTGAATGCAGAAGTTACCTTACATGGACATAAAGACAAAAATTATATATCTTCAACATAGCTGCATTTAACAATATTTTGCTATTCCATCAACCTGATACCCCTGACAAAAAAATCTTCTTATCAACAGCCATGATTATTTGAAAGATCTCATGTCCACCATCAAAACTCAACCTTGTCTGAACCCTTGATGATTTGTATGGTAAAGCCTTTTGAGGAGTCACATAGTCAATATAGCTGACTGTACGGTATTTCTTGGGTTATAAAACAGTGTTTTTCCCTTTCAAAACAATCCAAAAATCTAGAGTTGTCTTATGAATCCAAAACCAACCCAACAATCTAGATCTGTCTTATAAGACAGATCTAGATATATGGGGTTGTACTGGAAGGAACAACACATCTATTAGCAGAATTTCATATGGCTGATTCAGATATTATGGGCCATTCTAGAGATGGAAAAAAAACTGTTTCATAGCCAAATATTTACGATAGTTGCCGGGCCTTGTAAAGTAGCTAAGAAAGATAAAAAAGATTAACTTACTCGGTCTTTACTATCTGGTCTAGACACTTGTAAAGACGCTGGTTCATCTGGTAATGAAAATGAGGCTACTGCATTTTTGTCTTTGGATGATGTATCTATCTGCCTGAAGAAAGAAAAGAGCAGAGCTCCGCATAATGTGTGGTGTTGAGGATAATTCTCAGACAATTTTTCTTATTTCTAAAAGAAAACATATGTTGTGACCCCCTCATTAGCACTAGCACTGTCTCTGTACAATGATTCAAATGAGATATCACAACACATATTTCATGCAAAAATTCGGAAAATTATCCGTTACCCCTTCTTATCTGGAGCATTGAAACAGGGCTCTAACTATGAGTAAGCCCTGTTAACTAACTATGAGGAGTAAGCCCTATAAAGAAAAGTCTATCATATAGATTCTGATATGAAGTATTTTCACCGACAATGTATCAACCATTCTATCATTCAAAAGTTGATATCAAGCAAACATTTTTACTTGCAATCCTCATTTCCAGATGCAGTCTATCATTCAAGATTACAAATATGCAGTGGATATTTTTTCTTACAATGAATAAATCGGGCTCAAGCTGTTCAAAGCAACATTAACTTAAGTTTTTAGCACACATACATAAAATCAAGTGTGCTAACATTTTTTACCAAAAAATATACAGGGCTTTTGCAATATTGCCAAGGTCCTCACATTTTTTCGGCAAAAAAGGCACTGTTTACTATCACAGTTTTGGAAAATATAATGTCTCGTTAACTACGATTGTTAGTTTTGTTTCGAACAATCTGGCTCAGTTTAATATCAAACATGCTGACACAAAGTAAGGAACTTACCATGCATTAACTAGTCTATCATTTACAGCTGCTGATATGAAATAGGTATTATCTACGGAGACTAGGTCTTCTTTAGAAGGAATATATAACATCTTAAAAACTTCTGTAGCATGTCCGGTAAAAGTCTGAAAAAGAATACAGATAGAACCATTAGCTGTGACACGAAAAAACCAACTAAGTGGCATGTGCACCCAGTGAAGACTCAGATCAGCTTGGGCATCCGCCCAGTCTGATCAGAGTTTTCACAGTGTGACCAAAAGGTAGCTAAGGGTCTTAACTACCTCCATGTGGACAGCAAAGACTCTGATCTGACTCAGCATATGCCCAGGCTGATCTACGTCTTCGCTGGGCACACATGGCACTTTGCTGGTTTTGTCATATAGCTGTCAATATATGGCTGCCACTCATCCTCCATTTCAATTTTCCCTGACCTTTCCATGACATCTTCCAATTTTCCATACTCTTGTAGTGTATATATGAAAGTTGATCACACTGATAAATGCTCTTTACTTTATCAGTGCTAAAGGTATTTTCTTTTACTTTAAAGTGCTGTAGTGGCTGAGATTTGGTGGGTGCCTGCCAGCTTCACAGGCAGAGGATGGGTCTACATGCTGTTGTTGATGTGTTGTTTTAAGTCCACGGTAAACAGCTATGGTCATGTCAGGACGGTCAGTTAACCTAACTACAATATTCCTCGGCAGGCTTAGACCTCCTAAGCAGTTAAACAGTACCAAGTGCACATACGTCGCCAGAAACTGACAACTGCCCTTCTTGAATCAGCATAAGGAGAAGCAATCTCCATGAAAGTAGGTGGTCAGACTGGGTGTCGAACTTGGGACCTCTGACTTTGAGTCAGATGTGCTACTGATTGCACTATGGAGCCCGGCATGCAGGTTTACTGAACTTTAAGATAAAACAGCGCCTTTAGCCCCTGTCAACATATTCATATTTTTCTGCCACTTTTACAATGACAATGAGAAACAACTTTTGTGTTATCCTGTTTGCTTCCTAGGATGGTGTAGGGGCCTTACCAGTGCAAGCCATCCATCCACCCATTTCCTATGTGAGCCACTATATGAAAAAACCAACAAAGTGGCATGTACTACCAGTTCAGACTCAGATCAGTCTTGGTATCTGCCCAGTCTGATCAGTCTTCAATTTGCACTTAAACGGTAGCTAAGGGTCTAAGCTACCTCCATGCAGACAAGAAGACTAATCAGACTGCGTGGATGCCCAGGCTGACCTGAGTCTTCACTGGGTGCACAGGCCACTTTACTGGTTTTGTTGTGTCATGGCTCATGTGGTGACGAGTCATAATATCTCTGGCAAAAAGGCCAACAGTGCAGATCCTAGTCAGACTGTTCCTCTGATCTGGGTCTACACTGTTTGTCATGGCATCCCTGTCGGAATATTCAGTTTTTCTACTGTATGTATGGCCAAATAAGGATTTATCATACCTTAATAACCTCTCTTGTGTGAAGGTCCCATAACTTTATTGATCTACCCGCAGACAGCAGATGGGAGCTGGAGCATTTACAAATAGAGTGGACTGGTCCTTTATCTGCCTTCCATTTACTGTAAACAAAAGGTTGTCATAACATAAATATCTCACATCTATGTATCAGAGAGCTGTCAGAGTTCCTGGTAAGAAGGGGTAACAGGGATAATTCAGAGAGTATTTTCTTTATTTCTTGACAAAAACATACATTGTGACCCCTCATTAGAACTGTCTCAGCGAGACGGTTCTAATGAATGGTCACAATGGATGTTTCTATGGAAAAAATATGGAAAATTCTCCCTTATTTATCCCTGTTTCCCTTTCTATTCTAGAGCACTGGTCAGCAGTCACTTTACATCACTACTCATAAAACACAAATTTGAAAATAGTTTTCTATTCTCACACGCATGATTGATACTTTTAATTGTATGTTAATCTTTTGATTTAAAACATTGGATTTAAAGTTATGCTAATTATTGTGTATGATTTTATTTTGTGAGAGATTTCTATCTACCATATTTTTGCAAGAACCCAACACCTGCAATGACAAACCATCAGTTCTCTATGACTATGTAAATGGTATAGCATGAAACTAATGTCAGACTTGCAATTCTTCCTATTTGCATTTCATCCTCTATACAGCCAATGTCCTGACAATACAGATACATGACCTCCTATATGGCCAACATATCAGCTTTACGTGATATTTTTCTTTATCGAGGCTTAGGACTGGACAAAGGCTGATCAGCATCGTTTAAACCCTTGGAAAACCTTGTCTGGTGTCTGTCCAATTTCTCTGCCTTGCAAGAGGGTTCAGAGAAGTCAAGGAGAACAAACAGAAAGCCTCAGAATTATCCTCAAATTGTCCCCTTACTTAGAGCCCTATGACTTTGTCATGCATTCTTTGCACAAAGCGCCACTTACTGTCGTATTCTTGCCTTGGTTACCTCCCACTCCGCTATGTGGTGATCACTAGAGCAGCTATACAATGTGTTACTCTCTACATCCCAGCAGACACCATTTACTCTGTCTGTGTGCCCATCAGACTAAAAGAAAAGAATATCGAAGGCTTGTTACAGTGATATTTCTTGGTTTGCCAGACATGAGTGATGGAATGGGCCTTTTCCTGTTTTCAGTTTCAAGAGTGCAATGAAATCTTTAGACTAGGTTGGGAAACTGAGAGAAAAAAACATATTTAATTTACATCTTATGGGTTTTTGTCAGGGACTCAGACGAGGACTACATCACTCCTCTTCCAACAGCAATAACTGCCATACTTCTTCAGTTAAAAGAGTCAGACGTGTGTTTTCCTTTCCAAAACAATCGCAAAAATCTAGATCAGTCTTATAAGGTGGATCTAGATTTTTTGGATTGTTCTGGATGGGAAAACCCTCCACCTAATAGCAGAAATTCTTAAGACTGATTTTGATATTTGGGGCCGCAGAAATTCTTAAGACTGATTTTGATATTTGGGGCCTTTCTTGGGGGTTGGGGGGGGGGGGTAATCCTGGTTTATAGCCCAATACATATAGTACTTGCTCCTTAGGAGGTTTTTAAACTGATAATAGTTAACTATTTTTTAAACTGTTGGTATCAGTTTAAATACCTCCTAAGGAGCAGTCTGTTATAAATCTACACCGCTTAGTGGTGCTTGCTTGTGACACATTCCAAGGCAACAACCATTTTGCTCTGCTGTCAAGGTCCACGTCCAACGAGGTGAATTGTGGACCTTGACAGCAGAGTTAGAGAAAAGAACGCAGGTCATTTAGATGTTATCCAAGGTTACTGAACATTTTGTACAAGGACCATATAGCCAACCATAATCTTAGACAGATACACTGCAATCTGAATTGTGGTGGTGCTTATATGTGCCGCGACACAAGAAAACCAACAATGTCATTGTGGTTGTGCGCCCAGTGCAGACTCAGATCAGCCTGGGCATCCGCTGTCTGCATGGAAGTAGCTTAGATCCTTAGCTACCGTTTAAGCGCTTAGCGAAGAGTCTGATCTGACTGGGCAGATGCCCAGGCTGATTTGAGTCTGCCCCTGGCGCACAACCACTTTGTTGGTTAAACTTGGTTTTCTCGTGTCGCGGCTCATATACTGATGAACTTTTGATGTCCTATGGTCTACGAAACTCATGATATGCCTGTACACAGATGACAGTTGTGCAAACAGACAGACATGCACAAACACCAAAGGGGTGAGTAAGTCTTGCTGACCACCAACAGGCTCTACAATATATAAATATATATACCAGCTGACTATGCAAGTCCCCTTTCACCACACTGTACAGAAGTATATTCCCAGAGGCAGTTCCTATGGCAACCAAAGTTAAATCACTGATAGCCTGTGATGCCGCTGCGCTAGCTCGAGATTTTCGTTTCTTTCTCTTCCTTACCACCTCCTGAAATAGGCAGAAAATAACAATTTGTACCATGCAAATTCCAAGCAATAATAAGAACACAACAAAGTGTCAGAAGACAACAAAGCACACCTAAGGCCAAAAAAAATATATGTGTGTTCAGGTTACATGGAATTTCAAAATAGAGACAGTAGGTTCAGGGTTCAATCCAGAATTTCGTCAGAATGGGCCAGTGGCCCATCAATATTTTGAAAAGGGGCCACCACTATTTTGAGACGGGCCAGCACTTTTTACAACCAAATAACCAAGATTTTGGCATTTTAAAAGCTCATTTACTACTGACATATCATACAACAGGAGTAAAAAGTGGGTTTTTTTTTTGTTGCTGTATTCATGATAGCTTAAGTAATCATTTTATTCGCACTGTCGAAACAAAGTCAGGAAACTAAAGTGTTTTTGTAGCCACCCATTTTGAATTTTTTCTTGCACAGGATTTCCCAGCGCTTTCATCATTAGACTGTTTTTCATCTTTGTTGTTTTTCTTTCAGATTTCTCTGTCCTCGCTTGTTTGGCAAAATTTCCGCCAATAGGAAAGAAATTCATCCATTCATTTCTGTGTTACGCCAAAATCGTAGTTGTAAACATGTCTGAGTCACGCTCTCCAAGCTGTCGCGATGCTTTGGGCTCAAAGCAATACCGCACAAAAGTGTCTCCTAACACTGACTGGCTTATAGCTATACAGCTAGAAAAGCTATGCCAGTGCACAACATTGGGAAAGCACCGATGCATTGGATTTCGTGCCAATCTGGTGTACTGGATTTCACCACTAGAGGAACCCTGCTGAGAGACTCCTTGAATTTTTAACCAGTAAAACGGAATAAAAAGGTATAAAGAAGATCAGCGATGGAGCAGACAAGCCGGGTGCACAACATTTCGTCTAAACCCATTTCCTCTAAATGTCATTTCGTCTAAAGGCCATTTGGTCTAGATGACATTTCGTCTAAATGACATTTCGTCAAATAGACATTTCGTCGAATGGACAATTTGTCTAATGGACAATTCTTTCTTTTCTTTTCTATATATCCTGCATCACCCTCTCGCTAGGATTATGTGCAGCTGCGCGCATCAAAGAAAAGTTTGATAGAAGAAAGTTAAAACGATTTCAGTAAGGATAAAAAGTATGATAGTGTTAGTATGAGAAAGAAGTGAAAAGTTAAACGCTGATAAAAACAATGATTCCTGGTTTATGGCATAATGTGGTTAAGGCAGCAGATGGCAGACCTGAAGGAGGTCAGGTCTTCTAATAGGACAGCCGAGGGGGGTAGGCTGTTCCACTGCACGATTGCCAAAGGAAAACAAGAGGTCCAAATGGGCCTGATATCGCTCACCTGGCTATTGTGCAACGGAACCATTCTGATACAAAATTGGTCCAATTCCACTGAGAATTTCTCATTTTCACATTTTGCTACTTTTAGTAACAGAGGCCAACTTGCCTGGTCTTTATATATTTACTTTTGAAACACCTCAATGCATGAATCATTTTGCCACAAATTTCATCAAAATCCATTCAGGGGCTACTGAGATATTGCCAGTTTCATGTTTTGTGCTATTTTTAGTAACGGCAGATGGCGGCCATCTTGGATTGCTAAAATGCAAAAAATCGAAAAGCCTTCATGCAAGGACCATTTTGACACAAATTTGGTCCAATTCCATTGAGATTTTCTGATTTTCACATTTTTCTATTTTTAGTAACAGAGGCCAATATGACTGGTCTTACAGTGAGATATTTTGAAACATCTCAATGCAAGAATCATTTTGACACAAATTTCGTCAAAATCCATTCAGCGGTTACTGAGATATTGTCATTTTCATGTTTTGTGCTATTTTTAGTAACGGCAAATGGCGGCCATCTTGGAATGCCAAAATGCAAAAAATCGAAAAAGCTTAATGAAAGGACCATTCTGACACAAAATTAATCCAACTCCATTGAGATTTTCTAATTTTCACATTTTTCTATTTTTAGTAACAGAGGCCAATATGAATGGTATACAGTTAGATATTTTTGAAACATCTCAATGCAAGAATCATTTTGACACAAATTTCGTCAAAATCCATTCAGCGGTTACTGAGATATTGTCATTTTCATGTTTTGTGCTATTTTTAGTAATGGCAGATGGCGGCCATCTTGGAATGCCAAATTGCAATTAATCAAAACGACTTCATGCAAGGAACATTCTGACACAAAATTGGTCCAATTCCATTCAAGGGTTCTTGAGTAATTGTCATTTTTATGTTTGTGCTATTTTTAGTAACACCAGATGGCGGCCATCTTGGAATGCCAAATTGCAATTAATCGAAACGGCTTCATGCAAGGAACATTCTGACACAAAATTGGTCCAATTCCATTCAAGGGCTCTTGAGTAATTGTCATTTTTATGTTTGTGCTATTTTTAGTAACGGCCCCCATGGTGGCCATCTTGGATAGTCAACTGGCACAAAATTGAAATAATTCCATTCAAGAATCAATTCTGACCAAATCTGGTCAGAATTGGTTGCATTTTCTTTAGATATTGACATTTGAGCAAAATCGGCCTTGTAAACGCTAAGTAGGTCACTGTGACCTAATTCCACTATAGATTTTTTTTATTTTTACAATTTTAAATACCAAGGTCCCACTTATGTTCCATGCAAACTTTCAACCAAATATACCAACTGGTTCTGGAGAAGAAGTTGATTTTGTTGTTTTTGCTATTTTTAGTAACAGCAGCCATCTTGGATTCTTGACCTGACCCAATTTTACAATTTTGAAACCCTGCAGTCTGGTCATGCTCCATGTGAAATTTGAGATCCATGGGCTCAGTGGTTTTAGAGAAGAAGTTGTTTGAAGTTGTTTAAATAGGTCATTTTTTGACATTGGCATTTGAGCAAAATTACACACGTAAACAGAAAGTAGGTCACTGTGACAAAACTACGCTACAGATTTTTTTCATTTTTACAATTTTGAATACCAAGGTTTCACTGATGTTCCATGCCAAAATTCAGACAAATATACCCAGTGGTTCTGGAGAAGAAGTTTATTTTGTTGTTTTTGCTATTTTTAGTAACGGCGGCCATCTTGGATTTTCAACCTGACCCAATTTTACAATTCTAAGACCCTGGAGTCAGATCATGCTCCATGTGAAATTTGAGAACCATGGAACCAGTAGTTTTACAGAAGAAGATGTTTGAATATTTGTTTTTAGGTGTTGACGGACAAATTCCGTGACGACGCACGACGCACGCCGGACGCATTGGTATGACAATAGCTCACTATGGCCCTTCGGGCCAGGTGAGCTAAAAAGAATACTTGTAGTAGTTTGCAGTTGTCATGATTTGAATACAATGGTATGGGTGTGTTGTTCTTGTCATTCTGATTTGACGTTGGATATATGTTGGCAGTGGAATCTCAACTAAACCATGTACTATTTTATAGAACATTAAGTGTCGTGAGTCAGCACATCTCCGTTCTAATGACCTCCATCCAAGGGTGTCGATCATCTGTGTCACAATACTGTAAGATGAGTAGTCATGTGTGACCCAGCTTCGATCATGTTTACATAGGTGTCGGTATATGGGCTCCATACAGGGGAGGCATACTCTAGCTGGGGCCTTACTGAAGTCTGATATGCTGTCTGACGTATGCCTTTGTGTTTTGTGCGTCTAAAAAATTGGCCGGCTGCGACATTTGATCGAAAAATAATTTAAGTATTTTTAGATGAAATGTCGCACCTGAAAGAAAAATCCAAAGACAGCGTAGAAGGCAACTACCAGAGTTGGCGAAGTCTTCTTGACTTGAACTTGTCACTTTGTAAGACTGTTAAAGGGGAGAGCTTTGTGCTAAGCAACAAAACTATTGATGCATATGAAAAGATTCGGGTCATTATTCTCAACAATGATTCAGGTTTCAAAGTGATTGTTCAGATCTCTTAACTGATTCTCTATATCAAAAATAAATATGTCAGTATGTCCTAGTTTAATTTCTACAGATCATTTCTTCATCTGCTAAGGTAATTAAAATCATGTTTATTGCTCTTATCTTAAACATCAGGCAGCAGACATCTTTTCCATCACATCAATCTAACAGCTTGAAACAGCTGGATAGCAAGCGTTTGTTTACCTAAACTTTTACGCAGTGGAACCACTTTCTAGAGGAGTTGACCGTGATTCCATATGGAAAGATTGCAATTATTTCTGAGTTTATAATGTCTTCGGATGTGATTGAGGAGGTAAACATTAAAAAGGCATCACTGGTCACCTCAATATACAGAAGATGACTTGAAATACAGACTTTCAAATGCAGATGATAGCTTGACATACTTGAGATGTCAATTTTCTATGGTGCAAGTGCAGTTTTTGTATGCCTATGCACAGACTTCAGAAAAGCATGTTTGTATAACCAACAGCTATTACCATTATTCTCATTTTCATGCATTATTTAATTTATTCATTATTATTATTTATATAAGTACTAGTACTATTTTAATGTGTTGTAAGCTGACCTGCTAATGCTTGATTTTTATTGCCAGAATTACCTTAAAATTCTAAGTATTGGGACAGAGCAGTGCTAACCCAGATCAGAATGCTCCTAAAGAAACAGTCTGATCATGGTCTAAACTGTATTGAATCAGGTGTTGCAAAGGCTTTTGTTCCCTGTCAACGTTTAACAGTGTGCATTTCAATGAACAGACTGATCTGGCTTTGCACTGGAGCACTACATACACTAAGCTTAGCTAATATCTCCAGCTGCTCTGTAACTCATTTTACCTTGCTGCAGCTGCTAAGTGATTCCAACAGAAAATATTTGAGGTCACTCGACTTATAAATGGCAGACTCCTGGGGTAAGTGATAATCATCAAATTACACACTAATTGAAATGGTTTTCACAAAAATTTTAGAAGTATGATTCTCACCATATTTTTAACCTATGTTATAAAGGTTTAAAAAAAAATGTGAACAATCAGACCTGATATTTACATCACACCCCAGCTTCACAGAGCGTTGCAAGACACTGCCCCCATCTCGGAGAAGAGTGATCATGACATGGTTCTGTTTGATGTATCAATGCAGCCAGTTCGGTCCAGACCCAAGAGACGCACCATCTTCTTATGGGACAAAGCTGATGCCCAAGGAATTAAAAACACACTTGTGACTTTCAGGGACAAGTTCATGGAAACCAATTTCCAGACAGTCAAACAGATGTGGCAATCATTCAAGTCAGCTGTAGACTCGGCTAAAGACAAGTATGTGCCTGTACGGAAAACAGCATCCAGATTTACCCACCCCTGGATTAACACCAAGTTACGCTGCCTCTCCAAACGCAAGATACGGGCGTACAAGAAGGCCAAACGTACTGGAAGCCCTGCAGATTGGACTAGATATCGGAACCTTAAAACATCCACACAGCGAGAGATACGAACTTCCCACAGGAACTACATGAAAGGTAGGGATGTAACGATAGTCCAAAAATGACTATTGCGATAGTATTGACATTGCAAGAAGTACCCAGTGTTTCCCCCAGACTGCAAAAGGGGCAGGGTGCTGCGGAAAAAAGGGCACTTTTAGCGCGGCAAAAGGCATCTGGAGGGGCAATGTTACCTACGTAGTTCAGCCTACATCTAATAATTAACCTCAAAAGTATGACATTTCAGTACAGTAACACTAGCATTATGTGTTAATATGTAGTGTAATTTAGCAGTACTGTTCATAGTGTTAGTGTGACAAGTCCATTGTTAAATTACTAAAAAAAAAAATTGAACTGCTAAAAAAAAAAACAATCCGGCATTCTCAAACCACCACTACCTCCCCCTTACCCTCCATATCTACATCCAAAATTGCACCTCGGATGATGGGTCTGATTTATTCTAGTGATTTTGATCAAAGCTGATACTTGTTTACACTCAAAATCTGTCTATCTCAAAACCGAGTTTAATTCTACACTTAGATGAAGATACCTGCCGCAAGACCTCTCTAGAATAGTTAAATATCAAATATGGATCACGTATTGTTGCACATCTGGGCCGGTAAATTTGTAAAGTCGCAATTACTGCATGGCGACAGCTGAGCTGTTGAGATTGCAAAAGATCGCGGATTTCCCGAGGTACTATTAATAAATATTAACTGGTTCTTGTTCCACAGATAGTACACCTGAATCGGCGGGAACTAAATAGAAAAACGCGGGAAACTAATCTTAAAGTGAACGAACCGACATTCATAAACAGAAATCGTCGGCACCTGTGACGATTTCATGAAAACATGTATGATCTGATCAGCCTGCGCAAATTTAGCATGATCCGTATTTGTGGTGACCTTACATTACGTATCGGACATGTTTACCGGGAAAATTGCATTGTCGTACGCGTCTAATAGGCCTCGAATTCTGTAGTATAGCGCAACGTGGTACGGTGAAAAAATAGTTGTCGGTATTGATGCGGCAAGCGGCACCGTTATGCCGACTGAATCCCCACCTGCCACACCCTCAACTAGGCCCGTGTCATTATCGGAGGGAGGCAAACGAGTTTAACGGTGCTACCCGTTAATTTCACAGTCGGAACAGAGAGTTTCTTTAATTGCCCTGGTTACTATCGCCATGTCCGCAATGCATTTGACATCTTAAAAGCCGGTAACCAGCATGTGTTTTCAGTTGGCGAAGTAATTTTCCGCTCCAATTAACACATGACGGTCGGGGTATAGCGAGGTGATAATTGCCACAGATTAATCACCGTGATTGGTGTTTATTGATGAGCATGTGTACAGATTACCGATCGACTTGAGTTGTCAGTTTTTACAGGTATGGGACACAATGGAACCGAATCGTAATAGCAGCGCGGGAAAAGGGACTGGTTACTAATTTTTTTCGGACAGAAGGGCGCTCATGACACGTTTTTGGGGCAGAAGGGCGGGACCAAAAAGGGGCAGGGCGCGGCGCCCCGCCATTCCGCTTTAGGGGAAACACTGGTACCATTGCGATACTATTACTATTGTGGACTACTATTGCAATACTATTGCGATACTATTGTTTGAAAAATATATTCTTGTTTTAAGGAGGAAATGATGAATATGGTATCATTCCCATTTTGTTTTCTGTATGTATAAAATGTGTACAACAGAGGTTAACATCTGCAAAGTTTAATCTATCATTGTGTTTCATAAACACAGTTTCTAGTTATTTTTCAAATGTGCACTGGTTTGGCATATTTATGCATAAAGCCCTACATTTCAGACCTTTCATTTCAATCATTTGTAGTTTCATCTGACTGGCCAAAGAGATCAAATGTGTTCTAATGGCCAACTGAATTCTCCAGGGCCATGAACCATTATCTGTCTATAGCAGATTTTGCCTTCCCTGAATGGTTTGTGCATCTGGAGATGTTGAACAATCAGCTGACAGAAGCTGAAACATTTTTGTTAATAATATTTTTTCGTAAATATTACTTGCCACTTGTATAAATATCATGTCACCTATGTGTGACCAGACATGTTTACCTACATGAATAAAGTTTTGTTCTGTTCTGTTTGTATGTACAAACCATAAATCCTGAGGATTCTGAAAACTGAAGATTTAACAAGTTTCTGTGGTTGCTTATTAACGGTAAACTCGCCCCGTCCATTACCGCTGGGAGAAATGAGCCGCATTGTGAATGGAGCGCGTGAGGGCTTTAATTTACTGAATATATTTAGTTGTCGCTAGGTACAGAGCTCATGATTACTGTTAGATGTGAACAGGAAAGACCGGTTTGCGCAGGCTGATTTGATTTATCGGTGTATGCAACCAGGTACCTTTTACTACCCGTCTGATACACTGCACGTGACAATTACAATCAATTTCAGGGCTCGAAATTTTTTTGTGAACATACTTGTCCTGCAGGGCAAGTGCTTTCAATTTTTTACTCGTCCTTTCAAAAATCTACTCGTCCTTAAAAACTGTCTGATATCACTCATTTTTCGGTCTCCCTAAAAAGCGTCAAGAAGCGACAAGAAGTGACAAGAAGCGACAAGAAGTGCCAAGAAGCGTCAAGAATATATTTTAGTAATGTTTTGTCGTTTATATGTTATTTTTTCAACAAAATATGACATTAGTTATATTTAGAATATAATGCAAGGGCCATATAATATATAAGAAGGCAAAAAAGAGCCTTTATGGAGCAAACGCGCCGGCCGATGACGCGAGCGGTATTTTAGACTTAGCGTCAAGAAAATAAACAGTAAGAAGTGTTAAATCACACTTTTATTATACATGTATATGTTTCTACCAGATATTGCTAAATAGTAAATGAATAATATTATTCTTTAAAAAATGCGCTTATTGTGCCTGGTTTGCCCCCGATCTGCAAGTCAACCACGCACAGTACGAGCAAGCGTCAAGAAAATATTAAGGAAACGTAGAGCTCCAACGGTTGTTTCTTTTGGCCAAAAATGACCCTTTATAGCTTCCACGTCTACCTGATACCCATCAAACCTCTGATAAGAGTGGTGTTTATAAATACTTATCAGCTCATATAAGTCATACCAGCAAGAAACCTCATGTAAAACTGGAACCGAACCGTACGGACAAGCGTCAAGCAAATATTCGCTCATATTTTAAATTGTTGTTCTGTGTGACCAAAACTAGCTCTTTTTATTAGATATACATCTACAAGATACCCTTCACATAGTTAATATGAGTAGAATTCTTATGTATGCATCAGCTCAAATGTTTTCCACTTTATAAGTCATGCCGGCAAGAAGCCACATGATATGCAGTGATAGTACAGCCAAGCGTCAACAAAATCGTTGATATGTTCTATGTAAGAATCTTCAGCACTTCTACTTTTACCAGATACCCGTTAAACCTCAATAAGGAGTGAGAAAGTTATATATTGAAATCCATGTAATTTCACTCCCCTCAGCCCGCCCCCCCCCCTCCCCCGCCCCTATGGCATCGATCATCTTATACGCCATACCAAAAGAGACAAGAAAACAAAGTGTCAAGAAAATATGGAGAATCGAGAACTACAATCAGAAATTGTCAACAAAACCGCGAATTTGTATTAGTAGAATAACTTGAACGCTTTTTTTAAAAAACAAATCTTATTAAGTACTTCCAAGACTCAATCTCGGCATGATAGAAAGCGACAAGAAATTACGTAGATGGTAACCTATCATTACAGGCCTGTGCAATAACCTACTCTGTAAGACAAGAGAAATGACCCCCCACCCCCCCTCAAAAAAAATAAAAATAAAAATAAATAAAACAAGAGCTGTCGCCTGACAGCATAGCTTGCCTGAATAGGTGCTTGCCCATCACACAGTCGCTATGGTGGTGTGGACTGCTATGTATAAAACTTCAGGCAAGCATGTCCATAATGACAACACATTTATAAACAAAAGCTATCTCAGAAATGTCTTAAAAATCCACATGAAATTTCAAAGTCCATGAGCTTAAGGTCAAAGAACTAAGGGGTAGGGGGGGGGGGGGGGGGGGGGGAGGGCAGGGCTAGGATGTATCAAAGCCTTTAACCGTTATATAACATCAGTCAAAGTATTAGTATCAACTGAGTCCATTGTGGCACTGTGAAATTATGTCTTCATTAATATAAAACTAATCAAAATCTTTAAGACAAAACTCAAAGTCCATGACCTTGACATCAAGGTCATCCAGTCGGGTAAGTATATAGTGTTTTGTAAAAACTCAAAAAAGTGTCTAACATCAGTTCAAGTGTAAACTAAATCTCTGCCAAGCATTATGAATCAGTACGCAATTAAAAAACTTTAATAAAGACCAAATTTCCTAAGTCCCTGACCTTGACATCAAGGTCACCGAGCAGGGCTGGGGTAGTACTCTGTAAAACTTTGGACTAATATCTAACTACAGTGCAAATATAAAAAGAATTCATCTATGGTTTCAGGAGATATGTGTCATTAAAAAACTTTAACCAAAACATCCAATCAATAAAAAGACAATTTTCTAAGTCCATGACCTTGACATCAAGGTCACTGAGGGGGCCGGGGGTAGTACCTTGGAAAACTTTAGACCAATATCTAACTACAGTGCAAGTATCAAAGGAATCCATCCATGGGTTAAGGAGATACTGGGCTTTAGAAAACTTTAACCAAAACATCCAGTCCCAAAAAACTCCCAATTTTCTAAGTCCATGACCTTGACATCAAGGTCAAGGAGTGGGGTGGGGGTGGTACCATGTTAAACTTTGGACCAATATCTAACTACAGTGCAAGTATCAAAAGAATCCATCCATGGGTTAGGGAGATATAGGTCTTTAAAAAA
This sequence comes from Ctena decussata, assembly GCA_963989385.1. NCBI lineage: Eukaryota > Metazoa > Mollusca > Bivalvia > Lucinida > Lucinidae > Ctena > Ctena decussata. The sequence continues at coordinate 74,781,040 of OZ022499.1, read as the reverse complement.
CTTTAACCAAAACATCCAATCGGACGCCGACGCCGACGCCGACGCCAACGCCGACGCGGACGCGGACGCGGACGCGGACGCCGTGGTGACAACAATAGCTCTTCCTGAACTTTCGTTCAGGCGAGCTAATAAAAATGAAAAAGATCCTACTCAGATCCTGTGACTCAGATCAGTCTGGGCATCCGCAGAGTCGGTTTTCGGCCTACAAAGAAAAATTGGATTCATTCTTGGATCAGCTTATGCAAAAAATAAAAATGAAGAATTTCTTTTTTCTTTTTTACTTTATAAATTCAGCGGTAGGCGAATCTTGTAATGAGAAGAAATGAATTATATCAATAGTTTTCTCCCCTATATTAACAATTCAACCACCGTTATAATATTTTAACGAAATAAAATGAATTAGATTGAAGCTAAGCACTATTTTTTGTAAAAAAAAAAGGAATGATAAATCACAGATTGTTTGCTGAAAACATTTAGAGCTGAAAACAATTAGATGGCGTGTGCCATCAGTAGATCCGCAAGCTAATTACTATCACTCAAACTTGAGTCAAATCGGTCGAGCGGCTCAATGACTTATAATTTTTTAATTATAACTTGATTAATGTCAGTTGGCTTGTTTACTTCAGAGCTAAAGTGCTGCCTTTTATTTTTGACTTCTTTCTTTCTTTCTTTCTTTATTGCTTTCTTTCATAAGGTAGATGAAACAAATAACCAGCACACTTGAGGTCGCCATGGTCCTATCAGCGGTAAAAAAAAAAAAAAAACGCCTAAACTCTAATCATTGTAAAAGGCGGTTCCACCTCGTTTTGGTAATAAATTGTGGGTTGATGTGCATATTTTGAGCCATGTAACTGGTAAAATTAGATAAAACAAGTTCTGAAAAATAACAACCCCCCCCCCCCCCCCCCGCGCCCCCAAAGAAAGAAAGAAAAAAAACAATTTCCTGTTCTGGTTTCCCGTCTATTCCTGCTATATAAACATTGGCGGGATAGTGATTGGGACTCCACGCTTGTACATTGTATTTTACCATTTTATGAAAACGAGGGTCAATGAGGGTCAATTCTTATGGGCAAGAGTTTGCTCCTAGGAAAGAAACTGCTCATCTAGGAGCAAATTCTTTCCTTTTAGAGCAGACCATCGCGGCTCATTTATGTCATCCAAAATTTAGAAAAATGGCATTCTGAGGAAATTACATTCCAAATTAATAAACTTTATTAATGCAAATCTCGGTGTGTACTGTGGAAGTCTTGATCTATACAAGTTCAGTCATGCAAAGATTCTTGACGCTCCAGCGAATTTCATTTTTTTTTCTTGACGCTTTTTTAGCTTTTGACAATAGGTCTAACTTAAGAAATAACATGCAACTTCAAGGCTTGCTTTCAAAATCTTGACAAAACTTAAATTTGAGGAAATATCATTGAAGGGCCTGAAATGCGAATCATGATTATACTATAGAGGCCATGCAAAAGTTCTTGACGCTCAAGTATACTTCAGTTTTTCTCGACGCTTTTTTAGCATTGGACTTAAGATGAAAGGAAAAAGAAAATAATTTTTCTGTCATCCGAAATCTGAACAAAAAATAAAATTGAGGAATTAATATCCAAGAGCATGAAATGCGAATTTTGCTTTATGCTAAAGTAATCATGTAAAAGTTCTTGGCGCTTAAGTGGGCTTCAGAAATTTCTTGACGCTCATGAGGGCTTTAAAATTTTCTTGACGCTATTTTAGCATCGGACTACAGGAACTGTCCTTTGTCCAAAATCTTGACAAAAGTCACTTTGTGGAAATAACATCCGTGAGCATGAAATGTGAATCTTAATCAATACTTTAGAAGTCATGTTAAAGTTCTTGACGCTGAAACTGGGCCTCAGAATTTCTTGACGCTTTCTTAACTGCAGGGCTATAAACTGAAAATGCATCGTATAACTGTATGGAATGTAATCTAAAGTGTCAATATATTTCTTTCTTTGAGGAAATAAGATTTAAAATCATTAAAATTACTACATGCGAATCAGGGTTCATAGCACAGTCTTGTGAAAAGTTCTTGACACTCCAATATGCTTCAAAATTTTCTTGACGCTTGTTACGCGCGCAATGTTTTTGCAAATTTCGTTGGTTTTTCTAATAAAATACCAATGAAAAATGGCCAAATTACTCAATTTTATCAATTCAGATGTAATTAGATAATAAATATAATAAATAATTTGCAGAAATATGTTCTTGTCGCTTCTCGACACTTCTTGTCGCTTCTTGACGCTTTTTAGGGAGACCCCTCATTTTTCCCTCGAATGTATTCTACTTTCAGTTTCATTTTCACTCGGTTATTTCCGGTACTTTCCGTAGGTATATGGTTTCGTCCCAATTCAGGTTTTGCCAAAAAGGTTTCGTTAATAAAGATTTCTGCACCAAAGTAGATTTTTTTCTGCTTTATTCAAGAGAGGACGTGAAAATAATGTCCTATACAACTATTTGAGTTGGATTATGCATTTGTAATCGTGCAGTTACAGAGCGCAAACAACTTAGGCGAAACCGCGTTGGTGCGAATCCTCATCGGGTCGATGTTCGATATGCGCAGGCGCACCGTTTATTTACAGTTTGCCATTTCCGTTTTCATTTTTAGATTACACGATGCGGGATTTCATGCTTTTTGCGTTACAGTCAATATTTGTTTGCTGTAATTTGATCGATTTGTAAAGTGCTTTTCCTGAACGGCATGATTAGACAATTTTCATGGAGGAAAAACCTACTCGTCCGGCAGGGCAAGTCAGTGACAATTTCCACTCGTCCTTACCGATCAGCTACTCGTAAATACGAGCGGACGAGTGTAAATTTCGAGCCCTGAATTTTTAGCGGCTCTTTTGATCTCTACAATGTCTGACCCATAAACGAGCAGGTTATTGCACATCAACGCTGCCGTTAGTATTGTGCTCAATAATTGCGTAGACCTGATCAGAATGCATTATTTTCGCACTGTTGAAATTAAGTAAGATAGAAAAAAAAATAATTCCGATCAGCCATCAGCGGAAAACGGCTGTCAAGTCTCAGTAGTCTGATGGAGCAAGAGGCTAAGTGTACATGCGACTACTAGCTTAGCTCTTGCTACCGTAAATACGTCAGCGCAGCCTTATCGGGGAACGCACATTGCGTATATTCGAAAAGCGTTGAACATGATACCGGAAAACGTCTGCGCAGTGTGAACGCGGAAAAAAAGTATATACAAATAGCATATAGACGCGACTGACCGGTTGATTACGCCATGCGCAGATCGTCTGCTTGAATAACCACGTGGTAATATGTGAGCATCGTAAATCTTGAAACGGGAAAACATGTACGCTGTCTCATCAAAAAAAAAAATGGTTTTAGAAAGATAACCGTACATTCGCGGGCCAGCAGAAACAATTTTCGATTATCTTGTGTTACGATAGAGACATTCGCAGCTGAACCGAGTGGTGCACATATTGCGAATTCGAATACTATGGGACGGACAGACAGACTCAGTACCTAGAGTGTGCAACCACGAATTCGTTAAGCTGAGCCTCCTGGGGATTTGACAAAAAAAGTAGGGGCGAGTCAGAAATAATATCTGCGCAGCCTGATCAGAAAATACGTATAAAATGACTGTCTTCTGATTATTATATAATTCATCTGTCCAGCGGTATTCGGCGGAATAGCTTCATGCGAAAATACTGTACCAAAACCGGACTGCACAGCTAAACAAATTAAATTTCATATTTCAAATTATTCGTATATACATGTGTGTGCGTACGCTGATCAGGCGCCGCGGACACGCAGGCTGAGCCGAGTCTACCTTACAGACCGTAACGTATAATAAACACATGTTCCGAAATTGCATCAATATTGGTTAATAAATAAACCTTTCGGCACGTGCCGTTAGCGGCTAAATCTTTGACATCAAAAGCTGATCGAAATGCTTTGATCTTTGTGACCTGTTTCGGCACTGGACTATTATCAGTGGCGGCTGAGCGAATGCATTTTTCTGGAATTTGAAAGAACTCCTATGCCTAAAATGACGCTTCCATTTTTTTTTTCATGATACGTCAGTTCCTTTTTCGGTGGGAGTAACGTTATTCATGAGGAATTAGTTTGGGACTGCAGGCGTTTTACCCATTTTCTTTGCATCAAAATCGCAAAAATGCCCCGTATCAGGAGCTCTGTATATCAGATTAATTATGACACGTGTTAACGTTTTATAGACAGTAGGGAGTTTTATACGTCGGGACAACATCAAACGGCCGTATGTAACACTTATCAAATGTATGCCAGACGCCAGAGGTGAAATTTCTTGATGTATGGAAGCAAAACCCAGACGTAATATACAGCCATACGTCGGCTTACGGAAGCCATGTTTGTACAAACAGTCTGCCGCTCACTTTCGCTTTAAAGAAAGAAGGCAACAGCGGAAATTATCTGAAAAAATTGTAATGTAGGAGACTATCGAAACTATCGATAGTCCAAAACACTATCGGCGATAGTCATCGATGTCTCACTTTACTATCGATGCAGTACTATCGCCCGAGTTACTATTGCAATACATCGATAGTCCGATGTATTGTTACACTCCTAATGAAAGGCATGGTGACTTCAGATCAGCAGGATAAACCCAAGCGGTTCTGGAGCTATTTGAAGGCCAAAAAGCAAGAATCCACAGGAGTGGCCCCTTTAAAGAACGAAGATGGATTTATACATAGCAACAGCCAGAGCAAAGCTGAAATCCTCAATGCCCAGTTCCAGTCAGTCTACACAAAGGAAGATCTCTCCTCCATGCCTGACAAAGGACCGAGTCCATATCCATCGATGGATAATATCTTGTTCAACACCAGAGGGATACACAAACAACTCTCCCAACTGAATACCCGTACAGCTACAGGACCTGACAACATCTCTACTGCAATATTAAAACTGGCTGCCGATGAACTAGCACCAGTATTAACCAGATTATACCAACTCTCCCATGACCAGGGCACAGTTCTACAAGACTGGAGAGACGCACATATCGTCCCGGTTTTCAAGAAAGGGGAAAGACACCAACCCTCCAATTACCGCCCAGTTTCAATGACCTCAGTCGTCTCCAAAATCATGGAACATATCATTCATAGCTCCATCATGAGATTCTATGACGACCATAAAATTCTTCATGACTGCCAGCACGGATTCAGGTCAAAAAGATCATGTGAAACCAAACTAATCGGGACTATCCAATCCATAGCGAGTAAATTGAAAGGGAAAAATCAAGTTGACATGATTCAACTTGATTTTTCAAAGGCCTTTGATAAGGCCCCTCATCAGCGACTGATGTACAAACTAAAATACTATGGAGTCAGAGGTAACACAGCCAAATGAATCCAGTCCTTCCTCAGTAACCGGAAACAGAAGGTACAGTGCTCCAGATAATTTTTTTTTCAATCAGTACCGTACTTCTCAAAATTTTCTTGGATCAGTATCCACGATTCTGCTTCAGTATTTGCACTGAACCGACAGATGTAACATGAAAACAAATTTAATTTTAACAGTATTTCAGTGGTACTCCCTGGCTTGACTTTGCCCTGTAAAATACTACTTCTGCTTTCACTGTGTGGAAATATACTCTTTCTTAAGCCAAAAAACGCCAAAATCAAAATCTGATTTATTAAACAATTATATCACTACTCAACCTCCTTCTGACTGCTTCACAAAATGTGAATATAAAACTGAAACTGATTTACAAATTGTGGTTGATGTTCCCAGAAGGAAGTGAACAGGTCATTAAGCAAATTGTAATAACCGGTGTGCCCAAACATGATCAAGAATGAGTTTGCTTGGTACCTGTCTCAGCAGATACTTCAAGATGTTCCAAACATGTTCTATGCCTCATGTGTTTGCGTTATAAATTTCAATTTTTCCAGTGCTAATATAAGCACGAACTGGGTTCATGCGAATCACATTTGGATTTGAACTGCAATTTTTTACCTACCACAATGTTTTTAACCTTTTCTACATGCAGTCATAACCGCACCTGAGATAACAGCATTTATTATCTCATAGACGCATCTACGATTTTCGGTTGATTTGTCAGTAGGCTCAAAAACCGCAGGATAGAGGCCTGCTTGTCCTGTTGAGAGCTCGAAGCCATGCTTTCCTACTTTCAGTTTGAAGCGACTGGTTTACAGTCCATCTATTTTCCACACATTAGAAGGAAATATTTAGAATCAGTCAGCTTCTCGGTGAGTGCGACGCATAAGGAAGCTCAGTCTACTTGATGATATCATAATGCAAACGTCTATGGGAACTTGTCCAGGTGGTACGGATTACCGGAAAAAAATGATCCGTAACAGCTTGAAAGTGTCCGTACCGGGTACCGATAAAATTTCCAATAGCTCCGTATCGGCCAAAAATGATCCGTAATATACGGTGATACGGACGCTATCTGGAGCACTGAGGTGTTGCTCGAAGGAGAGATGTCGTCAGAGAAAGATGTCTTATCAGGAGTCCCCCAAGGTACCGTATTGGGACCACTACTCTTCCTGACATACATCAATGATCTCCCCGACTGTGTCGCCTCATCTGAAACCAAGTTGTTTGCTGATGACAGTCTACTTTTCCGTGTGATCAACTCCCAACACAGGGAAACAGACTAGCGGTCGCCCACTGCGAGTAAAAAATCGGGTGGGCGCCTAAAATTGAAACGATAGTCGCCCAGTTTGCGATCGTAAGCTGTCGGCGAGTGTCTGGCGTGTTTTCGGCTTGGAGTAAAATCCGCCACCTCTAAGGGTATTGCTAACTTCCGCGCCGATATCGGCTATGAATATTCGGTGTTCCGTCATACTTGTGTGTTGGATTTTACTCACTATCGAGAAACAACATGGCCGCCTCCTCGTAAAGGAAGATAGATAGATAGACGAATTTGTCAGCTAAAACTCTTAACCGTTTATAGATTTTTCGCGCGTAATATGGCGATACATCCCTGGTGTTTCACTACCGGTTGCTAAAAGGAAACAAAACCATGAAGAAAGGAGGGTTTACTACAAAGCCTACGGAAATGGCGCAATTCCTGCGCAGATTCTGAATAAAGGATTCCCATGTTTTAAATGTGGGCCCCTAAATTTCTGGCTGGGCGACTAAGTTTCAGTTTTTAGGGGCCCAGCTTGCTCCTATGAAAAATGAGTTAGTCTGTATCCCTGCAACAGGATGCAAATTATCTACAGAAAGACTTATCAGTTCTTGAGAAATGGGAAAGATAATGGCAGATGTCCTTCCATCCGGATAAGTGTACTGTGATCAGGATACATACCACAAAAAATAGTGTTATCAACACCACATACACTCTACACAACCAAGTCTTGCAAACCACAGACAGTAGTAAATACCTAGGAGTCTCTCTGAGCGATGACCTCACTTGGCAAAAACACGTGGACATAACAACCAGCAAAGCCAACAGGACCCTAGGATTTATCCGCCGCAATCTCGGGGACTGCAGTAAGCAAGTGAAAGTAACTGCATACACCACTATGGTCAGGCCTACTCTTGAGTACTCATCACCTGCATGGGACCCAAAGCCTCCACCCTTGCGCCAAAAATTAGAGCAAGTCCACCGAAAGGCTGCCAGGTTTGTCCATTCTGCATATACTGTCAGGACCCCAGGTTGTGTGACAAAGATGGTGCAAGATTTCGGCTGGGAATCACTCAAACACCGAAGATACATCTCACGCCTAATGATGATCTTCAAGATACATCATCAGATAGTCGAGGTCTCCGGCTCAACTGAAGTACTCAGGCTAAATGACACAAGAACCAGGGGCTCACACCGAATCAAACAGACTTGTGCAACCACAGCTTACAGGGACTCATTCTTTCCCCGCACTATCAGCGACTGGAACCGCCTACCGACAAAGGTCACCGACTGCACCATCACAGAGGCGTTCCGGGCCAGTCTGGGATCCCTCAAACCATGCCACTAGATGACAAGATGTTTGTAAATAGTTTTAACCTGCACACACAACTCTTTTATTGGGCTGCACAGATTTTACACAGGGTTTTCGACATTCCAATCTGGATTTCAACCCTTCACCCGGATGATGATGATGATGAATCACTAAGTATTTGGCCAAGAGTACACTATGGTATGGTGACAGAACCTTCTCCATAGCACCAGTACACTTCTATCAACTATATACAATACATGGCGTTGTGCTTGGTTATCTGCACGGGGTTGGCTATAACTGGAGCTACTAAACTACTGGACAATTCAGACATTTCAATGTCTTTGAATTGATATGTGAATAAAACTATGTTCCAAAAATACTTTGCCTTATAAATCATGTTTTAGATGAAATTTAGACGAATTGCCGTATTCGATGAAATGTCTATTAGACGAAATGGCATTTAGACGAAATGGTCATTAGACGAAATGGCTGTTAGACGAAATGGCTTTTAGACGAAATGGCATTTAGACGGAATGGTTTTAGACGAAATGTCATGGATCCGACAAGCCATTGGCTTACAAGGCTCCGGAGACCACAGATGTAAGATGTAAGAAACTTTCTGTAAGGTGTAAGAAATTTCACTATGTACCCCACCCACTAAATCTAAATTTAGATTCTCACCGTCCCATATTTCGGAGCCCATGACAAGCATGTGCATGAAGCTGATAAATGCGAACTTGGTTTGTAGTCACTCTTTAATGTATTTGTAGCAGTCTCCCATAACTTCATAACACCATCATGACTGGCGAACAGCACAAATTCGCCATTTGATGAAAATTCTAAAGGTGCTGTTTCCATTTTCAACACGTGGGATCTGGAGCGCATGCGTGCTGCACGACTATTCGCACAGGGCTCGTAG